>CM036572.1:5147500-6420000 GCA_020745775.1 Theristicus caerulescens
CCCCGTAAGAAATCAAAGAAATGAAAGCTGAGATGTTTCTGGAGGGGAGGGACCACTAGAGGCTGAATAAAGAGGGGAGAAGTGATTTCCAAACCTGGACTGAAAAACTGATACAGCTCCAAAAAAGGACCTTCGGTAAAATAAAGGTTAGGAAATATTTCTTTAGAAGATAAAAATAATAGAACTTCTTTTGACATGAAAAGAAATGGAAGAGGCTGTACTCCTGTTGTTATTTACCTATCATCGGGCTCTAAAATCCATCTACTCCATAAACCCAATGATTTACATTTACAAAAGTCTTCCTGAATGAAATCCAGTCTGTAAAATCCACATCTTGCAGAAAAACAGTTTAACTTGAAGCATGAATTCAAATGCTTTGTTCAATGTAGCAGACTACTCTCAAGTTTGGTAAAAGTAAACGGGCACTGAATGCATTCATTGCCTTTAAGGATTAAATGACGTAGAGGCATATTGCTATCCAACTGTGAAAGCACACAGCCCTATCGTGTACAAGCAGAAGGAAAGACTGAAGACTGAAATCTTTTTTCGTCCACTTTGCTCTTGACTAAGAAACTCAACAACATCCAAACCACCAGGGTTCTACAGTTCAGGCTTTCAAAGAAATCCACATTTCCTTCCATCGCCTTTTGAAACATAATTTGCAAACCTACCTTCAAAAACTCACTGGTACATTCTGAAGCCATTACACCTTCCTCAAAAAACACCAAAAATATGGAAAAGCTGCCTTTCTGAAATTGAGTGAACAAAATTCAACATTGTGATAGGAGACAACAAAAGCAATGACTCAGATTCTTGAGCATTTTCCCCACTTCCCACTATTACAGTATATATAAATCTGTGCTGCTTCCTTTACAATTGCAGAAGCTTTCTCCATTATATTTTCTTACAGCTAGTTAAGAATACATATAAGCACAAGTTAGTCTCTAGCAACTCATGTATTCCGTGATTCTGCATCTTTCATTTCACTAGTCCTCTCCCAGATTTATTTTCCATAGACTTTCACAGTTTGAAAATTAATGTTAAGCCAATATTGGGTAAAATTATTATTTTATCATACTTATTTTGCAATAAATAGTAATTTGGGTGAGTGTGTAAAACTGTATTACATATAAATGAAAACACTAACCAAACTGGAGGCATACAGTCAGTTAATGCCCTAATAGAGGAGCCCTGGAGAGAGAAACTGTACAGCATTTTTATGTAGCATGTGGGAAAACTGTGCAGCATGGGAGTTTTGAACATTAATACTACAGCTGTACTAAATCTACTGTGTCAGACTCTGTCTGCAAGCAAACCAGATTTAAGGAAGTACATTTTTACTGCAGCATTGGAGGCTGAAAAACGGTTAACTTGGGTAAGTTCAACAAGTAAGTTTAGCTTACTTAAAAAAGAACAGACATGAATTATGTGCACTTGTTAAATAGTCACAGACAAATAGTTCTGTACGTAGACAATTACGTGACCTGTATAAAGGTTCAAATTATGGATCAGAGAGTAATGCATTTTACAATTACATTTTAACACTGTGGCAATTATGCGTGATAGAGAACAATTACTGTATCAGGATCTAAACAATGAAAAATATAAAACATTTGCGTTGACCATAATTCCATTGCTTAATGTCTTTTATCTGCTCTCATGTCTTTCTCTGAATGTACCGCTGTAAAATGTTGGATGGATATCTCAGTGACCCTGGACAGGATTTGCAGATATTATTTTGTTGTGGTGTTTTGTATTTTCTTATACGTCAAAAGAAAAAATAATGTTCTCTTGCATACAGAAATACACACAGGACAAATGCTGTTCAGTTGCTGTTATCACTGTGATGCATTTAAGAAATTTAAACAAACATGCCAGCTCTTCTGCAAGCCTTGAATTAGTTATTTTTCCATAGGCACCAAACACAACGTTGGCCTCACTGAGGACTGTGCAGATGACATTCCACAGGCCCTTTCTGACAAGAGGCACAAAGAAATATCCTCTGTACAGAGAAGTTCTTTAAGATGGGATGCACAACTGGAAAGTTTGAAGAAGTATGTATGCACACGTCCACACACCCATGCAAAAGTTCTGGGCATCTATTACATCATAGCTGGAGTCCTAACAGTGCTATGACATATTTAATTTATAGGTTAATTTACCTATATCTGTCCCCCTCTCCTCACACTGCTATTCTCTAGCTCTCTCCCCTTTCACTGAGATGAAGAGAATCTTTTGTTGGTCTGTATATACTCAATCACATGTTCCTTGTCCACAGTCCCAGCTCACACAGTTGACATCTCCATTTGGTCTTCTCTGGGAAGCTACTGTCAAAATTCTAACCATAATGATTTCAAAACAAACAACAAACACACACACACCCCCAGGCAGCGTGGTGTGATGAACTCAGCATCAAAAGCAGAAATTCCGGAGTGGTATACCAAACTTTCCAAATTCAAATGCCTGAAGTTACACATCCAGATCCTTATTTAGACGTATTAGGAAGCCTGTTTTTCACCAGACATGCTCAGGCCTCCCAGTTACTATGACTTTCTGCACCACTCGAAAAAGGCTTTTTATTTAGGTACTTATCTATGGATTTCTTGCCTAACTTCAGACAATCAAGTCCTACAATTTTCACTTATAAACTTTGGCACTTCAGCTGTCACATCAATAAAAATGAGTCTGTTAACTTGCTGGAGCCTGAGTGGCCTTCAGCAAACTTTTTGTTTGTACTTTTGGTCTATGAGCAGTCAGAGACCTGGCTGAAACTGATGGGCAAGACAGTCATTTTCTACTGAAAATAGGGAAGACAATGCCAGACTTCAAATCATGCAAGCTTACATGCTTAATCGTTATAATGTCTTCTGAAAGAAATTATATATGAGCCTAAGATGAATTCCAATATTCCTTCACCAGTGTTTTACATCGTAAGTAGTTCTTACTTAAGTAGTAAGTATTCTTGTAAGTAGTCTTCCATTAATTCTTTCTATTAATGAAGAAAAGTACTGAGTGAGCTAGAACTCACTCTTAAATTAAGACAATCATTATCATAAACAGATGTTTTATTTGATAGTTTGAGGCATATGGGTGTGCTGTGATTTAGTTCACAGACTTTAGTTCAACTGAAGACTCAAACCATAAGATTAAATGAATTAAATAGCCTCACCCTTGTCTCTAATTGTATAAATCATAAAAACACCACTCTAAGGAACAGAATTGGAGGTCTTTGCAAAAAGACACTAGTTTTGTTTCGTCACGTAAGTGCAAACATACTGAATTTTCTCTACCTACTCAGAACTGGTGTTAAGTATGCCACTACAAGAAAAGTGTACATTACAGCAAGATAACAAATGTGTCTTGCTTAACAAACAACAGTGTTATCTCCTTTGACCAGACACCAAGTAGATGGCACTATCTCTTAACCATATGCTGCAGACAAAGCCTCTGGCAGGTTGAAAGTCAAACACCTCGTACTATCATACATCCACTTATAATGTAACTAAACCACTGAAAAATAAGCATACAGCCAACTATGATATACGTATGAAATGCATGGGGAAAAAATTCTTCCGTGGAAATGAAATGTCACATTTGGAAACGTGGACTAGACAACTATAAGGATCTAAAGGTCACCTATGCATTTCCTCCTAAACCATACAAGCGTGACTACTGTACTTACTCTGACTTAATTGAAAAATGGTTAAGTTTGTGCTTGCTTTCCAAAACAAAAATAATTTTCAAATTAGGAGTACTCTAATTTTATTCCAGAAACCTTTGCCTTCTGAATTAACATCTGCCTCCTAATTTTTACAACCAAAACATTTGCATGGTTAAGCATGGGGAAGTACGATGAACAACTGCCTAAACAATACCAGTTTCATATGCAGTATTTAGTTCAGAAATGTGCTGCCTCTTCACCAAGCTGTTGAAGTCTATACCTGATTTTGTAGTAACTGGGGGCACAGGATATCCATATCAGCAACATTCTGCATTTTGCATAATTCAGTTACTGATTTTTCACTTTTCATGAGCTACAGCGTTACTATAGCATACTATACTACTAGCCTCAAGAACATCTGGAAACACATCTGTTAAGGTCAATGGAAAGTTTATCACTGATTTCAACAAGGGCAAACATGATAAAATTATAGACACACGTTGCTGTGTGATACATATCCTAACAAATTCTGTAATGAACAACCGTAATTCCATAAATTATACAAACACCAATATCTCCTCTCCACCTAAACCATTTTCATTAACAAAAACAGAAAACAGTGAGCTATATGTGGGCATAAGCAGAAGGATTTCCTAATGGCAAAGCAAGTATTTTTATTTTTATATAATGTTGAGGCAAAGAGGGCCTTGGTCCTACAAACTCATGCAAATAACTTCATAGACAAGGAGCCCCTTGATTCTAACGAGACCACTCACTTATGTATGCTAATCACATACATTCATAGGATTACGTCCTAAAAATTACAGCAGAGGTAGACTGCACTGCTGAAAGCGCAATAAAGTTCTTGGGGAAACTGCTGCCAACATATCTCAAAATGTTTTACTTGTTCTTTGCATATTCAATTTTACCTATGATTCTGATAAAATTAAGGAAAAGTTACATAACTTTGCCTCCAGATTAATATACCTCCTTGAAAATCATGATAGGCATTGTTTCTGCCACTTCTATAAACTCTGGTGGACACAGAGATTCCACGGTGATTTCTTTCTAACAGGAAGTAGTGAGACATGGCTAGAAACTTGTGTTAGAGATACATTTGTTGTGAATGAATACAATAAAGTTGTAAAAGAAGAATTTCCCCCCCCCCAATATTTACATTTCAGAATCTGTGTCCAATCTCTTCACTAATATATGCTCCTTTTCTGAATGGATGACTGACTTTAATCAAAAGTCGGTCAGCCTTTTTATTTATTTGTTTGTTTATTCATTTTTAAGACCAGGTTAAGCACCTTCACTCAGCATTTGTTTTTCAGGCAGCCTCCTCGAGTACGCTAATGCCAGACAACTTCATTGTAAGTAGGTCTGGCCCACGAAAATCCTATTCAGCAGGCTATGCCTCCTTTTATTCTAATCTAGCGGTAGCTTTTCCCACCAGCACATAGAAGAGGGGTATCTTATCCTCAGACAGTTGGGAAGTTTCTCCTAATGCCATTTTTTTATAGTTATTAATGCTTGAGCCTCCCATTATTATAAATCAAAACTAGCAGAATAAGTTGGCTTCCCAGGGTTGGAAAAAAATGTTAGTGTTACATTTTGTATTACAGCAGTCATCTCTACTGATTTGTAATATACTTGCATTAAATAGCTTTGAGTTTTAGTTAAACCATATCAGTTCTGTTTAGGCTATTAGTAAATTTTAACAGCAACATATTGCTTTTACAGTATATTAGTAAGAAAAAATACTAACATGTATTAATCTAAACATGAATGGAATACCAATGTTTTAACAAGGAAGAATTTTGCACTCTCTAATAAGAGACCCCAGAAAGCTCGGATGGGTGGGGAGGGAAATGAAGGAAGCACAGAAAAAACTTCCATTTAGTGATGGTCAACAAGAGCTAGTGCAGAAAAGATTACTGTAATTTCTTCAAATATTGGAGAATATTTATGACAGGGAGCAAAACAGTGTGCTCTTGAGCTTTCAAACAGGCCCAGTGCTCACTTCTATTACACCTCTAAACTGGTGAGCGAGGACTCTAGCTGAGCATCCGAACACAGTCCAGGATTTCTGCAGTAAGGATCCAGGCAGTGCTCACCTACTATCAGATGAGAATCTTCAAAAACACTTCTTAGGATAAATTAAAAATCTGAAGAGAAGCAAAGATGAAAGCAATAGCATCATGCAAAGGCAAACTACCACAGATGACTTTAACATTACTTCCTTTTTTTTTCCTGTTTCTTTTTCTTCTTTTAACATATTTGACCATGAAGTACAAACTGTCAAAATGCCAACACTAAAAAAAAAACCCAAAAAAACAAAAAACCCCAAAAACACAACCACACCACAAAAAACAGAACCCACAGTAGGGTTCTATGGTTCTTTCAGTTGGGATATGCAAGAAATTATGCACTCAATCTAGATGACAAGCATTTCCTTACGACATGTCGGTGATTTATTTAACTCCCAATAACATTTCTATGAGCCCAAAATCTACATGTTGTTTTTGAGGTCCTCCATCAGTCTGTTTTATCTTATGCAAGGAATGTTAAAACACAAAATACCAAATCATCATTTAGTGAATAATGCCACATTTTCCTTTACCAAAGAACTTGACTGGCACAAAACAAGCACAAAAAATAATTGATGTGGAATTCCTATTTTACAGTCGTAGACAATTATTTTTAAATTCAGTAATCTATTTAGTCATTTTACCCTTTTTTTTTTAATTATCCTTTCTGTTCTTGTAAAATGTTATAGGCATAATCTGGATAATCTTATTACATGACGAACATGATCTTACTTGTGGATAAGACTTCCTTATAAACTGACACACATCTGTTACTACAAAATCTTTTTTGTTAAAAAGAAGTAAAAAAGCCCTCCATATTGCTAGAAACAGAGAATTTTATATATTGTCACCAAACTAAAAACAGTAAGTAAATATTAACTTTGTGAAGTGCAAAACAAGTTTTATTGACCAGTGAAGTAAATATTGACTGAAGTGAAACAAATATTTATGTGCTGACGTTAATGGGACAAATCCCGTTCAACACAACAAACAAGATTTTACCTACTATTTTTCTGTGTTTGTATTTATTCTGAAAGTTCTGAAAGGAAATATCTGGAAATCTATCTACAGTGGTAATGTTTTTTAAAAATAATTGTTTTTCCTTAGCAACTAAAATGGATACGCATTCAGAGGGCCAGAATATTTTTGACCTTGTACAAGACAGAGGTTTAACAAATTGTTTTCAGAAAGCATGTGTTAACTCATTTCCTAAAATCTGACCAGGTAACAACATCCAAGACCTCTGTTTAACTGATCTCTAAAAAGGTAAACAGAAAGTTGGTCAATTTTCAGCCACTCATAAACCAAAATTTTTCTTACACATGTAGTGGTAAGTAATGCCAGAAGATTCTCTATCTCACCATTTGTTCAGGTGATAGTCAAATAAAACTTTTTATGGCAGACAATCTTAATAATTACAAAGAACCCAAAAAGTAGACTTTTTTCCTTCCGTGAGTTAAAGGCTGCCACCCTATCAGAACACAGACAGAGCAGTTACGTGAGTACTTACAGGAAGCAATACCTCAGCCTGAGGTACCAACAAAACCAGCCTCAGTAAAACAGCGTTCGCTCCTCTTGACAATGTGCCACAGAAGGCCCCCGCCGCCCCCAATAAAACGCTTTCCCACTATAAAACATAAACTAACCTAAATTAATGAACCAATTTAACTTTTAAAATTTCCATTTTTGGAGTTATGTTAGAACATTCATTTAGTTTTTGAACCTAAAATATATTACTATTTACCAAGGAAAATAAAGAATAATTAAAGATATAACTACAAGCAGGTTCTACAAATTGAATATAAATTAACAACCCCCTTCCTAGTAAATCCACTCAGGGTAGGTTTTTACATACAAGTCATTATTCAATAGAACGATTCACACACGGATTCACACATTCAGATTAACACATTAGAGTGGAAAAAATTAATTTTGAGAAACTTCAAAGATTCTATTGAAAATTCCGGCACCTTTAAGCACACCCATTAGAAAATACCAACGTCTTACACAGTGGATGACCATTACAGTATACCTTCTGACCGAAATACCTTTGTAATGGTCTTACAATAGCAATTAACACACACCTTCTAAAATTCTTTAACAGCTGAGTATTTTTTGAGTAATTGTATTTCACAGATCCTTCAATGTCACTACAAGAAAGGACCAGTTCAGAAAACAGCTTCTCCACTTCATTCTAATGACCATGGGAATCGCTCTTTCTTGGGGATAAAGACAGAGGCTGAGCACCCTCCTGTGCAGTGAGCAAAAATTACAACTGCCCTTTGTGGCTCTGCTATCTAATTTTCATTCAAGGCTCTAGCTATATACAAAACCTAAGACTCCGGGATCTAATGCACCAGTTTTAAAACAATTATATGACACCATTTCAGTGGAACTACTCTCAGTTTAGAATGACTTAACAGAAACGAGCACGCTGCTGTACACAGAGAGCTAGTAAGATTTCTGGAAACCTCAGGGAACAAGATGATGTCATTGCATTACAAAAATATCTGGTTCAACTTCTTTGCGGGTCTGCTTGATAAAGCTTGCATGATCAGACTTCAACAGTGAAATTCAGGCTCCTCTGCTATCACTCCAGTCATGAGTTTCCAAAACTGGTCTCTATTCTTCAGTGCCTTAAATATGGGAGCACAGGAGCTGTTTTCTTGTGCTCAAAATTCAAACTGAAGTAAAGGCTGTATAATTGCAGGCACTAGTTTTAAAAAGATTGAGCATTTGAAGCTCAGGAAGCATTCAAATTTTAAAGGTCATTTGAGCCTCTTGGCAAGACTTTCAAATCCTTCAAACAATTTAAACTAAATCCTCTTAATTTTGCAAAAGTCTTGTATACTCAAGTAACATTTTGTGTAGAATGAAGACAACCAGTAAAGCCTTTGAATATTCAGGACATTCTGCTATTTTACAGACTCTTGCAAGGAAACAATTTTTTATCATATCATTAACTGCAATTCCTTTCCATGTATCTGAGATCAGTTCCTTTAAATTTCACCAAAGATGTATGCTGTACATTTAATTTTAAAGGACTAGTTCCTTCCACACCTTCTGATGAAAAATAGTGATATTACAGTTTATTAGGAGGAACGAAAAATGAAGATTGTAATCCCTTAATCTGCTCTATGCAGGAAGACTTCTGCAGAGCTCCTTCAGGAATGAGGACTGGGATACAAAACATTTTCTTCTAATATTTCTATGTATAGAACTAGCTCTCAGCAACTTTTAGTACAGTATAACCGTTGAAAAGGTAAATATTGTGCTGCCAGGGCGTCACTGGCAGAGTTCCACGAGATCAGTGTTTGTTCCAATATTGTCTCATGCATTTAACAACCACAGGAAAAGTGGGTATACACTAATGAAATCTGCTGATGGCATCAGTTAAGGAGGTACCACCTAGGAGGATGAGAAAGTCTGGGATGCTTATACCTGAGTGTATATATACACGTGAAAACATGCCTGGACACCTGTTCAGCTATCTGTATGAAATTTATGGGCATCCTAGGAGGCAAGTCCAAAATACAGACTGGTAAATTTATTATTAGGTATTACATGGCCTAATGTGTGCAATACCCATGGGAAAACACTTACAATTCTATGTTAATAATCTCTGAAATCTTTCTTGTGTCAGGAGTTACTAAATCCAGAGGTCATTAACAGCACCACAAAAACATACCTGTTAAATAATAACATCACTGAAGAGTTACATACCTTCTAATGAGCTGTGAATTGGAGATAAATCAGCAAGTGACCTGCATGAGCAAACATTATTGATTAATAAGCTGCCATGAATTAATTTCATATTTCCAGTGCATGTAACAATGAGAAATAGTTTGAGAACAACTTTGATTTAGAACTACATTTGTACTTTAATGCATTTTATAATTACAAAAAAGAAACAGCTGAATGAGGCTTTTATATTTATACATTTCCAAGCAACGTACAGAAGGCATGCATAATTTCCAACCATAAAATACTATTTAAAAATAAAAGATTTATAATTGCTTTTCCTGATTTGAGAATCAAATTAAGATTTTTCACATTGTCCCTCATAATCCAAACACTATGCGAATGACTAACTGAGCAAAGAGTAAGAGAACGAACAATATGGCATAGCATAAGCCAAACACAAGAGTTTTGTGTTATCCTTGGAAGGATGGGGATATAGCTATACAATTGTTAGATCATCAGAAATCTGCATTGGTGCTGCTACTGAGCATTATTGCGATAATTAGGCAGAAGTACTATACAAATTAGAAGATCTTAGAGGGCCTACAGGAACAGGAGGCTTGTGGGTTTGGTTAATACCTCAGCGTATCTGTAGTAACTAGCCCAGGTTTCTTCCAATACATCAGCCACAGCCCAAGTGACATGCAGAGGATATGAGGCCTGAAATTTCCACTCAAGAAATTCTAGATACAGATTCCAAAACCACCATAAAAGTAGACCAAATTGCTGCAGATGCCTCCTTAAAACCTACCTCCATCAGAAACAGAGATGTATCCAGTGTTTTCAGCTTCTTCCTCAAGTATAAAAGAGAAGGTTTATGGTTAAATGGTATGCGTTACTAAACACCAGGCCACTTAGCTCTTCCAAACACTTAGTTTTTTGCCTCAGGAGATCTGATGTCTAAGTGCCCGTCCTTTCCCTCTCCCGGGGTTACTGACCCCACAGCATTTCTGTATTTAAAATTTTCAATTAAAACAGTATTTCTATTTTAATTCAGAACACCACAGGACTGATTTTCAAAACTTCTCACATTAGGCACCGGTTTCAGTGTGAGCTGCATACCTAAACACTTTTAGAAAAATATCTGAGCCAAGGAAAACAGATGCCATTTCTGGATGCAAACTAATTTATTCAAGAGCATATTTTGAAAGAAAACTCTGTATCTATTTAATTTCAAGCCTCTCCTAAGAGCTACAGCAGCATTAACTATGGCAGTATTTTCCTCACGTTTCCTAGGAGGCAAAGCCAATTTCCAGACAGCAGGACTTCCCTGCGGTGAGCACCAAGAATGTAATGATACCGCAGTACATATATATATATTTATATATTTCTTAATTTCCTTCGTTATTATCGTCTTCCCAGGTTAATTTTAATTGAGGCTTTAAATAAAAAGCAACAGGAACCACTCCGCCCCCCGTTTGGCGGGCCCGGACCGCGGCCTGTCCCCGGCCCTGAGGCGACCCCCCCCCCCCGCCGCCTCCCCGTCCCCTGACGGGGCGAAGGCCCCGGCGAGCCGCGGCCGCTCGTTGCCAGAGCAACGCCCAGTTCGGAGCCTTCCTCCTCCTCCTCCCCTCACGGCTCCTCCTCTTCCTCCCCCCGCCGCGCCCTCTCCCACCCACTCGGCCTCGGCGGCGGCGATGGAGGCGGCGGGCGGCTGCGGCCTGGGCAGCGGCGCCGGGCGGGAGGCGCCGGCCGCCTGACGAGGTACCGCCGCCGGGCCGCGGGTTGGCGCCTCGCCGGGCTTGTGCGGGGGAGGGCGGGAAAGGGGCTCCCGGCGGCCGCTCCCCCTCAGAGCCCGGGGCGGGGGGGGGAGGAAGAGGGGACGCGCTTCCAGGGTCACCCCCTCCCTGCGCCGGGGCTTCCGTGGAGACCGGCGGGGCCCCCCGGGCGCTGCCCTCGGCGGCACCCGCCCTCCCGCCGCCTCCGAGGGGCCGGCGGCGAGTCCCGGCGGCGGCGCGGCCCTGCGAGGGGCCCGGGCGAGGCCGTCGCGGCCCAGCGACCGGCGGGAGCGAGCAGCGGCGTGAGGGCGTCCCCCCGGGAGCGGTGGGAGGCAGCGGCCGGGAAGAGCTGGGAGGGTTCGAGGAGAAGAGCCTCTTCGGAGACTCCTTGTATCTCATGAGGGGGGAGAAGACATTCTGGAAGCCGTCCGCTGTGCGCGGGTTTCTTACGCTTTGAAATCCCGTTTAATAACTTAGTTATTTGAAAGTTTGTTAGGCAGGGTGCCAAGGGAAGCTGCATTGCTCGAACAATGGGATCGCTCGCTTTTTTGAAACACCCAGCTGTCAGCTTTTGCAGAAGCAGGCCCATAACCACTAACTGAAGAGTGCTAATGAGATTTTCTTTTTATTCTCCTCCTTTTAAAAACAGCATTCGTAGCCGGATCCTGCAGACACACTGAGTAACACTGCTCATACAAGTCAATACTATCTCCGGTTTATTTGCTTTATTCATGCGCATAAAATTACAGAACATGAATTTTGGCTGGATTGAAGTATGATGTAATCTTTGGCCAACAAAAATATAGTAGTAGCACCAGCACCACTTCTAAATGGTAGTAAGTTCCTATATTCATATATCGTTTAATGCAGTTTACTCTTCTAAAAGAATCTCCATTTTAAAAGCTAAAGAAGTCTAGGTTTGTGCCAACATATAAAAAACTTGCACTGCAAAACCAATTTTGCTTCAACCTTTTTCTATCCCCAGTGAAACTAGCTGTGTATATATGCTAAGCTTTGGGAAAAAATAATTTCAAAGAAGAATCTGGAAGAGTTTGAATTATTAAAAAAGGATTATAAAAAAATTTCCAATGTTTCAATAATATTATTCGATAGTGACAAGGTATTGTGCCAAATCCAGCTTCAAAGCATTCTCCAAAATCACTACTGTGATGTCACATCAGTCCAGAGAAGTAGATTTAACACTATTTGACCTATGTAAAGACTGACAGATGTGAAAAACGGCCCAGGAAGACAACAGAAAGATGCCAAAGGAAAGATAAATAAGGCCTCGTTTGGGTGGTCTCACTGCTAGATTACTGCTTGTCAGCTGCACTTCTTTTTTCACCTAGACCATATGGTCCAGGCTCTTTTAAATGCTTCTTACAAAATGGACTAACCTGGTTCTGCTCGCTTACCCAGACAGGATAATCTCATTAATCTCACAATGGCCCTCAATTTTGAGCATGCACTGACTTTCAGCTGGACTTGTCTGAACAAATGCTTGCTATTTTATGCATGCATGTAAATGTACTCTTCGCTTCCTTCCCATCATTGTTTGTTCCTCCTTTGGCCTACTACTGTTACTATTTCTGTGAAATTATGCAGCACTTCTGAGATCTTTTCTGTACAAGCTAGCGATGGTCTCCTATTCAGCAGCTTTTGCTGTTCTGATTTGCACTGAAGCAACTTTAGATTTTACTAAGGCAGCCAAGTTCACTGCAGGCTAGAAAACCTGCATGTGAACGAAAGGAAGTCATTTAATATGGCACACAAAGTTGCCCCGTGGAGACAGAGTGCAAACCCAGCATGCCAGCTTTCAGAACGAAGACAGAGTATCTCTCAGAAAGAGAATCTTTACTTCATGCAGGCAATCACTCTGTACAATCCATTGTATTGTTATGTTGGATTTTTTGTTGGTTTCTTTTTCCCCTGAACTAGTTATCTCTTCCTTCAACTGTGACTTTTTATATCCCCCTCTAGGAGACAAAACAGCAAGAATCTGGACCAGAAAAAAGTCCCACCATGCAACCAAACTGCAGTCATCTCCACAACATCCAAGGGAGTGGTGATGACTCTTCATCTTCTCAGAGCACCCACGCAGCGAGGTTGTCAGGAGAGAGCTCATGCCATCGTAGCGGAGATGTTCGCATACAGCTAAACTCTGCTGTGGGAGAAGCCAGAGAAAATGCGAGTTCCCTGCATTCAAGGCCAGGTTCCCAAAGTCGCTCGCACGGACATGCCCACAGCGAAGCAGGGGGGCTCGACGATTCTGCTCCAGACTCAGAGGAACACAGCGGCAGCTCCCTCTCAGAGCTCAGATACCTCCTCCAGTGGCTGCACAAAAGTCTGCCGTATATCTTGATTCTGTGTGTCAAATTGATCATGCAGCATATAATTGGTAGAGTATAACAAAATAAGGTCTGAGGGAACAGACCCTCCCCCCAAAGAGATATAGTAATAACCATGCCTGAAATATAATTCAATTTATTTTATTTGCTTTATTCATCAGGAAGATTTACTAAACTACATTTCAGTGGCTTCTGTTTCCTTTGCTGGCATATGTATAATGTGCTTAATTATTCTGGCTTGATAGTCCGAGCTATTAATTGTAATTACAAAGACATATTAGAAGTGGCTGGTTTTTTAACCCAGTTCAGTAATTTTTTTTTTAATTTTCTTGTGTATAACTGACCCTTTTTTCCTAATAGGCATTTCTCTTGGAATTGGGCTGCTAACAACTTATATGTATGCAAACAAAAGCATAGTAAATCAGGTTTTTCTAAGAGTAAGTATCACCCTATGCAACAAAATTCTGTAAGTTAACCAAGACCTTTATCCATCAATTTTTGAAAGAAATGTGAATGGAGATACTGTTTTATTTACCTAATAATATTAGGTGTCAAGGTTCCAAGATGAAAGTAAAGTCTTAATGCTTCTGTACAGTGTAGAGCTTCTCAGATAAGTAAGGTTTGCAAAATTCAAAAAGAGGGTTTCCTCACCCTCTGACTTTGAATATTGAAATCACTTCAACTGATAAAAGCTTTTGGGAATTTATGGAAGAACTTCTTAACTATATTTGTGGAATCAAATAGCAGCTGACAGTTTAAACTTTCAGCTGTCTCTGTTCACTCCCAAAGGAAAATTTATTGTTTCTTCAGAGTGGGGTGGGTTTGGGTTGTGTTTTTAGAAAAAAAACTTGATACACATAGAAATTGTTCTGTTGAAAACATTAAAGTTACTGTTTTACCTTTCCATTGAGTTCTATTTTATTTGGCCTGAAACCGCTAAGATAAAATCCTCTAGTAATAACACTCTGTTCAGGTGCAACAGACTTAGTACTTTGGAGTTACATTTAAGACACTGATACTAAGATAAGGACTGTAATATGTTCTTATCATTATTTTACAGGAACGGTGCTCCAAGTTGCAATGTGCTTGGTTACTAGTATACCTAACTGGATCATCTCTCCTCCTGTATTACACCTTTCATTCTCAGTCACTGTATTACAGGTAAATAGAGGAACATCTCTACTCACATCATAAATTACTCAAATATTAACTGGGAACATTTTATCTGGGCTGCTGTGGTTTTTCTTTAATTGTGGCATTGGTTTCTCTTTCATTTTAATCTCCATTCCTCCTCTTCTGCCAAAGTGAACAGGTGCTGTCCTTAGAAACAGGATGTTGAGATTTGCAAGACTGGACCCCATACTCAACGTAATGCTGTACCATGGGGAAGGTAGCTGGGTTTGATTCCTAGCTTTGACCCTACCACCTTGCCTTCGGAATACTGAGTATGGCATTCTGGGGCTCTGTGGAGTTTGTGTCTCCAATTTATTATTTTTCCCTTGCCATTCTGTAGCTACAGTCTTGGCTGTAAATCAGTCAAAGGCTGTATTGCTAAAATGGGAAAGAAAGCCTATCTCTAGAGGATGGGGGTTGTGATGAAGATACAGGAAGGAAGGTTCAAAAACTGAAAGGGTGTCAAAGATCATAAATGATCAATTTGCAACAAAGAGTTCATTTTCTTAGCAAATATTTTTCCTCTGTGTAAACCAGATTTCTTTTTTTTTAATTAAACCTGCTGTGATAATCTCTGGTTATGCTTTCCTCTAAATAGGGTGCTCCAGTAACTTCTGATAATTCTTTTTGTAGCTTAATCTTTTTAAACCCTACTGTGGATGTTATGAACTTCTGGGAGGTACTTTGGATTGTGGGAGTCACAGACTTTATTCTGAAATTCCTCTTCATGGGCTTCAAGTGCTTTATTCTCTTGGTGCCTTCTTTCGTGATGTCCTTTAAATCCAAGGTAAGAAAACAAGCTGTATTTTTGCTTCCTTATGAAAATCATTTTACAGTAAAATTAGCTAATTATTAAATAATACCCAGAGAAAAGTCTTTTTAATTAAAGGTCCATATATAATCCACCACTACGCTGTGGGTGAGAAAACCCTGTGGATTTCATGTTCTTCCCTGCTTGGTGCTAAGGAAGGTTTACAGTCTGATCTGAAACAATCGCTTGTATTATGTCATCGGATAAATGGGTTTATTTCTGTCTCTAAGTGGGGGGATGAAGAAACCTTTTATTTGCTGCAGTGTAAGAATGTGTGTACAGGCTGTTAGCATGGAGCAGCTGGTGCACAGTACGTTTTTTTACATGCTCAACTGACATGGGAAGATTTTAAGATCTGCACATGCAAACAGCTGTATTTTCTGTCTCTCCAAAATAATTCTGAATTTTCTTTTTCTTGATAAGCAATATTTGTGTCAGATCAATGAATTTGAATCATAGCTTAATTCTGCAAACCAGTGAAGTTTAATGATTTTTATAGAAGCCTACATTGTTTGGTGGGGTACTTATATTTATTTTTATCTGCTTCCTGAGGTGAGACATGCAAAAACCAATTAAATTTTATGTCAAAATAGCAAATACTAGTACTGTTAAAAAAAAAAAAAAGAACAAGTACAGCTTGTACATGATAGCATTCGAACAGGATGTTTTGGTAGGTTTTATCTTTTCAAATGTACCAGGATGAAGTTTTTCTCAGGGACAACCAATTTCTCTAAATACTGGTTTATAATCAAGATCTCCTTTTTTTCTTCTTCTCTCTCTCTCTCTCTCTCTCTCTCTTTTTAAAAGCTAGCGATACAACATCCAAAAAACAATTGTTGAAAATTCCATTATCCAACTGTGACCTAAACTGTGGCTAAATTAAAGAGAGACTCTGGTCAATAGTGGCAAATCATGGCATTATCCAGTGTACCTTATAGAAAGAGTACTTCTTCCCTGTTATAAGTCTAGTTTTAAAGAGAAACTTAAGGAAATAAAGTAAGAACTAAGCTAAATATTTATGATTGTAAATGCACACACAGTGCTCTGTGCAGGGCATTTGTGCTTTGCAGTTGTTATTCAGTAATTTTTAGGGTGTCATTGAACTCTGTTGAGCTGTTCAGTCCAGCTACCTTATGCTGCTTTCTCCCCCTGCCACCACCATTTTCTTATCACCCCATCCTATATAGGAGTTAATTATCACAAGATAAGGCTTCTTACATAGGCATGAAATAATGTTTACAGGAAAACAGTTTGTAATTTATGTTTGTTAATAGAAGAATGGGCCTTACTCTCATTCTTTTAATCCTGAATGCAGGACACAACTCTGCTAATGACAAGCTGATCTATGTGACCAAATTTGTCTTATTTTCCTTTTTCATGTAACTTTATTTTCTTTTTTAATGCTTATGAAATTAAGTCTGATAGCATTGCTAAGTAGGTAGGCATCTGACAAAGCCATCCTATTTTAGCCTATTAATTTGACTTTCTGCAGTACAGCAATCAGTTGTATTATTGTTATTTGTACAGTTGTGGTGAGACCCACCATCTGGTCTTAATTCTTTTTCATGCTTCATATTTAGTTGTTTCAAGATATTATGAGACGTTGTTACTCAAAAGAATAACAATGCATCTTTTCTCTATATTTTAGAAAACCTTTGTGTTTTAAATCTTGAGCGATTCCTTTGCATGTCTTGCTTAGGGTTACTGGTACATGCTGTTAGAAGAACTCTGCCAGTATTACCGTATGTTTGTCCCCATACCAGTTTGGTTCCGTTATCTTATTGGCTATGGGGAGCTGGACAGTGTACTAGGATGGACCCTTGGGATATTGCTGGGCCTTCTCTACCTCATCCTAAAAGTACGTAAGCTTTATATTCCTCTCACACTATTTTGCAGTAATTATCACTGGAGGGTTAGAGGCACATAAACTTAACGCATTTCTGAACGTTCCCCTGTGCTTGAACTGACTTGCAAGTCGATGCTTCAGTTTAACTGATACAGCCTTCCAAAACCGATAGGAATACTGGCTGAGGGCACTCAATCTTCTTTTTCCTGCACCTGTTCTGGGAAGGGTTTGAGGCTGCATAGCGAAGAACACTGTTACTATAGGTCCCCTCACATCAGACACTGATCAGACTGTTACCAGATATTGAAGAAGAGAGCTTGCAAAAATAAAGGTAAAATTAATGGCTAAAAGAATCAGCATTTTCCAGGAAACTTGATTTTTCTCTCTGCTGGAGTATGCTGTGCGATGCTAAACAAGTTAAACTAAGTGTTCATACTGGCTGTCTACTTCACCAAAGAGCTCATCTGCCCCAAATATAACCAGACTCAGTACAAGTTTGGCTTTGAACACAAAAAATACTTCATAATGCTAATGTATCTTAATTACAAGTCTAAAGACTATTGCATATATGAAAATAATGCTGGTGTATTTGCACCGGAGTGCTTCATTTCAGAACCTCAAAACTATTTTTATTTTAAAGAACAGACAGCTACTGGGAAAAAAAACTTCAGGCTAAATTCTTAGTTTGGTTACATATTAAGCAACTAAAATAGGGTCAGTCTGAACTATAGCTTTGCTTATGTTCCTGCCAACATCAAACTAGCAGTGAGACTTCTAGCATTGGAATCTGCACAAAAGCTTGGAAACTTTTTAGTTCACAGAGAAAAATACTAAGTATAACTCAGGTCTTCTTTCCCATTTCAGCTTTTGAGCTTTTTTGGACAATTGAGAAACTTCAGGCAGGTCTTACGGATATTTTGTACACGACCAGTGAGTACTGAATTCTCTTATGACAAAACAATAAACCCAATTTACATGAATATACTTCTTTTTTAAATACCTCATTCCTTTATTACCTTGTATTGTTCTAGCAATAGACGCTGCATTTTTAAAGTAAACCCTGTATACTTGTTCTCCCATTTCAGTCTGAATTCCTTGACTACATGATTATGTTGTCATCTGAACAAAAACAAAACCAAAACAACCCACCAAAAAAAATCTATTCTGCATGTCTCTTCAGATAAACATATGTGAAATAACATACCCTTTTTGTCCTGCTTCCTACTTTTTAACCGGAATAAATATTGGTTGGATTCCGGCAGAGCTTTACGCTGAACTAGAGTGAGAATTGAAGGTTACCAAAATAACTGACATGCAAGTGACTTCTGTTACAATTGTAAGTTCCTAGATAATCTTTCTCTGTAGTAAGAGGTACTGTTTAGAGCCTGCTATTCATGCAGTAAAATGTATAGAAGACTTTGGAGCACAGTATCATGGAACTAAAAGAATAAAAAAGCACTTCTCATTTTCTAAGTGCTATCTTGATCAAATTGGAACTTAACACAGTGTTTTGTTCAGAGGTCACTGTTAAAATAACACTGAGAGATTTTTCCAGTAACTGTGATCAGGGGAAGATACTAACTAGATGGCATGGTAAGTGGAGCACGTAAGCCTTAGGCCCCAAGACAACTATTAAAAAACTTAGCAACATTTCGTTGGATTAGGGATTGAATAGATTTCCTGACATAGCAGCCCTTATTCCCAATTCCCTTCTGTCATGGTATTTTTGTGTTTTGTTTTGGCCACCACCCCAAAACTAATATCTGTGGAAAATATCTTGTTTTACAGCACTATGGGGTGACAGCTAGCAAGAGACAGTGTGCTGAATCGGATGATATTTGTTCAATCTGCCAAGCTGAATTTCAGAAGCCTATTCTGCTTATCTGTCAGGTAATACACATAATCAGAATTATTTTTTGCAAACTTAAGAATATTTTAAACAACTGGTAAACAAAACTAGATGAAGTTAGATTAGTGAGTGTATGTCTTCTGATTATTTTTAGAAATCAGGCTATGCAAATAATATACCGTCTTATAAATGGAAGAGCTTAGAAGCTCTAAGTTCTCATTCTTTTCATTACAGCACACATTTTGTGAAGAATGCATCTCTTTATGGTTTAATAGAGAAAAAACCTGTCCACTCTGCAGAACTGTTATTTCAGACCATGTTAACAAGTGGAAGGATGGAGCTACATCTATGCATCTACAGATTTTCTAAAGCATGTCAAACAACTTGTTTTACAGTTTGTTTGTTCAAGCTAAGATTTTTCAGTTTATTGTAGGTGGCACAAGGAACGAGTTTCCAAATTCTAGGTATCATGCTTCTATGAAATGTTCCAGCATTTAAAACAGTGCAGAAAATGTTAACTTGACCTTCTTAAGTACAGAAAAGTAAGTTTTCAGAATGAATGCAGAAAAGCCAGCATTGCTTCTCTTGTGATTCTTGTAGCAAACAATCAAGTCCTTGAAAAATGCTGCGTTATTTCTTGCAGCAGCTTCTTAATTCAACATTTTCTTTAAAACTTTAAGTATAGTTCCAGACTGTACTAAATTGTATTTATCCTTCTAACATGACTCATCCCAAAAGGTCAACCTACCAATTTTACTAAGATTATGAGCAAATTTTATACTCCGGACTACAGTGAGAATTAGAGCTACTTGTCACACTTGGCATTAAAGGTCCTTTAATGCTAGCCCAATAGATCAGAGAAATTACCTTCTTATTCATGCACCTGTAACAGCAACTGTTTCTCACTGTACCTGGAGATAAGCCACAAGAATAAGACGTTTCCCCTTTAGGTTCTTGTAGACTTCTAATGGATCTTTGGCTTAATACATAAACCAACCACTGATGTTAGTTTTTTACTTAGCATTTTATAAAGTTGGTATTTTTAAAACAAATCTTTAATACTATATTTTTGTCATAACAGGAACCAGATTTTATTACAGGGGAGAATCTATTTTATACTATATTTGCAATTTGTAGTATGCATAAAAATCAGAGAGAATAAATGCATTTAAATCTATTTGTTTGGTGCATGTTGAATAAAGAAACAAGATTCATTACTGTTTCAGTATTAACTTACATGAAAGCACATAACAGCAGCTCACTGCTAGGTATACTTCTCCTGTTAAACTAATGTCTCTGAAAACCAAAAAACCTCAAATGCTACAACTTACTCATGACTAGTCTCTGTGCTAATTATAGAGCTAACTTATGTACAATCTCACCTTTTTTTTTCCTTGCTTGTCTTTTTTCACCTTGCTATTCAGATAAGACTAAAAAAAAAAAAACCCACTCAAATTATTCTGTTACAGCAAAGTTAAATTGAGTTGCCATTAACGTGAGCTTGTCTTAACTGAATACCTTTAGGAAAACTTCTAAATTAGGGAAAAAATGGAATTAAAAAGTGAAACACTTACTTGATGAATGATGTGGTAACTCAAATGGCCAGGCAGAGTGACTGAGTACTATGAAGTTGCAGCTGACACAGCCAGATTTATAGGGCTGACAGGGCATGATGGGAGAGTGCCCTTAAAGGTACAGCTAAAAGTGTAATACTAGTAGAATTCAGCATTCTGAATAAAAAAAATCTAATGAGATGGAAGATTCAAGCTAAGAGGTATCATTTTATGTTCAACCTGGGTTTTGCTATAGCATGCTGTGTATTTGCTAATCGTATTTTTGTTTGGAGTTTACTGCAGTTCAGAGTAAATGTGCCCTATGATTGTTCCACCGTGGTATCTGAGTGACTGGGGAAAAAAGACTCCAGCTTAAAGAAAACAGGCAAAAGCTTCTAAGTCTGTAACTGGAAACTTATGGGAGTAAAAGAGACTGGTTCTCATGGAAGCCCTTCCCAGCAGGTGAGGTACTTAGTCTGGAGAATGTGCAGATGAATGGTGTTAGAGCCGTCCTGAGGGTGGCAGGGAAGCATTAGAGCTTGGCCACAGCCAGAGCTGTGCTGTAATGGGCTTGTGCCTGTACCTCCGCTATAGTCAGAGCAAACTGCTCTTTGTTGCCTCAGAGAGATCTAGCTATGCCTTAGCTTGCATTTGAAGTTCATACAAGATCAGAACTGTTTGTTATTTAAATTTCATCAGTGCTGATACTCAGGCTGCTGCTGCAGCAGAACTTCCCTTGAGAGATGGACAAGAACTGAATCAGTCAAGGAACAAAGAAGAGTAGGGGGAACTTAAGGTTGGATTCTGAATCTTTGATGGGCCCACAGAGACTTTGGCAGCTCACTTGGTTACACAATCATTTTTAGACTTTCCCAAACTTAATCATGAACATACAGTTTAGCTAAAAAGCATTTTAAGGTTTTATTCTTTGTACAGGTATTGCGTGAGTACTGTGTAAACAATTTGAGTGCTACATTTAATTTAGTCAACAAATGGCACCTTTAAAAAAAGCTTTGCTTGTTTGAGTAAAATGCATGACTAAGCCCAATACACAGTTTATAAGGGCAGATGTAATAACCAACCCTTTCTAAAATACTGGGCAACATAAAAATTGTAACTTATCCTGGATTAGCTTTTCCTGAAATGCTAGTATCAATAGCTTAATCACTTTTTAATTCAAAAATCCTCTCAGAGAAAATATAAACTAAAATTTGTTAGACTTGGACATGAAGTTAGAGCAAGGAAATGCACTTCCTAATACTTGAATATTGATTAAATTCATTGTCTACCTGTAATGGGTAGCCATTCACCAGAATTCCAGTACTCTGTGACAGACTTTCAAAAATACTTTTAGAACAATAGGTCTAAATCACCTAGCCCATTCCTGGAATATTAACTGGGAAAGTACAGGTTCTGAAATGCACCAGCTGCTTAATACAAACAGTTGTCCTGAAAGCAGAGCCACTACCCTGCTGACTAAGGGAGAAGAGCGGAGAAACGAGTATGCTGTCTTACTGCCTTATCCCCAAGATGAGTAAATAGCAGCCCCGTTGCTTATGCAGCAGGGAATGGTGAGAAGGAAGCTTGCTGTTCTGTCACGGAATCACAGAACAGAATCACAGAACAGAATCACAGAATCTATGGTTCAATGACAGTGCGAAGCTGAAGCGGTCCGTCAGGACCAACAGCAGACCTAAGATGAACTAGGAAGGTAGTTACAGATCAAGAAACATGCTGCTTTACACGTATACATTCAAAGCACGCAGGGAAATTTGAAAGAAATTAACCTGAACTAAATGTTCTTTTGCTATAGGACCGAAGTATTTATAAACCATGTACCTCAACAAGTAGTTCAATGTCTGAGACAGATACTGTACGTTGAGGAATTAAGGCATCAAGGACTGTATGCAAGGCCAGCATTATTACTAAAAAATATGAAACTAATTTAGAAGTATTCCACTTGTGGTTAAGAAAAAAAATCAACACAAGAACTCGACAGCGTCATCTGGCCTGTAAAGCTCACCAAGACTATTTTATGGAGCGCAACAAAACATGGTGCCAGTGCTTTAAGTCAACCCTGAATTGTTGCCAATCCTTCGGTCTTTGTCTACCACACAGTAGTAACACCACCTTACTAGAACAAGGGTGGATATTGGTCAGACAGAGGACCAGGGAACAATTTGTCTTTTATTCTCTCTGTTGCTTAATTTTTTTTTTCCTTTACAATCCAGTGAAAACTATCCAAACCCAGTAATATTATCAAACAGTTTATTAAAAAACAAAGAACTAAAAAGAGATGTTGATCAGCCAGTTTAGATTTACACTTCATAAATGAAACGAGTAATTCTCATCTTAGTTACAGAGAGGAAAAAAAGTGAGTAACTTACATCCATGAATGACATCCTCTCTGATCGCTTGTCAGCATCATGCTATTAAGATGCAAGTCTTCCTTGTCAAGCCCACTCAGGCCAGGGTAGCTGCCCTGCTCTCCACGCACCCAGACACCCAGCACGTGTCTGACTCTGCAGGAGACAGAACAGAGAAGAGGATGACAAATGGCAATCAATAGCCACTTCTTAAGAGCCCAAGAACCTAGGTGAAGGTACCAGCCCTTGGTAAGACAGACAGATCAGAACTAGCATCTGTCGGGTCCTTTAAGTTCTAGGCGGAATTCCTCCTCCCTCCCTTTCCCTTCAAAGCTGTCATGAAAGACAATGATTTAGATCCACAGTTATACTTAGGGCCTACCTACTTCCTTAAAAAAATAAAAATAGGCCACTTGGATTAGCATATGTTTAAATTTGCATTTAATTGCTATTCACATCCATCTTATTCAGCGGTTGAGTATATTTAGTTCCAGTAAACTGTGAAAGATGAAAAACAGAATAGGGATTACCTTTATTTCTACTAAGGCAGCTCAAGTTTGTTTCTTGAAGACAGCTACAAAGCCAAGTAAATCTAGAAGAGAACAATCTGTAGAAGTTCATATATAGGAACTGCATACAGTATACCATCGAGGATCTGCAGGAAGAATATTGAAGTAATTTGCCTTGTTCTTAGTAACTTCTCCTCCTCCTTCACCCCTTAGGGTAAAGGATTTCCCTCTAAGCTGGGAAAATGAAACAGCAACTACCCTGCTGTAGAGACAAAATTTAAAAAAAAAAACAAAAAACAAAACCAACCAAAACCCAAGCATCTGTCCTAAGAACAACAGTTGTCTCCCTCAATCTTTGATGCACTTTTGATTAACAGTGAGAGCAGGTTGGGAGTTAATACTTAAAAGAGAATAACCCCAAAGTAAACATCCACTGTATGGCAGGAGTGGACTCAAATATTAAATGTTCTCCAGCAGTTCAGCTTTTAGATAGCAAGACAAAAAAAAGGGATATTCAAAAGAACAATTGACTCATTTATTTTTATCTTTTATTATGAGCTAATACCAGGATGACATTCAAATGTCAGATGGCACAATTAAGACAGTCTTGGTAGGAATTATTCCAGCATTCCCAAAATTACAATTTAGTACACGAATGGCATCAATGTATGCGTCACTCCCACAGAGAAAAATTATGAAATTCTGAATATCTTATACCAGAATAGTTTCTGCATCAAATGGGAAAAGAAAAACTGCTGGTAACACAGCTGACCTCTAAACCTTTTGTGATAATGACCTGCAGAACAAAATATTCCCCTATTTAACATCTAGTAAAAAAAAAAAATATGACTTTTGTTCAAGTTTAAGATTTAATACTTTTATATGGTTAGCCACAACAGGTATTAACCTCAGTTTTACTATATTTTTGTAATGCTACAAAAATCCTATAAAATCAAATTATAGTGAATTTTTCAGTGATTATAATTAAAAAAGCGCAGCTTGTACAAAATAAAAAAAATAAGATTCTATACTCTAATGAAAAATTTAAGACATTTTTAAATGAACAAAAGAAAGCACTTGTTAAGCTCTCCAATATTCAATGCATTCTGCACTTATCTGAAACAGCCAGACAGGAGCTAGAACTCCACTCCCCTTAGTTCACGACTAGTAATTTTGACACTATTATATATATATAGAGGATCTATGTCTGATATTTTTACAAATAAATACAGGATAAACCATATTGCATAGTGTGTGCTTGCTGTCTGAGTCACACTCCAAAAGTTTCACAGTTATGGTAGGGAATTAAACTTATAATCTATGGGATGAAACATTGACAGTACATGAAATTTAATTTTAAAACCGATGAATCTGTAATTAATCAGTGAACTCAGACAAACAACTCTTGCCATTCTTGCCAGCCATATTAAACCAATTCTACTGGACAATTACATCCAGCCAACCAAAAAACAACTGTTAGCTGTAACTAGGACCAAGAGATATCTGCCTCAAAAAAAATTTCTTTTTTAAACTAAGTTCCTTTATACTCAGTAAACATGTTAGGAAACCTATGTTAACAAGTGGCACAGAGAGGCACTGCTTGAAGTGTTGCGTATTTGCAAATATGCATAATACAAACACAGGTGAGCACTTTGATTTCAGTTTCACAACATGTCACCAGTGGCGGTATTACCAAATGAAAAATGGCAATCTTCCAGTACAGTTTTTGTCACTACAAGGTAACTTGATTTTCCTTATAAAACTAAAAAAAAGAAATTTTCCAACAAAAGGCTTATCAGGAAGAAAAAAAAATACTAATTTTTGCTCAGTCATAACCATCTTTTTTGTTGGTTCTTTGTTAGTAGCAACAAGGTATCGATGAATCCTTCTGACTTGCAAATTTTAGAAAACAGCACTCTGATTGGATTCAAGATGCTTCGAGAGTTTTATGGCTTGGATCCTATGGCTCAAAAAGATTCAGTATACACAGAGTAAGCAGAATCTATAAAAAAATCCCTACTGTTGTGAAACACTAGAAGTAGACTTTGCACAGTTTGACTAAAGATAATGCAACGTGTGGCAGGCAAAAAGTGACAGGACTTGTATGCAGTTGCATGATCATATACACACACACGCACACACCATACACACTCTAACTAGTGTAAAGCTCTGCAGATATTAACCCTTTCACCAGCTATGTTCATGGAAATGCTTTCTTTAAGGCAGGAAGTATTTAAGTAAGGTAAAGTTACCTTTATTTTATTCTTTGTACCTGTAAGTCATTTGTACAGATTGTGACAATTTCAAAAACATAAATAGTGTCCTTAGAACATGTTTCCTAAATTAAGTTGCTAAAGTTCTGACCCACTGTGGAAGACATTCACTGAAAGGCCATTTAACACTTTTCTCATACAATCAGCAAATTTATTGCCCCAGCATAGAAAAAAAATGTTGATAAATTTAGAAATGTATAATGGCAGGGAACTCCCATAAGCAAAATTTTATTAAAAAAAAAAAAAATCCTCGAATTCTTACCCACTGGTTACAAAAAGGTTTATTTCCTTATACTATGTAGAATTTGTATACGCTTCCTGCGGTACTTCCTATATGTTTCTACTGACCTTGTATTCCAATGCACTTTTTCCTGGTCTTTTCTATGGGTAAGAATGTGAACGTATTCAGCTGTCTCCATCTAAGGATAGCGTATACAAAAGTGATGTTTCCCAGTGAAATGTCTGCTGAGGACAAGGATGAAATAAGCAGGACGTGTGTGAGCCCATGGCTTCCAGTTAAGCCTAGAACATAGCAGCATTGCCATTTGATTAGATCCATTTGTCTTTGCAGGAACAGGTATTTCAGCTGGGTAAGCAAGTGAAACAGTTCTCTCCCACCCCACATTGCCAAGCTGGTAACTGAGTGATTCGCTTATTGATTTGTTGTTTCATGAGGAGAAGAATCAGAACTAGAGCCTCTACTTTCTTCAGAGCAACCAATTATTTTGCGTTTTTAATTTTGGGATACTTTCCATAATGAGCTGAATCAAAAAATCTATTTGAAAAATATATATATTTTATATATATAAAAAACTCATTATGTTTTGAATGTGAAATACCAATTAATTTCATCTTTCATCTTTGATTCCACCCCATTGTAGGAAACAGCTTAACCAAGCTTGCATGCTAATTATTCCTCAGACGCAAGCATATAGGCATTTCATACTTTGCCTAGTGAAAGGGCTAACCCTCCTTGACACATTCACGACTAGACCAGTGATTCTGAAGCAACATCCTGACCCTTAATACTGTCAGTTTCAAGCTATCAAGCTGAAAAATCCTTGATAAGGTGAGAAGATGTCACTGCGAATCAGTTAGATGATGTGCCTAGAGTTCTGCAATACCATTTTCTAAAGTTTTTTATGCACCATTGATTGACAGAAAAAAATCCATTTTTCTTTGCTTTCCAAGTCGCTCTGTGCAATGACTGACTCTTTGATACTGTCACTTTTTAAAAGTAAACCATACAAGCCCTCGTATTTCAGCTTCAAGGGGGCTTATGTCCATTCTTTGTTTTCCACCTTCAAAGGCTTTAAAAAAATTGTGTCGTCATAGATTCATGCGCAAGTGCTCTGGTCGTTTGGAAATCATGGGAAAAGCTTGTTTTTTATATGGCCCAGAGTTTGGTTGCCGGATTGGAAGTGGTGCTGAGGCCTCTCCACAGACTGTCACATCCATTTGTTCTATTCCACTTGTCTCCATTGGATATTCCACAGGTGTCTGAGTATTTGATGCGCTGGCAGAAGCACCTCTTCCCCAGAATTCCCCAGGGGAAAACTTTACAGGGCTTTAAAACAAGAAATATAAAAATCAGAGATGAAGATACACACAGCACCAAGGTATGTCCTTTACTCTGCAGGAAGCTGAACTCAAATGCCTGTTGAGAAGCATTTGTAATTCTTCCTTCCACTTCCAGAAGTTTGAGAAAGTTTCCATGTCTAGCTTCTACCACGGTCTCTTGTAAAGTAAAATTCTCTCATTTGAGTAGTGAGGATATATTTCTAGATGATAGCAGAAGGAATTTTCTGTACTAACGTGATTCTTTAGCGGCACATAAGTACTTAAGGTGTTCTGAAACAGTTCTAGAGGAATGGTGTACCAAAGCCACCAGACTGTGAGGCTGTACCAGTGTTGAACAGCAAGCAAATTAGTACTTCTTGTGCTGCCAAACACCATAGATTTGTCTCTAATAATGTGGTTTCTAAAACAGGATCGATGCTGCACTTCTAATGGAAGTGATGGGCTTACTGAGAAGAAAGGCCGCATTTTTTATTTCTAGTGCAGATCTATTTCAACTACTTGCCAAAAAGTGTAATACAAAAAAAAAAAAAAAAAAAAAAAAGAAGATACCTGACTGGTGTCCTAGGGCTACCTATGAATCTGCGAGGTGATCGAATTTTTGGTTCAAAAGAAAATTTCTCTTTTACGCTTTCAAGTACAGATGGAGCCACATACGTAAAACCCTGCAAAACAGGAATGAATGCACTGTAACTTACAGGCAAGATTTACATTTATGATCACTTGTGCAGTTATGATTGGCATGAAATAGTAAATGAAGATTATAAAAAAGGAGAGTAAATGTAGACATAGGAACTTCTACTCACTTCCTGAAGCAAACAGCAGGACTTCAGGGAGTCCCTCACCCGGGTGCCTGCACACCCCACATATTTCTACTCAGATCACAGATTCCCACAGGCATGCTCAATTTAATTAATTTTGATCTACAGAATGGACATCGTTCTCTCTGCATGACTATGAAAGCGATCACGTGTCCAGGGTTCATAACGCAGCTTAATTAGAATGCTGACATTTCAGAAAGTAAGCAACATTTGTTGGCTGTTTTATCCATATAAAGAAAACGTCAGGAATAATCAAACTAAGTATTTTCAAAGCCCTTAAACATTTCAAACCTGTTGCAGAACATGTGTTTAAAATTACGATAGTTTGCTTCAAGTATCGGGTGGCAAGATTCAATAGAACTGATTTACCTGAAATGCCCTACTTTTTCCAAGTAACACAACATAGCTCTCCACAGTTACACACTCGTCCCTGCCTCACTTACCAGAAAGACCTGGTTGGCACTTTCACTGAGAGTAGAGTCATCTGGGCTATCAACAGGTGTCTGACGTGTAAACTTTGAATCAAACTGGCTCACATCCTCTTCAGATTGCTTTGCAAAAACAAAATGATTAAGGGTTTATATTACAGATATCAACCAAATGGCTTAGCGGTGATCAGTGTAGCCTCTGGATGGAGTTCATTCCATAGGTTTTTGGCAGAGCTCTGCTGTAGTAAAACCCTGGAGTGGTGTCGGAATCCTGTCGCTGCCAGTGGGAGGTCACTATGGGCACTGACACTGAGAAATAAAGGCAAGGGGGAGGGGCAAAAATTATGGATCAAAAAGGAACACAAATTAAAAAGATTCCTTTAAAAAAAAAATTCTCAAATTACAAGCAAAAACTTTTAGAAATACAATGCCAGTTTCTTGCAAGTTTAGCCCTCGTCACAACCAGTATAGAACAGTTGCAACTATTAGTTTTTGGAAGCCTCTCCAGATAATTTCAATCCCATTTTTGCAGATATAGAAGTGTTTATATTGTGAGGGATAGATGACAACTCTGGAATAAGTGACTATGAAGAATATTGTTTAATTCAAAGAACAACAGACATAATTCCAAGATCCCTTCTCTCATTCATAAGTGTAACTGAAAAGGCAGATGTATTCATTTGTGCAGGCCTTCATGCAACCATGGAAGTACATTTTCAAAAGCCATCTGGTTTGTACAAGTAACTTTCATAAAATTTGCTAATAACAGAAAAAACCCAAACTCTCTTCAGTTAATTTGTTTGGAAATACCAGTCTTGTGTCGTTCTGAATTTCATTCAAAATGGTGAGGAAAAAAAGGCCTGGAGTCCCCCTGCTGTAGTATGCGCAACATCAGTGATGCCCAAGTCGGTTTAAAGTGGGATTTTTAGTAGTTGGGAACTATTGGGGTGGCAATACCCATTGCTGCCGTAGCTAATTGTACCCAGAGGGAAAAAAAAGATACACCCTGCCCTATCAAAATATAGGATAGGATAATAGAGGCTTATTCATCACATCACTGGTTTGAGGTAAACTTTAATTACTGCCTATAATGCACAAGATGCATTGTAAATATTAATAAGCAAACATACAGAATGCTTAATCAGGTGACTTCATTTACTTTTGCTTAGCAACTATTTATCATCTTAGTTTCAACTAAGTACTGACTTACTGTATAATGTTTAGAAGCAGAAATTCAGAGATAACTGCACTTGCAAGTCTGTTTAACCTACAGATTAGAAGCAGGAGGAATTAAAACTGAAGCAGAACCTTCTTCCTCCAGGAGACTGAGCAGAAGGATACATTAGCTCTTAGCCAATTTTTGCCACCTTCTCACATAAAAAAGCAAGATCCTATTCCAGTGACGGATAAGTACCATGACTACAGAATAATAAGACAGAACAGCATGCTCATGACAGCCAGTATTTCATACTGTGTGGAGACTTAAAAGAAAGAAGTTCTTTTAGATGTTGATATAGCATCAGTTCTTGGGGGGGGGGGAAAACCGTCCGAATCGGGTAGTTTCTCTCTTTAATTTGACAACAGTGAATCTGAGAACCAGTAACCTAAGTTGATGCATTTAACTATTTAAAATACCAGAAATCAACAGCACTCCAGTTTGTAAGAGTGAGTGTTTCTATGTTGTAGATTCCACATTGTTTAAGACCTTTCCTAAAGGCACACAAGGAATATTTCACAGCATTCCGAGTACATACCAATAAGGGTTTAAAAGGAGGTTCCACCTTTCGTGCCAACAGCTCATCCCAGTTAATGTGTCTGAAGAACGGGTGAGCCTACAAGAGTTAGCAATAGCACAGAGTCATAACCTATCTTCTGGGTATAAAATACCGAAATTTAAGAATTAATAAGCATGTTCTTTTCAGACCCTCTCTGTGGTGTCTTTCTTTCCAAAATCACATATGGGTCTAGTGTAATATATTCCGCAGCACTACATCAGAGTAGCTGGAAGAGCTGAAAATTGATACCATACCTCCATGTCAGACAACACATGTCCCTAGCATGTTTTCCTTGAAAGTATTAGGAAAAAGTCAGTTGACATGCAAAATACCTCTACATTTTTCAACTTTAAAAGTTAGATATCTAAAAATAATGACACAACACTGTATTAATGACAAATTAGCAGAACTGTGAAATAAGGAGGACTCTCTAGTACATTGTTAATCTCACCACAAAAAAAGTCAAGCTGGAAGCAACAAGACCTAGGCCTCTGCCTTTTAACTGTGCAACACTGAACGCAAACTAACACCACTTTTCCCTTGAAAGAGCTGCACTAAATGCAAGGGATAGCAGGTTTTTCGTCAGACTGCTAGAGTATCATTGCTCTTCCATGGCTGACTGTACAATTAGCATTGTGCAACTAGTAGAAAAGATCTACTGGAAGACAGAGCTAAAGAATAAAAGTTATTTTCCAAATCTCAAATTATCAAATAGGTAGACAGCTGGTTTCGTTAAGCTTTAAAACATTCAAGTTTTGCTCAGCTGTCACGTGTGGCTGCCTTTTTGCTCATTACACTTCAAGACAGACATACTCTCCTTCCCTGAGGCACCCTCAAAGCTGTTTTATTTTCAATGAGGTAATTTAAAAATTCTTGAGTTAAGTGAGTTACCTGAACTTCTCCAGCATCTCCAGGACCAGCTCCTAGACGTGAGGCAGCATTTCTTTTTAGCAGCTTAAGGAGAAAAAAATAACATCCAAAAAAGAAAAATTAGTTATGTCGTTATGACTAGACTAGTTCTGACATGAATCATCATCTGAGTGAATACCATGCAGAATGAATACAGAACAATCAGAAAATCTGCATTTGTTAGAAAACAATTGTATTTTCAAGGAAAATAACTTCTGTACCATGCAAAAACAAGACTGACTTTTTAGTAGTAAAACAAGCATGGACTGGATAGCCATAGCGGTATCATTATATTTCTATTTTCTACATACACATGTAGTACTGACATTCATTAAAATTCTACCTTTTTAAGCAGATCTCTGGCTTCTTGTGTGAGGTAGGGAGGCAAGTTGAGTTTACACTTGAGAATCTTGTCAATTGTTTTCTTTCTGTTCTCCCCAGTGAAAGGAGGCTAGAAAGCACCATTGTAATGGGAGGAAAAATAGGACTTGTTCAGGTCTCTTATTTGTGTACACAGAACTCACTTCAGTCATTTATAAAGCAGATAAAATTGCTGCAAATGGGACTTCCAAAGAACTGTTTGGATGAGAGCAGCTCATGACTGTAGGCAACGTAAGAGTAGCCGTATTTTAGTTACATTTCTTACTTGCAGTTTGTATATATACAAATGTATACGTATTTATACATGCATCTGAATTAGAACACAGGTAACTACAAAAGCTAGGAAGAGAAATACATGCAATTATAACTGTGCACCTACTGCTCCAGTCAGCATGTCATACATTAATGCCCCCAAACTCCACCAGTCCACAGCACGATTATGCCCGCTCCTCATCAAGATTTCAGGGGCCCTATAATCAGAAAAATTGAAAATATGGAAGTATTTTAACAAGCTTAATACTAATTCTGACTACTAGTTTTCAAACAAAACCACATTTATCAAGTAAAATTTCCATAAGTGACTAAACATATGAACCATCAGTTAAAAAAGGCAAAATGTAGCCATTACCCCCAGACCAGAGTAATACTTTTCTATTTCATCATGCAGCTCACATGTATTCAATTGTTCCACAGAATGTGTGTGTGACTGTTCCATCGTGAATAGATTCTTTACATAATCCGAAGTCAGTCAATTTTACATGACCTGAAATTAAATACATAAAAATTAAGGCTTGCCAGAATTGTGACATTTGTATAAGTAACATTAAAAAAATAGGCATTTTTAACGTGGATATGTAATAACTCTGAGCTACTTCCAGATATCTTCAATGGTCTGACAAAGCAATACAGCTGTAAAACAGAATGAGGTAATCACACTTAGAGATAAAACCTCTGCATTATACCTGCATAAGAAAGTGTTGCTGCTTGGTGAAGAGAAACAAGACAAACTACCAAAATTTATTCACATATAGACAAATGTATTTAAACATAAAGACTGTAGAGCATCATTCAGATAAGAAAGTAGGCTATCAAATTTTACTGCTTGCTTTACTTTACTTCAGAGAACAACCTTCAACAAGTGGTAAAGTTCCCTGAATAATTCGGTACAGACTCAGTAAATAAGTTGTTTAAGATAACATGAAAATACTGATGGTCCAGATTGCCAGACTAATCAGTGTCACATAGTCAATGTAACAGTGCTTTCAGGAATTGCCACTACTGTCAGGTGAAATGTCAACAGCTAGATCAGTCATTTCAGCTACAGATGATTTGGCATCCTACCTAAACTGCCTTTCCTAACAAACATCTTCAGTCATCCCCATTACTAAAATGTCACTGACGCTACACTGAGGACACAGATCTTTATGTACTTTACAATGACACAGTAGAAGAAAAATTTCAGAGCTGCAGAAATAGCAAGTCAACCATTCAAAAAATGCCTGTGTCTGTACACATGGAACATGGAGCTTGCTGTGGCCTATTAAAGCCAAAGAAGCTGTGTTTAAGGCAAGCAATTAGCTCTGGCAATTCTTCAGTTATACCAAGAGTGATAACGAACGTGCCATTGTTCTAAGAAAATTCATGTAAGAGTGAAGTGTTGTGACCTTTGAAGAACTGTTTTCAAATGACTGGCAACGTAACTGTTACTATATTTCTACCTTGATGATTAAGCATGATATTTTCTGGCTTCAGATCACGGTAGATGATTCCTTTTTGATGCAAGTGCCCCAGTGCCATTGAGATTTCTGCCAAGTAAAAGCTGAAGGGAAACATATGCCACAAAATTAGACATATTCAATCATGCAAAGCATTTTAAGCACTAAGACTATTACGTACATAGCAACAGTTCCTTGAAAGTATCATTAGAAGCGTACGGGAAACAATGCTGCCTTTGAGGTTGGTTTGCCAAAAGGCATACGGACTGCAAGATGAACTGCAAAATCACGCCATTAGCATTAAGTTTACCTGTTCGGTAGCTATCTTATCGTGAATATATTTGGAGGAATCTGAATTTACCAGTCAGTGGTTAAAATGTGCTTCAATCTGTATTACCACATCTAGATGTCAAAGTTGAAGGAAAAAAATGAAGCCAAGACAGTAACCGGCAGCACCCAGTGCTATCTGTGGAACTGTGTTACAGCCCCATATGTACATCAAAGCTTTTTCTAAGGCATTATCGGCATGCGCTGTAGGAAGATACAACTGTATTCAGTTGTGTGAAGCCTAATCAATAAGGGATAATTTCAACTTGTTTATATGTAAAATATCACTACTCAGAAGGCGCTTTCTCCTTCATTAGCATAATTAACATTATCACTCCACACGTCTGATCATTAGAATACAGCCATTACAGTAAATTGGAAATTCTGTAACTGGCTGGTAAAATTGTGTGTGCATCAAGAACAAAAAAAAATGGCATTTACAACAAGTCTTTCAGTCTTTTCTCCAATACCCCAAACACCTCCTTTACCACAACCCTGTGTAATACAGCCTCACTCAGCAACCAGTGATGGACCCTCTGCTGTAGTAAGGCTGGCACAAATGGGTAACTATGGAACACATACATCTTCCCCAAACCCAGTTAACTGTTCTTTTTACTAAACTAAGAAATGAATGAGCAGTTATAGTTTTTCAAGTCAGAATATACCATTTAAACACCTGGGGGGAAAAAAAAAAAACTTATTAATTTACCACAATAGTTTCACTTACCAAGCTGTGTCTTCCATAAATATCCCTTCTCTCTCTAACTGCATAAATAGTTCTCCTCCTGTCATGAGAAAAAAGAGATTTTACTCTATTAAAGTGCATTCTATCATTTTTAGTCAGTCAAAAGTCTATTTTCTAGAAAAACTATAAGCAACAGGTATTCTGTCCTGCTTCACAGGAAGTTGTTTCACAAAAAACAACTGAGAATGTAGTATTCTGTTATTCTCAGAATTCTATCAACAGAAGAAATGCCAAAAGAAATCAAAACAGCATGCTGAAAAAAATAACAGCGTTTCTGTTCCTGTTTTTTCCTATTGTTATAACTTGAGCAAATTGCTTCTAATCTGTGTCTGTTTCTACCTGTGAAATAAAGATAACGCTTTCTTGTTTCACAAAGAACCTGCAAGGACTAAAACCTCAGGTACTCCATATGACTGCATAGGGTCTAAGTGTAACACACAGGAATTACAAGCCTGATGGAAGAAAAGGTATTAAAAATCTTCCTCTCCTGTAGCATCATGAAAAATAACTATTTTATGTTTAATTCCTCCTTTTATTTTATTGAATTAGAAGGTTTAATTATGTTATTCTATGTATTCTTAATGCTAACCTATTTTACATTTTTAAGACACCATGCCAATAGCTAGCTGGCTTTTTATAAGCAGAGTAAGAAATCCAAAGTCTCAATTGCGTAAGATACCAAGAAGCAGGTAACAGAATTTCATATACTGACCACTGAGATACTCAAGGATGAGGTAGAGTTTTCCACCAGTCTGAAAGGCATAAATTAAGTCTACGATGAAGGGATGTTTCACTTCCTCCAGTATATTCCGCTCTGCTTTTGTATGAGCTGTATCCTTTGCATTCCTTACAATCATTGCCTACAAAAAGCAGAGATATGTGAGCACAAGAACAAGCTAAACGAGGCAGACTTTTATATTTAATTCCCTTCTGAGTTCACTAAATCACAACACTTACATATGATTCAACAATATAATAAAAAAAGAAAATTTCACCATGATATATACATAACGTGACAGGTTTCTTGCGGAAGTTTAATTCAATATTTATTTCATAGAATCATGCAATAATTTAGGTTGGAAGGAACCTCCTGAGCTATTTAAATTAGCTGCTAAGAACTACACAGACAGAACAATTTAGTTAAAGTCTAATTATAATTCCAACTGTACCTGGATAACAACTGTATATATCACAGATAAAGTTTAATTTTAGGTATATTATATAATTAGATAATTGTAACAGCTAAAGGGAGGAACAGATTTTTTTTTAGATTCAGACAGTAGTGAAACGTGAACATTCAGGTTACCTTTTTAAGAACCTTCATGGCAAATATCTTCCCGGTGTTTGCTCCAGTTACTTTTCGTACTTGGAATACCTATACAACACCAACACAAAAGCAATCACATATTATGACCGCGTTAGACATCTTAAGTTAAAAGCAAAGTTCTGTGAGAGAGAGATGAGATCACCTACAAACTGCAACGCTGCCTGAAGGAGAAGAGCTAGCGATTGGAACCAGAACCAGTTTGGGACATTTCCTCCTGTCACCAGCTGGTGAGGCCCTGCTGGTGACCTCGGTCCCGCGACACCAACCTTGGCAGCCCTGAGGTTACCTTCTGGTAGAATGAACTTTGCAGAAAACAGGATGGGAAGATTAGACCTTGCCAAAGGCAGCAAGCAAGCACTTCAACTGCCTTTGGCGTAATGAATTTACTTCTGTAGAAAAGAGTTCCTTACCTTTCCATAGCCACCTTTGCCAAGTACGCGTAGTAACTCAAAGCACTCTGGTCGGATCTTTTCTGGACCTCTGTTTACGCTAGTTTCTGAAATCTCAAATTTTTCACAATGTTCCATGCCACTGGATAAAACCGAAACAAGAATATAAGACTACCTGATACTCAAAAATGATCAAATGAAAGTAAGCAAGCAAATTACTTTCTGCAAAGCATACAGTATATCTGACATAACTGAATGATGGCTTTGGAGATTTGGAGAATTCTCGGCATCAGCAATTGTACTTAGGTGTGTGCAAAGCAGTAAGTTGCAACTTGCACAGACAAGATTACCTGCAAATTCTGGGTATTTACAGTATCAAGATTTCCTTCAGATTCCTTCATTTTTATGCATAATAAATCTCTGTAGTACACCAGAATTAAGTTTAAAAGACCAAAGCCTCAAATTGACTTAGATATTCCTACAAGACCTCAAGTAAAAGCAAGGCTATAGGGTGTGTTTAAGTTTCAAATCACATTCAGCAGCCCCAACAGTGAGACTTCTATAACAAAATATCTTGCAGAAAAAGCTGTAACAAAAAAAGTCTCACAACTCTGAACATGCCAAAAAAGATGACTGAACTATAATTTAATGATGCTTCTAAATTATGCTACAGTTCTGCAAAAGACTAACAGATTGATCCTGCTAAAGTAAATGTAACTGAACTGTTTTAACTATCATTGCTTTCTTTTCACGACATGGCATCCTGAAACAATCTGGAAATCTGTAAATGAAGTAATGCTAAAGGTAGCTGTCTCCTGAACTTCAAATCAGAACTGCTGGATTCTCATCTGCTTCAGACTGCTACGCAAATCTGCAACTGGAGCCTTTACAAAATGAACAGAACATACAATGTTCTGCAGACAGTGCATTACATTGGTATTACAAATATTATTCAAGTACGATAGATAATGTTAGGAGAAACAAGGATTAAAAGACAACAGCAAGTTTCGCCAGAATTTTTTTTTATTATTATTATTTTATTTCAAGATACAATTCACAAATTTTAACGTGAAGAAATATTGAAACGGCTAGAAACAACTCAAAATTGAACAAGAATGACAAAATTTTCTATTTAACTTAACAATGTAACAAAATTAGAAGTTATATGTAGTTGGCATGAATGGTACAGAACATTTTCTAGCAGCAACTTACAGGTCATATTGGCCAACTCCTCCATGGTCCATGCTCTCACTTAATTGACCCTGGGGATGGGAGGGGTAGAAGGAAGATTAATTATAACAAAAGAAAGAAAGCAGCATTAAAAATAAATGCACTGATGTGTTTTATAACTTCTTAAATTATATATAAAATTATGTATATAATTACCATTTATATTATATAATTAAATAAGCCTAAAGGTCAGGAATAATAAATTATCATCAGAAGGCAGGAAATCTACAAAATTCTGTGCAAGATTTACAATACTTCCACGTATCTCAAATGGTGACACATGGAACCACTGTTTCACCTGATGGCACTGTTACTCAATCACTTAAATATTAGAGGAAACAATTTCACACCCCCCAAGTGAATTTGAAAAATGTTAAGATACTGCAGTTTTTTAACAGTTGCTCTTACATAGGATTTTAAAATCCTATTACAGTATTATGCAAATTAGAACAGTAAAGATTATGTGAATAGATGAACTGGGATTCGTACGCACTAGAAACAAATAATCTACTGAGAAGGTTTTATTATTCTATATTGATAATAATCAAATCCCAATAGTAATGAAAGAATTAAGCTTTACTCTGATGTTAAATACCTTTTCTGACCAATAATCATTCAGACAGATTAATGCATGCAACTATTACTAAAGAAGGCTCAAGCACTTCAACATCAGAACTAGTCACCATTAAAGAATGTAGTTCAATTTTGAAGAGATATTTTCTTCAAAGAATTTTCAACTTGATCCCTTATGCAAGATAATACTTCCCTATAACTGTGGCTCTACATGGCAAAAGAAGCGCAAACCAAGCAGACAGCTGGAATGAATGCAAATAGAATTTAATGGGCAAGCTTCTAATAAGCTTTATATTATACTTTAGCATTTTTATTTTTAAAAATATGTACATAAAATAACAACTGCAACTTAGTGAGGAACAGCCTGGAATCTACAGAGTGAATATCGATATATTGAGTGACGTGTGAAATTCGGAGAACCAGAAAGAAAAAAAAAAACATCGAGATCTGCAAAAAGCAGTTCAAGCCAAGGAGTGCGTTTTTAAGTATTACAGAAGTGAAAACACTAACCAAAGAAAATTAGAAACTTTCAATAGCTTCCAAACCATTTAAAGTTTACAGAGGCTGGTTTATTTTGGTGGGTGATCCAGAGGGGAATTTAACTCCTGGTTCCACCTACTAGCACCACAAGCAATTATGGAGTCCAAAAGTTCAAGTTTGTTTCCAGGTCAGAGAGTTGCTAGCTCATGTCCTCTTGATAACACTTATTAGAGAAATCCAGCTTATTGACCTCTGTTTCACAATGAAGCCCACTAAAGCTGCCCTTGACCCTACCATTAGATGCTAACAAACGAATTAAAAAAAATTCAACAAACATGGAGAATAAACACCCCTCACGTTCCTAGAACAAATTCTCGTTACCCAATGGTTCTGGCAAAGTTCACACATGCTCTTCCTGCCCCTGTGAACTATGGTTTTAATTCTCAGCATTAACTTGAATGAAATTCACTTTAGATACCATTCGACCATTTTCAGGATTTCTTCTCATTTCACAAAACCAAGAAATGTAATGGTATCCTGGCTGGAAGGCTAGCAGTCCTTCAGTCTATACTTATTGTTTCATTTATTACAAACACAAAAAATTAAGGCTTCTTTTTTCACCATAATAATTAATACAAACAACCATATGGCTTATGAGTAAACTCTCCATTTAAATGATTCTTCAGATTTTCTGGAACGGTCGTGCCTCTTCAAAACTACAACTGATCTGTTCTTGCTCCTACGAGGCTTACACCTTTCAGGTGGTGGGACCAGCACCACAGAGATTAAACAAGATAGTCCAGACTTTACACCTTGCTCACTTCCAGTTTAAGGATCTCAACTGCTCCGGCTGCAATGTCTTTCAGATCCCTGTAAGACATGCACAATGCCTAGAGATAACTTTCAGTTAAACATTTTTCCCCTTACACTTTCCTGATGCTTCCCCTTCTATCCTGGTCTTAATATTCCCTGCTTCTCAGTTCTGTTTTAATTTCAAGTCCATTCTCAGCCTCCTTTATCTGTTTGCCAAAAGGCACCTGAGAAAGATACTGGGTGGCCAACGTGCATTCACGTCCACAGTTCTGCCCTAAAAATTTCAGTCATAGCAATTTTTTAAAAATCCACAATAACTAATGAGTTTTTTAATTGTTCCCTGAGACTGAATTACTGGAAAGTGAGAGAGAACAAATTCAACTTTCTTGCCATCCCCCCTAGAACCTGTTCTTGGCAACATTAACAGCGTGATGAAAGTGACATTTTTTTTTTGAGCCAAGTACTTTATTGATTATTGAGGTGACAGACAGTGCTTTCTCCTGCAGGTTGAGAAGCGTTCAAGCCTTCAGCTGTCAAACAATGTCTCTACAGTTTATATGCAGTGTGGGTATTCCAGCTGTGATAGAGTATCTGGTTATCTCAAAGACTCCAAGACTGTCATTAGCATTTAAACAGCAAAAAAATAAATGCAGTAGCAGTTTAAGCAACAGCAAATGTTTAATATACAAAACAATATAAAAAAGCAACAGAAGCACTAGAAAAACATAAACAGAGATCTTGTAATAAAATTCCCCCAAAGCCTTAACAGAATCTATATGAACATTACAAAATGACAAACTACAGATTACAAGGTGAACCGTTTATGAAAGCATGAGATGGAGATGCACGCTGATCCATACAGACGTCTAACGCGGCATTTTAAAGCTTTGCTTTTAATTTTGCCGCTAGAGCAACGACTTTACACAGTTCCATAAAGATTAGCATTTCTGCACTGACGTTAAAACATGTGACAAGAAAACAACCCCGCTGCGGCACTTGTGCGAGAAAATCCAACGCAAAACTTCCAAGGGAAAAAAGCTCCCGCAAGTTTGGCGCAGCCCCCCCGCCCCGCTGCCCGGCCGCCCCCGGCGGGGAAGCCCTGCGAGCCGGCTGCTGCAACCTGCCCCGAGCTGAGGGCGCGACGCCGTTCCCTTCGCGCCGATGGTAACTCCCGGCCGCTGCGAGGCCGGGCCGGGCGCGGAGCCCGCTGTCGGGGCAGCCGTCGGGGCAGCGCGACCGGCTCAGGGCGCGGGCGCGGCCGCCTCACCTGCGCGGGCCTGGGCGGCGGCCGGCGCCCCGCCTCGCCCGGCTCCCGCCCCGCCGCAGCCGCAGCGCGGCCCCTGCCCGCCTCCGCGGCGGCCCCGCCAGGCCGCGCCGCTCGGCCGCCGGCGGGATGCCCCCCACCCCGGCGCGGGCCCGCGGGCCGCCCGCCGCTCCCTCCCCTCGGGCCTGCCCCTGGCGCCGCTCCCCGCGGCGGCCTCCCGCTCCCCCCCCGCGCCGCGCCGGCTAGGGCTCCCCCCTCTCACCCCCTCCTCCAGCTCCTCGTCCGAACCCGCGTCCTCAGGCTGGTCCAGGTCGATGTCGAACACGCCCGCCATGGCGCGGGTGCGAGCCGCGGCGCCGCCGCCCCTCCCTGGCTCTGCTGGCTGCGCGGGGCCTGGGCCGCCTCATGGGCCCGCACCCCCCAACTCCGCCACGGCCGCCATCACCGGCTGCCCGGCCTCAGCGCGCCTGCGCCCCCGCCCCGACTGCGGGCAACGCGCAGGCGCACAACCGCGGCCGGCGCCGGCCGGGGCCGCACTGAGCATGCGCGGAGGGGAGGCCGCCGTGCGGCCGGGCGCCGTGCGGGGGGGTGAGCATGCGCAGTGCGCGCCCGCCCGCCCCGCTCCTGGCAGGGAGCATGCGCAGAGGGCGCGGCGAAGCCGCTGGCCGGGAGCATGCGCACAGAGCCTCGTGAAGCCCAGGGGACGGGCCCGCGTTCCCGGCCTGCCCCGCGCCCCCCTCCGAGCATGCGCGAAGCGGGTCCTTCGAAGGCGCCTCTCGGTCCCGGCCGGCGGAGCCAGGGGGCTGCGCATGCGCCGTCTCCCCCCCGCAGCCCCTCAGAGCGGGGCGTCGAGGTCAGCCCTGAGGAGGGGCCGGCGGCCAGCGGGGCTGAGGGCGGCCGGCGCTGCCTGGGAGGGCGGCAGGCGCCCCGGGAGGGCAGCCCTACCGGCGGGGAGGCCCGGGCGGGAGGGGGTCGGCGAGTAAAAAGGCTCTGGAGGGGGGGGAGGTGGCCGAGCGAGGTGAGGGCCGGGTGACGGGCAGCAGCGGGAACATGGCGGCCCCGGAGGGAGGGCGGGGGCCGGTCTCCCCAGGCAGGCGGGTGGCTGCAGCACTAGAGAGGAGGGCGCAAGCGAGAGCTGCCTGCTCCGAGTGACAGCCGCAGAGTGCACGGGAGAGTCGGTATCACACGCGTGGGGTGGACACGAGCCTTTTCTTAAAATCATTTACAGATTTATTTATTTTCTGCTGTGAGGAATAACTCGGCCTTGCTGTAGCACACAGGCTGGCCTTAGGCTGTGGGGTGCAGACTGGCAGCAGTGCTGAAATCAAGCACGGGAATCAAAAATAGCACATACCTGCCTGCAAAATGCAGCAGGATGAAGTTACAGGCGCTGGCGGTTATCCAAAGAATGCTGTTACAGAAGTGCTCCGGCACAGCTGGGATGATAATGAAAAATAGCAGCCCAGAATAATAAAGTGAGTTAAAAAAATTGACCTTGTTTCTGTGAAAGGAGAATAGAAAAGTGAGAAACCAGAGCTACTGCAAAATGCTGAGTGGGGAAAAAAATGTCAAAACATACTGGTACTGAATCAAAAACTTTGCTCTCTGTGGTGGAAGCAAGGGGAATACTCTAGGGAATCCTTTGTCACCTCAGCAGATTTTGGCATCAGGCCCATCGCAGTACAGGACTGGAAATCAGCTACATTTCTGAACAGGCTTCACAGTTCTAAAGGCATATGGTCCTTTCTTATTATGCCTATTATGCTTTTACAGCCTAATCCTATAACTTTGTTGGAGTTATAATTATTTGTTTCTATCCTGCCTTACTAAGCAAAAGTAAGAAAACAAAGACTTTGCTTGCTGTATGGTTGGTTTCAGCCTGTTGAGATGTATAGCAACAGTAAACAGACTGATTTCCTGTGAACTGCCATCTGCGTTCTTCTGACGTTCAGGAGAAAGTGCTGACAGTCTGCTTTCCCCCAGAAATAGCCAGTAGTTGTAGCATAGCCTTCTTATTAGAGCTCTTCAAAAAATTGCAAAACAGATCAGAAATCTACTCATCAGAACTTTTTTCCCCTCTCTTTTCCACAGTTTACTAAAGGCGTACTTTTCTTTTTTAGGCTTAAATACAAAGTGATTAAGAATGTCAATAGTCACAGTCCAGCTTGGTCAGTGCGGTAATCAGATTGGTCATGAGGTGTTTAATGCTATCTGCAGTGACGTCCGTGGCACACATGGGCTGTGTTCCAAGAAGGAGAATGAATCCTACCACGATGCTTGCAAAGAACGTTTTTTCAGTGAGGAGGAACCTGAAGGTACAGCATTTAAGTGTTTGCTTCCCACAGAGGGTCTGGTTTCCAGCCTAACACAGATAAGAGTCCAGAAATAAAAAAAGTCTTTTACCTTCAGTCTTGAAGAATTGTCACAACCCTCTGCCTTCACAACATTGCTAACAACCATGGAAGCAAAAGCAGCGCAGTAACGTGTCTGAGACCACAGAGCAAGTCTGCCAGTAACACAGCTGGAAACTGAGCATATATGCATACATAATCTTTCCTTCCAAGCATCTGCATTTTCTGCTGCAGATAGATTATACCATGGAGTAGGGCCCAGAGTATCTGAATTTGGTGTTATCAAACGCATTAAGTGGTTTCTTTCCTGAAAGATCTATGGTCTCTAGAGTTCAGATTTCTCTTGGAACAATGGATGGCTCTCCAGAAATCCAGGGCATTGCCAAGTCCTCCTTTCTGTGCCCACCTGTACTGTCCCATTAATAGTTCAGCTTACATGGGTGGGAGGAATGCAATTTGGGCCGTGGTGCAAGTCTGTCCATCTTTATGTAAACAAGTTCTAATATTGGCACATTGTTCTTAGTTTTGTTTTTCTTCCTATCCAGTACCTGTTGCCCGGGCTGTGCTTGTTGACATGGAACCTAAAGTAATCAGCCAAACCTTATCAATAGCTGCCAGGTCTGGCTGCTGGAAATATGATGATCGGTCACACTTCTGTCAGAAGCAAGGGTCTGGGAACAACTGGGCGAATGGGTATGAAGAATTGTTTCAAGCTTCACTAAGGGAACTGTAGAGGCTAATGAGCTGTCTAGACTCTCTAGGAGCGGTACTATTGCAGCTGTGCCAGGTACAGAGTATGTAACATTAACCTGATTTATTTTTAATTTAGAATAGCAAAATACATATAGCAGCAAAATTTCTAAACTGCTTTTTGCAAGGTGAAATTGGTATTTACAGTGAAAATGTAACGTTTTAGAATAGAGTGAATATATTTGATTTAAGAATAGGAAACAATAAGCACAGTTTATAAACAGCTATTTTGCAAAATGTCACAGCTAAGGATTGTTTACTGCAGACGGAATGGGTGACATAATGTCAGGTTATATAAATAATAATAAGAGTATCCTTTATGAATAGCTTCACCTTACTGCTTTTATTTTGATATAACCTGCCATGTCTCGCTGTTTTGTCTTTATTCAACAGGTACTCTGTTCACGGGCCTAGACACAAAGAAGTAATAATGAATCTGGTACAAAAAGAAGCAGAGAAATGCGATCGACTCGGTGGATTTTTCACAATAATGAGCATGGCTGGTGGTACAGGATCTGGCTTGGGAGCATTTGTGACCCAGTGTTTGAGAGATGCTTTTCCAACCTCATTTATACTAAACCACGTTATCTGGCCCTACGGCACTGGTGAGGTGAATGTTGTATTTCCCAGAGATATTCTGCAAGTTATAATCACTATTTACTTTTAAACATAAAATACCTGCAGCTGAAATAAACTAGAAAAGAGATACATTTTACTTTTTAAAAGTTCAACATGACAGAAGGTAACACAGCTAATGAATTGTTTGCCTAATATTTGGTACATGTTGTTTCACAAAAAAAAATCTTGATAAGTGCTAAAGTATAATACAGTTTCATGAGAAGCTCTATTAGCTAACTAGAAATCTCCTGTTATGACAGTATCTCAGCATTATAATCAGTTCCCAGACAGATTTTATTCTAGCGTGTTTGTATGAACCGAGGAGGAGAACATGATTTTCACAGGTCTTGCTCTCTTTCCATGAAAAAGCTCTGCTAGCTCCTGACCTCATTCTGCACTTTGGCAAAGAAAATTAATCACTTCCTAAATCATAACTGAGGAAATGACAGTAGCCAGAGGATTATAAACTAGAAAGACATTAAGTTGTTTGACTCTCATTTCTGTATATTTTTTGTTTGTTTGTTTCCAGGTCATTGTTCAAAACTACAACTCTGTTTTGACTCTGTCCCATCTCTACCAGTCATCAGATGCCCTTCTTGTTCATGAGAATGATGTCATCCACAAGATCTGTGCTCAGCTGATGAATATTAAACAGATCTCCTTCAGGGATGTAAATCAAGTCATTGCCCATCAGCTGGGGAGTGTCTTCCAGCCCACTTACACAGCAGAAGGTGGCTTACACTATAGCAGAAACCCATTAGGTATCCAACTATAATATAGCTGCCTAATGCATTCTCGCACATATTTCTGTAATCATTTCATGTTGTGAATTTAAGTTCTCTGGTCTCCTTACTCAAGTATTCAGATACACCCCAAGTTTTAAGATAGGAAAAGCGAAGCAAAAGACTAAATTAGAAGTTCAATCAATTCAAAAATAGAACCCCAGCTTCTGGTTTCATTCTTTACCAAAAGAACCCTGTTTCTCCTTTTTCAAGTGATTACAGACACCCTTGTACCTATTTACATTTCAGAGGAAATTCGTGCAGGACAGTAATTTTGGACTGAGTTTTACATTTCACATTAGGTTAGACATTTCTATAAACTGAAACAAAATGAAAGTTTTGTGTTTTGCTCAGGCAGAAGACAGGCTAGCATACAACTTGGTAGAAACAAGCAACAGGCTGACATTTGTATCTTTAAGCGATTAGAGAAAGTTACCCATATTGCCAAGAGTTTTGCTTGTAAAATTAAATTTTCACATCTGTCTGTCAATCTCTTTAGCAGTGCATAGGGTTTCTGAGATTTTGAGTCAGACTATAAAGCGAGACAAGTCTAAATTGTAAAATAAGAGCTACTGACATGCTTGTATAGAACTCAGTAGTATGTAGCAAGTTTGCATTGCTTTGTCTGATGTGCATCCATATATGTGTCAAATTAAAACTTTACATATCCTCCTTTGTTTCTTACCTTAAATTGCTAGATCTTTGTAAAATTCCTCACTCTCTTCTATTTTAGCTAGCCTATGCAATATTTTTGTCAGAAATGAGCAGCTGTTAATTTCTTCTTTCAGGAGACTTAATGGAGGCGTTAGTTCCACATCCCGAATTCAAGATGTTGGGTCTTCGTAACATACCTCAGATGCCTGAAAACTCCCTTGCTTATAGCACATTCAGTTGGCCTGGACTCATCAAACATTTAAGGCAGATGCTCATTGCTAATGCTAAAATGGAGGAAGGTAAAAAGCATTCCCTCATCTTCAGTATCCATCACTCTTTAAGCATTTATTTTTGCAGATGAAATAAAGCTTATTGTTTTGCGGAGCTCACTGATGAGCTTTAGTCAGTTCAGAAACGAGCCGCTGCCCTCAGACACCAGGAATTTGCCTCTACATAGCCAGCTGCTCCTTTAACTATTCACTCAGCTGCCAGAGCAGCTCCTGGCTTGCTCCTGTTTTTGCTCCCAGACATCTCAGTTAATTATAACTATTGAAAATATGCAAAACAAACAGTTTTAGGCTGTGCACATAATTTACATGATTAATTTGGAACATTCCTTGGATAGTTAGTTCTGCTATGCTTTTTCTTTCTACACCTTCTACTAATAAAAATCATGCTTAGCTCTCCCATATCATTTACATGGGCAATTCAGTATAGCTTCCAGTTATGCAAAGAATGGGCTGGCAGATTGCTAAGTATAGAAACAAGTATCCTTTTCTCTGGTAAGACTAGCGACTACCAGGCAAATACTGCTGGATTAGCACTGTTTTTCTCTAAGAATTGTGTAATTGCTGCTTAACTAAAGTGCAGAAGCTAAAAAACTCTAGTATGATCTTGGCTTGGGGCATAGTGTTAGTTACCATCTGACTCTTCCGCTAGTCTGAATCCATATTTCACGAAACATTCACTTTCTTTTATCTCTTTTTTGCCAAAATCTCATAGGTATTGATTGGCAAGTACGACCACCGCCTCTAGGCTCCTTCATCGCCTCCAGTCATTCCACAAACAAGCCGCTGCATTTCAATACTTCCATTGCCAACCTGGTTATCCTGCGAGGAAAAGATGTGCACAGTGTAGACTTAGGTAAGAAGGAAAAACACGGTAACTCAGTGATTCTTGTTTGACACCTCACTGTTTTCTTTGCAACCATATCTAATGAAAGTGGAAAAAACCCAAGGCCACGTATTTGACTCCTAAGGTCAATATTCCCTCTAGAAACATTTTAATGCCCAAGGCCATGTTGTCTAATTGCTTAGGGCTGTTGTGTTTACAGCCGAGACTTCTGTGTTTCCTGAAGCACTTCAGGGAAGGAGGAAGAGACTGAAGTCCATATATATGATAGGATTCTTGGCTATATTGTCTGAAAATATATTTAGCTGCTTCTGGAGTGATGAGCATAGCTTGCAGATGAAGCACCAATACAAGAGTATGCTTCCAGATAATCTGATGCATCTGTTTAATTACATTTTCAACAGGCTGACCACTCTGCAGATTTTTTTCAAGGCCTGAATTGATCTGCTGAGCATTGATTAGGTCCCACCAGACTACTGAGATCAAGATGCAGGAGCTTGTAGCTTTACATTTGTAAAAAGGGCTGTCTTATTTCTGCTACAGGAAGTTTCCGAGATCCCTCGTTATACACATCGTGGCTGAACCCTCAGGACGCTTTTAATGCCTGGAAAACACCAAGAGCATTTAACAAGTACGAAAAGTCTGCTTCTTTGGTCAGCAATAGCCAGTTCCTGCTGAAACCTCTTGACAATGTTGTAGGAAAAGCTTGGAATATGTTTGCTTCCAAGTAAGTGAAAATAATTATGCTGATACTTCATTTATAACTGCCAATACCTTCAGTGTTAGCAAAATCATTGTAAATACAGCTCGCTCTTTCAGCTAAGTACAGTAACGGTGAATAAGCATGAAGACTGTTCCCACACTCCAGTGGAAACATTTTTATGCTTGAAACATGATGGCAGGGTGAGGAACACAGTACAGTGCTTATGTTCTGTGGATAAGTGAGACCACATATTCTAGAGTTGTCAATTTGACTATTTTCTCAGTACTAAAACTTCCCAAATTTAGTGCATTCCAGCCTGACCATTCTAAAAATAACACATAGAAACTCTTCTACTGATCATATAGTTTCTAAATTGCGTACAGACATGCTGCACGCTCCAGGAAACAAGTTCCTGGCTCAGTTCAAAAGCATTTAGGGGATTTGTGTGTTTACTAAGTCTCCCATGCTATTAGTTTGATTTTTCATTAGAACCAAGAAATCTAGAAAATAATCACCTCTTTACTTTGATCATCATGAACCCAAGGTTACTGCATGTCGCAGCAGATGTCTGCTAAACACGAGCTGCTAGCACAGGAATTCTGCATTAAAAGCCAAAGGAGGGAAACTGCTTCCACTAGCTTAGCTCCTGGTTTTACCACGTGTTACAAAAACACCAGTGATGAGAAGCAAGCTATCCTGCACACACAGGTTTAGGCTTTGCATCTCAAATCTATAAATTACTTTTCTCATTTAACAATCACTTCTCCTTCCATTTCCCAGTTAGCCCAATTTTGTTAGCCACAATTTTGTTTCCTTAAGCAATATACAAAGTTATAAAAGCTATTAGACACAAGTCACGACTTACCAATAAGTATGAATTACAAAATGAGTTCAAGAGATCACAGTAGAAACTAGCCAGCGTGGTTATTGGGTGGAAACCAATCTTCATTTGAAGTTGTTACAATAACTGTATAATGTGATTTCATGTGTCGGATTCTTCACTGATTTCTGATGTCTAATCCATTTTCCTACTGTGACTTCAACACACAGAGCCTATATTCACCAGTACACAAAATTTGGCATTGAAGAGGAAGATTTCCTGGACAGCTTCACAGCTCTGGAACAAGTTATCTCCAGTTACACCACCCTTTGATTTTTTTTTTTACATGGTCTGAAATAGAACTTTCCTGAAGGAACCCAGCGCTGGAAAACCTTCCACCAACCTCTTGAAGTATATAAATTACTGGACTGTAGCTATTTTTCAGTCTTGTAAGCAGCGTGTGTGTGTGTTAGAATAGTAAGAACTGAATCAGAACTGAATATATTCATATGGGCAGGCATTATTCATATTTAATATATCTAATAAATAGCTATTTTTCAATACATTTGATATGTACTGTAGGTAAGTCTTTGGACATCATTTTTGGCACTTCGATATTTTTCATCAAGAATGTCTATACAGAAGGATTTTTCTCCAGGCTAAACTCTCAGCATCTAAACTACCATGAGCTAACGTGTGATAAAAATTGTGTGCTTGACTCCAGTAGTAAGGCATTCCTGATCCTCCAATTTCAATTTTTCATTATAACACTTTGCCCTAGAATGCTTCAATATTGATCAAGATGCACAGAATCAGAATTATTAATCCAGACTCCATTCGGGTATCATTCAAGACCCAATAGTCTGCCACGTATTCCTTTAAAGCGAAGTAAGACCTAAATTCTATTTTAAGGACCTTAACCTTGACAAAAATAGCAGAAGTTTTGAACCATCTTTTTTAAAAGGTATGAAAGGTTCTTAATTTTCCTGTCAACCTCAAGTTATATTAGAGATTATAATGAATTGTATGCTTTCTGGCCATTTCACTGTGCCATGTTTTCAAGTAGTGTTACCTACCAATTGGAAAAAAAAAAAATCCCTATAGCACGTCAGAGGTCTTGGCTATTGTAGACAAACCATAGGTTTAGGCAAAACTACAACTCTTACTCTTCTTCCTGTAAGTTAGAAGCAGGTAGGGTTTTTAAATTCATTTGTTATTTATTTAAACAGATTTTAGAGGAGAATTGCTGGTAGATTTCAGATATAAGAGCCTATAATATAATACATATAATAGATTGTATAATTTCAAAAGTCGATTTAAGAAACGGGCTCTTTTTTGCACACATTTTACCACGACCACAAGGTGGTGCCCCTGTGAAGCTGCAGCCTGCAAACACTCAGCTGCACTGGCCGGGCAGGAGGAGGAGATTGCACTGGCTTGTGGGGCCACAGCCTGGATGCTTATAAAAGAGTGTGGGAGACGTAAGGATTGTGTTGTAACACCGAGCTTTCCTCTGCCTCTGTTAGCTTTTCACTTAATGGTAGGGAGAGCTTTTGGAATTCTTGCCATTCCTCCCCCATGTCACACTGTTCTCCCATGGAAATAATTAAATAGCTACACCAAGAATAAAAATTTAAAAATCAGTCTCAAGGACTTTGCCCTTGACAAGTGGACAAATCTCATAGTTTCCCTTTAGGTTTTAGTGCTGTTTCATGCCAGGCCTCTGAGCTTTTAACTAAAAGATAAGCATGCACATAGTATGATGCTAAATATGTTAAAGACGTTTGCAATATGGCTAACGATACCCACATAGAAATCTTGCCCTGTTAGCAATTCTGGTTTAAATCTTAAATCTTCAGTGAATTAACAGTGGTAGATGCAGAAGTGACCTTGTAATTGTGCTAGGTTTCAGTTAGAGCACAGCAGACACTCCGTATTACTCTTTATTTCCTTTCCTGGTTTCATTTACCTCTTCAACTTTTGGTCAGGCCAGGTACAGGAGCACTAAAATCGCCCCCTGGAGCACCTGTTCTCAAACCAGCTCTGGCACACGACACCTGGAGTGGCAAACAGACTTCTTGACAAGATTCAAGTAACTGTACGATTGAATCTGAAGAAAATAAGTAAGTACCGGGGCTAAGTTCACAATTGCTCAAATACGCCCATAGTAATAGCTGATCACTGGCATGGTTGTGTTAATGCAAGCCACAGTGGATTCTGATAAATTTCATGGTAGCTTATTGACAAGCAATGGTAATCTCTCGTGCCTTCCAAAAAAAAAAATAAGTTTCAACTGCTTGTTAGTAGTAGGGCAACTGTCAGTACACATTCGAGTTGAGTCTAGCCCTGGTTCATGCAGAAAAATCACCTGTGTAAATAAGAGCTACACTGGTGCTTCAAATCAATAGCTAAATCATTAAATACATAGTGGAAGGAGAATCATTTGTGGGGCGGGGGGGGACAACACAAGAGGGAAGGCAAAGAGGAGAAAGCAGATAGGGTAAATATACCAAATAACTTTTCATATAAAGACACTTGATATTTATGACAAAACATTTTGACAATATTCTTCTTGCAGACCACAGTAGATAAACCCCAACAACTCTGGTTTGCTATCTGTTTTCACTCAGCTGCTCTAATTCCTGTTTTAGGAACTCCCTCTCAAAAGGGGAAGACACAATAATCATAGTTCAACTATTCAGCCATACTTCAAGCCCTATACTGCTCAGTAAAATTTTAGTTGTTTGGAAGTTCAAAACTACATATAACTTTTGTTATAAAATATTATTTGTGATATTTAAGGGTTTTTTTTTCACCAAATCACTTCCTGGCAGCTCAGAGCTGGGGGACTGTTCAGATCCAAAGGGCTTTTCTAGTGTTGTGTTTGTGTCGGTTTCAGCCATTGTCTTTAACTTGGGTATTTTCACAGAAGAAACTGGAGGAAAGATTGCACAAGAAGTTAAGATAAACAGCACTGGCAATTCAAGTTTGCAAGGAACAAAGGGTCAGGAAAGGAGACAGTACGGTGAGGTTCTCCCTCCTCCAAAAGGCACAGGATGTTTAGCAACATAGAAATTATTTTCCCTAGGGTTTTCAACAGATATCCGACTGAGAACTTCTTCCCGTATCAGAAACGCGAATAGGTAACTCCATGTCTGAAAAAATGACCAAGTCGCAGGAGTGCATACTCTTCCTCATTGTTCCACAGGACAGGTAAATAAAAAAAATTTAAAAAGCTAAGGACAGATAAGTCTTCTCAGAAACAAGGAAGAGAGCAATGGGTTATTTTACTGCTACATCAATAAGTAACTTTATTGCAGAAATAACCTTATGTTATCTCTAGGTAATTATAATTCTGAGCAAGAAGCAAATACAGCAGGTGCTTATTGCACCTCTGAATGATATAGGCCCATTTATCCATTCTTTAGAAGTACATTTATTATTTATGGCTTATGTCACTTGTAGTTAATGGAGCAGGATATTTGGGGGTTTTGTTTGTTTACGTTTGATGGCAGAATTTGGGCCACGTCAGGAAACACAGCACGCAGCTAACATGTATAACCCCAAAGCAAAAATAAAAATTGCCTTATTTATAGTTACAACATATAAAAACATGGAGGAAAGATTCTGCAGCTCAAAGACAGAGCTAGACCAACAGGTTCATTATACTTAACAAGGGTACTTCTGCAAGAACTTGTTCACAGTTAGGATTCAGGGAAAAGACTCCTACTTCCACAGGAGAACAGTTTTTCAAAGCAGCAATAGAGGATCACAACCATCAGCCAAATGTTGACAACACAGATTCCTCAAAACTAAAAAAAAAAAAAGGGGGGGGGTGAAAACAAAATTATAACTGTTGTATTAGCTGTTACAATCCCTTTCATTGCTCTGGAAAAGAGATGGACAGGAATTGGTGTAGGCATCTCTAGCCTTCTTCCTGTTAGTGTTTTTCACTGCTGACCTCAGTTCTGAAATTCTCACACCCTTTCCCAAACAAAGCCTTCATTTTTTGATCTATGGCTGGATTCCTCTTTTTTTTTCCCCAGGATGTGGAGAGGAGAGGGTCAAAGTGACAGGAAGTAAATAGCTATTACCGAATTTTCATCATCTACAATTATATTAGAAGGCGGAGTAATCATTTTCTGTATAAGTGAGAAAATTAATTATGTAAAGAACAGTCTGAGCCTGGAAGAGGGCCTTTATCTCATTAGAGTTAAAGTTAATGAGGTGGATCAAAGGTCAGCACAAGCCAATGGCTCACTGAGGCAGGGAGAACAGAATCAGTGGCCTTGACCTAGCTGGTTTTAGGCGAACTACCCACAGGATGTCCATAAAAGAAGGAACAATGCATCAAATCTCACTATTGTTTTTTGTAATGGACAGGTGCAGCTCACTTGGAAGTTGATTCAAGGACTCTAACTATAGCAGATATATTTAATGAATAGGATAACTTTTATTTAGCCACAAAAAAAACCTGGAAAAAAATTAACCTGTTACAAATACTTTAAAGATAATAACTGTTTGGGAAGTGACGGGGCGCTAATGTAGTTATAGATACTTAGTAGAATCTTAGTGTAAATATATAAGGGACTTTTAAGAGGATTACCTGCACAGATTTACCAAACTGGAACAGCTCAAGATGAAGGGCAAAAAACTGTGCTTTCCACAACAACTAGGATTTTATCAATAAGAAAGAAGTAAGTTATGGTCAAATTACCAGCTGATACACTACTAGGCAATATTAAGGTACAAAAGGATATTGAATTAATAATTCATGTCCTTCTGCATTTGTTAATAAATTTAGGATAGATAAATATTATGAAATGAGGGACCAAACATCCAAAAGGAAAAATCCTCAGATGTCAAAGCATACTTTAAAGAAGTCTGCATTTTGCTGGACATCACTTTAAAAACTGCAGAAGAGTCATCAGGAATGTGATTCGCGGATCTGATACGGTACAAAAAAACTTCCAGAAGGCATTGAGCTGCTGCCTTTCCTCCCCTGCTTTCAAGGGCAGCCCAGACACAGCCCTACCAAGGCAGCAAATTCCAGTGTAGGCTTCCTCCTCAAGCCTGCTGCCTCTGGCCTTCCTACCCCACCTCCGCCCACGCTCCAGAAGCGCAGCCTGGACGCTCAGACAGCCTTTAACTCGCCTGGATGTAGAGCTGATAATCCTGAATTTTAACTATAGAGCCTTTCCGGCTCTTTCAGTCAAATTCGGAGTTCACAATGGTGCCTTCTGATTTCACATTGTATGAATCCTCTCCCTCTAGACAGCCACTTCCCCTCTGTCCGGGTGGGGTAATGAGTCACCTACCTCCGTGAATCAGCAGAACCTGCTTAACCCTTTCCCAGAAGCAGGAACAGCTGCAGATAGGGTGGTGTTTCAAACAAATGTTATTGCCAGCGATAGGGAGCACACTGGAAAAGGTGAAGATAGCCTGAGATAAGAGATTAGAGAGGCTGCTTCTGCTAGTTAGGAAATTTAAAGGCAATTTTCAGAGGTATAAATGTGTTCCATGATAAAGATCATGGACGAAGTCTAAACCTTAACCCCATAGTTCATATGAGCCCAAGAGATTCTGAACAGGGACTTCTAAGAGAGTCTAGCAGTATAAAACAAAGGCACAGGCCTCTGCACTTACCTCCATGAATAACGTTGCAGAAACCTTCCTGTCTGCTAGTCTTAAAAGCAAATTTTTTAAAATACGGAATTTTACACGGTAAGATAGAAAAATAAGTAAAGTGAGGACTCTCTGTAGGCCAAGATTCCTATTTGAAAAGTAAGAACAATAAGTAAAGAAACGAACTAAAATAAACCACTGCTTAATATAAAAAAGACAGAATAAACATTGCTTGAGCTTCAGTGCTATGAGCTATAGCTAAAAGCTATGCGCTTTTGTTTCACTAGTTATATGTGATGAGAAATAAACACCATCTTATATAGTATATCTGCATTTAAATGGGCATGTCCTGTGAAAATGATTATTGTACATATTTGGTTACATGTACAATGTAATGTTTATTTAAAGGCTCACAAAAATACACTTCAGTTGCCTGAGAATGGTGTAATTGTGGTCAGATGGCATGATTTAATTTGAACTTTTGCCCAGCAGTCTCCAATATGTAATAGATCATTTACAGGAGCATGTAAGCAGAACACCGCCGAAGGAGCCAAATGGAAAGCAGCCTTATCCCACACGCCGAAGGTGTAATAAAATACTGACTCTGTACTCGGTTGGCAAGGGCAGCTGTAGCAGTTCATTAGTATGGTGAGAGCTGGGCAATAGTTCAGAGCTACTGCTCTCCAGATGGCTCAGAACAATACCGAGTTCAAGAATACATATTTCCATGTAAGACTGCTTGCTGCTGGCTGCCATGCATTTCTGCCACTTGCAAAGAAAACACTGGGAAATTTCCTCTTTGAGCAACTTCAGCCTGTGGTACTACCTGATCCTGAGTCTTCTAGTCAGCAACTGTGTTTATGTAGTTATTTGATGTTGTAAACTAGCAGTTTCTCCTTCCTAGGCCAAATTTTGGTGAAGAAACCTAATGCAACTGATAAAACAGTTAAAAACATAAATTTGGCAACTGATGAACAAATATCCAATTAAATACTCTTCTCCCAAGAAGAAAGCTTCCATTCCCTCCCTACCAGATATTAACTCAGGTTTTCACATTATTTTCCTCTATAAAGATTATTCAGGCTTCTCCACAAAACCAGTACTTTCACAGTGAAGTATTCTTATATAAAAAATAGATACAAACCTCATGCGTGCTGTGAAAGGGGAGCTTATTCTTCAATGACAGTATGAAGGAAACCTGAACTTGCTTTAGTACACGTGGGGTCCTGTTCAAGCTGAACAAAACTCCAGTCAACAGGCCTGAATGCATCCAAAAATGGCTAAGCCCCAAGAGCAGACAGGGCCGCGAGAAGGACTGAGAGGAGAGACAGCAGTGGCAGTTTTAAGCGAGGACTGTCAGGATCAGGTCTGCCAAACAGCACTTAAACCACTTTCCTTATTCACTTAATTGGAATGATCCTCTCCCAGTCACAGCTGAAATCTGTTGCCAAAGGATAGCACGGGAGATTTCCACACTTCACTTAAAAACACCACGCTCCTCGTGGGCAACCACCCCAATTTTAGTTCATGCACAAATGCTGCAGTGTAATTTGCCATGTCGTGGTTGTGCACAGGCAGAAGTGTTTAAGACAGGTTTACACAGAGGTTAAGGGGGAGGCAGCAGAATTAAAATCACCAATTGCATTAGCAGATCTAGTAGAAACACTGCTTTGAATTTTTTTTGGCATCCATTCCTTTGAACTTAACTAAATACCAGCTTCAGGCATCTTAAAAGTTTCTCTTCCTTGCTGCTCCCCACCTAGAGTCTTATGCAACACACATGGATGCATGTGACTGTATGTCACGAGAGGTCAGCTGGACTGAGGTGAGACATAAAAACCAAGGAATCGGAGAAATGAAATCTGTTAAATCTGTGGTTATGAAATATCCTAAATATTACAGCTCTCAAGAAAACAGCTGCAGCAAACAAGAGGCACTGAGAGAAGCATGGTTTCTAAATAGACCAGAGAGATTTTGTGAACATGGCTAGATTTGTACGATGGTGTAAATCTAAATGTGTATTTTCTCTTTATGCAGGTCTAGTTTCTTTCAGAGACAGAAAAGAAATGCTGAGTGCACAAACCTGCTTTTTTCAAGCCTTTTCAACAGATGGAAGGAGCCTTAGAAACATGTGGTCTCAGGAAAGACACCCAGTCCCTTGAAACTCACACAGTTTCTACACGTAAGTGTGAACCTCGAACAAAGTATTCATGTGGTTTAGTTAGCAGCAGCTTCTGCGAGAGAACTGCCAGTTTCTTTTCTGCCAATATGGATGGAAAACAGAGGTACCACGAGGTCATTGCATGCAGCTAGAACAAGCTTTGGGAAATGCATTTAACCTCTTAAAGAATTTCTTACACTTTGTCCAATGGTTTGGGGCAGAGTTTAACCTCCCCAGGCACACCGGGCACTGGTGGTGCCCGTGCTCAAGGAGCTTAGAGCTCTGGCTGACATCTGCCAAATCGATGCCGCCTTCCAGTGAAAAGGCTTTGGACCTCAGAAATGTCCTGCAGACCCGCTGGTACCCCAGTAAGGTAATAGGTGACTACCTACAGAATGATGTCATCAGTCATAACTGTGGTCACAATCTTGTGTAAAACCAGGCTAAGGAACACTTCGGTGTAGTTCATGGAATTTGCCTGCTAGATCTGGCATATCTTTGAGATAAGTGCAATACTCCATATAGCAAAAAGCAGCTAAATGACATACTACCAAGGCCACAAGGAAACAAAAAGTTCCAGCCACCTCTCATGAGCAGGCAGAACCAGACCCGAGTGGCCTGCTCTGTCACATTAGCATTAAAAAACCCAACCAAACAAACCAAAACCGGTGGATTATGCCTTAAATCACGTGTATAAACACACAGCCTTTCCCTCGCAGGACCCCTCAAGCAGGAACAGCGCAGCAGTCACCGGAGAAGACACCAACCTGCACTTTTTACAAGGACAGAAAAGCAGTTTCTGAGGCGATGGGGAGAAGGGTGCGGTTTGCAGGGCAGTTATCAGAGCAGGGAACAATGCCCTGAGCTGACAAGTCCTATCTCTTGCCTTTCATCAGGAAATAGCAGCTAGTTTCCTTATTACCAGCTGCCTGGGCAACTCATTTAAGCTTCTTGGGAAACCAGAACAATTAAGCTGGGAGTAACTCCCTTGAAATACAGAAGCTGCAGCACACTTACTTATCCATATCTGAACAGCTCATCAAATGAGGTTTAAAGAAAGATGACCTTTGATTTAATGCTAATGTAGTCAGTGCTCTTTGAATCATTCCATGAGTGAATAATAATAAAAAAACCCCTCTCACACAGTGAAGGGCAGTGTTAAAGGCAAAGTAAAACAAAGCTTGGCCCATTTAACAGGTCCACATTTGCACATTTGTTTTACCACAGCTGAACATCACTAGCAGTGAACAGGCTGAATGACTTCATAGCTCCACAGCCTCTTTGCTTTAAATTCAGCACAGAGCTTTTTTGACCAAAATACCATTTTGCTGAATCCCTGACACATGCCAAGAAGCCCGTCGCAGATTGCTGGGCTCTTCCCATTTGCTTTCACCTGGAAGGCGATGCAGCCAGACATCTTTTGCACATCTGATGACAGTTGCTGCATTTGAGCTCCCTTTTCTGACAACTGACCCAGGTTGTTACAGCCTCTCCCATTCACGCCACTACCAAAACAGTGTTTCGGTGCCTTTCATGAAAGCCGAGTGGATGCATCAGTAAGCAAGTGAAACAGATAAAGAAATAAATACTAGCATTTCATGCCCTCAATTAGACACTTGATTTAGCAAAGTCACAGCAGGCTCAAAGAGTTTTTCAGTATAATCCTTTTAAAAATGAGTTTGTAAGAGCACATGCAAATATTTACCCTCAATCTAGCTCTGAACGCACTAGCAGGGTGTTTCGCAGGGAAGGCGATTGCTTCACTCCCTGCTTCCTGAAGAGGCTCCAGCAACCCACGGCGGTTCCAGCAACTAAACCCTCACCTGGCCCAGCCTGCTCTCAGCCAGGGGTGACAGCCCAGCAGGAAGCCCTCCCTGGCTCCTGCTCTCCCACTTTCGCATGCCACTTAGTGCTGCAAGCTGGAGAAGCCTGGGCAAAGTACTTACAGTTTTTTCTTCTTCTCCTCCAGAAAAAAAAAAACCAAAACCAAACACATTTACAGAAAAAACCCTAGAATTTTAAATCTCAGAAAGCAATTTCAATTACCTTATATATAATTACATTCAACCTTTTATCTGCTGATTACAAAGTATTTTTTAACCATGTGCTTCAAAGAAAACTGAATTACTTTTACCTCCAAGGAACACACCCAATCACCACTTCTTTTTACACCTGCAATCAATTTTGTTCACTAATATTTATATTTGTGCTTGATAATCAGGGAAACATCCACAGTATTTGTGCTTGCAATTAGCACTGCCTGCAGTGAGAGGGAGGCCGATTCTGACAAATTAAATAATGAAACCCAAAAGCACAGCGGGGAAGGACTTTCTGGAACAGCATTAAGCCATCTTCAAGCATTAATGACAAGGATCTTTTAGCATGAACAGGCAGCTGGGTGATTTCAGAGGGAGCTGCTTTAACAAGAAACAGTGTGACATTGGGATGGAAGTAAGAAACTACAAGCAGAGACAGGGAGCAGGAGGTTTCCTCTTGGTTTTGATGGAGCTGAGGGAAGCGTGGAACTGGATGACTCGATCCGACACGGCCTGTGCCGGTCTCTTGGCTCGCCCTGGCACAGACCAGTGTGACCTTTTTAGCTTTGCTTACATCAGCACAATTCTTGCCCTGATCGGGTACATTGCAGCTGCCAGGGAGAGGGGCACGCCAGTGTGCTCGCATCTCACACAGACTTCAAAGCAAATCTTGGTGAGGCACAATTCACAGGCCCTCCTGGAGAATTAGATCAGCTGCAGCCCTACCTGACCTCAGCTCTGATGCGCTTCTCTGAAGCATTAGGCTGGCGAATATGGCCAACTTTCTGCTTTGTCTCCTATTTACAGCGCACTTGTGAAAGCAGATTTAGCCGTGTTCCACAGATGATGAGACTAAACCAATCTCTATTGCCTCAAAGTCATCTTTGACGTTTAACCAAACATTAGTTGTTGTTATGAGGGCTGTTACTTCTGTGTGATTTTCAGTAATTCCAAGAAAAAAAGCAAGATACTTTATTCAGTGTCTAAACTGCAAGAAGAATCAGCTAAAAATATAGTGATCTGTGCTAAGATGGTTTCTCTTGCAACACAGCTCGCTTTGGATTTTTCTCTAACAGACTTTCAACTAGATGATTGACTGCTTCCCATGTGTGACTGAAAATATGTACAACAAAACGAAACTCTGGATTAAGGGAGCAAAATACATGTTTCCAGATGAAATGCTAAAGGCTCTGGGTAAATTCTTTGAAGCCACAAAATGCAATTGCAGATCTATCTTCTAGATGCACGCTTATTGTGGAATGCTTGGGACAACAAATTTCACAGCGTAACAACCAAGTTCAATATACAGACATGGAAACAATCCAGCTGAAATAAACACTGGGAAACAGTTATTTGTTTGTTTATTTAAGCAAACACAAACCTCTCCATTTGCAAATCTCATTAAGTTTGCATAACTTTCATTTCTATTATTTGTTACCTTTTACCAAGTCTTATTATCTCCCAGCGGCCGAGCAGGTAGAAGCAAGTAGAATGACCAGTCCCTTCTTTAATGATGTTAGAAAACTTCAAAATAACAGCACAGCTTATTGGAATGGACACATACAAACATGAGTTGCAGAACAATATATATATATATTTTTCTCACTATATGTATGTAAACATATATTGGAATAAGTGGGGGGGAAAGCTTTCCATTTGTGATCTTTCAGTAGGCAAGGAGGCATAATTATAAGGAGACTGCTAAAGCATTTAGAATGGCACAGGTTATTGGCTCAAGCTCTAGGAAGAGGGCTTTTTTCTTTTTACTTGTTGTTACAGTCTCTTCATTTCAGTCTGACTGCATACAGGGTCCTCTACATGGCATAAATTTAATTTACGCTCACGAAAGGCCTTAAGACACTACCAGAACTGTGTGAAGTAAATACCAGTGCCTATATACCTGATTATACCTAAATGCTGAAGGTGAATGGCAGATTTGAGGAAAAAAAGCTGCCACTAAAACTGGGGAAAGTAGCAAACAGTTGTTTCACTAATCCAAGTATCCTGAAGAAAAATGAAACAAACAGCTATGAACTGCTGACATGATCTCTTACAAAGTATAAAATTAAATTTTTATTAGACTGAAAAAAGTGAAGTATCAAGTAGAGCTTTGATTTTTTTGGATGTGTATTGTATTAGAACAAGTTATTTGCTATGTTATTGTCAAAGACAGTATTTAGGCCAAAAAGTGAAAAAGCTGCTAGGGCCAAGATTTAAGAAATCCTGTTCATCTTTTAAAAATCCACAGGGGCAAATGAATGGCCTTTGTGCTTTTAACTACCTTGTACTACCTCCCAGCACTCCGACTTTTAGATATTTAATCTAGTCAGCAGCTCTGTTGAGAGAAGTCCCTATTAAAAGCCTCCCCAGTCATTATCATTGTTTAAAGTTATATTTGAAGCATACAAGAGAAACATTACAAACCCCCCACACAACTGAGATGAAACTTTAAAAGATGTTTCTTATGTAGATTGCTGCGCTGCGTGACTTCTGAACTCATTTCCATCTAAACTTAAAAACATTTATATGCTATTGATGTTCAATGAACACAGTTGGAGATGGATGAGCGAACGGTCAGATGAAAGATACCAAAATGTCAGACAGCCTACCGACTGTTGTTGCCATGAGATCCAACAGTCAACATCAGTCTGATAAGCTATCCGACAGGATGGTACAGCCATGGAGATGTCACGACGGTTGGCAACACAAGAGGACATTCAGGCAGGATTGAACAAAATACGTATTCTCACACCTTGCTCGAGACCGGCCCTCACCTAATGCAGGGATAAATCTAACCTAAGCAGGAGCAAGATCTAACCTACTTTGTGCTCATATGCCACCTTTTGGTAACACTAATGGAAAGTCAAATTCTTGTTACTTACCCCTAGGATAAAAATAAAAAGCAATAGTTCAAAAGTTATTAGAGTAGTAATACATATACAGTGGCAGTGGAATGGATATCTACTTATAAAGAGGGAAAAGATCTGTTTTAATATTAGTTATGTTCATGTACATTTGAACTGGAACACACACTGATTCATAACAATGTTTTAAAAATACCTGACTTTTAAAGCCTAAGTTTAAGGTTCTCTAAGGTTCTCTGCATCATTGCTGGGTTTGACATCAAAGCTGTTTTCAGCTGGAATCTTTACTCTTCCCCCTCTTCTTCATTGCCCACGGTACTGTGATCAGTGGCAAACATCTGAGAATTTATGCTAACAAATATCGCCAGCTATTTAACTTGCCTATTTTAACCAGTGAGCCATACTTCAAGCAAGTGATATGCTTTCTACTTCCTTCTGCTAAGTAAGACATTCTTAAGAAAAAAGAAAAAAACAAAAAGAACAAAGGGCTTCAGCACCATTTGTGCAGGAAGGATGAGAAAAGCATGCGATTCATGGGATTAAGGCTTAATAAAGTAACTAAAGAAACTGAGCGTACAAAAGTGGAGAGGAAAAGAAACAGCTTAAAAAGACTGACACAAGAAATTCTGGAATGATCAAAGATGACTTTATAAAGTTTTATCTTAACTTCGTTCTAAATATACAGAATAAAAAAACTCAGCTTCAGCATTTTGACATCAATCATCTCTGCTAACATCATGAAGTTTAAGAGGGTGGCTTTTCCAACCGAGAGCACGTGCAATGCAATGGGACACCGGGGAGTTCAGACGGAACAGCCTTACCAGGAGGGACATGCAACAGTTTGTATCCAATCTGTATTCATTTATATACATTTTGATGGTCTTGAAAGTTATGGAAAAAGCAAAACAGCCACCCTTCAAAATAAAACGTTACCCTTAGGTCGGTCTGAAGTTAAATCAGGAAGCGGAGAGTATTAAATCATCAGTTTTGGAAGTAATTTGGATGGACAACATTTGTGTTAAACTCCATTTAACAGCACATTGTCCATCCCATATAATACAACTCAGACATGTAAAGCATTTATACCTTACCTTAACATTTATAAGTTTGTCAGTGAAACGTCTGCTCTAATATCCAAATTACTTTCAAAATTAAATAAAAACTTGTTATAGTTGAAAATTGATGTTAAAAAGTTTTCCCTCATTTTGAATAATGCTGATTTTTAAACATATGGAAAGATGTGTCATTTTTCGTGTCTGCTAAAACCCATTCCGAGGGTTTTTTTTTTTCCAAGCTCATTTGGTTTTTTCTTCAGAGTACATCTTCTGTTGCAGTCGTTTGGCATAGCTCTGGGCCATGGAGTTGATTATAGATAAGATAAAATAACAAACCATGACAATCACCAATTTTTCAAACATCCACGATAGCCAGTTTTCCCCCTGAAGAGACAAAGACAAAACAGAAGAAGGAGGAAAAATGAAGATTAGTGGACAGCACAATGGGGAATTCTCCATTTTCTGGGTGAAAGGGAAAAGCCTAACCATTTTTTTTTTATTATGTAATTTATCAAATTAAAAACAGGAACCGAGTGCAAGCTGACAGGATTCCTGCAGGTCTCTCGGTAAAGCTGACTTCAGTCCCTTGAAAAACAATGCAGGAGGGCTTGCCAAACGCCCTGCACGGCAGATGATGAATCCTTGGTCATTACTCGTGTGCTAGTGAAGCCATTTATTATTCCTAGTATTGTTTTGTCTTTGCTAACAATTCATGGAGTTCGGAATCAGCACCCCCCGACTGTCATTCCGTCATGTTCATTGCAAAGACAACAAGCAGCTCACTGCTTAACAATGTTGTTTTCCTGAACTGCACATACTGGGTTATCGCCCCGCTACCGGCCCGTCCTCCCGGGGTCCCAGCAGTTACGGCCATGCCCTCGGCATCCCGCTTCCAGCCTTTTCCACAGCTACTCTTAACTGGTATTTTTTTGTCAAAGGAGGGCAGCAATGCACCGCACAAAAATTACTTCAATGTGTAGAAAAGGAATCTGCATATTTAGTTATTCCAGCCCGACCCTCCCTAATTTAGTCTCTTTTTTGGTAAGAAATGGGCAAAGAAACATTTATAAGAGCAACAAGTATTAAATGTGAAATGTGAGTTAGATTCATGGATTTTTCTTAAAATGCCTCAGTATCCTAAGGAATTTCATGTCCAAGTTGCTCTGTCCCCAACTGAAAATTCAGAGTATGTTTTTTAAAATACTTTTTTTTTTTTTTTGGTATGGGAGGACACTTCTGCCCCTTAGCACTGGCTCTGAATACCGTATTTTTCTTTTCCTTTCGAACAGTAAAGGCTTGGCGATTTGTTTCTTACTGGCCGTTAAGGCACAGATCCTACTGGCCTCTGAAGTATTGATGCTGCACACAGTTTGTTACCATTTCACATGTAAATGCAACCTTTTTCTGCTTAAATTTCTCTTTCAAAATAGGCACGCTACTCCAGAGGCAAGCCGTGCCACTCGTCTTGCTTTATTGTTTTCTTTATTCTCCAAGAGGCTTAAGTCCAGTTGCATGCAATTACAGCATTATTTTTAAAAGCAACCTGGGAATTCAAATGAGATTTTTATCTATTCCCTGGGCCACGGCAAATCTTTGAAAAACAGAATCAAGAGTTACATCGGTAAACCTGAGAGGTCAAAAGGCAGCTAGAGAAGGGAAAAATTAACCGGGGAGGGAGGCAGAGAGGTTCTTACCTGGGGCACGCCACTGTCAGGTTTGTGGTGAAGTTTTATCCTCTGAGCTTCCAAATATTCTTGAAATGGCTTCTGAAGAGAAGGACCTATACTTGGAATAGCACTGATGCGAAGTTCGTCCCAGAGAACAAGACAAAATAGGGGAGAAAAAAAAACAAAAACGAAAAACATTTTTTTTTAAACTTACCACTTTGACCCAAACAAAACAAAGTTCAGACTGAGCTACAGCTCAGAAGGGCATTGCTACTCGAGAAAGCAGATAACCACGAAAGAAAGTGTACTTCATCTTTTTATCTGATACTTCTGAAAGGGACATTTTCCCCCAGATCCTCAAAAAGTGCTTAAAAAGAAAAATATGTCAGAGCACACCAGTGATAATACACTGCTGGTAGCTGAAAGAAGCTGTGAGCTAGAGCATTTCCTTAAAGCCAGGGAGAAGGCAGCTGAGGCTATGCACTGGTGCAGTGCTGAGAATGAAATGAATGACTTCTCAGAAGTCCCACATTTATCACCAGCAGTTCCTGTAAGAACTGGTTTGAACCGATTAATAAGGAAATGACTTGTGCTTGTGTCATCCCTCAGTTAAAAAAGAAACTGCTCGCCCTATGACTTGCCCCTATCTTCTCAAAGAAGACGGCCCCTTTCTCAAACTAAGTCCTTATTAGGACAATCTGTGCGTCATCCTTACCCAAAAAGAATGCATTAGCAAATTCTGCAGGCGCCTCCCACAAGTCAGTGATTAACAAAGGAACAAAGAAGGAACTATGAACCCTGTTCTGAATCATGCCATGGTTTATGGCAGATGACTTGCACAAAAGCTACAATACATTACTAAACACCTTGTTCGTACATTAACGTTATAAAGATCACGGATCCGTTTTTGGAAGTAAGAACCCTCTCTGACCTCTACGGCGTAAAGGTGTTAGCGCTGGACAGACTCACAGCAGCCTCCAACTTCCATCCTGCAAATACCACATCCCGCCCAGATCTTAATCAAAAACAACCTAGGTCATTTTTCTTTAAATCTATACACCGGGCTATTTAGCAGGGGGTCCAAGGAGCTTTAATAATTGTCACGACACTTTAAAAAAAAAAACTTAAATACTACACAGAAGAAATTACCAGTAGCAACAACGCTAGCTGAGCTGGTGTGGTGAGAACACACGCACAACCGAAGGCTCCCAAGGTTTGATCCACATGCACACACCAACACTGCTGCCTCCAGCCACAGGAGAGGTCCCATCACTGACAAAGGCCATTTTAATTTAATTTCAAAAAGAATGGAGATTTTAATTTTTTTTTTATTTTAAAGAAATTAATATAGTCTTCTACAGTAAAAAGTCACCTAAATTTCAATGCTTCAGTTTTCATTCTTTACACTACTACTTCAGGGAGCATTCAGTAAAACAGGCTTCGGACACCGAGATACACACAGACAGCTTTACACACTGATCCCCTCCTCTCCCAACGACTGCAGGAGGGCGAGGTCTCTGAAATGATTTTCCTGTCTCCTGGTTTGACACAATATTCCCTTTTCCAGGCTAAAGCCCAATTAAAAAAATAACAGCTTTCCAATCTTAAGAATTTATGAAAATGCACAGACCAAAGAAATAAAGTAGCTCACTCTCCTCCACTAAATCTATTGCCTTCAATAGCCAGGGGCAAATAATTTTTTAGAACATAAACACAAGAAAAAGATTGCTTCCCTCATGATTCACCATCACGATGATACAAATGGGTGAGTAAATTCTGTGCCCGGACTGGTAGAATTTCAGGGGGAAAAAAAAAAAAAAAAAAGCAGAGACTAATGCACGTCTATTACACATTTTACACAAGAGTATGTCAACTTTTACAAATGATTTCCAGTTTTTCAGACCCGTCCCTTGCGAAGCTGACTTTATTCGTGGTAACGATTCTCCCAATGACTCGCTGGTCGGTACGAGTCACTGTTCAAAATGAGGTACATTTTGAGGTTTCTTTTCTTTTTCGAATGACACTTGGAAGCCCGGAAAAGCTACTGAAAGGTAATGGTTTGCTTTTAAACTTCTGCATGATTATGAAATGAATATTTAAATGAGAGATGAATGATTAACAGGATGGTTGTTCAAATGCCTCCATTTTTTCCCTGAAAACTGAACTAAGTCAGTGCCCAATTAGCAGTAAGCAACAGAACAAAGACATGAAAACCAAGTTCAGACGGCTTGGGGGGATCCCGGTGCCTCAACACTATTTCAAAATTTTTTTCACTAAAAGTATTCAGCTTTTTTTTTTTCTTTTGTGAGCGTGACTAAGAATTAAGTGCACGAGATTCATTTTATTAAAGCTATTTTGAAGAACTGTAACATCCTGAATGCAAGGACCTTGGTTTCTAAAAGTCTGCAATGTTTTGCACATTTGCAGAGAGTTTAATGCTGGGAAAAAAGGTGCATGGATTTAAATAAGGAGTAACATGAAGCAGAGTAACATCTAGAAAATCATGAAGCCACAGTACTAGGAATAAAATTCTTGAAATCCCATTTCAGTGGGACAGTATTGCTTATTTGTACTCTTTTGACACAATTAAATCATTTAATCAACCAGGTAACATATATGTCACCTACTATCCAAAGTGTAGACATCACCTTAGATCTAGCAGTCTTAAAACTCAGTTTTCATTTTATTTAATTACAAACAAGTGAGTGGTACCCCCCCGGGCAAACCTGGTGAAGTTCAACTCACTGACCCTCTTCTTATCAAAGGAGGAGGGGGAAGACTTCGGTATAAATTTTGAAGGATTGCACTCAAACCAGCCGGGCAGGCAGGCAGAAGGAGCAGATTTGCATCATAATTCTGCGCCACTTAGCAATGACTTTAAGATAGACCTTCAAAAGACTGCTGTAGTTTCGGGAGCCTCGATGCAAACCACAAGGCATATTTACACATCCGACTTAAGAAGGGAAGATGCTGGAAGATAACCCTGTTTGTAGAATAATCTAAGACCAAGTCCTTGCATTTTCCTTTGAGAATCGAGCCTATTGTCTTTCAAATAAAGAATATGAAAGGATAAGAAAATAAAAGGACCTTAGCAGACAACAGAACTTAGCTCATCCACACTTTGTAGTCTCTATCTGCCAAAACAAAACCCAAAAAACCCCCAAACACACAACCTGCTGTCCCTTCTTAAAGGCTTAAAAGGTAGGTCTTGGTGAGCTGCTTAAGGACTTCCCTTTAAAAAAGAGAAAATAATTTTAAAAAGGTCATTCACTAGAAGCTGGCTGTCAAAAGAAGCAATGAAATGCATTTCACTAGTTGCTATCATTATTAGTAATGAATTTTGCAGTTATAATCAGCAACCAGGCTGCACTGCTAGGAAGAGAGGGGCTGTTCTGGTGTACTCTGGCCTTTCAACAAAATTTACTTGAAAAACAAAGAGACTAGCTACAGTTTTACCATAAGAGTCAGAAAAAAATGCTTTGGATTTTTTTTTTTTTGAGGGAAAAAAAACCTCTGAAGAAATTTTGATTTGAAGTTTTAGAAACAGTTACCATTAAACACTAATTTTTCTTCTAATTCATTTTGATTCTCTGCTAAAATTGACTGTTTCACAAGGAATTGAAACTGAAAACAGACTTCCAAAAAATTGCTAGCCTTTGGTACAGCCTAAATTCATTAAAATCATAACATTTCAGTAAAAAACATTACTTGCATTCTAATACTACAACATAAACTTCCATTAAGAATTTTGCTTCACTGAACAAAACACTGTTGAAGCCTGCTTTCAGCAGTATTACCTGGTATTTGTAATTAAACAGATGCATCTTTGATTTTTTTTTTAATCAAGAGCCACAATTTCTATCCAAATGAAAAATGATATAGCTTTTTTCCCAACAAATAAAACAAAACTTCACATCTGTTTGAAGCACCACACTACAGAGATTCAGCAAAGCTGTTCTACGATTAGTTTAAATTACACCAACTATGCACAGATTCTGACAGTACGAGTCCTAAAACTGCTATTCCCGTTACAGCAAAACTGTGTTTATTAAAATACACTGCACAGGTTTTTTAATTTGCTTTTCAAAGAGTGCCTGTCAACAGCTGAACCTCAAATGCATGTCAGGAGCCATGAAGTGGCAGGGAAGACTTTTGGGAAACTTGTCTTTGTAACAGAATCTTTGGAACTACAGGTAGGAGTTTTCTCAAATGGACGTGGATAAAGCACCAAACTAAGAGGAGGAAAAAAAGGAAAAAAAAGTATTTTCCCTATGCCAGCTTAACAAAAAGGAGAAAATTATTCAGTACTTCCGTCAATTGCATTTTTACTAATACTAAAAACACTTCTTTAAAACCATTTAATCATGGTATTTGCACTGTTGAAAGGCATATTTTTCATCTTACAAGATCTTTAAGAGTATAGGTTACTCTCGAGCTATTGAAATTTCATAACCTATGCTTTCAGAGCTTGTGAACACTCAAGTAATTACGCGCTGTGCTAAACGCTGAAGTGCAGGTCTCTGTCAAACGCTGCATTTTTGTACCATTGCGCTAACATTTCACAAAAAAGCTATCAGTCCACAATTTATATAAAGTTCCCATCTTATAAAAACCTCTGCCCATCTGCATATTCGCCTCCTTTTTCAGAGGGAAATGTTAGAATTAGCCAGTATTTTCAAGAAACACCGAAGCTGCCATTGTAGACCCACATTTTAGGAATGTTAATACAGTGGGGTTTTTATTGCTGATGAAAGTTTCTCATTTTTAAGAGGCGTCTATCAGCAAGTGATTAAGCAGCTGATGAAGCAGTCCTTAAACTCCATTTATTTTGATGGAAATTAAAAATATAAATAGGAAGTTCAGTTGCATTCAGTTCTGAATTTTATACCCTATTCAGCAGCTCATGCGAACAACTGGAATCAGCCCCCCAGTTGTGACGATCAAGAAAGATTAAGCACTGAAGGTTTAAAAACATGGGAGTCCATTTTATCATGGAAATAATCTGAAGGGAGATGAGGACCACAGTAAGTGAAAGATGGTGCAAAGGCGGCGCCAGGTTCCCAGGCTGGAACCCACGAAGCCCTGCTTGGAAAGGTGATGCCATATTGAGTCACATCCCCATTTGATGGATGATCTCTCTAATATCCACAGCTGTTAATCTGGAAAAACCGTTTCAGTGCTAACACGGGGACTGATTTTGTCAGCCTCTGGCACACACGCTTTGTCCTCGTCCGGACCCTCTCAGGGTCCGGGGACAAACAGCGTCGTATACGTTTTGCTCAGATTCAGCTATTTGGGCTAGTCCAGCTGTAGAAAAACATCCTTTTAGGAAATACCAGCACTACAATTCAAAATGAAGACAACAGCGAGATAAATTTTGAAACAACAGAAAACCAAACTATGAGGAAAATATCATTGTGCGTTTTGTCAGCACAAACCCTGCAGACATTCAGTATCTCGCCCTGCGCTCCCGCAGCAAGCGGGGCCCGAGGCCAGGGATTATCTCCTACAAAAAAAGGGAGTTAAGTGGCACTGGAGAATGTGACAAAGGAAGGAGGGAGGTCGCTGGCTGGAGGCTTCCCTCCCAGTACCTCCAACTCTTTTTAAAAATAATTTATTTAAATCAGCCCCGCTATTGACAGCTAGGCCAGAGGGCCGAAGCGAAGGCTTTCACCTTCCAAAGAATTATGCAAAACATCATTAAATCATCACACCCAGCACCCATCCCTCCCACAGAGAGCTTCCCTACACTCGGTTCACATTCTACATTCCCCTGTAAGAACACCAGAAACATCCATCCTGCAGCTCCAAGGCAATAAGGCATTCAGCAAGGGGCACTGCATTCGGTTGTTTTAGCCATCCCTCCCTCAAAAGAAACTAGAAGGTTTGCTCCAGCACAGTATCAACTTCTTTGAAAGCCAGACATTTTATAAACTGTTGAAAAATAGATGCCAGTGGAAATATTGTTATGCCACTGGACAATTAGCAAAGCTGATTAATTTGCGTACCGTGTTCACTGTCTAAACAGAGCACCTTTCTTCCTGCGAGTTATCTGAACCTTCAATGGTTAATTTTTTTCCAGACAGTGATCTAAACAGCCTTAACGGTTAGTATTTTAATGAGCTGTCATTTCCTGTGCTGATAAAGATTCTCACAGTATTTAAACCATCCATTTCCCTGAGGCTCTGCCAACACCAGGACCCCGCAGTGACTCAGGGTGGCCCTCAGACCCCCGCCTGACTCAGCCCTGGGACGATGCTGCAGCAGACCCGGGCCCTGGCTCAGAGGGAGCCTCCGCAGCAGAACCTGGGCTACCACCGAGGGAGCCACCACAGCCTTCGCCGTCTGTCACCGCCACTTTGGCCTCAGAGCACTTGGTGAAACGTAGATGTTATCTGCCTTCGGTGTTCTGAAACTGCAGAAAATAAACCTGGTTTATGGTCAGGATCAACAGAAACGTGTTGGGGGTTAAAAGGCTACTTGGCAGATTCACTTGCTTTACGAGATGAAGGAAGAAAATATCTTATTTGAAGATTACTAAGCTAAAATTGTTACACGTTTGACGTCATTCCTACCTGGAGCTACGCTCCAATACCCACGTTAACCAAGCTGTCTGCAAAACTTCTTTTTCTTGGGACATTCTGTTACGTTAAAATCAACGCTTTCAAAAATAGGAATTGCAACATCTCTGAACTGCTGGTTCTTAACTCTGCTCAATACTGCTCTTTGTAAAGAAGCTTCTGTTTGTATTTTAAAGATATATTTTTGTACACAAGTTAGGAAAAAAGCTTGCTTGTTCGGAGTTAAATCCTACAAGCCTTTTGCAAATAAACTTTTATAATTCTGTTGTGATCCCCTGGAAGGTTTTCAACACCAAAGCTACTCAGATTTCATCCACATCTGTGTCCCTTTCAGGACGCTAAAGCCTTTTTTGTGCAGAGCTGATCTATTGTGTACAGGGTGTATTGTGAGGGCACAGTCCCACAGGTTTCTGATGTACTCGCGGGAGGAGAGCCGTTGATTTATTGTACCAAGAAATGTCAGGTGTACTGGTATAACCCTCCAGAGGCATTTCTCTCAGGAGATTTCATAGAATCATAGAATTGTTAAGGTTGGAAAAGACCCTTAAGATCATCAGGTAAGATTTGGAAGTCACTGCTCAGTTATCCATGTTCTCAGCCACTTCAGGTTATTTTCGGTTGAATCCTACTACACAGGTTTTATTTTAAATATTGATTGGAACCTATTTTTCAAAATATCCCTTAATGAAGACGTCAGTTCAACGGGATATGGACTTTCTGGCATAGGTGCAAAAGAAAGGTCCACCAGGTCAGAAGGCGCGGTTGGCAGACTGGGGCTGGCTCCTTTAGTGCTGGTCTGCCCAGCGCAGAGCGATACGGAGCCGTGGAGATGAGCTGGCAGAGGCCACGCTATGGGGCCATACCCTGCTGAAGGCCCCCAGAAAACCCAGGCAATCGCATGGCACAATCTGAATCAAAAAAGGGCTCTTCCCACCCCAGGACAACTGATTTCTGGTGCAGCCCTTTCTATCGCTGTAGCTTCTTGACCTATATTCTAAAGATATAACCCCAACCTATATTGTAAATTATTTTTGAAAAAAATATACAATCCTTAAGCAAAGTTTCCAGTTACATCAGTCACCATGATTTCATTTGTACATTTTTCATGAAAGGAACATCACGCTCCTTACAAGAATCAACTGAGATTATGTTGTGAAGCAAAGAATTACGGCACAATAAACAGCAGCAAACTGGTTTGTCAAGGCAACGGTTCAAGTACCTGCTACCGAAAGACTGGCTTTCCTTTAAGACATGCAGTCATTCAAACTGGCCTGCATAGCTGGTAAGCATGAAAATTTGTTCCACAAAACCCCACCAGGTTAAGAAACCCTGATTATTTTTGGGTAGATTTTCAGGTCTGAGTTTGTTGAATTAACACTTCACACTGTTAACACGTCTCACCCGCAGAACACGGCACTAACAAATTAACTTTTAAAAATCTGTGGAAATATGCAAATTTTTTACATGCATTTCACTGGCTTCTATTTAAACTTCAAATTAGTGTATTGACTCTGGTTATTAACTGAATAGATTAGTGTCTATTTCTCTTAAAATCAGCGAGGCATCCTTTGCTACCGGCAGCGATTCGCTGGTTTGGCTAAGAAGAAAGCGTACCCGCTCTATCACGTGAGCACCTCTCGGTGTTCGGGCCTCCCCTCTGCGCCACCGTCACAGCCTCTGTAATTAAGACCTTGGGCAGCCTGCGGGAGGTTATCATTGACTTAACAGCAGTCAGAGGGGATCTCTCTGCTGAAGGGGGGGATTTGTCCGAAAGGGATGCTGCCGTACCATTTGCCACTGAAGCTTGGATGCTTCTGAGGTGAAGGCCACGTGCTGTCTAATGCTATATAAAACACGTTTATGAATTTTTTAGATGTCTATTGAAGGTCTAAAGTTATTAGCTCATTTTCACAAAATATGAACAGAGCACGCTGAATTAAAAAAAAAAAAAATTCTATTTTTTCATTCTGAACATTCACCCAGAATTGATGGCAGACAGTTTTGTGGATGGTGTGTGCTTTGAGAACTATTTCTTTTAGTAGTTTTCTGGGAATTCTTAATCCGCATTTGAAACTGCCACTTCAAAGAAAATATGATGGTGCTTAAAAGCAATATGCTGAGTGTGACTTCATAAACAATCCTGCAGCTGCAGGTAAAAAAAAATTAAACGGGAAGATTTAAGAGCCAGAAGAAAACCCACAACACACATGATAATTAAACAGTTTAAATGGGCTAAGTTTGGCCTAAAACCAGCATCAGAGTATTTTACAGATGACCAGTAAGTTAAACTCTTCTTTAAGTGACAGAACACAAGACAAAACTCCTCCACACAATCTTTCCTCACAAAAGCTTATGAACGTAATACAACCCGAGAGAACACATTATCCTCTTCTAGCAGTTTAGACAGCACTAATACAACTTTAAACTATTAACTGGTAGAACGGGTCGGTAATTACCAGCCTCGTGTGAGCTACCAGTATCTTTGTAATCCCCTTCAGCTTTGATTTCAGGACTCCTGCTAGCTTCGGTTTCTTAAATCCACCCATGTCCCCTTCTCTTCAGCTAGCTCTGCCCTTGGTCCCTCCCGCACGGCTCCCGCAGCACAGCTCCCATTGGCCTTGCTGCTGCCAGCACCCCCCTTCTTACCTTTTATTTTCTTCTACACTAGCTACCACCACTGTTTTCAAAATTTTTTTGTAAACAGCTTCTTAATTTCCTGCCACATTTCCTTTTCTTTCTATACTTAATTAATAAAGAGAGTATTTTATGACCCTTTTGTAATGGAGACCTAGACAAAACCGTAAAATCAAATTACCCTAAATTATATTAGAACGGCCTGGGTATGGCAGGCTTCGTGTGCCAGGCCAGCAGCATCCAGTAACAGAAGTAAACAACTGCTGAGCTCTGGGCAGGGTCTGCAGGTGAATCATTTTTGCTTTTTGACTAAGACTCATGTAGTTATCGAGAAATTCTCTCTGGCTTACCAAATCAAATATTCTCAGACTTTATCTCATAACCTAATCTTCTGTCTAGATTTTAGTTATCCTGTATATTAATATGTTCATTATTTTAAAGTATTGTGCTTAGACATTTCCTATTGTGTAAGAGCAATATCCCAGACAAAAAAAAAAGTCTTAAGTCATTGTGCCGGATAGAATTTGATTAAAATAAAGTTACCCACCATTAAATAGAACTATATTTTAATTTAATAATAAGGGGTTTAACGCAAGCTATTGTTTAACATGTTTAATACTCCACTCTAAAAGAAATTGATGAGGTAATGCTAGCAGACAGCTTGAGAAAAGTCAAGGATACCAGGACATTCCAAAAATCTTACTGTCTCCCGAGAACATTTTTTAACTCTGACATCAACCATCTAATAAAATCTGAATCCAGCAGAGGTCTTGTGAATGCATTCGAAGTAATTCGATGCAAAATTATCTCCAAGACAGATGAGGTAGGAAAAAACTACTAGTTCTGGCTCAAAGATTGGCAGGAGAGTAAATCTTTGGAAAGATACCTGACCGAGTAGCAGTGCTGATCAAAAGTTAGGAGTAAACTGGGTGGTGTGACTGATAGTAAGGGAAGCGAACTAATGATGGTTAAAAGCAGCCACATTTCTCTTTTTTTTTTTTCTAAATGTTCAAAGCAACAAATTAATTTTGAAGTTTGTTACAAACCAGACACCCGATCAGAAGATGAGGAGGTAATAAAGTCAGGATTTGTTTCATTAGGGAAATGCCCTACAACATTTCTTCTGACACTCCTTCTTCTTTGTATAGCATTACTACTTCAGATTTACATAATTTAAAAGGAATTCTTTCCAGACATTCCTCCCCTGAAACTGTTCTTGAGGAGCGTGGCTCTTTGGGTTTTAGGTGAAAATAGTTATTACAGTTTGGATAGCAAAGTGTCAATCAATTTGCCCCATATAACAAGTGAAAGACTTTGGAAAAGCAGAAACACCTTAGAATTTATTTTAGGGATCCATATTAGGTATCTAGTTTAAAAGAAAAACAAAACAAACCAACAACCCCCCCAACAATAAAGCTTTCTATTTAAATGTTAGAGACTCACATTTAAAACTTTAAACCTGCATCCCTGACATTAATCTGATCGGTGTACTGAAATCAGGCAGTAGCTCCCCCCCTCCAAGAACACAACTGTTCCTTGGAACAATCAAGCATGAATTTTTGATGAAATCCATATGATTTGATCTAGTTGCCTACATTTAAATTAATTAAGTTGCATACTTTGTTTGCATTCAAGCAGTTTATCAAACCTCTGCGTGGTCAGAGAGGCACTGTTGCGGTGGTGTCTGCTGGATTACCAGGCAGGAAATGTAAACATCACCAATGGATTTTAAAATTACACAGAATTTCATGCCTGAACAGGTAGATATGAGGCAAAAATCTAACGCTTCATCACCAGTGTCCAATCTTCATTCAAACCCACTGAGGCAACAGGTAAGTATGTTGTTTTAATTGTTTCCCCTCCGCGCCCCCCAACTGTTGTTAGCTGGGTTTTTGCTTAGCTTTCTTGTTTTAAACTGAGATTTTCACTTAAAAAATAAAATAGTAACCAATTACTTGAGAACTCAGTACAAAAAATAAAAGACAAACTTTCTCAAAACTGGAACAGTTTATCCACGAAAACTGTCATTTTATGAGGTAAAACCCAAGTTTAATAGAATGGAGATAAAACTCTACGCACCAAATTCCTCATTCTGACCTTTTATGAGAGAGTTAATATTTTAAATGTATAAGGTAGTTCAAATTATGGAAGATGTCTATTGTCATCTTGGGACACAGCATAAATCACAACAGCTCTTTCATTTTTTTGTCATAGGATCACACTACAACATTGAAGAAAGTCCATAAAAAACAGTCTATGTGCAGCTAAAAGTGTAGGGATCTATAACTGGAAGAGCTGTATCGTGTTTCTGGGTGAAAGTTAACTGTTGGTACTATATACTCAGGCCATCTGACCCTCAGTGCTATTATGTTTCTTGAAGTACTCGAAGCGAGGAATGAAGCTGCAAATAGACCTAAATTAGGTGTTGGCCAAAGCTTGCACTTTGAAGCAAAGCACAATTTGCGGCACGTCTAGTTTGATTCCTCCAGTATTTTTCCACTTAATGAGTGAAGGTATTAGTGTGTTAAAGAATTACTCACCCAATTAGGGACACCATCTGCTCCACTATATGTTTGCTGAATGTTATAATAACGAAAAGTTTCTGTAGGAAGGAAAACATCAGTTAGAGAAACATTTGATCAAAAGGGAAGCAGAGACAATGGGGTGCAACAATTTATGTTCCTTTCCAACCAGACAGCTTCTCCAGCTCTCACACATAGCTCTCCCTTCTCTTTTCTTTCAAGCTCTTTATTTTTCAATACTCTTCAAAAAGAGGCAGGAGTGAGAAAAGCTGTGTGCTTTATTATTCTATTTCCTCATAGATTTCATTTCTCGCAATGTTTTTGTAGCCTGTGTTGCTAACCATTCGCATCCTCCCCAAACTTAAATTCCCAGAAGCTCAAGGTCACTTCACTCCGTCAACAATGTTTTAATGGAAAAACAGTCATCACCGTGCAGAAAAATTCACTTCCCCTTACAAACACATCTACTTAAAGATCTCAGAAGTGAAAAATAATATATCTTTTAGTCCCCTAGTTCATGTGCTTCAGACAGAAACAACAAGAAATACTTGGTGAAGAACAAAGTAAGAGCCATTGGGTACCTGTCTGTTCAAAAACCAAGATTGTCACTGTCTCTAATGCAACAGACTGTTTGGAACAGAGGTAATGTCAATAAAAGAAACTTCTGTAACACGCAGCTTGCTTTGCAGAAAATCCAAATGTCCATAATTTTACCACTCCCTTCTCTTCTAACACGAGGTAAAATTTTGTTAAAATAGCCTTTGCTAATTCCACTTTTGTCATATTTTACAGCTTGTTTGTTTGCAAAGAGTAAGCAAGACTCTGTGTAGATGTGTATACACACACCAACAGTTCCCACAGTCTCCTTAAATCAATTTAAACATGATCTCAGGAGAACTGCATTCACTAGTCTGAAAATAAGGGATGTGACCAGAACTACACAAGATGATTTTGCGGTCCGGAGGAAGAGGCCAGCTAAAAGCAGCTCCGGGATGGCCACTGCACCGAGCCACTCGCTTCCTGTCTAGGGAAAGATTTCATTAAAAGCCCTTTTCATGACTCTTACATTTGCTGAATTCCAAATTGCAGCAAGATCACTACAAAAATCAAGGCTATTGCACAAGAGTGTGCTTGAAATCAAGCATCGCAGAAGAGAGAATTCTAATAGCTAAACGTATTAGAAAATAAGATGATTTACCAATTGTACAAGACACTGGGAAATATTTTTCCCTTACATTTGATCTGAGTGTGGAGCACTATAAATTACATAGCAAACATTCTGCTAGCTAAACAAGACAAATAAAACAATAAAGGGAATATTACACAAATACTATTTTACTTTTCTATGTTGCCAGACCAAATTTGAACAGTACACAGATTTAAAAGCAGAAAAATTCAGATAATACAAAGATAAGCGTGGAGAAAAAGTTGTTCTATCACAGTAAATGAAAGAATTTTCAGATCTGTTTATTATTTTCTGTTTAAGGACTGGGCAAAGTACAATCACCATTTACAAAAAGATGGGAAGAAAAAAAAAAAGGGTTGAAGATTGAAATCTTCTGTTCAGGGCAAAAGAAAGGTTTTTAAGCAGCTTGATGAGGGTACTAGACGAGTAATTTTATACCACTAATAGCTTCTGCTATTTTAATGCAGTGACAGCAAAGATTTCCAAGCAACACAGCTAGAGGCACTGCACCACTCCTATGGAGATGCTTAAAAAAAAAACAAGCCCCGGCTGAAAACATTGGTTCTAATCATTACAAATAGAGCAAGGTGGTTCATGATCTAACACTAACCACACCGCCACCAGCAGAGAACGGCCAGGGGATCAAGACTTCATCTTTCGTTGGACAAAACAGTGACGCATTTTAAAAGCGAGACTCAATTTTTGACAGCAACTGGAGATTCTGATTGCCAAATTCAGAACATGCGGTAAGGCCCTGAGTTAGCAAGAAAAACTGGACACACTCTGAAATTAGGCCCTTTCAAAATCATCTAGACTGAGGACATCAAAAATTGCTAACCGTGCCTGAAAGCTATGGACAATGTGCCCAGCGACGTACCCTCAAGACTGCTTTCTGCAGGGCCTGAAAGGAGCGGGTTTTCTCTACACCCTCAACTGAGATAAAAGGGAGCATTTAAAAGTGCCGCTTAACCGGTAAAGGCTAGCTGCAGTGCTCTTTGAAATGAGTATTTGTTACCAAAAAGGCAAGTTCATTATGAGTACGAAGTCCTTTCAGTCTGGTAAAAACCGTAGGTAAATAACTTGGCTAACCACCAATTTCCTGAGTGGTGTAGGCAGCGAGCTCATTAGCTTGTAGCTATAAATTATTCAGTTGCCTAAGTTTTGAGCATAAGAAGCCTGGCAGATCCTTTATTGTAAACGCTTTGCACCAAATTAATTTCCATTACTTCAGGTCAGGAAGGGAGACTCCAGAATTCATTATGAAGTAACGCAGTGTAACGGTCAAAAGGAAAAAAAAAAAAATCTTCACCCCAGAGCCCGAAGGGAGGTGTAGGACTTGCCTGGATGTGCATTTTAATGACTGCTTTCCCAATCAAGGTTGCACCAAAGAAGGTCCAGAAGGGAACCAGAAAGTGTCCACATGTTATCCCGGCCAGGTCAAACAGAGGGTTTGGAATCTATGAAATGCAAGGGAAAGAAGTTCATGAATTGCAGCACTTAGATGAACAGGAACACGATAGACTTTGAAACTTTGAAAAATGAGCATTTTCCCCTTATTCAACTTGATCCAAAACTCTTGTGTCTTAATACTTACAAAAATGTTAATGTCGCACCACATAACTTAAGTCTCTGGGATTCAGCTAGACAATGTCCCAGACAATTCCATTCTCATGGTCCCTCCTTACCCCTGGATTTTAAAAAAAGCTAACAAAAAGTTTTCCATGTGAAATGCACAGAAACCACAGCAAAGCCCTTTTGAGTGATTTATCAAATTTTCTCACTGACAAGCACATCGCTCTTGGAAGCTAGTGTTCAAAATGATCCCCAGTGATTTCCATCTGAGAACGTACATTAAAAACTGGCATTTATAGTCATATGTATCCAGTTTAAAAGCACTGATTAGATTTTATTAAGCACATGCATTTCATTTAAAATTAAAAGATTTTTTTATTGTTAAACTGTTGGCTTGACGTTTGGTATTGTGATATTATCTGTAAAATATTTTTGACATTAAACCAAGAAAGTATCCAAATTCCAACCTTTCACACTTCACAGGCAGCACAAGGGCAGACTGTCTGAGTAAACACACGGGGGATGTTTAATTCACAGTAGCAGTATATTCCTGGGCTAATACCCTGCAGTATTTGTGTTGTTTTGTTACACAAATACATGGTGTAGATTGGTAACAACCATAAAAGATAGTAGCTTTGCAACTGACTGTATGGAAATCTGAAATCTGTGAGAAAGCTTCTGAGGATTATACTTAGCTGTTATAGACTAGCAATTCAAATTTATGGGCGCCCACAACACCACCTGCATAGGAAGAAATCTGCAACGGTCTCTAATCATGGCCCGAAACGGTCTCTAAACATGCTCCACTTCAGCTAAAATGCTTCTTTACCTCTGACAGCTGTCCTAGGCATAGGAGGCTAGTAAATTATTGACTTATACCACAGCCAGATAATTTTGCTCTTCTGAGCCAAGTCTGCTCTAGGTCTCAAGTATGTTCTTGGTTGGTTGGGTTGAGTTGTATTGAGAGTTCACAGTATTTAATTACTGCATTGCTATCACCATAGAGGGAGCAACATGCTTTAGGTGTGGGCAACTCTGGATATCACCAGCACATTAAACATGTCACAGTAAGAAGTTACTCAACAAGTCCACGTTAGGGTATATTAGCGGGCCAGCGAGGTTTTCTCTGTTTTTTAAAAACACACACAGATGCAGTGCTGAGAGTTGCCAAGAAAGCCCACAAAGACAGGAGGGCAAATTCTCACAAGTCACAGCAAGGATCTTCCAGGGCTAATTTGTGCTTTGTTCCTTCCCCAGAGCTGCCTTTACATAGGAATTAAGCTCCAGACAATAATACAGCTTTCTTATTGCCACTAAACAACATTACATTCAGTTGACTTCACTGGATAAACTTGCAAAGTTTTAAATTCAATTTGATTGTGTTTTTATGTAGCATTTAGAAGCCACTACTTGACAGGCAACAACCTGCAGCTAGGATGGTCATTACCAGTTCACAAGCAAGTTCTCTAATCATAAAAAATACACTCAACTAAAATACTCTTTAAAATCCAAAAGTAAGATCGCAACGATAAGGACAAGTAAAGGAGATGCCTTCTAGCATGCAGAGAAGCAGCAACAAGCACGAGAAGCCCTGAAGCTCGTGGGGGAACGCACGAATGCGAGGAGCACACGTGGAGGGCCGCCTTCCTCACCTACAGATGCAATGAAGATGCATAGTTTTGAAGCCCTGCGCTTTTTCAACGCCTCTGCCACATTTAACCCCACCCTTTTTACTGCTGCTCTGCAGTTAGTCTGTATACATTCTGTATACATTCCCAAACCCTCAAGTGTACTGTGGTGGACTCACAACTCCTCATCCCTCCCCAGGGCAGCCAATATAAGCAAAACGAAGCTGGAGCTCCGAGCGTGTTGAAGAACAGTGCAGCAAGAAGGTAAGAATTTAAGCAAATGTTTAAGTATTACTAAGCAGGAACTACGAAGAGTTTACACATCACCTCTCATGTTTACCAACCCCTTCCTCATGTTCTCCGTTTATCCACACTCACCTTGTCCAGCCACTCCAGTAACTCATCCCTGCCACCTACAAGCTGCTGTTCTGATGACACAAGACAGACAAAGAGCCTATGCAGTGATGTCTCACAAGATGGTGACTAGAGGGTAATGAGTCAGAGGCAGGGAAGGAGCAGTCTAAGAGCTTACTGGATGGAAAGATTTAAAGAACAGCTTGTAACCTACATCTCCACTCTAAACATGAAGACAGTTCAAAAGATAAGTAAACAGAAGTCATACGCCAGCAACTATAATCAGATTAATTCTTTCCAGCTAACACAGGTTACTTACATTTGAGCAAATAGTTTGTCACCTCTACAATTTAGGAAACTAAGAGAGATGCTAGACAAGTGGGGAACGAATACCTCATCAGCCGAGCAGCTGGCTAATGGCTGTGGTTATTCCGGAAGAATGGGATCATAGGGGACCTACACTTCCCCTCTTCACTGTAATCACATTTCTGTGCATCACATCCCACATTTTGTGTGGGGGATGGAAGAATAAGGCACACCACTCCTACCAGTTTTCATTAAGCTCCCATATAAGGGTTAAATATTCTTCTACTCCAAAAGAACAGTATTATCTTCCTTAAAACATTAAAATAGCATCAGTGGAGATGCTCGTATCACCTGTTGCTTAGAGAGAAAAAAAGACTTACAAGCAGTTTGTAGTTCCTATAGCCATGACTCTGAAACTGGCTTCCTCATTCTGCTCCCCCTGGTTCCTAGTGACGCAAAGATGCCTCCACAGCAGACTTAGGAGAATTACTATGGATGGATATCCTAATCGGGATTTATATAGGTAGTTTCCCACTCTTCAATCCGTGTGTATCTTTGGATTTGAAGATGTCAAGCACTGTAAGCTATATGACATGAACAGCTGAAGAAATTATAATATAGTGCCAGCCGAACCTGTAGGTAATCATACAGCTCTTGCTATGTCTTGCCTGCTAATAATGTGGGCTAGGGAAGTCCCAACAGGGTAACTGCCAGTGGGGCACACGATCTGATCTGCCAAATATCCACGAGCACAGAGCAGTGGGCAGCAGTGGGCATATGTCCCTGTTAGGGAAGACATGGCCTCAACATCAAATGCAGGGAGCCTCCCTGGTCTGAAACAGAAACATAGAAACTTCTTGAATTTTAAGAATGTCTTAGTTCTCTTGTAGTTTAAGCCTTCCTTACTCTGACGAGCCGTTAGCATCTTTAGTGACCTGACCTGTTTTTATCAGGTTTCACCACACCATGCTGAGCTACAGAACTGTTAGCTGTGCTTTTACGCAGAATTCACTGTGTTCGGTACCGGTCTAGGACCGGAGTTTCTCCATGCTGTTGTACTCGCCAGTACCACAACCATCCCACTTCCCTAAGCACCACAGAGAACACAGAAATAGCAAACAAGGCCTGAAGCTCCGTACGGACTCAAATACAACAAGTCACACTTCACAGCATTAATTCCATCGCGATACATTCAATCTGCAATTTGTGATTACAAACCCCTCTGTGACTGAAAGGAACTTACTGAAGCGCAGGCCAAAATGCCGAAGAACCCAACCTTCTGCACCAGGTTCTGGACAGCCAGCTTAGCCCGGGAAGCAAAATCCTGCAAAGAAGAAAACAAAGCATTGAGGAGGCAAACCCCCAAATGAACATACCTCAAAATGTATGGGATTTCAATATCCTCCATGCTATGGGATTTTCTAATTAGCATTTGGGAGACTTTTTAAAACAAAAAAAGCCAATTTGAAATTCTGGGCTTAGAGGGAAGAGAGAGAGATTCACAATGCTCAGTGGGAAAATCTGACCACCCACATGCATCAAGTTTGGGTTTTCAAAACCCTGCAAGTGGCACCAAGTTTGCACTACTATGGAAACAGGTTTTCTAGTATTTATTTCCCCATATCTTTGAATTGCCAATGCTGCTTATAGCTTATTCCTCAAACAAGCACAGGGAATTAATTTCCTTCAATACCATTTACAATATGAAAAAGGTATTTTCTCAAAACACAAAGCCAGAATAGAATAATCCCATTATATCCTGAGATCTTTGCTCTCAAACCCAGGATCTTAATCAAAATAGGTAATTCCAGGTACTCTCTACAACAGACTTGTAAAGTTCATTAAATCCATAGAGCTGAATCTAAAATACCTTAAAAGCAGAGGTGGCAGACCATGTCACATCTGAGCTATTCTTTACAAAAAGATGCTAAGAACATGCTGCCTGCTTTTATTTTGTGATCACAGCTTTCAAACATATTCATGACAAACTCAAGAGTCTCCAAGTTTACCAAACACACAGTAAACAATTTTAAAAGCAAAAATAAAGATTCTCACAAGCAGTTTATTTGAATGTGAGAAGTGAGTTTCCATGAGAATAAATTTTTTTTCGAAGCAAAACTGTCCAAAATGTTAAAAACAGGGTCAGTATTATCTATTCAGGCTTGGCAACAGTAGTTATAGAAAGCTGAGTATCTTTGGTAATAGCAAAGTTTAAAAAGTAATTATTAATTCTTTTTTAAAAACCTATGAATAAGGAATAAAAACCTGATTTTCCAGTAGCAATGCAATATTCACTGATTTGCATTTCGCAGAAAACTATCAGATAAATTTCACAGGGAAGTTACTTTAATCGATAATTAATGAAATTCTAAATTCCACACTTCAAGATAACTACAAGATAATCCAGATGAATTAAATTTATGCAATTTAACCTTTGTTACAATTCTGTTGAAACCTTCAATACTATATACCAATGCGAGTAAATTACAATTACTTGACAATGTTCTTGCTTATTACTTAAATTCTGAACTATAGAACTGACATAACTTTCTATGCCACATTAAAATAAACAAACATCTGTGATAAGACATTTGTTATCTTTTTACATCCCTTTTTCAAGTAGTAACTTTTCTCCATTACTTTAAAAAAGTTAACAATGCTCAAATAAAAAACCCCAATTCTTACTGAAATCAGAAGAATTCTATTTATTATACTTTGTATTTGAAAAAATAACCCAAATTAAACCAAATACTTCAACTTAAAGAAAAATGCCAAATAAATGAGATTTGCTGCATCTTACAGTGGGACATTTTTAACCACAGCAGAATATAAAAACCTTTTAGAATAGTCTATAGGGGGTGAATTTGCTAACTTTGACCAGGAGTAACACCTTGGGATCGTGAACATCTTATTGCAAAATGGAACAGATGAAATACACCCTTTGTTGAAAACTTGTTCCTGACATTTTTTCTATTTAACTTGTAGGATACGTACAGTATGCACGAGTGATTAAAACCTACTCCCAGTGAGGCTGATACCAAACACTTGAACTTGTGTTAGCAGAAACAGGTCTAGAACATGCCTGCATGACAAGTAAAGGGAAATTTTTCATGCTTTTCAGTTAAAAGAATGCATTTTGACACAAATTGTTATAAAGAACAAAACATGATAATTTACCAGTGAACTAAGTCCAAAAAGCTTGCAACATCAAGGGCAGTTCCTTCTCAAACTAGAATGCCCTCATCATTATTTCCGAGTTAGTAAACAAAACCAAACCAAGTTAATACACGATCACCAATATGGGTCGGCACTAACGTACACATTCAGTCCCACTAGGGATTTAGGACACGAAAGAAAAGGATGCAAGAGCCTTTTGCAGAGTGTGATCACACAGCTATCGACAAAGGACATAAAATGCAGCACACTAAGGAGACAACAGGTATTCCAGCTCCTTAACCCAATACAAAAGTAGAAATATGTGTTCAGAATTTCTCTACAAATTAATTTACAATGAAAAAGTGTGCTAAAGCCTAAGAGTAACATTGGCCTTTCAACAACAGATTTTGTTCTTTGAAAAGGTGAACTGAAAAAGTAGTGCCTTCTGCAGGAATTTCATAAGATGTCCCCCCCCGTACTCTACAACAAAGCTGAATGTGACCATGATATTTTCAGTTCCTATTTTGTTCACCATTTCACAATGCTCATGGGGTTAGAACAATATTTTCACTTTTATAAGCCAATAAAGATTTTTTTCACAGCTCCATAAATCTCATTGTAAAGTATCTTTAACATAAACCACTACAATCCAATTATTCAAATAGGTCCATGATATATTTCAATGGAAGCTGTTTCTAATCCAATTTTAACATATTTACCCATTATCATAGACTGCATTGCTAATACACTGTTGTATTAATTTTCACAAGCTGGAATTGGAAACAAACTCTCTAGCAAGTGACCTGTAAACTAATGCTTCCAGCAAGCTGGTTTAATAAAATATATTATTATCATTATATATAGATTGACTGTATTAACTTACTGTAAGCACAGTGCACCATTTTTCATCAAATTTCTTAAAAATAAACAGCTTCCCTCACCCACATTTCTAGACTGCTGCAAAATTCAAGGTTGCCTTAAAACTAATTTTTTCCCTCCAGCTAAAACCATACAATTTTTGTTATAAAACCAATGAGGAAGGTGTTGAAAAAAGTGTAACAAGTTTGTCTCTCAAAAACAAACAAAAAAACCCCAAACAAACATTGGGACAATTTTTCTCACCTTATTAATTAATAACTTTCTTTTTTTTTTAAGTTATTACTCAGATTGTTTCTTCTTTAATTTTTTTTACATTCATTGCCTATTACAAAGTACTCAATGGAAAGCACAGCTACAGTTCTAAAAATTTCAGTCAAGAACTTCTAATTTGTCTTCCTTTTTCAATCTTTCTAAATAAGCCAAAAGAGATAAATTAAGGATTTTTTTTCCTATTTTCTGTGATCTAATGTAATCATAGCTCCAAATAATTTGCATGGTAATACACACAGCAGGGTTGCAACGAAACTATGTATTTGCAGTCTCAACATTTACTTTAATTTTAATTTTACAAGTTCAGAAATACTTCTGTTTGCTTGCTTCCTTAAATTTCGTTTGTCAAATCTTTGCGACATCTGCAATAAGGAAAAAAACCTTAAAAGTTTCATTTCTCAGAGAATACAATCATCAGTTTCACAACTTTTACCTATTTCACAATATAATTTTTCTGTTATAAAGCCTGCACAGGCAACAATCTTTTCTCTACTTTTTTAAGCATTTGAAATAAAAGCAAAAGAACTTTCACAACTTATTGCTTAAGGGAAAAAAAAAAAAAAAAAGAGACAGAAAAGTTCAGCTACTTACAGGCAGAACATTTTCCCCCAAAATTAAAGTATCTAGACTGGACTCGACTCTCAGCTAATATGATTCATTCTGTACAACATTTCAGGATACTTTAGCTCACTGTGTCCCTTTCAAAGATGATTTGTTTTTTTGGTTTGGAAATAGATTTCCTGTCAGTGCTACAATACAGGCAAAGGAAGGTTAAATGATTAAACATTACTTCATTGGGTTAATCATCAGATCTCAAGAACTGGAATGGAAATAAAAGGCATAAAAAGGTCAGTGCTGAAATACTGATTCACAAATCTCGGCTGGCGGCTTGAGGAAGTTTGCTTCATATCTGCCTTTAGTAAAATGGCACATTTTATTGATACCAGCATTTCGCTACTACGTGTTGCAAAAGCAAAAAAACCCTCCCAAACCTCCAAACCTAAAGGGATACTAAAGAGAAATTACACGTTTTGCTGTTAAGTAAGATTTACCACAATGTTCCTCCTTTAAATATGCATTACGGTACAGCTTTGAGGGTTGTTTAACATGGACCGTTTATCCCTACAAAAAAGCCCTCCTTCTTGCAAGACTGAATGGACAATCTCATCTTCACTATAAGGCTTCCTTCCATCCCTCTGTTTTATTTTGTTTCCATTTATAATTTCAATCTCTATTTCTTCTTTCTCCCTTCCCTGTAAAGTAAGTTGCACAAGCTCTTCTGTATTTGAGTAAAGAACATTTCACTGGATTTAGTTAACAAGCTCAAGGGGGGGGGGGGGGGAATCAATTTTTACTGTTTTCTTTCTGTAACAGTGATTTATTATCAGAAAACAGAATGGTCACAATTTATTGCTCACATTGAAATTGTGAAGCCTCTTTTTTCTTCATCTCTAAGAACAGAGATTGTCGACGGATCCATAGCAAGTAACTAGTTGATGGTTACCAAGGAGCTCTAAATAACCAGCATTGGATTGAATCCCATAGTCCTTACAGAAACAACCCGTAAGGCTTCGGCAGAAGCTATTTTCTTGAAAGACTGCACAGATGGGCCTACATCGATTATGTAATATAACAGTTTATTTTCTAACATGAAGTTGCAATCAGTTTTTAGGAGCATCGAGAAAGCTATGACTCCCTATCACAAACCAACCCTTCCTTGCATGCAGCAGTGATGATAGCTGTCAATCTCTGAAAGCCATGATCCAGAGTTCGAATGATCTGAGGCCCAGGCAAACCTTTCTTCTATCACAATTTTTTTCTGCTGTAAATATGTCAAACACTTTACAAATATATTGGTAATATTGGTGGATATAGCACAAAGAGGAAGGCCAGTAAAGAAGGGAAGGAATATATGAGACTAAATTCAATCAGAAGTTCACGGTGCGTACATTCTCCACCAGTAAGAACAGAGAGTGACTTAATATAGGATCAGGGGGAAGTCAGCGATGCGATTATTAATGCAATCGCTCAAGCAGGATATTAATTACCTAGCAGATGGTAGCCTTAAGAAGGTCAACATATACTTCCGGAAGGCGTTGGAGGGGTTATGCAGGATTTGTTACTCTAATAAAAAACATAATTGTGAATGAAAGTTAAAAAAAATGCAAAGACAGAAACAGAGATCTGAAGTGAATGTGCTGCACCTTGGTGGAATGGGTCCTCTACAAACAAGGAGAATACTAAAGTTGCTGCAGAGACAGGTATTCATCCTAGTGCCAGCAGACTCCCCTGCTGCGACTGTGTAACTGCCATGTGAGGAAGAAGGGGACAATCCTTCAGGATTTGAGCAAAATTTATATTATGGTTATAATATTTACTCACTAGAAACAAAGTTTAATTATCCAAATAATACTTCGAAGAGGAGAACATTTTCTCCCAAAGATTGAAGACAATGTATGAAGCTACCGTCTCAGATTATTAAAATTATAAACTCCTTAACATTTAAAAAGCTGCCTACAAAGACAGTGCTCCTTTTTATGTAAAAATCTGAGTTATGTTAAAAATGAGCTGCACAACATTTTGTTCTTCTGGCTTTCTATAACAACACAATGGAATCAAACACAACTTATGGGAGAATGACCATTTGTGGTTAGGCAATGAATTCTAGAATTTCAGAGGACTGGGAAGAATTATTAACTCATTGAAATAACATATTAACTGCAGAAGAGCAGTTTTAAAGAAGTCGGATAGCTACCTACAGGCTGAGAGGTTACAACACACATCCACGCTAAGAAAGCAGTAGATCAGCAATGACGTTTAATGATCAACACGGTAACCCGGAGTTAAGATGAGGAGAACAGAGATCAAGATACAGTTGACAGTCATTGCCTATCACTACAAAGAGTTCATTACTCAGTGACCAAAGAAACCATTTCATACCTCTCCTGCAAGACATCAAAGGTAACGGATCTCATGAGTAAGGTTCCAGTAAGTTGCAAGCAGGAATATTTTGATAGCGGTTCATGGTGGTACTGCTCTCCCACTCCGTCAGCTGCAGTGACTCTCAACATCTAAACGTGCATGGGAAGGGCTGTGGCCCTGGATCTCGGTCCTAGCTTTCTCAAAAATACTTCCAGCTTAATGCAAATAAGGGGCAAACTAAAAGGGGATACTTCCATCTTCATGCCTGGAGAGAAGAGGGTGTGAGAGGTAAGGTTTAAACTTACTTATCACTCGAAACTCTGGGAAAGAAGGGCCCTGTCTTGGAAACTGGGCTGTCAAAAGACAAAGTTAAAAAAGGTTTTCAAGGATTACTGAAAGCAGCCAAGGGAAGGTGGCAGATCTAGGCAAGCACTGAAGTTTGATAAAAGAAAGGTATTTACATAAGATAGGCATAGGACAGACATTCCGGATTAAGAGGACTGGCTCAAATTCTAAGCTTGGGAAGGAAATAAATTTCACTTCACAAGAAGTCTGGGTTTTCTGAGACATTAAATTCTAGAAAAGGAATAGGGTAATCACATGGGAAAGTTACAAGAGAAAAATACATCCATGTTGAAAATGAAAACACAGTTTTAGAAAGTACAATATGAAGAAGACTGAACAGCAATGAAACAGGGCCCTTGACTTCCCAGGCTTTACCAAAGAACTGTGGGAAGACAAGAGAGCAGTACCTACAAAACCTCATTAAATAGACTATATCAGAGATCTGAGGACTTAAAGCTAGTAAGATTTCAAACCATTATTCAGAATATTTGTAGGCAAGGATGAGCATACAATAGGTACTACATACAAATCCCAAGTCAACAAGAAATCGACTATACAGGTGATTTCTACTAGCCTTTCCTAGGACAAGAATACTGAATACATACAGATTGTTGAGGGAAATGCACAGATTCATTTCCACATCTGTTTGTGTTCAAATTCTTGAGGTTGGTTGCATGTTAAGGGGTGATGCTGCAATCCACAAAGATAATCAGAAAGATGCTCTTCTTTGGGACTTTCTAAACTCAGACATATGAGTAACTACAATTAGTTCTTGTGCCAGAAAAATTGAAGTTTTTCCATAGAAAATACAGTTAAACTTATTGTCCTCATAATCAGACTTTAAAACTGCTGGTAGAAAAGAAAGACGTAAGAAGCCATAGAGCCATGTCCAGAGCTGAAACCTTTGCAAGTTGTATGGAACCAGGGCCTAACAGAATGAAGTGTTCATTCCAACAGCAAGCTTTGCTTTCCCTGGTCATGTAATTTGAAACTGTCTTGGAGTCAAAGTGTGAAACTTCCGAGTAGTGGATCCATTATATGGTAAATAAGACCCATTAACATGAGTAGGAAGGAAGTCAACCAGCTCTGGATTAAACAGACTATTAGCATTAGGAACTTCTAGACATTTTCCTCATTTCATTAACCAACTGTACCACGATAAGAACATTTTATTTCCTTCCCTCACTTCTCCCTCTCCCCTAGACCCTGGGGGAAGAACCAGCAAATGCTTCTTCATAATAAACTCCATCTCAGGAGCTTTAGTTTCAAGATTTTAGACTGTTACAATCCAACACCATGCCCAAGTTTGGAAGGGATACACCAAAATGAACACAGATTTTAGAGCTCAACAAGTTAGTAGGCACTCTCAAACATAATGCCAGCATTTTCCACAACTAGAACTGAAGCTCTCAGACTTCTACATAAAAAGTCCTTTTGCTTCACACTGTAAGAATAAAGAAATTTTGTAAAGAATAAGACACAATTAAAGGAAACAGTCTGAAGGAAAAGGAAGGAGCATGTCCTTTCAGTCTTATCAGATCTGTCCTATAGAGCAGTAGCCCTTTTAACCACATCCCCTGCCACCTCTACTCCTCAATCCAGGTCTGTCCATGAAGCACATGTCTCCTTTGACACTTTGCAATTTTATACTGGTGCATGAAAGCATGAAATAAAATTTATCATTTCTTTTCTTGCTAAAGAACTACTTTCTATTCACATCTTGTAGGAGATCTGGCAGTGAGCAGATCTTGCAGTCTATCTCATGGAAGAGAGCTGTCAGTTTGGCATGTCAGGGAAGCAGCCAGGCCGTTAGGACGGTCCAACATTGGAAGAGATTACCCAGAGAGGTTGTGCAGTCTCCAGTCTTGGAGGGCTTCAAGACCAGACTTGACAATGCCCTGAGGAACCTGAGCTCATCTCATAGATGACACCGCTCTGAGCAAAATGTTGGACTAGAAACTGCCTCAGGTCCCTTTCAAGATGGATTTTTCTGCGATTCCATAATGAGATACTAGCAGCCACCTACAGAGAGAAGAATGAAGTAAAAGAACATCCTATCGCTTTGGTTCCCACACATCACCATTGACCTCTGCAGCCTTTGCTTCTACAGTTGAAAGCGTACGCTGGCATTGCCTCCACCAACGTGCTGGCTGCCTAAAATACCATTGCAGCTGCCCAGTGAGTGCTCATTTATCTCAAAGCTACAACTGCAATTAGTTATCGTGGCCACAGGTCTGCCAACCTAGTTATAGTGGCATGGCAAGCAATTCCAGGATGTCGTCAATTTTTTTTTTATCAATTAGAAATTATAAAGTCCTATTTTTGGAGGGTTTAAGATCCAGACACTGTAAGGAAGGGCTCATGATTGCTGGAATGAAGCAAGTTGTTGCTTTGCTTTAGCCACCATCACCAAGAAAGGAAGCAATTTTTGATAACCAGACAAACAGACTGACCTTTTCAACCCCTGAAAAAGCAGAGCCAAACTCACCAACACTGAAAAAAAATACACTGTTCCTCCACAGAGAACTTAGAAATAAGGAAGAAAACCCATGCACAGAAAAACCACTCATAGAATAAAAGTGAACAATTTCTTACACAGCTGACAAATCCTTTTGCACACACCAGTCTTCCCGCTCAGCCTAGCCAGCAGATGTGCGATGCTAAGCATACCTCTCGCTTGTTCTCCCGGAGAAGTAGCAGAGGTTCCCAGACAGCTTAGAGAAGTGGTCTGCATACCAGACTCTTGTACAACACAGATATTTAAACAGTGTCTGGAGTGGGGGAAAAAAGTAGCCATTTTCTTGAATATGATACCATAATTAATTTCTATCAGTTATTGAAGGCTCTCCCTGAAAAAATATTTTTGAAGCAGCTTATCTGACCCAAACTTTTGATCATTTATTGGTCTTTCTCAGAATACTGGGGAGTGAAGTATCAAATATTTAGGACCAAACTGTCCCCTTAGAAACTTGTGCCTAGCATCCTCGGCGCGCACAGAACAGAGCATGCAAATTCAATGGCAGAGTTCAGCTAACTGCTTCTCCACAGCTACAGTGCAAATGCAGCTTGCAAGATTTCCAGGCGACTCGGTGACATCCTTTCTAAAAAGGTTAATTTCTGTTGTAAAGCGAGAGCTTTGTTACTGAAAAAAAATCCTCTGAGCTAATATCCGAATATTAAGTGAAAACATTGCAAAGTAATCCAGATTTCTTCAGTGGCTCGATCATTTCTGATTTACGTACTTACATACTAAACATTAAAACGACAGAGGGCTGAGTAAAGGAGTCTTAGGGAAAAGACTGTTATCACAAAGAGCCATTCAAAGAAGAATGTGAAAAAGTCATCTCTAGATTACCATTAGCAAACCTCATGTAAGGCTCACTGCTGTTTTTTCCTTATCTGTAAGCAGGTGTGCAAATGAATAGAACAATGCAGGCACAAGACTGCCCTATTGTCTTGCCAGTGTCCAAAGAAAGCCAGCAAGGAGGTGGCTTACACATTTGTTACTCATAGCTCCTATTGTCTGCCCTCTGCCTATATTAACTCTTTGCTACCTCTTTTCTCAGGAAGTCCTCTATAACGAGTTCCCTTATTTCAAGCTTTCATTGACTCATTCCAAAGCTTATTTCAGCTCACTAATTTTGGAGAGCAATTTAAAACTAAGCTGATACTTAGTATATTCACTGCTTATTATATCGTCTGTGGGAAAAAATCACCACACTTTACTATTAGTTTACTATCAGTTTGCCATCTCGCTCTCAAGCTATAGCATTGATAGGAAGTTTCTGAAGTAAAGCTTCAAGGTTTGATTAGTTTTGAATTGCCATTTAATTATGGGCCAAGATAAAAGAGGTAAGATACCTCTCCTACATATATTCACAAATGCAGGCAAACATCAGGAATGCGGTGTGTGAAGACAAGCCTCCTGGTGGCCACCCCTCAGGCAGCCTAGCCCAAACACCAGCAATCTCCTCCTTGTACGGCACAATTAATAAAGAGAGGAAGCTGATGAGGAAAGGGGGGGACTGGAAGACTGAGCAAGAGAAATTATGAACGGAATTTGACGTTGGGTTTAAACAAGTTATTTCTGGGAAAGCAAAAAAAGAAGTCAAGGTTTTCCAGTTATTGTATGTGACTCTACCACTTCCATTTTTATGATAACTGCTTTATAAAAACCTGCTTGTGGTCTGCTTTAACTTCTTTTTTGTTGTACCGAATACCCTTAAAACCCTTTTCATTAAACAAGCCAGCAGCCAGGGAATCCTTTCCAAGCAGGACCTTATCAGATACTAGCTGTTAGGTTAATCATGGGAGAGAGAGATCCATTTTTAATTTGGCCATCTTCTTTTACACTGCTAATTAAGTAACATTTTGCTTATTAGTTGAACCTAATCATTCCATTTGAATTAAGTCAGAGTGTCGTGTCAGAACACAGTGCTGGCTTCTCCAAGTAACCATGGCTGGGTGTGGTAGCGTACTTTGTTCTGCTTCTGCAAAGAGAAACCCCACGCGAAGATGTGGAAAAGCAATCCAGCTCGGGGCACCAGACCTTTCAGAAATGCTGGAAAGATGGGTTTAACATGCGTCTAACTGTCACTATCGCAAAAGTTCATCAGTTTAACTCCTTGCGGACTAGAAGCCGACTCTCGGAGCAGGAAGTTGTTGGGTGGAACTCCTGACGCAACGCAAACCAAAGCAGTTGCAGCTTAGTTTAACACAAACCCTCTTGAGTCCACGTTGACAAATTCTTTAACAAGCCCTGTGGTTACAGGGAAGCTGGTTTCAGTCTGAGTCACTCCTGTTCAAACAGTTTACTGGAAATGGAGGGGAGGGGGAATTTTCAGAGAAGTCATGTGATGGCCAGACAAACCACAACCAGTAAAGGTTCAGTGGAGTCAAAAACAGGTCCCAGCAACAACTGACACTCAGTGTGCAGATGGCACTCAATCATTTACAAACGAGCCCTGCTGCATCTCAGCATTTCGATGGATTTAACCCTTTTTCAAGTTTGTATTCTTTCAGAGGCAGGACGCAGTTTGGGAAGTAAACAAACAGCGGTGGCTGATAGTAACATAGGCAACTAGCAAATATTTTTACATGGAAATTTGGCTGCGGCAACGCTGCACAGAAGCAAAGCCCGATGTGTAAATCATTAGTTCTTAAAAATATGCCACTTAATGAATCCAAACACTTAGAGTCATTAAGGATTAGATATACAGTAAAGATATTAGTACTTTCTCCTCTTAGCAAGGCGTACCATGATACAGCAAGGGCCCACGCATTATGCTTTATCACCAAGTACCTTGAGGGAAACTGGCATTAAAAGCTTCATTTCCACCAGAAACCTCCGTCAGCTTTAAGTGTTTCAGCATGACAGAGAAAAGATGAGAATACTAAACAATCAGCAACCGTTAAACTGGCAAAAGAGAGTCCCTGCACATGTGTGTGTAGACATGAAACTGTACAAAAGTATGCTTGCACTGTATTATTACCAATGTGCTGCCCCAGCACTAAGTAGTAGATTCACTTCCCCTAATTGAGAGGTTGGTTTGAACGGCTGCACTGGAGATACTCCCCGTGGCTAAACGGGGAGCTCTGATAAAAAAACTCCTTTGCTCTGGAATTCAACTGGAAGAGAGTTAACAGCAACTGAGATACCGTTTCAAACATTCGCAATTTTTAAATACTGCCTTAAGTATTCACAACTCAGACCGAGTTGCTCTGTTCCTATAGCATGCTGGGCTCTGCATTGTGTGGAGCTCGGAGAGAAAAAAGAGCCCTGCTTGTAAACCCCACGCCTTCGCCAGGGCAAAGCCGCTCGATTTTAACCGGAGCAGCCACAAGGCAGGAGAAGCTGGGATGCTCCCTTTGTGCAACTGGGACTCGCTGGCTGGCGTGCGCGCACGGGGAGGCGCGGAAAGGAGAAGTGAGTGTTCCTTTAAAACGAGGGGCTTTTTCTGAAGTATGCTAATGGAAAGTACAAGGCAGACTGACACATCCTCTGCAGGCTAATGAGTTTTCTCAAAACCTAGCTCAAGGAGACAGGTCACTTAGATCTGAGATTTATGACAGAAAAATCCATCAACAGACTCTTTAAAGTAAATAGTATTTTGCTCTGTGTAACTTTGAATGGGGCACTAAACCTTGACGCTGTTTAATCCTTTTAGGTTCCTTTTTTTATTGTTTTTTTTAAAGTGCCAAGCTAGCAAGCACATTCCCCATCTCAGATCCTTCGGGCTGGATGTTATATTCATGGTCTATTCTCACCATAGAAGATCCTCATCTGTTTCTCAAAATTACCATTGTTTTGGAGAAATAGCAGCGACAAGCTTTCTAAACAAAACACACGCAGGCAAAAACGTCAAGCCATTTGGCTTTGCCTCGTAGGCATACAGCAGCTCAGCAGAAGCAGAGGGGGAAGCTATTCTTCAAAATCTAACACACCCATTTTCATGCCTCGCCAAACGGCAGGACGAGGCGAGACCTTTATACTGAAAGAAGGCTCCTGTCATTTGACGTCAAACATTTGTAGTAGTCTCCGTGGCATAAGACACTTGTCACATCCCCCGTGTTTTCTTAAGCATAAGGCTTCAACTCGGGAGAGTGGGAGAAGCTGATGTAGGTAATAAAAATTGTTATTGAGCAATTTAAAAATAGACATCGTAACTGCTCATGAATAGCAATTACAGAACAAATAGTGATAAGCTATGCTGAAGATCGGGATTTACTCAAGGTCATAGGAAAAGGCAGGCCTGTCTCCCACAGACATCTAGCAAAAACATGATTGAAGCCAAAAGCAAAAAGGAAGTCATATTAGCAAATGGAAAAAACTGAACTGTCAGTTTTATGAGCACAATACAATTTAATCGGATTGTCAAAGCCTCATGTTAAGAGAGTTTTACAGAAACCAAACCACAAGTGGAGTTTAAAAAGATTTTTTTTTTTTCCTGGCCATCCATCCACAAAACAACATGCTTCAATCCAAATTCAATTGCCAAGAAAATAAAATCAAAAGTATTGGTAAATAACACTATAATTTTTCTTAATTAATTACACAACGCCATTTGTTTACTAAGGGCAGTCAATACAGCTAGCTATATTTTGGTCTGTCCTGACAAAATGCTCTCTAACAAAAATTTTCTTCCCAAGAATCTTACTGTGCGTTCTGGAAACCAACTCTGGCTGCTCCCACAACTGTACACACATATAATTTGCTGGGAGAGTTTCAGTAAACACAGATAGCATTTCAGCTCTCGAGTCATGTATTTGACTGGTTTAGTAGTTTTTTTGGTTTGGGTGGTTGTTTTTTTTTTTTTTTTTTTTTTACCATGACTTGATTTTTATACAGTTAGGGATTACTTTGCAAAGCAAAGACTGATGATAGAGTAAAGAACAAAGCAGATTATTTTTTTCCCCACTGCATCTTCAAAGAAATAGAAGAATTCACTATTTACAATAGCAGAAAAACCCTTTGGAACTTTCTAGTAGGGGGAGGCTCTCAGGAAACACAGGTTTTACTGTTAGAATTACTAGATTGCACTCAGTATTTCCAGACAAACCACTTTCTTTCATGGAAAAGCTTCATCCATTTTCTGAAGAGAAGGAGGAAAAAAAAGTATATATTTATATCAAGAAAATACCCTGGTAGAACAGTTTAAAGACAGCAGTGCACTGGAGACCCCATGACTCCAAGACTGAAGAGTCCTAATTCTGCTAATAATTTGTAATTGCCTTGATACCATTTTCCACGTGCTCCTAAAGGAAATCCTATAAATTTAATAATATTGGTATTCATCAGTTCTTGAATTTGATCTTTTAGATGTTGATACTTCTTAACTTTCTCTACCACTGCATCTGCCAAAGATGTTGATTTACTCTCATACCTAACTGTGATCTCTACTACTAGGGCCTGATCTCCTTTAACAAATACCAGGTCTGGCTCCTAGCATCTGCTGGTTTTTTAATAGCAGTCTCATGACCTGTTTCAACTTAGTGGCAAACAAAACAGGGTAAGAAGGAAAAATACGGAAGAAGAATTCAGTGGCAAGTAGTTTGAGGGAAAAAATGTTTAATTTCTTCTAAAACACTACCAATAACTTGTGAACAGGATGCAAACTCCTGACCTGAATGAAAAATTATCTACAATAATAACTGACTGATGTACAGCATCAGTTGCAAACTATGCTGTAACACAAGCAGTATTTAATCCATCAAGAAAATAAATGACAGGAGCAACGAAAAGGGATTCAGAGCAGTTTGGCTGCATTTTCACATCAGGAAAAATATGTTTCCTCAGGCTGACGAATGGGTCACGCACTGACCCCCGAGGGTGTTAGTGGCAAGGCAGGCAAATGTCATCTGAAGGGGATGAGCTGACTGAAAATCATCTCCTGGCCCAGGGAGGCTTTAAATGCAGCTATAACAATGATGATTATGGAATAGCACCTCCTCTGTTGCTGATTTGTTAGCCCACTTTCTCCCTACCTTTATCGTGCTGTTCTTGGAAGTCTAAATAAGTGCAGTATTTGTAGCAAATACTTTGGCTGCACTACTCTGTGCTTCAACAAGCTGCATTCTTGTCCTCCCATCATCAGAGGTATCTCTACCCAGTGGAGGATCTTTTTCCATCCCTGGGAAGTCCCTTGTGAACTCACACCAACTAATTTTTGGCCCATTCCCATTTCATTGGAATGGTTATTTACACCGTCTAGTTGTTCTGTGTTTTATTAATTCTGTTGTTTTGCACTGTTCTTACTTGTGCAGTCTGTGCATGTTCCAGCATCTCCTCAAATTCCTGGTACTCTTCATCATCAGGTTCAGCACCAGAGAGTCGGGCCGCCCTCGCCATAAAATATGGAGGCAGCTCTCCAATGGCTGTGCCAGCACCCTGGGAAAAGAATAGTTCTGATTTAGTTTTGTGTTTATTCTTAAATAGGAAACATGTGATATGCATAGTCCCGTGGACGTTTCAAATGATTACAACTGATGAGACCAGCTGCTCTGAGAAGTTTGCCTTTATCCACAGGTCAAATTTCTCCTGATTTCAAACATAATGCTGCTCCATTGAAACCCCACTTTCCCCCTTTCCTCGTTCAGCAAAATTCAGCTTCCCTCAGCACAGACCATCACGCTGCAAGTCAGCGGCTCCCAAGCTGTGGTCTGCGAGGTCAAAGCGACATGCTCCGTGCACCTCCGGGGCCGCGCAGAGTGGCGCGTTGCCCAGCCCCGGCAGAGCTCCGCAGCCGGCGGCCAGCTGCGCCTGGTGCGGTGGGGAGGCTGCAGCTTGTCACTACGCTGCCGCCCGAGAGCCGGCCAGGCCGGGGGCCCCGCTATCCGACACGATCCCTGACTCAGCACAGCGCTGCCATCTCACCCCGCCGCATGATGCCAGACACATTTGCCGGCATGTGACAGCCCTTGCTCCTGAGCGGCCTTCAGAATAATCTGGGAACTCCTCCCCGGTGCCGTCATGTAGTTTGCTTCTTCAGTCATGAGACTTTGTGCAAGTGTTTATTAGAAAACAGGCTCGAGTTTTACTACAGCTATGAGCAAGGAAAATAAGGTTAATCAAAGCTTGATCTCGAGTTTTCTCTCTCCTTTAGATGGAATAAAGAAAGCCAAGAGAACCTGAGATGAAAGCATGGTTGCTTTCCCACCACAGGAAAATTATATTTGTTTTCTCAGGACATCAAATGACTCATTTCAATCTTGTGGGTAAATGCAACTTTAGCTTAGCCAAGGAAAAAAAAGACAAGAAAAGAGAGACAGCTAAGACTGAACATATGGATAAACAGAGGCTAATGAAACAGGAACTTGAACTAAACTCAGAACGGTTTAAATATAGGACAGGTAACAGCACAATAGTTGGGCACCGCACTGGAAAAGTGCTAAAACTTAGCTACATGCAGATGGCTTTTCCCTCTTAGGGTCAGTAACAACAAATGCTTTTCTATTCCTTTGAAGCAACGTGAAAGCTTTTCAATTTCCTTTGTTCCTGCTCTATATGCAGCTGCAAGCGAGAGAATTCCAGCTGCTGTGGATATTCCAAATCAACAGGTTGTGGGTTTAAATACAGCCGCTCTCTGCAGTCACTCAAACTGTTATATTCTGAGTTTAAGCGTATAAAGTGCACAGCCTCATATGTTTATGCTCTTGTTTTCCACAGAAGAAAAATTTAAACGAGTGCAACAAGCTGAACTTCATTAATCTGCCGATTTCTGGCAGGAGGGAAGATAAGCCTGAAAACAGTAGCAACAACGCTTCAGAAAAATTAACTTGAGGTTATGTTCTCAGGGTGATGCAAGAACAAAAAGTCACATTGCTTCTCCAGGCTCTGCCAATTTGCTTTGGCTTCGTTTTGTTAACTGAGGAAGAGGTTTGCATGCGTGTACTGGACATGAACTTTCTTTAAATTGGATAAGTCACATGCTCATTATTACAAAACATTTCAGAAGTGCAACAAAAATCATATGATTTCATGTCTGCTGGAGATAGGTTCCTTAAGTGCATTAAAAAAAAAAGAAGCAATTAAGGGTGCAAACCAGTAACTATTTAACTGCTTTTTGCAACATTAGCTGTCCATTTTCACCGTTTAACTCTGAATGCCAGTTTTACATGGAGATTCCTTGGACTAACAACAAATTGGAAAGGCAAATGCTAATCAAAATTCTTTTGCACAAATACATTCAGAAAAGGAAACTGGGAAATTACTCCACTAGAAAGAGTCTTTTAAACAGATTTTATCCTGGTCAGGACACAGGCTGCCTGTTCTGCTAATCCTGAGCAATTAAACATTTTTATTCTTTCCCCTTATTTCTTGTAAAAAACAAAAAAAGTCTGCAACACATTAAAAATGTAGGGCACTATTGAATTCCTTGTCCCTGTGGGATGGTAGGCTGTGAAAACTGGCATACACCTAGCAGATTGTTTTTGAGAGTCCTTCGGCAGGCCAGGACCGGTGGAGCCAACTTTTATAGTGATTGAAAAAAGCATCATTTTCATTTCACCTAATAATTCCTTAGATACAGTGATATTTAATCCTCGTAACACTCATTATCAGCAAAAATAGCTATCACTGACATGCAGGGGACTAGTAATGATTTTAATCTCTGGAAAAAACTATACCTGGTTTAAGTTGGCTGAAACAGCCGCTCATGTTTTTGTGATCTGAATCAAATCCCTTGTGCAGATAAATCCCCGCATTCAAACCTTGCAGGATACTTAGTCTGGGTAGCTTTATAGTCAGAGGTCTGCAGAGTCCCCACTGGGACCGACCTGCTTTCAACATTTCACATGAAAACTTACATTGCTGCCACCCTCCTGTCTCCCTCCAAACAATCAAGGGAGATTTCACTTCGGAGCCTTTCAACATAATTTCACTTTACAAGTCTAAAAGAAATAGGCTGTTGGTGCTATTGTACCTATTCCTCACAGGGCTCCGTGTGCTGCATTAGGAGCACATCTGTACACAGCCATTAATTCCTTTTCTTTTGCATTTATCCAGGGTTTGTCATGATAAGTTCAGATTTTAGATCCAATTAGAAGTTGCAGGTTCCGTTTTAAAAAAAAAAGAGAGAGAGAGAGAGAGAGAGAGATTTTGTAAGGTCATTCAATCATACCCAGATTAGGAATTAAACTTAATATTGCTGATTTGAGTTTAAAAGCAGAAAATTAAATTCAATCTTTTTTTTTTTTTACTAAGGTTCTGATTGCAAAAGTCAGCCTTTTCACTTTCTGGAAGATACCGTTCCTTTCCTATTAAGATGGACATTTGGTTTAAGAGAGACAGAATCAAAAATAAGTTTCTTCAACAGCTTCCATAAAAAGTGAACTGGAATTAGGACAAAAGAAACATACTGGAAGAAGCAGCAGCAATTGCCAACTTGATTTGGCTTACAGGAAATTAGCAAGCAATGTTTATGTACTCATGAAACATTCCAAGAAAGCATAACATTACACTAGACACCACTGGTAGACAGAGGATGCTCCCAAGGGAAAATCCAGTGGAGACAGAGTTCAGCGAAAAGGTAGCCGACAGTGAATTTGAAGGCGAGAAGAAAGAAAGGGGGGGGGGGGAAGAGTGGGATACAAATGTTCTGGCTTGGTCCTATTCCCTCGTCCTTTCCCTAGCCTGAACCAAGAAACACAGCTCAAATGAGAGCGCGAAGGTACCATTTGTTCTCCCTCCTGGTTGCTCATAAGGACACAAGTTTTCAATGCCTGCAACTCTATTAACTCATTTCTAAACTACTTAATTCTCATCATAGTTCAGTTATTTTACATGCTGAAGATTAAGCAATGGATGTTTACCCTGAGCTACATTTTTATTTTGCAACCCTAGAAACATAATTGTAAATGCCATTTTCATTACTCTAGTCTCCATTAAACAGGCAGAGAGGGACGAGGAAGAAAATAAAAAGAAATATTATATTTATGGTCTTATAAGTACTTGCATGTTTAGCTACTTACAAGCATTCAGGCAATTCTGTCCTCTCATTAGAAAGAGTGACATTTAAGATGCACTTTGCTTCTTGAGAGGGCTGTAAGTCCACTTTCTCTTACTATTTTGACTTTGGTACTGCTACACATTACTTCAGTCTGTAACGCGCCCAACCTAACTGGCATTTTTGTAGGTAACACAGCTGCTGATTAATTTTAAAAGTTGTAGTGACCAAAGTTGCCTTAATATATCTTTTTGTATCGTTAGAAGGAATACAAGGGCAGACATCAGATAGCATGTATTTTCAGAATTTCCTCTCTCTACATTTGAATTGGACATCCAAGAATTTAATAATTAAATCAGTCAGAACAGGAAGGCAGTAGTAAAATAAAGTTAATTTGGCATGCAGTTCACAGCAGATGCATCTGTGTAAACTGCAATTCAAAATAATCTACACGTAATGAAAAAAACATCTTAGCTGACCGAAATCCTCTAAAAATCAAACTTCAATAAAAAGTTGCAGAAGGAAAAAAGGCAAAACAGAAAAGAAGTTCCAATGACAGCGTTTCCTAAGACCCTGATTCATTTAAGATCTAACCTGCTTTTCCTGTTTTAAGTGAAAAGTTTGCCATGATGGAAACAGCCAGAGAAATAGAAATAAAATACATAAAAACGTGCGACATAACACTCTTTATTTAATCCAATCTATTGATGCAACCCAGAAAAATATTTCAGCTATGGTATTAGGGCCTGAGTTCTTTGTATGAGTAATTGCAACTTTATTCAAGTTACAGGCTCAACATTTTTGAAATTATTTATTGCTTAACTGCATGCGGTGTAAGACCTGACAGCTGCAAGATCATTTGGGATGCAGATACCCTGTCTGAAACTTACCTTTTACATCAACAGCTTTGAAGCACATGAGTGTTTTCTGCTAGCATTTAGAAAAGTAGTCAACGCTGCAGTTGATAAAAGATAGCCCAGTAATATCCTATTACTTCTCTTTAAAGGAGATGAAAATTATCCAGGGCTAGTACAGAGAGGGTTGATCAGGAAAGCAAATATTCATATTGCAGATATACGTGTTACTGTTGGCAGTGTAAGCCATCATTATTTTGCTAATTTGGGAATTTTTGTGTATTGCTGAACACAGAAATTAAGTGCATAAATTATAATTGCTTAAGTTTTATAAACCAAACCTTACCCACATGCAGGCCTCCAGCCTGACTTTTGAGATGATAGCCCATAAAGAGATGGATCCTTCAGTCGCCTCCTCATCAGGGCAGATAATTTGATCCGGGTAAGGAGGCTCAGGAAAATTAACTGAGTTACATTCATATGCAGCAAGAGTAACTGATGCTATGTGTGGACCCTGAAAAAACACAAGTAATTTCAAATGTATTTTATGTTAGTTACAATAAAAGTTAAAATTAAAACCCCACATTTGTCCCTGATGCAAGGAACCTAGGCTAAAACTTAGTGTTTCTCACTCTGGCCGTTAATAATGTTACATATGTAAAGTGTTGGGGTTTTTTTTAGACCATCTGAAGTGCAATGTTGAGCTATTAATGCTCTTTAAAAAACAAAACAAAACCCAAAAAAGCCCTTCTTGTGATCCACTGAAAATGTTAAGGAGCCTTTCAGCTTTTGCCATGCCATTGTACAGTAGTATGAGGTTGCCAAGGAGAAATAAGAATCCTTACTTCTTAAAAAACAGGAAATTTTTCAAAACTTTAAAATGTTCTCCTTAAGGTATTTATGGCCTACAGCTTCATTAGAGCAGGTGTTTTCCCTACTGTTGCTTTTAGAGGATGGAGGCATTTAAATTCTATGTTAATTTTTTTTTTTTAATGATTGGGACTTTATGACATCTTACAGTGGACCTTCTTAACTTTTGGATTTTTCTCCAAAAATCAGTTGCTTAATTTGTGTCAGTTTTTCTGTGTATACAACAAATTGACCTTACTGCTGTTTGCTAAAAATGGTTTGATATATAATTCAAAACTTAAAGGTTATTTAAATGCCATATAATTGAATTACTTCTAGTCTCCATCTTACATTAAAAGATTTTTTTGGACAGACCTCCAAATAAAACCAGCATAAAAATCTATTCAAGAATCGAACTGCTACATACTTAAAAAACCTGAAAGAATTGCCATTATTTTAATACAAAAGAAGGGAGAAGCAATTCAAATAGTCTATGGCCTGAACACCAGACATTGTAGCTAAAAAAGAAATCCCTTAGCAAAAGGTCAGGGAAACGTTGTCGGGAGGGGAGGAGGGAAAGTACTGCGTTAAACTAAGGTCTTTTCATAAAGGCACAGATTTAAATAAATTTTAAAGTTTTGTTTACTTGCAGAACAAATTACACAAACCTTAACTTCTGCTATTAGATGGGTTCTGACGTCATGTTGAGAAACATATTGTCAACAATTTTCTTCTACATTTTTTCCTTTAAATGAGTCATGTTTTATTAGACCCCACCCAAATCAAAGCTAAATTTATTGCAGACTAATGAGGGAAAGTGTGATAGACCTCAGCACCGCCATTCCCCCACACAAGGCTTCCAAAGCCCACTTTGAAATGCAGGAGCCAGAGAGATACTGAGAGGACCCTGCAGGCTTCGTTAGCACATTAAAGGGTGAAATTCCACAGCAAGTCTCACACAAAAGGTGAAGCTCCATTGCTTTTTCTAGACTTGCTGGGAAGAAGATTTTAGTTGGGTTCACTCACGTCAACATTCCAGGTCCCACTGAAGAGACTAGAGCACTGGACTTACGCAATTACATTGACAATGTAATTTTTTAATGGCAGTGAAATAAGGATGTTGAAAAAAAAATCAGTTACATTTTCTGTATGACAGCTGTGACTACTGTTATACGTAAACAATTCAAAATAAAACCATTCTTCTGGCATGCAACTGGTAAAAGACAAGCTGCTCTGATACCAAGGAAATTCTTGTATTTGTTTTTTGTGACTTTAAAGGAGACTAATTCAAAGTGCTTTGGCATACTTTGGATTATATGAGTAGATAGATAGAGCCACCTGAGATGATAAATGAGGCACTGCCTCTCTTGCAAAAAAAAAAAAAAGGTTCACTGAAGTAAAACTGAAAAAAGAGGAGATACAGAAGTTGATACACAAGAGTGATTTTGATATGGCAGGGAGAACAAAGAACGGATGAATGAACAAATGACTAATAACGTATACTATCAACATTTCTATAGGCCCCAATGGCCATGGTTGGTGCTTGGGTTTTGGTAGTTGTAGCAAGATCATCCCTGGCCCCAGCAGCTTCATAACTAAACAAATAACATGTCTCTATTTTAGTCATCAAGGACAGATGCAATGAGAGAGTTGCAACTTTCCTAAAATTGTAAAGTACATTTATGGCAAACCTGGGAACCTCTTTCTCCACCGTACTCTGAAACTCAGGGAATTTAATCCCACCCCCTGCTTGCCACTCCCCAGTCTGACAGCTCCCTTGGGACAAAAAAGGTCTCAAGCCATCTTCCTTAAATTAATGGGTTTCACCTGCAGAAATTTGCAATAAAATTCTCTTGAATAGCAAATTTGCATGGAGGAAATCCCCACGTACTTGAGTTGTAAATGACTATTTCCTATGTTCCCTTGAGAGTAAGGGTAAGGTCGTTGCCAAGGCGGTGAGATACAGTGTGTGAATCAAGAAGTATGATTTTCAGTTCCACAAACTTTGGAAGACATGCCACACTACGGTATAACTACAGCCAGCTGTGATGGAAGACTTAGTTTCAGTTTTATCATAGTAAGAGACAAATTTAATCGCTACTATAGCAAGGCCCCCAACCCCTTGCAAGGTTTCAGTGATAGCATTACCAGCATTTCTTCGCAAACTACACACAAGGTGTGTAAAGGAGACGGTACAATCTCAGGAGAGCAAGCAATGACAAAATGCCTAACAGAAGGCTGCTGCTGGAGCTTCTTGCCATAAGCAGCTTCTCTCAACAGAGCTGCCATCCTTGAAATGGCTTAATGGTCTTAAAACATTGCCTCCTGTTAAGAGAGCTCTCCCAGTCTCAACAAATGTCTGCAAAAGGAAAAATTTTACAAGTAGCCAATGAAAAAACCCGGCATTTCACAAAGCAGCTGTAAATGGCCAACAAGCCACCTGAAGACTACGCCAGTTGAACATAATTCTTCCACTGTAATGTAAACAATTCTATAATGGAAAAAAGTTGGAGTTATGGAACCCACAGAAGCCACATTTCAACTGGAATAAGAAATAAAGCACAAACGGTTCATTTAGAGTGATGAAGTGTGGAGTATTGGAACTCAGAGCGAGCCAAAGGAAAGCAGAACAATCCTGTGTCCTCCTCTGGCAGCGGAGCCCAGCTGCCCTGCTAGTCAAATGGCCAACGTCTCACAGCTTGGCAGGCTGCACGCAACATCTCCGACATCTGCTTTTGTTCTAGCTCAGCCCTGAAAGCTTACATAGAGCATTATACTTCCACAAAGCCGTGGTTACCAAGCACCTCAAAACAATGGCTGGCTAAACAGGCCCATGGTTGCAATGGGGGGGGGGGGGGGGGGAAGAAGAGTGGGAGGGTCGCTAGATGTTTCCTAAGAGAGGTACCATTTTGCTTTATAATTAGCAATAGTGATGGTTTAACTCTGAATGGCCCAGGGAACCAACTTAAAATGAGCTTTAGGTGCCACCTTTGGAAAATCCCAGTCAATATATGCTCAGATGTTTTCTTTATACGCCTCCCTCTGCCAGGAGGATTATTTCTCACACAATTTTTTAATCCTTTTCACAAATAATACCTCCTCCACCCTCTCCTCCTCCTTCTCCACGTGGGGCCACAGTGAATATTCTGCATGTTTTGCCTCTCTGCAATAGCTCAGCCTATTTCAACACTTCAGGAAAACCTCTAAGATATCCCCTCTTTGACTCTAACTGCAGCTCTACCTTTGAAAACGGCATTCGCAAAACTGTCATACCAGACAACAAATACTAAAACCAGGCGATTTAGTAGACACGCTGCTTGCCAAACCAGGAAGAGTCGCTGAAATTCAAGGCATGTAAGATCCTGAACACCAACTGTCTTTCCCTCACCCTCTTCCAATGATTTTTTTTTTTTTTTTTTTAAATTGCAGGAGGCACTAACAAGGGCTAACAGAGAAGAAATTGAGAAACATTCTGCTGACTCGGGTGAGAAACATTTGCTTGCCACTACTGACGACCAGAAGGAGCCTGTGGTTAGGCTGGAATGCGATTTGTTAGAAATATCTGTACAATTTACAAATCAAACAAGACAAGATCTGGTTATCAAGATCAACTCAACATAAATCTATTTTTTAGCAATAGTAATTTAGAGGAGTTTGGAAATCCCTAGCTATACGACCCTGATGTCTCATAGAAGGTAACCTCGAACTCTTGAACTCACAGGCCTTCAGAGAAGTTTAGTTCAGTGATTGAAGGCACCCAAGTTAGAACAGACAGTGCTAATCCTTAGAAATAAGTTACTTTAAATGCTGTATTATGAAATTTCTAGAAAGTATAATCTTTTTATCTATAAATTATGCTTGGAAGTTCATCAGTGTGAGTGGAAAGAGACAGCAGGCACATAAAAAAAATTCAAGTTCAAATCCTTAAAAGCATGCTGGTACATATAATACTTAAAACTGGAAAGACTTTACCATAAGGAAAAATGACTGAATATCCAATTAAAAATGAATCATATTTTCACATTATTAATCATTCTGTGCACCTAGACTGTGAACACAATTAGAGCTGCAAACAAACTCCATATCGAACGTTGGTTTCTCACATGCCCCTTCACAGAACAGCCACCCTGCTGAAGTGACACAAGAACAACTACATCTAATTTTAACCTTTTATATTTGGGGAGGATATAATTTTAGACTGTCTCTAATTTAGAAACATTTCACAAAGAAAAGTGATATGTCTGCCAGCAAGAAAAGTATTACAGTGAACTCATCGCTGAACTTAATGCACTAAAAATCTGTTTTCCTCCATGGATACACTGCTTTTCATACTGGGTTCAAGACTCAGCCCTTCCACAGGGGGGAAACATGTCATGCTATATTTGATTAAGATAAATTGGAAAAACAAAAACTTGCTTCTCATGGGAAACATCCTGCAAGCATTGCCCCAGGCTGCGACTCATCTCATACTTATCTATGAAGTCATTACACCTCTCAAGAAAGTAACGCCGAGTTACAGCATCTTTTTTATCTTCAAGAGTAGTGGACAACTACCCACATAAAACTGCTCTGTGATCAAGAGGGAAATGCTTGATCTGGAGGTGGCTAGTAAATATGTCCATCTAGTCTGTCTACATTACAAGATTAAAACGTCTCGTGATTTTATATAATGTCTGGTATGCAGTGCTGGCTGTAAAACGGGGCTCCGAACGAAGAAGGATCCCGTACCTAGAGCATCCGCGAGTGACACAAACATCCCTCAAGCGGTCAGGGCTAGTTTTAGCAGACTGTCATGGCATTTCATGCAACGTATTAATTTTACAATCATGTGTCTGTTAGCAAGTTTCTATTCCCACTTCAGTCAAGCCTTGCCTCACAGCACAGAGCTGATGGAAATTCCAAACGATGAGCCACAAGCTCTGAATATGACTGAACAAGAACCACTGAGGGAGCAGGCACGTGGTACTGCTGCATGCATAACAGGGCCACGTTGCTACTTTGAGGAGTAACATGAAAAGCAGACTTTTTGTAAGGCTGTGCCCACGCTACTTTCTATAGGAGCAAACAGCCTCATGTCAGGGAAAGGCACAACTGGAAGAATCCAAGTTTATACTCTGGTGCTGACAGAAGACAAAAATAATCTGTCAGCATTCTCTCCTTGCCCATCCCTGGCCACCCACTTATTATTTCTGAAGAATAAATCACAGCATCTATTCAAATTGACACTAGTAGTGACAATTGGCTTTAACGTCTCCAATTAGAGATCATCTTGCACTGTTATCATTATTTCCAGCCTGTTCAAGGAAGCAGTGACATGAAAAGTATAAAGTTCAGGCTGTGCATAAAAAAAAAAAAAAAAAAAAAGCAGAGACTCCAAGGGAGCAAGTGAGGAGAAAGCATAACGTGACCTCCCAGCAGTTATGAGACACAGAACCAGTGACAAGGAAGTCGAGAGCAGATAATGAAAACAAGGCGTCAGCATCTAAAAGGTAAAGTCCATCAACCTTCAAAAAGAAGAAAACGGTGTACCGATCATCTAACTCCTCAGCTTGGCGCAAGTTCGAATCACTATGGCTGGCCAAGATGCTCAATATAGCTTAAATATTAATATGACATCAATATTTTGTGGACTTCTGAAAAGTCGAAGTAAGGTAGCTAATCCTACACAGATGGAGACACTTCACATTAGCTGTTTATTGCCACAGTTCCAGCTTTAGATAAACCTTCCAGACTCTGACGTACACCACTTTCAGCAGCACTGGAGGCCATATATGGAGCTGGCAGTCACACCATTTCGGGCTCTGACTCATGAGGTCCAGCAATTCACGGTGGGGCAATACAGGAGGTTATTGCTTCCAGCTGCTCCACCAGCCCCTACGCCAGACGTTACCACCCTCGGAGCGGGACAGTGGGACCAGCGGTGTCTGCTCGGCCGTCGCCAGGCTCGCACCCAGCAGAAATTAAACCACCACCAGTTTCAACTCACGTTGACGCACCAGACCGGGGGCTTGGGGCTCAGTCCGCGATCTCTCAGGCTGGGCTGGAGCGGTTGAAGGGACTGTTCTTCCACAGCATAATCTAAACCAGAGGCGCTGGTTTTATTCTCTGCAGGTATCTATTGGTATCTGACACATACAACAACAGCGGGTGCGCTTAGAGGGACTAAGACTCCGAATGGACATTTTTCTCCTTGAAAATACCATTTTTTGTCTCAGATTCTTAAAATGCATTTAAGAAACACCCAGGTTACACAACTAATCTGGCAGCAGTGTCCAGTTTAATTCATTGGACCCTTCCAGTTCATCAGTGCATTATTAATATCAATGCTGCAGTTTCAAGCAGAACAGAGCCCACGTGAGCTCCAAGCAGGAGTTCCCATCAAGAGATAGTTAGCAAAAATGATTTTGGTTGGGTGTTTTGTTTTTTTTTTAAGTTATATGTTGATTCAAGTATTCCAGGATGTTTCAGTTCATTGTAAAAAGCTTAGGACAGCTGGAGGAAGTAGGTTTAAAGGCACAAAGGAAACAAATGAGAGAGTAAGAGTCACAAACAACCCTCACACAAACAGGATCCATTTCAACTTACTTTAGAATTCATTTCTGTCTTCTGCATCCACCATGTATTTTTCTTTTAACTACCTTAACAAGTCAATAGCAGTAATCTGAGCACAGATATTAGACAACCATTTTTTACTTCATTTGTTTTAGGCTTGCATGTTGACATGTGAATTGAAGAGCAGTATGGACTGAAAATGAACACCTCGCTTAAAAATAACGCGGCACTGGGAAGGGGAGCACCGCTGCGCCCTCCCACCTCGCTGAGGCAGCTCTGCTTCGGTTCCTCGCTTTTTCCTTTACAGACAGAAGCCACAGTTTTCTGGGTTACTCACGCTCGTTTTGAATGATCCACACGGACAGAGCAAAACTGAAGCTGACAATCACTATGAAAATACTCCTGTTTAAAGTCACAAGTAAATAAGTGGAGAAAAAAAAGAGAGTAAGTTCTGTGGATTTCCAAATTATTCTGTCTACTTCATAAAAGTGGAGTAAGCCCTATTTTGTGAGCTTTTCTTTTTAGAAGCGCTTTATTAATTTTATCATGAGCCTCCTTACAAACTCAGCTCCTGGAATCAAATAACTAAAAGGAATTAAGTTTGATTTTAAAACGTTTTCAGTAGTCCTGGCAGGAAAAGGGTTTTTTATTTGTGTTTTTTTTTTTTTAAATTATTTACACCAACTTTTTTTTTTTTTTTTTAAAGCTAATGGGCTCATTATTGCACAAGGTGCCTGGATTTTAAATCTTCAGATTCTAACCTAAACCAGTTCAGATAGGGCCAAAATACGATTCAGTTCAGCTGCAAACTACCACACTTTTGGGAGGCCAGAATGTGACCCCTGACCAAAGCCAAACCCTGGAACCAATTCAGAACAAAAGCGAGACATTGAACCCTCAAGCCCAGATAAACTCAAACTGGCCCTCTAAAGCCAGCACTGTCAGGGAGGACACTGCCTTTTCAACTCACTTATCTTTAAAGGCAGTTTTCTGGTTTTTTTCATGGCTTGAAATTATTGCTGTGCTCTCGTCCACTCTGCTACAGAGCACCCCAGTAAGAATTAAGTGACAACCTCACATATTACAGGTCTGAAAAAACGCACGCTCCTGTGCGACCTCCGCGCACAGAACATTCCTGCTGTACCTCGCGTTTCCTGCTTGCGCCAGTCCGCCGCCCCGCCACTGAAAAGCTTTTCAGCGCTTGCTCCACTTGGCTCTATCAGCAAGCAAGCAGAGATCCATATTTAAGAAACAAACACACAAACAAATGCAAACAGCCAAAGCTCGCTCTGCACTTTTGACCTGTAAGGAATTCGCTTCCATTCATCCCCCAGCATTACAGGCTATAACAGACCCTACACAGAAGGGACATTTATCATCCGCTTCTCGTGCGAGGCTTTTTGATAGGCATTAATTCTAAGCTGATTTTGTTTGCCTCGGCCGCATCTTTTGCAATCCATTTGCCAGAGCTGAACTGAAACCAAGTCACGAGGCAGAGCGTTGGGTGACGATGGCCATGGCAGCGCGGTCCCCGCCACGCGCTCCACCTAGCGTCCCCTGCTCCGCCGGGGCCCGCTGCCCACCCACGGCTCATTCGTTTCATTCTGCGGCAGCAAACAGACCTCTCTGAGATGTACAAGTGCAAGAAATTCCTGACGAGTTACCCTCAGTCATCTTCTTTTGGTAATTAGGTGATTCATGCCATTTATATTTTAATATACCACCAACAGAAGAGAAGACATCTCAGGACTAAGAAAAAGAGCTGTGTGCTGCTAAAAACAGTATTTAGAGTCATTAATCATAGTAGTTTTATTTCCTGCAGGACCACATCATGATTACTATTTTTAAAGTGTTTTTAAAGAATTGTGAAAAACTTCTAATGGACTTTGGGAAAATAAGCCAGCAGACTTGTTTTGAAAGTGTCAGAATAAAAAGGATTCTTGGAAGAGTGGCCTGCTTCCCTATTTCTGCACTGAAGACCTGCTCTGTGCCAGCCCTTAGCTCAGTGCCAATTTGCAGCACGAGAATCATTTCCCCAAAAGCCATGTCAAATTTTACATTTACTGCTGGCTACAACTAAGGGAGCAGCATCGAACTAGGAACCAATGCAGCGCACAATGTTCAGACCCTTTATAATTTATAAAAAGTTCTTGAATCACAGAAATAGCAATAAAAAGCCGATTATCAAACTAACAAAATCGACCTCTCCCTCCTCGACCGAGATGTTTGGTCACCAGCACATTCTTGCTGCAACAAAACTCAAATCAGACATGAACTGATATTAACCAGGGGCAGTAACTTCCCCCCAAATTGAGACTGCTTTAGACTGTAAAATCTACTTTAAGCAAACTGTTTCCAAGTACTCGCTTCTCGGCTAACCCCAGGATCTCTCCTGGCACTTGAATTCATGCTGCTCCAAAAAGCAGCTGGTGAGAGATGCTCTGAAGAATCCAGACAAATGACAATTCTCAACCCTGGAAAAACAGCTAACCAGCCCAGGGAAAGCAAACAGCCAGAGTCATTCATATACCGCATCTATTGCGTAACTATCTCTATGATTTTCCCAGCTAACAGGCTGTGCTCGTGAAGTTTGATATGAAAATAGTTGTGTTCAGCAAACGGAGGGCTATATTTAAAAAAGATGCACCTGTGTCAGAGCTGGGGAAGTTCAGCGCCCTGGCGGAACAGGTGCCCACGTGCCACCAGTTCCTAGCTGGCCCCTAACGGCAGAGCGATGCTGCAAGCACCAACAAGAGCTCAGCAGCACATGGGTGGGCCCAAGAGCATTGTTCTCACAGCGTGTAATTGCATTCCCAACAATCTCACTGTACATACACATTTAAAACGAGCAATTAATTAAAAGCAATTTTAAAACACTTACTGAGTCTGTTCTCTATTGCCAGCAAATCCAGGCACTAAACCAGAAGAGGATTTGCTGTTTTATAACTTTTTGTTCCTTTGAATCAATAGAAGAATAAGTTTTACCATGATGAAGAAATGTAATTAAAGTATATGGAACATGAAAACTAGATATACAGTAATGTAAAAGTTAATATAGCGAGTTCCCCACTTAACCTATCGTATTTCTACTTTTAGAGGCAACTGTTGCACAACTAACAAAGCAAATTAGTTTAAAACTCCTCCTTTTGAAAGCTAGAGCGCCTAATTGCATTGTTGCCAGATGGGTTAACTCCAGAATACTCTTCTGAAATGATTTACCCTTAAAAGTTGTACCAACAGTCTTAAGTTAGTATTCCGTGTTCCCTTTCACACAAGCTGTAGGCTCAAACCGAGGAGAGATTAAGGAGTGTATTACTACATTGATAGCATATTGATATTGCTGATATAGCTGTATTGACAAGAATATTAACAGTTCAGGTACTTAAAATGGCAACACGCTGTTAGGGCAATAAACTTGCGTTTTTACACTCCCACTGCCATCTACTGGCTACAAAGCCAGATACAGTCCACCAAATGATGAACCGTTCAGGGTTCAGACGCGTTCAGTGCCGAGAAAGTGCAATTGTCCTAAATTTACAGTCCATGCTAATCGCTAAATCTTGCACAGGAGAGAAGAGGAAAATGAATCTCTGCTTCTCTTCCTTCCTACACTCACTGCCTTTATGGAATCCCCCCAACGTAACAGAAAAATGCTTATCTGCCTTACATATTGAGAGCAGACAAGTAACTCTCCTGCAGTGTTACACATTAGATGCCAATGGTATAGTTTTATTACATTTTATTCTATAACCACCTTCTACTTATCCAGGGCAATATATTTTGTCTGTTTTCCCCCTCCTAACAAAGTTATGTGAAACCTTGCCTCTTACATTCCAAATAAATACCTTCACTACATCTGCAATAAATACTTTCACTAACAACATTAAACTAAATTTCTTTTCCTAGGTGATGCACCTCCCTGTAATCTTTGGAAGGCTGTTCACCTCCTATACACCCACCATAAATTATATTGATAAGCCAATAGAGAAGTTGTATTTTGTATATACATTACTTTCATGTCAGCTCAGGCCATGGCCTAAATATAGCCACTAGGTTCACATACCCCACAGGAAAACTTAAGTGATATGTTATGAAATTTAATTTGTTTTGTATTAAAGTAATTTACAACTATTTAAACATCTGGATTTTTAAATACAGAGTAAAAGAAAGGTCAATTCATTCCACCTTCTTTTAGAAATAAGTGGTGCTGTCTTCTGAAGACTTCTTTATGTGACAAAATCATCTTGGAGTGGCCTAGGGTATAAAATGACAGCACTCTGCCTACCCTGCGTCAGATCAATGTACAGCAAAGAAACACTACCTACTTCCACATACAGTTTAGAAATGGTGCGTAACATTGCTTATTTACTAGACTTCTGACACGTGTAAAAATTAAGAATAGGAACTGTATGATAAGCTCTCCAATCTGCTTCAAAGAGAATGTCTAAATACATTAAATCTTTGGTTAGAGGAAATCTTAAATTGACTCTCACTGGTTGATAGCCTAACAAAAATATATAAAAAGCAGAACAAGATTAAAATCTATCATTTAAACTGTTTCCCACTTGCTGAATTAAATCGTGACCAACTGATTTCTGCAGCAAACCTGGAATTGCTTTCCTTTCCCTTCCTCTCTGTCCTGCTGAACAGCTGGTGATCCCACCCCGCTGCATTTTCACTCCCACCGTCGGCTGGCAGAGAACCCAAAGGGAGCCGAGTTTGTGAGCCTGACTCCACCGCGTGCATCGCTTGGTGCTGGTTTGCCTCTCCAGCGAGGCAGAGCACCTTGGTTTGGGGCTGATGATTTTGATTGATTCTCCCTCTGTCCAGCCCACGTGTCTTACTGTCCCTAAGCTATTAACAGCATCGTCTCTGCAACTCAGAAAGATCTGTACATTGTCAAGTCACTGCTGCTAAGCGCTATCCAGTGTTACATAAAAATGTTTAGACACTGTGTTCATCAGCTTTACTGAATTTCCATTTCCAATCGTTTAGACTGACAGCAATATTTTTGTCTCGAAGGCTATGCATGCATAGACTTGTTTCTGTTTAGCAATAGTTTCCTTTCTCCTCTACATTCTGCCTCCACAGTCTTTAGGAGAGAAGTTACGCTAAGAGTAAGTCTAAGAGTACTGCCAGTGCAGCCCATACAGACGCCGTTCGATCTAACAGGCATTGCCCTGCTGTGTGGAAAAGCACGAGTTTCTTGTTTCTTGGAGTGTTTTCTGTGTTATTGTTAATGATTAAAGCAGTTCTGAAAGTAAACATCTGTAATGGTTCCAAATACAAGATGACATTTGTTGCACAAACTGGTTTTAATTATTTTGTGGCCATGAATCCTTTTCTTAAATCCAGGACAGTGGTTTCATAAACGTTAAGGAACTAATCCAATGGCCAAAAGCAAAACACACCCAAACATTTCCCTAACTTTCCTAGCTAAGCTGAGATAAACAACATCATACAACTTTTCAGAACAGATACTATTTTACCTTTGTAGACAAACATTTTTCTTGCTATTATTTTCAAAGCAAAATTAATACAGACAACTTTAAAATAGCTGCTTATTCCAGTGGTTTCAGCTAGAAAAATGATCATTTTAAGCTACTAAAAAAGCGAGTATGCTGAAAAATTTTAAATGGAAACATTTGAGCTGCACGCACTAGAAAATGTTTCATTTAAATTAGGAAATTAGAGGATAGAGCTTGCAGATTTTGACTCATTGTTTCAAATGAGGATTAACAGCAGGCTAATATCTACAGTTCAACAAACATATAGCGTACAAACTACAAAATAAGGTTATACAGCATAGAATATGAATAGCATTCACTAGAGCCCAGAAGCATTACACCAAGTATTTCTTTTCCCTCAGAAGTACTTAACGTTTAGGACTTACAGAATATTCTTTATTCACATATGTAAAAATATGCAACAATTAAAGTACTCAATTCAGAAAGAACATGGTATGGAAATATCCTTACCAAGTAGAGCAGAAAGGTGTGGAGACCCGTTCCAAGTCCAACAGAGGACAGAATGCCCAATCCTACCCAGTAGGCACACCAGAAGAACTTTTTCTCCATATACCGCACATACTGAAAAAGAAAAGTCACAAAAGAGAAAAAAAACCAAGAATGGTGATACCTCCTAGGGGAGAAAGTTAAAGCTACAAACTAGTGCGGATAGTTATCTGGGTTACAATAACTGAAATAGAATCCTAGGTACTTCTATTTGCAATTTATTACAATTACAGCACAGACACGTACAGAAAATAGCGCACTTTCAAATGAAAAGCCCACGCGCCTTAGAATCAGCAAGTTTCCAAGGAGATAGATGAAAAATGCAGGTTCAATAGTAGGGGGCTGAAATCCAGAACAGGCATACTAGGTGTGAGCAGTGAGCAGCAAGCCCCAGACAGCATCTACGGGAGCCCAAGCAGCGAGCACAGCTCAGGGAATTGCCTGAACAGATTAAATAAAGGAATAGAATTAGCTGCACTCTCAGTTAGTCTGCTGAATGTTTTATCTTGGACCAGTGAGTAACCAGGTTTGTTGCTTTTAAGGAAAGATTAAAATGTTGGTTTTGTGTTGCACACGTAAGTGAGGGGATATGAGAAAGTCACAGCAAATTCTGGACATAAAAAGTCCAGCTGGGTACACTGGAGAAACGGGAAGCAGCATCTCCCTCTCACTGCCCTGAGCGCAATGCTACGAGGATGAGCCAGGCCATCAACTTGGCTGTACCACAGCCCCAAGAAGAGGTGCCATTTTATACCATCCATGGACCAGCAGCACCAAGATAAAGTTCACCAGTCTTAAGCAGGCTTCAACCTGCCAGGGTTGTCCTGAAAAAAAGTCCTGAAAACAGCAAGTGAAAGATCTCAAATATACTTCACTATTCCGAGTACGCTTTTGGAAGAAAGTGGCTCATATTCAAGTGTATATTGAGATAGAGGCACCAGCAGGACACGGACCTTAGGGAAGGAGCTCTGGAGGAAGGGGGATGGACAGATGCCTGCTGGCACACACGACAGACCCCCCAGAACGGAGAGCTCCAAGCACTGGCAGGGCCCTGCAGGTCACGCTCCCCTCGCCAGTCCCAGAGGCACAGGTTTGTTCCCAGCAGGCTCAAGGAAACCTCTTGCAGGCCCAGCAGCCAGCTCGGGGGCCATGCGCCTCAACACCAGTTTGCAAGAGCCATCTAGTGGCAAATGCTGCGTGCATCATGCTCTGGCCTTACGCTGACAAGGTCACCAAACAGGGCAGTTTTTGATGAAGCAGGTACTTGTCCATCAGGATTGGGCCACCAATTTACCATCTACCAACTTGCTCTGCATGTAAGTGCTTAGGTCTCGAGCATGGGATTGAGTGAGCGAGAATGCGAGGAGCTGAAGCAACTCATTTCACTGCATTTCAAGACCTGTCCTGGGAAGCCGGGACTCCCGTTCCAGACCTGCAGGTCCCTCGGCAGCCAGTGACACACCATAGCAGTATGGATGTAAGCAAGTTCTCTGAAAGCGGGAACCTGCCGATTTCAGAGTCAGAGCAGTAAGATGATTCGCTTGCACAAGGAAATGCTCTGCAGGGTTTAAAAGGGCTGGCTGCCCTCAGGGAAGATGCTCAAGGAGAAATGGGGAGGGGAAAGGCGTAGACACCACCATCCCCTTATGCTTAAGCAATGGCTTACACAGCAAGTGATGCAAAAGCATCAGTCTTCATGTACTCCAAGGCACAAAAAAGTTTTTAGAACAACCATTTTATAACAATGGGTGTATAAGAAGCATCGCAGAAACAGATTTGAACCATGCAACCTTTTCATGTCTAGATATATGCCTATCCTAGCATGGGATAGGGGTCAGGAGACCCTTCCATAGCAGAAGAAGAAACTCTCTTGGGAACCACAAAGTTTATCATGACTCAGTTTAACATTTTATCTCAAGAGCTCACACCACTATTAAAAGCTTGTTAACAGCAGATGTGAAGGAGTGCTGCAGCATCAGAGGTGCGCTTATTCAGGAACGGATGAGAAGGGGAACACCTACAGATGCAACAGAATAGATCAAATGATACAGCTGATCGTTCCACATCTCTAAAACGCAACTCATCCACACACCACAGAGAGGAGTCATGACATGAGAAACAAATATCCTTGGTGAGTAGGAGTTCAAAAGACACATTACAATTTCATGAAGACCCCATTCAATTCCCAGTACATCTACTTTAGCACAAGGACAGGAATTTATTAGTCACTAAGGAAAGTAACTTGAAAACCTCATACCTGTTGATGTGTTCCTTCAATGTAATACGTAGCTGTAAGCACTGCAAGCGTCAGTAAAAAAGACACCAAGATACTTCGCCGATGCCACAATCTTAAAAGACAAATGGCAATTAGGGTTTTTCATAATTTACAATGCATTTCAAAGTAACTCAGTTATCCCTGTAGACTGGGTCTGCATGGATGTAGTCAGTGGGGACAATAGCAGCTGAAAAGTTTGCTATTATAAAGCATAAACCTCCCAGGAAAATATCTGGGGAGCCTTTATTCTTTATGGAAAAATCTCTGCTTCACTGTCAAGTGAGATCAAAGTTCAGCCATGCATATTTTTTTAAATAAAGCAAAACAAAGTAACTGTCTGAAAGCAAACACAATCTGAAAACAAATATTCAGCTGCTGCAGCCAAGAAAGTCTCAAACACAGGGCCATCAACAACATCCATGGTCAAGCAAAGTGCAAAGCAGGCACCGCACTGGCCCTGGGCAAGGGAGGAGCTGTGGGTGGGACGCAGCAGCGCTAATTTCAACCTGGGTGCTGGTGGGTAGAACCACGGCAACAGTAAGAGGAACAAATCTTTACGCTATTTTGGTTCCCATCATCTATTGAAATGAATATGTCTCGTAACAGCTCAGAGTTTAATAAATACATTTTAGGTAATTATAAAGTGTTAGGAAGCTACTACAATAAGGGGAGAAAAGTGTTTTCCTATGTAATTTGATACCAAATTATTTTTGAGCCCGTTTAGTTTTACATACACATTCTGCTTGATGTGCATGTGGCCACACACAGTAGGTTAGCACATACATTTATTATTTTCTCGGAAACACTATTATACTGTCACCTAATGATATAAAAAAGCAAGTGCTAGCATCACTTAAAAATCTCAGACATGAAATAGCAAACTGTGAACATAACGTATCTATTTACACTGATAGAAAAAGATAGAAATATGAGATGTAATACAGGAAAACAGTGACAAATGTTTCATATTAAGCAAGCTGAAAAAAGTCACTCTAACTTTCCTTTAATTTTAAAATAATTTGTGCTGCTTATATTAGTATGAGAATTGAATTTTCAAGTGATTGTCATCATTTAAATCACAATTACTCAAGTGGAACACAGGATATCATTAAGAGTCAATCTGAGGTCTCAATAGTTTATAATAGTCAGTGTTATTTTCTGTAAAGATATTGTCATGCTAGTGCTAGGCAACATAGATGTGCTGCACAACAGAGGATGCAAGTGCTATCTGTAATGGAATTTGATGTCTAGGAAGCCAGGTAATAGTCAGCTTAAAAGATGAGCTCAAATGTTATTTCTGCTGGGTTTAAATGCTTGGAGGTTGTCAGAAATGGCTAATGTAAGACCCGATAAAACAGTTCTCAAAGAAACAATTCCCAGTGATAGTTGAAAGAATGTACATAGTAAAATAAGTAGGTTTCAGGGTTAGGTTTTTTGGGGGGGGGCGTGTGTAAAAGGGGATTAAGACTACACTATGTAAACTTGATATTTTTCATACCAATCATTTCAGAAGATCCAAATGGAAAACAGAAGTTTCTCTCAATGGATCTTATGTGTCAGCACCTTGAACTTAGCCCAGAAGGGGCACTGAACGTAGCCCATTATCACCAATCTCAGCTCACTCTGCAAAGGTGCAGTCCAACAGCCAGGATCACCCAAGGTGATATTAGATCCTACCTTCTGACTGGGAAAATGATTGTAAACTCAATCCCAAACACAAGAGATTCCAGTTACCAACACAAACACTGGGATGGCTGCTACTCTCAGCTTTTTCAGTTGCCAGTTTTATTCATGCTTGCCTTTTGGCACTCCAAACCCTCTCAAGCCTAGTGCCTTAAGAAAGAGCTATGCATTTCAGCATTAGTAGGAGATGCTAGGACTGCTACTCACAAATTTTCTAACTGGAATAAAAGCCCATTTTATCCAGTGTGTAAATAATGCTTAGGGAAAGTGCTTTAATAAATCATTTCCTGCTGTGAAAGGGACCAAGCAAAGTCCTTTCGCAGCATCATAAACATCACTGCAAGTTCCACGTAATCCTGAACCCTGCCCTAGCTGAGCTATTTGAAGATCATTCAGTGATACTAACACATACATTAATAGATCAGTACTTAACACCGCAGTCATAAGTACAATCTCTCTTCCTTAAGGATCCCAAACCACTGTCCCACTCCTTCAAATTGGAATATTCAACTCTTCAGAAAGGAAGTTGGCAATTTTCTTCCATTGACACCTTACTGTATTTACACTTATGTAATTTAGGCAGAAGGTCTGCGTACAGAGCTAGAAGCGTGGTATGTTCCAGTAGCCACCTTTAAGGTACAAAAATAAGTAATGTTTTCTGAAAGAAAAATTTTAAAGTTGAGAATCATCAGGGAAAGCGAGATGTCAGAATGACCTACTGAATCAAAGCATAGGTTTCCCCAGAATGCTTAGTAGAAGTTAAAGAAATGATCTTTACTTTATGGTCCATTCCTTCAAGTTTATTAGAGTTTCCAGGAAAAAATACTGCAAGGTAACAAGCGGTTGTCTCCACAGTACAATATTCAACCTCTCTTCCCGGTCCCTTCGCTTCCGTTCACTCAACAAAGAAGAATCTGCAAATAAAAAGCAACAGAAATGTAAAAGCACAGGCTGACAGTTCAGATTCCACCCCACCCAAAAATATACTGAATTTTTTGTTTATTTTGTTCAGAAGTTAACGTGAGCTCCCAGTCATCTTTTCCACTCATCGCAAAGCATTTGCTCTAAGGGCATCAGAAATCGGGTGACCTCCAGCAAAGGAAATAAGGTGGCTTTTTTCCTCCATGTGGCTGACAACCATTCAAGAATCTAATTGGCCCAGGGTGCAAAAAGTCTGCCATATCTATTAGCCTTCATGCAAGGTACTGCACTACTAGTTACAAACCAGCTAATACATTAGGTCAAATGCGACTCTATCATCCACTGCAGAGACCACATTTCACTTTGAACTTTCAAATTTGGTTCTCTTCCAAAGCTATTCTCAGACTTCTCCAATCGAACTAGATTGAATTACATGCGCTTTTTATACGCTTCGGTCACGGCGTAACTGGATAACAGCACCTACTACCCCAGTCCGGCTCCTCAGGCCGTGGTAAGCCTTGCCACGCTGTTCAGCTTCTCCAGAATGAGCCCAGCAGGCAGGAAGTGCTCCCATGAAAAGGACCTGCTTTTGTACCGCAGTCCTTCGCCAGGCTGATGCTAGGCATTTTGTTGCTTTTCATAGAATCATAGAATCATTAAGGTTGGAAAAGACCCTTAAGATCATCAAGTCCAACCGTAACCCAGCACTGCCAAGCCCACCACTAAACCATGTCCCTAAGCACCACATCTACCCATCTTTTAAATACCTCCAGGGATGGGGACTCCACCACTTCCCTGGGCAGCCTGTGCCAGGGCCTGACAGCCCTTTCGGTGAAGAAGTTTTTCCTAATATCCAACCTAAACCTCCCCTGGCGCAGCTTGAGGCCATAACTGCAGCCATTTGGTTATAATGCAGAGCTCAACACTACTGTAACAGCAGTCACCGTACACTACCTTACAAGTATAGAAGAAAGGTTCTTCTAATAAATGTGTTATTTTGCGCTTATAATACAGTCAAGGTTAATAAAAACCCTAGCTATTTTTTGGATGAGAATGGCTTGTTCAAAGGTTGTCAAGCTAATGAGCGGTAATAATTTTAAAACTTTTAAAGAAAATGAATTCTGAAATAAGAGAAAAAAATAATATCACAAAACATGGAAAAATAAACAAAAATAACTCTTGTATCCAAACAGACACCAAACTTGTTTAAACATCACTTACTATACAGTCAAAACATATGTTTTCTGTTTTGTATACATTTAAAGCACTGCAATAATATTTATAAATTTTAAATTTGTAAAAAGCTGTTGCATTTGAAATATTAATCTACTCTGAATCCCCAGCACATTGTAACTCAAGATGTATTATTTCATGTAATTGAAACATGCTGCCTTATCACATGCTAATATTTCCACAGAAATTGCATACCTCATTAGTCACATAGCCCATTTAATTTTCTATTCTTTAGCTGGAAGCATCAGCTGCTTCAGATGAACTAACAGAAATCCTACAACAGCAAATACTGGATAACATCCACATTCCCTCAGAGTTACAGAATGATTTAAGCCTTTACGTAAAAGGCTTTGATTTGTTCCATACATACACACATACAGTTCCTCTTTAAATCTTGCTGCATTCATTGCATCAAGAATTTCTATTCTCTGTTTTTTCACTTAATATGTCTAATAAAAACACTTCAACCTTGTTTTTTATGACTTTGTTTTTAGTAAAGGTCATAAAAGACAATGGTGTAAGACTGCATACAACTTGAGAAATCACTTGGTTACAAAACTTAATTAAATATGGAACTGGCACATTCAAAGCCGCCAGGAAACAAACTAAAATGATTATCATTTCTATGCTATACTACCCAGCACAGATAATTCCGTGACACAAGGCTCTTCATGAAACGTTCTCAGGTTATTTTCCTGAGTCCTAAACATTAACCCAAACCTACATCAGACATACCAGTAGGAAAAACAGAGGCAAGGCAGGAGATGAAGTAGTTAACTGCTTTGTTAGTAATTTATCATTGAAACTGATAAATTATAGTGAAGCTACATGTCAACAGAAAAGCTAGAAATTGGGAGACTAATAACTGGATTTCTCCCAGAGTAAAACAGATTTTTATTACCAAGTACTAACTTTCCAGTGCCAAAGGGTGGGGCTGTACAGCCTGACTTCTACAGCCACATATTTGCCAACATAGTTGTGTTTTTTAGCTCAGTCCTGTTGCAGCCCCTGTTGGTACCCAAGTCAGCTTTACAGGGCTCACATGCCTATGAAGTACAGAATAAGAACTTTGGAGGGAGAAAAGACTATAAGAGAAAACCGAATGGAAATACACAACATAAAACTATTCTGTGGCTTTACGATACATAAATCTTCTAGACGTCAGATTTAGAGATGACTGAAGTTTCCAAGATTGATTCAGGCATTGAGGCCCCTTGCACTACCTGGGCATAAAGTGCACCAATGTTAATTCCTTTTGAGTACCGTGCTGGCCATTTTACACACCATGCTGACCAGCTGAGAACATTAAGTCGTTTTCCACCTACCTGTAAAGTTTCCATTGTGCTGTTCTTTGATCATTCCTATGCGTCTCTGGTCACAATCTGTTCCATTCTCTGCCATTTCATAGATCAGTCACGTATGGGGATCTAATAGCAGAATAAAACCAAAACCATAATGTCTCCATTTCTGGTTATGAAGACTCTATTTACTCCATAGTAAAAGGATACAGGCAAACATCCAGCAGTTCTCCAAATCCAAACCACAGTTATCCTGCATTACACCATTAAAAAGGAGAAAGTGATTCAATTCCCACAATGACAAATATTAAAACATTTTCACCTACGTAAATCTAAATTTTTCACTTAAATGACAAAACTCCCTCACTTCTAACAACTGAACAAAAACTCGTTAAACAATCCCTTCTACTAATCAGCCCACTGTTTGGGCTCCAGAAGCAGCAGACCTTCACACAAACCTGAGAGAGAGGCGCCCAATATTTGATTCTCGTATTGGAAAGCATCTATTCTGGCACTAAGCTTCCAGGTAGTTAGTATGCAAGTAGACCTCAAAAACCCCACAGCCTAAAAAAATAGCCCTCAATATGGTAACTAAGATACAGAACTGCATCTTAGGGTTTGCACAGTCTAATATCTGTAAGCAGAAAAGGTAAACTCTTCAATGGAAAAGAGCTCTCTGATGGAAAGCTTTTTTGAAAAGTGTACATTCTGCCTGCTAGTTTAGCCTCTCTCTAGCAAGATCAGCCTTAAAAAGTGCAAAAGAACAGCTGTGGTTTTCCTTATCCAGGAGAATAAATAGTGCAATAATTGGAAGCCAGCATAAATCACAATGTTGCAAGAGCTGCTTTTTTTTTCCCCTTAAAAAAAAAACAAAACAAAATTGAAAAGCTGACAATTCTTATGCAATCGAACACAAAGAAATTAGCCAGTCAGACTCCTCGCTTTAAAAATCCTCTCTTGAATCTTAAAACAGTTTTTGGAATTTTATTTTGGAAAAAGAGTCTCACAAAGCTAAAGCATCTTATTTGCATTACATTTCTCCCTGTAAGCAAACATGATTTACAGCTTTTGATATGCTGCTTTTGCTGGAAAGAAAAGTAGTGCAATATTAAAATGACAGGTTATATAAAACTGTCTAGTGGAGGAAATTAAAGTTTTACAGAAAAAATACTTCCCTTTTGATTTATTTTAGGCTTAAGAGCCAAGCAGCAGCTCAGGTTTGGTAAACAGGAGTGAGATTGCCCCTTTGATTCAGACTGCAATAATTTTGCCAATTTTTTTAATAAAACATTAAAAGATTTCAGATACTGTATTTGTTTAATATTTCCAGGATTTCACAAGTCAGTTTTTGACAATGTTCTTCTAAACAGGTACAAGCCTTGTGCATTACTCGTAATACAAATAAAATTGCTAGCTAGAATGTGATTATTAAAGGGGTTTTACTTAAAACCCAATAGTTAAAAGCATCAAGGTCTCAGGAAGGAGTCCCTCCTCCAACACCTCCTTCCTGAAATGAAATGCGCAGAAATAGAAATCTGTCTAGTTAAACAAGCTAGCAGAAACTAATCTCTTGCACGTTACAGTTTTTATTCATTGAAACCTGGGCCCCAAGAATACCCAAACCACCAAGAAAATTAATAAAACAGCCTCGCACAAGTTTTGCTTCTGAAAAATGCTGAAGAGCTCCATAGGCAGCCAAGGACAAGCGAGGACTGACCTGCTGCAGAGAGCGCTCTACAGCATCATTCTGCAGTCACTTCCAACCAAAGGTTTGCTCTGAACTGCTAGTCAAATACCAGAGAAACGTGAACCCCTCTCTCTCCTCAGATCCGTTTTATAGCAGCCTGACACTCTGGGAGTCAGGGGAGTTACACCAGTATTTCATTGAGGGTAACTGGCCAGTTGCTACGGTGATACAAGGATCAAATGTTTAGCTATCTCCTAATTTCATTAGGACGGTAAGTCCCTGTAGATGGTGGAGTGTTTTGTTCCTACTGACTGCACTTGCTCATGGTGCTCTTATTTTATATATATATAAAAATATGTATTTGTATACATGTACAATACAAGCTTATGTACACACAGACATACGTATATCACACACACACGTTACACACGCATTTACACACACAAAGCTCAAATTGCAGAGCGGAATATTGAAATTGGGCATCTGCAGTTAGAAAGGCTGATGTTCACAGAAAGCTGCTTAGGAAGCAAAAGCCATCAGAGCCTTCTGCACACAGCCATGCTAAAGAAAAGTTCTGGTTTAGGGAACTTCAGTCACGTTTTGTTGACTTAAATATAACAAACAACAAAACAAAAAAACTGAAGTGGAAGCCACATGTTCCTCATTTTGAAATTCATCTTTTTTCCTTGTGCAAATCCAGCCTTCAAAATTGAAGTCTCAATCAATTGGTTTGGTCTCTGCTCAGCTTAATTACATTTTGAGAAAATTAATTTACTGTAATACAAACTGCTCCCCATGTTTGATGCTAAAATCTAGGCTGCGCACAACACTCCCTCGCCATGAACTGAATTCCACTGCAATCCGTTAAACATCTTACTGGCACATAAAAATCATCGGTCTCTAGGGATCTCAGGTGCAATGTTACGTACGTATTACAGCTTTCACAAGCTCAACTAACAGAGCCAGTTTTACCCTGCCTGCTTGGAAAGGCACTAATCTGCGATTAGCTTTGCGTAACGCTACCTCAAGCACACAAGTCAGCGTTCACAGCAAAGCAGATAAATAATCCCCTTGCACACTTCTGTGGGGCAGATACTTGTTAAGAAGGTCTTAAAGTTCAACAATTCTGCAGAAAAGCTCTAAAAACTTCTATTTAAGAATACAGTTGACTAGGAGATTTGATACCTATCACATGGCAAGTCCAACCGGGCTGCAATCCAGAAACCAAACCCTGACTGGTTTCAGAAAAAACTCCTTGGTTTACCAAAGTCTAATTATACTTAAAGCATCTTAGCATAAGGAACTGGAGATGTGCATCCAGAAAGCTCAGCGCTCTGATCTGTTGCTCTGTTTGACACCTATTAGAATCACTAGTCCTGTACTAATGTCTCCCCACGGAGATTAACGGGAGTGGGAGACTGACCAAAAATGGAGTTATCCTTCATTAACTGAGTCCACATTCTCAAGTCGACACCAAATCCATGATAGCTCACCACAGGAAATTAAATCCCATCTGCTAAACAGAACTTCACTTCTTATTAATGCTGAAAAAGACACAGAGTCCATATCTAAAAATAAATTTGCCTAATACATTGAGCAGTTACCAGCAAACATAAAAATAAACTATTTAAAAGAGTGAGAAAAACAACTTTGAACAGTTTTTGTATCAGAGTCGCTTAGATCATTTGTTAGAGCTGTGCTCACACAAGAACTTCTTTGTAGGGCTGAACAAATAGCCCACAATACACTATTCAGCTTCAGTGCAATCCATAACGTTAAGTATAAAAAGACAATTATTGCTAGTCAAAATGTAAACTGGTCAACAAAAAGGGCCTGTGGCTGTGACTGGCACTTCACAGCATAAGTAAGACACAGCATAACAAGCTATTAGAGCATGAGAACATAACAAAATTAGGCCCTGCAATCTCTGCAGTCCGTAATCAGAGAAGAGGACAAAAGTCTCTTCTTTCTGAAGCTCTGGGGAGGCTGCTGAAGCACCCAAGTGTTGGGTGCGCTTGCGTAAAGGGAAACGGTTTAAGACGAGGCAGTTGGGTGCTTGCACTCTCACTTGGAGGAGCAGAATGGGGACTCACATTCTGTACCAAGGATTTTTTGAGGACTCCTTTCCAACATGCTGGAAAAACAAGGAAGCTGTTAAACTATTTTAATGATATCACTGCTTTCCCAGACATTGTTTGAATCACCAGTTCTTACCGCTTCTTACTTAAAGAGACCCTGGAACCCTGACCCTCATCTCCGTCAAAGTTACTTGTCACGCAGCTGCTAGAACTAGATTTACAGCTTAGACCGTTTTGCTGATGTTTTCTCCCAGCCACCTTAGCAACACACCGTTTTCAGTCTTTTGTCATTTCTTGCATTTTAACCCACATGCTCCAATCCCACCGGTATCTTGCTCCTTTCTCCTCAACTTTTCTGATAACCATTCCTTCTTCTTTATCTACATCACTGTTCTTCAATTACAATAAAGAGAACAAAAGATCAAAACCCAGACTTTCACAGGTGGATAAGTAATTGCACTAAAATAGACAGCATTACATATCTGTAATATGGTTTTGTTTCAGTCATTAGATGCTCTACATAGGCAACAATTTACACAGGGAATAAGTTAAGTTTCTTGGCAAAGTAACAGTTTGGAGAGCACTTTCCCTCAAAAGTCCAAGACTGCCTGGCACACGAACACATTTAGGTAAAGGATGAGATCAGTCTTGAAGTGAAACATTACATACCCTTTCAGCTCCGTACAACTATGTCACTCTTCACCGCTTCTTCTGTATTTGAAGCCAGTGGAACAGACAACTACGTCCTCAGCTCTGTAGACATTCAAGACCAAAGCGACTGCTCTTCCAAACCTTCTGTCCCTACGGAGTACGACAATACTGTTCATCATGTGATACAGACCTGACACAGCCCCTAACTTGAAGGTTAATAACTTTCCTAAAGACGACAGAAAATAGAAAAAGTAACTGCTTGATTTTTTCCAGTCCTTTAACACTCATGGGAAGCATTCAATTAAAATAATTTAGGACACATCTGAAAGACGTTCATAATCTCCATAGATTTAGCTATAATGGGTTACGTTGATATGAGTGCATTTATTCCCATACTAAAAATGTTTTTCTAACCAAAATAGTTTAATCCCTCAAAGGAAAAGTAATTCAGTTAAAGACCACAGGTTTCCATTTTGTGGGTTATGCCTCTGTACACCAGACCTATTTTCCAATTCCTCACCAAAAAACATTTCAAAAAAGTCATCTTACAATTTAGAGTTAAAATTTCCACTTTTCCAAAAAAGACTTTGGGACATCTTTTAGGAAAGAATGATTTAATATTGTTGTAACACGAGTTTCAGGGATGCTGCGCATTTTCTTTTGAGGTTACTAAAAGTTCTGTCCCTGTCGTTAAGGCCACATATATTAAACTGTTCTCCCTGATGGATTTTCTCAGGTGAAACATGAATATTGATGGTCGTCTTGTAGATCCAGCAGTAGAATCAGGTGCTATAATAATACAGTAGAGTCATTACACAATACATAGATAAAAAGGCATGGAAGATGGTAGGAAAGACAAAATTCAGGTTGTTCGGGTCTTTGCAGTGATCTTCTGCTGAAACTTCAAGAAAAAATTTAAATGAAAGAAAGGAAATTGAAATAACTGGGAACATGAACAGTATCAGTGCAGCATCTCATGCTACAGTGCAGATCACAGACCAGCTCTGCGCGCCTCAGGCTGGCAGGAGGCAGCAAGCCGGGGGTGCAGATCACAGCTCACAGAATGAGACCGCTCCTGTGCTGACTGGGACGATGCTCAACAGCTGCTGAGAAAACCACTTCAAGGTCATCAGAGAGGGTGAAATACGCTGCTGGGAGGGTGACCTGAGGAGATCACAGGAGACCTCCTCTGTGTTACTGCTGTGCTGCTGCGCTAACTTCAGTTTCCCAAGCGCCCAGCTCAACCATATCCAGATTTGGAATGAGACAGCGTTATAATACCCTGTACTTCATGCCTGCCTCAAGCAGGGATTCAGTGACAAGTACCTCCACAGCACCGATCAGTGCCACAATAGCGCTCCTCATGGGGAGGGCACGTCACGTACGCTCAAGCAGCCCTTTCAGCAAACGGATGACTTGGAAAGACTGATACGAGCAGAAAGGCTTTGGAGAGAGGGGCCACACAACATTGGAAAAAAGACCATAACTCAATATTCAGGTGACTAAACAGACACAGTGTCTCTCACATCCTCAGTTCCAGAGGGGTACGCAGAAATCCACGCACATACTGTGTGCCAAGAAGTTTGTCTCGCAGCCCTCAGACTGCAGTCTGCCTTCAGAAGGTGGCAGTCAAGCTCTCCGCCGTCAGCCTCCCTGTGCTTCCAAAAGGCACAGAGGAAAGAAAGGTCACGGGAATTGCCACAAGGTGATAACACATCCTGCACAAAACAGGCCGGCTAAAATTTGACTAGGAAAGAACAAAGAGTTAGAAAAATAAGAGTATGAACGCAGCCTTAAGAATCGCCACCTCTGACTCCTCCAGCAGCTGGTGGAGAGTGCAGATTTGGTAGGACCTCTGCCTTTATCCTGTCCTGTAAGTGCTGGGAGACAGTTTCCCCGCAAGAAGATGCTTGAACCTGCCCAGCCGTTGTATCCAGAGCGCTTCTTCTCTAAGAGGAGGTACAGCAGAGATGAAAGGGAACGAACACAAGTACCTAACAAACCCCATAGAAAACAGTAGCTGAAACATGCTCCTGAGACAACGACTTCTGCTTTTCATAGACGTTAACAGTCTCTAACTGGAACTAATTCAGGTTGCACTACGGCTGCCTTGGCCATTCAATGAGAATACACTGCCCATACAAGGTGAATCCCAGAGGCTAATTCTGAGCCTTGTGAGAGAGAAAAATATTCTTTTAACACATTTGCAATACAATGAACAACTGCCTGCCTCGCTCGTAATGTCCTACTGTCTCCTGGGTCGACCTGGCCAGTGCAGCACCAAAACCAGCAACGTGCTGCCCCTTGACTATGGTTCCAGCCTGCTACTGGAATACAAAAAGCTTAGTGTTGCAACAGCTTCAAGGCCGTGCTCTTTGTTCTCATGGAATGGCAAAGTCCATCCAACTCATACTTCTCCACAAGTAACAGAAGTTAAAGTTCTAACCTTCAGATAATAATATGTTTCCCATCACCATTATACTGGAAAAACTGGCCTACTCTTACTGTACAATCAGGAGCAATATTTTTTTGTTTTAAAACCCAAGCTTGTGAAGAAATAAGAGGGGATCTCAAAATATGCACTAATTACACAGAACATTCTAAGGAGAGGTATTCATGAGGTGTAGTCAGAAACAGTTATGACATTCAAAAGATATTCAAAGACAACCACAGGAAAAAAGCTTTAAGGTGGAAATAGTGCAGACATTCCAGCTCAGAGGCTTGCTTCCAGTATACTCACCGTCCTCGTTGCTGCTGCCCACTTAAAAGCTACTAAGTCTCCTCCTATCCTTTCCCACAGAAATTACAAGTACCATTGATTTCAGCTGTTAAGTAGGACAAGAAACTTAGCTCAAATTAATAAGTAGTGCTCGCCTCCCATTGCACAACTGGAAACATGTTTTTTCAAACTCTCATCTGAAAACATGGGATGAAGCAATCATTACAACTGTCACTTATGACCAATGAGGAATAAAGAAAAGCCTATCCCATGCTGCAGAAATAATGGACTGAAAGAGAGAGGACTGACATAATGAAGCCCATTTCAATAGGTAAATAAATGCATTAAGAGCAGCTTATATATGTTATCATAAGGTAAGATGGTATAAAGCATGAGAACCCGCATTCGACCTATCTGGCAGGAACTGGGGTGAAACAACGTTACAGAAGCAGAAGTCCTAACAGTAAAACAGTACCAAAAGCCACTGCTCAAACAAAATTCATATGCTCCAAGGCATAAAAGAGTAATATCACACTGTCTCCACCTCAGAGTGCTCAACCCATATTATTAACATTAACTAGACCAGGATACCCACTTGTTGGTAAGCACATAGCAGAGAAAACAAGGGCAGGAGAGAACCCTGAAGAAATGTCATACGTGCGGTTCGAAGTGGATAACCTGGATTCACGGCACTACACAGATAAACGGCCACTATCAAACAAACTTATTACCCCTTCCCTCAGGTCTTGCCTGACATGACTTGCCAAACATCTAAGAGGCAAAACTGGAACAAAACAGGAATCTTACTCCTTTATTACCTTCTGTAATCACTAGATGACATTGGCCAGAGAACTGAAAACCAAACGCATCTAGGTGCTTAACTTCAGCCAAGAGATATGAGACATTAAAAGTCTTCACAGATTTGGGCCTAACTGCCCAAGTCCATAAGACGAGTCACAGTCTCTAGGAAGAAGGACGGTTGGCACGACGCTGAGGATGCAGTTAGCAACCCAGCTAGGAAAGCACAACACATTTCTACTGGAGAAGCAGACAAAGACCATCGGTACCCGGCTCCTTGCAGCTAGAAGGATGAATTTCTCACTGTGTCATCAGGCACCGTCCCTTGGGCCCAAGCAGGGCGATGCTACCAGTTTCCGGGGCCGTGTCTGGCATGACGTGCGGCGTCCCGAGCTGAGCAGGTCTCCAGCGGGACGGGGATGAATGAGCAGCAGCACAGCTATCGCCCTGAACGACGAGAGCCTCCTCCCGCGCTTCCAGCGGCCTGGGGGCGGCTCCATCCCCTCCCGGCCTCCTCCACCCTAGCAGCGCTCCGTCTGCCGCCGCCCCCCCGTTACCCCACACGCAGCTCCCCCGCCCCGCCAGCTCTCCCGGCCGGGCCGGGCCTCTCCCGCCGTCCCTCCCGGCCCCAGCCTTGCACAACACGGCGTGGGCCGCCGCTGGGTCACGGTGCCCCGGGACGACACCGCCGCCCCCGCCCGCCGCCGGCTCTCCCGACCCCCCAACAGCCTCCCCACGTCGCCCCGGGGCCGGACCTCCCGCCTCGCTGCCCGCCACCGGCGCGGCCCGCGCCGGCCCCGCTCTCTCACCATGGAAGCGGGGCAGGGGGGAGCGGCCCCGGGCCGGGGCGGCCGTGAGGGGAGCGGCCCCGAGCTCGGTACTGAGGGGGCGGGATGGGGGGAGCGGGGCAGGTGCCGCGGAGGGGACGGCGGCGCGGAGCCCCACCCGCCGGGGAAGCGCCGGGGAAGCCCCTGCGGCAGCCGAGCCCCCAACCGGCCCCGTCCCGGCCCGGCCCGTGGCGCCGACACTCACCACGCTCCGCACCGGCGGCTGCCGCTGGGTCCGGGCCAACCCGGAAGTGGGGGCGGAGCCAAGCCCACCCCTTCCCGCCCACCGGCTCGCGTCACTTCCTGCGCGCCGCACTCCCGACCCCGCCCTCAGCCCTCGCCCCGCCCCTCGCCGGCACGCGCTGCTGGCGTCACGTCCGGGCGGCGGCGGGGCGGCAGCGGCCTGGCGGGCGCGTGGCAGGTAAGCGGGGGGAGGGGGCTCCCCCCTCAGGGCCGCCGGTGCCGCCCTGGGGCCTCCCCGCCCCGGCGGGGACGCGGGGCCCCGCTCGATTCGTTTCGCCCTCGGTTTTTGCCTCCTCCCTCCGTCAGGGTTGGGCGGACCCGGTGCCGGCCCGCCCGGCGCCGTCGCTCCCACCGGGGGTTGCCGGTGTGCGGGGCCTGGCGGGGCCGTGGCCGCCTGAGCCGCCGCCGCCCTTGGTGGAGCTGGAGGCGGCTCCGCCCCTCGCTCCCTCCCCTGAGGGAAGCAGCCCTCAGCGGAGTTTTGGGTATTGACTTTAAAAAACTCCATTTTACCCTTTCTCTCACCATTTTTAGGTGTAACGTTCACGTAATTTGCGATTTTTTTTTTTCCTTCGTTCTGCTTCCTGGGTTGAAGCCCGCCAGCGGTAGGTTGTGCAGCGTCACCGGTGGCGTGCGTGCGATGGGAAAGCAGGGTGCCTCTGAACATCCCAACGCAGGAAGACGGGAGAACTCTTTTTTTTAACAAATATTGTCTCCAGATAACCAGGTGCGCTCTCACAAGTTTAAAATTCTTGAGTAAATTCTGTCTTTCCCCCCCATTTTGTAGCCAATCTCCACAACTGTCATGGATTCTCTCTCTCAACCCGGGTTCCTCAGTGTCATCGCCGGAGTCGCGTGCGGAGTCTGCCTGGGATGGGGCATTCGCGGGAGACTGCTAAGGCAGCCCAAAGCCGGAATGACCGCGGCCGCGAACAACCTGGGGAGCGAAGCTAACGTCATGGGAGAGTCCGGGGAGTTCAAGATGGTGCTGATTGTCCGCAACGATTTGAAGATGGGAAAGGGTAAAGTAGCAGCACAGTGTTCCCATGCTGCCGTTTCTGCCTACAAGCAAGTTCAGAGAAGAAACCCTGAACTGCTGAAGCAGTGGGAGTACTGCGGACAGCCGAAAGTGGTCCTCAAAGCTCCCGATGAAGAGACTCTGATCCAGCTCCTGGCTGACGCCAAACACCTCGGACTGACCGTGAGCTTAATCCAGGACGCGGGTCGCACTCAGATAGCTCCGGGCTCCCAGACAGTCCTTGGTATTGGGCCGGGCCCAGCTGATGTAATAGATAAAGTTTCTGGTCACCTAAAACTCTTCTAAACTGGGGACCAAAGAAATCTGAATGCAGTGGCGCAAACCAGTACTGAAAGGATAAAATCCACGTTTTGGGACTTTCTGGGATTTCTCTATATGTTCTCTCAGTATAAATAAAATAACCAGGTTTTGTAAGAGATTTAAATTTGTAAATCATTTCTCTAGCTTCTGTATTGTGTTCTGAAGTGGGAAGGAAAATGCTGGGTGGAGTGGAGGAAAGTAGAGCTGGCAGAACTTTACTACCCACAAGAAGGAACCCAGTATATTTAAGACTTGTGCAGTTGATCGAGGATCTTGCACTTTGTCTGGTTTACTGGCTGAATAGAAACATTGATGAAGTTTAAGTGAATTTGGCCCATGTGCTAAAAAAATGACAGGTTTCCCCTCCCAGCCTTACAGGAGGGTTTTTTTGAAGAGATAGATTCTTTAATTCAGAAAAGCTTAGCTGCTGAAGCAGTTAAAAATTGCCCCATACAGATGGGGCAGCTGTAGCTGACCTGCCTATCAGTTTCTCACAGAGAAACTAAGTCTCATAACTGATGCAATAGCTTGTAACTGGTAGAGACTGACTGAGTTACACAGGCCTTGCAGCCCAGACCCTAAGTGAGGGGCTGTGGGGAGCAGCTGTAAGCCGTGCTCCTTTCGGGAGGTGCCTGGGGAGCTACCGCAGCTGCAGGAATGCGCAAGCAGGTCAGCACTCCCACATACATATAGGGAGTTACCCTACGTGTATAAACAGGTTGTCATACAGGGACTAACTTAAATCCTGTTTTACATGGGATTAAGAGGTCTTCCTGGGTTTAAGGAAGCACTCAATTACAGGAGTTACTGGACAGAGGTCAGACCATGCTGATCGTGGCTCATGTGGAGCTCCACTGCAGCTCTAACACGGTAAAAGGCAAGTCCCCTGCACTGCTAGTGAGGCGGGCTTTCTCCGAGTCAGTTTTCCAGTGAAGCTGTTTTGCGAGAACTGTGCTGTTGAGCGCGTTTCTTGTACAGCCTCTCAGCCACGTCTTCCCGTTGAGTACCTGTGAAATTTGTTATAGCAGAGGGAACAGAAGGATTTGTCTCCATCAATCAGATTTACAGACCCAGAGGGAAGGGCAGAGGGAAACGCAAGCATAATAAACACAGAGAATGGAGGTGTTTTTATACTGCACCTCTTATTTAGTCATAATACTTTCTAAAGACTGACACTACTCACTGCAGACTTTTGCCCCACCGCACTCTCAAAGAGCAACAGCCGCTTACAGCCCGTGGCAGGTTGTGCCCCCCCCATTACACACGGAACCGCTGTGGCGCTCGGCTGACGGGATCACACAACCCAACTGCGGAGTTCACGGGAGCGAGCAGGAAGGGGCTTCAGCCTTGGAGCTGGAACCTGACACGGCAGACAGCTCTGGTTAAGAGACAGAAGCTTCTACAGCCGTCACCAACATGGCCGGTGCTGTAATACTCATTACACTCAAATATGACAGTATTCATAGAGAAACATTTAAGTCAATTTTATTTGAAGCTAAATATATTTAAGGCAACTTACATACCTAGAACATGATCTCAATTTAACTGACACACCCTACTACAATCCTAATGTATCATCTGGTCAAATACGCTGTAGTTGACCACAACGCAGCCAACTATTGAAAAGTGCTATTTTCTTCTCTGGCATAATCTTTCTATAGAAAAAGCATTACGTGTTTGCTTGTATTGCCCCCTCAGTGCAAGACACCGCCAACGGTCTCCGTTGCTGCTCTCCTAATGGCCCCTCATACCCTCGAATGTACGCACCTGCATGCCCCATACTACTAGCACTGTAATACTTGGTTCGAGTCCGAAGGTTCTCTTTGAAGACAGTAAAGTGAAGCTACCACTATGCAGCATGTCCACAGTCCAGTAATTTATTTTTAAATCGAGTAATTTCAAATTGCACAAACAAAACTGAACAGCAATATGCTTGAATTCTCTCTTCTGTACACTCAAAACAGTGATCTAAAACACCACAATATCCAACATACACAAACCTCAGGGCAGGGTTAGTAAATACACAGATTGGAATCATGGTGCTCTGTTCCTGAATGGAATGTCCCACAAAAGCACAGGATACAGCACAACAGAAGGTCATCTGTTACATATGGAGTGAGCAAAAAGACACTAGCATTTTCTATATGCATAACTGGAAAAACCTGCATAGGTTATGGAAAAAACTTTTACTCATTTTAAGTCAGGCAAGGTTGTCTGTACGCATTTTAAGTTCTTTTAGAGCTATGCAATCCAACCAGGGTAGGATATGCTGATTAGTGTTGTCTCTTGTCAGCAGTCTTGCAAGGTCAAATACAAGTATCTTTGCTTTAGCTTTCTCCGAATATACAGTGAGACTTAAATGCATTTAGAATAGACAGTACATACTGTAAGCTGCTCACATACAATGAACTTAAGATTCAATATTAGAGTTTAACACTATAGAGTGCAAATCAGAATCTTCACAATAGACTTAATGGTAATAAGCAGTCCTGCAAAAGCCCACTTGAACAAAGTTGTTTAAACTATTCCCCTTTTAAAGAAAAGTCTAAATGACATGGAATGTGAAAAAGATTTAACATAAGTGATTCAAAGAGTTTGCGCTAGAAAAAACAGTCCTTCATGAAATAAAGGTTACAAGAACACGAGGCAGAACTCTTGCTTTTCCCTGTTATGAGTTAAAGCGGGGAGGGACGGTGGAGTTTCAGTAAGAAAATACGCTAGCTCCAAACTGACTTGTGCTGCACCTTACATGCTGTACCCAAAGCCAGGCTGCGGTTGCCCATACGGAGGTGCAGTGTAGCCATAGCCAAAAGGTGCTTGTGGAGGAACTGCAACGCTGGGTCCTGCTGTCAACATGAGCTGGGGCTGACCTGGAAGACAGAACAGTTTCATCTTTATTCCTCGGCACCGAGAGTTCAGTCCGCAGAATTCCTGCGACTTCCCTGGAGACATCTGTGTGTTTAACACTACCTCCCTAGCATGAGCTAGGGCAATCTTAAATTCTGCGGTCCATATCCAATCTTAGCAGCAGCGTTAGAGTTGTACTTTATCTAGTATTTTGGAACACGTTCCCTTAGGACTTGATTTCACATGAAGAACGTTCCCATTTCCAAGGATTTCCTTGGGAAAACCCACGACTAGAGAAGTGTTGTTTCAAAACCAAAATGCTTTACTGACAACATATGAACTAAAGCATTACCATAAACAATAGGTTGTGTTTCCGTAGCTTGCTCCTCTTCCTTTCTCAAAGACTCCGATGCATCCAGTTTATCCACCTGGAATTGAGACCAACAATTAAAAAAACTCCTCTAAAAGAGGTACTTATTCATGGCAGAGAAGTGGAAAAGCCTTAGTGGTATGTTAACACCCATCAAGAAAAGGAGACCATTTACAAGTTAAGATCAATTCAAGTAGCAATGTTGGTACTGGTGCAGTCAAGATTGTCCATTTCCTGAAAAAAAATCCCTAATTGAGGGATTTGTGGAACTTCTTTGAAAGCTCACTCCAGGCTGAAGCTTTGTATGAAAGGTCCCATACTGGACTAGAGCTACTTTGACATCAGTAAGCTCATCAGTCAGTGTTGCTCCAACTGCTTCAAACCAACAGCCTTAGGACACAAACTCAGATTTTAGCACAACGTCAGCTGGAGACCTTTGGTGTTGGAGCAATTGCTAAGATAATGCCCAGACCTGGAGAAGTTTCCCTGAACGTAACATTGAGGCAAAGTAATCTGAAGTTGATATTTGTATACAGAAGACTGCAATAGCATCCGACATGTCACTTGAGCCTCGGGATTTCACTTTCCAAACCCATTCACTCATGCAATTTAAGTCCAAATGCAGAGAATGCATGTGTATAAGACTTGCTTTTTTCCACTCTAGAACTGTGTGGCAGTCAGCCTAAACCCACAAATACTCAACTTGTTCGAGCTTAGTACACAGTAACAAGACAAGACTAGCCAGCTTCACTCTGCTGCACAGCAAGTGCAATTGCGCTGTTAGCCCACCCCTACAGAAAGGCAAGAGAAGAAACTTGTTCTGTAGTGAAATATCGCTTGTTACTACAACAGATCCAAGGAAACTCAGCATTACTACAGTCTAAGGCAGGCCCTAAAACTAAAACCACAAAAATTAGGTATTGGTATTTTACCTGGGAGATAAGATTTAGAATAAAGTCAGAGACAATCATGCCAATTACTTTTTAAGACAGTAAGACAACTCACAAACCAGATTAGTCTTTCATTTCATTTTTGTCCTTAATAAAGGAGTTTGAAGACAGGTTTCCTGTACTTACACAGGGTTGGCATTACTTATTCAGCTACACCAACATCCATGACTTGAACAGTTTTCAGCTTAACTGTGCTACATTAGCAAGTATTTGCAGGCAGCTCTAACAGCTTTCTTCATTTTAGTTATGAATTACAACACGTGTTCCATAAACCTATTAATTTGTAACCTTGATTAGAGGCATAAATCCAGGAAGTGGCATAAGTCCTGAGCTTTGAGTTCATTCATTGACTGGCCTTTCATGGCAAGCCTCTTTGTTGCCTCACACCAGTATCTGGCTTGCTGCTGTCAAAGCGCACAGGAGTGTATGCCAATGCTTTGAGACTCATTTCCAGACACCGTGCTGAGAACTGCGCTGTTTTTAACTCAAATAGCAACACACTGAACACAGAAGCACAAGTTTAGAGATGCAAATCCAAGGAGAATGTGCAGAGTTTGCTACTGAGCAGAGGCATTTGGCTTACGCACACTTGGAAAGCCTCCAGCCCAGGACATTTAATGCATTTTTGACAGAGTTTTGTTGCCTCCCCTCAGAGCTAAACAAGTATTTACAATAACAAGCGCAAGTTTGAAACCAGCCTGCAGGATGGTTCTTACACCACTTGCTTGAGCATCACCGGGTTCAGTACCCTACACACTTGTAGCAAGATTGTTTTAAAGGCTTTTCCACAGGGACTGCAATAAGCTGCAGAGGAAAAGTAACATGCATTCAATGTTCTTGTGTTATGTGTGCATGAAAAAGAGGCAAAAGTACTGAAGCAAGAGTGAGGTCTGAAGATGACTGCCATACAGGCTCCCCCCAAAAAACCACACGCAGCCCACAGCAATGCCTTGTAGCTTAAGGAATAGTGGGATGTAATTGCAATGACTGCTACACATGCGTAGTTTATGCAAACACTGCAGTTCAATTACCTTTTTTCACACACACGCTTTCTTACTGCCTCACTTACTAGCTGCTGAAGGACCTTACACTACGCATTTTAGTCAGGTTAGCCTTGAGTTCCAGTGGTGTAATTACAGACATATTGTCACCAAGAAGTTGTTTGCATTTAGTCCATCTTCAAGCCGTTTATCAGTTTGTTCGCCCTTTGCTCAACCAGATTAACGGAAAACTCACACTAAGGCTGACCTCTGGTCTAATGAGAATCGGAGTGGTATTTGTACAGAAGCAGATGGACAGAAACCTTAGAGATTGCCCTTTGGAAGGGCAAAATTGCATAGCAAAAGGCAAGCCTCAGAGTAGCCTCAGAAGAGCACTAAGCATTACTTTTTTTTTTTTTTTCTTTTTAAATGAGGTAGCAAGAGAAGTTTAGTGAAGCTGAAGAGCTTGGAAGGCAGTCTTTTTTGCACAACTACAAGAAATTTACTACAGGGAAGAGAACCACAGACTTCATCTAATAGCTGAAGTTTTAAGTTGCTATGTGAACTACAGCACCATGTGGATTAGACTAGCACCATAAGAACTGGACACCTGAATGAGGAAGAGTCTCTTCTGAAGCAGCTAGTATCTATTCTGCCTACTGTCAGCACGCATTAGTAATGGTCAAGAGATCAGAAACTGGATCACAGTCCTTAAACTAGCAAACACCATGTTGATTTACGGTTCAGACACAGCAGTCCAAGACTTAATTATTTCTTATTGTAGGTGATTCTTCCAGTCAGATTGGCCTTCAAATAGTAGCACTTGTGTATCCTTTCAATACCAGGTTGACTGTGATCCAACTGATCACCTGTATGCCCTTCCTGAGGATCTATTAGCTTATTAGTAGCAAATGAATCTACTTTTGTCCTACAGCACTAGCTACTTGTAGAGTTAAACAATTTGCATATGCTTTAGTGATATTTTCTTTGGGGGAAAAGCAGTAGCAGCAGTGTAGTAAACGTAGGAAAGAAAAAAAACTCATGCAGAATCCTTAGACTTAGTCCTCCAGACTTAAAGATGGAAAACAAGAATCAACTTTCACCTTTTCCTTTATTGCATCAACCTGCAAAGGAATTCAGAAGGTGCAGCTTAGAAAAATCAAATTCCATATTTAGCATATAAAAGGTAGAAACAAAAGCGTCAGGGAAGAAATAATTAAGGTACAGGTGAGTAAAAAACAAAGATACACCAGAAGTATCTGCTTTAGAAAGGCAGCTCTGCTTATTGCTGTATCTTACTGCATTGACTTCATTAGCTACACTACAGTTATATCCTAATCCTTTAGCAGATCATGAAATTTTAATCTTTAAGAATCCTACTCCAAGACTACTACTCTCAAGAAAGGCCTAGTATTAGCTTGGTACATCAGGCATATCTGACAAGCAATGCCATTACTTAGATAGCTCCCCACCTCCCCAAAATACAGCATTTAAGGATAGCAAATCGCTATAGGACTAGAAAGTAGTCCTGCCTTTAGAAGTAACAGCCAGGCAAATCTAAACAAACAGGCACTCTAGTCTTCACTGACTCGAGCACTGAGTTAAGCTTTTACTTCTCACAGAAAGGAGTCTTAATCGTTAAGGAACGTACACCATTTCACTGGAAGATACTCTAAAAGCTTTGGCTGGGCAAAGCTTGCTGGTGACAGTCGGTATTTAACTCAAATCTGGTTCAAGCCTGTCAGAGCATTACCAAGTACTTTCCCCATCCTAAGTCACTTCAAACAAAAGCTGAGTCATAATTAGTGCCATTAAGTATCAGAGCCACATTTTAGGTTAAATGCACAGCAGACCAAGTTAACTCAAGATCTAGCTATAAAGCTTTTTTAGTATACGGTCTAGACTTTAGTTAGAGCTTGATCCCAGCTGGGATTCCTGGCTGACACAGCATATGAAAAGCCTGAATCCTGGAACTACTTGAAGACACTGCCCATGGTCAGGCAAATACTACTGATGTAGGTTCTGTAATTGGTAGATAGGGTGAAGTCTGCAAGTGTTTCAGTCTCTTAGAGGGCGAAGTCTCTCCCCAGATGGACTGAAAAATAAGTGTGGACATGGACAGACAGACATTTGACAAAAGCCCATATCAATGTTAGTAGCAAGCAGACAGTCTCAAGGCATACACCACAGTGACTTACAAGCTTTCAGTGTTGGAGAGGCACCTGCTCTTACCTTGGTCAAGTACTCCTTCATGACCTGAATAAAGTATGGCATGGCAAAGTCCATGATGTTGTGCCTCCACGCTGTTTCCAAGACAACATCCGGCCTCAGGAGATCGTAGCAGGTGAAGAGACAAGCACCAAAGCATTCTCTCTTGTTCTCCTGCAAGAACCACTGCAACAACTCTTCTGCCAACTCAGTATCTTTGGATTCTGAAGCATACTGCATTGCATCCTACAACAGGAGAGAGTCTGCTTAGCCTCAGGTGCCATAGTACAATCACCAACACAGATATGGCATTTAACTAAGCTGCAATCTATTGCTGACACTAGCAGACAGGAGGCATTCTATGACTTGTTTCCAAGAAATCTGTCCATCTACTGCCACTCCAAAGTAAGATTTGCCACATTAGCAACAGGCACCCCCTGGTGGCATCCAAAAAGATGCAGCTTTACTAGAAAGTCACGGGTCTCCAAACAAGTCAAGTATGCTAAACCAGACCTGTGTAGTGGTTTTACCTTATACAGTCTGTCTTTCTTACAGAGTTCTACACTCTGCTTCCAGCGATTGTTTCCTTTGAAGAGATACGCAGCAATTCTTCGGAATTCTATTAGTTCATGTTTCTCCAAACGTTGAGCAAGAGAAATGTTGTCAAAGTTGTCATAAGCATCTATGGAAGTCCTAAGAGCCTGAGTTAAGTAGAAAAAAGTTATTCACCCCTCAAATGTACAACTAGTTCCACAAAGATACAAACATTTTCCATACATCTTAGTTCTGTATTCCTACTTCTAGGAGGATAAAGTACTCTAGCCAAACCTGCAGAGATCTATTTTTTTTTTTTTTTTGAGAAGCTGGTGTTTGTCACACTTGTAGTTTTCAGTATTCCAGTCAGTATTTTCCAGTAGTGATTGCTGAGGTTAAGAGCCTCTGAATACCAGACAGCTGTTCTCTGAAAACAGTAGAACAGCTAGACATCACAACTATTTGCCCTTTCTGCGAGTTCTTTCCTTAGCACCCACTCCTTGCCTTAAATACAAGCTGATCTGCCACACTCATAACAAAGTAGCCGGTATCCCCAGTAGAATGACCCAGCAAGCTCCCACAAAGCCACTAACAGTTCTCCTCTTAATCCACGGCTAGTCACCACTAGTTCAGGTTGAAGTGGCAAAGAACATATAACTAAGGAATGCAAGTTAACAGCAAGCCAGTAAAATCTACTAAAAATGAGAAAAACCTGTGTTTCTAGACATTAAATGCACATCCAGAATATTAGGTTAATACTGACACAGAAGCCAGCTTGAGTGGAACTTTGAAATTCAGAAATAGCTGCTTCTGTTATGAAGCACATACAACATGCAAGTCGATACCCATTCCAGATACTACCATTTCGAGACAAGACATACCTGGTAGTCTTCTTCAATAATGAAGAGGTTGTTCAGGGACTCGTTCACTGATTTGTTGTTGTGATTTTGAACAGAGCGCAAGTAAGGCTTAACCAGTGGTAGCTGTTTAACCTTCAAGGAATCAGGTAGATAAATTTAAGTCAAGATAACTTTTTGTAGAGGTCTCCTAGCATCTTCCCTGTGAGGCAGTGAAGTAGCTAAGCATTTTCAAATGCTGCTACAGCTAAAATGCTTTTCCAATTGCAACTTTTTCTTTGACGTGGATAGTAGGAAAATTACCTTTGTGAAGAAGGTGACAGCACGAGTGTGGTCAAGCCGAGGGGACAACACCATCAGCAGATCATTGAGCAACAGAGGTTTAAATTCCAAATAGAACTGAACTGCCTTGTAATACAGCTCCACATTGGCCACCTAGAGATGAGCAAGGATGCACATTCAGAGCAGAAGCCTGACTATAGAGGAATCCAAATGAAGGACAGATGTAACCTGAGATATCCCAGCACAACTGAGCCACCACCCAAGACTCATTCTGGCCTCTAGAAATCTCTTTAGTTACTGTAGTTGACTTGCTTTGAAATTATGTGGCAATATCAAGAACTTTGAATTTTAAACAGGCTACTAGTGAAGGAAGAGATCTGCAGTGCACATAGCAAGAAATTTATCTCCTTTCACTAGGAAAGCAATACCTTAGTGATGATATCTTTGAATTGGCCTTCTTTCCAAGCATCTGTTGGGTGATTCATCATTGTGATTATGGCGTTATCATATTCTTCATACTTATCATACAAGAACACCAGTTCAGCCCAGAGATGGGCTTGTTCTGCAGCTCTCAGAACCTAAGCAAAAAGCATATTAGAAATTCCAGTTAACATGTATTGCTATCAGTGTCCATCAGTGCTCAGGCTTTAGCACTATTAATAACCTCAAGAGCTACTACTGCAAAAGCTAGGGTACAGACAATCCCAACAGACGGGTTTTAAGTTAAATTTAAGGTCTCCAACTTTCACCTTGGGGATGTTGACTCTGGACCAGAAAAGCTCCAAGTGCTCCCTCATCTTCTGTGGCTTGAATTTGGAGTAGAGAATTGCTAGCTCTGTAAACATCCCCATGTGTGCTCGCTCAAGTCCAAGTGCTGCTTCCAACATAGTTATCAGCTCTTCAAAGTAGCCACGATCCTAAGAGGTACAGAAAGTTAGAGATGTTTCACATTAGGAACCAACCTGACTAAATTTCCAGTTTTGGACAGAGTTGCCATGAAAGAATTTAGACTTTGACTGTATAACAGGAGTCAGCTTAATTACCTGGTAATAGTTAATTAGCTCTTCCAACTCATCTGCATGCACTACAATATGGAGTCCACACATCTGGGCCAGGCGGAACTCTTTTCCATCAACACAAGCGAAGCAGACCTGGAATTGACAATTGCATTATTGTTTATCATCAAAGCTTCTGAAGAGGCTACAGCTTTGAAGTCCCTTAACTTATTCAATTAGTAAGTTTACCTCTTTCCATGTGCGAGTACTGTTTGCTTTCCGAGCACCATCCACAGCTGCCTGGTATTCACCTAGATGAACTAAAGTTGAGGCTAAACGGCCAAAGTTGGACACGTTGTTATACAACAGCTTAGCTGCTTCATACATCTTTTCATCATAACAGCGATCGCCAACCTACAGGAGAGCATAACTAGGTTATTCTTGCAGATTTTCAGTCAAGGGCTTACATAAAGTGTGTAGCGTTCAAGCCATTATCAAAATGGAAATGCCTTTAAAGTCCAAGATCCATCTGTGTATCCAAAGAGAGAAAAGTCCCAATACCCCTCCGGTTAGCAAGGCCTAAGGAGCCTGCTGCTGTGATTCAGCAAAACTGAAACTCAGTCTCACTCACTTGCTGGATATGTGCATTGTTGGGTCCATTGATAAACTCCTCTAGCTCTGCTAGACGGTTTGTTTTAGCAAGAGCGAAGATTAATTCCGTTTCCACATATGACTCCCGGGCCTTCTTGCGTGCCATCTGGAGATACTTCACCAGTTCTTCCCAGTTTCCTATGAAACAGAGTTCAGAATGCTTACTTCCCACCACTGAGGACACTTGTGCTTAAGCTATACTACCAGCTCAATCTAGTTTGATCAAGTATTTCTACAGATATTCCCCAACAATCAAGACTAGCCTTCATACTCCACATGCTACATTAGAGTAATAAAGTCACCTTACAATGGGCCTAACTAAATAAATCCTGGTATTTAATTTCAGGCAAAGACCTCCTTAGTAGCAACTACTCTGACAGAAGTCTCCAGCTAGCTAAAGGAGGTAGTTAAGACCACTGATTATCTGCAAATGGAATACACTATCTTTTCCCATTCTTGTTTAGGGCAGTCTTTGAAAGACCAGATTCCTCTGCTTGTGTCAAGATGCAGGTTTGGCAGAACTGCAGTTTGAGCAACAGACCACGCAAGAGAGCTGAACAACATCAACAGCAAAGATTTAAATAAAACTTAATCATACCACTGGCATTGGCAGCTTGAACAACTTCCATGTACGAGGAAGGATCATCTGCTTTAATATAGGAGTCAATTGCTTCCTTTACCATCCCTTTCTGAAGCTGTGCTTTAGCCAGCTGACTCCATACAGCAGGCTCATTGCAGCGTTCAGCAAATTCATATGCACGATCCAGGTTTCCAATGTGCTCTATTAATACCTAAAGAAAGGCGCTCTATTAATATCTAAAGAAAGGGTTACCACGATCAGCCACTCTCTATAAAGGTCAGTTTTACAAGACACTGAGCTGTGTTTTGTGTTAGTTCTTCAATGGATCCACAGCTGCTTTTAAAAGAGGGACTACCCTATATAACCCACGCAGCACGAGTAAAGTCATGCTTACGAAGTTTCACTTACTAGAGGGTTCAATACACAATGTTTGTTCTACTTCCTAAGACAAGACACTGAGCAGCTTTGGTCACTTTGCTAATTGGTGTTAAGTACTGAAGTCACAAGTTAACAGCAAAGTCCTCATGCGAGGATGCACGTGTCGCAAGGAGTTATTACAGACTGAGATTTTTACGATACCTGTACAGCTGAGGTGTTGACATCAAACTTCCTGAAGATAGCAAATGCCTCCTCGAAAAGCTCATTGCTGATAGCTATATTGGCTATGTCTGGAGCATCATAGTTATCCAGGCGATTGATGTACTCCATGACACGGGTGCGATCAGCCTTAATAGCTGTAAGAATGAGAAGGTTCTGCAGATTCCTAAATAGAGAAAGCAAATATTAGTACATACCAAGTAACAACCAAGAAATTCACCCTCCCCTCTGGAGAAGGTATTAGTTTATTTGCTGTTCCACATTACAGCAATTTAACACCTGCACCAGATATAATTTCAAGTTTCCTGTGACTTAGTTTTGACTTTACACACCTGTGCTCACTGAACACGGAGTTATCAAGAACTATCTTCTCCAGCAGTTCAATAAGCTCATTAGGAAGATCTGCAGTCATGAAGGCCTTCACAGTAACAGAGACTTCCTCAGGGTCCTGTGTCTCCGACAGCGCAGTCTGTACAACCTGTAGGCAGAGTCAAGCCATTGACAAATCAGTTCAGTCAGGTACTAGCAAGTCAAGTTAGGACAGCAAAGGCTTTTAATGTTTTGTCGGTTATACCTGGTCAATTAGCGGTCTTCTGTAAGGGTTGCTTTCCAGTAGTACGCTGGCCCACAGTTCAGGGTCTTTACGGCGAACTAAGTAGCGGGAAAGACTTTTGAAGAGGGAGTTTTCATTGCACACCTAGTGAAAGGCAAAAGTTTATTCAGAATGAAGTCACAGCCATTGAGCCTACAGTGGATGAGCTAATTGTATTGCAACATCAAATAAACCTGCCTGAGATGCAGCTGAAAAATCTCAGGCTTTGATATTTCCATTAACCTCCCATTCTAGGATGTCCAGGGGAGTCTCCCATTTCTCATTAAGTTGCAGAGGGAGATTAAATAGCTACCTATTCTATCATAAGTGAGCAGTTCCTAGCTTAATACTTTTTAGGAAACAAATGCTTTTGTCAGTCATAACCTGAATACCTATCCCATGATACTCAGGTTAGAACTTAACCCACGCGTCAGCTGCCTTGGCATGCATACATACATTAATAAGTTCCAAATCGCACTGTCCACGCTCATAAGCCACGCAGGCCAGGTGAGGGTCCCTCTTCTCACAGTACTTGCCAACAACGCGACTATCATAATACGGATTCTCACGCAGGAATCTTTCTGGGTTGTTGTTGCTATCAATGTATATTTTGGCCAGTGCATTGTGAGTTGCAGGCTCCTCACAACCCTCGTGAATTCTTGCTTCCAGCCAGGGCAGAAGCAGTTTCAGCCTAGAAGGAAGTGGTTTTCACGTTAGAGAGGTTGAGTGAATAAGCAAGTATCCACTTGCACAGTTTCTTCACTACAGAAGTCAGCTTCAGTGTAGGATAGAGTCAGTAACTAAACCAGAGTTAGAGCACTCCATTTTGATCCGTGTTCTGGTTCATTATTATGATGGTATAACTTTCTGACGCTATGAAGAAGATCACATGACAAAGACTCATTATCTGGAGGCTGCTTAAGGGAGATCCCCACATCAGCCAAGAAGTAAAGCAGACTTTTGCTGCTTGCTCACCCAGTGGCAGTTTCTTGTTATGTCAGTACCCGCTTTAGCTATGTAACGAGGACATGCATTGACGGATGAGCAGTATAGCCATTACCAATCTGGCAGCATTAAGAGACTTGTAGAAGTTTAATACCTGTTTCTTTTCTCAACCTCTGCAACAAGCTCATCAGTCGAAAATTGACCTCTCACTACGAGGATAAGGTTCTTTATCACATCTTCAGAGCAATCCACATCAAGCAGTCCCCCAATAACAACAGGCAGACGGCTTGGATTCACCTAAACAGGATCATTTAAAGAAGTCAGTGTGTTGTCACGCAGTACAGGCAGTCAATACTTAGCCCTAGAAGTACACAAGGCTGCTAGCTAAGATTGACCTCATCTTCCTGCCTTTACTCCCAGCTTCCTGAGGTTCTGGGCAAGCTTGAAAGCAAATTCTTCAGTCAGCAGGGGTTCACACCACAGTTCAGTGGCTCACTCATGCTCAGTCCCCATCGGAAAAGCTCCTGAGCAAGCCAATTTGTCCCTGCAGGAAGTATAAAGGAGAACTTCCCCCCCTAAAATGCTGGAAGTTAAAATTACCCTAAGAACTCCAAAGTTATTCTACCAAGTCTCCCTCCTTCAAGAGAGCCATTAGCAGGGGCTATCGCTCAGCTCGACTGAAGAATAAATAAGAGATTCGACTCACACAAGTGGCCTCTGGTAAGTTAGCCCTAATAGGTACTTCAATGTCAGTCTCAAGTACAAGGCTGTTTGCAGAATACTGACAAACATAATGCCTATAGTTGCATATAATACTAGAGAGATTGATCAGTTTGACTCATTAAAGCCAAGTGACAAATTGTAACTTACCTTCTGTACATAAATCTCTATATATTTTTGGAGATTATTTCTATACAAGTACAGCACCAAGTCGTGGACAAAGTCAAAGCGATCACATACAATGATGAGTGGCAACTGGTCAGTGAGTTTAGCTTCCTATAAAGAGAAGAGCTTCAGTAATTTGGTTTTGTTCTCGGGCTTAAGCAGACAAATACAATCACTTAAATTGTTAAAGCAGCTGAATTTGGAAAGCCAAAATTCAACAGTCAACCAAATAATGACAGCTTATTGTTCAACTAATTGTTTGCAACATGTAGCAAGTAGGAGTACTCACACCCACTTCAGGGCTTACAGCAAGAAGCTTTCTGAAGTTTAACCTTGCTCCTTTGCACGGCAGAGTCTACGAAGTTTTTACATCACAGTACGAGTATTACAAGCCTAAGCTATAGATAGCATTTTTAGTTGCCACTGGTGTTTGGCGTGCAGGATTAGCACTCTGGGATTTCAAAAGGAATTTAACCAAGACTAGATTAAGTTGTGGATCATAACGTAAAACATATATGGAATTAACTTCAAGTGCCATGTGTCTTGTGATACTGTTCTCTAAATCCATAGTTAGAAGGTAAGAATCAAGCTAGTAGCAGTACTACTTAAATTGCTAATCAGATTAGTTATCTAAAAGCATTCCAACTTTCAGCATAAGATTACAATGGTTACAGTACAGAAGCTTAGTCTATGTGGCAGACAGTATTCCGGATGCATATTTCGGATCACTTATTCAAACATGCACATCCCAGAATATAATCCTACATATAAACTACACTTAAGGACTTTACACAGGGAGGCCTGTACTGGGAGATTTACCTGGTACATGTCCTGCACATTCCAGACACGGAACAGCACAAAAAACAATAGCTTTCATCAGGAATTTGACAGCTTGATAACTTATCTTAGGTGGCTTGATCAATTTACATACCTTACACCTCAGTGACACCAGGTTATTTTTTATAGAATTCTCATTCAAAGAGTTTTGCCATCCTCAGATATGATTAGCAAGATCTAAGACTATGCTATGTAAAGGACAAACATGAAGGCAGGAAATGTTCCCAGATAAAGTTTTCCCCTCCCACACTGTTTCTCAGATATTTTTAGCAGTGTTACATTTGTCAATAAGCTCAGCACTAACAACAGGCTACAGAATCTGAACGAGGAGCACAGCGTCTTTTTCCACTCTTCAGAAGTGTTTCAGCGATGCTCCGAATCCTAGCTATAAACAGTCAGTCAGCATGTATTTACACTGACTGGCATATCCTAGCAGAGCTAAACTGCGGTTCACCTGGCTGAAGTTTCAGTAAGTGTGCACGAGTAAGATGAGTGGGATAGATCAATCTTGAACTCTGAAAGCATTTATGGAATTAATTGATGCTATTCGTTTGTTGTTTCTGTAGTTGCTCAGTTGAAGCTGATTACACTGTAAATAAGCATTAAGTTATGAACTCATTTGGCATTATGGTTGTTCTCAACCTTCAAGTTACCCGTTTCCTACTTTATAGCAGACATCTGTAACAAGTTCTAGATGAGCTAGTGCTATTATTACAGTTTAAGAGTTCAAGCCAGGTTAACCTTACTAAGAGCAGTGAGGAACTGATCTGACAGATTCTGCATTTTTTAGATACCGTTCCAGGCTCGGGCTCTAGTAGGAGGTACTGCCAACATGCTAGACACCTCTGGTTTAAGAGGACAGATGGCTCCTTAAGTGCAAAGGTTAAGACTCCTCTGTATTTTCACAGAGCTGCCTCATTTCACTGGTGACACACACCACGTTTTATCAGAACCCCAAACAGGCCAAGACAGCCCAGTGCTACCCAAACATTACCTTGAGGAAGTTTTTAACACGTTCTGGATCATAGCAGTTACTTTCCCTGCAGATTCTTTCCACCTCTTTAATTTGTCCTGTCTTGCACGCAGCTTGAATATACTTGAAGTGCACATCTGGATCCTGGCTGAAGTTTACGATAGAGCCCAGGAAATAAAACAAACCTCGAGGGAAACAGTCAACATGTTATTCTGCTAAAGCACTTGAGCTGGATCAATATTAGCTTTTAAGCAAGCCTTCCAAGTTAGGATTACATGAAAATTTGACTCTTGACTACTGCAGAAGTTTACAAAGAACTGAAAAAAAGATTCAAGTATTGTAATTGTTTTACAAAGACCAGATTGTCCTAGCTGAGTTGAGCCTGTTGTTGTTCCCCATGTGTTACACCAACTAGTGTGTTACATGCAACTTCGATAAATACTGATGTATCATCAATTGCCATAGGTCAGCTTTGTTAAAACATCCAGCATGTGCCTTCCATACAACCCCTAGACAGGAGGCAAGGAAGAGTCAGAAAACCAGAACGAGTTGTGCCCAAAAGCTACCATCACACCTTTCACTAGAACAAGCACACAGTGCAAAAGCTGCTTGCCACAACCCACAGCTAAAGTTCACTTAGAGCTCATTCCATGTAACACTTGACTACTTTAGACAAGTGACTGTTAAGTCACTTAGTCAAAAAAAGATTCATGTGTTTTTTTGAACAACACATATAGGCTGCCTATGCAGAAACCTGTCTGCAATAGCATCTCATTCCACTAACCATTCTCCAAATTCCAAGAGTCCAAGATTATGTTCTGTTCTTGGTTTTTAAGGTGGTTTTCTGTAAAGCTTAGCAAGATACTCTTCAGCCACACATCTGCAGAGATTTGACCACCGATGTACCACCACGCTGACTAGACTATACACAGCTAGTCTTGTTGAGAAGTACAAAAGCCCAAAACCCAAAGGCTACACAAATTTAATATAAGCATTTTCATAGAATAGTTTGGGTTGGAAGGGACCTTTAAAGGTCACCTAGTCCAACCGCCCCGCAGCACGCAGGGACATCTACAACTAGATCAGGTTGCTCAGAGCCCTGTCCAACCTAACCTTGAATGTTTCCAGGAATGGGGCATCTACCACCTCCCTGGCCAACCCGTTCCAGTGCCTCACTACCCTCATTGTAAAAAATTTCTTCCTTATATCTAGTCTAAATCTACCCTCTTTTAGTCTAAAACCCCTTGTCCTATCACAACAGGCCCTACTAAAAGGTCTGTCCCCATCTTTCTTATAGGTCCCCTTTAAGTACTGAAAGGCTGCAATAAGGTCTCCCCAGAGCCTTCTCTTCTCCAGGCTGAACAACCCCAACTCTCTCAGCCTGTCCTCATAGGAGAGGTGTTCCAGCCCTCTGATCATTTTTTGTGGCCCTCCTCTGGACCTGCTCCATGTCTTTCCTGTGCTGAGGGCTCCAGAGCTGGACACAGTACTCCAGGTGGGGTCTCAACCAAAGAGGAGTAGAGGGGGAGAATCACTTTGCTCGACCTGCTGGCCACACTTCTTTTGATGTAGCTCAGGATACGGTTGGCCTTCTGGGCTGAGAGCATACATTGCTGGCTCATGTCCAGCTTTTCATCCACCAGTACCCCCAAGTCCTTCTCTGCAGGGCTGCTCTCAATTTTGGACAAAGGAAAAAGGCCAGCAGCTTCTTCAGTTAACTTTTTAGGTCGTCTACAGCTCCAAGCATTTCAGAAAACCAAAATATGCAACACTGAACGTTGGTGCCCCCCTTAACAGGGAGCTTTAAGGTTTAGGTCAGGTTTCAAGACAGCTTTGAGGCCTAGGTACTTAAGCTCAATAGGGCTTTCTAGATTTCAGCAGATAGACAGTCCTTCATATGCAACATATGATGAGGTGAGCACTAGCTCCTCTTGCTTGAGGCAAGAGCATGAACTTACCTTCAAAGCTCTTGAAAGACTCAAACAGCTCAATAAGTGACTGTGTTGACAGTTGTTCATGGTATTTTGAAGCTACCTGGACACAGATCTGCAGGTTCTGACGAATGTTAGCAGACAACATAGCACGCAGACACTCCAGAGAGTCTTCTACCGATAAGGAACCAAAATAATTCACTAACCACTGCAAAGACACAAAAGCTATTTTAGCCCCAAGCAGAACACTACACTCTGAAGTCAAATATTGAAAGCAATTATTAATTGCCGGGCTTTTGCTAGATTCAGGATATTTGATCTCATACCTCAGGATTGAGGAGATGAGTGTGAACTACCGCACGCTTGATGTCATACAAGTCTGTGAAGTGTTCAAGCGCTCTCTGTAGCAAGCCAGCTTTCTCACACAGCTGAGCTATGTGAGCCCGGTCATAATGAGTAAACATTTGGTTTCCCAGGATAGCATCTGCAACCTAGAAGGAATATTGACAAGTTTCATTTAGTTCCTAAACACTTATCGCTGCCGTCTGATATGGACGACAATGCGGCGGCTAGTCTAGCTACAGACAAGCCTGATCCAATATAACTCTGAAAGTATACCTGAGGTGCATGCATGAGGTTCATCTCAAGTAAACGTGTTTGCAGGGGACCTTCTGAGGGACGATTATTCTTCAGTGCATCCAGCAAGAAGGCTGTACATTGCTGAATTAAATTATATTCCATAAAGACATCCACAATCTGGAAAAAATAGGCTTTTTATTAGAAATTGGAAGTATATTTAAACAAAGTAACATCAAGTACAGCTTCCAAAGCTAAACTGTTGATTCTGGCACTGCACTAAGCTGTCATTTAGCGTTCTTAAGACCAGGCAAAAAACAGCATTGTCCCAGTAAAGTAAATCTCTCTCTGATGCTAAGAGTATGGTTCCTTTTACCAATTTAAGGCCTTGAAGTTAACATTTCATAGCAATAAAATTATTTACTTGTGTTATGTCTGCAAGAGGCTCTTCATCTTGAACAAGCATTTGTGCAAACTGCTGTCCTTGATCAGGGCTGATTCTCATTACATTCCTCAGCAAAAAAATCCAGTCTGGAGTATATCCAACCTGAAGAGATAATGAAAAGTAATAACTCAGCAAGAGCACACGCCTTGTTAAATACAGAGCTCAGTAAAAGCTACTTTCAGTAGCTTACACAACCCAGTCAGGATTTCCTCATTTGGAAGAGGCTACATAGGGAAGTATGAAAGGATACACGTATGAAGTCTAGCAGTAATTATTCATAAGAAAACCTTAGGCCAAAGTAGGTACTACACAAGCTCTCACATTCCCCCACTATTACTTTTATCTACTTTGGAACATACAATAGTTATTCTTAAATACAAGACAGATATGGCAATTTAATTTCCTCTCACCTTCTTAGCATACAAAACAATCTTCTGGACTTGTCCTGTTTCAGCAAAACACTGGATGACTTTGTTCGGAACGTTGGCTCTCAGATAGACACTAAGTGCTAGCGTAGGATCTACAGATTTCACAAGGTCTCCCAGCTCCTCTGAGCACTCCAGCTGTTTAAAGATATAAATACAGTCAGTCCACCCTGACCGTGCCATGCTGAAATGCATTACCACCTTCTTCCTCATTTGTCTTCCTTTTGGACTGCTCTTAAAAAAAAAAAATTTAAGGCCCAGCTTGATAGCATCTTCCAACTCTTTCAGCAGTGATCTAGTGGGCTCTGCTCCTTATGCTATTCTACAGGAGTCAAAACCACATTTGTAGAGCTAAAAAGAATTAGGCAATACAATATATCAGCATCTTTCTTCAGCTAATTACAGAAATTTAACCCCAGCTCAAAGTATATGTCAGTCAGTATCTAAAGAAGCCTGAAGTGGTTTGGGAAAGAACAGCAGCAGGTCAGAAGCTTTCCATACTAAGTTCACCCTGCTGCAATTTTAAGTAGAATTAGTGAAGCTCTTCAAGTATTTGATCAATTCTCTTGCAGTAAACATGGGTAATAGTTACAGGCAGAGTGAACACCTATTGCTCAACTGTTTGATCACACTAGCACATAGATGAGTTGCCCAGTTGAGTTTTCCCTGAGGAGGGGAAGGCTGTCAGGCAGTTATGTTCCTCCAGGGCTCTGGAGGACCAAATTTACCTTATCTTCTTTTAACCATTTTTCCAAGAGCTGTTTGCGTCCCTGCTGAAGCACTGGTCTGCAGAGTTCCAGCGACTCGTATTTATTCAGCTGCCCTTGGTCAAGCAGAATGCCAAAGTACTGGAGTAAAGGGGAAGTCTGTCCCGGCTGAGCTGGAACACTCTGGAACCGGCGTATGGTGTCTGGAGTACGCAGGATTCCCTGCCGGAAATAGAGATGCACTTTAGTTTTCTGTTCTGCTATTGTGGCTTTGCAAGAGTTTCTCCAGAAAGCTGAAGTTAAAAATGCTTGTTATAGCAACATTACGTTTTGCCAGCCCAGAATAAGTCAGAAGCAGCATGGCTGAATATCAGCTCAGACACTGCCTTTGAGATGTTTTGACAGATATGCAATAGTAGCCTATTAGACTCATTTCAATAGCAACGCAGATTTAAGTTCAGAGGACTACCCCACAGAATTAAAACACCCTTGTCCTTGCAAGCAAGTTCCTCTCATCTGAATTTAGTACAATCTTTGCTCTTAGTCTGTCCTTTTTTGTCCTGTTTCCAGGTGCAGCCTCAGCTGCAGGCTGTCTTTTCATAGAGACTTTCTTAATCATTGAAGTAACAAAGATAAGTACCAGAAACACTAAGCCTCATAGCCACCCCTCTGTGGGCTTCATACAAGCTGTAAGATCTTCCAGCATACAATCAGCACTCTCAGCACATAGCGTACAGGTTCTTCACAGGTATGTAAAGTAGTCTACATTAGGACAGGAGCAGTAACAAGATTCTTGTCTTGCCACTTATGAAATTCAGTGAGATTTCCTGAAGCAAGAAGCTTAAGCCAGTAGAGTTCAGTACTATTCTGAATATCAGTCCATTACCTTTGGGGCGTTAGCTGCCACTTTTGCTGCCTCTGAATAGTTCCCTTGTGCAAACAGTGCATTGAATTTTCTGGCAAAGAGTTCCTCAGCACCTGCCAGGTTGTTGCGGACAGCCATTCGTAAAGCTAGGTCAGGGTTCTGCAGCACATTTGTGATATAGGGAATAATATTCTCCTCTTCCACACACACTGAGAGCACCTGAATCAAGGAAAACTTTCAGTTAGTTCAAATATAAGAAGTGAGCCAAGGGCTAAGCTAACCTCTAAAAGGAAAGCTACGGCATACATAGAAAGCTTTTTCATCCTTTGATAATTGCAGAGTCTTGCCATTTTATGTAAGAAACAGACCTTCTGTTAGAAAGAACCGCTACCATCCAATTACTGCATCAAGGCAGATGATTAACAGTCAGTTTAAACTGAGGTATTTACAGAGGTCAGAAATAAGTACTGTCTTTCTGTAACCTGCACTCAGTGTCTTAAGTAACCAATTCTAGAGGATAAGCTAGGAACAAATCTGCTCTGTATTACTCATGCTCAACAAGCAACCACATTTGAAATCAATTCAGTCTAAAGACATAGCTGTACAATGTTAGTAGGCTGATTTAAACCAGTTAAGTTAGAGGTGTATGGAGATACAGTAGCAAATTTTCTTTGGGGCTCAGAACACTGTCAGACATGACATTTTCTGAACAGAGAGTTCAAAGTGAACCTATTTAAGACTTCTATTAGCATGTGCTCTGCAAGAGGGTATAATCTGCCCCCAAAAGAGAGGTACCTTCTAGTTCCATCCTCAACAGTAGGCTGGTGTTTAGATCACTGACTGCCATTACAAAACTCCTAAAATTACACAACCAGAACCCGAGTTGTAGAAGAAACTAGAAGTCAGACAAGCTGTGCTCCTGTTCAGCTGCCCAACACCACCATATTCCTTATTCTATTATTTTGTCTTGTTATTTCTGGAAGCTTTTAGACATTGATATGATCACTACAGTGTGTCATTAAGGGCCAGTGGGATTAGTTAAACAAGTGGTTTCCACGCCAAGCTTCCTTACTTGTCCCTTTCTGTTTACTCCAATAATTCCAGCTGTTGCTTCATGCTGTGCAGTAACAAATATGGTCTCTCCACTGATTCTGTTCATGTAGATACAGGTGCCAGTTTCCAGGTCATACAAGTGGATATAGCCATATTTTGTTATGAGAAACACCACATCATGCTTGTCGCTGATCTGCAAAACAGGAATAGATTAATCAAATTTGGCACTGGATAAAACAAGTAGGTGCTTTTAAGAATCATCAGATAGCTGTGCCATTTCAGGACAACGAGAAGCACTGTTATGCTTTTTACTTTATATTAGAGTACTATCACGGTAGAATGATGTTTTAAGAACTTGAAAGGCAGTTAAATATACATGGATATTTCTTCCATAAATAAGAACATGATGCCTTTGAATGCTGCCTCAGTCTCCACCTTTGATTTAACACTGCTGAAGCAGGAGCAGAAATCACACCAGTTTAGTGCCAAGCCTCAGGTCAATATATTGACCACCTGGCTTCCAGCGCCCCATTACAGCGTCACATCCACCAAGAGAAGGTACAGACTTGTTCTTGTGCTCTTGTTGGCAGCTGTCATACCTGCATGGCAACAGGAAAGTCATTTTGTGCTTCAGGAGGAAAGAAGACATCTACTGCTTTCTTTGGAAATGGCTGATTCCCAGTAGGTGGTGTGCCAACTTCAATGATATGCAGCTGTGCAATAGATAAGATTAGTCTGTTAGTTCTTGTATTTAATTTATGTAACAATAGATTCAACAATGAAGATATGGCAATTCTTTTGCTCCTGAGCCTTAATCCCAAGCTCATGCAAAGATAAACTAAGTCAGTCTTCCTAAACATTTTCACTGTCTAAAGGTGTAGCATACTCTATTCATGTACCATAGATGAGGGAAACAGTTAGGCACGATCTTTAGTTCCCCCTAGCTACTTAGAAGTTTAAGGATTCAGTTAGGTCACTTTATACGCACTCTTTCAACTTGGTTAACATTCTATGGAGACAGTTCTGAAGATGGTTCTCTGAATCTAGCTTCGGTTTTACTTTGGTTTAGCTGTCAAAGTAGCTCACACGATTCCAGTGTTAGTATTAGACCACTAGTTAGCCTTGTAACACTAGCATTTAACTTTTTTCATCCAATAATTTGGAAATAAATTAAGCCTGATACTGGGGATCAGCATCAAAGAAAGATTACAACAGCTTTTCCTTAGGCTTAGCCTGTGAAGCTGAGTGTCACGTGTTTCAAGCAGCTAATTAGGCTGGTCATGACATGCTGCCTCACTTCATGACTCAAAACAGACTCCTGCTACATCAGGTAATCCCTGCTGTGAAGCTCTGTGTGCACCAGTTCTCATATACGTTAGATACATAGCATCCGGACTGATACATAGTCCTTCGCTTTTTTCCTACAGGCACTTTTGTGCTTTAAACCACTTGTTTTCCTGGAAGCAGATAACCAGGGTGAGTCATTAGAGATTACAGCATATTTAGAACCAAGTCTTACCTTACCCCCAGCTTGCCCTCTTACTGCAAAACAGAATAGAGTGGATTCTTCAGCATTTCCTTCCATCTTGAACTGCGCAAAGCTAGCTGCATGTCCCTCAATTGGTTGGGACACTTTTCTGTCTACAGAATATAGCTGCATTGCTCCCACAACACGATTTTGCTAGACAAGATAGAACAAGAGTCAGGAATAAGAGGCACTTAGCCAGTAATTTCAGTTAAGTTAGTGTTGGTAAAAATATTGTCATATCAAGCTGAAGTACCATGCCATGCTTTCTCTTACAAAGGCATCACTTAAGACTCTTGACCTTGTACTAGTGTTTATACCATTACTGTAAGATTTTTTCAGTTACACTTAAGTTTGTTGTTTGAAGATCAAGACAAGCATTTACATTCCCAACAATGTTTTAGGAAAGAAAACATATCAGTTCTGCTCCTATAGAAGGAGGAAATGAGACAAGCCCTGAGCCTTCTGTGGCAGGCCTCCCCAGTGGTAAAGTACCTGTGCAGATATGCCAGTTAGCAGCAGCCATTTCTGCTTAGCATCAGTACGGTAGTTGATGATCTGGCAGCCAGCAAGACTAGAATGGCGATCAAACATTTTCACAGGCTGGGACTCCCCTTCCATACTCCAATGGTAGACTGCATTATCCGTTACAAGGGCAACGGTATTCAGAGAGATCCACTTCCAGAAGGTAACATCATCTGTCATTGTATGAGCCTTCATTTTGCTCTTCATTTCAATGTTAAATATTTGAAGCGTTTTCCCAGCTAGAAAACACAACATTGTTAGCCAGGTTGCAGTTTCCACTTGTTATTTCAAGCCCTGGTTAAAAGTAGAAGAGCTGCACTATGATATTAAACCCTTGTAATTTCCTTTAAGAAAATGCTGTTATATACTGGCAGTATCTTCAGTGACCAGCCATTACTTTTAACCAGACCACACTCCTAGGGCTAATTTTACCAATTTGCCACTACTGAGCAATCAAACAGATGTGGAAAACAACTTGATAGGAGACAAGAGCTTCAGCTACACGAACAAGTTGCATGATACTTCACGTACATCAAAACTAGGTTAACAATAATGCTGAGTCTCTTGAAAGTTGTGAGGAGAGCTATGCCAGTGTCATTAAAAACTATGTCCACATCTGTTTTAAGTATAAAGAAAGTGCAACATGGAACAGTCAAGATGGCAGAGGGCTTTCATAATTCAGACTCATTAACCAAAACTCTTAGGTTGCACTAATGGGATACACAGCTACTGGCTGCAAACCAGACTAACAGAAACTGTGCAAGGAAAGGAATCTAGTGACCAACACAAGCTCTAGAAGGTAAGAGGAACAGTTCTCCAAATTACACAGAATGTTGCATACATACATCCTGAACAGCCACCTGCAGTCATTTCTACCAGTTTTTACAACGCAGTGGCAAATCAGAAATTATTTCTTCCTGTTGAGAAGATAAGTAAGGTTCTGACCAACTTCTACCAGTTTTAGGAGACAGCTATTTAAGCACATGCTAGTGTAGCCCAAGAGGAATATTAAAAATCATGTGAAACTAGGTGCAGGTCAGAATTATCTGCTAGAGCTACTAACTGTAACTCAGCTTGCTAAAGTCATAGTGCCACATGGGCAAGTGCCTCACTCACCAAGGATTAGTTTAGTTAGAAGCCACCATTAGTTCAGCTATTGACATAAGATGCAGAGTCAGGAATTTCTCCAGAGCTTGGAGAAGACTGTCTAACACAGTGTCACTCAGGCTACAGACTAGCAATTTATTTCGATATCTAGTGCAGTTGGAGCTTTAGAGTCAAGGGAGATGACATTCGGGTAACACGTATCCTACATGCTATGCAAGGCATATTAAGAGGCAAAATCTAGACAAGTCAAAAGGGTCAGTCCTGTTTATAAAAAAGCTTAAAATCAAGATCGTGATAGTTTAAGTACACTTCAGAGTTCTTGAGTAGATTAGTTTTCTGAATCTTAAGGATTCCCTGCTTTCAGAGGGCATGAAAAACCTCTGAATTTTAGGCTTTCAGTTGCTTAAACACCACTGTTCAGCCATGTGCACCGTAGATCTGAGCCATTTGATTCTGCTTTTTCTTTTCATAAGACAGGACAGGAACTAGTACAGTCAATTGAAATAACTCACCATCTGCACACACCAGAAAGCATTAAAGTTGTGACAAAACAGTAGCACAGTATTAAAGTCAAACTTAAATAACATTGAATACATAGAAACCTCTCCATTAGCAATATATGCATTTCTAGAGTGACAGTATCTGAGCTTCGTGGGCCTCGTGGGGAAAGAGAGCAACATTTCTGGAGACTCCAGAGGAATGCTTGTTCTCTATCACCAGAGATACCAAGTTAGCTGACCTTGTGCTTTATTCACTACACAAGTCTTCCCTGCATAGTTTTACTTTTCTTATCACTGACTGATATAATAAATATGCACAAATTGGTGCACTCGCCTCTTCCAGCAAGGCCAGAGTAAGGCCTTCAGGAATATTTCCCCTCCTCCCTAGTCTTAGTTTTCTTCTCTGTAAAGGAAGGCTTAGTGAATAGACCTTATATGCTTAGGATATCAGGTCTCACCTCTCTAATGTGATTCCAGACTTGAGACCCCAGAATTATCTTAAAGCCTGAACTTTCCTTCCAGCTCTCCCTGCTCAGAAGCTGTAAGCATCCTGACTGGAGCAAAACACTCATCCTAATGATCAGCAAATAGCAGAAAGCCTTAACGGAAACTTACTGCCCAGTTACCTTCAGCAGGACTGAAAAATGCATTAAACTTAAGCTCCCATTAAGCTGTTGAAAATTGGTAAGGGATCCTCCCACACAAATTGCCTGAGAGACTTAAGTCAGTCATAAACTAGTCTTACAGAAAACTCTCCATCCACTTCAAACGTTTATCAGGACTTCCATACCTTTTAATGCAATGACTTTACTGGCAGGGTTCATGATAGCACTGTCGGCTGAAATTGGTCTTCGAATAGGGTTGCTGGGGTCATTCATGTCAATAATCACCACTTGAGCCTGTTCTCCTACTTTCTCTCTTATGCAGATGAATTTGTCAGACTCCATTGTCAGAGTGCTGAACCCAATGTTTGCTGGGTTGATGCCCAGATTTTGGAGCTGGAAGAGAAAAAAAGGTTTAGCATTAAGTTACTACCTCGGCATAGCCATGAACAGCTTTTGTGAAAGTCGCGAGAGATACTAGGCTTCGCCTCTCTTTTTGTGACATACAACCAAAAATGGCATGGCACACAAATTCTTGCCCATCTTCGATTAAGCCCAGCAGGCTTCCTAGAGAAGCCCTGCAGCGTTCAAGTGCTCGGTACCTTGTCTGAAAGCTCCATTTACAACTTACTGTTTTGAGAACTCAGCTTTTGAACCCCTCAATACGGTTTAATGCACACGGAACGTGCCTGCTCCTCGCAGCTGTGCTAGAGTTGCAGCTTCAGTACTCACTCCCACCAGCTTTGCTTCCAGAGCCCTAACTCATTCCACTGAGCTTGGCAGCTATCACTGTTTCAAGCTTAACATCACACGTGAGGCATCTGAGCTTTATCTTTATCCTTGTAGAGTTAAAAAAAGCTACCTGTCTAGCAATTAGCCTAGTCCTGTCTAGCAGCAAGGCTGTATACCACCCAGGAGGCAGATCTAACACACGAGATGGACACTACCAAAATCAGAAATGGCTCATCCACGGCCATACTTAACACAGAAGATATCAATAAACCACCTCCACAGTCTGCTTCTGTAAACCTTTAAATGCATACCTTTAAATTATGCTTCTAGTATGGCTTGCAACAAAACACAGTTTAGTTAATACCACTTCGTTGTGTTTGCAACAGGCTAGTGTATTAAGATGTCAGTAGCAAAACAAAGTTTATTCCATTTTTAGCAGCAGAAATGCAGAATGGTTAGTTCACCTCACATAGAGGCACCCGGCTTGTGGGTTGATACACCTTCAAAACTGAAGATCAGGTTTCTACCATTAGAGGAATTATCACTTCTAATACTTCAGATATTTGTCTTTCTGGGAGACTGTTTGAACTTCAAGCTCAAGGTCTTCCAAGAAGGGCTAGACCTTCAAAGCCATTTTAGTATTAGTGTTTTTCTTCAAACTAGCACAATAAGCTCTTATCAGCTGTGCTCTGTACGAGCTCCGAGATGACCACGCCTCAGCTGCTCTGTTCCTGCCTACTTGCAGCTTCTGATAAAGAGGATGTTTTACTACACTTCCCCTTTGCCCCGGCTTTCAGACAGCACACGTGAGGAACAAGTAACATCTAAGCTATGGCACACCAAGTTAACAGAACAAGCTTCACAAAAGGCACTTCAGTGGATGATCTGTATCACCCAGTGAATCAAGACAGCCAGATCTTGGTGCAGCTTAAGGTTGAGACTCAAATGCAAATCAGTTTTAGCTCCTTGAGTCTGCTGAAGGAGAAAATTTCTAGAAGATGATTCAGCCTTTGTACATGGTTCTCCATTCACTCTGAATTTATATCCTTTGTCCTAAAGGAGACTATTTCATTGAAGTTACCTCCCTCTTTCAGGAGAGGTCTTCACCATTTGAAGCTCTTCAGTCAGTTTCAAACAACAAGATCTCAATGCTACACCAAAACGATGTTCAGGCTCTTTGATGTTTAAGGGCTCATTTCACATCTAGTTTACAGAGAGTTAACACTGATCTTTTGGTAAATTTAAGGTCTACCCAGCTTTTCTACTTTGAAAGATTTTAAGAGAGATAAGACTAGAAGCAGAACAGATTTAAATGTAATTCTTGAAGCTAGGCATCAAGCTAGCTTAAGTCATTCTTCCAAGGCAGATGATCTACACTTCCTGTAACTTACCACAGTGAACAGTTTCATTCAAAGATAAGCTCCCTTTACATCCATCCACCTGACAATAAAGCCAGGAAACTTTCGAGTGAAAGACAAGTGTTTTTTCAGCTCTCCCAAGAGGAAAACTGCCTTAATGCTGCTACAGCTATAGAAATCAAACCCCACCTTTTTGACAGGTCAGAACTCTGTTACTCAGATTTAAGTCAGTGTTTGAGGTCCAGCATCACAGAACCTGACCACACATTCTTCAGCAACATGGATTCACTTAGAAGATTTCAGATTTAAGTTCAATTCTCCCTTTCACACCTTTATTTGGGTAGCGTTCTCTAGGCCTGGGACTCTGGTACTTGTACATCAGCTAGGCAGGGCTATACTTGTACATCAGCTAGGCAGGGCTATATGCAACCCAGTCACACCCCTGGCAGGCAGAGAAGGTTTGAAGATGTCAGAGTTTCATCTGGTAGAGCTGGAGAGACTTACTAGGATGTGGCATTTCCTCATGCTGGGGCTGCAAGCTTAACAAGTGCAAAATCATTTATCAAGCACTCTGTTTCCTTGTTCATTTGGTAAAGGAGGATAGTTCCAGAGTGCTCTGCCTGGCAGTAACTCACAGCATTGTACTCAAACAGACATTGCTAGCAGAACAAATTGAAGAAGCAAGTCCTAGCAGATGGCAGACCTCCTAGGGAAGTCTAGACATAGCCACTGAATCAAAGTTGCTTAGATATTGCAAGACAGGTTTATCTTAATCATGATCAAACTGCCATCTGCTAGGTGTCATGTCTGAGGTATCCAACCCTAGCTGGCAGTGGAAGATGTGGTCCTTTTTAAACTCAAGACCATTTCCAAAGGCTAGATGCTTCCTTGAAAAGATTTAGATTGGCACTGGAGCTCTGAAGGAAGCTTAGAGAAGCTTTCTGATGGAGGCACAACCATTAGTGAGGTCTTTAAGTACACAAGCTCTTTCTGCTAAGATTTCATCTTTCAATCTCAACAGATCCAAGTGCATGAACCAAGTCTGCTTCAAGCACCGAGACAGGAGGTTGCCTCTAACCATGACAATCTCTGCGCTTGATTACACAAGAGCGTCACCAGCCAAGACCGGCACTCGCTTTGCTCAGCCAGTAAGGCTAATGGTAACTCTTCTTGGCTGCACTCAGACCTGATGCACAGAACTCTTGAGAGTACAGATCATTCCCTGAACTATAGGTTATTTTCTTCCCCAAACAGGCTAAAGTTCAGGTGAGTGAGGCAGGAGTGTTTATAAAGCTAAGCAAAGCAAACAGAGACTAAGATTACTATTAGGAAACATGACAAGAGGTTATTTCTTTGAAGGCTTTTATTATGAAAATTTCAATACATCATGTACAAACGCCTGAGTTTACACTACAACTAAAAGAGTACAGGGGTTTACAGCAGGTTTTCTACCTCTTCTCCTTTTACCACAGAGGAATAAAACCCAAGCATTTAATATTGCACTCATTCAGGTCCACTGCATTTCACTGATTCACAAACAAGTTTAAAAGATTGCTGAAAAAAAGAAGGAATTGTAAGATACTCCTACATTATACTACAAAAAAACACTTCCTTGGCTTTCAAGCAGATGTGAAAGCAGAACTTGTTAGCAGTGCTTGGGCAACCAATTTACAGTTAAGTTATTTTACACCAACATTTGTTGGAAAGTTCAGTTATGCCAGTCTCCTGAAAGCATGTTGAGAAGAAAGAGTTCTATGAAGTAGCTGCTCCATTAGAGTGGAACCATGAAACAGGTTGCCAGAGACAGCAACTCTTCTGTTCAGCAGAGATGCTGCCTTGAAGGACTCATCTAACTTGAGGTTGGATACTTCAGTCAATTGCAGGCTGTACTGAACCATCAAATTCTATGACAACATTTATCTGAACAGTGTTGAGAGGTGAATCATTATAACATGGTAAGTGAAAATCTGATTAGTAAAATTATTTTTTCACTGGACGATGATTCAAGTACATTCTTGGTAACTTACCCAGGAAAGTTGTCATAGTACATGCATGTTTGACATCAAACTGCATGATAAAACTGCTGACAAGAGTCTCTTTGTTGACCCCTTCCTGGAACATTCGCTTTCCTGTGACAGTTTGCTTAGCTGTCAAATAATTTCTCCTTGCCTAGAAGGAAGGCTGCGGAACTGCTGAGTACGCATTTCACCTCGACTCTCACACTCAACAGGATACAACCACTGTTTGTAGCCACAAACAGCTGCTTAGTCTCTGCCCAGAGACTCCTTATCTACATGCAATTAGAAGTCACGTAGCTGGGAAATGCCAGTTAACAGAAATAGTCCCAGTCTTTCGGGAAGCATGGAGCTCCTTGTGCAGCAAGTCACATTAGCTCTGTTGCAAGGCCATGCTTTACTAGGCTATGATTGCACAAGGTAGACACCAGGCTACATTTCAGCCACTCATTTAGTTCCATACATGAAAATGAACAAAGTAAGCTTAAGTTGCACAAAAGACTTACATCCATGCTGATCTGTTAGAGTTACTAACTGCAGTTCGGTAATGCTGGAGTCCCACAGCCAGTCAATGGCTCCAAAGTACTTCATGTTTACCCGTGCAAGGTAAGAATTACAGTTTGTGACAGGCTAGGAAGTTATGTTCTCAACAGATAAGATACCTCTATAATATTCAAGACCTCTTCTATTTCTATACCCTTCCTGTTTTCTGCCTCACCCTCAACAGGCTGAGGTAGCCATCCGGTCTCAGCAGCCACAGGCAGGCTGTGTGACTATTTCAGTTACAAGCCACAGCTGAGACTGTACCTGCTGAAACGAGTTCAAAACCACTGGCTGCCATTACCTATCTTTGGTTAAGTCACCACAGTCCCAGCGTGAAGTGCTAAGGCGTAGTGCCACCAAGACAAGCAGGCCTGTTGACTTCAGTTCCTGCTGCGAGGGACAGGCCACGAGGAATAGCTTATAAACTGCTTAACTAATTGTTCCTATCCAATTAGTTGGCACACAGACACTCCTCAAGACACTTTGATTGTTCACAGCATTCTTTGTTACAGATTTTCCCTCTGTAAGAATACTCCAAGCTCCCTGGCTTTAGGAATTCAGATCCACTAAGAAGCAGGGGGCAAGGCTCCCACCAAAGCAGCGTTAGGCACAGCAGTTCTGTCTTTATTTCCTGACTTAAAATACCAACAAAAGACTTAATTGCTTCAAATTAATGCTGTTATAGCAGAGATTCAGTGTCTTAGGATATATTGAACTGCCTTACTGCCAGCACAATACATGGAAGCATTTTGTTGTTTGTCATTCTTAGAGTGAAGTTGAAGTTTTATTATATGATGCCTTGGCTGCCCAGTTTTATTCAGTTAGCTCTTTGGCATAGCTAGCTATGATTCTGAGAGCCATCCAAGTACCACCACGCTAGAACAGCATAGCCGCCATTCAGGTTTGCTCCCTCCATGACCAATAGATACAAGAACCCTTTTCCTACTTTAAAAGGGTAGTTCTGTCTCGGCATCAAGCACACAGCACGAGCTGACAGTTTTCTGTACTGTCTAGACAAGTCTATAGAATGACTTAAAAATTTTTAAGATATATTTAGGTTCAGAAGAGTACTTATTAATGCCTTAATTCATACCGGTACAGCGGTGTGCCTGGTCCAAGTCCAATTTTTATGTATTTCAGGGTAGTGTGGCTCAATTAAACGGCAATCACAGTTCATCACCTGCTAACTTGTCTGGTTCCTCCTCATTGATCGGGAACACGTAATCTTAGAAAAGCTCTATGCACCCACCACAGTAAGCAGGTGTGTTTTACTTTCACCCTCGAGTACACAGAGGCACCAGCTTATGGAATCCCTAAAATCTGGATACAAGCAGCCAGATTCGCAATCATTTGACATACTGAACTCTGATCTCCCACTACATGCCCACTGTACTGCTTCCTCATGGCTACTTTAAAAAAAAAAAAAAAAAAAAGCAGCACTATAAAGTTTTATAACAAGAGTCCAGCAGTTTTAATTGCACAGGAATCAAGTCTCTCCTTGGAAACTCCCAAGGAAAGTTTCTCTGCAGCGTGTTGTTGATGTTCTTTTGTGGCAAGGCAGGCATCTACAACAGACAATACACAGATAACATCCTACATATTTGCAGCTACTGAGATTTCAGAGGTATGTAATGGGACTCAGACAAACACGACCTGAAGCCTGACTACACATTTTAGTTTTAGACTTCACTTAGTAAATATCCAGAAAGCTTACTTAGCCCTAGTAAGCTAACTACTTGCCACATCTTACTTGCCCAGGCTAGATCTCTAGCTCAAATTGTGGGTGCAAAGCTTGCTGTGCTGACAAGACATACAGAAGCACAACAGTGCAGGGCTTCTGGAGCCTTTAACTCTTCGCTCCCATATCACCTAGCCAAGATGCTGACAAGGACAGATAACGCCAGCGTGCCTTGAGTAGCGCAACGTGGAGTGCAACTGGGTTGAAGCTGAAGATCAGGACAAGCTTTGTACAGACAGTAGCTTGACCGTTTTCTGACCTGCAGTAGTGGATCCACGGAGAACTAGTATCGTACTACATGTAGTGCTGATTGCCAGTCTTTTAGATTAATTAAAAGCAACTTTCAATAATAGCCTCACGAGAACTTTCCCATTCATATCCATCACCTGCCTTTTTATGAATAGGGCTCCAGTTGGGTACCTTGACTTTCATTAAAGATCAACTGCAAACTTGCAAGTGTTGCACAACACCTGCATGACAAGTTTCCCAGACGATGTAGGTCAGGCACAGTTCAAGAAATTGTATTATTGAGTCCATGAGAACTCCCTACGAATGGCCTGGAATATGCTAAAGCAGTTCTGGTCAGCAAAAATGTAGCAATATCAATGTTTCTGCTCTCAAAGTTTACTCCAACAGCAAGTCAGGAGTTTCAGCGTGAAAACAGTACCTCTGAGAATTCAAGTTCCTCTGAATTTTTTCAATGAAATAAAATGAGGAAGTTCAATAGTTACAGCAAACTGAAGCGTTATGGGCAAGAGCCACGTGCACTTAAGCTCAGAAGGCTGGACACCCAGTCTTACAAAAGACCAGCTCACATATGCAGTTGTAAAAGATACTGGTTAAGTTTGTGGTCTACATTAAATAGGAACAGGGGAAAAATACAAATAAACAGATAAATCAGTCTTTAGTCAGAACAGTCACATTCCACAGTAGCGCTGGCCTGAAACCTATCAGCACTTCTGGAGTGAAGCAGATGAGTTTCCTTATGTAATAGCACTCATGTCATTAGAGACCTGGTAGTGGGTCACAGGCAAGGTTTGTATCTTAAATAATGCATCACAGATGCATTTCCACAATACTTTATTAAGAGCTGGGCTACCCAGAAGGATGAGTTTCACCTGAGTATGCAGAACCTTCTCATAGCCGGTTCTAGGCTATGCCACTACCAGGAGAGAACACTCGCTCAGAGCTGAAGCTCTGGCCAACTCATGAGATTCTCCTGTCAGTGCTGCTCACTGCAGAAAAGTCCAGGACTACACCTAAGCTCTGAATTCTGGCCTGGTTTTAAACTGATATTGAAGTAAAATTAGCCACTGCTCAACAGTTAACTAGCTAGATAAAAAACAATCATGGCAGCATTTTTTAAATCTGAAAACACCACCACGGACAGTGGTAATTTACACAGCAAAATAAGTATTTTGCAATTGTTCTTTTAACACGGTGTCTAGAAATTGAGTTCTTTCCACTTGGGTTAGAAAAAAAAGTCACTACGAATCATGCGAATCCATCCTTAGGTTAGTGCCCACCACAGTCCCAGTTAGCTAAGCACAAAACACATACAGACACATCACAGGGAAGCAGAGCAACAGACGGGTTGCTAGAATCCAGAAGACCCTGCCTGAGTATGTCAATGTAACTTTTATTATACAATTTCTCCTCAAAAATACTCCTCAGCAGTGAAGCCAAGCTTAATACCATCACAGCTACAGCAACGCAGGACGAGAAGCGTGGCTCGTAGTACTTCGCCCTATAGACTTGTCAGATAGGAAGTACACATTGCACAACTGTATTGCTGCTTCCAGACCCCTCCCTGTACTTCAGCTTCACCGAGACATTAAAGGTGCATGCTTATTTGAGAAGGTAACCTTGCATTCCTGCAGTGGAGTGATTTTAGAATTTGTTACTAGTGCCTTTAGAAGGCCACGTTAAAGAAGCTAAAGGCCATGACTTGGAAATCATCTATTAGTATGTGGTTATGGTTTCATGACACCCAAACCCAGAATCTGTTAGAGGCCAGTAGACAGAAAGTGTAGACCTGGCACTTCTGTGCCTGCACTGCCACAGCTGTACTGCAGGGAAGCCCGCAGTAGCTTTCACATTTCCCTGCAATATGCGGGTTTTCTTCATAGAAGATGACATTACAAGTCAGAGCATCAATAAAATGATTTAGCATGTCCTTGCAATTATAAGAAGTCTTAGCCCCATTAAAAAAAGATATATATATATATAATTAAGCAATAAAGGGAGACAGCTCGGCCACCTCATTAATTTACGCCCCCGCCCCCCCCTTGCAGGCCCCGTGCCGAAGCGGGGTTTGCCCCTCGCCCTGCCCGGGAGGAGAGGGGCTCTCTCCTGGGAAGCGGAGAGGAACCACCCGCCCTCTCCCCTCCCACCGCCGCACCGCCCAGCAGGTGCTAGCGTGGGCACGGCGCCAGCCTCGCCTACACCACCGGGCCGAGACGCACTCCGCCGCCCAGAGCGGGGAAGGCAAGGTGGGGAGCGGGCAAGGGCAGGATGCCCGGCCCCGGGGCCCGCGCCTCGGCCTCTCGCCGCCTCCCCGGAGACGGAGCGGGCCGCAGCCCTTCCCCTCACGCCCCGGCCCGCACGGAGGCAGCGGCGGGCGCGCTGGAAGGTGCCCTTCGGGGCGGCAGGGCGGGCAGCCCGCGGCGGGAAGGCGCTGCCCGAGCCAGACGCCAGCAAGGCCTGCAAGAGGGCGGCCAGCCCGCCGCCGGAGGGGCCCGGGCCGCTCCGCGGCCCTCAGGGAAGGCCCGCGGCCTCTCGCCCAAGTACCGTCCCCGGGGCGGCTCCTCCGCCTGAGGGAGCGGCCCGCCCGCCCCAGCGCCCGCTCCCCCAGCCCGGCCTCCCCCGGCCCCTCCGCGCCCACCTGGAGGTGCTCCTGGAAGCGAATCGGCAGGATCTGGGCCATGGCGGCGGCAGCGGGCTGGGGCTCCAGTCCGAGGCCGGACCGGAGTCACACCTCAGCGGGGTGAAGCGGGACCGCAATGGCGGAACAGGCCAGCGAGCGGGGAGAGCCGCGGCGATCCGGAAGCTGCCCCCGCCGGCGGAAGGATACCGCCGCGGAAGGAAGAGGCCTGCCCTCACCTGCCGGGACCGGCCTTAACTGCGCCGGCCGGGCGGAAGGATCCCGGCGGGCGGCGTGACTCACGCGCCGCGGGGCCAATGGGAGCGGCGGAGGGATCCGCCACCGGAAGGGACTATTTCGTGCCTCAGCACTCCGCCCTCCCCGGCCTTTTTTTTTTCCTTTTTTTTTTTTTTTTTGCCACATCATGCGACCGGGGTGCGGCTGCGTCACTTCCGTTCCGCGCTCGTCGCCCCGGCGGGTCACGTGGAGGGGGCAGAGCGGCCGGGCAAGGTGACTCGCCCGGGGCCTGGGGCCGGTTGCCCTGGAGACGGGCGGGCCCGGGCTCCCTCGGCGGCAGCGGCTGAGGCCCCGCCGCCTCCCCCGAAGCCCCGGGCAGGGCCGGGATCGGTTCCCCCCCGAGCCCGGCAGCTCCCGGCCCCGCCGGTGAGGGCCCCGCCCGCTCCCCTCGGGTTCTGCCCACCCTTTTCCCCCCCATTTTAGCACCGTGCCATCACCACACGCTGCTGCTCTCCATGAACAGCGCCTGGATGGATCGAGGGTGCATTTTCCCTTGCTATGCACTAACAAACCCTAATTAAAGAACAAAAACAAAGCAGGGAAGGACGATAAGCTGGTGCCAACCATCTTCCCTTCACCAAAATCACAAGCACCACCAGAGCCTGCAGCAGCCCCTTGAAACTCCAGGGATGGGCCAAAGGACTCTTCCCACGTACAGCTGTTAATGAGTGCTGTAACATAATGAAACTTTAAATTTCCTTCTATGTTTATTAACTTACAGTGTCACTGCAGCCCACAGAAATGGGTAAAACTTAACTCTTTCTACAGGACTGCAGCACACAAGGCGCTCCGAGTGCTTTACCAAGAGGCTGGGTGTGCTGTAACGCGCGGGCACCCCGGCAGGCCGAGCCACTGCTTTGCTTCTATCTTTCCTTATTTTGCAATCTCATGGTTATTTCCTCATACCCTTTTTGCTTTGTCTTAAATTCACAATTTCAAAACCTCTGAGCAGCCCTGGAACACAAGGGAAAAAAAAAACCCTCCCTTCTTGCTACTAAGAAAGTAAAATAAATAAATAAATAAAATAACACAGCATTGGGATCTGCCAAGAGATAAAATAGCCCCAAGCAAGAGCAGGCGTTCTAGCACCTGATCTCAGACCTACTGCGTAGTGCAGGTGCCATTTGACTTGCAAGTGGCTATGACATTGCAAATATAATATAAATCAAAGCAAACAGCAATAATTTGTGGGCTTTTGCAAAATTCGGGCTACAGGTTTAGTCAAGAAAAAGCACTGGCTTCTCAAAAGCAGAGTCTGAGCAACAGTGTGAAAGAACAAAACCCTTTTCCATCTGAAGCCAGGATGAAGGGCCCAAGGAAAGAGGAATCGTAAACATGCCACTTCCTACAAAGACTGATCACGACCAGTAATTGTTTGATTCACGCACTCCCGTAGGAACTAGAAAGGCATTCATCTTGCTGCCGCTTCTGTGCTCTGCATGCACAGAGAAGGGGCAGGCGGCAGCAGTTCTCCTGCAGTGAGGAACTCTGCGACTGAAACTTGCAGGGCAGCCGCAGGCATCGCTGCTCGCTCCTGCTGTTGCCGCTGACAACTACGGTGTTGCTGGAGTTAAGCCTCTTACAGCCTGGCAAGGTGGCACTCGGCCCTGCAGGGCAACGGGCAGAGGACACCGCAGCCTCGCCAGCTCTTCCAGACATGAATCACACCTTCTTCGCTAGCTTTGGCAAGTACGCAGACCCGCCTCAGCTTTTTCATTTTCATAGGTACAATCACAGAAAGAGGGACAATTATCAGACCTACCACCTTCTTTATGAAGAATAACATTATGACATTCCCCATAAGAGAATCCCAAGGGTTTTGAAAGCTCATGATCAGCTACAGCCTGTGCAGTGCAGAGGTGGAATGCTTAACATTTTACACCAAGTGCTAAGGCTTACTTACAACATCGCTTCAACAGCGTTAGCTAGTTACCTGAAAAGCAACTGAAGGTGACACACAGCGCAAACAACCGAGGCATGAAAAGTAACAGTAAGTTCTTCCTGCTTTTTGGAAATTGTCTTACACAAAATATTACTTACTGAAAGTGGAAAATAGCAAAAAAGACAAGCTCCACACTGGAGCGCTGGAACATTTTAGGATTGTTAAGGTGACAGAAGGAGATTACCTCTTTATTGAGAAGGAAACAAACTTTATGATGACAAAGCATCATAGCTCTTTGCTTTTTATATACTTGAGTCGAGGAAAAAAGCTAGTATTTCCTTGTGTATTCTTTCTACACATTTGCAACAGTCATTCTTCAGACCAAAATCCATACATTCTAAAAATAACAGTCACCAAATTCAGAAAAACAGCCCCCCCAGGCAGCAGGCCTGCTGATGGACTGCAGGACATAACCTGGCTGAGTACTGGATTGACTGCTGGGTTGAGGGTTGTTTTTTTTTTGCCAAATGGAAAACACACAGTGCTAAGTCATCCCTGACAAAAATTATGCAGTGAGCAAAAATGTGAAAACATTTACAAAATACTTTGCATACAAAGAGATCTTCACCCAGAACCATCACTGTACATGGTACAGCACAATACACAGTCGGAACAACACTGTCTGCAACACAATGCAGGTGGCAAACGTCCTTTTGAATTTAGATCCTGATGGTTCCATCATTAAGAGCACTTCCTACACGCTTTCCTGAGCATGAGGATTGTATAGCCACAATCATACAAAGTAAAATGGATAAAAAGTGACAGGTCCACTCCTTTTAAAAAAAGAAACCTTTAAGAAAATTTTATTAATAATGGCACTGAGACCTTTCTAAGTCAACTAAATGCCACAGAATTGGCACCACAGTAAGTATCATGTCTTCACCCACATTTGAGGCCACTAAATTGTTGCCAGTGACATGTAGCAACAAAATTCAGCTTGGTAACTTTTCCTTGCTGGATGCAGCAAAGGAAGATTGCGTTTGTATGCCTTGGCACTCAAACTTACCACAAAGCAGAAGTTTTCCTTCACTCCAGTTAGTCATTTTGCATTATGCAAACATACCCAGAACAACTGCACCAAACCGCCTTTCCTCACAGTGGGAGCAGAGCAGCAGCGAGTATTACCCCATTTCTTTCAATGGGCCACTTAAACCCTGTGCTCTTTGCTGCTTTCTCTCAAGATAGCGAGCTCGGGCATCCAGTATTGACTGATCATCATTCCTTCTCTCCATCTTCTTTGCAGAGTTGTCTGTGACTCCTTCTGGGGGAAGAGGAGAGAGAGAGAGAAATATACTCTTCTGTGTCAAAAAAACAACCAACCAAACAAACAAACAAAAAAAAAACCCGAAAAAACAACCAGCATTACAATTCCTCCTATTTGTAAAATATCCAAAAACCCCCAACAGAATCTCAAATGTTTTTCAAGTCCCAGTCAGTCATTTGAATGATTTCCAGAGAGGACAGACTGTACCACAGCAGGGAGGGGGAAAAAAAAACCAAAAAAAAAATCATGCCTTAACTCTCATGTCAATATTTGCAGCTGGGCTCATCTCGTCCCCAAATGTATATCTTGCTTTTTATAGTAACACACACTATGCATCTTGTGTTCTATGCACCCATTTCTTCTCTAAATTACACACCTCAAACGCAGGCTTAAGCAGGAGAGGGACAGCACTGGGAGCAGGAAAAAAGAGCTTAGAATAAACTATCTTTATAAATTTCCACAGGTAGGAGGAAGAGGGAGGACAACATACAGATAAAGGAGTGGGAAAAGTCAATACTCCGGTTCAGACACCGCTAGAAATGCACATTCTCTCGCTGAGCCGAGACCTTGGGAGTGCTTCTCCCAGAAGGAAAGAAAAGCAGGAAATATTTTCAGTTTAAAATAAAATTTAAAATAATAAGAATGATTAAAAAAAATATATAATAATTCAAAGACTCTGAGAGCCTAAGTATTGTGTGAATGAAGCAGCTACTGCAGCCTGTTCCTAGGGCTCTGGGGCTGGGCACCAGATTCTTTGATATGAGGAAGGACCTTTAATCAGCATTCACTCTTGGAATATTTGTAATTATTCTGTCTTGGAGTCAAATAATAATTCAGCTCATGCTGCAGCCTTTCCTTCCACTGGGCACTAATTAAGCCTTTGTCAGCTATTCAGCCACATATTTTTATGAAGCTCCCAGAAATACAACATCTGTAAGGTCAATATTAATCTCAAATTAATTTCCAATTGCCTGGTTAAGTCAAACAGTTAAGGGGGACAAAGAGAACAAACCTCAGCTCCTTGGACTTCAGATAAATAGAAAAGGCTCCTCTGCGTTATTCAGTAATGCAACTATCCTTTCCAGCAAAATTATAACCAAATCCAATTCATGTTTTCATCATTTAAAATGGTTGTTTTATACAATAACGCAGGACAAAAAGAGACGCTAGCTGAGCACAATAGTCTACATTTTTTCCATTGTTAAGGAAACTGAAGAGAATCTATATTGCCAGTGCCTGTACTGTCTATTAAATTAATGTTTTGGAAGGGTCAGCTCAGGAGTAAAGAGGCCCTTTGAATACTTGGCTGCTTTATGAAACCTGCTGACAGAAGAATTCAAAGAATGTCAAGCAGCCAGATCAGTTAGCAGGCACCAGTTTTAATTAAAACTGACAATTTCTTTAAACATATGGCATTAAATTCATTGTTGGAATGAGACATTCACCAAAATGTGACACTTTTTCCTCTGTGTTGTTTTGTTTGTTTGTTGTGTTTTTTTTTCTTATAGCCCTTAGGACTTCTCTCTCTCAGGACAGTATTATTTTGGGTATCTATGGCTAGATACCCTTTGCAAACTTAAATAATGGTCAAAATGCTTTTAATCAGCTCTGTGTTAAAGTTCTGTGTTAAAGTTCTGCTCCTGTCAGCTATAGTAAACCAAAATGGGGAAGCACGACAAGAACCAGTAGACAAACACCACTACGCACACTGCCGAGGCAGGAAAATAAGGATTGCAGGGCTGTAGTAAGACAAGAAAACAACTAGAGCTACACATCAAATATGTTAAGCACATCCAGATGAACACCTACTAGTCCAGAATGCATTCAGTGACATAATACACACACACATGTCCACACCAACCAAGAAAACTACACACACCATAGATATGGACTAGTAATGCACTTACCATACTGCCTTTTAAGGTCCTCCTTATGCTTCCACTTGGTTATTTCCTCTTCAGTTACTTCTTCCCGTGCCACACTGCTCAGTTCATATGCATCTATTTGATGCAATCTGGGCAACAAGTCTTTGACCCATTCATAGCGAACAGGACACACTGTCCGGACATAGATTTTGGATGTCACTGTGACGTCATGGAAGATGATCCACTCAAGGCGAGTCTCCTGGTTATATAGCTGAAAAAACAAAAGATTATTTTAGAACTGATAAAAAAGAATTTTTCTTTCTAGAGCACTCTCCATTGGGATATCTTCCAATGCTTCAGATGCAAGGATGAGATAAAGTTGACGTTACCATAAATTTTCAGACAGGGAAACTGAAGCATAACGACTCGCTTAAAATTGCCCAGGAAATCCAAAGAGCCAGAGAGAAAGCCCAGTCTATGTCACACTCGTTTCATAAGCCAAACATTTACCAAATTTGAAGAAGTGAGGCTCTTCCCCACTCTCAAAATAAACACTGCAACTGTGCTTCTCCTGGCCTTAAGTCAGCACAAACCAAACGGAAGAGGAAGAGTTTACAGGGACCTGCCTCTTATTCCTTTTACAGATCCTGTGCTACTTTATTAACAGACTTTGGTAACTTACTGTAGATGAAGGATGGATATAGACTATGCTGCCATGTCCGTCCATTGTGCAGAATGTCCTGGCTGCAGATCTGAAAGGTTTGTGGGAAAAAAAAAAAATATAATGAAACATACTTTGCTGTTGATTAGACAGCAACACTAAACTAAGCAAATCAGCAGCAGCATAGGGGAAAATACTCAAATATATAAGCAGAAAAAGATCCTTTCAGAATTAAATTGTAAAAAAACAATGAGGAATAAAATATATCTGTCTAATTTACCACAGTAACACTGCAGATATAACAACACAATAATAAATAGGGTTTGGGATTGAAGTCTGACAGCCATGATAACTGGACATTTCCAAGCCCTTTAGTTTAATATCTGGAACTACTCATCAGCTCGCAAGTTCATTTCACAGATAGAACAACTGCTAGTCCAAGGATGTAAGCACCTTCCCCAGGAATGTTATGAGAGTCAAAAGCAGAGTACCCCCCAGGCTTCCAGCCCCGGGCAGAAACACCACCTTCAGCTGCAATTGCTGCTTTGCTACTTTTAACAATATACAGCCTTACTCTTCTTGCATAATACCTTTTCCATTCAATTCTCCAAATTTTATTACTTACCTCCTAGCTACATTGATAAAGTAACCTGCACATAGACATCTTCTTAGAATTTCAGTTCTGGAGCCTTCAAATGTCTCTTTAGGGAAGTCTGGCAGCTATGTAAAGAAAAAACAACACAAATCAGGATCTTTCCTAAAGAAAAAGTGGCTATACCCCCTCCTTCCCATGGATTTTAAAACTTTGGGCTTCTCACCCTACGGAAACCATGAGGAAATGAGGAAAACCCTCCTTCTTGCTTGTTAAGACCATCGTACCTGTTAGTTACACAAGCTACAGCAAGGATGCGCTAATAAATATTTAACTGGATTAGTTTCTACTGGAGAAAGGCAGCAGCCATCTGGCAAAGGCTCAGTAGTCCAGTACATGTCTTAAATGTAAACTTATATAACTTATACAAAAATTAATTTTTTTACCTGTTTCAGTTTACTGATTATTTCCCGAAGTTGTTTTTCCACACTAAAAGCAGATTTTAAAGCTCTCCAATGGATCCAGTATTTCTGGCACCAAGCTGAAGGAGACTTGCTGAGAACAGAAATACTTGTATTATAAAGAAGCCCTTTGTAAGCTGCAGGCAGAAATTTGCCTCTATTTTTTGTTATGGTCGTACAAAGAAGGCAACCTACACAGCCAGATACTTTGTTAGTTTAAATAATAGGTGTCTTGATAGAAATTTCAGATCACAATAAGGAATAAATCTGCAATTAGGCATGAGTACATACATGTGCATATACGCAATATATTTAAAAACTGTCAGCAGCTGGGAGTTATGAGCAATGCAGAACCACTTACTGTAAGGAATCATTTTATACCTTGCTTTGCACTGTTCAAAAATATTTAAGAGGGTTGCAAAGTCATTGCATCCTCCCACTTGTGAGGAAAGTTCCTGGTGTTGAAGTTCTGCCTCCTTTTGCTTCTGAGGATCACCTGAGGAAGTAAGTTATATCTCACTTCAACAAAGTAATTTTTATTTGTGACTCCTACTTAATTTTCTATTAGTATCTTTCCAAAGTCTGTTTGACAGTCTTGTCTCTTTATTCATGTTATTTTTAGATTTGTCTCTCCTCCACAGCTGCCTTTACAGTTCTTCCTCCTTCCACTACTGCTGAACGAGAACACATAGGTGCTATTAAATCTGTGATTAATCTCAGTCAGCACTAGAGATGAAGACTTCTAGTCTCTTAGAAAGAAAGGTTCTACGTATTTCTCTCTCACAATCAATTCAGATGCCGACATGGAAAGATAAAGGAACAGCAACCTTAAACAAACAGCTCACAGGGATCAAGTGAAAGCTTTGCCCTGAGAGAAAAAACAAGACTGTAGAAACTACCCCATCATAGCACCGTCTAATCTATTTACCTCAGCTTTTGTCCTAGTACTCAAGTGCCATAGTAATGGAGGTCTTAAAATAAATAAGAGTCTAGGAAAAATGCGATCTGTGAGTTCAGTGGGAATTCACCTTCACTAAACGCTAGGAATGTACTAGGCAAAAGCAACATTTCCAAAGTATTCTTTCAAGTTTTAAATACTCAAAGAATTTCTTCCCCAGCACAATCTGTTCCCCTTAGTAGAGAGGGATATGGCTGCAAAGGGCAATGCACTGCATTGCTGCTGTACTGCAGACGATGTCAGAAGTTTGTGGGTATTAAAAGTAACGCTGATGAAGTAAGGAGGCCTGTTCGTATACGTATTGCACATGAGCAAGTGCCTTCAGGATGGGAGTCTCCGTGTTTGCGTCCTAAGGTACGGGGCTGCTGGAGAGCCACGAACATGTGCATTAGCTAGCGGAACAGATAACACGGGCATACTGCCAGATGGAGGATGGGAAAGCAAACACACATTTTTGGGAATGAGAAAGACCCCAGAACAGAATCCAGGCTATCAGTACTGTCAGCAGTGTCTTTAGCTGTTGCACTAACGGGCAGGGTTAATAGACTACAGAGATAACTGGACAAGAGCCAATGAGTGACTAGAAAGGACAAAGGTCTCCCACAAAGACTGGGGGGGAAGGGGGGGACAGACAGGAGGGGAAACGAGATAGGAAGGAGGATGTGGGAGATTGAGTTTAGCACTAGTGAGAGGTGCTAGCTTGGAACCACAGCAAAATTACATTTTCCATTTAGAAAAACACTGGAAATGAAGACAGTAACAAGTTGAGCTTCTCACAGTTTGGTTAAACAGAGTTATTGAACAGAAAAGCCAATCCAGAGGCAACCCCATTCGTTAAAAACAAATTAATCAGTCCCTGTTGTCTGTACTTAGACCAACAGCAAAACATCTGCTGTGGTGTGTTTTCTGGTGGGTTTGGTTTTTTTTTTTTCTTTTCCCTCCTGTAACACAGTTTTCCCCCGTATGACCTCTCAGCAATCCACTCGCTTACCCATACGTGGCTTTACAGCTCACAGCCTTGGGACAAACGCAACCCAATTCCATGGTATTTTGAAGTCTTTGGAACAGCTGTTGTCCAATTCCTAGTGTGCAGTGTGCCCTGACTCCATCACAGAAAGCTGTAAAAGCATACGGGCGAAGTGCCATTGTGTATTTGTCCTAATCTTACCATTCTTCCCTACAGGTCTGCTACGATGTACTCTGGGAGACAAGGCATTGCCCTTGAGGAATCTTCCTCACACTGCAGCGTAAGGGTTATTTAAAGTGTTGGGTCCAACTAAGGAGACCAGCTTGCTCCCTAGCAGGAGTATCCTTACGCTCAAGTAAAGGCTTGTTCAAAATACAGAATCAGCTCCCATTTTATAGCCTTGAGATACACCTATAAGATACTGTGGCCTCAGCACAGAAAACCACTGAGAGCAAAAAAACCCCACAGAGGGAAGCTGTAGAAAAGGTCTCCAGGTGAAGCAGTGGTTTCTGCCTAACCATTGCCCGAGGTGTCCTTGTCCAAGCACAATTCCCGACCCACCCAAGGCTGCTTTGGGATAAGGGGCTTCCTACCTGGACGAATGAAGACATTTTCCACAGACAACATGGCTGCTATGGGAAGCAGCAGATCTTCACAGTCAAGAGAAGCAGCTTTTATGACAGCACAGGTCAGGTTGGGAGGGAGGGGAAACTGCACCAGGAATTCACCCAGTCTTGTCACGTGGCCTCTCCTTATCCCAGGAAAAAGATTCAAATACCAGATTCAACAAAACTATGTTTAAATATAAATTGGAACATGCACACATAATGTCAGCCACCACATACTGATAAAGAGCATGAAAGAAGCGCTTCCCTCTGGACTGTTCTAGCACTGCAGTCTGCGTGTGCCCAGAGAGGTGCTGGAGACATGAAGCAAATGTCACTAGCAGAAGAATGTTTCACCTCTCTCCAGTCTGCTTATGCCCGCTTCATGGCAGGCAAAGCCAGCTTTTTAAGTGGATCAGATGCTTAAGATATATATTTTTTTTTTTGCAAGAAGAATTCCTGGAAGCTTAGGATAAGATCTCGCTTCCTGTCTTGAGTTCTTGGATGGGCCTCACAGCTAGTGCCTAAGCAGCTTCGTCGCAACAGTCTGGGATCTGCTGCCAGGAACTACAGCACAGAGTTGAGGTAGTTTGTCTGAGGTCACTCAGGAACTCCAGGACAATGTGGAGAAATTAATTTGTATCTCTGAAGTCCTAAGCCATGCTCTAACCCTCATTTTACAGAGAGTATATTAAAATCCAATTGTTAACTTCCTGATCTAATGAGGAAACATATTCTACTGCTGGGGGAAGTCCTTTAGTCCACATGAACAACTCACTAACGCCAGTTAAACCATTAGATTTTAAATTCTTGTAGTGACTACACCCTTTATTTTTTACCTGTCAATAGCATCACACTGGTAAAGTTCCTTGAGAGCTTCCAAAATATGCCTTTCTTCAGGGCAGTCCAAATAGGGAAATCTAGTAAAAAATGAAGTAAAAAAAATCTCACTGTTCAGACTCAGTATAGTTTTGTTAGTTTTCATAGTTATCAAAATACTTTTGTAACCTTCCAATACAGGTTTCTGACCAAAGTGCACGTAAGCTTTTTCAGTATACGGGTGTGCTACTACATGTACAGCCTCAAGCTGAAGAATTACGATGACAAATCCCAACATGGCACATGCGAAGATGAGCTTTATTTCCTGCACACGTATGATATGAAAATTAAACAATTCCACAGAGATAAAGCTTTTGCAATACGAATATCAGTATTTTAAAGGAACACTATTAACTATTTAATTTTGGAGAGAAGGGCTAGTTTTGGCAGAACCTCAAACTGAACTTGAGCTCAAGATCCAATCTGGCATTAAAGACTGAGGAGAACAGCAGAAAAGCTGATTGTGTCGAAGTGCCACAGTTGGCCAGGGACCTAATCCTGCCTCCTGCCAATAGGCTGTTGGTGCCTGTGCTGCCTTGCTGCTGAGACTCAGGAAGAAAACGATAATCTCCCCCCTCCATGGAGGTTACCTTATGACATCATGCACGGAAAGGCACTTCAAGGTCAGGATCACAGATGTCAGGCTGGTTCTCTTGATCTCTGGGACTGTGTGATCAGGCATACACTGCTCCCAGAATTCCTTGCTGTATAGCCGATAGCTTTTTCCAGACGATGTCCTGCCAGCTCGGCCAGCTCGTTGCCTCGCTTCACTCCTTCCAAAACAGAAAGGCAGGGGAAATAAAAAATTCAAACTCCTGATCTCTTCTGTTATTATCCAAAAAAGCATGCTGTAATTATGATAAATAATAGCAATTTCTATGCCGGTAGATGGAAGATCTATTATACTGTGCAGCAACTGAGAAATCCCGCTATACAAGAACCAGCAGAATGAAGAAACATTTCTGTGCAAGGGAAGATTTTTTTTAAGCTTCTCTGAATCAGGCTGTTGTATTCAGCAAACACAAGATGACATGTGAGCCACTGTTCAGACTACAGACAATGCATTGTCAATTCCTTCTTAATGCCTGTAACTTATTGGAAATTGTATGTCCTGAACCACTTTCTATTTAGCAGCAAACAAAATGGCTTTAAATTACGGAGCCTCAAAGGCACTCCCCACCCCCCTTTTGTTTATTTTTAAAAAGATCAACCAATACACAGTATTGTCAGAGCAACTCCCAGAAACACCAAGCAAATGACCTTTATAAACTTACTTTGAAATGGGCACCACCTCCAGTATGTCCAAGCCAACTCGGGGGTTATGATTCAACTGCTTCACAAATCCACTATCTACTACGTATCTGAAAAAGATTCACACTCTGTCAGAGAAGAAAACAACAGAGCTCTCAGGAGACAGACAGGTAACTGTCACATGCACACGATCAAAGCAAGAACACAATTTACCCTACAATTGCTGCAAAGGGGTAGTTGTACTTTGCTAGTCAGCTGCAGCCCTGCTACGGTTCAGTCTACAGGATGTTACAGCTGACCCCTCCCCACACCCAAGGAGATTATGCCCATTTAATGGAGCTGAGATTTGATTTCAAATTAGGGTCCAACAATAATAGTCACCTGTAAGACTATATAATAGTAGCAAAGGCTTTTTTTAATTCATTACACACACAAAAAAAGGCAACAGGTCATTACGGGACAGATATACTAGCAGAAGAAAGTCAGACGTGTTTTTCCAAATCTAGTAGAATTTTCTGAATTACTCCCTCTGTTACAGCTTTTAGGAAGGACAGGAAACAGTACCTGACTCCTTCAATTGTCAGAGACGTTGCAGCGATGTTTGTGGATACCACACATTTTCTAATGCCCGTGGGAGCTGGCAAAAATATTTTTTTCTGTTGATCTAAAATGACAGGTAGGCAGTCAAACAATCTGTTAGGTTACAATGCTCTGATTTCAAACCACATCTCTAACACTGTGCAAACTTACTCAAATGCTTAGTGAAAGTCATTTGAATGAAATTAGAAAGTGAATCATATAACATTCTAAAATACAGATTCGGTATTATTTTAGCGTTATGTCAGAAATCAGAGAATATCTTCTCCATTGCTTGCATATTCAAGAAGAGTTTGAGATCAAGAAAGGCCAACTCTCCTGGATGTTTCCTAACTCAGAGCTACGAAAAGCAAACAAGATGTTTGGTCTTAATAGAATCTTCATGAAGGATCTAAAGGGTTTTAACAATCACAGCAAGTGAAGGTGAACATGCAAAGTTTCAGTTAAACGGCCCATGTCTCCAGCAAATCTTCTTTTCACATGTAACAAAGCAGCATATGCAGTTTCCATTAATTCATTTGGCTTTCCAAGGAACAAAATAGGGAGGTGGAAATTCAACTTTCCCCTGAAATTTTCTCACTTCTTATACTTGAAAAATATAAAAGTCTCTTTAAGAATAATTCTCTCTTGTGTATTTAAAAATATTCAAACACAATGGCCTCTGAGAAACTACCACAAGGGGGGGGGGCGGGAAATCACTCTCAGCCAGGAATCTAATACCCATCATGGAGTAAGGAAGAAGCTATACCTTTCTTTTATGCAACTTTTCATTTTGCTCTTTCAAGAAGGTACAAATTTTGCTCCCTCTCTGCAGATTGTTACCAGAGCTTTCCTCTCAGCAGCACTTCCAGATGGAAGTTGCTGTCCTGCTCTTCTGAACACTTATTCAGCCTCTTGGCATTCTACATACTGCACCCACACATTTAAACATCGCACTCGTGTTCATCTGAACATACAGTGTCTGTGTTCAGAAAAGGTCAAAGGGCCTTTGTTTTTAACTCTTCAAAACTAACTGTGGTATTGCTGCCAAATAAAACAGACTGACTCATTCTGATAACCAGTGCTTTTCTATATTGTATAAGACTGTACTACTTCTGTCTTTCCTTACAGGTCTACTCTCATCACCAAAAACCTACTGGCAATATCTTTTCCGTACAAAATAAAATGTGAGGACCTAAATAAGACATCTGAACTTTCGGTTACACAATATCCCCTTCCTAAGCTGGAGACCTTGATGCCATGTGAAGCCACTTCAGCCAAGTACAGAGAAGGCTGAAGTTTGATTAGTTTATTAACACCACAAAACCCCCATAACGCTACAGTATTGTAACAAATGGGTTAATGAATGCCATTTTTTCCAATCACGATAGGAATATTTGAGTAGGATACTGTTCATAACAACTCTTGCAGTTAATGTTTATGTGAATCAAGTTCCATATGACGTTATATGCTCTTACCTGTTGACATTGACCCATACAATGGTAAGATAAGCAGGCCCTCAACAGACCGATCATGTACTTCATACCGGTAATCAATAGATTCTGCTTTCTTGAAAAGCAAGTCACAAGCTCTTTCTATCTCAATTTGACCTAAAAAACACAAAAGAGCATTTTAGCTATGTAGCTACACCTCTGTCTTCCTAGTTTGCAACATCCTTAAACAAGATTATTTGGCCAAAAGTCATCAACACCATTACAAGAAGGAAGTAATATTTGTAAGAGTTAGTTTAGGAGGTGACATCCAGTCTTTCCACAGTGCCTCTCACCAAGGCTTTTCCTTAAAACATGACTGCACAAGTGCCTGGCCCATGCACTGATGCAGGGTTTCGCAGCTAAAGAAATTCTCCCTTCCTGAATTAACAACAAAATAAAACACGTAGACAAGGCAAACAGAGTAAATTCAGCACAGGAAGAAAAGAGCATATGCAAATTTTTAAGTTAATGTTTTTCTTATCTGATCTTGTAGGCATGGATATACCTAAATATGCTCTGAAAACCATCACTTCACAGGACTATGTGCATCAACCTGCAACTTTTCCTTCTCTACTTACTGCTCTGGGACAAACTAGACAGCTGTTGGAAGGATGTACTGTTTTGCTGGCAATGCCATGCTTCACCTGGAATAACCGTCAGTTGTTGAAAGAGAAATTCTCACCTGTGAGGAAAACCAAGATGTCGCCTTCTGGTTCATTTAAGTGGACATCCAATGTCACTTTTACAGCCTGAAACAAACAACAAAAGCCAGTAACAGCTGGAACCTCACCTACTCTTTCTACAACTCATAGTACTAACTATTTCTTCCCTATAGCCTGCGGAGATGCTAAGAACACAGCAATACCCCAGCTAATTCTTGTGGTCTTTCACAGGTGATAATCATACCAAGAGCAGAGAACACAACACAGAAACAAAGTAAAACAGGCCAGACCTCTGTAACGTACGCAGAGCTGCCTATGTCCCTTGGGCTGAGCAGGTTGCAGAATATCTCCTTGACGGGATAACTTCTTCCTGGAATATGCAGCACTGAACAGTGTCCAAAGAACTCTGAGAGCTTGTCTACCTCCAGGGTGGCTGACATCACCACCACTTTCATGGCCGTCTTCCTGTTTGGTGGTTTCTTCTGTAGAAATAGTTTCTTCAGCAAACCAAATAAAATATCCTAACAGAAAAACAGAAGCAACTTATATTAGTACCCCAGTTTTCTTAGAAGTGCCTGACGAACTTGGAAGGGACTGATTTTATCCCACTGATATAGTGAAGAGAGTAATTCATGTCTTCAGGGCCTACACACTCAGAAGAATACATACACTTACCCTGGTCATCTTGTAAGCATGCTAATTGGTTTCTAGAATTTAATTAATTTTTATCAGCTCTTCTCACAGCCTATAAACAGAATCAGTGTAACTTAAAATCCTTTGATTTGAATTTTTGTACTCTCATGGTCAACTCATTTGCAAGCAGTTACCTCAGACCCATTTTAAAAAGTCATCACCTTTGTCCAGCGTCCGTTACCCAACTGAGTGTGCAGTACCCAGCTGAGTCCTTTTGTTGTACTATTTATTGTTATGACTTCAGAAAGTTTATTTTACTCTGCAGTGCTCTGGATTAAAAATCTGCTCCTTTTAGTTAGAGACAGGTGATGGAGCAGTAACTTCTTACATCACCCTAGCTCAATTACTTGCAATACCCTCAGATGCTTGAGGGCAGAGCTGGGATTCAGAAAGCATTTTCCCTTTTCCCCAGCTGGGCTGGTAGGTTGTTTGCTGGACTGGTAGGTTGTTTGACACACAACACAATCTCTCGAGGACTGAGTGACTCAAGTCTCACTTTGCTTGCCACAGAAGGGTCAGAGTGACATTTGATAGCTTTTGGTACTTAGGTCAGTCTAGATACTTCCATGATCCCAGAAGCCGTAATCTCTTTGCACAGTCATATACACACCCTAAGAAACATTAGGCCTTAGAGGGAGAGAGATGTGTCAGGGTATTGTTTGTGTGTGGTTTTTTTAAAACTAGGATTCTAGAAAGTTTGTGTTCACTGTGCTGGCTTCAAACTCCTGGAAATTTTGGGAAAGCATCCAATAGCCAGCCAAGTTTTAACTGCTTTCAAACACGACAACAGCTACAACAATTCCAACAGGATTACAGGCCGCATCTTACTTTCAGATTATGCAGCATGTAATAAATGAAGCAGCAATTCTAAGGTCTTAGGACAGCAAAAGGATAAAGCACATCCATGGAAAGTCAGCCAAAATCCTTGGGGATTGTGCAGAAGTGAAAGAAAGGTATAAGCAGCCCTGAGTAAAGGAGAAATAGCGACCCAAAAGGACAGATATAAGGCGACACTCACAGTGCTGAGGCTCCGCTCATGGGCTTCATCCAAAATGATGATACTGTACTTGCTGAGAAGGGGGTCTGCCAATATTTGCCTCAATAAGCAGCCATCGGTCATATACTTGATGGCAGTATCCTGAAAGGTTTAATTAGACATTCAGCTGTTATCCTGGATTTTTACTTCTCCTTTGAAGTAAACACTTCTACATAGATCACATATTTGTCCAGAACACACATTGAGATTGGATCACAGGTGCTTATGCACCGCATCACAGGTGCTTGGCAATGTTTCACTCGTAAGGTGTTAAAAAAACTTGACCAAGTGAGTTATATGATACATACAACCGCAGCTTCACCACAGCTGGGACAGATGGCTTCCCAAGGCTCTGAGACCTTCTGCACGCAAAGCCCCAGAAGGGGCAACAGGGCTGCGCCACCCCATGGAGGGACCCACGAGCAAAAAACTGCGCCGCAGCCCTGCCACGCCAGCACCTGCAGGAACGCAGCCCTCGGAGCCCTACCTCGGTGGTGCAGTCATCGAAGCGGACCTGGTACCCGACGACGCTCCCCAGCGAACAGCCCATCTCCTCCGCCACCCGCTGCGCCACCGAGATGGTGGCAACGCGCCGGGGCTGAGTGACGCCAATGGCCCCGTCCTTGGCGAGGCCTACGGGAGAGACGGGGGGAACAGACGCTCTGAGTTGTGCTGCTCAGAGTCAGTTTATGCACAATACCTACGTAATACAGGTGCGGTCATAGCTTCTTAGTTTGAAAGCTTTAATTAAGCCATCTCTGCGCACCGCACGCGCGGCGCAGCCCGAGGCCGCGTCCCGCCGAGGGGACAGGAGGATTATTTGCATTTATTGTGCGTATTTCCCACGTTTCGGGGCCGAGGCCGCAGAGGGAGGGGGCTCTCGGGGGTTTCCCCGGCCGTTACCTGCCTCGAAGAGGTACTTGGGCAGCTGCGTGCTCTTGCCGCTGCCCGTCTCGCCGGTGACGATGAGGAAGGGCCGCTCCCTCACGGCCTCCACCAGGGCCCGCCGGTACCGGCGGATGGGCAGGCCGGCGCCCTCCATGGCGGCCGCGGGGCCCGAGGGCCGCCCCGTCAGCGGCAACACTCACACACACCCCCCCGCTCCTGACGTGACCTCACCCGGAAGCGGCGCCGGCGCGCGCGCCGATGACATCATTGTTTACGCACGCCTAACGGCAGGCGCGGACCTCTACGCCCCGCCTCCTCATTAAATCCGCCCCTTCTTAAGCCCCGCCCCTCCGCGCAGGCCCCGCCCCCGGCTCCCCTCAGCGCTCTGCCCCACAGAGACGCTCCCCCCCACCCCCCGCCCCGGTTAGCCAAAGCCATTATTTTTTCCCCCAGATCTGCTGCAGTTTTTCACAGTAGCGCTCGCTCCTTCCCGAGGGACGTTGCCAGCGCGCGGGAGCCCAGCGGCACCTCTCCGTGCCCCGCCCCGGGGCTCCCCCCGGCCGGCCCAGGCCCGGGCTCGGGCGCAGGCCCAGCGCCTCAGCCCCCCCAGGCCTGGCACAGCTCAGCTGCGGCGTAAGATCAAACTGCTGGCGGGTGGCGTGGCCAGGGCTTCTCTCCCAAAGGTAAACTAGCCCCTCACCATCGGCACGGTGTAAGGAAGAGACACGAGGGGAGGAAAACAGCTCCAGAAAATGAAAAGTGTCTGCGATTTACCACAGCGGGGATGCTGGGATCCGCCGCCCGAGGCCTCCCCGAAGGCCTCAGCTTTCTGGCAACGTCTGTGAATTCACGTACGACCTGAAGGTGGCAAGCGATCTACGCTTAGCAGGAAACCAGCCTACATTCAGGTTCCCAACTCCTGCCTGACGGCTGCAAATAAATCCACCTTCTGCTAAGGCACAGGTTTTGCATTGTGTTTTGTCTGTACGTCATAACATTTGTTTCCCTTACAAGTCCTGCGTACGTTAATGTTTCACCCTCCATTAGGCTCTATCAGTGACAAGAATCGCACAGTAAATTTGTCATCGTGCCAGGACCGAATTTAGGCCACCTACTGACTCCGGTTGTCACCAGTCGCCTCAATTTCCACCTCTGACACAACGGGAGGAATATTTACCTGCTGGCTCAGGCATCGCGGTGCGGGCTGAGCCAGGAACGCTTGCGATGCACTCTGAGGCTTGGAAAAATGTTACATCAGTCCCCAGTGTTGCCAACTTCAGATATGTCTATCCTATAAATATTTGTTTAGTCTGCCTACAAACTGGCACTGTAAAATCGCAGCAGATAAGCTGTTTTTCTGCCCTTCCTGACTAACGCAGCCCAAGAGAAGAGAACGTTGCAGTAACCGTTCCATTACAGCATCACAACTAGGAGAGATGCCTGGTATTGTGTCTCTGGGTTTATTGCCTGAGATGTTTGTAACAATCTGACAAAAAAAAAAAGGAAAGACAAATCCCTCCTCCAAAGCTACACAAACCATCCATCAGCTACCGACAAATCACTCGCACATTGGTCTTTTTTGCAATGTGCAGATTCCTCCTTTGAATAACACTAAGGTGTATAAATCTTCCGCTTCTGCCTGAGGCTCTCCTGTAGCAATTACCGAAACTAGCTTAACTGCTCCTCTATGAGCATGAAAAGCATGGCAGTCTAGCAGCAAGATTACTATAACCAATCTATAGCTCTGTTCACTTAGGCACCTGATGGGACGTGCCAATCCACTGTATGTCGTTACATCCCTTTATGAAAGCGTGTCATATTTATTGCCTCACGGCGCACTCCTGCCGTGTTGCCACCAATAACTCACACAGTTAATGCTGATCATACACACCGCTTTATTATTTCTTATCGAAAACTTCAAACCCACCCCCATTACACTTTTTGGTATACATTTACTAATAAGTACTTAATGGTTTTCATAGATACGTATGTATGCATGAATGCATGCACGCTTGCACATTCTGCTCGATTTTATTTAAATCACAGACTGCTTTTGCCAGACATGGGGGTAGGTAAGGTTTTTCAATTTTCTTTTTTTTGTCGTCCTAGGCTGGGAACAGCAGATTTGGTTTTAATCAGCCTCTTTGCAATCTTGAACTTTGTCCTCCTGGAATACAGTGCCATTCATTTAAGGATTTCCCTCTGTCTAATAAACATAATGAATCACACTCTACAATTCCCTTGTGATCTTATCTCAGTTTCACAGATGGGGAAAACAGAAACAAATTAAGGGGTCTGCACACACCACAAATCCAAGGCAGAGCTGGGGGAAGAACCCGGTAATCCTAGCACAATTCCCTGCTCCGGTAACGCTGTGAAAATGCATTCTGAGCCATGCAGCTGCTCTGTCAGTAAGTGCCTCGCACAGGGCAGCGTGGTTACCTTCAGGTGAGCCAGAAAGGCTGGAATTGCTCTTTTCCTAAGGTTTAGCTTTACACATAGCTGCAAATTCTGTGAGGTGACAGAAGGCCGTGGCTCCGCCAGCTTCCTGTGCTGAATTATTCCTGAGGATGTCTTTTTTCCCTTCTGAGCAGAGGATATCATCTTTTCTCTTCTGATGAGCAGAGAGATAGCAGGATATGGGGAATATTCCAGTCCCTCCTCGTACACCCCAGGTTTATCCATCTTGCCAGGGGAGGGGCCTGAGTTCCTGGGGAATTTTCTTGTCCTTGCCCTGGACAAAGCGGTCCATTCCATGATGAACACAGCATCCCTTGGTGCCTGTGAAGAAAACCACATCTATTAATTACATCAAGCAAGCGAAGACAGATAATTGCCTTGTGCCTGGAATCTCTAAGTAGGGCCACTTTCTAGAAGAAAGATCCCCGAGCTGTAATTTCAGTACAGACAAACAGAATAAACCAATGTTCCCCACGAGCTGCACTCCTGTCAGACAACCAGCAGTTTTTCTGACAGCCAGGATTTTTGTGGCACTGGCTGTGAGTCATTATTGAAGAAGCGTTATTCTTAAAACAGAGGATGGGCGCTGTAGAAAGAAGGTGTTAGACACAGTGAAAAAAACCAAACCCCCTTTTACACCTCCATCTGCTATCTTACAGGGCCTTGCTACAAAACATTTACAGATTGACAAGTTTTATTTCAAATTTTGCTCCACTTGCTAAGAATTGATTCTTTTTGAAGACAGAATCAGATGCCTTAGCCTTTCTCCTGCATAATGAATAGGTTTTCCTTGTGTTTAGCTCCACGGAGAACAACAATTTCTACAGCGCAGCCTTCTGCCAGGACAGCCAGGTTCCTCATAACTGCATTCACAGGTTTCTGCTAAAAAAGGCTGAAGGAAATCCAACACTGGCAGCAATCTGTGCTTCTACCAGCTTAGCTTGTTTTGTTCAGCAGGTGGCAAGGGACAGCGTATGGCTGGATCCAGGCTAGGAGTTGCTCTGCCAGAATAAAATACTGGTATTTCTGTGCTGGGAAAGGATTTGCAGTGTCAATCTACCCTGAGACGGCATCTCCATTGCAATCTTGTGCGTGACACAGCCCCTGTGGAAGCTCCTTGGCCAGATCTCACTTAGCTACTGCCGGCACGGCGGATGAGATAACTGCTCCAGCCACTGCTCGTCCGCTTGCTGTCGGCCAGACGACCCCGCGCAGCTTGCGCGGCAGCCTGCACCCTTACCCCCTCCCGAGCCAGCTGGTCCCAGGGGGCCGTAGCTTTGTCAGCACACGGCCGCAGCCAGACCTGCAGTGAATCACAGATTCAGGTCTCTGTGCCCCAGTTCTGCAAACGTTTCTGCGCGAACCTTATTGTATTCGGTAGAAGAGACCTGGCATACTCACCGCAAGCCTGAACTGTTACTCTTAAAAGCCTGTTTTCTTTTGTCCTTTAAAGTTGGTCTATGATGGGCTAGCAATTGATTTTGTTAATTTACCACCCTCACACGTACGCCCGCATCACCCTTTTTAAATTTAACCACAGTGTCAGCTCTGCAGCTGTTTCCGAGGCCACATGCATGAGCGATTGCTGCTCCTGCCAGGTGCAAGTATGAATAAAAAGGTCGCGGGCTGGGGGGAGGATTAGGCTTTGGCTCAGCTGTTTGCATTCTCACACAGAGCACGGTCCGTCCATCCATCCGTCTGTCAGCCCGCACACACGAACCAGGCAGGTGAGGAGCTGAATATTGGAAACAATTCAGTGACGCTCGTACAAAGCCACTACCAAAGATGTGCACTCTCTGTGGTGTAAAAAAAGCTTTTACAGCAATCCTCCGAGCAGCCCTTGGATCAGCGAAGTTATCTGTACAGAAATATAAATGCAGGATGGCATGGGAACAGTCTCCCCGGAGACTGGGGTAGGGTAGATTGGAGAATACCTAAATCTTTAAATGGTGCCTGAGATTTTCATGTTAAATTGGAACATTTTCTTCCCACGCTCACCTAAGAAGATGAAGGAAGGCAGCTACTTATGGGCAGTTAGCACATACACCGACTACTGGGAGCAATCAGGGCAAAAAAATCCACCAGGCACGGACCGGACCCATCTCCCTGGATCTCCACCGGTAGTATTTCACTAATTCAAGGCTTTTTGTACCTGCAGAAGTGAAAGTTGATGGCTATTTTAAGACCTTCTCACACTTGCACTTCTGTTACAACCCATGGGAGGCTTCTAATCTATTTCTGTATATTAGACATCATTTCTCTTCTGACTTCCTTATCAAATGTGCAAAATAATCAATAATTCACTTAGGCTCTACATTCCCATTAGGGTGCACCATGGCTGGGATTTACATATATTTCTATGACTGTAGAATAAGCAGATAACCTAAACTATCCTGGAATTGTCCTCTTGTATGTGACAGCACCTCCTACCACCCAAAGTAGTTTTATTTCCCCAACTCTTAAATCTAGGACAAAATATTACGCTTTTGTTCTATATTAAGACCATAGAATAAAAGCAGCTGACTGCTTTCCCAGCCTCTGTCCTCATGGAGGGGAACGTGGGGTGAAGAATTAACTCCTGGCATGAGCTTTTCTCATGGTAAGTCATTAAGAAAAGCCAGATCTCCTCGATGCTCTCCCAGAATTAGATGGTGATGAACTGGAGACACCCATTGCCTTCCTCCCCTTCCCGGAGCCCTCACCACGCACTGCAGTTAAAGGATCAGCTGTGATTACAGGGTGATTTCCTTCCACAGCCTTGTTTTGAAGGACCTGAGATTCATGTCGCTTAATGAAGAAGAAAAAAGCAGGTATGAAATCTTCCCATCCCTTACCACTGATGCTGTCACACCTCCCGAGTCAGTAATAACCTCATCCCTCACTCCCCTCTGGAGTCAGCTCATTTTGTAGGGAGGAGCTGGCCTCCAGGAGATTAAGTGACTTGGCCAAGGTTACACGCGTCGCAGAGGCTGTTCGAAGCGAGAGACGCCCGAGTCCCACGTCCCTGTGTTAAGAGCTCTGGCTAGACCCAGCCAGCACTGAAGCTCCTCCTTACCAGATACTCAGCCTTGAGATCCAGGGACAAGGAGACAGACCTATCAAACAGACCACCAAAAACCAACTCCTGTATTTTGTCTGTGCATCTACAGCCCAGAGGTTGCATTTCCCAATTTCCTCTCATCCCTGTGTTTAACCCTTCGGTGTCATCAACTGTGGGCATCCGCAGCATCCAGCGACAAGGGCAGAGCACGCGGCAGCCACGCATGTCCTGGTAATGACTTCATTTCTTCCACCAGCTCTGGAAAAACAAAAACAAAACCAAATCCCCGGTCCTGCATAATTGTGGCCCTGTTATTCATGGATCTTAAATTGTACTCCTTCATGAATTTTAATGTGCAGTCCATTTTCTTTCCACTAATCCTACATTAGGCTGGAAGCCTTTATAGACTGAACATTTGCCCTCCTTAGCTCTTTATTCCCCGCAGCATCGTGGCTACTGTGTCCCCAGGCATTGCCCTTGTCTCAGCTGGTCTAGCAGCTAGGCTCAACCAACATTAAAGTGTTTTCTTATTAGATACTCTAGTTTTGTGCATTTGTGACAAAAGCAGCAGGCCTGATGAATAGACACCCTGTGAACAGCAGCTTATTTATTTTGCCTGTGATTTGCCAATCTATTGGTGTGCATGTTAGTTGCACAGCATTTGAGACAACACCTGTCTGTGAATCTTTAACGCTACACTTTTGTAAATCTCTTTTTCCAGCTAAAACCATCTCCGTAAGTCATCAGGAACTCCAGGAAATTCTCCTTTCCAAGGAATTGCGCAATTTCTGTGTTGTTACTGCTGAGTGACGCACAAGGGCAAACCACGGACAGTTGTACGCCACCGTAGACCGTAAGATGCTCAACAGCCTTATTTTAAATGGTATTTAGATTTGAAAGCCAGACAGGACCATTAGATACTCTAATCTGACCTTCTGCAAAATGCAGTTTGAGCCTGTTATTTCACTGCTAAATCTAGTAATTTGTCCAGCTGAAGTGATGCTTCCAAACGACTCGACTTGAAAAGATGACAAAGCCATAGCTTCCTTCGGTAAGCCGTCCCAGCAGAAGCAGTCCGCCACGTCTGCCCTGAGGAATGGAGTCTACAATAAATTGAGGCAAGATGCTCTTTTTGTGCAAATTGCTAAGAATATATCAAGCCCTGCCCTTCCATGTGTCTCACAGAACCCTTATTAGATGAAAAAGAAATATTGTACAGTCCTCAGTTATAAAGTTCTAAAAATATGGGAACTTTGATGTACAAATGCATGTTGAGGACCTTTCTGGCCCTGACTACAAACGTTCCCAGTTGCCACTAATTTCACATCTTGCAGACCCAGCAGTAATATTTCTTTTCCGAGATATACAGAATATACTTAGTGTTTTAAAGAGTCCAGCCCTGGGGATACTTTGTGCTGGTGTGTGCCATTAGTGCAACAGGCAGGCAGGCACAGGCAGAAATGAATCTGACTTCAAATCTGATTTGACTTAAACAACGCTGACCTTATGCAAAGTGTGGAGTCTGAACCAGGCCTGCAAATCCCATCTGTTTCTTATTTCTATAATGGGCAAACTAAAACCCTAAATCCAAACAGCTCTGAGCTTCGAATCCAAATTTTTCAGCTTGAGTCCATTACTAACAAGGACGATGGCTAGCCCAGCACGGACTCGCTTCTTAAATTGAACGCTGGGATTTATAGCACAACATTAAGTGAAGGAGATGTATTGCTGGTTGACTAATAGCTAATCTGGGAAGGTACTTGGAGACAGAGATTCATGGGTTGGTGAATGAGCTGACCCAACTCTTTGCTCCCCATAAAATTGTTGTCACAACACTTGTGGACTTTAGTGGTGTTTTGAGGGTTAACTGGTGATTGAGAGCCACTCAAATGCTCTCCACTGCTAGGAGCTAATAAAAAGCTGCACTAATTCTTTATGTTAGGTATTTTATTAAGTTACAGTTTTTGCTGGGGTTTTTTTTGCTGCAATTGGATGTCAAAAAAAAAAGATCTAATCTGTAAAGCAAGCAGCTTTTTAGGCTTTTATGAAAAATAAAAGTGAGCATATTCAGAAAAAACCTTGTCTCTGTCCTTTAATTCAAAAGAACAAAGCTGGTGAAGGCTGGTCTCCGAGCATGGATGGAATTTGGCAATACCATTCCCATTAGTGCAGAATAAACCCGTTAAATATATAATGGCTCGAGTACAACGTAGATTAGAAAAATAAGTGTGGAACTGTGAGGGTTGTAATTATTTTCCATCCATCTACCTTTACATTAAACACCAAGTTTTGATGCTTCCCCAGACGGTGGGTAAATTATTGAGTTTTTTAAGTGATGCTCTGTTTATAGAATTGCAATTACTCAGTATCGGCCTTTGTTTGGAGAAGAATCCCCGTCCATCCTCTCTAATGGCTTCTTCTGATCTCATCCGACGTGGAGGATTTCCTGAGCATATTAAAAACATTATTCACTCTGCCTTTTTAGCTTAGCCAAAGATTTAATGACTTCAGCATAAGAACTGTGTGTTTTGCTGTATTTGAACTAGATTTACTCCCTGACAGCTAATGCTGTGCACTCTGTTCCCTATATATGTACACAGGTGCTAGAGGAGTTCTTGAACTGGTTACGTTATAGATTTTTTTGGGTAAGAACCTTGGTATTTAGCACAACTGAGCATATGAACCTCAGCACCTTTGACACCTGAAAATACGTCCTTGTCTCGCTGCCAGGGCTGGGTGAGCTTTAGCTACTTTTTGCGTGGTGGACCTTTGTGCCCTACCTGGACTCTCCATTAAACAGCCCAGGTAGAGCCTGAAGCTCCTGAGACCTTGGTGTTCCAGTGCTGGATCCATCCCAGCCCAGACAAGGTAGACACCTACCTCCAACACCGCTCTTTTTTCACTATGTATGAAACACCTTCCAGCAAACCTCCAGTTTTATTTACTATCCTGTAACGTGGGTGTCTCCCAGAGTTTATGTACAGTCCAGGTTTCCTGGCTTAAAGACAGACATGAGTCTCTGGAGTAATATTCCAAAAGGCAGCAAAAAGCCAAGGAGATATTCAGGCCTGTTGCCGATATGTCCCTTAATTTGGAAACGCTCAGAAATATTATTCTGTACACCCTGAAGCAGGATGTCATGCCCCTGAAAACGCAGCCTGCATCTGGGATTAGGTCCTTTTGCAGCGCGTGGGTTCAAGTTTAATCGCTCACCGGTATTGCAGTGCTGCATGCTGCTCCTCCCTGGCACCGCTGGGACCACCCGCCCTCGGCTTCTTTCCAGCCGATTTGCCGCCTGAATCCATCACTCGCTCCAGGATTTAAATCTTCTCCATCATGGAGCAAACCCTGGGTGAATCGCTTTGCTGATGAGGATTTGAAATCTTTCTTTTTTCCCCATTCTCCCGCACTTTGAGATGTTTAATTGAGATGCAGCAGTGGACACGCTCCGGTAAGCTGGGCCTTAATGGCTTTAAAAAAAGGGAATTATTGATTGTTGGTTCCACACCTCGCAGCGTGGGGCTCTGCACTGGCTCGGCTCACTGCGTGCCGTGGATTTTAAACCACCGGCGAGTGCAGGGGCGGGATGCAATTGGATTCTGGTTTATCTTTTGTTCAAAAAAACCCCACAATCGAACAAAGAAAATTGTCATATCTTCCCCCCTTTCTTCAGTGGCCGCCCACGTGCTTGTGATTCAAGGGATTTTTCACCAAGCTTTTTACTGCAGAGTGTTTCTTTGATCGCGTCTTGCACTGATTACTGTCATTTGTTTTCAGGCCTCTCCTTCCAGCGTGTATTTTAGATGCAATGTGAGGTCAAAAGGCAGCTTCCTCCGTCCTGCGTTTGATCAGCAAAGTGGCTGCGTGATTGCTTTCCATTCCTACCCTTATTTATGTCTGAAAGAGCAATCAGAAAATGCAGGGTTTATGAATGTGTGTGTATTTAAAGCTTTCAGAGGGGCGAGAGCCCAGCCGAGAGCGGGACCCCCCTGCCTGCCCCGTGCCTGGTGCCCAGGAGCCTTAACCGGCCTCAGAACACCTCGGAGGGGAACACCACCCATCACAGCTCCTGGGGGCCTCCTCACTCTGTGGGATAAACCCCATCCTTAGAAACCCAAGAGCAATCCCAAACCGAGGGACTCCCCATCACTCGCCCTGCAGCTCCTCAGGGCGCCGGCTTCCCTCCCAGCTTTGGGGAGGACTTGCACAGGGAAGGAATAGCGTACACCCAACGCACGCGGGCTCTGCTGGGACAGAGCGGGACAGTTGCAGCCCTTCAAGCGATCTGATCCATGAGGAATCAAACAGCAGCCTACGGTGGAGAGACTCGCCGGCTCCTCCCGCATCTCCCCGTTGGAGCTGGGCAGCATTGGGCAACCCGCTGCCCTCCAGCGATGCTTTTGCTTCTTCAAACGCTTCAGGTCAGAATTTCATCTGGTCCAGGACATTTTGTACCCAACAGCGAAATGCAGTGGGAATCGCTGAGTGATGCTCTCCTGATTATATTAACTGGACATAAACTGCTGCCTTTCAACCCGCTGCTGCGTGACAGACAGAAAATAGGAACAGAGGCCGTGGGGGACTGCCCGGAGCCACTTGATCTCATGCTCACTTTCTGAAATAAAGCCGTTTCAGCACCAGATCCATCCTTCTGATGGTCTGAAATGCCCTGGGTGTGAGTGGTTTGCAAGGAGGTGCCTGGGAGGTTGAAAGGGTTCACAGTGATGGAAACAACACACGGGTGCTGCTGAAGCAGGGGTGCACGCCGGCTCTGCTGGAGGAGCGAGTAATGATAGATTGAATGGGTTTGATTGACCTGTTGCAAAGAGACACGTGACCGGGATGCTGGAGAGCCCAGTGTCATGGGGAAGATGATAAAGACCCCTTTTTTTCAAATAAGTGGATATTTTGCAAGCTCATTCCAGTGCAAACACGTAGACACAGACCTGCTCCTCCCCACTGTGCTGCGGGAGGGATGGAAACCCCCTTAGCAGAACAACCCCAGACACCCACAGCAGTCGTTTTTAATAAGATGTGGAAACCAGAGCCCCAATGGCTCGCTAGAAATCTACCTCTTACCACGGGTACGTGGGCTGGGTCCTGAGAGCACGCGTCCCCATCGAACGAGCACCAGCCCAAGCCCTGTGGCAGACAGCCCTGCGCAGGGCGGGATTACGCTGCCCTGGGTATGCGTAACTGAGAGATTTCAGTCTGATTTTGGGATGCCCACCTTCACCACACCTCCCCCATCCTCTTCCAGGGATGCAACTGTGGTTTTGCTCAGCGGCTCGGGGTACCGCCGGGGCATTTCAGCGAGCCACGACGTTTACAGCAAAATCAAATGTAAATCACGTCCAGCACACACGTTAGCCAGCGTGACCAGCAGCATCCAGACTGCATCGTCCTTTGGGCAGGACAAGACTGCGGATGTAATTGCAGTTACTGTGTGCTAGAGAGTGATGCATTTTCATGGTAGATTTAATTTTACTTTCTAGTACCTACTTTTTTTCTTTTCCTTAACTTGCACAGAAAAACAACCCTGCAGGGCAGGAGAGAGGGTGGGCTGGCAAGGCAGGGCATCTGCTTCCCTGCTGCAGTTCCACGAGAAGAGGAGGTTAATTAGCGAGCCGCAATCAGTGCCTGGGAGACAGCAGCACCCGCAGCCCCGAGCACCTTTTGGTGCCCTTCATGGGCAGAGGGGCGATCTCGGGGTGCACGCAGCTCAGTAAGCCCACTGAACTCCATTAGTTAAAACCATCTAAACTGCAGAATGACTTTTTTCCCCCCATTCAATACTCAACCATTGGGCCTAAACTAACCTAAAGCGAAATGGCGAGCATAGCTAAATGCTTTACAAATGACACACTAAAGCATCTGTGCAACCAAAATTTCCTTCATCCGTAATAATTTTCACATGCAAAGCTCATCAGACGTGTGATATGCGTGTTAATAGCTCGCACTGGTGCATGCTGACAGGCTGAATTACTGATTTTCCCTAATTCATTTTTTCTGTCTCGAAACGTAGTCTCCTCTATCTAATGCGAATTGATCTTTTCACCCAATCTATTTGACAGATCTACAATTTAGTATTCAATTAACATTTCAAGAATAAAACCAGTTCGTGACGCAGACACCAGTCCCTAGCTTGAACTTTAGACATCCACATTGACCTGACATCTCTCTGCAAGCCAACGAGGAGACCCTCGGAGCTGGCTGCTACCTCTGCTCTTAATGCCAGAAATAAAACGAGTGCAAGAACTGCAGAGATTATCAGGGAAAAGAAGCAACGCGTACTGGTCGGGACTGTGTTATGGGTGTCTAAGGGGCGGCGGGACGGGCATGGCCCCGGGAGGGATGGATCCCACCGCGGGCAGCAGCGTGGGGTGGGTCGCCTCTTGAGGGATCTGCCAGCCCTGGCTTTCTGGGACTCAGCAGCTAAAGCGTAACTGTTTTATTTAATGAAATGCTTTGAAGAGAAAGGCTTTAAACTGCTAATGGTAGCAGTGTAAACAGCGACCGAGAGGGATCCCAAACGCCGCTCGCCAGACTGGGTTTGCAGAGCCCGGGCTTCACCCTGCATCTGCTGACGACCTGGCCATGGTGTGGGAGCCCTTGGGGTGCAGCAGCAATGCATCTGCATCTGCTCCTCCGCCGGAGGCAGCTCCCAGCCTCATCCCAATTAATCGTCTCCTAATGACTTTCTGAACCGGGAGGATTTCCTTAATTATACCACGCGTTAGACTTTAATCAAGAAATCAATCTTCCACGCTGCCCAAAACCCGAGGGTATGGCGCATTTGGTGACGAGGAGCCCGGGGCATCCCTCGCGCTGCACTGAGGAGGTCCCCGCGATGCCACCGGCCGTCCTCATGCGCTGCACCCGTGGCTGAGCAAAGCCCAAGGACTCCCTGGGCACGGCCCCAGGGATGACGGCCTTGCCATCAGCACCATTGTGTAACTCTCACTTTGCCAGCGTAGGACTCCGGTGTCATCCCCTGAGCGTGACCCGCTGCTGATCCCCAGCTGAAGCAATCGCTATCCAGCAATATAATAAAATCAGCGGCTGGGGCCGCGGGGCAGGTCACACGCAGCCCGCGTTAGGCAGGGAGAGGGAACGACGCCTGTTTACTGGGGCGCAAACGCAGCAGAGCTCTGCAAGGAGAGGGGTTTGGTTCGTGCTCGATAGGTGCCTGCTCGTCCTGCCACGGGGATGTCAAAGCAGCTGCAACGGCTGTCGGAAAGACCCCCCGTTTACAAATATGCAGTAACAAATGCACAGGGACGGTCTGCAAAATATTCCTAGTTTGCTGCTACCCCACAAAAATGATGCTTTGCTCTTTGAGTAATGCATTCAGCTGCTGGCGGATGCTCTTGCTTGGCCGTGGCTCTGCCCTGCGGCTTTTGGCAAACCCCTTACCTTCTCCTCCTCTCCCCTGGCTATGGTGAAGCCGGTGCTGCTCTGCTCGCCTTCTCCTGTGCCCTCGGACCGGCATCGGGAGCAGACCCGGGCGCCTGCTAAACCCCACCGGGCCCCAGTGATTTATTTCTTTACAGGGAGCAGCAGCAGTGGGTTATAAACAGAATTGGGAAGCGGTGAGTGCCAGTGCAGAGCTTGTTACTGATTTTAGCTGGAAGTGGTTTAACTAAGATCCCTGCGCAGCCCCCTGCCTGTGCCCCGGCTCAGCCAAGCACCGACATCCGTATATTTTTTCTGCTGCCTGACACAAGATGCCAGGCAACGTGCAGCCCTCCTGTGCCGCTTAGCGCCTTTCTGCCGAGCTGGATGTGGCAGGGAGAGGATTTGCATTTTTTGGCAGGCGGCTGCGACGGCAGTGAAGCCTCACATGACTTCACCTGCTCCCATCTCACCCTGAGGCCGACGCAGCCCCGTGTGCACCTCCTGCCTCTGCAAACCTTGTGAAAATAAACATAAATCCTGGGGTTGCTGTGATCTGCTCTAGTGTCAAAGACCGTGCAAGGTTGCTGTGATCCAAAGGGAAGACCATGTCTAATTAAATATTAACCTCGCTTTTTTGTTCCAGTTTACAGGCTGCTGAGAGGCCGATTGCAGCAAAGGATTTATCTTAAAGGATGCTGAGCGCCCTGGTCAGACAAGAAAGCCCCTGTTCGGAGCAGAGGACAGGTTGATGGTTGTTACTGGCCTGACCCAAACCCTGGCGGCACGTGGTAGTGACGGCAGCTTTAAGGAGGTGCCACCGCCGTGGTGCCTCCAAGTTCGGGTTATTTTGGTGAAGGAGCCCATCGATGTTATTAAAACAGTTCCCCTTGCCCGCAGGCAGAGCTTACCCCTCCTGCAACACCCGCATCCCACAGAGGACCCCGATTTTGCCTGCGTTCACCCCCAGCCCTGTGGTGCCGGAGCCAGCGGGGTCCCACAGGGCCACTGGGGATTGGGGGTCTCGCCCTGACCCAAACATTCACAGCAGCATTTCACAGTATAACATCGCTCACAAAAATAGAAAGGTTTTTTTTTCCTCTCTGTTTATAGAAAGGTTTTTTTCTTCCTAACAAAATGCAAATCCAGGAAGCAAAGATGTGATGCAGCAAAATGATTTAAGAAAGAGTATTATGGTAGCGGAAAGGAGGGAGACAGGGCCGAGCTCCAAGCTCGCCTGTGCTGGTGCAAGTGCAAAGCAGCTCGGCTGAAACCCAGCAGGCTGGTTAGGCTTTAAATTGAGGTAATGAGGAAAACATTCTGGTGCATGTGTTTCCTCTGCAGAGCCCTGCTGTGCCTTTGCCGGCCATCGACACCCTGCCCGAGCTGGGGCTGCGCAGGCACCGCGTCCTTTCTCCCGTCTTTCGCCTGCTCAGATGATGAGGATGCTGTGACGGGGAATGGATTTCGAGTACCTGCTGCCTTTGCAAGGAGCTAAAAATAAATAGCATCTGCTAAAAATAATGAATGATCAGGGAAAAAAATGCTAAACCCCAGAGATGTCCCTGGACTCCGAGGATTAATTTTAATTTCCCTTTAATCCAGACAAAAATAGCGACATCGCTGCTGGAGGGTACGGCTCAGCCCCGGGGACCGAGGCAGGAGCTGTGCTCCCCTGCCCATCCTGCCCAGCAGCACCCTGAGACCCCGCTCACTCCCGGCACGGCTGAACCCCAGCACCGAGCTTTTGGGTGCATTCCAGAGAAAAACGGGCATGCTGCAAGCCGGAGGCCACAGGGCTTCAGTTGCTCCCGCAAGAGACGTGGCTGAGCCCCTGCGGCCGCAGGTCCCGGCGGTGCCTTCCCCAGCTCAGGGCTTGCCATGGTGCGGATTAGAGAGTCGGGCTGCGTGCTGCTGTGCGTGTCTGGGCATGGCCAGTTTTGGGGGGCTTTGATCCTCTATCCTGCTATGGCCTCAGGTAAGGGGAGGAAAAGGGACCAGATGTCCCAGATTACAGACTGGACTTTTTAAAAATAAGATTTACCAATACTCTTTACTTTTAGAGGGAAGAAAAATACTGATCAGAGCGAGCTCTTTTGTTTGCAATCTTCCAAAGAGACAAAAAGCATTAATTCCTGAAGACACATTTAAAGGAGCAAAGGATGCTACGTACCCGAAAGCCTGGGCTCCCTGAGCACCGCAGCCACCGCCTGCCCCATCTGACCCCACGCCGCACGGGGCGGCCAGCCTGGCACGCAGCCCCTTTCTCCAAACCCTCGGAAAACATTTCCCTGCCTTTATCCAAGCGATAAAACACCGATAACACGAGGGGAGGAGCACGGGCTGGGCTCTCCCTGCAGTTCCTCGCTCCCCGCTGCCCATGTGTACGGGCAACAGGGGTGGCTGAGCATCATTAAATAGAAACATTGCTCCCAGCTTACCTGCGGCATTCAGATATATGCAAATATATGCATGCAACAATTTAGATACAGAGCTCACCTGAGACTTTGCTACAGTGCCAGGAGGAAAACTCCCTTAATTCCTGGGATGAGCCCAGGGCTCGGTGCCCCCCATGCAGCAGCTAAATTTGGGGTGGGGGTTTGGGGATGGATGGGCTCGGAGGAGGGAGGCAGGAGGACGTGCATGGGGGCTCTTTGTGCAGCAAGGTCTCAGCCTCAGAAATATTTTAAACACTAAGAACCCATGAATAGATACAAGGGCTCATAGTCCAAGGTGTGATTTAAATGCAACAGCACATAAACACCTGAAATGGGGTCTTTAAAAATGCCTCAGACTTCGCTATAATGCTGCTACTGTGGAGCTGCAGCGCGGAGCCAACACGCATCCCCGGAGCCCAGTGCTGCTTATGGGGGTGGGGGGGAATTAAGAAAAATAAAATCTAAGCAATTCCTTACAAGCTGCTCCAAATGTGTTTTCAATTCAAGAGTGACCAGAGAGGTAAGTAAATATTTTTCTGGAAAGGAAATTACATTGTGTTTACACCTAATGCTGTTTGCTGAAGCACTGCCCGCAGTGGAGCTCCAGCCTGCTCAGTATTTACCCAGCTGGAGGAAATGCTCAGCAGTGTTTGGCCATGCTGGGCATGGTATAGGTGAAGAATTCAGCATTTATACATATAGGAAACCCTGTGGTTTCATGAGCTGCGATGCACAAGACCCAGCGTCTGTTTGCTGGGCTGTGTTTTTGCAAAGCCATGAGCCTCGGACAAGGGGCTGCTGTTGGACCAGGGCTGTGCGGCCACTTGGCAAGGGCAAGGTAGATAAAAAGCAAATATTTAAGTCAGGAGGGCCCAACCTGCAGCCCGCTGGGCTCTAGCATTGGTCTGCAAGGCTCTGCCCATCGCAGGGAGCTTTGCTCTGCAAGTTGGGAAGATCTCCCATGGCTTTCTTTAAGACTCGCTGCTCCAAATGCTTGAAGGTGACTGACCCAAAAAGCTGTTTGCTGTTCCTCCAAAGATCTTTTTGCCACCCCCCCGTGCTGGGCACAGCGATGCTGGAGGGACGTGTGTGCCACATGTCGCGTCCCCGCGCCTCCCTTCCTGCAAGGCAGAGGGGGGCACCCACAGGAATGAGCTACAGAGCGCCTTCCCTGGGGAAAGCGCTGTTGGTACAGCAAGTTTAATGGCCGCTGCATCCTCAGGATCCCACCTAAAACCCGTGCCTTTGGCTCCCTGGAAAGGGCACTGCTCATGCGGGGCATCTGCATCACGGAGCAGAGCTAACCCAGGCTGGAGCTCGTGTCTCCCGTAGAAACACATTTGCCAGACCCTGAAAATAGTGGCTGGAGTCTAAATATTTGCCTTGGACACAGACAGGACAAAGGCACTCGCTGCCACATTGCCAATTTGGGTAACCCGTAGCTGAAGGGCTAACGAAGGTGCCTCTGAGATGCCTTTGCTCATCAGCCTGGAAACAGGCACAAAGCTCTCCCCTCCCTAGCTCCTAGGTGCTGAAAGCTGCCAAAGGTCAGGCTTAAGCTCCACGGGCTTTGGCGAGAGTCTGTGCAATGAAATCCCCTCCATCAACTTGGGAAACGCAGGTCTGAGCTTTGCCTTCTTTTAATCATTGATGAGTGGGGTGGTTTTGCCCGGCGGTGCGGCAGGAGCAGCCAGGGGACACGGCCGGGCTCCCTGTGCCACCAGGACCTGCTCCAAATCTCCCCACCAAGCCCTTAATCAGCTTTCACCTGGGATTAGCTCAAACAGTCCCAGCCTCTGGTTCAAAATAGCTTTTCTTGCTAGTAGGCAACTAATCCAAAATGAGCCCTCTCCTCCATCAGCCAGCGTCTCCAGCAAGGGTTGTTTTGGTTTTTTTTTTTTCCCCCTAAGAATTGAACCTTGCCCAGTTCTCAGATTTTTTTGATTGAGAAACCAGGTCATGGGATGAACACACGATGTTCAGAGCTGGGTTGTGATGGGGACTGATGGCTGCAGCTCCCATAAACCCAACCAAGCCAAAGCCTGGCACGAGCCAGGTACAAAGAGCACAACCAGCCCAGTTCAGGCTGAACAGTCTGCGCTTGGGGGAAAGGCAGACTTTGCACAAGGGATTTTGCTCAGGAGCTCGTGGTGGGGGCGGGGGGCACCGTGCAGACACCTCCCACGTGAGCTGGGTCCGTCCCGTCCATGCTGAGCTCCTCTTCTCCTGCCGACAGCAAACGGAGCCAAAGAAACTCCCTCGTATATCTGAGGCCATTGGGACCTGGGGAGGAACTGAGGAGGGGAAATGATGGCCCCTGCTGTAGGACAGGGAGCCCAGAGCAAAGAGCTGCCGAAAACCCATGGAGCAAATCAGCAGCCCCCGACTTCCATAGGCACCTGCCAGGACGAGCCAGGCTGGGAAGGGACATGCAACCCGTCACACCCAGAAACGCTGCGTATGACGTGGCTACGATTAAATAAAGGACGTTATTACTGCCTTGCTAATGGCTCGGGGCGCCAGCAGCGGAGCCGCCCGGCTGCTCCCAGCTCGCGGGAGCTGGTCCCCACCAGCATCGGTGTTTAAAAGATTAAATTCACCTTCACAAGCCTGCAAACAGGATCCATGTTAACAATCCCCCATCGCGGCCGCGGTGACAACCTCCTCCTGCAGCCCTGATAGCCGGGAGCACAGAGCCACAGCAGCTCAACAAACAGCTCAGATATTGCATTCAGAAAGAAATCCAAGCTCACATTAAAGACAACAGAGACTCATCCCTTCAGCCAGTTCATTTCCTCCCCTATAAAGCCTGCTCCTGCCCGGCTCCTTCCCACTGACCTGCCACAACACCCATCCCAGGGAGATGAGCTTGAGCAGCAAAGCCTGGCCAGGATTTCAGCAGCCCCAACTCTCTAGATGAAGCTCCCTCCCAGCACAAATATATCATGGTTTCTCCAGAAACCAGCAAAACCTGGGGGTCAGGGAGGCCCTTGTGATGGGCGCAGCTGATGCCTCACCAGTGGCATCTCAGCTGCTGGTGCTCTGTTACCCTGTGCTGCGGCTTTCTCCCATCAGCGGCAATCTGGGTGTTGGTGAGCTGCAGTGTGGGAGATAAAGGCCCCGTGGCCAGCGGTTAGAAATTTATATTGACTTGGTGAGGTGTTCCTTTTTGTGCCCGGTGAGCGTGAGTTTTGGTTTTGCCCCTGTTTTGCACCATGAAGGCTCCAGCGCTTCCCCCAGGGCACCCCGGCTCCTGCAGCGTCCGCGCCATGGCCACTTCGCCCCCCGGCAGGAAGCTCCAAGAATAAAATCACCGGGAGGTAAGGATGGAGCAAAACCCCCATTTCGGCAGGGCGAGACATCTGCTAGCGAAGCGACTTGGTGAAGACGGGAAACCTGCGTCAGAGGCTGAATCCTCCAACATTTCAGCTCCTCCGACACCGAGGCTCGGCTGGGAGAGGCCCTTGATTTCTGTCCTGAAACCTTCATAAAAATAGCACAATTATGGGAAAATCCTTGTCCAAGTGGAAAAGCAAACACCAGTCTGGGTTTCACAAGGAAGCAGAGCTATATAAAAGCACGCCCCTATAGCCTTCTGTTATTTCTGTAAAGTGTCCAAAAACTCGCACAGAAACCCTTTAGCAAGGGGCACGTTTCCCCAGGGCGAGGTCGGACCTCTGGTAAAGCATTTTATTTTTTTCCCCCAGCATTTTACTTCACCTAATCAGAAGTTTCCGTACGTGGAGAACAAAACGTCTGCAGAAACATCCTCTGCGGTGCTGCGAGGGGCAGCCCCTGCCGGGAGCCGGCTGCTTGATCCTAAGCCATCAATAACAGGGCAGACTGGAAAATCTCCATGTGGGGTTTTTTTCACAGAAGGCAAATAGGTGATGTCCCTCGCCCCCGCTGTCCTCACGGCAGCGTTTCCCCAAGCCCCCTGGCGCCTGCCCTCGCGGGGATGATCCCCTGCTTGCAAACTTGGGGTGACCCGACTGACAGATGTCTGGCCTGGAAAGAGTTAATGTAGGTGGTCACCTCCTGCATGGCCCGGACAAGGTTTGTGCCCACAACAACCCCAGAACCCCCCAAAACAGCACCGAGAGGCCAAGGAAACCTGCCTGGCCGCGGCGCTCGCTGGGGGCTCAGTGGTTATTTCAGCCGTCCCCCCCCGGGACCCCTCTCTGCGGCCAGGGTGACATCCTCGGGGTGACATCTCCTTCGTGCCCAGCCTGGTCCACGGGATGTTTCTTGGCCAGCAACAGAGAACGGCCTCGACACTATTTATACCCCAGGCTGGAGCCGGGTAAAAATAACCCCGGTGTGTTTGGCAGCCTGAAAGCGCTACTGTAAATCCTCCCTGTCAGCAAGAAAATCCCCCAGCTCGGGTCGGAGCCGTTGTCCCTGAGGGAGAGGCGGCGGCGGGGAAGCCCAGGGGTGTCCGTGGGGCTGAACCCCGAGCGCTTCACCTGGGAGAGGACAAAAGGGATCAGGTGAACCAACGGAGAAGCAACCGGCGGCATCCCTCCCCAGCTCCTGTGCCCCATAGAAGGGCCGAAGAGCAAAGCAGGAGTGTCAAATTGCTCTTGAACCAGGATTAAAGGCCACCGGCGCCGCTGTATTTATAGCTTTGTGATCATCTTTTGAAAAAAACTCATTGTGACTGGTAGGATCTGAGAGGAGCTCTGGGACCTGCCCCACGCTCGGCCCCGTCGCTCTTTATAGCCCGTCCTTCGGCCGCGGGTAGAGGTCATGGTGGCTCCCGCGGCACCGTCACCTCGCGGGGCGGCACCTCCGCGGGGACCGAGGAGGGGGTTTCATGCACCCTCCCTCTCTCCCTGCCTCCCTCCGTCCCCGCCACGCTCTCCTGCTGCGGAGCCGTGGGCCAAGTTTGCAGCAGCAAAGCTGCAGCCGCTCGCCAGAGCCCACGTCTGCTGCTGTCTGAGTCAGCTTATCTGTGCTTGGCTATTAATAGATTGCTTTGGCTTGCGCGCACCCTAATTGCAGTTTAACAATACATCTAATGCAAGGCGGTGAGAGCGCTGCCCCGTATCGCAAATACAGCGGCTGTTCCCTGCGACTCCCCTCCTTGCTCCGGCCAGGAATCGCCACGGGAGCAGGGGAGACCCCGGCCCTGCGATGGCCGGGTACCACCACCGCCTCCCGGCCGGGGGGTTTGCTCTGCACCTTCAGCCTAAGCGCAGCCCAAGGCCGTGTCGCCGTTCCGGCACTTTTCTCCTTTCATCCTAACGGAGCCAAAGGGCTGACGTGGGGTCAGAGGCTCTTCCCGAGGCTGTTGCTGAGAAAGACCCTTGAGCCGTCCCTCCTGCTCTTACTCGGATGCTCGGGATGGGAAATACTGAGCACAACACTTTTTCCAGCGGGGAATTTCCCTATAGGGCTTACATCCAAGCTGGCGAGGGGCCACGGCCGACGCACACAGTTCGGCTGGTGTGTGGAACAACCGGAGAGGAGCAGCCAGCAACCGCCACATCCACCGGTCCCCTCCCCATCCCACCTGGGATCCCTGCTGCCCACACCGCTCCGGATCGCACCCTCCCGCCCCAGCAGAAGCAGCAGGTTTCAGGGGGAGGGTGGGGGAACAAGACAGAAATAGTTTTATTTTCCTCTCTAAATCACACAGAAGAATTAGAGTCAATGAAAAGGGCCGGAGCCCCGGTCTCTCCGTGTCTGGCTGTTTCGGGCTATGGCAGCAGCAGGCGCGGGTGGCCCGGGGGCAGGAGGCCTGGGGCACGGCGGGAGGCACCCGCGTCGCCATCGCGGGCTGGACCACCCTGCCCGCGCCCTCGCCCCGACGGGAACAGCCGACTGCGGCGGAACCCAAATCCCTCTGCTTGTGCACGTGGCCACGGGACGCGGGCGCCTGGTTAGCTGCCCTTGCAATGGAGTCATTGCTTGTATTGACAACATGAGATGCAAACGGAGTTAAAACCTTTAGGCTTTTTGGGTGGCCCGGCAGCAGCCGTTCATGTGCAGCAGCTTCAGGCGTTTGCCGGAACAAGCCCAGTGACGGCACAGCGGCGAGGAGCCGCCCCGCACCAGCTCGTGCTCATCTCCCGGCACCACGGCGTGCCCGAAGGACCGGCCTCGCATTTTTTGGAGATGTCATCATCCCCGAGACCTTCCTGCTGCGCAGGGCGGAGGCAGCGCACGTCTCACCCTCCCGCCTCTTACGGATGCCACCGGCAGCCTCCAGAGCAGACGCCCAGCACGTCACACGCAGGCGCCGCGCCAAGGACAGCAAATTGAGGTTTCTGCGAAACCAGGAACTCAAATTACCTTGAGCCCGTTGGGCAAGCAATTAATTGGATCGACTGTCCCATCAGCTGAACCTGTTTGCCCACGCTACGGGCACCCCCAGGACATCGGATTGCGGTCGCATCTTCCTTGGCTCCTTACCCGCCTCCCACGAACCCCCCGGCTCCTCCTCCCCGCCGACCTCTCAGGTGCAGCTTTTCTTGCTACGGCCTGAGCTACACTTGGAGTTCAGGGCATTTAGCAGCTGGCATGATCAGGTCCTCTCCAAAGAGGGTTAAGTTGCTTTTTTGGACACATGGGGAATTAAGGGCGCTCAGTCAGCGTGCGGCGGCACGGTGAACTGCCGGGCACTGGCACAGGGCACGGGGACAGGCCCCAGCTGTCTTCAGCAGCGGGATGAAGAGGGATTGCATCAGCTCATCCCAAACCACCTCAAATAAAGCACCGCTTCAATCTGACCCCAGCCTCGAATAGATTTTCGAGCTGAAGGCACTGGGAATCGGCTATGTTGTACCTCGCTCACCTGGGAGCAGAGCAGCAGTTCTGTGAATGCCGCCAGATGTGATGAGCGGTGGCGGGATGCAGCTGCAGCTAGCAAAAATGTCAGCGTGCATCCGAGATGGACAAGCTCCCTCCATTATTCAAAGGAATTGCTCTGTATTTTAATATTGAAGGATCACCCCTGTGTCCTCCCCTTCCAAAGCGCGAGCTCTGCTTCCCACACACGGATTTGCTTTGCTTCAGGACTCGTGGATCAAACCCAGGCAAATCTCGTTTGCCGAACTTCCGAAACGGACATTTGACTTGCAAATACCCAAACACGCCAGGCAGCTTTACCAGTGCTTTGGTTTAACTGCACGTAACAGGTATCTCCTCCAGTCACCGGGGGACGACTTTACGAGACGCGGAGCTACAGAGTGAATTCCACCAAGCAAAACCCGCAGACCCTGGGGTGGTTTTCTGGCCACTGGGAATTTCTTGACCCATTCTAGCGTTGCAAGCGCTGCTACGTAACGGTGCTGACAAACCCCTTCATCCATGGGAAGTGATTTAACAAGAATTAGGGGATTTTATTTCATGGGTTTCTTGTTATTGTTGCTGCTTGAAAAATACCTTAGAATTATGCAATTCCTCACAAAACAGAAGTATGTGCTTCCCTCGCTGGTCTGGCTTAGGGAAAGGTGCTCGGTTATGGTGTCAGCACTGTCTCCTGGTCCAGCTGGGGTTTCCTCTTGTACTAAATCGTAGAGTTCAGGGGCTACGGATCATCTTTTTCGTCATGACTGTTTTCAAGCTCAATGTAACGTTTCTTCAACAACCAAATTTTGCTGCCTCCAATTTGCACACAGTAGAGGAGATCAAAAGAGAAACATGGACCAGCAGTTTTAGTACTTGAAAATTTTATTTTCTCAAATGAGCACCAACACATATTGTAAATATGACAAACAATACGCCTCCCTCTAATACTGAAGAACTATATACAATGTACAAATACATGAAAAGGTGAAAACCAATTATTTGAAAACAAACAATTGCATTTATTACTGAAGCAAATGACCTGAAAGAATATGCCAAAAAATAAAATTAAAATAAGATCAAAGAAATAAAAGTATACACAATTTGTAAACACAAGAGCATCAATAGACAGGCTGGTATTGGAAATATTGTCCTTTAGTTTTGTCAGTGGGGAAAGCATTCCCATTTCCTTATGAAAAACAAAACGAAGGATACATACAGTTTGTAACTATGAGAATAGCTTATTTGTGGTTGTACCTTACACAATGCCATTCTGCTTGCATTTAAATACGCTGATTTTTTTTTTCTGAATTCAAGATGATTTTGTTTCCCCTCTTCTGCTTATTCTTTTGAAACAGGATTCTGCAAAATCTATGTCTATATCTATCTATGTGATCTATGTCTATAACGTAATTGTTTCTGAGCATTTAATTTCTGAGGCCTCTCACCTGGTGAGGAGAGCGCCTTCCCACTGAGCTGAGCTCTGGTTCTCGCCAATCTGTTTACCCAACCGGGTTTTTGGGTGTCATCTCTTCATCCAAGAACTGGTTCACACGGAAACATGATGCTCCTCCCGAAACGGGGAAGTGCAGTGAAATGCATGATTAACACACTCTCGCATACCAGTTAGAAAAATGCATACAGAGAAAATTCTCACTTGATCATCACAAGAACAACAGATTTCATTTGTAGGGTTTTTTTTTCCTGTATATTTTTAGATCGTGTGCACCAAAAACAGAGAATTAAAGAGCGTGCAACAGTTATTCAGCACTGAAAACAGCTCCTTGCTCAGCAAAACACAGTCCAGTGGTTTGTGCTGTTGGTCCACTTTGGGATAAACAAGAGACCCGATGAATTAAGAACGAAGGGGGAGAAGGGGGGTTAAAGACAGGAAGGAAAACAAAAAAAAAAAAGAACTTTACTGCCAGAGAGGTAAACTTTTACTCTGATTTGTTATGTAGCAGCCTGGTTTAAAAAAAAAAACCAAAACAACAAACAACAAAAAACCCCCAAAAGAAAACCAGGATCCATGTCCAAAGACTTATGATTTAGTTTAAAAACAATGACTAATTAGAAATCTCCATCCTCCATCCCTGCTGCCCCCAAGCAACTGGAAACAGCGATTCAGAGGTTGCAGCTTATATTCAATCCTGTTTTCTAAGTCTCGGTATCTACTTCACTCCAGCCAATACTGGTGCAAGAGAAAATTTCAGGCCCGGATCCTACAAACCAGATCTCCTCAGGAAAGCCGTGCCCAGACGGAGCTTTCGTGGGACTCGCCGCGGGAGCGCGAGCTGCCACGGGGCTCAGGCTGCCGGACGGGACCTCCGGCACCGAGTGAAGGTGTTTCGGCATGTAACCCCAGACAGCGGAGCGCTCCCCAAGTGCCTGGAGCTACCTCCCGTCCCACACAGCGGTACCTGCCCGGACCACGGACCGCTGCCCGTAACCCAGCCGCCGCCTGCACTGCAGATTAATTCTGCCGGATGGAAGCAGGAGTGACTCCCCTCTCCTGCCACGTCCAGAGGAAAAACGGATTGACTTAAGAGGACAACGTATATTATGATTTGTGTTTCCCTTTAAACATATTTTCCAACAAATACAGAAGGAAACAGTATCATTTATAAACAACAAAAAAGTGCTCTCAGGGAGGGGCTCTGAGAAAACAGCACCAAATATATTATTTTTTAAAAAAAATTAAATATTATTTACAAAAGTATATTTCACAAGATAATGGTTTTTTTCTGCTTTGTATATATTATCATCTGAATATTTATTACAGGGATCAGGATTTCACAGCAGATAATCCACCAGAACAAAACAATTTAAAACTTACTCAAGTCTGAGCTTTGGGGTACACGGGGGTGATGTAAACTCAAGGGTGCATGCAGCTTGCCAGAGACGAGGCTGCCACATTAAAAAAAAAAAGCAAAACTCGCTGCTGTTTGTGTTTTCTCAAGGATGTCACCCGCGGAAAGCAGCACCATGGGCACTCGGTGCTCTGCGTTCAGGCATCGCCCGCCCAAGGAGGCAGTTTCCATGGGCCACACCTTCAGCTCAGAAACAACGGGCCCACCTTGCTCACCCCAGTCGCTAACGAACTGGCTACAGTCAACTCGCATGACCAGAGGGATGCAGAGAGTGAGGTTCTTTGGTTACGCTCTGAATGTATCACTCTCCGAGGCATCAATTTAGCCGGCGCTGACTGTGGTAGCCATTAGCATACAGATCTGATCATCCTGTCTGGTCACCAGCTCCCAGCGCCGTCGTGTGCCTTAACACAGCAAGTCACAGATGAGTTAGCAGCGGACTAAGAAGTACTTCATGTTTAATGGACACACAGCAGAGAACAAACGTCAATGAGCCTCACAAGCCCGTTTTTCCTTATCTCCCTGTACAGTGTATTAAAGTCACTCTCTAGGTAATTCTCTGGGTGTTGGGGACGTTCACAGGCACACGTGTTTTTTTCCTATCAGGGCTTGAGGTCAGATTCTCAGCAAGTGTGAATCTGTGGATGCTGATGGGACAAAACCAATTAAAACCAGATTAAGATCTTGCCATATTCAAACTGAAGACTGGTTGCCATTAAAAGCATAACCCCTGTGAACAGTTAAAAACAGCCCGACCTGATGGATCATCGTCCTTTCTTGTCCCAAATATATGGATAAAAACATTTACATCTGGTAGCTCTCTGTATTAAATGTTTTTATTTCTCAGAGCAGTCCTCTAGACAGGCCTACCTTTTATATCGCTTCTTTATAGGCAATCACTCTAAATACCAACATAAAACCATGAGCCCCCGTGTGCTCCTATTCTCAACCTCATATTAATGATTTGGGGCTATCCCTTACTTCTCCCAGCTCCAACCAGACCCCTTTAAAGGCTACGTATCTGGGGAGACTGAAGAGCTCTTTAAAGAATGCAAATTACTTCCCACTAGTCAAAACCCAATCAATTGTCGTGGATCACCAACCAAAGGATAGGAAAATGGGACCAGGTCAGTGCCAAAGTCAACAAGATAGAGGGTACTGCAGAATTTTTTATTTCTACTAGATTTTTATCACTGAAGTGAATGTGGATGATGGAAGCAGAGATGATCAGAAACGAAAGCTGAAGCAACTGGTACACAGCCACAGCAGAAAGGGGGAAGGCAGAAGCTACCTCCTAACAGGCTAGCAACAAACTGAGCCAACTCCATCCCTTGGAGGAGCCGCAGCCAGCCTCCATCTCACTTCTCTCTTCAAGGTTGTAAAGAACAGCGGTTCAAGGGAAAAAACAGCCTTTGCTTAGATGGGCCATCAGGTTTGGGTTTCAGCACAAGGACCCAGCACGTAAGTTCCACCCTGACCCATAAGTAGCGTCTCTGCTCACATCCCCTTCATTTAACAGCAAATTACTTGCTCATCACCAGCCCTCCGTCCTGATCCCCACAGCTAACTGAGAGTCTCTTGGGGAGCGTGGGCAAGCGACAACAGATTACGGCTCCAAAGCTTCAGTTTCATAAGGAGTTACAAACCCCTGCACAATACTCTTTCCTTCTGGATTAAGAAAGATTTCCCCCAATGGATTAACCTACTTGAAAGAATTCCACAAACAAAAAGAAAATTCACTCAGAGAGATAAAACTGATTCGGTTAAATAGTCTTGAGTTATGCACCAGATACTGGCTGGACTGTTGCAGAGCAAACTTCACATTGTCATTTATGTCTAACGCAGCTCCTCTCTCACACACGATGCTCCTTCCCCAGCAACCACCTTGGGAAGGTCCACACTAATTAAAATAAAAAAATTAAAATGGGGAGGGCTTGTCCCTTGCAGTTATGATGCCCACATCTACCCTTCCCCTTTAAACTCCAAGGCATAGACAATTGCAGGGGTAAGGGGAAGATGTTTCATTTCTTTTTTTCTTTCCCATTCCCCCTGTGCCTGCAACAGGCTTCTGGGAGTGGGAAAAGGGGGGAAGGTTTTGGGGAGGATACCTCATGGCTTGAAATATCCACCTGTGCAACACTGCTACAACCGCCAGGCTCCTCTGCTCCCTCCTCTCCCCACTCTCACACCATTTCTCTGCCAGGCTCCAAGAGCAGAGCTGATGGCTGGGGCCTGGGATTTAAGAAAAAGATTCTGTAACAGCATTTTCCTGCTTGCACTTGTGAAGGATTGGTAGAAGACCCCCAAGGATGGTCAGTGGAGGCTGGGAAATGAAGGGGTCTCCTGTGTTACTAAGTTTGTCCCCATCCTCCTCTACATAATTTCCTCTTTCTTGCCTAGCACGTGCCTTTTCTCCCCCCCCGTCACATCTTCTAAGCTGCAGCTCCAGCCCCTTTGTGCCTTAAGTGGTTTTCTCCTCCTCTCTGAAGGGCTCAGGAGTCAGGATTTGGTTTCTCCAGCTGTGAGGATGTTCCCCACAGCTGTGCTCTGTTGGGACATTTGGCCTACCTACCCTGAAACAGCGAGAAAAAGGAGAGGCAGGGAATCTCTCCAGCCTTCAGGTCTTTCCCCCCCCAAACAACAAGTTCATAAATGGCAAACAAAACACAGAATTGCGATTAGCTTGCGGGGGGAACTGATTATGACTTGTGCTCAGCCGGCTTAGACTGAAGCCCCACCAATGGAGCAGCGGTTTTACAATTCGGAGAGAACGCAGCCGTGAGGTATTTTTCTGTCCATTTAGACAAGTAGATAGTTTCAAGCCTTGGTTAACCAGGACTTAAAGGAGAAGTACAGTTTCAACTTCTGATGACTTCCCTTCGGGCCCACTCCCCACCCCCTATCACCTTCTCCTGCCCAAAACTCGGGTCTTCCTCCCGCACCGAGACCTTCTGATAAAATGCCACCACAGAGCCAACTTCAGTTTGTACTTAAACATTCATCAACATGGAATGGCTGTCGGGCATTCGGTGCATTCTCTTAGCCAACGCCAGAACAGAGAGAGAAGCAGCCAGGGTCAACTCACAAACAGATACAAAGCAAAGAGACAGAGAGACAGAAATTTAGAGGCCAGTCACCAATAAAGATGGAGAAGGGTGTGAAGATGCTCCCAAATTGCAGAGCCTCTAAATGCATGGAACCAAGCGTTCAGTCACTCTCTCACTCTTGGATATAATGTTCGGTTGGATGGCATTCTCTTACACGCTGGTAGGGCTGGGCTCTTTCCATTCAATCCCAGCCATTATCCTTGATCATGTGAGCTAGTTCAATGATGTATTTGCCTTCTTTATACTTCTGGCTGCTTTCAAAAGCGTGTTCCTGGAAAAAAAGGAGAAAGAATGAGATCAAGATGATATCTGAAGGTAAAGTCACAGTTACAGATCAGATCCGGGAATGCTGGTACAAGTCTTAGCCTTGTCTACGGAGTCAAACTGCAGGTCCTGTTGGCTTTCAGGAAAATTACGCTGGAAGAATCTTAAATCCTGCCTCTAGCTGTCTTTACAGGCTGGAAAAAAAGAACAATCAGCACCATGTAAACGTGCAGATTTCTGTAGGCCAACGGCAACTGCTCCTTGAACTATGCTTTAGGAATCATTGGTGATAAAATCCACCTCTCTCTAGGGTGGTCTAAGAATTTATTAATGTTTGTTAAGAATGCGGAGGTCCTCTGATGAAACATGCTGTAAAAGCACTACCATCGGGAACGAGACAGATTATGGTAAACTTGACGTGGGAATGGAGCGAACGGGCACCAAGGGACGAGAAGGACCCACTCTGCACAGATGCGAGCTTGCAGCTACAGAAACACAGCGCTTCAACACTGCAGAAGGAAATCTATGGGATCCCTAACCAGGAGGGACTCCCATTATCGAGACTGCTTCCTCAAAAGCGGTTCAGCTCTGCTCAGGTGTGCTGTTTGCATGCATGTACTGCATCTGAAAGAATGTAATTCTATTGCTGGAGAGGCTTGGGCTTACTGCTATGTTTAGGAAATTTTGTATTTTGTTTTACAATAAACTCAATTTATGCACTTAGTGTCCTTCTCCATTTGTGAGATCCATGCTGTGTTTCTGCATGAATTCCTACCGCATCAATTTTTGATACTTTACTTTTTATAGCCTTTCAACTGATTTATTAAAGAATATTTCTGTCCAGAGGCCACAGATACAATATATGTTTTGTTTAGACACTGGACAAAATGTTTTGACAAACAAGTACGCTGTGTGCCTCCTGAAGCAGAAATTAGGTTGTAGCATAAGCCTTTATTTGAAGGTAATTGAATTTATGAAGGGCAAGAGACAGCAAACAGATAAACTCATGTTCAATAGCATTTCCAGTGGGAAGGACACAGGATTAACAATATATGGATCATTCTATTATTCTGATATCATCTTGGAGAAAAAACCAATATGAACCACAAGACTGATTGAAGTCATCCTCATTTATGTTAAGTATCACTAAGAGACACCCACCAAAATCAGGCCCACAGTGTATATTCTTAGTAAAAAAACACATTAGCCACAAAGAGCTCCTGCTCTGAATGGATGCAACAAACACAAGACAGGAGGGAAAAAGGAAACGCAGGAAGGAAAAAAGACATGGCTACAGGCCAGCACCTGCATTTCTGGTTCCCAGGTTAATGGTCTTTCCATGAGACCACGTTACCATAGACACATCTTCAGAAAGGGCTGGAGCAAAGATGTCCACAGGAAAAATAAAAGGATACTGATACTCACATATTTCCAACCCAGTGTGGTTTTGCAGTTTTCACAGTAAATATCTGCAACCGCATGTAATCCTGTTAATAACACCCGCTCCTCTGCAGGGCCACAACCCACATTAACTCTGGGGAAAAAGGAGAGATGCTCCCTATTAGTCTGTCTTTCCACAGCAAGATGCTACAATGAAGCTGACAGCAATTTTATTGCCGTATTTGAAAACATAAGCAGGAGGTTCGGGATACTGAGTACCACAGCTGTGCCCAAACCAAAGATCTCTTGCAGTTCCCAAACAGAATGAAAAGGTAAAACAGAATTTTTATTCAACTAAAAATTCTATAAAGCTTTGAATAGAAGATTAATAACATTTTAGTAAATTGCGCTAATTATGCATTTGAGAAAGATTTTCATTTCCAAATTGATAAAATGGTACTTTTACTTTTCCAAATGGAAACTTGAAAAATCTAACTGAAATCAGCAGTTCTTCTGAAAGACATCCCAGCAGTGATCTCACCAAAACTATTTTCAGTTATTGGGAAAATTATACTTATTTTTTATGCTAGCTCTAAAAAGTAAGTTTGTATTTAGATATAATTTCTTCTCTACATCTATGAAATTTTGACTCTTTGGTCTAACTACATTCTCTGAGAGGAGAATGACTCATCCATTAGCTCTTACTTCTCAATCCGATGATGAAAAAACCACGTTTTTCTAGCTGCTTATCTGAAACCTCAACATAAAATCAAATATGAATCAGTGCTATTTCCTGCCTCTTTCTCCAACCATTTTCAGCAGGCTCCCAAGTCTTAGGCAGAGGTTTTCTAAAGGAAGACTAGCCTTTTGTTTTCTTCATCATGACGGTTTTCTTAAATCTATCCTAGGAGATGCAGAGGTGACACGTACGAAGTTCTACTCACACTGAATTGAAGAGGTACGCTCGTCCTTGGCTTCCTTGGAAGGACTGAAAGGCAAGAAAACAAAATTCAGTTGGCTGGTTGATAGAAATAAGGCTAAACCAGGACCTGCCCTCAACGACTGCATTAATGGTAGTTATAGCAACTGTTAGCCAGGGCCTGAGAAATGCACATCGTTACAGTCTTCGAGGTGGAAAGAGCACAAAGCAAAATGTCAGGAGGAGATGAGCACTGATGAACAGAGGTCTTGTCCTGCAGACGGGAAGGGAGCGGCTGCCTACAGTTCTAATGCCTGCCTATTTCACAAGGCGCACTGGCAGCCCACTGGGAACTTCACCTGATATTACCAGCATTTCCAGTATTGTACAAGCCCAATATACTTTTCAAGAGTCAAGCTGTTTTCTCTCTCATATCCCAGCAATGCCTATTTTCACCCTTTCAGTTCTGTTTATGAATTTCACACTACTGCCTCAACCTTACCTAATGCAGCCTTGCTGCCAAATATTGATTTGAATCTCTCTTCTAAAAACAAGGTGCTCACAGAGGCTTCCCGTTGCACTGCCACAGTTTTGAAACACCGCTGTTGCACTTGACGGCACGTGAATTCCCCTTAGGAAGACCGCACAAATGGATGCTGAACCAAACTGAGAGATTGGGACCTATTTGTGCAAGATGCTGTGCGCACAAATACAACCTCTGCTCTAGTGATTTTACAAAAGACCTTAACCTTGCTGAGATGTCTGCAAGCCTTCATATTCCCACTGATGCCAGGGAGATCTTCAGGACTGGATCTAAACATAGGACGAGATACAACTGGATAGAGATGGACGTAGACAAGAGAGAATCACATTGCAGCAAAACCAAACCAGATAATCACCATTTGTGGCACATCCTCTCTGCCCCATGTTTCCTCGGGATCTTACAGCATCACCATGAAAAGGCAGAGTTCTGAAGACAGCGGGCAACGCCAGCTGGGCAGGACACTCCAGGTAGCCAGGACACTTCCAAGAGCCAGCAGGCTCCATTTGTGTCAAATCTGTAACATTACCCTGTGACGGTGCCTCGCTTACAAGAGCAGGCTCACACACAGCAAGTGCTACCTGCATTTTTAATGTACTTTGACAAGCACACACTGAATTAAACATTTGGTGCTTATGAGCAAGAGCACAGTTGCTCTCTGCACACAAGTTACCTTATGGTACATCAGGGAATGTATGTACTGAGGGGCGAGGAGCTGGGAAAGTCAAAGAGCAGCTTTTCTGGACCATTTAATCCTTTCCCTTGCACCTTACCAGGAACCTTGGAATATTTAATCGTTTTCTTAAAACCTCAGCTTCTACAGATGAGCAATGATTTCAGACTAAATACTCTTAGAAGGGGGGAGACAGAGCTTTGAGAGAAAAGAGAAACATTCAAGGTTTAACACCCCTGGCCCACTAACACTGGTTATTTTTTAAGTTAAGAGTGACCCAACCCTGGGGCAGCACAAACGTGCTCTCCCTGTGTCACATAAAGCAATCTCTGGGAGGTCCCTGCCCTTCCCAGGTTGTCCCCTTCCATCAGTCCAGCCCTAGGGATGCACCCCTACGCCTGCCCAACCGCTGCCTCAAGGAGAAGCAAAGTCAAAGCCATGCCTGAGAACCAGCAAGCCCGTGGATGGATCTGGACCACATTTCTTACATCCACACACATCTGCATTAATCAACTGCCTCCTGCCTCCTCCGCACTGGGGAGGCTGCTGCATGTTTCCAGCTAACAGCCCTAATTCCCAGAGCTGGGGTACCAACCCATTAGCTCCAGCGAGTATTTCTCGGGTGCTGCCTGGGTTAACGGCAAGCAGCTCTGTAGCAGCCTGTAAGACGTTCTCTCCATCATGAGTCCCGTTCATGTGAAAGGCAGAGACGGAAAATTCACTCACGAGCAGGAGAGAATAAAACACACTGAAGGCGTGATTTAAAACTGCCCTGACAAGAGAACAAATACAGCCTGTCACGGTGTTTAGCCTGGTGCCCTTCTTGGTGTCAAAGTACTCTCCAGAAGTGGCAAAGGCCCACTGGGAGATCCTCAATTGCAAGAACGTACGCAAAAGACTCCTTACCACAGAGCAGAGGCACCTCTGTGGGCAAACACAATGCCACGGGGCATGCAGGCAGGGAGCCACATCCAGCAATGGAAGCTGACTGTGAGGTCTGGATGGCAGCAAGGGCTCTGCCAGCTATCAAGTCACTGCCTGGCAAAAGAATTGACTCAGTCCTGGAGGAATAACTGTTCTTCAGAGGGATCTGAAGCCCAATGTTAGTTGCCACCCAGGGCACAGAAGAGCCACTCTGGATTCAGAGAGGACGCCTGAGGCACTTGGATATCTCTTTCACTCAGACAAAAGCAGTGCCCTGAGGAATGCCTCTTTTCTTGGGCAAGAATTAAATAGGACACATGGCTCAAACGTGTTTGTATAATTGCATTTATTAGAGAAGCGTCTTTTAATCCTTCTGCAGCACTCAAGTTCTTATTGTTATTGTCAGCTGGCTGATACCCCACATGCCAACTAGGTCTAGCCTGACTGCTACAAAACACACGCTGCATTGTTTCAGCGTCCTGTGTGGTAAAGCAGGAACCGACACAAAGCTGATGCCCCCCCCAGGCCAAAAAGAAGAGCCCAAGCCAGACCCAGGCGATGCTCTACCTTGCTACAGCAAACAGCAGGGGCACTGGCTGTCCACGCTGCAGAAGAGGGATACCAGCCTGGAAGGATGGACTGTGGATGGGGTACAGGGATGAAACAGAAGGTCCCACAGCAGCATGTGTGCCATCACAGCAAAATGAAAGCAGATGAAGCTTGCTAACCATCCAGTCGTTCCCAGTAAATACTTTTCCATAAACACCAAAGTGACTAAGTTTGCCAATAACAACAACCATGGGAGCAAAGTTTTTATTGGTACAGAAATAGGATTTTCCGTTACTGCTGTACAAAGGCCTGTCTTTAATAAACAACAAAACCAAACCCATGAGCTTTGTGTTTGGGGCTCAGCAGACACTATTCCAGCCCACTCCCAGGGGACAGTAGCATCCTTTCAGAGGTGCCCTTCCCTCCAGCTCAAGCCAGCGCTTTAGGGTATCTAAGGGTGGTCACGGCAAAAAAAAAGTCACATGAATTATCTCCTCCCCAAGCAGAACTTTTCAACATACCACTGCTTAGCTTTCAGTGCTGCTGCCTGTCTTAATATTCACCTTCCAGCTAGCTAAGGATTTGGCACATCATATAAGAAGAAGTGAGAAAGATCTGGCAACCACCTCAAGTTCACCAGTGCTTTTGCTCTCTGCAAGACTAAGCTGACTGTATCTTTATAAAGGTAGCACAAGGCAGGTTTTATCTGGGTGTTGTAACCTCAACATTTTCCGGAGATGTTCCTTCTCTTCTGGCACTCCAGAAAAACTGGCACATGCTGTAATGGGCGCTATGAAATCAGACGAAACAGATCTATTTATACACAGATGTTCTTTTTCTTTGTTTGGTGTTTTTTTTAAATTTCATTTAAGAAGCACACAAAGAGATTTCCACAACACACTTGGTTTTCCCTGAACAATGAGCAGTAAGACCTACTTTCTGTGCTATGCATTTTCTCTATGTAGATTCTCTTGATATACATTCCAAGGTGTATCTCACAGGCATGCTTACAAATCCAGACTTCTTATCCTCTAAAACAACAGCTCCTGGCATTACTTTCCAGCTAAAAGAAATGGAAAGGATTTTTTTGTTGTTGCTTCCCACTGAAAGCGCGAGCACATATTTTTCTCTGCACTGCTAATGCTCAGTGTCTGGCTGGAAACACATCTGTACATGCCAACAACAAAGCTCTCCCTCCCCATCCTGCCTGAGCCCTCTAAAAAACAATAGACGCTTTTGAGATGTGCAATACACAACAGCTTTCTCCTCCTGACCACTCACGTTCAAAAACCTGAGTGCTCCACTCAGCATGGAGGCATCTAAAAGCTGCAGGGCCTAAGCAGTGCTGATTTGAGTACCCAGGTGGGAAACCACAAGCCTGGAGTCAGCTATTTGGCTGCAGATCCTCTCCTGCCAAGCTGTCTCTCGTTACGGCAGAAGCTCCATGTTAAGATGCCTTTGGCAGCTGCTCTGGTTTAAGAAGTTCCTATCACCCAATTTACAGACACTCATTATGGCCCCCTCAGCTGTGCTGATTCCAAATTAGATCTGTGAAATTATTATTTTTAAAAACAAATACTTGGTGGGGGGTGGGTGAGTTTGAGGGAATTAGTTTTTTCTCCTTGTACCATATAATGGATCCAGTTTAAAGGGCAATCACACAGACTACTTAATAATCACACTCTGGGGGCAGTTCAGAACTCACAGCTCAGAGGAGGAAGTTCTCAAACTAAATTTGCTGGCAAAGAACGACAGTGCAGAACTGCAGCTCTAGTGAGAGACAGTCTGCAGGATAGGGAGTTTGGGTTTCACAGACGCTGTTAAACCAGATCTGCCGCAGAAGGAAGCGTAACACGCAGCCAGCATCTAAGAAGTGCCAGCTCCTTTGCGGCAGACGTGTTCTGCTTGCTAGAGATGGACTTGGCCTGCAAGACTCAAAGCTGAACCCTTATATATTCAAAACCCATGACCTTGGGAGCTGTCAGTTTGGTTTAGTCCGTTTGTTATATTCTGGCCTCAATCTGAAGTGCTGAATCTACCATTCTGTTTGCTCTGAGCAAGATGCATGACTCCTTCAGAGCCTTCTTCAATGGAGCAAGAGCACGCAGACAACCACAGACACAGAGAAAGGCTATGCCCCTCCATCACTCCAGCCTGTTTCACGTTCCACCTGCCTTCCCACTGCCATCAGACCTTCGCACTTGCACATTCCCGTTACTGGTGACCGCTGGAGACACAGAAGGAAATTTTTACATTCAATCAGTACAGCCAGGGAAAGGCATGAATTCTGAATGTGCTCCAAACACGCCTACGCACCATACCCCTTTTCCCTAGTACCTACAGCTTCTCATTCACTGCACAGCCCACTCAGCAGTTCCACACGCTGAACAGATGATAGGATTAATACCCCAAGTCTTTGTGACAGCATTTGACAATAGGCTAAACACAAAAAGAGCTGGCTGGAATCATCTGGAAAAATAGGAAGCAGTTGCCAGGACTGAATGGCTACATACTGATGCTTGTTCTCTGCAGACTGCAGCAGAGAAAACCCCCACTTACCTATATCCAGCTGGCAGCCTTTTAAGAAACCAATAAAACAAAAATGAAAAGGCAACTGGTCCCAAAGAGGTACAAGGGGAAAAAGGAACAGAGTGTGCCCCTTCACGCTATGCTCTTGAAAGCTACAAATAATTCTCACTGCAAGGATGCAAACAGGAACAGAGGGCCCCAAGCCACGGCCAGAGATCAATGGCAGTCGGCACGTCCTAGGCAATGCAAAATGGTAGGATCAGGAGAAGCCAAATGACCACGGCCATCTGGACTCTTCAGAAAAGGACATGTTTTCTGTGCTTGCGATATCCCCGCTGGGACAGAGCAATTCAGTGAGTAAGAGAAACGGTATTATGAACTCCCGGGTTTAAGAGGCACTGAAGTCTGTGGGAGAAAAACTCACCATCCAATGACCTATGCAGAGATAGCTCTGTTATTGCTTATTTCCCACCTACGTGTACAACTTTTGTTTTTAAGTTACTACAGTCATTTGCTCAACACTGACTGTAAGATTTATCTATTCTTACTGCTGATTTAACCCTTAAACGCGTAAGGATGAGATGTTCTCATAAAATACAATCTGAATAGGGAGAGGAGACCTTTAAGTATGACCAAAGCAGGATGTTGATCCAACTGGAGCGCACACAAGTTTGCGTGTAAAGATATGCTCCAAAACACGGGCTCTCCTCACGCTCTGCCCGCTCCCTCTAGCACTTAATCCCAATTCCTATCAGCTGCTCTCCCACTTAACAACCAACATCACACACAAAGCTCTGCCTTAATGGCACCTTTCAAACCCTATTAATTATGGCAACAATGATTTGATTAAAAAGGTAAGTCCTACAATGTGTTTAGAGGAACCGCTACGCCTGGTAGTAGCACTAGGTGCACAATGACTCTAAGAGGTTACTTGTGAGTCACTGCACAGTGGAAAAAAAGCTGGGAGAATTTAACTAGGAAAATGCTGCAGATTTTGGGGGCTGCACTAGACGGTGCGAGCCTTTTCAACCATCTACTTGCAACATATTCAAGTATTTCCCAAGGGAGCACGAGTTCAATTATTTGGACCCCGTATTCACACAGACTACAGAGACCTCCTCAGGGTTCATTAATTCCACCTTGTTCTTCCTCACAGAAGGGACAGTCAATGATCAGATTAAGCTGAGATTCAATTTTGCTCCGATTATGCAAGATACAGACCCATGTCATGGGAACCAGTTACATTATTCCACCTCGTGCACAGATGTGACCTTACCCTGTTCAAACTGCATTTCTGAGTTTTGAGTTTTAACATGGGTCCTTAATACTATTTAAAGCCCAAAGTTGATATGGAATTAGTGGACCAAACTCATCTCTGAAGTAATTCAATTAATTCAGCACGGCCTTATTCCCCAGCAGTTTACGTTGCGGTGCAATTACACAGTGAATAACTATGAGTCTGCTGTGTTTCATCCTAGGAACAGCTACATCTGAGCAGTTTTACACCATATTTATATCTCAGGCTATGTAGTCTGCGAGGAGGAAGGTGCACAGACTGGAAAGATGTTACGACATTTTTTTTTTCTGATGGGAGATGTTATTACAATTTTTTATTCTGCCTCCTGGCAGCAGCAGGTGTTCATTCAACCCCCTCGTTCCCTCCACACCCAACACAAGCAGGGGCGAGAGGTATTTCTGATAAGAGCCTTTTGTCCTAACAGGAACCAACTCAGCACTTTCACCGCACAGGATAGGTGGGGAGAGACTGCAGCCAGACAGTGCAAAAGGTCTGCACACACACCTGCAAAAATACCAGCAGGCTATCCCACTGCATCGCCTCCGCCTCCCGTGAAATAAATTCTCTGCTGCTCGGAAAAGGCTGTATGACGCTGTCAGGAAAAAGGTCAATTTAATGGAGCAAATTATCAGTGACCAAAGAACCTCGTGCTTCTGCTATATCCCACTTTTGGGAGGGGAAGCATCGATTCCTGCTTTGTGTGCAAGAGGAGAACCTCACCCCCTGGAACCGTTTCACGGTGCAGAAGCAATGCTGCGTGAGCTGGGTCCAAGTCCTCTCTGCCCCCTGTGCCACAACCAGAAGAGACTGAAGGGCAGACTTTCCAAAGAGGCTGAAAGAAGTTAGCTGTCACCGCCAGCTGAAGCCATCTTCAGACCTACTCGAACCTGCAAGAGCCCTTTAGCACGCACGCAGCTTTCACATCACAGACTCTCTGTTCTGCTCTGAAATCCAAGTGTTCCAGTACCAAATGCCAACCTCCCCCCTCCTGATCCTTAAAATACTCAGCTTGGCTCAAAATTCAGGTAAATTTAAGTAGTATGTGAATTTTATTTTTTTTTTTAAATAAGAACTTAAAACAGGGGGTTTGTTGTGTTTTGTTTGTTTTTTTTTTTAAAAGTGAGATTCTCTCATCTTTTCAAGTTTCTAGGAGTTGAAACTAAGAAAAATCAGCATTGTCCACAACACTCCCAAAAATGCTAAGGAAGAAGTATCTTGAACCACAAGATGATATTCGGCGCACACTCTGCAGCATTATCTCCATAACATCAACGCTGCTCAGGAAGACGGAAAACAAGCGGGACCGTACAGATGCCCGAACCCATCAGAAGCGAGCCGTGAAACGCTGCTCTGTCCTGTTCATCGGAGTGGTTCTCCAACACACGTCAGCACAACACGAAGGTGACACCAATGCTCCGATGGGGCTGTGTTGCTCCCAGGCAGAGAGGCTGTACAAACGGATTTAAATGGGTCAGGATCCAGGAGCAAATTCCCAGTTATTAATTCATGTGTCAGTATGACTGCCCATTATCATCAGAGGGGAGAGCAAGACATTTCTTTCAAAGGGAAATTTTATATTGCAGTTGCAGAGAAGAGATCTCTTTGGAGGCTTCGCAATTAATGGAGATCAGTATTTAGGGAAATACAAATTGCCTAAATTTGAGGTTTTTGTTTTTCCTCAAGCGCAGAGATTTCTAACACAATTTAAGCCACTACTCTGGTAAGCTAAAGCCTGAGCAAAGCTCAGTAAAGCATGTGAAAATTCAGAAAGTAGTTGCAAACTGCTCTGTCCCCTTCTCCCTCCAACATGCCTGGCAGGCTCCCCTCCAGAGTTTGACTCAGTTCAAACGCAACACTGTTAAGTCTCATCGTGTTATCATGAGTCCTGTGCTATTCAGCCTCCTTATTAAAGCCCTGGGCTCCTGGACTCTGCTTTTATTTATTTTTAAATGTGTTTCTAGCCCACAGACTTCAAAGTGAAATTTCAAAATGTGAATGCTAAAGGCGCAAACAACTGAAGGCAAATAAAAAAATACACCAAATTTATTACTTCTATAAAACTTCACTTCTCTTGTGATTTTGATGGTTTCTGTTTTCTCCTGCTGTTGTGCTTCAAAACTTGACTTTAAGATGAAAAAGGATGGAAATACTGTGGGAAACAAAGCAGATGCAGTATCAGAGTAATTGCTTTTAAAAGTAAATACTGCAGGAGACAGAGCCCCTCTTCTCTGCAGCCCAAAGGGAGGCAGGGGGGAATAGATGTGTGGGACTAAGAGCCCTGCAGCCCCATGACAGCAGGGAGCACAGGCACTGCATCAGGGAGCGACCTCTCCCTTCCTCTCCTGTTTGGCTTCCCTCTGCCAAAGGAAAATCCATTCCTGCATTAACACAGCACTGGGCAGGCTCGAGGAAGAAGGACAGCACAGCTTCTGTGAGCACGGACGGCTGCCACGTGCCCTCTCTTCAGATCAAGGACTCAAGATCTAACAGAGGCCTTGCAGATAGGAAGGGAATTTAGCACTGAGCTCTTTGAGCAGGTCCAGCTTTCTTCTTGTGGGGTATACACTTCATCCCCAGTCCTTCCCCTGCCTCTTGCTGCCAGGGAACAAAGTGCTGTCTAATACAAATGTACAGTGCAGGTAAAACTCTCCTCTGTCTCATGGGAAACCAATCTGTCTTTAGGAGGAAGAGTTAAAAGAGATCTAGGCTTTTCTAATGATCTCCACCAACTTCTGGAACTACATATGTATTGACACCAGACTGCTTAATCGGGCAAAAATAAGAGCAAGTGGATAGCCTAAGGAGCATTTATAACCCACAGGAAGATGGAGCGGGGAGAAAGAGTAGGGACATGTCTTAGAGATCTGCTTCATTCCCCACACAGAGCACTCCGAACGATAAGCCAAGCCAGCCCACAGAAGCAGCACTGGATTAAAGAGAGGAAGCCACAAATTCATGTACACAGAAAGACCACAGGTTAATTCCTGCTTGACGACAAATAGAAGACCACTTACAACAGAAGACCGACATTTACCAAACGTTAAACCAATGAAAACTACCAAGGTATGCCTGCTGGCAGAAGCGATGTTTATTCGTATGAAGTGCACCGAGCTCCTCCCAGAGGCACTGCCATGAGCCCTGGAGAAGAGCAGGCCATCTCCCGCACGCAGTGCCTGGAAGGAGATGTTTAAAGTTCCGCATTCACTGTGTGAATCCAGATGACACGGGATGGGAAAAGGAAATGAAAGTCTGTATCTTCCAGGTCTTCATGCTGGGCCTCATGCCCTACTGCTGGTTAACCCTGATCCTCCACAGCCTCATTCCCAACAGACGCCAGCATTCCCTGATCTGCAGGAAGTTCAAGGGGATTGAGATGAGTTTGGCATCTCTAGCACTTAAGTCATCAGTGACGTCCATTGAACACAAGCCTTTACATTTTCGTATGTAGAAAGATGATATGGAGAGAAGCACTTTGTTATTTACTGTGAAATACTACAGAAGATGACAACAAAGCCCAGTGGTGCCTTTCTGGATACAGAGAGATGAAAAATGCATTTTATTCTGGTGAATCTGCAATTGCTACAGCAGCAGCTGTGGGTTTTTTCCCCCATTTTTGAGTGCTGCTGTCTTCCTGTAGGTTGTTGCTGGCTCAAAATATCCAACAATCAAGTCATTTTAAAAAGGAGTGGCAGGAGGGAGGGTAAAGCCCTTTCTTTCCGCATTAATGATTGCTACTGCATGGGTTTTAGAGATAAACACAAGGCAGAACTGGGACAGAAGATGGAAACTGCTAATGCAACAAGTTATTTAATTAGCAGCATAATAGCGACTGTCCATGTATCAGTGGAACACTATTCCATTAATACAGCCGCTAAGCTCACAATAGCACCAATGCTGACAGTAAGAGCAGACTTGCTTTTCAGCAAAAGCAGATCTGTCCAGGGCAGCATCTCTTCTCTGTACCCGGATAAGATCCACTGCAGTGAGATGAAGCCACCATATGTACACCTTACTGCTGAGAAGGTTCATCAAAAGTTATCCTTCTTTGTTCAGTCTGTTGCCTAAATTCTGAATGTTTGTCTCTGCTATAAAACAAACGTTGCGGTAATGAAATTCATTTCAGTACTGTGGATGTGCCTTCCATAAAAAAATGAACAAAAATGTGTGCACCAGACAGGTCCCCAGACACCGAGGTCTCTCAGCCATGCCAGAGTGCAGGACAGTCCTAGCCTACAGATCTGAAGCAGAAAATGTGTGTACCCTTGCCTGCATTTCTCCCCAGCCTCCCCTCTCAGAGCTGGGCTGGAATTGAGGTGTTTGTACTTGAGATACTCTATAAGCAGCTAAGCTTAATCTGATTTTAACTCACCCTTTCCACGGCAATCACTACCAAAAGGAGAGAGATCACTGGAAATCTTCAAATTCCAGGTTTTGGGTAAAGACAGTTTCTACCTTTGTTATTGCTACTTATTCTGACAGTTGTGGTTTCCACGCAAACATGCCGAGTATTTTAAGAGAGGGGACTCTGGGTGGTGTTTCCTTGTGCGCTCAAGCTTCAATCCTTGCCTGTTTCAGTTCTGCTGGCTGAGAAAAACTGTCAGGCCAAACACCTCTGACAGACGGACGCCGAGGCCCCTTCTCCAGGAGAGGCCAGACTCCTCAACAGATTTGCTTCTTGCTGGCAGACGTAACAGCTCCCCCAAAACAGATGTGAAGCCCTCTAATAGCATTTCCCACTACTATAAAATGAGACTGCAAGAAAAAAATATCACAAGAGACTCCTCCTGAGAAGCCAGGGTCTTCTCCCCAAGAGGCAGTAGGTGAAAAAGCCCCTTGTGGCCCCCACACTCATGTGCGCATGTGACTAAATTACAGATTAAACCAGAGGTCTCAGAGTTGCGAGACTCGTATCTGGGTTTTTCCTGGGCTCGTTCTTACAACTATAAATCAGATTAAAAGTACACACCTGCATGGGAAGTTCATAGGGCAGCTCATCCCATCAGCAAGCCTTCGAGCCTGCTGGCATTTCTTCCTCTTCCAACTGCAAGGGCCAACAACTGAAACACCCAACAAACCCAGGAAGGCTCAGACCTGATCAACTCCGTGCTCCAGTTGTTCAGGATTTGCAGCAGTTGCAAGCAAAAACCCTGATGATTCACTGTCCTTCGTCCCTGGCAGTTCCCTGGATAATAAATGGGAACAATATTTTATTTATGCCCAGGTCATCAATTCTAAGGTAGAGGAAGCAGCAGATGAAAGGAGAGTTATTTCCATAAAGAAAGTGATGGATTAGAAAAATCCATTTTTACCCTGTCCCTCCTTCCCTGACAGGGAATTCTAAACTGTTTTGAATTATTACGTTTTTCCTTCTTTTTTGGAACAGAATGAAATATTTTAACATCACACAGCAATTAATTGCTGTATAAACACAATTATACAAGGAGGTACAAATTACCTTGAGCTTCTTCTATTAAACAACCACATCCTGATGAAATAAGAGGCCTGACCCTGACTGTCTTCAGATCCCATTACGGACAGTAGGAACTGAGGGAGCACAGTAACTTGTAGGGTAAGCCCCAGAGGAAGCAATTACACAGGACAGAAAGATCTAATTTAGGTAGCTGTACTATGGAGTAAGTATTACAAATACTCATTACACAGCTCAGATTTCATATCCTGACTCGTTCCTGCAAAGGGCATTTCTGTTTGTTTATTCCCTCTCAAATAAAGGCTTCTCAGAGCTGATGAGAGGTACTCCTCAAATGACAGCCTTCGAGACCCACTCCCCTCCTCCCTGCTGCAATAGAGGCCAGCAACAGCAAGGACAGCAAACACCAATCTGTCTAGCAAAGGTGTCCTGGGGATGAGTGTGATTGCAAGAGTTCATCTCTGCCCCATCAATGCTCAATCTCCTGGTCAAGACGCTGAAGGAAAAGGCTCCCATTTAACAACTTTGATGACACATTGTTCTACTGAGCACTGAAGTCCCCTCAACCCACATTTAATTTTAAACTTCATGGAAGCCAAGAACTACAAGATACCTTACCACAAATTCGCAGCAGTGAAATGGGAAGCTAAAAACCTCTGACTTCTCACGGAACTGCTTCGCTGTTCATCACTTACAGCCTGAACTCTAGCAATACTTGCAATTAAGAGCAAGCTCTGAATAATACCTAAAAGTGACAATTCATTAGGGAACAAGAGCTGAAAAGCAGGATCCAAAAGCTACTGGACAACTTCTAAAAATGTGCATAAAACGGATAAACCTGGTGCATAAAGAGCTAACAGCAAATAAATGAACAGAAGCTCACTGTGCGGTGCTGAGCCAGTAAGACTAATACAATTACGAAATCTGTACGCTATAAAGATGCTACTGCTGAGTCTGAGGCTGGAACAATGAGACCAGCCCTGTTTCCATTCCTAAAAAGATGTTGAAATGCTAAAGATGTAGAAGAGAACCACAAAAATGATGTAGAACTGGAAAAAATAACATTGCACCATGACAAAGTTGAGTCTGTTAAGCCTATCAAAAAAGTGATCAAGAGTGACCTTGGTTACTGCATACCACAACCTTTTATAGGGAGAAATAGTAGGTACTGTACATCTATTTCATTAGCAAAAGAAAGAAAATAACGGCCAATGACGGGAAGCACAAGTCAGACAAATCTAAATTCCAAGTTTCTGATTTTTCATAGTAAGGATGATTAACCACTGGAAAAAATGACCAAGGGGAGCAGTGAATTTTCCCTCTTGAAGTCTTCAAATCAAGACTAAATGCCTTTTCTGAAAGACATGCTGCAATTGTGATGAAATCTGCTGGCCCATGCTCTAGAGGAGGTCAGACGTGATGATGTGATAGCTCCTCCTGGCCTTAAGAGTTCATTACCGTGAAGCTGGGAACTTAAATTCATATTTAGGAAGAAACAAGATCTACTTTTAAAGCAAGAAGAAACCCCATGTAATGAAAAATGGGAAGAACTCTACCCATGAAAAGGGAATACTCGCTTCACCCCACGCACAGTTTTTTCCTATGAAGGAAATGCAGGATTTTCACTTGACCAGTCTTGGACACTTACTAAATGTCTCTTTCTTTTTCCATTAGATTAAAGTTTTGAAACAACCACATTGTAATTTTAGGATTATTGTTTTAGCTTGTGTGCATGCTCCCCCCATCCAACAAATAACTTCATGTCTTCAAGGTGAACTGACATACAAACACCAGCTGGTTCCTGAGAAGTGAAATGCTAGGAACATTGCACACTGCCTTCCCCACATACTCAGAAAGCATGAAGAAAAAAAAAGAAACAAACCCTTAAAAAGCCCAACAACTGCTGCTTACTTCACCTATACATGGTGCATCAAATGTTTCGAAATAGCTGAATGCATGCACAACATACCTGAAAGAATCAGAATGGTTTGGGTTAGAAGGGACCTTAGAGATCATCTGGTTCCAACCCCCCTGCCACAGGCAGGGACACCTTCCACTGGACCAGGTTGCTCAAAGCCCCATCCAACCTGGCCTTGAACACTTCCAGGGTTGGGGCATCCACAGCTTCTCTGGGCAACCTGTGCCAGTTCCTCACCACCCTCAGACTGAAAGAATTTCTTCCTTATAGCTCATCTAAATCTACCCTCTCTCAGTTTAAAGCCATCACCCCTTGTCCTATCACTACGTGCCCTTGTAAAAAGTCCCTCTCCAGCTTTCTTGCAGTACCTTCAGGTACTGGAAGGCTGCTATAAGGTCCCCCCAGAGCCTTCTCTTCTCCAGGCTGAACAACCCCAACTCTCTCAGCCTGTCCTCATAGGAGAGGTGCTCCAGCCCTCTCATCATCTTCGTGGCCCTCCTCTGGACTCGCTCTGACAGGTCCATGTCCTTTTTATGGTGGGAGCCCCAGAGCTGAACGCAGTACTCCAGGTGGGGTCTCACGAGAGAGGAGCAGAGGGGGAGAATCCCCTCCCTCGACCTGCTGGTCACACTTCTTTTGATGCAGCCCAGGATACGGTTGGCTGTCTGGGCTGCAAGCACACATTGCTGGGTCATGTTGAGCTTCTCATCAGCCAACACCCCCGGGTCCTTCTCCTCAGGGCTGCTCTCAATCCATTCTCTGCCCAGCCTGTATTTGTGCTTGGGATTGCCCTGACCCGTGTGTAGGACCTTGCACTGGGCCCTGTTGATGAGGTTCACATGGGCCCACCTCTCCAGCCTGTCAGGGTCTCTCTGGATGGCATCCCTGCCCTCCAGCACGTCGACCGCACCACACAGCTTGGTGTCACTGGCAAACTTGCTGAGGGTGCACTCAATCCCACTGTCCATGTCGCCGGCACCAAAGTTTCAAATCCTTTTAAGATGCCCCAGTTGCAACATGGAGCAAAGTTTGATGCTTTCAGCATGCCAGAAAGCTCACTAAGAGGCTCTTGTACCAACAAGCTCAGGCTCCAGCAGTCTGCTAGCCAGGGAAGCAGCTAGGCCACAATGTTTGGGAGTGAGGTTTGCTTACAAACCTTGCAGCTCCTGTCAAAGAAGGTAGAACAGAGAGCTTCTAAATGCTCCCTAGTTAACAATCGAACCCCAACTGAGAAAGCCAGGCACACACAAGTTCTCTATTTTTTCTAAATTCTCTATGCTGGAGGAGCTGCAGCCTTTTGTGTTGAAGGATTTCACATTCGTGTTCAGTAAGGGTCCTGTGCAGACATCAAAGGAAAACATTAAACTTCCTTGGCAAGCCTTAGGCTAACTTCAGAGGATACATCACTGCATAATGTTTAGCAGTTGGATCATAGTAATTCATGAAAAAAAAGAAACTGCAGGATGCCCACAAGACATTCCCTACATATTTCCATAATCAGGGACATTTCTGCTGAATTACTGTTCACATAGCAAAAAAAGTCAGCAACCAAGACAGTAATATGGCTGTGTTTGGCCTGTATCTCTCTGCTCTTTTTCCCATCCTTTTTTACTGGACACCTGGTACGTATGAATTCAAACAGAAAAGGCTGACAAAGAGTTTGAATAGCATAGAGTAGGTAGAAACCAGCATCACATCTGCCACTTTGAGAAAAAGATGCTATTTAGACTGTGAATGTCTTATGTTAGCTGTTCCTCCAGGCCCCACTAGAAAATGACACGGAACACACATTTCTCAAGAAAAGCCCCTCTATCTCCTTCCTGGAAAGGTTTTGCCACCATTGATTCTCGAATATATATTTTTCTTAAACATTCTAAAAACCATGCGATGTTGTGCCTGGGAAGGATAAATGTAACAACAAGTATCTTTCACTTATTTTTTGGCAATTGGAAGGCATTGAAATATGCTTTTTAACTACAGCTGCCTGGCATGGTGTTTTTGTTTTTACAGTAAAGCCAAAGAGGATTAGGACACACTGTACTAATTCATAAGAGCAGACAGTACCTGCTCCAAAGCTTTATCTTCCAAGCAGTCTGGACAAAACAGCAGCATTTCAATTGTACAGGTGGGGAAAGGAGGAACGAAGACATTAAGTGACTTACTCAAGGTCACACAGGAGTCTGTTGCAGGGCGAGGTTGAGTTCCCAAAGTCTCAGTCCACTTAGGCATTGGAAAAAGCAATGAAATAAGGGTATGTACTAAATTTGGCACAGATTTTTAAATGATGCATTACTACAAGGGAACAAGAACCTCCACTCATGCTAACCCAGACACCAAAGGAATATATAAAGGAAAACTAGTTACTCACTCCACCCAATCTATCTGATCACCTTATATTTCCTAAGTCAGTAAGACCTTTCTTGGCCAGACGATCCAACCCACAATTTAGATCTTATTACAAATCAGACATACTAAACCACTTTCTCCCTCCGGCTGCAGAAGATAAAAGGCCAAGTGAGCAGGCAACATTTTGGTAACTGGCTTCATGTAACAGCTTCGGATTTTCTTAAAAGCCTCGGCATCGATTATTTTCTTTAAATAGCAATGGCTTATTGAGACACCTTCCACCCATTTTAATGCACAAGGTTTTCCTTAAACAGAAAAGGAAGCAAAGACTGCCCTGCCAAGGCATATTTGTCAAAGAGTTTCAGATACCCGGTCCTGGCAAAACACTTTGAAGTCAGGGTAAGTTAACACTGGTGCTGAAGGGCTAAGAGGGGAAACTTGGAGATGAAGAGGAAATAAAGTACGGACTGACACAGAACGACACTGGGATTCAGCTCCAGCTTGTGTTTCAGCCAACAGCATGAGCCAATGCTGCAATTTGTACGTATCCAAAGCAGCTAAAAGCTCATGGCATGCAAAGCAGCACAGCTCTCATGTGGTCTCAGCACATCTTGGGGCAAAAGGAATAGAGGAATTAATTTCATCAAGCCAAATCACCAACACCCTGCTGTTACATAAAAGCCTGTTTTCTGGGGAACGTTTCCAAAGATGGTGCCATTTGGGCTGTTTTGATTAAAGTGACATAGTCAGGTTCAAGATGGGATACATTGCAGACTGAGAAACACTCCGGTTTGACAAAATCTCCCACTCCCTTTTCAGTCCTCACGGTGCTTGTTTCTTCCTTCCGTTTGCCACATTTTCATATGGAAAACAAGCATAGCAACTGCACTGCCTGGTTCTCAGATGCTAATATAAGGCTGTGATGAAAAGAATTGCAGAAGGCCTCAGGGAGATGTTTAAAACCTAACTCAAACAGATAAAAAGATGACTATTTGAGTTTGCCTGGGAAAGTTTCTACACATATTGGAAACCCCTTGAGGCAGGGACTGCCCTTCTGTTCTCAGTTTAATAGCCAGTTGTACAAATTATGATTGCACAATTACTTTTATAAGGTTTTCAATTATACAAAGAATGTATCTTATTAAGGTTTGTAACTCTGAGAAATAAAACCTAAAACCCCAAACCCTTTGCATTCGAGTTGCATGATCCAGTAGTGCTCCACCAGCAACGCAGTCCCAACAAATTTATACCACCGTCTACAATGACCTTTTAGAACGAGCAGATACACGCACCGCAGCACACTGTAGTTAACACTTCCATGATTCAATACACATAGCCTCATATTGTGCTTTCATACCTCCCCTCCTGTGTCTACATTATAGCAGTCAGCATTCTTGGGCAGTTTCTGCATGCCTCGACGGCTAGAAGCTCAAATTCCAAGCAGTCCGCAGCACTGGCATTGCCCTGCTGGAAGCTACTTACCTGCAAAGCTGGCTGCATTGCACAGCGGACCAGAAGGAGCACGGACATGGAACACGGAGGGGAAGGAAGTGTCAAAGGTGAAACCACTGGGCATGCATCGCCTTGTGTTTTCCCTGGCTGGGGACCAGCCATGTCAGAAAAAGCAGAGCACAAATTCCAATCCACCATAAAAAAACCAGTAAGTAAAACAAGTCTCCTTCTTGATTCAGTAAAGCATATTGCGTTCCAACACAAAGTCCAGCTGGTAACAACTCTCCCAATGAAAAGGCAGGGGAATGACTACCCCATTTTACAGATATCTCAACTGAGCACAGGAGCCTGAAGTCACACAGCTGGTCTGAGAGGTTGAATGTATTTCACATCCAGACCTGGGCACAGACCACTGTTGACATTTACATTTCAAAACTTCTTTCTGTTGAGGAAATGTACAACCTCCTTCTCTTTAAAGGCTTGAGGCTTTGCAGTCCTCAAGGACAGCTCTGCGAAGAACCACTGCAATTGTACCAGAACAAGAGGAGCCCCCACGAGGCCCAGAATGACTCACCAGTGATAGCCTAATAGGAAGCCGGTCTATTCAGAAATTGCAAAAACCAAAATTGTAGCAGTCTGCAATCAGCATTATTCATACCAGAATACTTAAATTCAATTGTTTGGCATGGAGACAACATCGCAGAGGTGCCAATTGACCTGGCCCATGCAACAACCGAGAGAAAAAGGAAGGAGACAGCCTCCAACTGAAGACGACAGGTCTGAGCACCCAACACAGAGAATCCAAAAGGACTTCCACAGCTGCTAAGATGTCAGCCCTGTAAGGACAGATGCCCTTGGTGCAAGGTGACACAGTCTCATCTTTTCTGTGCCAAGAGGAAGGGGGGAAGCACCACACGCTTTCTAACGGGCACAGCATCTCTGTCCCTTGTGATCCTGGCCTCTCTCTCAAGGCCGCTCCAAGAAGCTGAACGGGTTTAAGTTGCGTGTGTGTGCACACACACACAGAGCTCACAGCACAATTTCCTCTAATCTCAGCTAATAAATCTTATGGTGTGTCTGCTTTTTCTGAACACAAATTTTATAAGCTGAATAAACTTTATGGAACAGTTGATTGCCAAGGCAGCCAAAAACCTGGAAACTTGATGCCTAACCACAGCCAGGCACTGCAGGCTCCAATAGACACTCTGAGAAAGTTTAGTTTTCGCATTTCAGAAAGGGATCCTCTTACTGCCCTGCTCCCTCTGCAAAGGCCCCTGACTCATTAGCTCTGAAAGCTTTTAATTTAGCTTATCCTCAAGACCCTTCCCCTTGTGATCAACAGATCAGAAGACAGGACAAAATACTCCCACCCTCCCCAGCTCAGAGCACATCCTACCATTCATCCCTTGCCTTTTCACCACAAAGTGTCCTGTTAGTAGACCGGCAAAAATACAAGGGTTTGAGCAACAACTCATCGGTCTTTGGAAAGCCGTCTTACATTTCGGTAGAAGCATCAGAGAACCTTCCCTTAAGTAGGGGCTTTAGTGTAGTCGCTTGGTACAGCTCAGAATTTAACAGAGAGAACACCTCCAAACATTTCGCCTCCAAATCATGATCATGAAACAACCCTTTGGCTATGCTGACAAGCATGTACACGAACAAGAAGTATCAGGAAGATAATTTACGCGGTCCTGGCCATCAGTTAGTGCAGTTTTACAGCTGGAAATGAGAGGGAGGAGGCGGCATCATGGGAAGAGATAGGCCACCTGTGAGCACTCCAGAGGCCCGAATTTGGAAACCTGTCCCCTACACCTATTTTCAAGGACACTTAAAACAAAAACAACAGCTCACAAGTAGATCCTTTAGGCTGAGAGCCCATTTGACAAGCAAAAACTGCGGTACCAGTTAAGGCCAGGCACTTCCGCAGCAACTGACCTGCAGTGCAAGCGAACGCACCCTTCTGCTCCCCAGGGAGGAGGCGTCCGCCCAGCACCTGCAGGTGAGGTCATGGACGTACCTTGGAAATGAGCTCATCGTGGTTGGCAAGATGAGCCCTGCAGTGAATGCAGCTGTAGGTCCTGTGGCACGAAGGCAGATATGCCTGGAAAGTCTTGGACCTTGTCATCTTCACCATTGGAGCCACTGAGCGCTGCGTGAACTCTGGGGTGGCCCAGGAGGCACTCCCGCAGGACGGGTCGCACGGGAAACACCGGAAGACACAGGTAAAGGCCGTGGTTTGGCAGGTGATGGGTGTGGGGCAGGCTCCACACGCTGGTGACCGCTTCAGAGGAAGAGATTCGGGCAGACGGAACAGGGGACTTCACACAAACCTAAGCTGAAAAAAAGAACAGGCAGGACACTCAGCTCACAAAGGCAACAATGGTCTCCCAGCCCACAGGACGATCTAGCCTTTGATCAGAGAGCAGGGAAGAGTCAGAGCAGCCAGCAGATGGGTGTGCTGTCTGTGGATTAGATCAAGCAGGACAGTTTTATCCACTGACTTGCTGACTGCCCTCACATCTTCCTGCTTCTGTTATCTACCATCTTCCTTTCGCTCCAACGCTCACAATCGCGATACATTCTTCCAACACTTAATTGATTTGGAAGTGACTACAGAGCCACAAAGATGCTAAAAAGATGATTTTCATCAAGCCTAGTCTCCTAAACGCCTCTGGGGAACTGCACACTAAGGTCCAGCTCTGCACCACTCCTTGGAGAAGCCAGGCTCTGTTAGCTAGAGAGAAAGTCGGGACCCAGAGTCAGCCCTGCCGGCTGCTTGTCCTGCCTGACTCACTGATGCGACAGCCTGGAACCTTGCAGGAAAGCTGGGAGCTGGACACGGGTTTCCTCAGCCACCAGGAGAGTACACCAGTCACCAAACCAGTTCTTCTCTCCATTCTGCCCTAGTTTCCACATGGGAAATGGAGGATTACTGCATCACACTCTCCTTTATAACTCCCTGCAAGCTCTGAAGGCAGAAGCTACTCTATAAACTGCACACTGGGATTTTTTTTTTTTTAAACTCAGAACATCTGACAGCAGTCAAAGCAAGGAGCAGCCTCCAAAGACTATTCTTGATAGCAAGAGACAGTTAAAATCCTATTCAGGATGGAAACACCTTTTTACAACCCAACATCATCTGACAGAACCTGCAAGGCAGCTCAAGTCTGGGTCTTTTTTTGTTGGCAGAAATCAGTTTTTCAGATCCCACATCTTTAAGCCTTACCAGCTACAAATGTTTCTTTTGAAAATGGAAGAAGCATAAAGGATAAAGGAAGCAGCTCCCCCAATACATGGTGTGCATGCATGCTCTAGAAATTAATCATGAACTCCCATAGGATTTGCCTTTCCGTAAAACATGTGATTCTGTTCAGTTTCTGAGTCTGCACTGTGTATCAAATACTGGAACGATACCAAGGCCCCCCAAAAAATAAGAAAAACAAGAAATAAAAACTCCACACCTGACCTGCAATGGAAATTTCTGAAGCAGATGAAACAGAAAAGTACAAGAGCTTAAGAGCCGGTCTCTAAGCCGGTATGAGTAACTTGCCTGAAGCATAGCTGATAATCTTCCAGGTTAGAATAAAGCTAGCCCAGGTCACTACACTGCTAAAATAGCATGGAGTTTGCGTGTTAAGCTGGCTCTGCTGCCGCTCAGTAGGATGTGCCTTCCCAGACAGAGCACCAGCCACACGCTCAGTTCAAGGTACGCTGCAGAGAACTGCTGGACTGGGACTATTCTAAGCAAATACATCGCTCTGGCTTGCTAAAGGGGAAACTGTCAAGACAGCGGGATGGAAATGAGAAAGTCAACTGGGGAACTGAAGGCAGGACCCAAGAAAATTGTTGTAGGAGGCAGGCCTGCAGAACTCATAAGCATCCCATTTAGATGATCTCTTTTGCCCAGTGTTAGCATCAGTCAGAAGTATCTCACTGTGACAAAACTGTCCAAGTCATATGGAAAACAACAAAAATCAGACTGTGAATCCATTACCGCTGTCTGCTGGAAAGCCTCATGTGTGATCACCACCAGTGAGATCTGCAAAAAACCTCATCACTTAGGTACCAAAGCACCATTTATGGAAACCCCTGTCTTCAACACTTCTGCTCCTAAGTCTTGTCATTGTTGAAAAAGACGACTCAAGTTATCCAAGTTGCTTTAGCGTTTCTGAAAGCATTACCCACTGACCCTCCCGCCAGCTGGACAATCCCCGAAAGCCAGACACGCTATCTGCAAGCTTTCCAGAAAACAGTTCCTACAAGCACTATACGGGAGGTTTGTCATAGGCTCACATGGGCATCATTATTTGGTGCAACCAAAGGTTCATTATACTATGACCGTGCACTGCACTCAACAGGAGGCAGACACCAGTAAGACAACAGGATACCCATTTCTTTCATTTTTCTGAAATAGTTTTCTTCTGCTCTCCAGAAGGCAGATCCTTACATTCAAATGGGAAAAAGAATCTTATCCTGCAAACTGCTGATAAAGCGTATCCATCATGATCATAATAGTCAGCACTTACATAGCACTTTTCATCTTAAAGCTCTTTGCAAACACTAACTAATCAGATTAACCTTTTCCAATTAAACTTACAATGAGAGCTTTGGAAGACCCATCCTGATACAGAAGGGCTCACTTTCCAGCTTGTTAGGAACTAAACCTGCTCTTGTTCAGCCAAAAGGGGTCTTGTCAGGAATTTATCTGGCCAACCTGTAGCTAAGCAGACTGCCTGTGCACTCTTTAGTGCATAGCTTCATCTCTGGATTTCAGCAAGATCTTTTACACTCTTAGGTTGAAGAGTTTTTGAACTCTTAGGTTAGCAACAGGGCAGAAACAAGATGCAAAACCAAGCAGAATCCTTCCCCGTTTTCTGCTGATTAGATGTAAGTGAAAGTAACACATCCCAGCCTTCCTGAGCTAACCAAGTGCCAACCTTTACAGTCACAAGACAGCAGAACCATCCCCAAATTCCAAGCCCCTGATTCGGCAGCTGATACGCTATATCCCAGCCGTAACAGCTCTCACAACCTGGAATTTGTGAGCCATGTGCCTTGCCCTCCAAGTGCAAGGAAGCAGGAGACTAAGTGTGCTCTTTCTGGGGCCAAATGCAACTGGATTCCACGGCGAAGCACCAAGCCCTGCCTGAAAGAAACAGATTATGTTGGACAGACCAGCTGGAGGAAGGCGCAAAGAAAGGACTGGCAATCACTTTACCCCATTTCCAAATGAGAAAACGGACTGTGTCTAAACCTTAGATTTCATTGATTTGTAATGAAATGGTACAATCCCCTCTTTCTCCTTTTCTTCAGCATGGGTAAGTAAATATACCAACCACCAGTTTTACTACTTCCCTCCCATACTGTCATGCCAAACATTTCTGATCAGCTGCCTAGCACTGCAGCACAACAGCTGGAGAAAGCAGGCCACAGGCATCCTCAAAGCCAAATGGAGACATAAATGATACCCAACCAGAATAATATAAGAGCAATCCCTTAATTTGTTGTTTGCTGACCCCTCTCTTCAGGCCTCCTAAGCATCAATGCTCTAGAACAACGAGTAAAACAGGAAATACTACAACAGCATTTATCTAACAGAGAAATGAACACACACGCACACACAAATTATCTGCTGCATGCAGCTTTCTGCAAAAGCATTTCATGAGCATTCATTTATTTGACCTCATAACACATTTACCATCAGCAAAAACATTTGACCTTTTAGAAATGGACAAAAAAAAATATTCAAGTGAGATGGTATCACTGCACAGATTATGATTAATCGCAATTCCTGTCCTCAGTACTCTGCTGAGAAGGCAAAACAAACTCGCTTCTGTACGCTATCTACCAAGAGCTCTGTCCTCATCACAGTAAGGGAGAGGAGGGAAAAACAATAGGAAATGCATTCTTACATCCTATGAGCACGGCTACTAGCTTATAAGGACCTATTTCTGTCTTGAATATCATCTCAAAATGTATTAAATAGGATCCGTGGCTCTCAGCAATGCAAAAACAAACCTACGGTATTTTTTTCTGTCCTAGTGGCAAACACATTTGAATTAAAATACATTTAACAGCTAACAGTGCATTCATTCTACTGTAGAACAAAGGCATGGGGATGACTTTAGGCTGTGCCTCTGTTTTTTCAGAATGATGAGTTAATATTCATCAGCATCACTGACAGTGGGCATTAGTGGAGTCATTCCATTAAAAAAAAAAAGCTTTGATTACTTTATCATCATGCCCAATACTGTTAGAGATGAGTATCTTGTCACCAGCAACATAACCCAGTATTTCTCTTTTATCATTCTTCAAGAGAAATTTATCTCTGGGACGGACGCACTCGAGTTGATGGAACAGAAATCTGTGCCTATTAATTAGTTCACAAGAAGTCAGAAAACTGGTTTAGACAAAAGGAAAGAATTCTAGGGAAAAAGCTTATCAACATCATTTGTTGTGGTTATCGGTGAGAGAATCAGCTGAATGTACTGCTTGCACGCACTGCGTACGTTAGGGCTGCCCTGCTTAATCCTGCTAAGTTTTAAGCAGATGCCACCTCCATGAAGGAAAATCCATGCCACACATTTTTGCCATTCAGACAACTTTTTGGTTCAGTATTCACCCTCCACCTGTCCAACAGCCACTTTTCACATGAAGCTGTTAGCAATTCAGGAAACACAAAAAAGGAGAAATGCCAAGTCTGTGCCAAACACTTGCTAGACAAGGCTACTGCTTGTACAAGTCCATATGCCACAATGGCAGAGAACAAAAACTATCACACACAAGGCTAATTTTGCATAACGCCTATATGCAATGCAGCTCAGATGCAAATGCTCCTGTTCATTCTGACAGGACAAACAACAGGTTTGTTGGGTCTGAGGGTTTGTTTTATGGATTATTTCATTTTTAAGATAAGAAACTTTAGTCAGTTAAATACTTACTAGAACACAGCTAACGCTACAGAAAGCTGCCTGTGGTAGCTTTGAAAAAAGTCTGTCTATTTGGAAACCCAACCTTTCTTCTTTGGTGTCTCTTCTCATTAATATAGAAAGAGCTAGAGATGTACTTATGCTGAGTGCAATGAAAGCAGAAGAGGAATCGGGTTTGGAGAGTTCTCCATTTCTCAAGGTCACAAACTGTAGCAGCCTGCATTGCTCCTGGGCCTTAGCGTGATACTAAGAAAATGCTTGAGGTAAGCACACTTATTTACCAGGGTTTTCCTGACATGGGAACTGCCTTAACGTTGCTTAATGCATTGCAGTTTGAAGGAAGAAGGCTAGTCTCTAAGGTGATACACTGAAACTGGAGTCTGGGTTTAATGCCCAGTTTTGCCAGTCTTCCCTATGGAATAAAAGTTAGCATCATAATTTCAGGTACCAAACCCTCAGAGACACCTGGCACAGCTAAGGAGCTTCCATACTCTGATGATGGAGTACGACAACAAAAGATCCTGGCTTGGGGCAGTTCTGAAGATCCTCACTACCACACAGGACTGCAACAGCTTTGGAAAAGATGAAGCCAGATCATCTGAAGGTAGGAGGGTAGGAAGTACATTGTGAAAGGCCCTGAAAGAAAGGATGACCATTCTGAATTTAAATATGGAACACAAGGGAAAGTCAAGAAAGGACTTTAAGTAGCATATGGGTGTACACAAGGTATGTTCACTCCTTCAGTATCAAGTTTCTGAAATGCACCAATTTCAAACACTTGATAAGATGACACTGCACGCAGCTCAACGGTAATAATACGATCAACAGAAGTCATTACTGATACATGAACCACAAGTGTCCTTCTCTAATGCCTGCGCTCCTTCAGCTCATTCTCCAAACCTTGCAAGTCCTTGGAGGTGGGAAAATAACAAGAGAAATGGAGGAAGACAGCCAGCAGGAATCCTCTGCCTTTACTTTTATCAGATACATGGACACAATTGCAATACAAATAACAGTATGGAGCGGGTTTCTCACTTAGACCGCCTTCAACTAGACATATATTTAACCCACTTTATTCCTCTGGGTATCTCCCAGTAAGCCAGTTCATTTCCGCAGGCCTTAGTTCTCTCTTCTGCACACTGGAGACAGCACCCTTCACCTCTGGGAAGCACTTTATGATTCTGGGAAGAAGAACCTGGACGGATGGATGGATGCAAAAAGGTGATACTGATGGCAAACGCTATTGCAGACAATGGCCAGGTAACCACTAGAGGGCATCAAAAAGAGATTCAGCAAGAAGCAATTAAAGACTATCTGGCCATAGTGAATCAGGGACAGGCAGGACGCCAACCATGCTGCACCTGCCGTGCTCCACATACCATAGGCAGCCTGTCAAGAAAAACATTAGAGTTATTATTCTGCTGAATAGCTATCAATACTAAAACTGTCACTGCAATTACATTAATCATGTTTTAAAGGGGTTTTTTTTTGTGGTTTTTTTTCCGTCTTTTTTTTTCCAAAACAGGCAATATGTCAGTCTATGGTCTATCAACAATCTTCCCATCAAAAACAGACTCAGCACCCCTACAACAACCTTCCTGGTCCCTCTCTGATGGAGAGGCTTTTATGAAGATGATGTGGAAGGTACATAAAAATGAGGTGAAACTTAAAAGGAACAAACAGCAAGTCTTTAAAACTCACTTCGGGTTGGAATTTTTTTAAGTCTGTCTAGCTTTGTCACTGTATACACTATTAATCCATAACCTATTAAAACCAAAGTAATTTATGAAAAGTCTTTTAAAAAATTGTTCTTTACATAGTTGATTTACCTTCTGTCAATTTAGAGATTAAATTTTAAAGTTTCACTTATTTTTTTAAATAGGTAACACCCACAGCAGTGCATTTTCAGGTTCTCAAGTGCAACCGTGAGGTGAGAAGCAAGTCCAGAGGACTCCTGCATTCAACACAAAAGCTTTCTTGTATTCAACTACAGCGCACAACTGACTGGAAAGCGAAGGAACAGGTTAAAGTAACTCAATGAAGATGGTGCAGAGATGCTTCTTTCCTGGCTGCAGGCTACAGAGACCAGATGACCATGACAACTTTCTGAATTTATTTACAGATCTACAGCTGGACTTGGACCATTCAGCGTCTGAACTGCTAACTCATCTCTCCCCGCATTTTGGAACAAAGCGCACTGTTCAAAACAATCCACTCAGACATACCACAGACACCGCTGGGAAGCAGGGAAGGGAAACCATTCTGGAAATTTTAATCAAATTCTTCCCTTTACAATTTAATCTCCAAAGGCACAGGACAGCTAGGACAGACATCATCTCACAGGGCTGGCTTCAAAATTTGCTACCTTTTCTGGGTCTGTCTCTGAAACCACACGAACACGGACTGCAAGATTCAGCCTCTACCGAGGAATGACTGACACCTCTGGCTGAATTCTCTTCCCACTCTCCTACGAGTTGCCTGGCAGCAATATCTTTGCAATGCAGAAGAGCCTGCGCTGCTGATAACAAGCAGCACGGCAATCGTTATAGCTGCAAGCTGCCCACCTTTGCTCTGCAGGTGCGCTCCATCACAGCCGAATTCAATAACCAATTACATTAGATGCCAGCATGCGTTACCAAACTGCAGGAGAAAACATACATGCAGAAAAGCATCATGGTTGGCCAGTACAAATTTGAAACAAGCCAGCACTTACTTTTGCTCCTACCAGCACATCCCACTTGTGCCACAAATAAACAAAAACTGCAAGCTGAACTAATTTAAAACACAAATGACTCCATTTCCTCCTTTACATTTTGTGAAAACTCATGTCAGCATCCCCCGCGATGGGATAACAGTCCTTCGTCTGAATTGGCCAAGCAGATATGATGCACTCGAGTGAGATAACAGCAATGTCTCAAACACACGGGAAGATGTAGCTCTTAATTCATATCCATCTTTCTGCCTAAAAAACCAACACATTCAACCTGATGGTCGCATTTGGAGTCATAGATCAGGGACATCATACTTTGCCAAAATTATGCATATACAGCGTTTTACAAAATGAAAGAAGACCCTTGCCTTGCTATTCTAGTACCAACCTGAACTAACGACATCAAGGAAAAGCTCTTCCCATCCAACTGGCCAATTACTGACAAAATGGAAACACTCTTTATCTTCCCAACTTCTCCTCCTCATTTGTTTTAATTGTAGAACAGTCTATCTATCCAAATCACCTCTTATCATTACATTTCTTTTCTGCTCCTTACATTGCTCTATTATCTTCCTTTTTGGCAAATGTAGGTATGACTAGGATTCAATTAATTTGGTCTGCTGAATGGATCATCTGTTTCCCTGATAAAGGCTGGGTACTGAAAGGGAACACGGTGAGAACGTTTATCTATTGCAAGTATCCTTCCAATATCCTCAAAGTCATTTGTAGTTGAAAGAAGGATGTGTCACAGCTGCCTGTCATGACTTACTATTTGCAAGCTCCCCTTGTTAAATCCTGTAAGTTTTCATCTGCTCACAAAACCCATCTGCTCAGAGGGTTCTTCCCAGGAGCACCTTTTAACTAGCCTTGCACTGCCCAGAAGCACATCTGTCACAGGAGAGACAGTGACTTTATTTTCCATGTCTGCCTCTTTCTGAATAATGCTAAGGATAAGATGTCAAATTTTGACCGATCTCTGCCAGTAACACTTTTTATGCAACACTTACTATATTAATAAGGTACCTACTTTCCGTGGCAGTTCACTCATCATCCCTCTAGCTTTCATTTCCATTGAAGGCAAAGCAACCCATATGTCAAGGGGGCAAAGTCAGGTGAAGATTTGTAGCTTGAGTCTTCACATGACAGATACTTTATAACTAAATCTAATTTAAGACGGTCAAGTCAGCTGTTACCTTGCCAATTTTTGTCATTAGTTCCTCCTGGATATCCTCACTAGCCTGCATGCTACTGCCAAGGTATGTGAACTGACTCACCTCTTACAGTTCTGTGCCTACTGATGCATGCTTGAGCTGGGAGTTCCTGGGATTCTCATTAGATTCCCCCCCCCCCATTAATTATTAACTCCATCCTTTTTTGTGATGATGAACAATCTGTTTTTAATAACATATTGCTCGAGCCATCCTTTAGTAATATTTCATCAGTGAAACTTCAATCTTCCAGAGTTCTGCGGCTGAGCTATGCAACGCCTAGGTGACACCACACCACATTTTTGTCCTCATAATGAAGTCACTGCCAATGTGAAACAGGAGAAGAGAGAGTGTGGCTTTGACACCACTCTGCCTTCCCTCTCAGCGGATCAAAAAGTTCTCTGAAGGGCAAATTCAAAGCATCCTCAGCTTTTGAAACTTTTAATAGCCTTTACTTGACCTCGGGAGTTTAGTTCTGTACAAGTCACAACGGCAGTGAAAAAAAAAAAAAAAAAAGAGTCAGAAAGCAGCGTACTTTTGTGAGTCAGCAAAACATCCCACCTTTTAACGTGCTATACCAACACTTGAACAGGTGTAAAAGAAACGATCTCTAGTCAGACATGTAAGCCTGCGCAAAGAGGCCGGAAGGCAGCTCTTATGGCTTGCATTCCCATAACTTCCAGTGACTCACATTGCCTGGCACTACCATTCGTTAAAGCAAGAGTGAAGCAGGGATAATGGCTATTTACTAAAAACAGAGGAGTGTGATTAGCTTTAATTAGCATTGTCAAGTGACTTGAGATTGTCAGGTACAAGATGTGGGAGAACTAAGTCTCATTAATTATGTTATTTCCTGCAGCCTTAAGTGGCTTGGCCAGTCCAGCGACGCTTCCGGAGACGAAGCTGCTCCCGACGTCCGATACATCCGTATCAGCGGGTGAAAGCACTCGCAGGCAGGCCTAGCAGATGTGGCTATCAAGACGAGGGTCGCAAAGCCAGAACGCAAGAATAATCAGCTTATTATGTACTGGAAGACAACTACCTGCCCTGACAAACAAGGAACAAAAAGGCAAATAAGACATGGCAGAAAACAGACTGGGAGAGAGAACCGACTGCCAGACTTTGTGCAGGATGAAGAGCAGGAATCGATGGGGGCAACAGGGAGCGTCGTTCAGTCCCAGGACCTAGCACTCCTCAGAAGCAGTCCACCCAGAAATGGTATTTTCTTCCCCCCCCAAGAAGACAAACCATAAAATGCCTTTGTTTTGGGAAAAAGAGATCCAGATCCTCAATTGGCATCGCACCACCAACAGACTGCTGATTTACCAGCTAAAGATCTGTTCTAAAGAACTGAAAAATCCTTGAGTCAGAACAGTTCATCTCTTCCATGGACTCATCTCGGCTTCTGGAAGGAAAAGGAAAGCTATCCTTAGCCTTTAGTTATTGTGGTTAGATCTAGAAAACCAGACCTCTGAATTAACAAGCACAGAAAAAAGGGAACATCCTCAAGGACCAACTTAGAGGTCTCCGTCAAGGAAGGGAAAAAAGGAAGCTGTATATTTTGCTACAGTTTCAAAGTGATAAACACACTCTGCTATGCCATTCTGCCTTGAACATCGCTGATCAGCTTCAAAGCAGCTAAGAGAACTGAAGTCTCAGTTTCGCCATTCCAGACTCTACTTTGCGATCCCTCTTGAAGCCCACTGCTCTAGCACTTCATAGCTGACCTCTAATGAAGACTCTGCTTAAGTTCAAGCAAACAAAGTTTTGCCAGTCAATGACCAAAGCCCAATGAAAGCCTAGCTTTATTGGCGTTTCTTCAAGAGGCTTCCACACACATGGTCAAAGGCAAGGCTGTGATGCAAGAACAACAAATAAACGCTTTTTACTCCTCTGCAATCCTTGCAATGCTTGTGTAGTACCACGCCAGATCAAGGAGCTCCCACTTTCTACACTGCTAGCCAGGACCTACACCAGAGTGACCAGTTCCTTAATTAAATTCTCTCTCAGCAACAGGTATTCAATCTGTGAGTCAAGGAGCATTTGAGGGAATGTGGATTTACAGGTAGTGATGCTGTCTTCCTCAATACAACCCTGACTCAGCTACCCACACCAAACAGCAAAGAAAGGATATCACTTATTCAAAATCTGTGGATCCAGAGGACACAAGGGACCAATACAGTTTTGCCAGTTATTCCGATCCTGGCACCATGAGAGAGACACCTGCAAAGAAAGCTTTTAAAAAAAAAAAAAAAAAAGCAGCAGCATTTGACATCTTCATCAGATGAAAGCAATGTCTCTGTCCTCCCTGCAGCATTTCCAACTTCAGCTTCAAAGCACAACCCTCACTTTTAAATGGTCTTTCAGCAGGAAACAAGATTTAGGGATCCAGTGAGAAAAGGAGAATATCTTAATTCTCTATTTAAGCACTGCCGTCACACGGCAAACAATGTTTACAAGAAACCAGAGGCGTGGATCCCAACATGATGAGATCTCAAAAAAAAAAAAAAAGAAAAAAAATCAATGGGAGTGCTCTGCAAGAATGAAGTCACAAAATACGTCCTCTCCAGGCAGAATCCTCTCATGGATTATAAGTACAGCTCTCTCAGTATCTGCTTGTTTACAACTGCCTAACTCAGCAAAGGCCTCTCTGTGCTACCCAGCATAAGCTTTAAGTAACTGTAAACGCATTAGCAGAAAATCCTTATCTGAAGCATGTAGTAGGCCCTGAGGAAGGCAATGCCAGGAAGGCAGGTGTACCGTCCCACCCCTTGCTTAACCCCTGCTGCAAGCTAAGAACACTGGTTTGATGGGCCTTCCTCTTTCTGTATTTTAAGACAGGCCACAAAAAAGTGGGGACAGATTCACTCTGGTAAATTGTGGGGGAAGGGGGCGAGGATTCAACTTCTTTTTCTATGTCATTAAAATAATATTTTAAACTGGAACATTTCAAGTTCTTTTGACTTCATAAAATCAGCATTAAAATCTTGTGCTATGGACCCATGGCTGGCTCTATGGCTACTTCATCTCAAACTTGTCTGGCTTTTCTGGCTCAAAACCAAAAGCTTCTGCGGAGAAGCACAAGACAAACGACCCCTGACATTTAACCCTCTGACCCGGGACCTCAGCACAGTGCTCCACACAAGAGGAAGCTGCTACGCCCTTAGCCAGAGGCTACAGCAACACCACAGACCAGCCAAGTTCCCCCTGCTCCCTGGGGGGGACGGGGCAGACACCACCTGCCTCTGCCACCCAGCATCACCCAGGGCCGAGGCTGGCTGACCCAGGCGCCCTGCAGTCTCTCTTTTGCCACACCAGGCACGATGTCAATTCTGTAGCACAGAGCCACAGCCTGCAGCTGGGAAAGGCCTGGTCTCCAGGGACTCCAGCAGCAGTGTTGGTAAATAGAGCAGCGGCAGGGCACTTCTGGTCAGCAGCCAGCCCTCCGGGCCGCGCTGGCTGCGGTTCAGGAGGTGTCCCCAGAAACCCGGCACCCCGGCGAAGATGCCGCACCTCTCCCTGGAGTCACGAGCCTAAGCCTCACGCACACCTTCGTGTCGGGCACGGATCTCATCTGGGGTTTCAGGCTTTTATTATGCCTTTACCGGCTACAGCGAGGCGGTTCGTGAGGAAGGGCCGTCCCCTGCTCCTCCTCCTCCCGCGGTTACCTGGCACCGCCGGCCAGCCCCTGCCCCGCTCCTGCAGGTCCCCCCTGTTGCTTCCCTCCCTGCTGGAAGCGCCCGGCCGCAGGCAGGCCCCTCTCGCCCGGCCGCCGCGCTGCCCCTTGGACACCCTCCCGGCCTCGGACCTGTTGCCCTCCCCGCCTCCAGCCCCTCGCCCGGCCCCGCAGACAAAGGCCGCCGCTCGCAGAGCCCCGGCTCGCCCGCTGCCAGCCGCGGGGACGCCGCAGGCCCCCGGCCCTCTCCCCCTGAGGGCAGCCCGCCTCACCTTCCCTGAGGAAGCGCCCCGCAACCCGCGCAGCCGCCCCCGCTGCCCCACCGCGGCGGGAGGGAGGGGGGGACACGGGACGGACGCGGCTGTGGCGCAGCTCCGCGCAGCAGCCCAGCCCCGGCCCCGCCCCCGGCGCCCCCGCCACGGGCCGCGCCGCCGCCTTCGCGCCCCGCCGCCCGGCCCTCGCCCCCCGCCCCACTCACTCGCCGCGGCGCGGCCGCCTCAAGCGCGTCCCCAGCGCAGACGGAGCGCGGCGGCCGACGCGCACCAGGCAGCCCCGCAGCGCCCTCCCCCTCCCGCCGCCTCCCTCCCCTTATACCCGCTCCGGCGCGCCTGCCGGCCCTGAGCGGCACCGCCCAGCGCCAATCGCCGCCCGCTGGCACATAGCAACACCCCGGCGGTTGGCTGCGGCCGGCCGCAGCCCATTTTTCGCGGACCAATCAGAGCGCGAAGAGGACGGGGGCGCTCCCGCCCTCCCCGGCGCGCACACACACACAGAGAGGCGCGGGCATCGCCCCCCCGCCGCCTGCCTCGCGCAGGCAGCAGCCAATGGGAGCGGCCCTGGCGCTGCCGGCGCGGAGCACAACAAACAGATGCGCTTCCTCTTAAAGGCGCAGGCGCCGCTCCCGCCGGTGGCGGCGGGGGGGGGAACGGGGACCGCGGGGGGAGGCCGCTGCGTGGCACCGGCGCTCCCCCACGGAGCGCGGCCCAGCGACGGCCCCGGGCAGCAGCAGCAGCCGGTGGATGCTCTGTAGGTGCGCGTAAAAGCGGTATCCGCCTGCGCGGAGCACTGCACCGGGCATTGCACCAGCCCTGCCGCAGCGCGCCGGGGCTCCGGCCCGCGCCCCCGGGGAAACCGCAGCCCAGGACCGGAGGGGCAAAATTTTAATAAGGGAGCAGTTTTGGTTAGTCAAAGCTATAAACCCTGAAACCCCCCAGTTTTTCGTAAGGCACTTTAATTTTCAGAAGGTCTTTAATTACTTACAGATCCGCATCCCGCACCCACAACCTGGGAGCACCCAAAATCCCCGCAAAGGCCAAGGGAAAGGGCTGCGGGAAAGGGGGAACCGCCGTCACTTTCGCGTAGACTGCATTTTATTTATATCTTAAACACGCCATAGGATGGTAATTAGCATGAGAACTAATTGCAAATTAAGATATTCTATATTTCTCCTGGAATCTCCATGAGCTTCATCCCACTGCTTGCCATGGTGCTTTCCAGCGGTGATCTGGGCAATCTCGCACCCCAATCGTGCTCAGTGCAGACCCGGTATGTGCACATACATGCACGCACGCACACATATACACGCGTGGCAGAAAAAAGTGCAAGGGCAAAATGAAACGCAATCACCTCGCAGCACCGTAATTAAGAGACAAACAGCACGCAGCTCCAACGAGCTGATTTGGAGGCTTCCTACTGCAGGTTGTTTGGTTTCAGCTCACAACAGCACATGCGTGGCACGCTGCTTTGTGAGCGCTGATAACAGGAATTCAGTTAAAAAACAGTAATTAAAACTGTACAGTTTTAATAATGTTTTATATGTGCCCTTTTCTCACATCAAGGGATAAAAGTTACGTATCTTAGTAGCTGAAATATATTTGCTTTATGAGTTTATTCTTGCTCTAACATTCTACTGCTTTAGCAAATTCTTAAGAATATTTGAAGCAATTCTCTAGCAATTGGTAATTATTGGTAACTGCAAGGGCAATGTTCTGTTCCATAAGTTAAATAGATGGACTCTAATACACACTAAGTAAGGGGCAATACAAGGTAATATTCCTATTAGTTGTGATGCTCTTTTTTTATTACATGTGGGTAGAAAAATAACCTTCTACCTCGTGATATAAAGTAAATATAGCTTTCTTCCACACAAGCAAAATACAGCCCTCTGACCACGTTACTAAAATGCACACTAGCCAGCTAAGGGATTCTGTAGACCAGATTTTAAAATACAAAATGACATTTTTCCCCTGTAAAATAGTGGTGCTACCAAGTACCATTTAAATACGCTACTAATGAACACTCAAGCACCGTGGTAGTTACTAGCTACTAAATACACTCAAATGAAGAAGGAAATTGCCGTGTTATCTTTAGGCTGCTGCAAGAGCAACAGGAGCCTGCTTTGAAGGCTTACTTTAAGCTGCTTCTTTTCTTAGATAACCTCCTCTTCAAGCCCAGCAGCAAGAGCTAACACATCAGGTTTTCAGACCATCTCACCAGTGCCAAACGAAGCCATATTTAACAGATCCAGACAAGGTTATGTGCAGGAAGTGGTGAAAAAAATTGCTTGAACTTTAAATCATCGAGACTTCTGAAAAGTAACCACAAGTACCCAGAATCGAAACCATCAGCAAAATAAATTTACACATCATTAAGAGGCTGCTGCACAACAGTGAATATTTTTTTTCACCCAAAAGTGAGCTGCGCAGCAGAATTTTCAATTTGCTAATAAAAATACATTATTATTTACAAGAACATCAAGATTCTTTATACATATACACAAAGCTCTCTGTTGTAATAAACTTGCTTTAGGATGGTAGTTAATTGGAATTACATTGATGTAAATTCAGCATCACCATGGAAATCCAGGGGTCCACACAGCTTCGAAGTGGCAGAAAAACAAGACCTTAAAAAAAGCCAACATTTCTTCTTTAAACTACATGCTAATCCCTATGACTTATGAAAACTGGAAGCTTTTTAGGGGTAACAGTGCTTCATTAGCAGCATTTCACTCACTTTTGAAAAATAAAATCCTAGTTGGGTCCTAGTTACTTTCTCACTGAAACTTCAAGTCACATTTTCACATTTGATTCTGCGTTACAGTGTTTGATTGCAAACTTTGGGAGCACAGCTTAATCAGCATCATGAATACTTATACTGGGCTAAGCTTTTGGGAAAGTTATTCATTTTAAAAAAATCTGAATTTTAGATCTAACCAATTTAACAGCTTAGCTTTCAACTGAAGAGCTAAGCAGGATTTTTAATTTCTCTATTTGCAAACACCCATTTTTTGGAGCCGAAGAGCACAGCTAGCGCTTCCCTGCTCAGTGTCTGACATCGGTTTAACTTTTATTATCATTTAGACTAGAAAAGCCTAAGGGATAAAGCATCACTGACTGGGGCTGACTTCTGCTACTCCGCAAAGAGGGGAGAAAGTATCGAATCACTCATTGAGATACTGCCTCAACATTTTTAGTGCTGCATTAGAATTAAGCGGTACTTAAAATCTGATAAAAATCTCAGTTTCTTAGCATTCCCAAATTTTATTCGTAGCTGGTGTTACTGGCCTTGTAATCAAGATATGTCGCCTAAAACTGCCTTTCTTCTTTATTTGTAAAGTGGGGATACTTGAAACTTTTTCAGAGAGACCAGGAAATAACATCTTCAAGTACTTCAGATCAAAGAAAGGTGCTTTCATCTAAGAACAGCAGTAGGTTTCCCCCCCCCCCACTTGCGGCATCACTATTTTTCGTCCAACAACATTCCCCAGTGCTTCATCCCATCCCCCCAAATCACCGAGGTATCTGACAGTGAAGCTGTAAAACCCTCACTATCCACAGCGCGCTGATCACTCGGCCTTATTTCCCATAGCAATATTCCGCATTTTACAATGATGAACTAGACCATCCGTAAATCCGCTGTCCAGCTTAACTAGCCCCACACCCGTGGCAAAACTCAGAATCTGTCGCTGAACGAGCATCTGCTTTTAATCCAGCCCTGCATTGCAGTTTCCCCCATCAGCTCTCACGCCTGGGAAGAGCTGTGGCTGGAGGGACCAGAGCCCTCCCGAGCATCAGCAGAAAGGAGTGGGGCTGCGGCGGCCTCCTGCGGCCAGAGGCAGGAGGACAGGCAGGAGGACAGGCAGGAGGACAGGCAGGAGGACAGGCAGGAGCCGGCCCCGCTGCCATTCTGCTTTTGTTAAGGTCCTGTGCCCTTTGTTAAGGTCCTGTGCCCTTTGTTAAGGTCCTGTGCCCTTTGTTAAGGTCCTGTGCCCTTTGTTTTCCGCACACTTTCACCAAGGCATTTCACACAATCCATTCTCCACGCACGCAGGAAATTCCAGGGACAAACCAGGATCTCTGAGATTTCTACCAATACCACTGATCTTGCTCACCAATGCGGAAAAGTATATCCTGAAAACACGTGAAAATAGCTGTGCCTCAAGCCTGCCTGCTTTGGCTGAACAGCGTTAAGTTCTTCTGAATATTCTGTTTGAGTACCAAGCCTTAGTACTGCAGATTTATGATGGGTTACACAACGTATTCATAGACAAATACTTTCCATGTTAAAAGACATATGAATATTCATTAATCATAGAATTGTTAAGGTTGGAAAAGACCCTGAAGGTCATCAAGTCCAACCGTTAACCTAGTACTGCCAAGTCCACCACTAAACCATGATGCTTCCCAATTCCCTATTCTGGTTTACTCTCCGTGTAGAATGTGTAGTAAGAAGTAAAATACTGCCCAGAGCAATCTGGGAACTCCTCTCATCAGCCTGCCAAGATCCTTAAAAGTTACTAAATACTGTTACATACAAAAACCCCACTTCACCTCTCTTACCTAATATGAAGCCTTGAGGCTTTAAAATTACATTTGACCTTAAAACCTAGTATTTAATGTAATTTAATGGAAATCCTGCAGGAAAGCTGGAAATTTACTTCTAGGACTAGAGGAAACGTTAACCTGCTTATCATGAGAAAAAGAATATGGGTGTCAGAGCACCATATTTATAGCAAACTATCACCCAACACAGGACACCACAAGACTGTACAGAACGTGCTACAAATGGAGTACCTGTTAATACGAACATATTCAAAACATAGCTAGTTTGCTGTCGCCAGTTCAGAAGCGGATACCTGTCGACTGTCAAAGGCTTTTTTATACTAACTCATTGATCACAATCTTTTGCATAAGTCTTCTACAGAAGTGAGCAGGTAGAAGACTCACTGTGTGCGGGAGATAGTTAATTAGAACCCAAGTGCCCTTAAGACATTACAGAAAGGTATTTCAGGATAATTTAAGGGCCACAGTAAGTTCGCTTTTGAAATTAAGTCTAAATTGTCAGATATTTACCATTTCAACAGAGACCAAATAGAAAACTATGATTATTAACCAAGTGAAAAAAGCATATCAAGCCCTTTTACAATGAAGGCTCTCATTTCAATCTCAGGCCAGCTCCTCTGCTACCGTATCTTACATGCACAGGTAACCGAATGTTTTCGTTTCCCCCATTCAATTCAGATATGATATACATACCCAGACAGGATACGATATCCTCCACATCTGTGAACTGCTACATTCTGTAATTAAACTGATGAGCCTGGTTATAGGTCAGAGCTGATGCCTAGAACCAGGCTACGTAAGATGATTTTGTCAGTGTTTTCAAAACCTGACCTGTAATATTATAAATGTGCACATACAGTCTTATAACACTGCCAGAATCGGGCCATCAATCATTAAATTGGATAAACACCAAACAGTATACTAAAAAAAAAAAAAAAAAAAAAAAGGAGACATGTCCCCCAGCAAAAAAAGCTGATATTTATTTAGGCATGCATTACTGTGCTTAGGAATTAAGGATCATGATTTCTGAAAATAAATAATTAGAGAGCAGCTCTGATGCCGACAGCCATTTTTACACTGAAGTGCAAAGCAAAGGCCAATGCTCTCACACTTACACAATTACTTTTGAGCATGGCTATGTAATACTTCTCAAAATATTATTAAAATAAGAAGCATTTCTTGGCTCATTTCACCTTGCTGTTTTCATCCATACAGAGCTACAGACTCCACTTTAAGTTAAAGGTTCTACAGTCCTAGACAAGTAGACAGAATTTGCCAGTTCTTTACACTGAAAGATGCTGATGCCGAAAACATATACACAGAATGGACTCTCCTGGCATGCTATTTAAGACACTTGGATCTTCATCCTTGTTTCTCCCCCTACCGTTATTACACAAGACCCGTCTACTTCAAGCTGAGTAACATATAGTAAAATTTCAAGAGTTTAGTATCTAATTTGTACACCTTCCTACTCTCCTCCAATCTTAAATTTTGATTATTTGAATTTTCAGGTGCACAGACAGGCTGCTTGCTTTGAAGCATGCGATGCCTGTTCTGCAGACAGACCTTTGGAAGCAATGAAGCAACAGCACACACTGCATCGTTGAACCAGCAGAATTCTCTACACTGTTTTCTAGCATCGCATATGGAGACCACTTCTGATCACGTTTATCTACTACAGTCGATCAAGTTTATCTGCTACTGTTTCTGTCTTAAAATAAGTTCTAGAAAAATCAAATTGCAATTGACTTCGAAAGTTTTACCTAAAAGTTCATTTGCATGTGGAGAAGGCAGGCTTAAGGCCTCTGCAGGCTCCACTGAGCTGCACATAGTTGCGGATACTATGATTACTACACAAGAAAAGCAATGTCGTTGCCAAAAATGTCTTAAAAGTTTAGAGTATGTAAGATACCCCCTTCTTTTCAGCAACCCTATCCACATAAAAAGATCACCATCGAAAGGTCAATGTTTACTACACTATAAATATATCATCATAATATCAGAAATTACACTTAAGGCAAAGAAGTCACAATTAATAAGTATTTAGTTTCAGATCTTTTATGAGCAAAGATGTTTTAATGTGTCACATTTCAAGAGCATGAATCTTTCTTTACAAGAAAAGAAAAAAATCACTTCATAGATTTGGAGCTAGAGAGGTCCACAAGGCTGTCTGCAAATTAAAAGTGCATGGAATACATGCATCATCCTTCATACATAAAATATTTTGCAACAGGATTGAAAACACAGTAAGTGTTAAACAATATTTAGAGTGAAAAGTACCTGAAAAGAATCTCTCCTGGGAGAGAGAGATTAATTGAACATCCTCCTGGACAGCTGTGCAAGTTCTCAACAAATGCTTTTCTGTACAAGTGGTTTAAAAATCACACAGCAAGTTCTGGAATATTCAAAACAATGATTTGATAGAACAAACATTCTACAGTTACCTCGATTCCATATTATTTTGTTACAAACAGTTATCATGGCCTAAGCCCTGTGCATTGGTGCTTGGATTCATAACCTCATCCATGCAACACTATCTGTCTCAAGAGATCAAACTTTAGCTCTTGTACTAAAGCCCAAATGAGTGACTGAATAAATTCAGCAGCTCTTCCGGCACTGACCCCTTCCCTCCCATGTAATTTGACTCATTCAAATTTCAGATATTAAGCAGTAGACTTAAAGAGAGGTCATGTATAAGCAGCACAGTCAAAAGCTACATCAGATGTAGGAAGACTAGTGGTTGAAAAATGTGTTGAGCATCTTCGAAGGCAGAAGTTTCCAACACCACTGCTAGAGAGAAAGAGGGAAAAGATTAAAATGAAATTAAAATATTAAGTTTGTCATTTCAGTAACTGTGTTTTGTCATTCAATATAGAATAAAGCAAAATAGTTTACTTATGCAGTGATGAGGGAAACTTGAGAGAGAAACTAAGTCATCACCTGTTGCTTGAGAGATCAAGTCCAGAAATGAAGACTGGTATTTTAAAACTTAGCTTTTCCTAGCCTAAAAACCCCGGAGTTTTAACATATAAGTGCTATTTGCTATTATTTTCTAAAAGAATTATATTTACGTCTTAATATAGGTGGGTGTGTTGGAAATTCAATAGCAATGAAAGAGTTGGAAAAAACCACACTGCATAAAAACTATCTGGAGCTACACACTGGCTAGTAAACCAAATTAAAGGGGTAGAAGTTTTTAATTCACCTACTGAGCTGCATATGGAGCCTATTCTATAACTATTCTCTGACTACTAGAAAGCAGGCAGAACTACGACTAGACTGATTATTAGCAGTTATCTGACCAGACATAACTGGTCTGAAAGGGAAACAAGAAGCTTAGCACATAGTAAATAATTTCATCCATTTTCCTATGAACAGTTAGGAAGTCACATTTTCCTCTCTTCCACTCAACGAGCAACAAACCTGTTTAAATTAAGAGGAAATTGAATCTACAGCTATCTTAACCAGGCAGATATTTAGAAGGACACCATTAACTCATTCACCACCATCATCACACGTTCACTTAAATCGTAAATGCAGTAGTTTCTTCCACTTCATCCATGTAGAAATGCTCCTCAGAAAGGAATTATAATGCAGAAACAAATATCCATCCAGATGGACTTGACATTCTAGCACTGACAGCCTACTGACAGACATAATGAAATAGCAAAGATGCTCCATGATTACATGTATGGCACAGCAGCCAGTGGAGTGAAACAAGAGCCCTTCCAAATCTGAGCTAGCAAGGGAAAAGAAAATTACTTACTTTAACAGTTTTTATAACAGTGAGTATACCTTGCAGTAAATATACTCTTCCTTCTGGCTACTCTATTTATTATTAGGGTCCATCATTTTCACATGAAGTCCCTTAAAGTAGTAGATACTACCACTAAGCAATAGTTTTGTTCCAGCAGTATCTGATGATTAAATGACTGAGCTTTATACATGTCCTTGTGTATAGTTAGGCTACAGTAATCAAATTCTTTCTGAAAAACCCTACCACTAACATAACACCACCAAAGCACATAGGCATTGCAAGCTCAAATCTGTTTGACACACATGTAACACCTGTTCACAACGACAGAACAGCATGTAAGCTTCCAGAAATACCTTCCTATCTAACCCCGTTCCATCAGACTTGGGGTTTCCTGGCTTTTGCCAGTAAAGTCACTTCCATGTCCATGCACATAAACTCAATGAATATTGAATGTACTTTTGTGGAGAGAGAAGACTAAAATTTACACACATCCTAGATTGACACTTGCTTCTTTTATAAGTATGCATATAAATCTGCTTTGGGTGAATTCATTTAATAGGAACATTTTAATTTGTTCCTGAAACTCCTGACCAAACTTAGTCGCCTTTGGTCCCTCACCCTAAAAACAACTTCCCATTCATCAAGCCAACAGATGTTAAAACTACAAACGTGCAAAAGACTTCTACAACATTGGCTTCCTTTGTGAAAAGACTATTTCAATGTCAGTGTAATCTATAATAAGTGCAATCTTCCTTTCTGGAAATCTAGCTACTGCCATGCCATGGTAGCCTGACAGGCAGGTCAGAACCAGGGGCAAACCTAGACCCTTGCAGTGGAATTCAATGCCAAACTCAGAACCTGGCTTAAATGCTGTATTTAGACCTCGACCAACAAGTCACAGTATTACCATCACATCAGAAAGGGGTGTAAATACAGTTGCAACTCAAGCTTAACATTCTTGTCAGTAAGAATAATTGAGTAAATCTATACTGACCAAGTGAGTTAATTTTGGTAAAAATGCGACCGCCTTTACTGACTATGCTTCACAGGCTAAACTATCTGGCTAGCCACAGATTCTGCTTTCTATTTCTCCTGTGCATTGTTTTTCTTTTCTGATCTACAAGTTATCTGAAAACTAAAAGCAGCACAAGAAATGCATACACACAGGGTACACTTTCAGAAATTCTGTCATTTCTGCCCACTAGAATATAACTGGAATAACCGACATGTCTTGACATCTGCTTAGGAACACTTGTGCCAGGTAAAATAATGCTTATTATCTACAGTTATCCTATCCAGCAACTTTCTTACTGGTCATGACTATTTGTGAAGTGCGCGGTTGCTAAATGAGCTATTTACAAATGTAAACTATGTAATTAAAGTTTTAAAATAAATAGACAACCTTTACATTAGGTAGCAACTCGAGAACAAGGTAATAGATCATCCAATTACATCTTTCAAACAAAATGATCTGTGTATGCTGCTTGATTTTTTTTTTAAATGAAGAAAATCCTTGGCTCACAATCTCGTCTCCAAGATCTTCCTTGGTTTTCTTCCTTTACACTGGGTAATTGTGTAAAAACTCCTTAAGTTTTGTTGGATAGTCTGTCATCACTCCAGTTGCTCCCAAATCAAATGCCCTCTTGTATTCTTGTTCTTCATTCAGTACCCAAATATACACCTATGAGATGGGATGGGGAGACAAATTATTACAGGAAATACTCAAATTTTAAAAAGGTGACTTTTGACCTTAAATGTTTCATGTGAGAGAGATGATGCTGCATATATTTAAAATGATAAATGATTACACTGTGATGCCAAAGACACGCGCACAAACATATCCAACTTCTTCCCCCTCACCCTCCAAAAGGGGGTATTTTCTAGTGGTGACTCCAACTCCGTTTTGTTACCTGAGACTTCAGATATTTCCAAAAGTCAAAATATTATTTTGTGAAAAGCCCAAAATAGGTAAGCAGTTTAGCAGATTTTGTAGGCTTAAGTTCGAAGTGGGGAAAAAAATCATCTTAAAGGGATTTAAATTAAAGAGCCTTTTTCCAAGCATACAATTCTTCCTTTGCAACTGCAAATATATACAGAACTGCAAATATAACAGCATAAGCTACTGCTCAGGAACCAAAAAGCCACTATCATCCTAGCAATGCAACAGAACATGTTGGGGAGAACATGAACCCATCTTATGGCCACATCTGGCTGGTTCAAACTGTCACTAGGTTAAAAGCACATTTCCTTTAGCTTTGCCACATTGTACCTGAATGCCTCGAGCAGTGAGGTGGTCAAAAAGTGCCTTCCGCATTAGCAATCTGCAGAAAGGAGAAAGATATTATTTAAGAACTTGAAGTATATATGAAATTTTCAGTGTCTGTTGATGTTCTGTGATAAATTTTCCATAGAGCATTTAGACTCAACGTTTTCCACAAGAAAGTGATTAGAAACCTAATTATAGAAAACTTTTAGTTCAAGCAACTCAAGACTGGTTAACACAGATATCCAGAAATTTGCATTAGCTGTGGACATTTGTATCAACTCTTCTGAAGATCAAATCCAGCAGATTCCTCCTTCATTGTACAGGTACCCTGTACCACATCCCTTTGCTTTCAGAAAAGATTTGATCCTTCACACCAGCAGACATGAAAACTCTACTGGCCACTCAAGAAATCAAGCTAACAGATGTGAAACACAGAAGCAAGAGCCAGAAGACACTGAACTGCAGCCACGTTCAACCTCTGAAAGCATATGACTAAGTTTCCTCTGAAGCACAGATAGTCTTAAAATGCAAAGTGTTCCGTGTAAGCCAAACGGTATCTCCTCTGACAACATTATGAAGCAGTCACAATCCCATGAAATGCGAAAGCTGCATTCGGAATCTACTTGCATGCTAATTAACTGAACACACTTAACGACAGAAACTAAATAGACTAAATTGGAATAATTCCCACTGTTACTGCACCTCAGTATGTTTCGGAGTATGAAAAATAAAAAGCATACAGGAACACCTACGTAAGATTTGAATATGATTTATGCTGCACTGACAAAAAAGCTAGAAGAAACTGAAAAAAATTACAACATAACAAGTAGCTATAGCAATAGCTAGTCTTAGTTGCTTGAGCCAACTGTTAATATATAGGCCAAATATAAATGAAAATTTAATATTAAAATCTTACGCGTCAGCTAGCCAGATAATAAATTTCTGGCTTCTTGTCATCTTCTGTGGTTCTTTCAGCCTGTTAAAGAACAGGAAACAAAAAATTACCAGAGCACAGATTAAAATATTATTTGAGATGTTCCTGCAAAAGGAACATGAAGAATTAATCTTGCAGTTTCTCAAATTAGCGCACTAATTTCACTAAGACAGTGACTTAGAACAGGGTTACATGGGAGAAATGAGCTACATTTAAGAGAAGCAGCAGAGACAGGTATTCAGCAGCATTTGGAGTAAAGTATGAGAAACAAAGAGCACGTGAAATCTCATATCCACCCTATTACTGACTTGCCTCTTGGCCTTATTGAGACTAATTTATTCTCAAGAAAGAACAAGAAAAGTGCAAGAATTAGTTATTTGTACAGCGCTGCTACATATTACTATCCAGACAGCATCAGCACAAGCTGCGTTGTAAAGGCAGCTGCATGAAGGCGGTATTTACAGGAGATGCTGTAAACAGGAAACACTGATATACACAGGCACCCCACACTAACAACTGAGTAACTCAGAGCTGGCTAGAGACAGGTTAAATACAGAGGAGCAGAAGATTCGCACAGCTTTCTCTTGGGAATATACAAAAGTGCCTAAACTAACAAAACAGTATCCTCAGCCCAAGGATACCGACTAAACCAATGCTCAAGCTGGCATTATCATTCACTTGTTTTACTCTCATTTCAGTGCAGCACCCACCGACGGACTCTAACTCACTTGAGGATGATTGAAGGCATGGGAATTTCCAAGAATTCTTCCTTGAAAGGAATGAACGGCAGCAGACCAGTGTAGAACAGGCCAAGAAGCAGGAGGACACGTTGCAAACAGAAGATGATGGGAATGTCAGCATTCTGCAGGAAACAGGAAAGAAACATACTAAATTGTCTTGGTAGATTGTTGAGTCTGTTGCAATTAAATTTTACATTTAAAGTTTAGCACTTGCACCTAAAGATTAGGCTGCCAACTGTTTATGATATGCCTGCCACTGAATTGAAATTACCCCTTCTGGTAGCTTGTAATCCAAGCAAAAGTTTTATGCGATTTGAAGGGGCACTGGGACCTGAAAAAGTAAAGTTTCACTGGCTGCAGTACTGCTTTTGTTATCTGCCTTCATCATCTTTCCAGACCGCATGACACTACACAGCATTTTGTCTTAGGCTAGTATTACCACAAAGAACAAGCTGTGCTTCAGCACACAACTTGTTACAGTTTGGTATCACATCAGCTCAATTCACAACACATTTTTAAAGATGCTGGTTTATTAAGCAAAATATTTGGGCATTGATACTATGAAAATGAACAAATAGAACTGCTCTTCAGGTAGGAAATGGTGTGTTGTCCTGCACAGATAAATCAGAACAATATCTGTACTCTCAACTAGATCAATTTCACTCAGGTGCATAACTCCCTCAGACTAAGCGCAATTTTAATTTCATTCTAAATTGTACAATTCCTCAGCACAAAAAGGAAAAGAATCTATAGCTGTAAAACAGCTTTACAGCAATATAATTCTGTGTCAACTAGTGGCCACATCCATTATTTTCATAAAAAGAAACAGACAATAAGCAATCGTTAGAAAAACTGCTTTTGTACCAGATGAATGATGCGCAAAACAGGCTCTAAGAGCTCCTGGCATAACATTATAACACCCTATATTTTATAGAACAAGAATAAAACATGATTAAGCTTAATTCCTCAAGTATTTTATTGCAGAGTGCATGGGTGTTAACTGTGCTTGATTTATTTTAACAGTGTAGTAAGCAGAATACAATCTAAGTGCAAAATTTCTCATTATATCTCAAAGTCTGGCATAGCTGGCTAGATTTTCATTTACAGGGTGCTTTTCTGTACATTTTGTCACCACACAGTAACGAGCAGGCAAGAATGAAGCTTAGCTGGACCCATTCTTACCTCCTTAAGACACTTTGATACAACCTCATAATTGACATTCCCCCATACCGTCAAATGCTCTCGCTTATACTGACTCACGAGCTCTGAAACCTGCAATACAAAAAAAGCAAAACCCTAACATGTATTCATTGAAAATTATGTGCAGAATTATTTAACTGAAACTCTACTTGTTAGTTTTCAACTACATAAGTCATTACAGAAAGATAGTTCTTCTGTACTCTCTCCCATCTAAGATGACTGTGCTGCTTTGACTGGAAAGAAACAGGCGTTCAGGTCAACAGGTAAAAAGAAAGACCATTATACCTACAAAAAACCCTAGATAATTTAAGAAAACGAGATGGCAAAATAGTATCTGATGGAAAGCAGATTTCCTTTTCTGTAATGAACACTTATCTTTACACTGACACCATGTTTTTACGATGCTTTGGTAGGCAACAGTCTATAAGGTGACCTTCATACAAGGTACAAACCATACATCTGTCTAGCAGTGTAGCATCAGTTTCATGTCAAGATGAAGGGTCAGTAAAGAGCTGTTTGCTGAATATCTGGCACAAGATCACTTCTCTGTCTTCTGTATTACCTCATACACGGAGCAAGATCTAACATGCGAAGGACGAAGCAGTCCAAGAACAGAGTTTAGTGTCCCAGACTGCTAGCAACTCCAAGAAACTTTTCTTTTGGAATTTCAACATCATTACACGACATTCAGTCTCGGTTCATCGTAGATTTTCATGTACCTTTTTGATCAACACATTGTTGTTCACTTTGATGTCAATGTTGACAGGAGTTTCTGGAAATGCCTCAAACACCTCTTTCAGGAGTGGAATACGGTTGTCTTTTCCCTCGCAGTGACATTCTGGGGAAACAAGAAAGTTGTCACTGCTGTGACCATTTTTAATACACCACAGATAAAAGCTGAGATGTCAGAGCACTTGTCATCTTAAATTTAAAAAAAAATTATATAGTTCCTAGAATTAGTGCACTTTTAAACTAAAAAAAAGAAAAAAATTACTTCACTCAGATAGTTGTAATTAATTATGACAAGCTCACTTCCATAATGAAAATACCCTCAGCATATTGCACATTTAGGTTTGACCTTCATTAAATTCAGTCATTATTTAGCAACAGTAGGAGTGCAGGCATCGTTAAAATCCTGAAATAGCAAACACAGGCTCAGCTACCACATACCAAATGCAATGAGATTAATATGAAACAAGATCAAATGAGAAAAATGTTTCCTTCTAGAAAAATTTACTGGAGAAGCATAATGAGTAAAGGGAACAGAAGGCAAACCCCCCAGATTCTATTGTCTGAAACTGCTGGGCTAGGGAATTAACTGAAGGCTCTTGCCATCTCTTCGTATTACTGTACATAAACAAGAGATATATATGTGTGAAAATAACACGTCATGGATCTCATCTTGGTGCGTTTTAAGTATTCTGCAATTTTGAACAGAAACGTTTAACACAAAATTTGCTTGCTGGGCAATTCAATTATGGAAAGGCTACACAAGACAGTCACAAAGCCTCTCGAGCAAGCAAACACATCTGGTATCATCTCTGGTAGCCTTTTCTAGGTGGAAGTGCTCTCAATTTTAGCCTGTATGCTTTATTCAAATTATAGTCCCACGAACCACAGTTTTCACAAGAAAACAGATTAATCTTTTTCTAGGTTTTCCTCTCTTGCAGCAATATTGGTACTGAACTTTAAGTCATACGTACAGTAACTACTACTCTTACCATTCGTCCTTCTGAAAACGTCTATGTTATCTAACATCTCGTAGTACTTCAAGCCCAGAGTGCACCAGCACAAAGGCATTTGAGTTATAAAGAAACTCTCTTCTGCCTTCTCTTTGTTTTTCAGTACAACAAATTTTCAATCAGCTCCCTCTGATGATCTCACAAGGGAAGTGGGAAGCAGTTGCAAGAAGTAGACAAGCAAACGATTGAAATGTTTACTTGGAAAAAAGATATATCTTACATCTTAAACTTAGTCACTGCCAACTGGTATGAAAAAAATATATTTTGGTTTCTAAAGCTAGGATTATATTTTCTTTTTAAAACTTCTCTTATCAAAATACTGATAGAAGCAAATCCCCTTTTCTACTCCCCTGGCCAAAATAAGAAATTGCCACATTACGATAATGGAAAATTAGTTACTGGTACTGTCAATTGGAACAGCAAAAGACAAAAACCTACCTTTCTGAAATGTGACATCCAACTTGCAGAGATATGGTGGAAGTTCCTTAGAAATAAAGGGAAATGGAACACTAATTCAAATGCATAATCATGACTTTTCTTGAAAAAGACAAAAAAATTACAATTCCTAAGCCATGTAAGTTATCTTTAAAGACAAATTTTTTTTTAAAATCTTCTTGCCCAAAAAGTGATTTAGAAGCACTGTGTTCATTCTTACTTGATCTATTTGGCATTCTTAGACTTGTGTTACCTGTAGCTGAGTAAGGCAAAACGTTTCTAGACGCCTGTCTGAAAATTCTAAGAATTCCACTTAAATGTCAGATGGAAAGACAGTTCTGTAAAACAGGCTTCTAAAACTGTCAATGCAGGTGGGATTCATCTACCAGTTCTCCCATTAAAAAGCTGGTCATACGAGAAGGAGCTTGTTGACTAAGCTTCCTTTGTCATCAGTATGGCAAAACAGGCCCACCTCCAGAAAGCTATTCATCCTACCTACGATTGCACAGAGTTAATCATCCCCTGGAAGTGTCCTCGTTTTCCTCCCTTGACTACACAGGGAGCCTCGTTAACTTTTTTTTTTTTTAGTAGGGCAAGATGAATCCCCTCCTTAGATTCTGGATACTCGACACACACATACGTGCACACAACCTTCTAGCCCACCCCAGCCACTCTACAAACGCATTTTTAAACATCATCTAGCACTAACGTTTTTTCTTCAACTTACAGAGTATTTGAGGTCGGATATGTTGACATCAACTCCTGTTGATCTCTTCAGGTTCTCATCATGGGACACAACCACTTGCTCATCTTTCGTCAGGTGACAATCTAGCTCCAACATGTCTGTTCCTATATTAACCGCACTGGAAGCAAAGAAGTCTTCGTTGAACCACACATGTATTTCATACAGGTCCAAACCTAACACATATATGTTATCCAATTAAACTGATCCCAGTGGAGGTACTTTAGATGCTTTATGATGTAATGAATCCTCACAATCTTGCTGCAAAGCAAGAAGCAAAATAACTCTGCTGCAGTGGGAAAGCTGATGCAAGAATAAACAACATATCATGAATCAGAGATGGGATTTGAACTCAGGAGCTTTGGCTCCGTCTTCCATAGAAATCAAGCAGCATACCTGTCGACTGCAGCCTACCACCTCAGTATTGAGAAACCTACTTCTGAAGTATTGTTTCAGAATTTTGAGTGTGATGTTTATTAGTATCAGCACATTTACCACTGGAAGAAGCGAGCTCTTTTAAAAATAATCAATTTTGTGGTAAGCATAAACAACATATGACAGGGATGTGAAAGCCTTTTTTTACTTGATTTAAGTTAATCGGGAATGGATGGATCAGGAAATTAGCAATGGTGCTTTCAGGTTTTGGCTAGCAAAACTACATTTAAAAAAAAATTATTTTAATGAAAAAGTTTTCATTTTAAATTAAAAATATAAACCACAAAACAACCAGTCATATTTTTCAAAGAAAAATAGCTATTCCTGTTCCAATCCGCTGCTTTGAAAAGTTCTAATCCAATCCCAAATCCACTCTATAGAAGCTTAGCTCATAGTAGAAGTAAAGAAAGCAGAAAGGAGTAATAATCCTGATGAAAAATAAGTACAAGAAACCTTCCACCAGAACAGAAAAACTGAGCTTTATTCCAACGAGAAGTGAATTGCTCATTTCATTAGAAAAGATACTCAGAAGGTATCATTCCAGCAGACAGCTAAAAGTCCCAGCTTGAAGCCTGAACACTTCCTTCAAAGCACTGGGCTGTTGTTGAACATATAACATCTGTGAGCACAGTCTATACCGGACCCAAAGCTCTGCAACTTCAGTAACAGCCTTTTCCTTAAGAAAAGGGCTTCACTGACTGCTGAAGTACAGACATGCCATAAACATTCACAAATGCAATAACAAAACAAAAAATTAGAATATACTCCCATAAGTGTTTAACACAATTTCTGGTCCAGCTGGGATAATGATCAAGAGGGGGGTTGTCAAATTAAAACGAATTTGTTAACTGTTTCCCAGTGACACTAGTTAAGAATTAGGAGAGGAACAAAATCCTATTACACATGGAAGATACACAGCCTGTTCTGTGTAATTTCTCCTCCTGAGGAAAAGCATCTCCAAATATGCTGCAGGAGATTTGCCAAATTTGCAGATGTTCCCATCTAGTCCCACATATTATCATTTAACCAGCAAACTTTATTAGAAATATTACTGCTTAAGAAATTCAGGACTGATGCTGCATGGAAAAAGGAGAACAACCACCTGCCTTGTTAACAAATTTGAGAATTTGCCAGGCTTTTACTAGCAGCTTGCTGCGAAATAAGATTCCTTAAAGCGCTGCGTTTTTTCAGCTGGAAATCAGTTTGTTCTGCAGCTCTGTAATAACGCATCGAATCTACGTTGCTCCAGAGAAGACTCCAGATGTTCTCCAGATTCAGGAGAACGTGTTGGATTCAGATCCAGCTGCCCCAGAACTCAAGTTGTGAAGCAGACTCACATTTGCAAATTAGGATGATAGAGCTCTTTGCCTGTGTTTAACTCCAACTGTTTTCAAGTAAAAGGGCATACCGGGAAATATATAAGAAAAGCCTCACCTTGGCAACTAAATTCCATTAGGCAAGGCCTAATGCAGCACAATGTATAGAGTTTATAAATACTAAGTTGACCACATACTTCTATTGCTGTAACTAGTGTTTAAAAGCTTTCTCTCTAAATCAAGTAAGTTCATAAAAGAAATACAATGAGAAAAATATCAGGAGAGTTTACTTAGCAGCTTCTTGTCAAGACCATGCTAATACATGGCTGTATTAGGGACAATGAAATGCGTAATTAAATTCATAGGACATTTTTGTGCCAGATCCCCAAATACTTTAATACACTGCAAGTGTCTCTTTTAGCTTAAAATCAATTATTTTAAAATCTAAAACCACCACAGAAGCATTTAAATACAGTATAACATGATTACAGCCAAAAAAATCTATTAGGTATTTTACCACGCAAACAAAAAAAATACTGTCTTTGGTAGAAAAAGCTTATAATTGCCTTCCAGAATATTTGTAAGTTAAGCTAGTATGGAACTTGAAATTACCAATAAGGCCTTCCCCACACACACACTTTGTTTATATATTACTAGAATAATTTCTTCATTATCATGCAACAGTATCGAATATTCTCCAATCACTGTTAAAGTGTAAATAGCATAAATAAAACTATTTGCTTGTCAAGTCTTAGATTACTGTCAACAAAGCAAAACCAAGGGGGTAGGTCTTATGCTGCAGACAAGCATTCCCTTCTGGATTCAACTACATCGATGGTCAAATAGGCCTGCTTGTCCAAACCTGCAGAAACAGTTCTTGGCAGGCACGCCCCATTTGGCTTCATGCAAAATTTGATGGATTATAAATTGATTAGTTCATACCAGCCATCTGAGCCAATCCGGCTGATTTTTCACCATGCAGATCGCCAGTTTTCTACCCAATTCCTTTTGCTAGCTTATCAGTGGAGATGGGAATGAGCAGATGGGAAGGACAAAGCCTTTACCCCTCAACAGAGGAAGCCAGAAGACTTTCGACTGCCTAATGCAAAGTAATCGCTCTGACTCTGCTTTCCGCAGAAGTAACATGCCTTTATTATTCAGCCAAGACAAGTAACTGAACTTTGCTATTGACAGTTGTGATGAGTTCAAAAAAGCAGACCTCAACGCATTTGTTACACTATAGTCATAAAGTAAAATGGTCAGAAGAGAGTCAGACAAATGTCTGTATTACCTCAAAACATTATTTGACTCCTAGCACAGTCCTTACTCTAAGTACTACAGCTTACTTCTGGGAATGAAATAAAAATAGGTTATGGTATAACTTTCTTTGTAAGAGCCCTGTATGTATAAAACCAGTATGATACTAAATGAAAATTAAGAAATGGTTAAAAAAAAAAGCACTTCCCAGAAACTGTGGTAACAGACTTGAAAAAAAGGCAGGCCAGCAGGAAAAAAACCCCACAAAACTATGCTAGCTTCCATGGAGATAGAAAATAGTGCTGTACTTTCAATAGCACTGTTTGGTTGGGAAAGCTGGCACTCCTCAGTCTGCAAGGAAATGTGCAAACTGATGAGGCTACTTAGCACAAAGCAAATCAAAAAAAACCAAACCAAACCAAACAAAGAGAAGCCTACATAATTTGGTCACTGCTCATTGACAGCTGGAGTTTTAGATATGCTTCTTTTCCAAATGCCTTTGAGAACCTTGTTAGAATTCACTACTTAAATGCTGGAGGCTTAAAAGGCTTTCCAGTACCAACTCCATTTTAAACCCCTAGATAAGAGGCTTTCATACACTGTGCGAATGAAATACGTGTATGAAGGGAAAAAACATAACACAAACATTTTTAATAGTTTTACAGATGGTATATTAAAAGTTAGTTAACATAGGATTTCAGTCAGAATAATTCTAGGAGACAAATTCTTAACCTTCTGTATAGAGGAGGGAACTGAATACCATGAGACTGTGCAATACCTAAGAGAATTGCTTACAGCCATAATAGCAGTCAACAGATTCAGACTTCCTGAAATCCAGCCTTGTACGCTAACTGGCACAGTGGTATAGGCTATGATCAGAAATACCTTTTGAGAGACATCAATGTATTTAGAAAAATCAGTGTATGATATTAGTTATGAAAAATAGCTTTATAATGATAACTTAATGGAAGCAATTGCTATTAAACATGGAAGCAGTATTGTTTCATGTTTTATTAGCTAGCACAGGAGGAATCAGGCCTCAGGAGTTTTATTTCCAATTACCAGTCTACCACGTTATTGCGTACAAATTATAGTTTGTGGTATCTCAATTCCTTCTTTTTGAAATTGGAGTAACGCTTAGCAATCCACAGAAGTCATCCAAAGGAGAGATGACTTGTAGAAACAGGACACTGTACCCCATGCAGCTGATGGAAGTCCTATCTTTCTTGATTGCTTCACTCACTAAAGACAATGAGAACACTGCTGATTTAGGCATTATTGGCTCCATTTGTACTCACTGGTGAAAGGCTGCCATGGTGTTTTCCAGGTTCTCTCCAGCACCTACAAAAATAACAAAAACTATAACATGTACAAAACTATTTTCCTCCCCTCAATCCCAGTGGAAATAAATAAAAAATAATGGATTTTTAAAAGTACGTATTTTGAGGAGATATTTGAAGGAATGAGTATGAAGTTAGAGTCAGAAATCCCTGTTGCCACTAACCTACTGGGGAGACCCAAGAGACAGGACTTGACAGGACTTTCTCAAGATAAAACAATTAAAAAAAAAAAAAAAAAGACAGCTGTTGTCTTGGATTTGTGTAACACTTTGAATATACAAAACAAAGTGGTTTTTTTACCAGAGGTTGGGCACCCTGTTCTTCGTTAAAGGCGTTGTATTTGGCTATGACAATATGTTCCACAGGCATAGGAACAGCATATGCAAAAAGTATTTCAGAGTTAGAGGAGTACTTAGAGGAAAGGTGACAAGAGGAAAAAAGAAAAAAAGAAAAGAGACTCTCTAAAGCTGATATTCCCTAAACGCGTAACCCAGTTGATGCTCGAAGAGGCAACAACCTCTTTTTTCAGTGCAAGGATACCTCCTGAAACAGCACAAATCTGTCAATAAAGGTTTATGCTGCTGGCAAAGAGAGGTCTCATACACAAGGACGGAAACACACATCAACTCCAGTTAAGAAATGAAAGGACAAGCAAATTTTCTCTCAGGCAGGAGTAAACTCTGCAACTCTTAAGCCATCATTCTCTACATAAAAATCTTTGAAAATCAGCCGTGTTAGGGACTGGGAAAGGTTGTGCCTTCTCCCTCCCTCAGAAAATAGGCAATATTATATACTGAAAAACAAAACAACTTCAGGAAAATACACGTACTGATGAGGATATCTATGCACAGTTTAACTCCTCTTTGACAGTGATGAGTGACAGACCTTGTAAACAACAATTATAAAAGCTTCAATTAAGGCCTTGCCTATTAACAAGGCCTTACCAGTACATACTTGTCTGTCTTTAGTTACTTAATTAAAGCAATGCAATTCTATACATGCATAACTAGCAATTTAAAATTGTTGTTATCAGGTCAGCTTCTATTAGTAAGTTTACAAAATGAAAGACTCAACTGACATTGAATCGCAATAAAAAAAATCTGCATGGTTTAACGTAAACCAATACAGTAAGTCCACAGCAGCTTCCCTGATTAGACGGTTACCAATATTTTATGGAATTTGATTGCAGAACTAGGAATAAGCTGAGTGGCAAAAGTGACTGAGGGACAGAGGAGAACACGAGAATCTCATTGTGTACTGATGATTGCCTGACAGATGGCAAAAACTTGCATAGAACCTGGATGATTAGTTATAAGTTAACTGCAATAAAAATTGGCGTTTTAGATAACTTATCAGCTGTGACAATACAGCCCATATATCCTGAACGGTAAGAGAGGGGGAAAAAACGGAGTCAGTCTTCAATTTGTGAACAAAACAACAGTATTGTAGCATTCCTGGGCAGAAATTTCCAAAACCAGAACTTTAAATGACTGATCTAACAAGTCACATGTTAGGGAGGTAGGTATGGCGAGTCAAACCCGTTGGTAACAAAACGCCTGTCTTGTAGCATTTTGGGGAAATGATGAAAAAAGCTGAGAGATCAGCTGAAACAGGAATTCTAAATCAGCAACGTCTTTTGCAAACCACACTCAGAAAAGGGAACTACGACAAGCAAGTGATTTGATGTACTAAATCATTTTCCCTCCTTAAAAATGAAAAGGCTGGGCTGACTGAAGGGCTTCTGACATTTACTTAAACGCACCTCCACATTCATGTATTGTGTTGTGAATTACTTGCGCTCCCCACGCAGAAATTACCTTCCCCAGCACGCTTTAGCATCCTGTGAGCCAAAATGGCCACATCCAAACATTATGATTGCATACTCTAACTTTGAAAGCACCACCATGGGACAAGGAGTCAATGTCAAGCACTGGCTCAAGGAGATGACCCTCAGAAGTTCTGTTTTGGGTTTTTCCCCCCAATGTAAGCAAAGAAGCGTGTTAGGAAGAATGTTGCCAGCAGGTCAAGGGAGGCGATTGTTCCTCTCCACTCAGCAGTGGTGAAACCACCTCTGGAGTGCCGTGCCCAGTTCTGGGCTCCACAGTACAAGACAGACATGGATCTGCAGGAACAAGCCCCAGGAAGGGCTGTGAAAAGTAAGGGATGAGAGATTCTTGCATACAGTGAGAGGCTGAGGGTGCTGGAATTGTTTAGCCTGGAGAAGAGAGGCTCGGGAGGATCCTACCAACATGTATAAATACCGGATGGGAGGGAGTAAATAAGACTGAGCCAGACTTTCCTCAGTGGTGCCCAGGGAAAGGACAAGATGCAATAGGAAAAAATTGAAATACAGAAAATTCAGTCTATAAACATTAAAAAAACCCCTTTTTTTATTGTAAGAGTGATCAAACTCCGGAACAGGCTGCCCGGAGAGGTTGGGGAGCCTCCATCCTTGTATGTATTCAAAACCTAACTGGACGAGGTCCTGATCAACCTGCTCCAGTTGGCCCTGCTCTGGTCAGATGAGATGATCCCCAGAGGTCCCTTCCAATTTCAACTATTCTGTGATTCTGTAAAAATCATCATGCTACCCTGTCTCAAAGACCCTGCAATCCAGTCCATGCAGCTGGCATTGATAGAGGACTCTAAGACAGAATATCAAGACTTAATTATTGATCTCAGAAATGACCAATTTTAAAATGATGCAGAAGTGAAGAAATAATTCAGGGATGCTTCCACTGACGAGCTATAAACTGAGATAAGAAAATTCTTGCATGAAGAAACCCACAGACTTAAAAAAACTTCACATGCAAGGCTTCATCTCAGAGAGGAAAAAAGCCAAACAAGTTAAGTGCTACCTTGGTCTCGGAAGTTAATAGGAGTAATGCAATAGGAAACCTGACACTGCGTCTAAAGCTACAGCATGACTAAAGCCTGATGAGAACTTAAGTCCCGTAGGAATTTAAGTTATAAGGTAAATACTACAGAGTGTAAAGAGTAAGCAATCTTCAGTCTCATAGTACCCGATAAGCAAAAAGCTGCCGAGATATTAAGGGTTGTACTTCTACCACAGGTGTATTTCACAGTATACATGTGGACACAGAACAATTTGAAGACCGTGGACTTTGTCTCTGAACGCTTGATGAATAATCCTCCTGTTGAGTAAGGCTTTCCTGTTGTTCTAATAGTGCTTAGTGCAACTGGCCGAAACACTTGCATTCTAGGCTTAGGGCTGTATATCTTAACTAAGGTCATTGCAAAGAAGTGAGAACGAAAGGAGATTAAGGAGATCATACAAAGTTCCAACAAAGTCATCTGCAGGTTTTTAACAGCTTGCAAATTAACAAACAGATAACAGTCAAAGTTGAGAACCTTTGCTCGTTGCATGAAAATACATACCTATCAGGAAACAGCTAATATATGCATTCTAAAAAGGTGCATTTTATGCTATAGTTAAGACTATAGTTATAAAGAAACTTAATTTGTCGTATAAATTAAATGAAAGAAACGCAAGTAATAAAATCTGTAAGAGATCAGCTCTAATTGTTGTATTTTAGTCATTCAAGGCAGTACCTGTAGTTAAGAACCATTGGCTAGAACTGTGATCAAACACTGCATAAACTGGCACTAGACACAACATAGGAAACTGTTTAAACTCAGCATCTGACATATCTCCCGCAGAATTTTGGGAAAAATATTTAGTAAAGAACTGACTATTTTCACAAATTGAACGAGGCAGCAGGGAAAAGCGCAGAACTGATCTTCACAAAACAGGAAAATACAATTTGCTGTATCGTTTTTCCTCCTGATGCTTTGGAAAAGGTAGATGAAACTTTAAAAACATCTTTTAGCTATTTTAGATAGAAGCAACCAGCCTGCCCGCAAGGCCTTGGCGCAAGGTGTACGGAGGGGATAAGACTCTCAAAATGGGATCGGTTTTACCACGGCACTGAACCATTAACCATCTCCGACAGCAAGGGGAGCAAGAACAGTCACAGCAAACTGCATCGCTTCCAAAACCAGAAAGCAAAGCAAATAGGCAATTAGAGGCAGGAAGATTGACCTTTAGTACCTGATCTAAGCAACAGTCAGCCGCCTCTCTCATTAGGAAGAGAAATACCGTAACACCGAGTCATTAGGAAGAAAAAATACAGACGTTTGAGAGGGAAACCATCCCGATCGGAACCCACGTAAAACAAGCCGATTTCGGCTGACGCGTTTTGAGTTCGGAGATTAATTCAGCTTTGAAATCAAGCACTGGTCAGCAGGTGGCACCTAAAATTAGGTTGCGGGAGGAAGGTTTAGAGGGAGCCCGCTGCGAGCGACGGGCACGGCGCAGCAGCCCCTTGAGTCCCTCCCGGCAGGGCTGGGGCAGCGCCCGCCCGCACCGGGCGTCAGGAAGAGAGGCGTCCAGGGGGAGCGGGGGGACATCGCCCCCCGGGGGCCGGGGGAGCCCCTCGGGGGCCAGGGGAGCCCCTCAGCGCCCGGGGAGGGCTGCAGCCCTCAGGGAGCGGCGGGCGGCCGCAGCCTTCGCCCGCCTGAGGAGAGGGCGGGAAGCGGCGCCCCCCCGCCCCGCGCCCCCTCACTCACCGCCGCGGTGGGAGATGTGCCGGCAGCGGAAGCGCTGCCGCTTGGGCCGGTGGAGCAGCCCCGGACACTTGAGGAGAAGCGCCGAGGTGAGGACGTATCCGCCCAGCGTGGAGAGCAGGTACAGCGTCGCCGACATCCTGCGCCTCTCGCCGGCTAACGCCTCTCGCCGGCTAACCCCGCTCCCCGCCCGGCCTCCCCCGTCCCGTCCCACCCCTCGCCCGGCCCGGCCCGCAGCCGGCTCCCAGCGAGGCGGCAGCGCTGCCGGAGCCGGAGCCGCTGCCACTGCGGCCGCGCAGCCGCACCGCCTCCCCTCCGCCCCCGAGCCGGGAGGAGGCGGCAGCGCGCAGGCGCGGCGGACCCCCCCTTCCCGCCAAGGGCTCGGCGGTCTCCCCTCAGCGGGGCTCGGCCGCCTCAGCCCGGGCAGCTCGGCCTCGTCCCTCGGCCGGGCCCTCGCCCCTCCACACGCCTGGCGCTTTTTTTTTTAAGTAGTTAACAAATTCTGTGAGCGATTTCCAGTTACACGCTTTAATTTCCCATTTTGCTTCTCCCTCCCCCCCCCCGCCTGTAGCACAGCCGCATCTCACAGAGACAACTGTTCTCTGTAGTGCTTTTCATTTTATTGATTGCACTCGGGAATCGCTAAGTGCTCAGTAAATCCAAATTCATTAAGGCGTGCAGAGGGAGATACTGTCATCTTCACAGACAGAGGGAGGTGTTTTCCACACCCAGCTGATCAGAGATGTTGTATGCCGAAGGGAAACCAGGTCTCAACTCTGGTCATGCGGTATAATTATTATAACAAATTATCAAATTAAATTATGTATCCATGCTAATTAAAAACAAATATTCTAGAAATTAAATTAGGTCTCGGCATACAGCCACTATCACTAATACATCTTACCTTGACAAAAAAAGTTGATTTACTGTGACTAATTTTTTGGCACCAACAGCCACACATGAAGCTCGCAGTATTTAAGCTACCTTTCAGTACATCATGTAGCACATCTTTGGGAAGTGTAGTATAATTACCCAAACTCCCTCAATTTGAGATTCAAACTGGACAAAACCACCCTTTTAGCAATCAAAAGTCTGTTTACAAGTAACTTAACTACAAGTTAAGCTACACCGACAATTAAGCCGCAGTTGCTTATAATGAACAAGCTTATACAGCTCTACGTTTTCCACAAATTGACCGGCAGGTTGAGTTCCCAAAGAGATCTGTCATTCCAAAATATGAAATTAAGTTGGCCTTTTAACAAAATCTGATCTATGAATACAAATACAGTACAATATTTCAACTTGATATAGGTAAGCACAGTTTCTGGCTATAATGTTAATACAAATCAGAACTGCAACGCTTTTTTTTTTTTAAAAAGACAAGATCAAAGAAATGATTTCTCACATCACCACATTAGAAGCATCTATTGTTTACATACAAATAGCTTGTTTAGAAAAAGAGAAAAGATTCTGCCCATCATTGCCTCGATATGACAAAGGAAACTCTTGATTTTAGGCAATGCTAATTTTTAAATATTCCTAAATATGTGCGGAGAAAGATACGATGGGGAAAAGCACTATCATCAAAACACCTAGTAATACAGGCTCCAGTATATTGCGATAACCAGCTTTTATTTTTTACATAAGAAAATTTAATAAATGGAAAATTTACATGTCTCGGATTCCTTTCTCCACTTTGATATCAGACCTTATTTTCAATCTGACTGTGTTCCAGTGAAATACAGTGGGCTTCACTAGATCACAGTGATAGCTGCTGGGTAACAGACATGAATCAAACTCCGTAATTTGGATTGACGATAGTCTTTTTAAACTAAAAATCAATCTACCTGAACAATTCTTATTGCGTAATCGCTTTCAGTATTCCTCGGAGAACTTTGTAACTCATTAATTGTTGGCTTTCTTTGGGAGGAAAGCAGGGTCCACGTTCTGTCACATACGCGTAAGGAAATCTAAGCACCCACAGTCCATCGGATGGAAGGGTTATTTCCTGCTTCTCAGGGTAAAATACGGGACAAGGTGGTGGCCCTGGTTGAACCTGAAATCAAAAGGAAATACGAGTAGATAATCAAACATCAATACAATTAAAAAAAAAAACAAACCACAAAACTTAAGAGCAAACTGAATCCAAGGAAGTCTATTAAGTCTTGCCTACAACCAGGTTCTTAGCCACTTGAGCACGGTCCAGGCAACCACTGTGCTGTTATCGTGAGACATCCATAAATTTCCCATTTTGTCACGGTGAAGATGCTGAATTTAAGGCTGCAGATTAGGTCTTACCGAGGGGATCCACAATACAAACACAAGCCATTCGCCTCTTAGGCAGTAGGAAACGCTGTGTTAACAGCGGATTTCAACACCGTAGCACAGATATCCCTGAGCTGTTACCTCACTCTAAACCAATGTGAATTTTCAAGGATTTCAGCAATATTTAATATGGCTCTTGTATAATTTGTATTAAAAGATTCAGAAAGCCTTATTCACATGAGGAACTGATGCAGGAACCCACAACACAAAGCATAATGGATTTTCCAAATAAAAACACGCCCTTAGGAGTCAAAAGCTGTGATACAGATGTAAGCTGGGAATGAAGAGCAAAATAAGCATCAGCACAAACTGAACCTTCAATTCTCGCCTCAGTTTCAAACAATAACACGATAAATTGCAAACGGCATTGAAATTTTGGTGTTGGCGTCAGGTTTCAGTCAGTATTGCTCCTTTAACTGCTAAAACAAAGCAGGTTCATATCTGAGTCGTTGAAGGTGTCCCATAAAAGAAGCCAACTCCGTTGTCTCGTGATCCAGCATTAAGGATCTTGTGGCACTTCTCAAACACCTCGAAGGGTTACAAAATGTCCCAAATCCACCCCCCCCCCCCATACGGATGCGTTTTGTGCTGACTGTTGTTATTCAGTGACACTATTGTACAATGAACACCAATTTTCTTGCATAGACTAACAAATAATAAGCACACAGTATTTCATATAGCAGTAATTGAAGGAAGATACACTTCATATTTTACTACCTTAAAAAGTAAGAAAGTGTCAATGGAGCTTTTTCTCTATTTTTTAATACACATTTGAAAATGGGGAAAAAATCTCCAATTAAAAAACCCCACCTTTTCACCTCCTAAATTCCAAGGGTAACTAATAGTAATTAATCTCAGTGATGAGTCACTGCTTTTCTCTATGACATTTAAAATTATAAATTCATTCTTTCACAGTCACCGCTCACTTGTTATCTTTTTAAAAAGAAGCAATTATTACAGTATGGAATGCTATTAATTCATCCTTGATAAAATATTTTTTAAAAAATTTACTTTATATAAAGTATAAAGCTGGCATAAGCCAATCTTGAAGTTTAAAAAAAAACAAAACTGTTTATAAAACAGATACTTTTGGCAACTACTGCCTTAGAGAACTTGACTGAAGTTGGTTTGAGTCGGAAAGAGCTTCTTGTAGCATCCCTCTGCCACCCTTTGCCTATCACCCTTCTGCCTTCCAGTCCTGCAACTGACGTTGCCACAACCAACCCTTTCTCTGCAGTTATCGGATTCCCTCTTCCATTTCTTACCTGAGGCGTTAACGTGATCTGCAGCGGAGCATCGGGCACCACCACAAAGAGTCTCATGAACTGAGCGTAATGGGGCTTGAGTCCTCGTCCCTGAGTCGATGACAGGATGTACAGCGGCATGTCAGAATTGAGGGCCTTGATGGCGGATTCCTTTGGCCCTCCTCCCATCACTTTCATGACCTTATCAGGCCCCGAACACATGAACCTCCTACCACGTGCGTCTTCGTATTCAAACCCTACAAAAGCTCGAGCTATGTCATCTCTCCGTCTTCCTCTTCCCATCACAACTGCACTTCTTTTTCCAGGAACAGCCTTGTTCGGTGCAGGCCAGGAATTGGTATCCAAGTCTCCTTCATCTTCAGTTCTCGTCCTGATGACAATGTCCCAAGGCATCAAATAGTTTGTTCCTGGGATAAAGCCCTGTTGATCTAAACCTGTGTGGAAGTTATAAGCCTTAGCAGGCCCCAGCTTAACCAGTGACCAACTGGAGAATTTGGGCAAAAGGCCTTTGGGGCAATTAGAATGGAGCATCCCAGGGAGGTACTCGACAGTGGATGCCTGGCGATCTACCAGGCTTGGCCTTTTCTCACTTTTGGAGTCCCCACTCTGCCCATGACTTTCTGCGTTGTCCCCTCCACCCTGGGCATCAGGCGGGTAAGTGCCCAAGCTGCCCGTCGACTGACCCAGGCTGAGGGCTAAGCTCAGGCCTGTGCTTTCTCCCTGAGTCTGAGGTTCTTTTTCTTTAAGTTTCTCAATCTCCCCTTCCGGAGGGGCAGGCGACGACTCATCCCGAGCAGGTGCCGGATCAGGTGTGCTTGGCTGAAATATGGGAAAGTTGATGTGCTCCAGTTTCCCACAGCATTTTTCTTCCAGCAGCTATGAGAAAGAAAACATGGTTAACTTTCCATCTTCCACCTCGGAGATAAGGGAGTTCAGAGTCATAACATTCAGCAGCTACAATTAAGATTCAAGAGGTTTGTGCTACGTGAGAACCAAAGCAGCGATGGGAATACAGCCCGCCAACATGATGGATTTAAAATTCATATGAACTAACACACTTGAAGTGTAAATAGATGCCCCTGTGTGCACGCACTGGTGAAGACTGGAAGTGCCCGTTCTGCTCAGCCCGTTGTGCAAACCATTTCTGCTCCCAGAAATATCTCCCCCAAGCAACATTTACAAGTTGATAAGGTTAAGAGGAAACTTACTGGCAGTCACTTTGGAACACAGACTTTCTTGATGAAGCAAAAGCACTGCTTGAAGCAAAACCAGAGACCTAATAGTTACCTGGTAAAAGTCATAATTAGCTGCTTTGATATCAAAGGGGTCATCCCGAGGAGCTTGCTTCCTTCCACAGTTACAGGCACCAGTGGAACGAGCCCGGCTGTTGTGGTACAGAATGGGAGGATTTCTGTCTGCTTCTGGCTTCTCCCCTGAAAGCAAAATCAATCAAACCCTAGATAAATTGCTCACCATTTCTAGAGATTCTTTAATTCCCTTCATCCCCTGCTTCCTCCTTGCTGTATACGTATACAAAATTATCTGCCAGCAATGCCAGTTTGTCAAGCAACTCCCTCCCTTTCCCACTTTTAATACAAAGTTCCAGTGTAGGTTACACCACTCAATGGACTCTTCTTTTGTTTTTACAGCCTCTTCCTAAAAGGTATACATAGTTCTTTTGCCTGCAATAAATGTATCTCTAGACAGTTTCTATTTCTTAATAGACATCAATCGAGCTATTTAAAAAAAAAGGGGGGGCACTTATGCTTCCTAGAGAACTTTTGTACTCTTACACATCTCTTGTTAGAAGGAGTCCAGTGTAATGTCTCTAATTAGCAAGATGGAATCAAAGTTACTACTAAAATCAAAGTTACTAACAGTGCACTCGCTCCTAAACATTACTCAACATAAAGAAAACCTGCACAACAGCTCTGCAATAATTAATCCCACTACACAAAGATCAAGTTTTAAAGCTGCCAAGCTTTCATCTTCCATAAACACGCCAGAGTCGGTGTTTTCAGCCTAAGACAAGGCATTTTAAAGCAGATACAAAATTAAACCATAAAACCCAATTACAAGTGAGCTGCTTTACCTGCTTTTGGGAGCAGATGAAACTTATGCACACAGTGCTGGTCAGTTAAACTTCGCTCTTCGCAAAGCTGATGCCCGTTGCTCCAGAACTTGTAACAGTCCTCGTTCAGCTGCATGGCGTACTTATGGAAGGCTGGGCCGCGGGCATGCTGACTGTACACGCGCAAGGCCTGCGCCAGTTGGTTCTTATGGACCGTCATGGTGTAATTGTGGGGCAGGTTGGATTGATAGGCGCTGTGGGCCATGGGGAGGGCTTTCTGGCAACGGTTTTCAGAGAACTTGGTGTCTATATCTAAATAGCTTTCCAAGACTTTGATGCTGCCCATGATTTTTGAGCTCAGTTCCCCAGTGAGAGAGGTCGGGTCATCATCTTTGCCTTCAATGGTCACTTCATACAGTTTTAAAGCTGCAGCAACCCACTTCTGGTAAGTTGGGAGCTCGAAGTGAGAGGGCTGCGGGTTCCTCCCCACGCTGTCATCGAAGCCCTTCTTGCTGAGCACCAGCTCCACGTGCTGCCACAAGAACTCCTTGAGGGTGCAGTCCACGAGCTGTCCAGAGGAGCTGGAGCTGCTGCTGCTGCTCTCTGCATGGAAGGACAGCTGCTGCCTGCCGTGCCGCATCATCTGATACCTCCTGGGTCCCGACAGGGTGGGAGCCAGCAGCGAGTCGGTCTCTCTCATGGTGCAGTTGTTCCTGAGTTGGTCAAGAAGCACGGCCACTGGATCATCTCCGTCTCCAGCCACAATGTACACGAAAGCCTGGTTAGCAGGCACGGTGAAGAGGCAGTTGATGCTCTGGTTGGTTAACACCCTGCTCTTGCGGAAGATGCGGTAGATCTGATCCTCCAGAGCATGCTGCAACCTCCTCTTGGGGGAGTGCTTCTTGGGGGGTGGCTTTTCCAGGTGACCGCAGGGGTCCTGGCCCCTGCCTGGGAGGGGATCCACCTTCAGGGCCCCATTGAGCTGGAAGAGGAAGAGGAGGCGTGGAGGGCACGGCCTGCAGTTGAGCTTCCACTCCTTGCCGACCGGGCAGTCTTTGATGGCGGCCTTCAGGGAGGGCAGGACCTTCTGCCGCAGCCCGTCCAGCGCCCTGAAGACGCGGTCGTAGGTGATGTCGAAGGAGCAGGTGGGGTGTACCAGCAGCAGGATGTGGCAGACGGAGAAGAGGTAGAGGAGGCTCAGGCAGTGCAGCTTCTCTTGGTGCTTCCAGAACTCGTGGGCCTCGGCGTGAGGCAGCGGGGCCGGGCCGCCGGAGGGGTGTCCGGGCCCGCTCTCCCTGCTCTCGGCCGCCGCCAGGTCCCCGCAGGCCCGCAGCAGCTGCGGCGTGTCACAGATGGAGGTGAGCACCAGGTAGAGCACCCGGCTCTCCTGGCTGTAGTAGGCCTGCAGTTGGTTGTAGTCCTTGGTCGCCGGGTCGCCCTCCTGCCCCGGGTCGCCGTCCGCCAGCTCGGGGTCCTCCTGCTCGAAGAGGGGGAAGACCTGCCGGTCGCAGACGGTGCTCACCAGGGCCGCCTTCTCCGAGCACAGCTGCAGCGCCGTCTTCCCGAAGATGCCCACCACGCACACCTCCTCATCGCCGCCGGCCGCCGCGCCGCCCCCCTCGGCGGCTGCCGTGGCGGCCAGCAGCAGCTCCCGCAGGCTGACGGGCCCCACCGCCGCCCCCATGGCCGCCCCTGCGGGCAGCCCGCCCGGCAGCGGCATGGCCCCGCTCCGCTCCGCCCGCGCCTGCGCCGCGCCCGCCCGGAAGCGGCGGCGGCCCGGTCCCCCCGCACATGCGCGGCCCGGCCTCGGGCGGGGAGGCGGCGGCGGCCGGCACCGCCGCAGCCCCGGGGAGAACCGCGGCAGCGCCCGGCAATGAGGCGGGAGCGGTGAGGCAGGGCGGTAGCCGAGCGTTAGCACGGCGGCGTGGAGGCCTGCCGTCCCCCAGCAGCCCGGGTGTCGAGCGCTGCGGGGCCGCGATTCCCCCGCGGGGCAGGCGGGGAGGGTGGTGCTCCCACCGGCGCTGCCCTCATCTCTCTGGAAAGCAGCGCTCTGAAAAGACCTGCATTGTGGCCAGAGTGGAAACTCACTGACGCCTAAGTCAGTCCTCTCTCAGCCCTACGAACAGCCGTGCCAAGGGAGACCCTTCGAGCTCTCCTGGCCGCCGTGCCCGCATCTCCCGCCGAGCGGGACACCTCTCAGAGCTGCAAACTTTAAGTTTGCATGCAGAGGCCTGGCGACAGGACCTGGGCTGAGCTCCAGCACCTTTCACTCCTTGAGACTGACCTTTTCCCCTTGAGACAACTACTTGAAGTGAGCATTTCACTGAACTCGAGGGGAATTTTTACCAGGTACCTTTATATATGCATATTGTGTGCGTGAATCGATTCAAATACTGTAGCAAACCCTATTTAATCACTTTGTAAATGTTCAATTAACCAATGATTAATGACTGCTAAATTCTGTGACTCTCTCTTAACTGTGAACAAACCTTAAACTGCTGCTAGACATATATAATCCTCAGACATAAACCATTGACCAAGTCTGAGACCAGGATTGGATCCAGCTGCACCTGGGCTCCTCTCTGAGAAGAAAGCAAGGGCATCCATTCTGCCCCTCCTGACTCAACGGGGGGCCCCTTTACCCCCTTGTACTTTCAATCGCCGTATAAATCATCCTAATTCACTTCTACCTCAATTCTCCTCTTTTTCTCTCTCTTTATATATATTCCATCCATTTGATAAGTAATAGAGTGAACCTTGCCATCGAACTTTGTTAAAACACACTTTTATAAATTTCTATTAAAAACACTTTTGCAAATATCTTTGACAGTATTGACCACTCATTCGCACCAATTGTTCCATAAACCTACTTTTGTTCATCAAAGCTGTTTGCAGCACTTAACCGGGCAGGCGAGGGACTCTTTGGATGTGCCAGCTGTCAAAATAAGAAAAGGGTCAGATCGTGGAATATGAACTTAGTACTAATTACGACTGCGATAAAATACAGTGCAATTCTTAACTGACACCATAAAAGAAAACAGACACAGCAAATCCTTAAAATAAAGGACATTATTAACCCTCAGATTTTGTTCTCCTGCAAACTGGGACTATGAAGTTAGAGATGGTGTTGAGGCACTAGAATGGCCACCAAAAAAGCAACTTTTCCTCTTAGCATTGTCAAATAACCTGCTGAACGACAGGCAACGGCATTGCCATTCTGCAGTTTCCTTACCGTTAAAATGGGAATCAGTAAAACAAGGGCCCTTATTTGTGGGTACTGAGGGCTTTTGGAGGAGAATTATGGAGAGACTGTAACTTATATGACACATACCAATGGCATTGCGCTGTAGGGAAAAAAACCCGTATGAACTTCTGTGGATTTTAAAGCCAGTTTATCCTTCCAGAAGGAGACACATTGTGACTTGCCTGAAATTTGCGCCGCAGTGCCTGTGTCATTATTGGTGTCAACCCAGACCCACATTCAATGTTTTCTTTACTATTTAGTGGAGTGCCACCGGGACTTCTGAAAAGATTGGAAACAAGGGGAATTATGATTAGTTCTCTGGTTTTTTTTCTAGAAAAACAGGACAAGAGAATAGAAAGGAACTTACCTTTGTATATTGACTTTCTTCAGATGTTTTCGAAGATCTAACTGATTTTTAGGAGGTGTACTAAAAGAAAAAAACAAATTGTTAAAATATTTTCCACTCTGTAAATAGAGTTCATCACTGTTTGGAACAGAAAAATCTAATATCAAAGAAAGGAAGAGAGAGTCTTACATTAAGGAATTTGTAACGTGAGCTGATGGCTTGGATTTAGGTCTCAGACTAACACTCTGTAAATCTGAGACTGTAATTAATGCCCTGCGTGTCTTCACTGGCGATTCTGCCTAAAGTGAGAAAAGAAATGTTACCACAAATAAAACTTTAGAAGGCCTCACTGACCTTAAATCTATTTAATATTTATACTCTGAAAGACTTCTGTGGTTTATGGCTTTTATGCTTTTTGAATCATAAGATTTTAATGTGCCTTGGACAAAAATAGATTTATTAAAAAAAAAACAAACTTCTGCAAACAGGATTTCAGCTGGGCAAAAGAAAGCCCCAAATCTATTGATAACACAAACATAAAGCTACATGAAAGCTACATGCTTTCTCTAAAATTAGGAGAACTGTCCTGCATGCCACCCGAGACTGGAGTTAGACACTTAATTCCTTCACTTCAAATGCCCGCGTGCAGAATTAGAAGGATTACTTAAAGCTGATCACTGGGTTTTTGGAAGAGAAGAATTAATTTATTGAAAAAATTCTATGAGGGGCTAAGACAAGCATTGCAGGAAATACACCAGTTCCAGCATGGAGTTTGCCCCAATACACCATCACCCATTTACCCACGTGTCCTCCGGTTTACCTTGTGCATTCTCAGGTTGCTGCCCGTCTTCTTCAGTTTAACGTTCAGGAGATCTTTGAGAGTGATCTGCATCGGCCCATCTTTTTTCACTGATGGTGCCTGAAAACAAAGGTGGTTGGAAGGGAAATGAGGATCGGCAAGTGACGGAGCGTTCACAAAGACACACGTTCCCGATGAAACCAGGTCCAAAGGACCCAGCCGTGAGCGAAGAAAAAGAGGAACCTTTTTGCTCCCTACCAGAAGTGCTTTAGAGTCGTTGCCCCGTTTGAGGAGGAGAGGTGCTGGCGGCAGTTTTGGTGGTGGCAGTGGTGGCGGTGGCGGCGGCGGTGGAGGAGGAAGAGGTGGAGGGGGTGCAGATACAGGCTGCAGCTGTATTGCAGAAGGCCCAGACACTGATGATGGCGGGCCCGTCTGCATTTGTACGGGAGCACCCAGAACTGGTTCACTACACCTCTGACAGAGAGGGTTTTCTGAAGACAAAGCTCCAATTCCATTCATCTGAAAACAATATAAATAAATAAGAGAATACTAAATCCACTGGCAAAAGTAGAGGGCGTTTCAGAGAACAGAGGTTCTGGCTTCAGTTCATCCAGAAAGACATAAAAAGCCTCTTACGAAGCTCGCCAGCAAACCAGTTCCCTCTAGCTATGAAGTAACTGCAGTTTAGTAATGCTGAATGCGAAGAAGAGGCGAAACAACGCCCAATGAGAAGCTCTTAAGATTTCAGCTTATCTGCGCTGACCGCAGTTCCTTACACAAGCAAACGTTACCCTGCCCCGCTGGGACTGAGACTGACCTGGAGGGTTCCTTGTAGTCTGGAAAACTCAGTTTCCAACTTTTCCAGCTGCTCTCTGAACGTATTTAGCTCCCTTAAGTAGATTTGTGATGGAAATATGGTGTCTTTAACCACGTTAAAACTCTAAGCATAAAAAGAAACCAGGTAATTGTTTTCACCAAGTTGTTTCCAGAGACAGGGCTATGATTACTACTGAAAGTTCTATTGCAAGGTCTTCTCGTTGTAGTCAATGGAAAGGCACAACACAAAGATACAAAATTTCACCAAATATTTCCTTGGCAGGAACCCAAGGAGTGACTTTCTCCAAAAAAAATTTAACTTCATCTACGAATTCTAAAGTGTAATTCACATTTGACCTGAAAAATTCATACAATCATTTCTGCTATGAAAGGACTGCACCCTCTGTCACTGCAGATCCTTGTGATATTGCAATCAAAAATCTACAATTTCACGTATGCATTTCATGTCCACAGTTGCTTTGACACTCTTCTCATACTTATTCCTTCAACAGTGTCCTGGTTTCGGCTGGGATAGAGTTAGTTTTCTTCCTAGTAGCTGGTATAGTGCTGTGTTTTGGATTTAGGATGAGAATAATGTTGATAACGCGCTGATGTTTTAGTTGTTGCTAAGTAGTGCTCACACTGGTCAAGGACTTTTCAGCTTCCCATGCTCTGCCCGGTGCACAAGGAGCTGGGAGGGGGCACAGCCAGGACAGCTGGCCCAGACTGGCCCAAGGGCTACTCCATACCATATGACGTCATGCCCAGTACTGGGGAGTTGGCTGGGGGGCAGTGATCGCTGCTCGGGGACGGGCTGGGCATCAGTCAGAGGGTGGTGAGCAATTGCGTCATGCATCACTTGTTTTCTATATTCTATTATTATTATTATTATTCCTCTGCTGTCCTATTAAACTGTCTTTATCTCAACCCGTGGGTTTTACTTTTCTTCCCCTGATTCTCTCCCCCATCCCACCACGGGGGGGGAGGGTGAGCAAGCGGCTCTGGTGCTTAGTTGCTGACTGGGGTTAAACCATGACAGACAGTAAACACAAAATATACTTTAGATGTTTCAACAGACATAACTAAATTTACAGCTTAGTTCTCAGATCTGACTGTATGCTTGGCATCTGAGCGCTAAGAACAACCTCACGCATTGGCAAAAATAGAGAAGTAGAAAACTTACCTGGACAACCGTGTTCTGGCACCAGCAATATAAAACCGATGCTGCTGTTGTAAAGGGTTTTACCACGTTTTTTACATTGGGCAAGGCCAATGACCAGAGTGAGGACACATGGCTTGGGACAGATGATGAGTTTGGAGGAAGATCACCTGCTGACCTGGGACAGAACATTTCAGAATGAAGCCACAATTATGTTTATTGTTTCAGCCTTTAAAAAAGTTAACTGTGACCAATCACCTGGAAATTACAAGTACCAGCAACAGCAGGTGACAAGAGAGTAAACATGAGCACAGAGAAAGACCAAGACACATTTTGATAAAGGAGGGGGGAAAAAAAGTCATATTTGCAATACATTTTTATCCAAACTGCTTTTCCTGCACATTAAAGTGAACGATAGATAGAGTACTAGAAGATATACAAGATGAAACAATCCCATAGCATCCATGGCAGGATGTAGATAGGCTCCAAACACAATTCTGTTACCTCAGTTCCATGAACTGTCAGGAGCAAACGGTGGACCCAGAAATTGAGTTAAAAGGAAAAGTTCCAACTGAGCCTCTTACCGTGGAGAAGGACAACCTGAGCCCTGGGGGTTACCAGCATCTTCTTTTTTTTCCAGTAGAAATTTTGCTCTGGCTCTCCGTTTTCGTCGGTGTTTCTTATACTTTGCCATTACTTTTGAAAAAGACACATTTAAAATTAATGTATAGAAATACACCCACTTTCACGTGGGGACAGAGCTATCGCCAGATAGGTAGGGAAGAACATGGACTGCTTCTCAAAAACCCAGTCAGAAGTTATTCGCAGATGTCTTGCTGGAAGCATCCCATACAACTGATAAAAAATACATCCTTCTCTTAAGTACCTTCGATCCACTGAGATGTACTTGCACGCAAGAGAGAGGGGTGAACAACGCAGAAAGTACCATTTTATGTGGGCTTTTCTTGACAGTTTATCCTCAAGTGACAAATATTGCATTTTGGGAAAGTTACGTTTCTGGAGAACGTAGGCAAAAGGCGCGAAGAAACCCGAGAAAGAGGGCCCGGGACTTCCCTGACCGTAGGCGCCTGCTCAAGCGCTCCCCGAACAACCGCCCCTCATCGCCGCGGCGCGACCCCCACCGCGCCCCGGCAGCCCCCCTGCTCCTGCGCGGGGCCAGCCCCGCTCATCTGCGGAGCCCGCACCGAGGGGCGGCCGGTTCCTCGCCCCACTGAGCCGGTGGCGGTGTCACGGGTGGCCAAGGACACGGGGCCGCCTCGCCCCCCGCCGCCCCTCCGCGCCCCCTCAGCCGCCGCTCACCTCCCCGCCCGCCGCCGCCGATTCCAACCGCTCCCCGCGCAGCCAATGGGAGCGCCGCTCTCTGCCGTTCCCTCCCCCCTCGGCCCGTGATAGCCGCCCGCTGATTGGCCGCTGGACGGACGCGGGACCGAGCTCGACGGGAGCGGCCTAGCGCTGCTCCGCCCCGTCCTGGGGCGCACCGCGGAGATCCGCCCCACCATTGGATGAAGGTTTTTCAGCCCCGCCAATCGGCTGCGGGGCAGCGCTCGGCTGGGAAAGGCCAATCGAGCTGGAAGGCGGGGGCGCACCGGCCCGCCGGAGGGAGCCGGAGGCGGTGACCGGCGCTCCCCCGCCCCGCCGCAGCCGGGCCGCACTTAATCGACCGCTCCCCTTCCCGCCAATTGCAGCGCTGCGCTCCCTACTCCAGCCAATCACCGCTAGATTCCACTCTGGACCAATAGCGGCTCGCGGCGCTCCCCCGCCCAGCCAATCACTGGCCGTAGCTTTTCTACCAACCAATGGGCTCCCCCCTACCTCGGAGAGGGTTTACATTCCTCCCGACCCAATGGCGAGCGCCCTCTGTCAGCGGCGAACCAATGGGAAGCGAGCGGCGAGTAGAGCTGCCCAATGGGAGGCGCCGGCTCTCCCATCCTGCGGAGCGGGGGGTGGGTATTTCCCCGCCGCCGCCGCCGCCTGAGGAATGTCAACTATTCAACATGGAGCCGGCGGTTACCAAGCTCCAGGCCATGGTGAGTCCGAGCGGGGCTGAGGGGCGGCCGGGCCGGGAGGCGGCGGGAGCGCCTCGGAGGGTACCTGAGGGAGGGGGAAAAAGGGGGGCGCGGGCGCGGCTGGGGACGCGAGGGGAGAGCGGCCGCTCTCCCCTCGCGTCCCCAGCCGCGCCCGCGCCCCATCCGGGCCCTGAGCGGAGCCCGCGCGGGCCTCGACGGGGCGACCGCCCTTCGGCTCAGGCGCGTTCGGCCGGGCCGCTCCATTCCGCTCCCCCCCCCCCGCTACTTAATGGTGCTGCTCCATTCACCCCCTCAGCGCGGGGGCAGGGCCCGGCCATTTGCCTCTCACCTGGGGGGGGACGGACGGACATGGGCACGGACGGGTTCCGCGCAGCCCCGGGCGCGTTTATCGCCCTCCGCGGCGGGGGAACCGGGGCCGCTGAGGGGCGCGGCGGCACCGGTCCGGTCCGTTTCGTCGCGGGGGGGGGAGGGGGGCATAGAGCAGAGCGCTCTTGGACTAGTCCATTTTCTCTCAGCGGGGGGGGTGAGGGTGGAGCCCTCACCTGGGCTGGCCCATGTTCCCTGCGGGGGGGTGTCCGGCGCCGGCTGGGCTCTTTCATTCGCCCCGATGAGGCGGGATCGCTTCCCGCCGGGACGGCGCCGCGCCTCGGGCTCCGCTTCTCCTCTGCCCGCGGTGGACGGGGCAGGTAGAGCGGGGCAGGTCCGAGGGGCTGGCGGCGGGAGAGGAGCCGGGGAGCCTCCCCCACCGCCTCGCCGCGGGTGGGCGCTGCGGGGCCGGGCCGCCCGCCCTGAGGAGAGGGGCGTGTGGGGGCCGGGGCGGCGGCGCGGCCCTCGGCCGGGCGGGCCGCCCTCCCGCCGGCGCTCCGGGAGGAGAGCACCGGCCCTTCCCGGCCTCCTTTCTTCGCGGGGTCTCGGCTGCAGCCAGTCCTGAGGAGAGGGCGGCTTTTCCTTCAGCCATTCAAGTTCGCGTAGTTCTTCACAGCGTTTAACTTCGTTGCAGCACTCTTTGGGCCAGCCCCTGAAGGCAAGCCTCAGCTGCATTATGGAATAGTCGCCTTTCTGCCTGCCCCGCTCATGGAAAATAAATAAATAAAAAAGCTATGCTATGCTCTCACATATTGAGAGGTACTGGAAAACTGTGTCTTCAAACAGCCAAGTTCCTTGTGGCATCCTTCAAATCTTAATCTTTATTTTTGCTTCTGTATAATGTCATCTTGTTTATACTTTTTTTTTTTTAAGTTAAAATGCTTTGGAAATATTTTATGCATCCAAATGCTTAATAGATAATATAATTTCTATCCCTAAATCCTTACATAAATTAAAATGCTCATACTGACATAGTTCTCCAAAACATGACGCTCCTTTGGGTTTTGCCTGGAAACTTCCAGAAGTTTTTCTGTAACTTTAATGGTCCTATCAGCAGTGTTAGTTAACTTAATTGATAAATTACAGGTGTCATGGAGAAAAAAGTACATTATTCAATACAGAGACAAATAATACAATAGATTTCTCTTTGTTTTTTTTCTCCTCTGGCAATCTTGGTTTCACATTCCAATTAAGAAATAAGTAAAAATGAGTTTAATAGTCTCCTAGTTCTTATCTGTACACAGTAACATCACCAAAGTTGAATGCTCAAGAGAAATTAAGAATAGGAGGGACTCTGGGAGAACGTTGTGGGGAATATTGTATATCCACATTATCCCTTAACCCAACGAGTGCTAGGCTTTCAATTTAATATGCAAAATTGGTGTGCTGCTTAATGCCCCGTGTTTAAACTTGTTTAGTTTACTTTTGCTTACTTTATTGCCCTGTCAGTCACTTTTCTCCAGCACCAGCATCCCTTAAAACATCAGGAACAGTGGGCAAGTAAGTGTTTGTTGTCTGAAAAGAAACAACTGGCTGAAAGTTGTCTAAATGTGAGCTTGTTCTGCTGACATGCGTTTGTCGCCTCATTGAGTGACCTGCACGTCACTGCAATAGTGAGACACTTCTGAGTGAATATTTTAAGCTGTAATACTGTCTTCTGTTACCAAAGTCTGCTGCAAGACCCCTGGAGTGGGGGACCTTGACTTTGGATTTAAATAATACCTTTGAGAACCTATTACGTAATAGGCAGAGTTAGATCTGCCATTAAATGGAAGTAAAATAGTGTTAGGCGAAGGTTTAAATGCCACTTGTAAATTATATAATGATGGAGATTCCTCTGGAACCCATGGTAATAGAATCTCCTGTGCAGAATTCCCATGGGGAATGGATTTACATCAAGCATGGACCAGCCCCGAGGAAGGCGAGTGGCATTATACGCAAGGTGTGTCCTGGTGTACTGCATGGACTGGAGAGGAGGAGTCAAAGGACAGAAACAGTAGAGAACCCCAATATCCTAGATAGAACTGTACGCGAGTGTTTAGTTGTTCCACGATTGATTATGAAGTCCAACAATTGGGTCCAGTTGCCAGAGCTTTACGATTAGAGTGTCTTTGTAGAAATTATTCCACTCATATAAATTATATTTGGACTGGTACCGTGATTCGAAATAGTTCTGTTGTAATAAAACGACAATGCCTTCCATGGGTCATACTGTTTGGGTTAATGATGGAACTTGGACTGATCAGTTACTTTTAAAATGAAAAGTGTGTCAACATACTTTAGGTATGTTAACCTTGTGGAGACAATGACAGTTAGGGTTCCAATTATGGGGAAGATTGAAGCGAGACAAAACAGACCCATGGAGACACCCCTCTACAGGAATGACAGTAGGATGGATATAGGAGGCAATTTTTAGTCTTCAAATTACATCATTTCAAAATCATAGGGGGCTATATAATTTAACAGGACAAATAGAAATATTAGCTAATGCGGCAAGAAGAGGGCTACAAGATTTGAATACCCAACTACAAGCTGCAGCTAAAATGGCTTTACAACACAGATTAGAGTTAGACTTAATGTTGCTACATGAACATGGGATTTGCGGATCTTTAGATTTAAATAATAGACTGCTGTGTTCACATCCCAAACATTACTGGAAATCTAAACGATCAAGTGGCAAAATCAAGTCGTGACCTGATGGCCTCAATGGAAGGGGATGGTTAAACAAAACATTACATGGACTTGGATCCTCCCTTACTGGATGGTTGCAGAGCTTATTGCAAAATTTAGTCATTGTTATAAGTGTAGTTATAATTGCTTGTATTTTATTTGGATGTATTAAGAGTATGATAGTTAGACAAATCACAGGAAAATATACACTGTGGATGAAAAGAAAGGGTGAGACATCTGAGACTCATGAAAGGGTCTCAGAGTCTCAAAGTGGGAAAATGATACCCTGCAGAAAGTGGAATTCTCCACTGAGCAAAATTATGAACCACCTGTGCTCTGCGAAAAGAATCTGGCAATAAGGAAAAGGAACTAAAAGATAAGAAAGTATTTGTTTTATTAACAAACAGTGGAAAACTAAGGACTATACCCTTGAAGAGGAGCTAACAGGCTGATAAAAGGGAACATCCTGGTGCCAAAGGCCGGATGATGGCCAAAGAAACGTGAAGTCAGATGAAACTGCAGTAACTGGGTGAAAGGTAAATGCGGCGAGGGGAGATTGCGACCACCGACTCAATTCAGGACTGGAAAGACTTGCCCCCCACCCACCTGAAAGGAGCGTGCGTGCTAATTTGCATAGCAAGCGAGGGTAATTTAAATACAGTAAACCAATAGTGCATGAAATATTAATCACTAACCAATAAGTGTAAATTTGGGCGGGTTTATACTAATGGTGTAGCAGGATAAATATGCTGTAGTTCTATATGGAGGTGTGCTAGATTTATGGAACTGCCATCTTTGTGCAAATACGAAGAAAATAAAATACCTCTGCTCTGTGTGTTAATTGGCATTTGCACACCAGGCTAATGAAATAAAAAGTAACAATTTGAATAAATGCCAAAATACATGCATTGGTTGAAAGATCGGAGAATTCAAACTATCCTATGTAATTCTCAATTTTACTGCACTTTAAAAACAAGGTGGTGTGTTTTGTTTTGGTTTTTTCTTTGAAGAAACCATGCTTTTGAGGAAGTAGGGTTATTTTTGCTCTTTAGCTACTGAACTGCAGTCATCATACACAATACTTAGAGTGGTAGTAATATACGGTATTTTTAATTCAGTGACATAGTACGTTCTTGTCAGAGCTCTGAAGTTGTTCTAATTTCAAATTCAAAACCTCAGCCTTGCCCATAGTGTAAGCTTGATATTCCCATATCTTTTGTTAGTATTATTTTTTTTGTAAAGCCTAGTTTAGAAATAATAATTTAGAAATCTGTTTAGAGATACCTAGGTTAGGTGTTGTTATTTATTTATTTAATGTTATAGTTTATTTATGTGTTTTATTGAAAGTCTTACTTTCAAGTGATTCTCACTTTAGGACATGTAAATAGTCAGAGAGGTATTTTGGTCCCCTTGAAGTTAACAGGGGCTTTTATATATGGTAGTGGAAGAAGACAGTAATGGGGCACTGTCTTATGATCTACTTTACGAGTCAACCAAAATGAACGTTGCACAAATAATTTCAAGGTAGAGAGCTCGTTCGAGTCAATTATCCGCAGAGATGGTGCCTAACAACTTCCAAAGGTTTTGAGATAATAGCTTGGTCTTTCACCCCGTTCTAATTACCCCAAATCATTTGGGTCATCCATTTGAAAACCGAATTGATTTTGATTTCACCCTGTTAGTCTTACGTTTTTCTGTTTGATTCTTCTGTTAATTTCTTCTAGCAGAAGATGGAAGATGGTATGCCTGGCTGCTGCCTTCCACTAAACTGCTGGGTGGCACAAGGCAGTTGCATCTTCACCTGTTTCTGTTGTTTTCTTTTTTTTTTTTTTTTTTTTTTTAAGAAAAGGGTGATTTCTTAAATACACCTCGAACAATTCCACTTACTAATTTCCTAGATCCAAACCTCATTCAAAAGTGCAATATTTTTCTTTGTCATTGTTTATGTTAATCAGAATATGTACATTGGCAACTATGTCTGACATATTGCAGCTTTGTGTCTCTTGCTTTTCCTTCTGCTCATTGTTTCTTCTTCCTGGATTTCCTGTGAAGTCAGCTTTCTCCACAGAAGTGTGATAAAATAACACTTCTTATTTCCCCTGAGGTTTTGACGTGTATTTCATGGAAAGCTTCATTTTAGTCTCATGGAACCAGGGATAAACTAATTCGTAGGAGCTTAAAAAGAACAATGTGTATGAAAATACCAGGTAATCGATGGTTATTTGAAACTATTGCTCAAAGTACAATAACAAGACGAGCTGAATGAACCACAACATCTACAATATCAGATCAGATTCATTATGCAAAAGATTGTAAAGCTGACATTAACAATTCAAGTAAGAATACGGGGTGCTGTAGTTTAGGACTTGGGCACCTGAGACTGTGCTGCATAAGCATTCACTGAAGTCAGCTGGGACTGGAGATGTGTCCAACAGCTCCAACAGAGACAGTCTGGCCTCTAGTGAAAACACAGTAGTGGTAGTTGCTGGTGATAAATGTACCCTTCTGTACAACCACCACTTTGTTAACCTTTAATGCTGAGGACTTCACATACTGAGCTAGTGCCTTCCAGTATGCACCTCAGCAGGCTGCACTGAAAGAAATCTCGTGGACATCCATTTAGTAAAATTTGATAACAAATAGATAAACTGACAGATGAGCTGAGAGTGCTTCATTCAGAGCAATTTGGTTAATTTTTGTCACTGTATTTTTGGTATAGTGGACCTACTTTTTTCTTTGAGTGGTGTCTGTCCAGTGCCCTTTTTATGTTGTACTACTAGTGATCATGCACAAAAAGCAGTGCAATGTTAAAAGGGCATTGGCCAGCAATACTATCTACGTTACTCCTCCTCCTTCTTCTTACAGTCACATGTCAAAAGTCACTATTGTATGTCTGAGACTAGAATGTCATTTGAAAAACAACTGTAAAATGGGATTGCCACTAATTTTTTTTTTGCACTCGTCTTCTAGCTATTTGCCAAGGAGAAATGTTAACTGGTCTTTTAATGCCAAATGCCATCAACTCTCTGTGTGTGTTTCCTTAGAAGTGAGTGCCCTACAAAGAGGAAAGAACACTACATAGCACTCTTATTTCCTACAGTGTGTTCTAGAGAAATGTTACAGGTGTGGAGTTGACTCAGGTTGTTGCTCTGTCTGCGTCAGCAATCATCCATCTCTCTCCACTCCATCCCTCTGTTTCTTTGCATTTTGTTGTTAAGAATTTTAGCACCTTCAAACCCTATGAGTTCTCAAACTTTTTATATGAAGTTACTGTTAAACACATTTATTGAGATTTATGAAACACACCCCCACTTTGATGGTGCTCTAACATCCATGTGGTAACCCTGGTGGTAGTGTACATCAACAATGTTGGGAAATGAGTGTGTGTTCAAGTGCATTTTACAGTGATTCAATACCTGCAAATAAGAAAAATAAACTCTAGTGTCCAGAAAATGTTCCCTGCAATGCAGTTTAAGAACATCTGTCTGATAGCAGTTTAGAATCTTTGCTTGCTATGAGGCAAATCTAAGAAATAAATACCTTTGGAAATGTAGTTTCCCGTTAAAAGAGCATCAAATTGTTTGAAATTGAATTTCTGACAGATCTGTTGAGCATTTTGTTGGGTGTTTTTCTCCTCCCTGCCTGCCCCAGTCGGTGGAATGACAGGGATTATGAATAATAAAAATGTCTTGAAATATCTGAGTTCTTGTGTGTCTGTATTAGGACTTGGTGAACATTAACCTTATCCAATTCTCCATGATCCACAGAAACCACTGTCTGACTCAACCAATTTTTTCCCCGATACATATTTTGAGTGTATCGATTACTTGTACAGAATTCTTGCTGCTAACGAATGCTCTGACTTTATTGCACTACTGTACTTTACAGCTAGCAGTGCAATAGTATTGTCAAAGCATCTGAAAGCAGAGTGCGCAGCGATGGCTTGAGTCTGGCCTCGGTTTGTAACACTTTCTTCTAAGCCCGTGAGTAAATGACAAGTTTGCATTTCACAAACTGCATTTTCTGTGTGGTTGTTGTACAACGCTCATCATATGAATGGTCCTAACCCATAACATTAAGGTGAGATTTTTGCAGGTGTGTATTTCTTGAAATACAGCAAGAAATAAATATTTATAAAACAAAGGAACAATTGATCATAATGGAGGAATACATGGCAGTGCTTATAAATGTGCTTTGAAGTTGCTGATAATAAATTTTGTTTCTTTTAGAGTTAGCATGCTTCAGGAGGAAGCAATGATACTGAACACTGTTGTTATTTTCAGTAAGCACAAATCTTAAAGTTATAGCCACGTGATGGATAAGCATTCAGCTTCACATTAAATTTTTAATGTCTTGAATCATAGTAGTAGCATGGTATTAGTGGCTTACTGTCATTCTGTAAGCCTCAAATTATCAATATTGAATATTTCAGGAACAGCTTCATGGATGTTTTTGAAAGCCACCCATATTCATTGTCTGCTTTCCCAAAAATTGGTAATCAAATCGAGGAGTTGGGGAAAAGCAAAAAATGATCTTTTTGGGGTGCCTGCCTCTAGAAATGAAAACCTAAAAATGTTTGCTAAGGGAGGAGAAGGGAAATGATTGAGCAGTTAGGAAAAATCCCTTATGAACTCTTTAAAATAGTGTAATAAAAAGTATTTCATTCTTGCATTTTATCATGACTGGTTTCTGGGGTAGATGTGGGAAGGAGTTTTGTTGGGCAGATGGTAAGTTATGGGAGTAATGGGTGAAAGTTTTCCCTTTGATTTATGGATGTACAACGTCTTTACTAGATTTATTTTCCTTTTCTTAAGCTATTATTTGAAAATGTGCTGAAGGTGTGTGTATATATGAAAGATCATACATTTTCCCTACATCAGAAAGGGGATTTTACTTGTAGAACATCTTGGATCGAACACTGTTCCTTTCGGCTACCTGAAGCTCCAGATCCTCAGGGGTATTAATGGCAGTTCCTGAAGGTGGATCCCAAGGCTGATGTTTAAAACATAAACATCCTTTTGGTATCCAGGCCTGACTACAGGCTACATCCAAAGACTCCTGAAGTTTGTCACCTTAGCTACCATTACAGCACTGCCAGTTGGTACTTCGGGATGCAGTTAACAAATACAGCTTTATTTTGATCCTTAAAGAAGTTGTAATGGTTACTTCGGGGTTAATCTCAGTATAAATAGTGAAAACCAAGTTAAGTAAGTTATAAGCATTTTTAACTTGCTTTCATCGTCGTCTCTTCTGTGACTGTAGAATCACCAAATTATTATGTTAAAAAATTCATGAGTTGTTTGTGAACTGGGAAAACTGCCTTTCTTTAAAGCGGAAGTCCTTAATAGATATTAAATTTGCAGACTAAAATGAATTAAGTAATAATGCTATCAGCAGACTGTTTTACAAGGCAATTAGATAATTCTTTGGTGGCTTATTTATCCCAAGGAAAGAAATGTGATGTCATCAATTTTATTATCTATTTGTTAGTCTGGTTTATAGGGGAATAATAAAATATATTACAGGTATTATTACCATCTGAGAGAATGCATTCCTAATATAATTAATAATAAAATCTCTGTTGATATGCCTGGATCCTGAACACTTATTCATAATCTCTGCTGCGTAAATAACTAAGTATTGCAGTTTTGCTAACAGAACATTTAAGGTTTGAAAAGAAAAGTAATGAGCCAAGAAAAAGCTCTAGAAATTGATGGAAAACCTGTTAATATCTCGGGAGAAAAAAAAAAATCAAACATCTCCTGCATCAAGTGAAGATCAGTTTAAAAAAGGTGCATGTTCTTTTCTATTGACAGAACATACCTCTTTGGTTGTACTACTTAAACTTCATCTTGAGAGGTTTGGCATTGCTAGGGAGATGAAAGATAATATAGTAACAGATGGAAATTTTTTAATGCATTTTGGGGAGCTGCATGAAAAAGGTACTAATGGCAAGACGCAAAGAGAACAGCTGGGTAATTTGGGTTAGACAAATGGAAAGAGGGTAAATTTAATAGAAGTGTATGTGTGTGTGTGTACACAGGTGTAATTCTTACATGTGAGAGGAAAATGGTTATGTTAAGTCTGAAAGTTTATGCCTGTCAGCATAATTGGCCAACGTTAGCTAATGGAATAGATTGGAGGAATAGAAACTTAATTTTATACTACATGAGCCTTTAAAATGGAGGCATCTGGGTTTTGCTTTCCTGAAATACAGGACGGGAGAATGGTTGGGTTTTGTCTGCAATTTTTGTTTTTTAATACACTGTGGCTGATCCTAAATATTTTAGTTCCAGAAGGCAGAATCTGATCTGGATTATATTCAACGCAGACTGGAGTTTGAAATAACGAAAGGTCTTCCTGATGATCTAGCACCAGAGGTAGAATTTTCAGATTAAATTAATAGATTTTACTGCGTTTTGCATAAAGTTGGTAATAAATGGATAATTTTCTTTAATCTTAAAATATATGTGGCTGGGTTTTTTTATCTAGTTGTTATTTGGTTGTATTACTATTATTATTAAAATATTTCTTGCATCATATATCAAGATAACTGGCCTAATATGAATTCAGTGCAGAAACAAACAAAACTTCCTTGATTTCTTGGTACAGTGAAATTCTCCCATGTTTTGCTTTGAGCAATGAGTAGTAGTGTTAACGCCTAAATTTAAGAGACAGATTCCAATCTGAGCTAAAACACAGCCTTGCTCTGAAATCAAAGATAAACTTGCTAATAAGCAATGATCAAATTCATATTTGGGGGAGAGCTGAGAGGAAGAGGAAAACAAAAAATGGCAGCATGTAAAGGGTTTTATAAATAAGTCCTTGTCTCCATGTATATTGTGATATACAGTGGAAAAATAATCTTTTCAGTTAGAAGTCCCTAACTTATTCCAATGCAGAAAAGCCATTAAAATTCACCAACACAAGAAATTCATCCCTCTCTATTTGTTGTGGAACCACAGAGTTGTGCTGTTTTATTAACACTATCTGTCATTTTTGCTTATGAAAAATTAAACGTATAGATGAAACAGATGCTCACAGCTACACTTTTCATTGTAAAGGGTCGTTTCATGTTCTATTTTAGTGGCTCTAATGCTGACACTTTTAATTGTTATGTGGCCACGTTAATTTTCTCTTCTTAAATAGTTTAAATGTACTTTTAATTTCTGCATAGGAAAATCCAGTTTCGCTCTTGAAAGAGCTCTCAGTGGTGAAATCTCGTTATAAAACGTTATGTATGCGTCTGGAAAAAGCTTCCATAGAGCAGAGAGAAGCCATGAAGGCCATCCGTGCTGCTCTAGAGAACACAACGAAGATGGTTGAGGAATTACAGCAACATACTGATCTTAAGGTAGTATTTTCCTTTTAATCACTCAGGTCTCACTCCTGTAAATGAACATGTATTTGTGTAACCTTTACATGGACGTGAGTAGTTCTATTGGAAACTTACACATGCGGACTCTTCCAAGACTCTCAGAAGATAAGACGACTGTTTACTGGAAGAAATGTTTGCAAGATTGGAGCTCTTTTTGTAAATTGTAAGCCTGATTCATCACTCAACAGTTAAGCTAGTGGTGTTCAGTTTTGGAGCTGAAGTAGTACCATAACAGTGTGAATAGCGTGACACACGTTTGAATAGTTTCATAGAGATCGATGCCTCTTTGCACAGCTGTGTCCCAGTTCTATACTGACTTTTTTAAACATAGCTACCTTTTAAATGGCAAAAATCTTTTAAATGGCAAATGTATTTTCACTGTCTAAAACGAGTATGTTAAAACCAATGCATTGTTACGTATGTGGTGGAATTGCTGTTGGTGCAAAGAAATAAGTTTTTCTCAGTATCTATCTATCTATTAAAAAGCCCCAACAATAAACAACACATTTTCACAAGTGGTCTTCAGACACTGCTTCATTACAATTTTGAAGAGGTTATGAAAGCATTAATTTTGTCCCTTTGCAAATAAGGTGATTTAGATCAAAAAAGCTAATTGATAGTCTAGTAGCAAAGACAGAACTGGTGTGACTAAAACACATTCCCAGATCTGAGCCTCTCACTTCAGTGTTCTAATGACAGTGCCCCAAGATTGTGTTTAATCTGTCAACAGCTCTAGACAAGTTATTTGTAACTCCTTATAGATAAAATGTACTGTATAATGATTTAAAAGATGGTAGTTATACGTCACAGAAAGAAAAAAATACTTTCTCTCCCTGTGTTCCAAGGATATGCTGCCAAGAATAATTGCATATTTGGATTTTGTTAAAGTGGAAGACTCTCGTCTCCTGAGTTACATTTAGACTTCTTAGATAAAGATTTTTTTTTATATACTTTTTATATTCCCTAAACCAAAGACTGAGTAAACTGTTATGGAGAAATATAAGTCTTTAAGTGAAATACTACTTCTTATTGAATAATTTATCTTCTTTCCATTGAATCATTTATAGTATTGACGTTAAAGGAATATGATGGTTGGACTTTTCAGAAACATTCAGCTTGTAAATTTGCTTTCATTTGAAGGAAAGTAGGAGTCTACTCTGAGTTTCCATGAGAAAAGGGCTACACAAACATTGCGTTCCTCTGTAAATAGCTTCACCCTAGGAACTGAAAGTATCAGAGTTCTCTGTATTTTTTTTCTAGCGCTTACCTCTATCAGAAGAAGAACAGGCTGCAGCACAGCAGTTAACCTGCCAAACTGTTAAAGAAGTGGAATTGCTAGTGGAAAAGGTAATTAGGCCACAGAGTGTCAGTATTCCAGAAACCATTCATCCTGAGTAGCTCAACTGAAGTTAGAAGGGCTGTTTTTGTGATTTAATACCTCTCGAATGGAATTTTTCAGAAATGGGACTAAAGTTTCTAACAAACCTTTTCATTTTTGTTGTATACTGATTAAGTTTATGATTTGTTCCAATTAAATTGTTCACAAAGGAAAAAATTTGCTTTGACAGAAAACTTTGTTCCCCTTATTTTTTAGTTGGTATATGCTTATGTTTCCTTTCAGAGATGCAGTTGATTGCTCTTGTTGATCCTATTGTTCTGTTAATGCATTATATAAAAGCCTTTGGGTGGGAGTGAAGAATGTAATTGATTCAAACCAATGTATATCAAAATTGAGAGAAATTTAATTTCCTGTAAAATATTAAATAATTTTTGGAATATGAGTAACAATAAGTATATTCTAACTGTAATGCAGTAGAACATAGATGTAAACTAATACTTGTTAAAAAGTCAGGTATTCTCCCATAGCTTCTCAAAGCACAAACTTCTAACATAATTATCTGCAAAGATTTGGTCTGGGTCTCATATTAAAAGCAAAATATTAAAGAAGGTTAATAGAGTGTAATTATCTCATTGACCTTAACTTTTTCTACATGTCTTCTCACTGCCCGCTACTCTTCTGTCAGAGGATGCCTCGCTTTCTGTCCCTTTATTGCCACGGTTGGTTTGCATGAAAGCCATGCAGTATCTTGCAGCTTCATTCACTCTTCGTTTGCAAATATCTTCTCCTACCTTGATAAATGCTCTCAGTTTCTGTCTTTCCATTATTTAATTCTAAAGCACTTGATACAGCTGGTGTAAACCAGGCCCAATGCAAAATGTAGCTATATCCTACAGCTGCTGAGGCCAGTTCACTTGGTGTCAGTCCCTCTGTTGTCACTGAGTGTGTTTTGAAGATGTTCTCTGAAAGGCAGAAAGAAGGGAAAGATGTCACAAAGGATCTTCTCGCCAGTGCTGTATTTCTGGCTGAGGAGAGTTACAACATAGCTACCTTCAGCTTGTCAGAGCTGTCAGCCTCTGAGGTTGCTTGAGAATAGGAAAGCCGTCTTTTTCCTCTGCTGCATGTGCAGCGCTGTCAGCTAGATCCATGCCAGAATGCAAAGGAGAAAGCTGAAGAGGCTCATCTGACTTGTATATAAATCTTTCTGTATCTGTTTAAAACTTATTTTTATTTGAAACCAGGGTTTGTTTAATGCCTAAGATTTTGCTGCTGACTTCAGTGGCTGCAAGGTTATCCAATGGTATAATGTAATTACTCATGCAGAAATGAAATTGTAAGGCAAATTTCTAAACAAAATCCAACAAATCCTGACATGGTCTTGTTTATTTTTAGCCATTTTGTTCAGGATCTACAGTCCCAGGCTCAACTGAAGGTAAGTGCTGAAAGAATCATCTTCCCACTGTTGTTTTTTTTTTTTTTTTTTCCCCCCTTGACTGATCTCCCTGACACACACCCAGCCCCAGTGAGTAACCTCTGTGAATAGTACCAATCTCTCAAGACTTCCATCTCTAATATTGAACTCTAATAGTTCTGTACTATTTAAACATACCAAGTTACCATCTAGAATTCAGGGAGTAATAAACTAAACTGTTTTACTTTCTGAAGAAGGCAGATATTGTAAATAAGTTCAGTTGACAAATAAAGGCTGTTTTACCCCTAGTACAATAGGGGCAAATCTCACAGTAAGTAGGAGTAGGCTGAGACCTAGGTATGGTTTCTGAGCTCCTTTATTTAAAAAACATAGAGCCTATGATGCACAGTAAATTCACTGTTTTCACTCTCAAGCACTAGTAACTACTGCTTTTATGTGAAGAATTTATACTTTAATATAAGCAAGTGAGCTCTTAGTTATATTCCACATAGAGTTCCCATGTCTCTGGGAGTTTTTCTTGCTTTTGATGATATTGAAGTGGATAGTGTTGTGTTTATGGTCTGGAAGAAATAATGTACTAGTCTTACCATAGAAATCGCTCTTGTTCAATCCATTTATCCCTACTTATAGAAAGGAATTTTCCTAGTTCTTTAAAAAAAAAAAAAAAACGACCGACAAAAAAAAAAAACACCCCACCAAAAAAAACCTAGTCACTGACAGACCAAATTTATTAATCCCTGTCAGATCTCAAATTAAATGATTTTTCACTGGGTCTGCAGATACAGTGATAGTTTGGAGGGAGTATCTTCTATCTCTCCTTCTTCCTGCTGGAAAATCTTCCTTTAGACCCATTTAGGGGGGTATTAAAAAGTAATGAAAGTACTTTCTATCTTTGGCTTAATTTCTGAAGAAACAAATAGCTTCTATTTCCAATTTTTTAGAATTGCAATTCAAACCATTGACTGAGGAAATGCTTATGACTGTACCAAGGAGCATCAGAAGTACTGTTAAACTAGCAGACTTGAACGATTTGTACAGGGAGTTATTTAACCACTTCATTGTGAATAAGAACAGGTAAGACTTAAAACCATGCATTAGTAAGAATTTTATAAGCTGTAAAGAAATTCAGCCTTTTCAAATTAAACAAAAACAGCTAGTTAACCATTTGCTGCTATATTACAACTTCATAATTCAATTTTACTCCCCTAGACTCTTCTTGGTTAGGTACATACCCCAAAGTGTTAGACTATCATACAAAACCCTCTAAATTAATTTGTATAAAAATGTACGATTTGATAATTTTGAAAACAATGTCAAGTTCTTCAGAAACAGATTTTTTCACTTTGGTTTCACTGTACAGATGTCCAAAACTGGGTCTGTTCAGGAAGGTTTTGCTGACACAGCCATACCGCCAAACCCTTTCAGCTTTCGGAATCTGCATCCAGACTGGAAAAGCAAAGCCCTAATGCTAAGCCGTGACCCCTGAACCCTGCCCTCCCCACACCAACCCCTCCGGCCTCCCCGAGCCCTGACCCCTGTCTGGGATGTGTGCTGCGGATTTCTTGCAGGCTGATATTAAAAATAAGGAAGTTTTTAGCTCGGGAATTCTGTCTCTTTAAGGCTGGATTAGCAAATGACGGTTCTCAGTTTGAAGTAGCACAGGGAAGTTGATGACAATCTGAATAAGCATGAGAATTACAGAGCACTTGCAAAAATCATTCATTAAACAGTATGTGCTTTTTAGCCTTTTTCTGCCAGACCTGATGTTTGATAACCTGTTTTACTAAATAGTTTGCTTTTGTCTTACAGAGCAGCGTTGAGTGTTTCACAGATGAACAAAATGAATATGAAAGCCACCCACTCAAGAATACAAATCTTGAAAGAACTTGCTATTGTGGAACTTGACCAACAAGGAAATGTTACATTAGTTGTGTAAATGAAAGCTCAGCCCGTTCTCATTTGACACACAAACATCTTGGTCATAGCTCCTGGATTATTAAGAAGCAAGTATTTCTCTGGTGTCTAGGAGTTCTAAGTCCACTGTTGGAAAGCTGTTGATGTTTCTGTATACAAATTCTATTTATAGTACTTAAAACTGGAGGGTTAAACATTGAGGTTGGTATTTTTTTCTTGGATATTTATAGGACTATAGTTGATGCATTTTTGAAGAGTATTGTTAGCCATGTGGCACTTCCATATTCTTACTTACATTCCTGAGTGGGTTTTTAAGACAAATAACCCAAGCCACTTAATTGTACTTACATTCCTAAATTATGAATAAATAATGAAAGCTAAGGAGACGAGGCCATAGATCTATTATGCTTGTGTTTACATGACCCTGAGCCCTGCCCTAATCCCTGAACCTGGTCCCTGACCCTTTTTTTATTTTCCTTTGATGTGAACTGTCTAGTGGTGGTTTTGGGGTGGGTTTTTTTGGTGTTTTTTTTGTGTGTGGCTGGTTTTTTTTTTTTTTTTTTTATAGTCCAGCAAAATTGCAGGCTCACAGAGTAGCTGCGGTTGGAAGGGACCTCTGGAGATTGTCCAGTCCAACCCCCTGCTCAGAGCAGGCCAACTACAGCAGGTTGCTCAGGGCGGTGTCCTGAAAAACTCCAAGGATAAAGACTTTACAGCCTCCCTGGGCAACCTGTTGCAGTGTTTGACCACCCTCACAGTAAAAAAAGGGATTTCTTTTTTTTCTTATGTTTAATGCTTTTATGTTTATTTTGGCCTAATTTGAGAGAGTAAGATATCTGAAGTTTATTAAGTTCCTACAGTTTTTGTGAAAAATTATGGCTGTCAAAGGAAGAAATTTAAATTGGTGTTGTTAGGAAGGGAAAGGCTGCTTTCTGAACCGAATCCATGAACTGGTTGGTCTATTTAGTTGGGAGGAGGAACGGGGTGTGTATCGAGGAAGAAATGGGAGGACAGGACAGGGATAAGTTGGTTTTGCGATGTCTGCTGCCGAGTTTGCCCTTTTACTTACAAGGTTGCTATAACTTCACAAACTGATTTAATAGTTATGCATTTAGACTTAATCATATTGATCCATTTTCAATACAGGCCTTGACCCTTACTCACACTACTTTCAACAGTGTTAAAGATTATTTATTAGTGAAATCTGGCTAAAATAATTAAAGATACCTGTTAGTGGGAAAACAACTGCATCTAAGATTTACCTGCAGCCTTGAGGACGGTTGCCTGGGCTGTTTCTAAAGCCCTGGGAGCTGTGGAAACCCATCCCCGCAGCTCGGTCCTGCTTGGCGCTGCCTCGCCTGCACTTGCCCCTGACATCCGCCGTCAGCACCGAGCGGTGCCGAGCATCCACCGAGCTCAGCCCTGAAACCCAACAGCTGCCAACTCCTCTGAGAGAGCAGCAGCGTCTCTCACGTTCATCCGCGTTCAGCCGTGCCATGCGGCGGCATCCGGCTGCGGCGGGGGCTCCTCTCGCCTGCTCTCCGGGCCGGGAGCGCCGCTGGCCGCTGAGCCCCTCTCCGGAGCCCCGCTGAGGCCCGCGGTTGCCCTGAGGAGGGGCCGGGAGCCCCGCGGCCGCCGGGCGGGCGGGAGGCCCCATCCCGCCCTGAGGGCGCGGCGGGCGGGGCCGGGCCGCCTCACGCATGCGCAGTGCGGCGCGGCCCCGCCTCCCCTCAGCGGCCGCAGGGCGCGGGGAGGAGCCGCCCCGCTCCCCGGGAACATGGCCGGGCCGGTGCGGGGGGGCCGGGGCGCAGCCTCCGACCGGCGGCTCCTAAACCCCCCCTCGCGCCTTCGTTTTCCACCCCCGGGGAGTGCGGTAGGGAGAGGGGCCGGGGAGAGCCGCTCCCCGGAGCCGCGGCCATGGACGAGCAGAGCGTGGAGGTGAGCGGTTGGGCGGCGGTTGCGCTCCCTCAGGGAGGCGGGAAGGGCGGTGCGGGGGAAGCGCTGCCTCCCCGGGAGCGCATCTCCGAGGCCGCGGCGGGAAGCGGGCGGGGCGGCTTCACCTTCTCCTCCGCGGAGGATGGCGAGCGGCAGGGCCGGGCCTCTCCTCTCCGGCGGGAGTCCGGGGCAGGCCGTCCCGACCGATTTACGGGTCAGGGGAGGGCTAGCGGGCGGCAGAGCCCTCGGCAGGTCCCCTGCCTTGCCTGAGGGGAAAGCGGCGCCGAGCTATGGGCGGCCCGAGGGGCGGCAAACAGATGGCAGCTCTGCGGCGGGCAGGGATGCGCAGAGCAGGGGGCTCGGCTCCTGTGTGCGCTGGTGAGGTGGGCAGAGCGGTGTAAAGAGGTGGCGTTCCGAGGTGACAGGCAGTTATTTTACATAGTCGGGGTTAGAAAATAAACCGGCGGAGCGTCGGAGGTGCCCGTTCTGGAGGTGGATGGAGACCTGGCGCTGGCAGAGCCCATCTCGGCCTGTGTGGAGGCACAAAGCGCAGTGGTGTCTGTGTAACCTGGGCAGCTCGCACGCATTGCTGCGGTCCGCATTAACAGCAGCCAAACAGGAGAAGGATTTAAAAGACCTCGTGTGATAATTCCCTGTTAATGCCTATACTGCATTTTAATGGTTTGCACCCGTTAAAGAAGACACTAATGTATGGGAGATACTGTGGTATCTGTAAATTGAAGATATGCCTCCCTTTTGTGCTGATTTTTAATTTCAACTCCGTGAGGAAAAAATTAGCCCATCTGAAGAATCTTGTGGAGTTCCATAATTAAAGCCAGAAGAGATCTAATTCCCGTACAATACAGAATGTAAAACTTATTTATCAGTGAAAAATCTGTCAATATGGAAAGAAAACATCGCTTGGCATTTCAAAATAGCTTCCTCATTTTGGGAACAGAGAGAGACATGAGGTGATTGTATTCTGGAACAAAACACTTCTCTCTTCAAATGAGTATAGTAAAACAATATGTTAAATTATATTTTTATTGCCCAAGATTAATTAAAGTGGGGTGTTAGGGGGTGTAGAAATTGCAGAGCCAGTGCTAATGGTAGACCTTAAAGGAATGTAAGTCTTATAAAGCTAAAAAAAAAAAATGCCCTGCCCAGTTCACCCCCCCTCGTTAGCATTCTGTATAATACATACATGCACTTACCATGCTTCTGAATTAGTTTAGTGCCAGTACATTGAAACTCGTGGGTTCAGAATCTGCTGGTACAGCACAGTTTCTTCTGGCAACTGTTCAATACCATGTGGACACAAGTAGGAATAATATCTTGGCTACAGAAAGGCCCTCTCGGAAAAAGATAAACCAAACAAAGAAACTATTCCTTGAAGAAGAAGAATAGTGTTATAAAATGGGTGCTGAGAGCTGGTGTAGTGTAGGAGAAAGTGGGGAGGAGAGCGATGGTGTTTGACTTCGTATCTCGCTCTGAGATGCGCTATCTGTAGCTGTTTGGAATGGGATTGTATTTATGAAACCTGGCACTCTGCCTGGAAAATAAATGCAACTCTGGATATGTCTGAAGTAACAATAGCAATAATCTACCCTTTGCAGAGCATTGCCGAAGTATTCCGATGTTTTATTTGTATGGAGAAATTGCGTGATGCACGTCTGTGTCCTCATTGCTCCAAGCTGTGCTGTTTCAGTTGTATTCGGGTGAGTTTGCTTATTATAGTTTATTCTTGCAAATGTATGAACTTGAAAACCACTGATCTTATGAACACATTCTTGCTTCTTTCTTGTCCCTTTTCCTGGAGTTCCAAGGATTCCTTTTTCCTGCTTTGTGCTGTTTAGTTTCCCTTTCAAAATCTTTTACAACACCCTGAGGAAAAACTAGGCAGGCTGTGCATTGTGTTCAGAAGTGCTAATTATAGGGACTATCTGGAATAATTGCTTTTAAGAAACAGACATACAATGATCCCTTCTTGAGCATCTTTTGAGAGTCACTGATGCCTGTGTGGAAGACAAAAGTTAGAACAGGAATCAAATGCTGACTTTGCTTCTGTCAGTATGGAACACTAGAAGGTCATAACGTCACCTCTTGTCATCCTGGAGATGTTTTTAAACGGTTACCAAACTCGTGTGATATGATCAGATACGGGCTAAATCTTTCTTGAGGGAGTCTGGGATAGGAGGCTGAAGCAGCATTTGAAGTACCTCAATTCATTTATTAAGGTCATGGTTTCCAACGTATAACACTTCAGTTCCAAGTCCACACGCTGTTACTTGTTAGCGTGGTGGGAGAGGGGTCAGCTGAGGCTTTCAGACCTCTGGTAGTATTTCCAGAAATCGGAACAATCATCATTCCCTTTGAAAGCTCTGACAAGAACTGTAGGTGAAGGATTCATGTTACATATTAAGAATGTTGGATGACATATTGTTGCTGGGTGGTGAGAGATTATTCATGAGGATCTTTAAATGTAGTAGTGAGCTGACAAATATAAGCCCATCAGCTGCCGAGCTTTTACACTTGTAAGTTGTGGTGGGCAGGTGACGTTCTTTCCTCAGCTACTTGTCTTTGGAGCTTTCTGGAAGAGAAACATTCAAAGGGTCCTTGTGGATTTGATCATTGAGCTGCAGGTATCTAACTTGCGTATAAATAGCTCGAGAGGAAGAAATAAGTTACCTTGAAGACTAAAATTTAGACTCTGAAAAATACACTTGTATGTTTTGCTCTCTTTTGTTGAAACATGCTCTTTAGTCTATGACTATGGGAGTCTGCGAATATTTGGTACCTCAAAATTCTCTGTATAATTTTAACTGAAGTGTTTTTGACATCTAAAGAAAAGTGGTTGCTTTGTTACTAAGATGCAAATAGCAGCTTCTTCTGTGACTAAGTGGTTGAACAGCTAAATTACAAATCTGTAAAAAAAAGGAAAAAATATAGGAAGACTGTAATAAAGAGAAGTCACTCCTAATTAATGATAGAATGTACTTGCTTGCAGTTCTTTTCTTACAGTATCTTTAAAAATGTTTTTCCTTTTTTCCTTCATAGCGTTGGCTGACTGAACAAAGAGCTCAGTGCCCTCATTGTAGGTAAGGTATTTTTAATATCAGAAATAAATTCTCAGGAATTGGGTGTACTGTCCTGTTAAGATCGATCTTTTTTCAGTGCAGGTTGCACTAAATTTGTAAGCTTGATTTTTGAGACCTGCCTACTGTTACTATAAAAATTTACCCTGGTATAATACTTATTCTAAAATATGTTCTAGTTTTGTGACAAGCTAAGCAAGATCTTTGTTCTTCCCCTATTACACTGCTGTTTTCAGTGCATGTAGCTGGTGTAATTAGAGTAACTAGAGGGTATTCCCCTTAGAACTCTTTTTTTTTTTTTTTTTTTTTTTTTTGTGAAAGAGTCAGAGACCAGAAGCTTCAGTTTTCAGACTGAAATGTGTCCTTTTTTTATACCTATAATTTGTGGGACTGACCTTGTGTGTTGCAGATTTGTCTGAGAGGTAGCTACAATGTGTTGTTCGTTTGGGTTTTTTTACTGCAATGCCCCACCCTGTCCCCCCAAGCCCTGGCACCCCTTAGTTCTTGAGTACTTAGCAATTCTAGCTCTTGATAGACCAAAAATTGGAAGGTAGCATATTTTTTCCCCGAAGGAAGGTATTTAAAAACAACTAACCAACCATTTCTGCAGAACTTTTTAAATATTCAGGTTTTAAAGTATTTGATCAAAGCTCTAAAATGCTTGTAAGGAGGTAAATATATCTACATTTTACAAAGGAGATAATTGAAGCACTGCAATGGGGATAGTTGAATAATGGGAGAAACTGAAGAAGCACTGAGATGAAATTATTTGCCCAAAGTTATCCAGGAGCCTATAAAGAAATTGGAAATAGTTCTTGGGTTCCCCATGTAGCTGTTCTGTATGTCATTGTGGGGTAGTTCATTGTGGTTCCTGCCTCCCCCCAGACCCCAAATGAGCAAATTGACTTAAAACATGACTTTTTTTTTTTTCCTCCTGAAATATCTAGTACAGCTTCAGCTTTTTGCCTGTGACTTTTCCAATAGTGTAGAACTGATGAACTGAATTAACTTCAATGCTTCTCTTTTAGCTCCTGGAGCTGAGTTCTTGCTCTAACTCTAGCAATGCTTTTTGCAGAGCCCCACTGCAGCTACGAGAGCTCGTAAACTGTCGTTGGGCAGAAGAGGTCACACAACAGCTTGATACACTTCAACTGTGCAACCTCACAAAGCACGAAGAAAATGAAAAAGACAAGTAAGCGGAGCATTCTTCACATAAAGCGTTTTGCAGCTTGCCTTATATGAGTGGGCTTTTAATTTCAGCTCGTTATTAAAATCGGGGAACAAACTGATATCTTTTACTTACTTAAAAGGTGAATTGTGCTCGCTGTCTGACTAAAAGTTGGAGTTCATTTCTGTCATACTTAATGGAATGAGAAAAGCTCTTCACTGTCTTTGCCTAGAAAACTACTATTTCTAGTTTGAGTCAGTATAGTTAAAATGAGAGATAAGGAAACATGAAGGGCAGTAATACTTCTTAAGGCTTTTAGCCCGTCTTAGTGACCATATATCTGAAATAAAAGTCTTCTCTCAATGGCTTGCTCATTTGGCAGCCCCATTAAGACTGTGGGTGCTGATTTGGTATCTCAGTACATAAGAGCAGAGAAGCTGTTCTGAGAAGATGTCTTGTAGTCCCTTGTGAAAATGTAATTGATAAATCCAGTTTGAGATCAAAGAAAATAGATAAAGTCCCACAGAAAGCACTACTATTGCTATATCTGTCATGTTACTGCTGTTCATTTTCTTTCCTTGTCTTTGGAGCTTCCTGTATTTTCTGATATATTCTCTTCCTAGGAGCAACTGCCAGTACTTTCTCAGCAGGCTTTTCTCCTGGTTTTATCCCATTACCAGTGCTATTATGTGTTTTAAGATATATTCTGGAGATTTGGAGGAGAAAAGTGTGAGAAGCAGCATTGAAAAAATGGACAGGGACTAATTATGTGTTCTGTACCTGCCTCCTCCCCAAGTTCCTCAGTGCTTAATGGAGGGGGAAGGGAGAGGCGTGTATTTTAGGTCTGGGCTGGTCTGTGCTCGGTTTCTTGATTGATGCTGTTCCTGAAATTTTAAGAAGTGACAAAGATCAGTTTGTCCAAAAAGCTCATGAGCCATTGCTCTGTGGTTACTTTAGGTTGCACATGATTAGGATTTTAATAATGTGAAGTGTTAACTTCTAGAATTCTGAGCTTGATTTGTTGGTGATATCCTTTATCTGCTGGGTAGAAATCCAATTTTAGTAATGTCCTTTCTCTCGATTTCTGTGAAACATTTCCTGAGAGAATACTAAGAGCAACGTTTATTTTACAAAAGGTTTTTACTGAATATAAGTATTCTTGCAAAACTATGCTGATGTTTTGTGCTTTATTCTCAGTATCGGGTAGCAGAACAAGTGAGAATGTTAAATTGAGTTTGCAGAAAATTCATAGTTATTTTCTGTTGATGATATATGTATTTTTTGTTTAAGGTGTGAAAATCATCATGAAAAGCTTAGTGTTTTCTGCTGGACCTGTAAGAAATGTATCTGCCACCAGTGTGCGCTTTGGGGAGGAATGGTAAGAAGAGGCTTGCTTACATGGACATAGTATGTTACAATAAGAGACTGCAAGCATTGTGTTTGACAGCAGTTTGAAGAAATAGAAATGCTATGAAGCTGTTGTTATGGCTGTTGAATTGCCATGCAAATACTGTAGTTGTATGTGTATTTATAATTTAATGTGAACATTGGTTGTGGAAGGCGATACCTGCTGTTTACAATTAGAGAAGGAAATTGAATTTTTGCCAAAAGGAGGTCAGAATTACCCTCCTTGTTATAAACTTCATGATGTCTTGGACAAACTGTAGATGGTGCTGAGAATTTTATGGGCAAAGAAAGAAGTCTTTCTCAGAGAATATAGATAACACTTATGTTCTTTAAATGTCCTGGTCTGTAATGTGGAATATCTTCAAAGCTGTATTAGTAGCACAATTCACCACACTGTTTATTATCCTATTTCAAGGAGAGACTGATGTCAGTGTTTGGAATAAGTGGTTAACAGTGTGCTACTTTTGTTTGGGAAGGGTGTTTTAATAATAATAATAATAATAAGATAACCCTTCTACCATAATTTGATTTGTTATAGAATTGCACAGTGAATGAAGCAGTTTATTTTTGGAGGACTGTTGAGGCTCTTGACAGGAAGCTTTGATGGTATGAAAGCCAAATTCATGACTTATGAAGGGAAGTGAAAGACAGGCCTCCTACATGCAATCTGCTTTGGAACTTTTCCAAAATGAGTGATACACTAGGAGGCTTTCTTCCCCTCTCTTTCAGTAATTTAATAGGAGTGGAATAAAGGTAAAATGGGATGCTCTATTATTTCTCCCCCTGCCCCTTTTTCTTTTTTAACAGCATGGAGGACATACTTTTAAGCCACTGGCAGAAATCTATGAGCAACACGTCACAAAAGTAAATGAAGAAGTGGCAAAGCTTAGGAGAAGACTCATGGAATTGATCAGTTTGGTGCAAGAAGTGGTAAGAAATTGATCCAAGACAATGTTAAGTTTTCCTGTGGCACACCATTGTCAAAGGATAACTGTAAAGCGGGAAATGGAAATAGTACACCATTTCATGCGCTCATGATGTTTTCAGTACCTGTTCAGAAGCTGTTGCTTCAGTGAAGGTAATCAGATTATCCCACAGAGAGACGTTTTTGCTTTTTAGTTATACTCTTTTTATACAAAGTGGAAAGATCAACATACTCTCACTACTGTTTTTGTAGTTGCCAGACAGAAAAAGATGTGAGTTAGCTAACAGGTAATTTTTCTTTTGGTCTATGCTATTTAAAAGCTGGAGTCGTGCAGTTCTTTGAAAGATGTATTTTTGTCAACACTTACAAAAGTGCAGTCTGCCATGCTAAAAAAAGTATAAAAATGCTTTATTGTAATAGAGCTTATTTTCCTTTCTTTAGGAGAATAAACAAGTATATTTGAGCCTACAGGATGCGCTGTAAAGCAGCTCACCAGTTAGAGATTTGAAGTTTGTGCACCTCCTTTTTCTTCCCTATAGGGCTAAATGTGTTAGACATCCAAATATCGGCATGTTCAGTTTTGGCAGTTTCAGTGGGAATTCCAACAATTCAGTACAGTTTCTTGTATTCTAGGAAGGATTATTTTTGTGTTCTGCTGAACGCTGTTACATTTATTGTGTAGTCTTTGAGCAAATAAAATAAGTTTGGTTTTTTTTTTTTTTAAACAAATTTCCATATGGTTTTTGTCTATGCTATTATTCAGGTAGTTGTTTGCCACATGCAGTGGTAAGTTAGCTCTGCTTCAGCTCAGACTGTCATATCCCCAGGTGGGCTACTTGTAAGTATTTGTAAATGTTGAGAGGATTGTGGCCTTCACCTTCCAGGGTGAAGGGCGCCATTTTTAATCAAATTATTCTTGTTACCAAGAAGGTAACTTTTCTGTGCTGCTCAAGTTACAGAAGAGAAACTGGCGATTGTATTTACAAATTTTGATACTAAAGAATCCCCATATGACAAATCTCTGTGTAATGAGAAAATGTTACTCAACTTTACTGTTAACCTTTGGTCACCCACCAGAGGGCATGCTTATGTATTCAGTAAAAGTCAAAGGATATTTACGACTGGCAACAGGAATAGCCTGTAATACAGTTAATCTAAAAACACATTCCTATTTTCTTATTCTAAACATGCAAGCTTCAGTAAGATGAGGAATTTTTTTTTTTTTCCTTATAGAAAAATAGGGCTGGAGGGGTCTCTAGGGAGGCCTAGGCATTTCTGGGATCTGAGAAAGTAGAGTCAACGTGTAAATGAGTAAAACATGCAAAAGTGTGACGGCTTTCTTTTTGTGCATGTTTTTTCCTGAACCCTGTTTTAGGAGAGGAATGTGGAGGCAGTGCGTAGTGCGAAGGATGAACGAGTTCGGGAAATCAGGAATGCAGTGGAGATGATGATTGCCCGGTTAGACACTCAGCTGAAGAATAAGCTTATAACATTAATGGGTAGGTATTTGCCTTATCTATTATGACTAGGAGCAATATATTCACAATGTGTAAATCTGTTGAGAAACTGTCTTGCCCTGGCAGTATGATTCCTTACGCACTTCACGGTGTTACGCAAGTTAACTGCTGACAGAAAACTTCTGCCTACAGCAAAACTTTTAGTTAATTATGTAGTTACTGTGATACAGTTCTAAGTTGTTAGACGTTATGTTCTGTTAGAAACTCCTGTATCATAACTTGGAGAACATTTCCGTCTAATTGAAAGATGTTCAGTACCTTTCACCTAAAGTGTTTTTACACCATCATTTGTGTTAGCCAAGAACTCCATCTTTGTAATTTGACATCTTTGACATATATACTCCTTTTAATGTAATTTTAAAAAACTAGAAGTCTATATGAGATGTCTGGTGAGCAGCAATTCAGATCCATACATACAGGCAGCCTTGTCTGCAAATGAAGAACATGGCATCTGGAATCAGAGCTGGTAGTTTGGTTCCTGACACTTTCGCTAACCGGACACTCGTCATTTTAGCTCTCCTTTTGTATAAATAGAGGTGAGAAGACAGGTGGTACACTTACAGGTATTGAAGCTTGCAGAAGCAACACTACTAAAAATTAAGTGTAGCTTTCAACGAGAAGGACAGAATGTTCCTCAGTTGGCTCTAACTCTGTGCATACTTTGCTTCACTAATTTTGCCTTGTTTTTTCCACGTGTGCTTTCATTTGCATAAGTTTATTGATAGAAGCATGTCCTAAAGGTGACATCTTATTGGGATATCGGTTTCTTTAGACACTCTTGAAATTTTATACTTCTGACCTTAGTTTTGCAAGGTACACAACCAGTAGATCAAAGTACACAGACAAATAGATCCTTGACCCTGTATCTATGTACTTGTCTCAGAAATAAAAGGCAATAAAATAGCTCTGCTGAAAATGTATTTCTGATGCTTGAAATCTTCACACACACACACACACAGACACACACCCCCTCCCCGCCACCCACCCAAAGAGAACCTGAAATGTTCATGCTTGGAAAGTGTCCTTAGCTTTGATAATACTTGCATTTATTCTCTTAGTTCATTTCCATTAAAAACAAAACAACGTGATAAATGTATATTAGCTATGTTTCAAGTTCCTCTTCAAATTCCTGTCAGTACTTTAAAATGTTTGCTTTACGTTAAATCCAGGATTCATATATTCATACATATTTTGTGCCTATATCAAATACAGTAATCAGTCACAAGTTTTGTTTTTAATGTGTACTGATTAAAGATCAGTCTTAAAGCTGTGGTAGAATGTCTTAATTATTCGTATGTACAGGTTAACATCTTGTCCATGTCACAGCTTTTTTGTAACAACTGCCAAACACTCTTCAGGTGTGTAATGTCTGATGGAGACAAAGTGAATTCCCATGATAGAAAACAAACAAATGTGACTTAGGTATTTATTCTTTCTCATCGTGGTCTTCATGCTAGTTGAAACGAACAAACACATTTAAACATTGTTTCTTCTTTTTTATAAAGAAAACACTTAGACATTAAGGTCAAGAGAAATGGTGGCTTTGAGGAGAAGTGTCAGCTAATATAAAAGAGGGGCTTGTCTGGATGAGAATGAATTCAGTGAAGTCAAACCTGCTTTTTTTTGTCCAAAAAAGCACCCCAAAACAACAAACCTGCCATTTCTGGGGCACAGAATGTTTCATTACTGTCTTGACCTCAAGTGAGTTCTTTGCTACAGCTCTAATTAAAAACGTAGGCTTGCTTTTCAAATGCTTTCTCAATCAACCTTGGTATATTTAGAAATTCTTTTCCTTAGTAGGTTCTGGGGCAGCTTCCAGGTAAAAAAAAAAAAAAAAAAAAAAGAATTAAAAAAAAAGAAAAAACTCGGTTTCTTAAAATCCAGCGAGTATGTCTTTTTTTTCTTTAAACATGTCTTCTTTTCCTTAAACAGGTCAAAAGACATCGCTTACTCAAGAAACTGAACTTCTGGAATCCCTGCTTCAAGAAGTAGAACATCAGGTGATTATGAAAAGAGCTGAAATGTTGTGTTACACAGATCCCTCCTCAGTTGGCCTTTCTTATTATTTTAGTTTTTCTTAAACTGTTAATTGATGGATATTTCTTGAGTGTATCTTTTCATTTAAGTGGCCTTAGGTTGCACAATTTCTTCTTAAAAACCAAGTATGTCTTCTAGAAATAATGAAAGGTGTTCTCTTCTGTTGCTTGAAAAACTCATACAGGGATTAACAGCAATATCGTCTAAAACTACACAGTTCTGTGTTTGTTTAAGGTAACAGCATTTAGATGGTGTGGGTAGATTCTGTTAGTTCTGCTGCTGCCAACTGCATATGAATAGTGGTGGCTATAAATGGAGAATAAACAAAAATGTCCGGTTTCTCTTTGTGCTTTTGAGGAAAACTGAACTGGTTCTAGTTCTTTCACTCCTGTCCACCTGTCTTTCCAAGAAGATGACGTGGTGTCACTTTTTTCATCTTGCTTCTAACTATACAAGTTCAGCTTTTGTAAATGAAATATGCAAGTTCTGCAGAGCTGGATTGTACTTGCCCTGAACAATTTCTGCTTGCTCTGAGGAAATGGAAGGGTTTTCTTCCTTCAAGCATTACTGCATCTAGTAATTATCTTTGAGCAGAGTTGGACATTTTAGGTTGGGGATGGCGGCTAAGCTTCTTTGTGTGTGATGCTTCTTGTCCTGTATTCCTTTTTCATTCCCTGCACTGCTTTTGATTCAGTAAGAATGCTAAGCTGCCTTTATCACCTGGTCAGTGATTATGACGTTCTCCTTGCACTTCAGTTAATTATTTCATACTTATGATGGAATGTCTTAGTTGAAGAATTGATGACATCAGGAGGATGAGTGCTCCTGCATACCATGCATCAGCATATTTTTTTGTCTGTTTGTTGAGAGCTCTCTGTGTATAGATTATTCAGAAATTACTATGTTGCAGCCCAAATGAGGACTTTCTAAATCCTGAAGAGCAGTGCGTATGCAACTCTGCAGATCAGTTTCTCTTTTGCAGGAAAAAAAAACCATTAAAATAATAACAAACTGGTGCTAGTGAAACATGACCTCTTCTCCCTCCAAAATAGGAGGAGAAGCTTACTAACTAAAAAAAATGTGAGAAGATGCAGACATCTGGCAACTGTGTAGGTCTCTACTGCTTGTTTAAAGTCATCCTGTATGTCTTTGTCAAGAGAAGCTTTGAATTTCATGTTCTTTTGTAGAAGTAACAGAATTATTTGAAGAACTCGGAGCAAAAATGTGACTTTTAAAAATGTACATATTAGTCTCAATTAAGCCTGACAGAAAGTTTGAAATATAAGTGTAAGATATGTTGTTCCAATGTTTAAAGTATAAATGAGAAGCAGAGTAGATTTGTCTCCTTTAGTAAAGAGGTTTAGAAAATACAGTACTAGCTATTCAAGGAACATGTGAGATTAGATTTCCCTCCCCAGATTTTGAAAAGACTTTTGTTATTACACTGGTTTTGTAAGATATCTTGAATGAAGTGGACTGAAGTGGATTTTTTTGCCTGCTATTTAAGATAATATAGACTTTGTTTTGTTCAAATTTGGATGAACAAAAAAAAGTACAGTCCTTGGCAATAGAGCAATAAAGGAATAACTAAAACATAAAAGAACTATCTAGTGTCACAGGAGCTTGTATTGCTGTGTTGTGATATATTTGAGCAAATTATCCCAGTGTCTAATTAAGCGTCCTTTCTAGATTGATTTACTTTGTTATTGTTTCGTAAACATAGTAATAGATGTGACTTGGTATTAATCAGACATCTTACTTATATATAAGTTTAACCTAAGTGAAGTACATAGTAGTGGCTGTAGCTTTCCTTCTAGAATTTGACAGTCTTAAATATTCAGGACTTCCCAAATGGGTTGCACAGACTTTGGAGTGAGACAGAATTAGAATATCTATTTTAATTTCCTAACAGAAATTTTAGAACATATGACCATCGGCTATCATAGGCGAATTCTTAGTCTTAAGAGCTGACAGTTTCAAGGGAAATAAAACCCAAACAAATGAAAACTAAAACCCAACCTCCAAGCTTCATTTTACATTGCGGTGTGGGTAATCTTTCTGAAGCTGTGACAGACTTGCAATTTATTTGTTTAAAAACAAAAGTGGTCAAAACCTATGGTTTTTACTAATGACACAAGGATTTTTTTTTTCTTTCTTGTTTTTTTTTTTCCTACATAGTTACGATCATGCAGTAAGAGTGAGTTGATATCCAAAAGTTCAGAGATCCTGATGATGTTCCAGCAGGTTCATCGGAAGCCTATGGCCTCGTTTGTCACTACTCCTGTCCCCCCAGACTTCACGAGGTAAGCATTGTGTTTCCTTTCTGTTGTAGTTTGAAAGCCATCTTATGAAGGTTTGTTTTGCTTGTTAAGAAATGTTTAAAGTAACTTAGAGGAGAGTATCTCTTTCCTATTTTATTGTACCACTGTATGGAGGAGGATGTTCCAGTGAGTCTGGGAGGTAGGTGTATTCTTAGGTGTGTCAGCCTTTTGTAAAACTAGGATGGGAGAGTACCCTTGTATTTTAACATGTGGGTCTGAAAGAGTGGATGATAGGCGGCTGATGGATAGGTTGTTGGAGAGCTTGCCTGATATCCCTCTATAGCGAAGGGCAGTCATACTTCTCAGCTATATGAGCAATGGTAATCTGTGGGGTAACGTGATTCTGTCCGTTTCTGTGTTAAACTTGATACCTCTGACTGAATTTGGGCCCACACACACTGAAAATGATAAACTGCTTAACTTATTCTTCTTAGTAACCTATGCTGCAAGTAGGCTTTTCTGTTCCGGCAGGGCTTATTTTATGTCTCTAGTCCCTGTTGGGGAGTCAGGACAGTGGGTTCCAGCTGACAATTTTTTTTTTCGTTTTTACAGTTAGTTTACTGATTTGTCCTTTTTCTCTTATTATTGGGTCATTCAGTATATAATTGCAAGGCTCTCATGAGATGCCTCTGCAGGTCACCTTAATTCAGAATATATACCCAAAATCACTCCATAACACAATTCTTCATAAAAAGAGTGCTACTCGTGCTGGGTTCTGGGGAAGTCTGTTCAGAGTTTAGCCTAGCTGGCTGAAAAGCGTCTCCAAAAAATTGACAGTAGAAGTCGTCTTAGAAAAATTCCTGAAATCATTTTGTGTTCTCTAGCAAGAATCAGTTTGGCTTGCTTTTAAATGCCATCTCAAAACTATTGTCCTGACATATTTTCTGAAAAGAATAATTAAATGCGTCTCTGAGGAGAGTTCAAATCTGAATATTCATTTTCCAATGGCAGTAAGGTGTCTCCTGCTCTGAAACACAAACCATTTAAGCTTTGTACTTTCATCCATGAAACAGTTTTGTCCTTTCTAGAACTACCAAGGAGTCTTACATTAAAAATTCGCCATATTAAGACATTATTAGCCATCGCGGGTAAAAGGGAAAATCCTCTTAAATATTTCTGGTTGCTCTTCCCTTCTTAACATAAAATACTTGTTTTATTGTGTGATATCATATGGAAAAGTACTGGGGAGAAGGCCTATAAATGGAATTTTCAGAAGTGCTGAAATAACCCAGTGTAGTCCTACTGAATTTCAGTGGCTCTGGTGATCTAAATCATCTTAAGTGCTTCTAAAGATTCCAAAAGTTGGGATTTTTAATGTCATGTTATTCAACTCTAACATATTTATTTTTTTCCACCCTTCCCCAGTGAATTGGTTCCAGCCTATGACTCAACTACATTTGTCTTGGAAAACTTCAGGTAAGAATATATCTTAAATTACTGTGAATATCAGGAAGCTTTTTCTGTTTCTTCTGTACATGAGTAGTATTTTTTAAAACACAAGAATAGTCTCTACCGAAAACTGCTAGATATGAACTAAGCTGTAGGAATTAAATCAAAAATCTCGTGTTTACCAGGTGAACAATTAACCCTAGCTAAACTGTTGGCTAAAAAGATTTTCCATGATAAAGGCAAACTACTTATTTTTCTTTTTAAAAAAGATTGAATAATTTTGCAAGGAATACATATATCTGTGTGGACACTTAAAATTTTGCATGAGCCATGCTGCTACGTGCTCTGTGCAGCAAGAATGATGGTTCTAGAGTGCAAGTGTATATGCAGCATACTGTTTCATGGGGGGTTTTGCTTTGTCCCAGTAGCAAATGTTTTTTCTCCTTTCTCAACAGTACTTTGCGTCAGCGAGCAGATCCTGTTTACAGCCCACCTCTTCAAGTGTCAGGACTTTGCTGGAGGTTAAAAGTTTATCCAGTGAGTTATTTTTTCAACTAGAATTGTTATCCCATCCAAAACACACAACCAGCATTCATATGATTCTCTTGTAAGGAAATATCAGTTAGTTTCTTATCATGTTGTATATAAAAAGCTGTATGAAAAGAACATAGTAAGATTGCAGAGTTGATCACCGACTATTGGAGCATTCCCTCTCTGCCTCCAGATAACCAGCATGAACATTCTCCCTACAGTTAATCTGGGTAATTTAAAAGCAATTAAAAATGGCTCTTACAAATATGCCATAGGAACTTTAATAGATATTTTTACTGGTTTTGTCTGTCTGAGTGGTTTTTGCAGGTGTTTCTTGCAGAACTGAGGTCTAGAATAACTTACCATATTTATGTTTATGAATAATCCTTATTTGGGAAGTTGGGAGGAGGACAAGGTATTAGTTTAAAGGGAATCTGTTTTACTGTGTGTCCGGTTCTCAAACGCTGACACTAAAATGTGTGTATTGTACTAATGTCCTTTCAGTGGGCTGAATATTCAGATTTCAGAAACAATTTCTCTGTCAGTGTTGGAGCGCTAACCCACAAGGTGTGATCTTTTTACAGTCCACTAGTCTGGTCAGTGCTTCCAGGAAGCTCTGGCTGCTACTACAGCTGTGTTTGGAGAAATACGGGTTTAGCGGTGGAGTAGAGGTTTTGTTCGTTAGTGATTTACGTGGCATCTTCAGAGAACTGGATTAATCTCTTAAGCCCACATATGCACAGAGTTGTATTCTTGCAATGCGGAGGTGGACCACTGTGTAGGTTTTCAGAGTATTGTAAATTCAGGATTGACTATCTTAAGGTGTGCTGTCAGAAGGCATTAAAATTTATTTTTTAAATGGTAAGTTGAAATGTTTCTTCAACCTAGAGGATTGAAGATGAACCATTCTTCATCCTTGATTAAGGTGAGTGTGATGGAGGTTTTGCTGTACTTTTTCTTGATTTCTGGTGATTCTAATATTGTTTCTCAGTTAACTGACCTAACTTTTTCATGTTGCATGTTTTTTCTAAAGAAATTGCTCTTCTTTCAAAAATTAAGTGGCTTTGAAATGCAGCTGTATGTAAAGTATTTCAGAACTAATGTTTAACCTGAGCTGTTTTCATGTTGAGAGTTTGAGAAGAATTGGACTGTAATAAACTGATGAATAGATTTTATGAGCTTTTTTTAATTGCTTTTTCTATATGCTAAATAAATGTTTTTCCAGTACATTGACAAGCATTTGTCTACTCAGTCTTCCACTTAATTGAACTCCTGAAATGCTAATAGAGTAACTAGAGCTCTGTTTTAAGATTTATATCTGAGATACCAGTACTAGAGTGCGTATGTGCTTCCAGATGCAAACTCTATGTTGATGCAAGTTACAATAAGAGTTCTAGGTCAGAGAAGACTAAAAATCAAAACTGTAGCATACAAAGTAGACTACTGCTGCAAATTCTGTATTGATTGAAGCCTTTTTCTAAACTTAAAGGGTATATCGAGGTGTTTTGGGTTTTTTTCCCTGGTTTTTGCTTTCTTTTTTTAATTAATTTATCTCTCTCTTTTGTTTCTTTCAAGGATGGAAATGGAGTAGTACGGGGCTACTACCTGTCTGTGTTTTTGGAGCTGTCAGCTGGATTGCCAGAGACATCCAAGTAAGCACACCGGTAGTAAGAGCAGACGTTCTTTTTTCCTGTTGGCAAAGCATCTGGAGAGGTTTGCAAAGAATGCCCTCAAGTTCTGTAGTGTTGCTAGGGACTGATGCAGAGCACTCTTGAAAAGAATAGTGAGATTTCTGTTGTCCATTGAGCTTTCAATCATGCCCAAAGATAATATTTTAAAGTTGTTACTCAGCGGCTTTCTCAAGAAAAAAGCAAGCTGGCAAAACAACTGAGTATGTCTCCTAGTATTCAATCCCAGAGTTGGTTTACCACTCTACTCGCTGTTAGTATTTTCTTCCCCCTTGTACTCTTTATATAAGTGTTCAGTAAAACTATAAGACTGAATCGCTTCTTCAGCTGAGCATGCAAGCCTCCCAGGAAGCGCAGTTCTGTTAAACCCGACACATTCAGCAGTTGTGACATCTTTGTTTTGGTATTAATACCTGTGATCTTCCCCTGCGTAGGTATGAGTACCGTGTAGAAATGGTTCACCAGTCTACCAACGATCCCACTAAAAACATAATTCGAGAGTTTGCCTCTGATTTTGAAGTTGGAGAATGCTGGGGTTACAACAGATTCTTTCGTTTAGACTTGCTAGCCAACGAAGGCTATTTAAACAGGCAAAATGACACTGTCATCCTAAGGTAAGGAAGACAACTTAGTGTGGCTCTTTTCTGCTATCATTTCACAAAGTATCACACCTACTACTGAAATAGGAAATAATTAAGTAGTTGAATTTAAAATAATTGTGACATGTTTTGTCATAAATGGATTTTGCTGTCATAAGCTTTAAAGAAGAAAATGTGCAGAAGGGAGTTGTGGAAACTTTAAGTACATCTCTTTCTTTGAGAAGTAGCTATGCTTGACACTAATAAGCCTGGGTTGGAGATCTGTAGCTAACTGAATTAAAGGAAGAGGGTGTTTTCTCTCCCTCTTTAGAAGCAGTTGTAGCGAGCATAGGAGAACTTAGGGAATGAAGGAAGTCTGTAATCTAAGAGAACCAATGCTGTCAATGGAAATTGCAATGTTATGACAAAACACAGAAGTTTTATCCATCTACTTCAAATATTCTCTGTACAGTCCTACTCTTGCTCCTGTTAAATGCTTTGTAGTGTGTTAATTTTTTTTGTTGTTGGTTTGTGAAGACAACCACCTCTCATAACTGCCTCTCCTACAAAAAAAACTTACTGTTGCCATTCAGGATACCAAGTGTAGAAGTACATGTTGTCTGTTAAGTTTATTTCATCACTAGATTTCAGGTTGTCTGATGTTATTATGCAGGGCTTTCTGGATGGGGGGGACGACAGATGACCAAAAAAAAACCCCAAAAAGCCCCAACCAAAAATAACCCCCTTTTGAAATGTTCCTTTGAAGGTTCCAAGTGCGCTCACCAACCTTCTTCCAAAAGTGCCGAGATCAACACTGGTACATTGCTCAATTGGAAGCAGCTCAGACAAGTTATATCCAACAAATAAATAACCTTAAAGAAGTAAGTGGGATGTATATTAATGTAAAATCACCTTTTCCTGACCAGTAATTACCTGGTTTAGGTTACAATGTTCATGTTTGACAGTTGTGTGTGTTTGGGTTCCTATTGGTAGTTTGATATTGGCGTTACTAAAATAGCATATACGCAAGTCAGCAAACTTACTTGATTTGATGATGATGCTCCATTGTTATCTTCTATGTATACTTTGTTATACATTGTATGTATACATTGTTATCTTCTATGTATACTTTTGTGTGTCTTTCTAATATTTAAGAGGCTTGCAATTGAACTTTCCCGGACTCAGAAATCACGAGGCATTTCACCTCCAGACACTCATCTTAGTCCCCAGAATGATGATGGACCAGAAACAAGATCAAAGAAATCTGGACAAAGCACTGAAGTACTACTTGATAGTGTTGCTGCTCCAGGATTAGTGCGAGATAGCAAGGAAGAGGAGGAAGAGAAGATCCAGCATGAAGACTTTAATGTAGGAATTGTCTTTTTCTTGCCTCTTTGTTTATGTCTAGCTTTTTATGATAGGAAAGCAGTAGAAAAACAAGTGAACTTCCGAATTGTAAATTAGATTCATTATCCTCTGTGTGGAAATGGGAGATAACACACTTGAGAGCTCGCAGCGAGAGATGACACTAGAGAGATTTTCCAGAACAGAGCTAATAGATCCCATCACAAAAAAATTTCCACGTTGCAGCTGAAAAATCCAACTTCTTTGTTTGTTACCAGCTTTTATTGTGCTTTCAGACCCTCCTAACTCCTGTACGATAGTGTGACACTCTGGGGAGAGAGAGTTTCTGTTCATAGCTTTTGGTGAATGCATCAAAGTGCGACTGAAATGTTTCTTCTTTATAAAGTCTTGTTCTGTTTTTCCTATAGCATGAGCTCTCTGATGGTGACTTGGATATAGATCTTGCTGGAGAAGACGAGGTGAACCACCTTGATGGTAGCAGCTCTTCAGCTAGCTCGACAGCAACTAGTAACACTGAGGAAAACGATATTGATGAAGAAACTATGTAAGTAACTTCAAATGCCTTTCAGATCATCACCTTGTCTCCCAGGGTAGTCATCCTAATTCCAGCGGAAACTGATTCATTTGCTATATCACACTTAGGATGTGTGGGGGGTTCCAGTGCAATGTGAGGGGTGGTTCCTATACTGGAAACAGCATGAACTGATATAGTTAACGCTAAACATTGAATTTTTGGTCAGCTAGTTACTATCTTACTGATCTCTTCATTTATTTTAGTGTTGTATTCTTTGACAAGTGATAGTCTGTGAAGGTTCTTTCCTAAAACACTATTGAGAAATGTGTTTCTACACTGTAATGAAAGAGAGGTTTGGTATTAGGAGGTGTTGTAGTAGTAGTAGGAGAGCAATAATAAAGACAGTTACTTAAACTGAAGAGAATTTAAGCTTCTTAGCTGAGACGTTAATGTCAAATCCTAGAATCTTCATTAAAACATGAGAGTGTGTTGTAACATATACAAATATAGAAGTCTGCAGGGTCAGATTTTACAGTCTAGATATGTACGAAGCTTTTGGACTCTCAGTGAGTCAGTCAATTAACATGCTTTGATTTCTTCAGTTTGTGTAGTTTAGAACGCAGAAAATACTATCTACAGTGCTTCATGTTGTTTTCAAGTTATCTGCCATAACACTTAACAAGAGCTGACACAAGCTAATAATTGTATTCTCCTTTTTCCACCCCAATCATCTCCTAAGGTCTGGAGAAAATGACGTGGAATATAGCAGTAATATGGAGTTGGAAGAAGGAGATCTCATGGAGGATGCAGCAGCTGCTGCTACTCCTGGAGCATCAGGTATGAAAAACGGCCTTCAGAATTCCCATATATGCGAAACGCTGCTGGATTCCTTCCCCTGTTCTTGGAAGCAACACCAAGCTGTGTGTTCTGCAGGCATTTCTATTTTTGGAAATGCTGCGTCATGTGGTTTGTACTGATTATTGCAGCGTAGCAGAAACATTTCATTGGTTCAATAAAAAAAAAAAGGGGGTAATTTTGCTTCTTTAAAAATGATCCATAAGTTTGGAGAGAGGCTTTTCTGCCTCTTTGAAACCCCTTCCATTCCGAGTGAAAGTAGACTGACAAGAAATTTTTACTGATGTCTGTTTGGCCTCTGAATGCATGACACATTCACTTGGGTTTTAGTGCACTGTAAAACCTGAAGTACGTGGAGGGAATGAAGTAAAGAATCCTTACAAGTCAAGCAGAGATATATTTTAAATGCAATAATGAAAAGGCGCTCTAAGATTTCTTGCAGCCTAGGGATGATTATAGCCCAAATTAGCCATAGGTTAATAAGATTCTGAAAGAAATACATGTATATTGAATATAAATATATTTATTTATGGCAAAGATATCAGAAGTGCGCTGGAAGTGGTATTTATGCTGCTGTGGAAGTCTGCTAGTGCTTGAAAGACAGAATTCCTTAACTGCCCTGCTTTTAGCTGCTCTTTCAAAACTTCTTGAAAATTTCTTGTGAGCTAGGAAGCCGAGGGACATGTCTGTTTCCTTCTGAAAGGATAGCCTTGAGAGTAGGAGCACAGTGGCTGTAGAAACAGCATTTATTTAGGAGCTTTTAGAAAGTAACTTTTAACCACATTTGTAAAAGCTGACACAATCTCTTCACTTGAGCTTCTTGCATTTACCTGCTTGCACTGTTTTCCAGTCTGAATGTTAGTAGGGTCACCTGTCTGTGTTGGAAGGGAGTTCTACTAAACTCTACAGTTTCAATCCCGCAGATCTAACTGTTCTCTCTGAAGACTCTCTTCATCTTTTGAGTGCCTTGGCCACTATGTAATGGGAACATGATAACACAGCGCAGAACTCACCTGAAGATCCCCCCCTCCCTTAATCTAATTGGTCGGGGGAATCTAGAAAGTTTATGTACATTTCTTCAGAATAAATGCTCTTTGTATTGATTTATTTACCAATCTTATTAAGAGATTTACATAAAAGATATGAAGTTAAATCCTTTTTTTTTTCTTTTTTTTTTTTTTTCCCTCTGGTGCTTTTTAGCTTAAACTTTTAGCTGGAAGCATGTCTGATTGCTTTCAGAATCCATAAATCCATGAAATAATACTGATGTCTTGTTAAGTTTCTTGGAATGGTTTCATTCCTAATGTGCTTGTAGAACTCTGTCTTTGTGTTTTTACAGGGAATAATGCATCACCCGTGTCGTGTATATGCACACTCTTTCTCTGTAACTCTTCCTTAGGTACTAGCCACGGCTACACCAGTGCAAGTGGAAGACCTTCAAGGCGGGGAGGAAGTGCCCTGGGCTCAACAGCCAGCAGCAGCTTATTAGATATAGATCCCTTAATTTTAATCCACTTGTTGGATCTAAAAGACAGAAATGGTATGGAAAACCTTTGGGGCCTTCAGCCACGTCCACCTGCCTCTCTTCTGCAGAACAGAGGTAACCGTACATCACATACCAAATGATGTAATTCCAACCTGGACATGTCTCTGAGAAGGCAGTCCCAGAGTTAGAAGCAGATTTGAGGAGGGGAGGGGGAAAAGAGGATGCCAAGCAGTCCTTTGCATTGATAGCTAAACTTCCATATCCTCATCTGTGCTCATCAGTATGCTGCATCTTACTGCCTGCTCTGACACATTCTTTGTCTTAATGGTTGACCTCAGACTGAGAACGCCAGATGACTCAACTGAAAACAGAAGTGTCTATCAAGGAGGGTCTGCTTGTCTTTTCTTGGGGGCTGTGACTGAGCTGGCTGGCTGTTTTGTGTAGCAACAGTGTAGAGATAGAGTTCATTCTCTGACTACAACTGTGGGAGATGAATGAAAGGCCCTTTTCTAGAAGGGGTTAGCACTGAAAGACAAAACAACACAAAACAGCGATGTGCTGAGAAAGCAGTTACACCTCTCGCTTCACACCGTTTGTACACTTGGTGGCTGAGAGTACTAGGAGCACAGTGTATACTAACAAGAAAAACAAATCCTGGAATTTACTTTTGTATGAAAAAGGCATTTAAAACAACTAGAAAAAAATGTGTGTAGTAGTAAGGCTGGAAGAGCGCATGTAAGCACTTGTGGAAGAAAAATGGATCAAAATGTCAGGAGCCAAAAATAGTCATGGTATTTAAATAATTGAAGACTTTGAAGAGTATTTGTGGTTCAGTTAGGACCCTTCAACCGAAAACAGCAATTAACTTCATGTGCAGCAAAAGCAAGATAGCTGGCAATTCTGGCACCCATGGCTATTGCTGAAGGTTGCTCGTTTCTCTTGTTTTGTTAGTGAAGAATTAAAACGAAATCAAACCTCAATAATACATTTATTATGATTAACACTTATTTGGAGCTAGCTGGCCCACTACCGCAACATCTTATTTCAGGTCATTCTGAAACAACCATTTGGTGACTTAATAGAACAGAAGAGAAATAATGGTCCATTTGCTGCAAATAAATGCTTGCTTTTGCTGCAGCAATGACATTGATGTTATTGAATCTAAAAGCTAGCTCAAACTATTTGTTCCTTTGTGATTAGCTTTTTAAATGTAGCTGCATAAACAGTCAGATGAATTTTCAGCTGAATGTAATCCATATTTCCAAAAATGGAAGTCACGGCCATACGTATGAAAAGGGGAGGCAGCACATGAACTGTAAGTCTCGGCTCTGTTTTGCCTGGAAAAGGCCTAGACAAAAGGACCTTAAGAGAGGGCATTGCACTTTGTGCTGTACTACTCGAGCAAGATTAAGCTCTCCTGTTGTGTTGAATGGCTTCCTGGTCATCTTTAGCTACTGGCTGCACAGCTGAAATTACCTGTTTTGCTGAGGTTCCCTTGAGGTTTGACTGTTCCCAGAGCTTATCCAGGTCAGTCTACTAAGAAAGCTGCTATTACATTTGGAGTTTGCCAGACTTCACCTCCTAAGGTGAAGGCTTCTAAGAGCCACTTGGCTTTACGGTTTTGAACAGCTGAATTTGCAGTGAAACACTTACAGAATTTGTAATGCTTCAAGTCGACATCAAAGTTGATCTAATTCTGGCTGAGCAGCATGTAGGCTTACTCAGGTATTAGCTCCTCGACCTGATCTTCTGGTGTTAGGTACTTAAGGGAATTCCTTCCCTAGCTTCAGATTTCTTTGAGTTCTATATGTTAAGATGATATGTTGGTGGTATAAGAATTGTATATGCATGCTCAACAAACTTTATAAAAACGTAACAAATTTGACATAAACTGGCAACCAGGCTTGTCTGGCAATATAGAGGAGTAGCTCAGTTGTCATCAGAATTCACCCAGTAGTACTGGGAGCCTTGGTTCTTCCAGTGAGCCAGTTTTGGGGCCTTCTTCCGTGGCAGGCAGGGAATGACAATCTGCTGTCCCGGTAGCTGTGCAGCACTTGCAACCTAAATATTATGGTGCCATACCAGGACAGAAGAATGTCTCTCTATGGCTCATTTTTGTAGCAGGGCAAAAGGTAGAATTCTTATAGCTGTTAAAAATAGATGTCTGGTTTTATTTGACAACAGTTTTACTTACCTGTTGTGTTTTCTAACTTTTCCTTTGGTAAAGCATCATCCTATTCTCTAAAAGATAGAGATCAGCGGAGACACCAGGCAATGTGGCGCGTGCCACCTGACTTGAAGATGCTGAAAAGACTTAAAACTCAGATGGCTGAAGTTCGAAGCAAAATGTCCGATGTAAAAAACCAACTATCAGAAGTGAGGAGCAGCAATGCTGGCTCATGCGATGGACAGCCCAGCTTCTTCTCCATTGAGCAAGGTGCTTTAGCTGCCTGTGGAACGGAAAGCTGCAGCAAGCTGCAAGAAATAGGAATGGAACTACTGACCAAGTCTTCAGTTACCAGCTGTTACATAAGGAATTGTAAGTGCACGGAAAAGGGGGGATTTAAATGTCACTCTTGCAGAATTGTATAGGTGATTTATATATCCAGGCATCTGGAAACAGACCTTTTGTAGGTACTCATACTCAAGTTCAGCTGTAAGAATCCAGAAACCTAAAACCTGCACTGCCTTTGAGTAAGTAAATGTTACTGAAACTGGTTTCAGGCCTTCTCGGTAAAACCACCAAAGCTTTTGCTCCACAACCAGTAGCACACCTAACACAGTGAGAATGTTCTGAAGTTAAATCCGGTATCGAACTGATCCTAGCTGAAGGTCATTTCTTGTTGACTGTTGCTCTGCATCTGGTCCACCTATGAACTTGAGGATGTTACACGATGCTTGCCAGTGAAAAAAATTTAAAAATTCCAGACTTGCTGTACTTTAGTAACTTGAAATCTTGCTAAAATTCAAGTAAGCCAGGGTTCTGTCTGGAGAGACTTTGCCTTTTGCAAAGTGAGCTCTTTCAAAGTGGTGCCTGTGATTCAGTCTGGTCAGGCACTGTCACCGAGTCCTACTGGCAGCACTGGTAAGCCAGTGTGGAATCTTTTGGATACCAGCATGAAGGCTGTGCAAGTGCTTTGTTGCTTATGATCCTGAATAAAAGCACTTGTTAATCCTCTTTCGCTTCCCTGTTGCTTGGGAGAGATGATTTTCCAGCCTTCTGGGTTTTGATTCGAGTTATTGCTTGCGTTTTGGAGCCAAGATGAGTAAGAAATAGATTATAAACATGAATGGACTAAAGAACTGGTAGAATAGTTCTATTCCTCTCCATCTCTTCCAATTCTGACCTGCAAAACAGGGCTTTTGCAATTCCAGCAAAGGTCTGTTTTGCATTTCACTGCTTCCGTAGAGCAGAGGATTTCTTCTCTGATGGCACACATTAAGAGAAGTTGTGTCTTAAAGTTTGGAGCCCTGGATTGTGCCATCAATAAGCCACAGAAGGATCAAGCCACTTCATTTCAAGCTTTTGTGTGTTGTGTGGTTTTTAGTACCACCTCTTTCCCTAGCAAATGCCTCATCCTTCAAAGGTTACTGAGGCACTGGGCAGTCACTTCATTCTGCATCAGCATGAGAGGAACAGGCATATAGTGCTCTGTAAAACAGAAACAATCTTCTGACTTGGGTTGAAGCCTTTATGGGGTGTGGTGACAGCAGAACCTGGTGTTCTGCTGTTCCAGTTACCACTCCTCCATTTCTCTACCTAGAGGAGTTTCTGTAGCAGGATCCACACCGACACGTGCCCAGAGAATGGTTAGGCTGGGAAGTGGTAAACAGTGTGAGGCCCGTGACCTGCCTTTCACTCTTGCTTTCGAGGTCCTTTGTTACATTGGACTTTGAATTGAAGAGCTTTGAATTAAAGGGAATTAAATTAACTTTGAATTTAAGGGATGATTTTGCTATCCTGATCCTTTAGACTTTCATGATGGCCAAAGCAATCGGGACGATGGCTTCCAGAAGGATGTCTCAGTGTAAGGCAAGCGAACATGACGTGTAGTCTTGGCCACATCCATAGCTAGCTAAGCTTCCCTCTAGCCCACATCTTTGACAGGAAGGGTGTGGAAGGAGTTTTGTGCAGGATTGGGAGTTCATGAGAAATGAGACTAATATGGAGCTTAAATTCACTTAAAACAAGCATAAAGACAGAATACTACAGCAGTTTGATTGAACACTTGTCATGTCTTAAAATATTTTTGCAGCTGCAAGTAAGAAAAGTAATTCACCCAAACCTCTTCGCTCGGGAGCAGCAGGTAGTCTGTCTTTACGAAGAGCTATGGACTGTGGGGATAGTAATCTGCGTTTAAAGGGAGACGGTCAAACTTCGGAAGGTAAACAAGATCATCTTTACTTGTGTGATGTGATGCATCTTAGCATCTCTTGTACAAAAGCTTTCCAGAAGTCTTTTATTTGGCAGCTGAAGTTTCCCTGAAACTTGACTGGATCCTGTCTCAAATCCAGTTAACGTTCCTGTACCTGTGCAGACCTTCGGTAGCTGATCTGCTGCGAAGCAGTGCCACACAGCTGACTTACTGGAACATAAATATATGTGTTAGCTGTTGCTTCTGGTCCCTGAGGATGTTTCAGGAGCTAACTTTATAGTGAAAATCATAGATCAAAAAGTACTGACCCAGCCTTAAACTGTGATTTGACTTAAAGGGAATTCAAGAAAACTCCAGATACATGTGATGAAAGAACTGTATGATATTGCTGCTCCTGAGTTTTACGATGCCCTTCCTTAAGTGGTAATGAAATGAAATACCTAACACAGGAGTTGGTATTTTGCCCCCCTCAATTGTTCAGAGAAGGAATGGAGTATGGCAATTGTTTTCTTATAATGCTAAATAGATACAGAAGGCTTGGGTGAGAAACCGGGAAATGCCATAAAGTCATTACACAGCGTAACTGTAACCTTTGTGCCCAGCGTCACCCTCGTCCAAGTCTAGAAAGGCTGCCTTACTGCAGCCAAATGACTTTGCATCTATAGCTGGCAAAAATGACAGTGAAGAGGGTGTCTGTGTTACTAGAAGATAAGTAGAAGATAAGTTTTAACTACACAAGATGGGGAGGGATTAATTTATACTTACCAGAGTCTCCCATCAGAAATGGCAGCTAAACGGACGCTCGGTGTGTTTAGAGGGTGGATACCAAATGGTATTCGTTGCCTATACATTGACTTGAAAATGTAAGGTTTTAAGAGCGAGGGTGGGGAAGGTGTGCTTGTGCGTACGCGTGTTTGGACCCAAACTGGTGAGGTAAAACAACTGGATGCTTTAGTCTTTTGAAATAAGGCTGGATGCGCTTTGGTGTCTCTCCCTCTTTTCTCAGGTGGCGTAGGGAGTTCAAAGTTGAGCAGTCGGCATCACTCTCCCAGGCCCCTGGCTAACAGCGGTGCATCTGAGGCACTGCCTAAGCCAGAGGAAAGACCTTGTGAAGGTTCAGATTCTGATGTGGGAGTTTCTGGCTTAAATGGCTTAGCTGCTGTAGAGAAGACCAGAAAAGTTGCTGCTCTAGGGTAAGGGTTTTATTCTTTTTTCCTCTTGTTATCTCCTCCCCCACCTTCCCTTGATCTAGAAAGAAAAAATACCAATCTACTAAAACCAGGTGCTCGTAGCATGGAAGAGAAATTACTTTGAAGTTACTTGGTTGCTGCTGTTCCCTCTGGATATCAATTTTTCGTTTTATAACTAGGTTACAAGTTGTCTTTTCTTCTTTTTTTATTTTTTCTTTTATTTTGATCAGCTGTGGATGTAGACTGAAACTTTGATTTGAAAGGCAGGCCCAGTCTGTTTTCCCACTATTCCTTGCAAAATACCCTCTAACTGAAAGTTAGCACTTTTGATTTCCTCATTTAACACAATATTTTTCACTGTGACTTTACTTTGCAGCACGTTCATACTAATTCCCCGTTGGCTAACTAAGTTAAGTGCAATGGAGTACTCAGGTTATTTTTTTCTAAATGGCAGTAGTCACCATTTTTGGAAAATACTTATCATAAACTTTTCCAGGTTTATTTTTTAAGACTTTAAATGTTTCTAAATCAATCAAAGCTGGAATTTTAAGTGGATATGCAAGAGTCTTAAGCAATGAGTAAAACTAGATGTGGCACTGAAAGGATTTGTTTCCATAGCTGGATTAAAGCTGAATTTCTAATGTGGGTTTTTGTATTTCTCGTAATTTATTTCTTAAGATCAAATTCTAAAGGATGTCGTACAGAGGGAGCACAGTCCGGTGGGCTGGAAAACAACTCTGAAACTGGCGAACTGCAGAGTATGCTTTCTGAAGGTGCTTCTGCAGGGCCAGAAGAAGGTAAATCGGGTGTTGTAGAGGGCAAATGCAGTGTGACAGCACTCCAGTCTGTGATGATCCATTTCTGGAATGGAAGTAGCTTGAAGGGGAAACAAAAAGAGGGGAAAAAAACCCAAACAACAAAACCTGTTTTCCTGGCTGTTGAACTTTGCTGTAACCTTTGGCAGCTGTAGCATAAATCTGAATGAGGAGAGAACATCTCTGTGTCGCTGCTGTCTGTGGAGAAATAGCGATGCTACGGCGCAGCAGGAATGGGAAGTCCCAGCAGCTGATGTTGGATGGTGCCATCTATTCCTCTGGACTAGTGGTTGCTTTTTGTACCTCTTGATATGTCTCCAGGTCTTTGCTTTGGTGTTCAGTTGCATGACCTTGAAAATAATTTCTTATCTAATTGAAATAGTAGCCAGTGACCTTGGCTTTTAAGTGTTCTGCCTTCAGGGACAAACAACATCGGTAACTACCTCCATGTCCGCACTAGAGTCTCTCCAACATTTTATTCGTGTCGGGTGTTGTGGTACGTAAGCCAGTTTCCTTAGAGACTTGGAGGAAACTTTTCCCCCTCCCTTCCTGCATCCTTTCCACGCTGGAAAAAAATATTATTGCCTTTTTTTTTGAACATCCACGTAGAAGAGTTTTTCTTATCTTGCTAAAACTCTCCTGCCTTCCACCCCTGCACTCATTTGAATTTCAATGACTGAATTGTAGCGCAAAGCCTATATTAAGGTGCCAGCATCCATCTCTATCTGCAGTGTGCAGTATTGTGTAGGAGTTGGCATTTACAGAAGGTCTCTCAGTGACAAAACTGAATTTCTGCTCTTAGTCACTGCAGCGTGATCGTGATGCGCTCCCGCAGCTCTCCTATTATAGCAGAGAGCCTAATAGGAAAATGTTTTAAAAACTGAAATACTTCATTGTTAAAAACCCCAGGAAACAAATATTACAATTTTTTTTTCCTTTCAGAGGAAAAACTACAGTAGAGTTGGCACCTCGCTTAACTACTTGCTCTTTCTTAGCAGCGAGTATCAGCTCTTAAGAAGTAAAAGAACACAGCAAACCCCTTCTGTCACCTACAAAATGTACAAAAGGGAGAGGTTTGACTGCTGTCGATGCACATTCAAGGCCTGGCAAAACAAAAGAAGCCACCTTGATTATCAACGGCTCTGGTTCTTTTTTGTCAGAAAAGCATGGGGTTTGTGTGTGAGACTTGAATAGAGTATTGCTGCTTGAAGGGTCTGGTAGGTACATCTGCTCCACGGGTCGTACCACCTCTTAACTGTTAAAAAAAAGCAACCTTTTATTTTCTCTCCTAATGGTGGAGGTAGGCTGAGCAGCTGGCAGGGGAGCACGGCTCACACAGGACGGAGCTGCGGACACCCGAGTCTGCGCTCAGCTGGTGACATGTTGGAACCGCTCCTCATGAGCCGAGCTGCACAGCAAAATGGGGCTGTTTTCAAAGCCGGTGCCCGCTGTTCTGTCAGATTCCTTAGGGCTTTGGTAAATAGATTTAGCTCTGAACGTGCTCCTTCTGTCTTGTTCTGCTGCCAGCTCTTGGTATTTGATATTGGTAACTTACGTGTGGAAAAAGTTGAATGCTCCAGCTACGTAGATCTTACTGCCATCGTTTTTGCCTCGTGGTTTTTGGTTTATTGGGTTTTTTGCAGCTGGGGTATGTCAGAAGCATGTCCTTCATCTCCTCCCAGGAATGAGCAGTGACAGTGACATCGAATGCGACACAGAAAACGAAGAGCAGGAGGATGCCACCTCTACCTCGGAGGGGTTTAACCACGCCTTCTCTGTCCAGTCCTCAAGCGAAGGTAGCGTTGACTGTGCGAGCCTTCCCAAACGCTCCCGCGTGGCCGCCTCCGCGCTCCTGTGGTAGGGAGTGCGGCCGGAGCGGGGATCGCTGATGGCGCTGTAGAGGTATTAAAGCTCAAGCAAGCGCCAGTAAGGTTTGGAGCTCCTCTCTTGGGATCCGAATTAAAACCAGATCACAGCAGGAGAGGGGAACCCTTGCTAGCCTTGAGAAGCCAGGTTGGGCGAGCCTCCCGGGGAGGCGTTGGGGAACCCATAGCTCTGGTTATTCTGGGTTGGAGCTGCCCGTGTAGCGGGATCGGCACTGTCAGCAGGCTGACTGCAGGGAGGTGACCGCTGCCTGAGACGTGGATTTGCATCTGCATTGGCAGGAACGTGCTTTCAGCACTTCAGCGTAGTTTCAAAAACTCATCTCTTTTTTTTTTTTAAAAAGCTTTAACCTTCTGATCAAATTAAAAACTCTAAGGTGACAGCTGACGCTAGGCGAAGTTGACTTTTGGCCTGAATAAGCATCCCACATGGCATTAGCGGCACGGCCTAACAACTCGGCTCAGCAATCGGAGTTTGCTGCTTTGCTGCGTGCCTGCAGCAGGCACTAAAACCTCACAGCTCATCAGAAGAATCAAACCATCGCTCATACCTGTGCTTGACTTAAAGATATCTTAAGTTTAAAACCCTGTGGCAGTCTTAACTCTGCGTCAGGCACAGGCTGTACGGTGTATTAGGGATGAAGTACCAGGCAGCGGCCTCGCAGGTGATGGAATGTGAACTTGCTGCATTCCGATTGCTCAGTGGGGGTTTTTGTTTGGTTTGTTTTCCCCCTCAGAGCGGTGCTCGATGTTCCCAGAGGGCGATCAAGTCGGTTCTGATGATCTCAGCTTTGTTACTGGAGAAGACAGCACCAGGTAATTGTAACTGCTTCCCCTTTCCCGTGCTGTGCCTCGAGCTGCAGAGATCGGAGGCGACCTTCACCTCGCTGTGAGTAGGCGGGCGGGCGTTTGTGCTCCTCTGACCAGGAGACCAGGAGCAGGCCGGTGAGCCCCGCTCTGCGCGGCCGCGCCGCCCAGCTGCCTGCGGTCCTAAGGCAGTCTTTAGAAATCACGGGGCGCCGAGGGAGGGCTGGCCGAGCGTTGCGTGCTCGTGTAACCGCCAATAGCAAACTCTGATTGGATTTAAGTACCTGGCGTAACGTTTTGGGTCGTGAGAGCGTGTTTGCTTGAAGCCCTAAAACTGTCCCGGTACGAGGGTTTAACGAAAGCTGACTTTCTTTGGAGCAGATAGAGGAGGGGCGTGGGGCCTGAAGACCTGCCGGCGTCCCCGGAAGAGGTGCGTTTATTCACTGGAGCGCAGTCCAAGGCTGTTGGTTATGGCTGTGTGCGCACTCCGTTCTGTCACGTACCCTTGTGTGGTTCTGCTACAGTCGTCTTAAACCTGTCACTGGGGCAAAATGACCTTTGAAGGCCTTACGCTAAAGGTTGCGTTCCTGCTGGCTCCGCCAGCTTCGGATGCTCTGAAAACGTGTCCAAAAGGTGCTGGAGCCCTGTTTCAGGCTGCGTCCCCTATTGCGTCATTGGAAAAACAGCGACTGCTGAATGTCCTCATTTTAAACGGTAGGAACTGATGGCGTAAGGCTGCGATGGATCGAGAGCTGGGGTAAAACGGCTGCCACAGAAGTTGTTTCCCTCAGCCGGTGGCGTGGACCAACCGAGCACATCGCCAACCTCTGCCGCTGCGCGCTGCGTTTTGAGCTGCTAAACTACTCGTGAAGCTATGACGAAAGCTGAATAACTGGTTAGTGACAAAGCATGAATAGCTGTACCCGGTAGTCGTCCTTGTCTCAGCTGGCTGTGCTGACGTTCACTTCTGTATGAGTGTCCCACAGTGTAAGTGCTGTGCGGCTCATAGTTTAAAACTGTTTGCACTTTGTTAATAAAATGAATGTTGAAATCTGGTGTGAGGCTTTAGACCTTTGTGCGTCAGTAAGCAAAACGGCAGAGGTAAAAGCAAGTGGTGCGCTGCCGCCGCGCTGGCCTGGCTCTTTGGTGCCGCGGTGCCGCACTGCCTGGCTGCTTCTAGAGGAGCTTTTTCCTGCCGTACCCCTCGCGCTTCCTTCCTGAATTATTCAATGAAAAGCGCTTAAATCCCTCTGGGATTTTTAAAGCTCTGTTCGTAGAAGCCAGACCAAGGGCTTAAATCTCACCTAGGCAAATAGGAATTGAGGAGGAGCCACAGTTTTTACCCAGAATTTGGTTCTGTGTACAATCAGTTTCTGTATTTTGCAGCCCTGAGCTGCCTGGTGTGCGCCGTTCCAGCTGCGGAGCAGTGACGGTGGCCGGTGACAGGCTGCGCCCCGCGATAGTGCCTCGTGTTTACTGTTGTTCAGGGCTGCGTGTTGATTATTACACCCAGCTCAATTAGCAGTAATCACAGAGCTCTGCCTCGTCAACGCTCACAGCTGCTTTGCTCTTAATGAGAGGCCCGAGCTGAGGGAAGTCCTGATGCGCCGCCCGAGCTGTTCTGGAGTCGTGTCCCGCCTTCGCAGGGACCCTCAGGCTTTGTGCACTTTATGAAGAACGTGTTTAAAAACCAGCTGTACGTAAAGAAGGGGTAGGGAAACGGGCTTGGAAGATGCATTTATCCGATTAACTTACACCTTCTGGCTGTAAAACAGCGCCGGGTGCCCGCACGGCTCCGGCAGAGGCCAGCGCGGAAGGGGCTCGCTCCCTGTTACACATCCCACCCAGGAAAGCTGCTTTCCCCACGGTAGGGACACTTAATTCAGGCGGTGGCTGTCTTTGTTAGCTCTTAAATAAACAGACTATAGCCAAAGTGTGGTTTAAATTACTGTTTTATTAAGATATTGGTAAAACTTCAACAGTTTTTCTGTATAAACAGCTTTCATAAATAAAATATGGATGACTAATACATGGTTATAACTGAACTCGCACGTGAACTGTAGAACAAGATTGCAAGTGGGAGGTCCCACCGCTGTGAAACGGTCAGCTTGCATTTATTCACTGCACAAAGAACATGTTGGTGTCACGAACAAGGTAGCGCAGGTGGGGAGGAGCACCCGGCGCAGCGACGGCCAGCGCAGTGACGGCCAGCGCGCCCCGCTCGCCGCACCAACGCTAGCGGTACCGGGGGTGATCCCAGCCGGCTTCCCCTGTTCTTGTTCCAAGATGTCTTCTAGAGTGAAGGGGAGGGAAAACCTAACGAGATTGCGACACACGATCGTTGTACGAGACCCTAAGAGGTGGGGTTTGTTTTCTCTTTAGCGTTAGTGCTGGCAAGTCTAGTGCGAGGGCTGGAAAAGGATGTGAACATTTAAGTCGGAGGTGGCGTTAATGCTTCGTTATTACTTATTGCACGCGATACAAGGGTAGAAAGTTTTGTTCCTGTTGCAAAGAGGATATGGATTAAAGAAAGATTGCCCTAAATTACAGGCATGACCAAAGCTGCAGTATCCCCTTCGATGGCTTTGTTTATGTGACTCGTGCCGAGTGAATAAATTGTGCTAAACCAGCCCCTAATTTAGACCAATCTTTCTCATTTTTTGTCCCGCAGAACATTGCCGGGGCGGGAGGATTTAGTGAGGAGCTAGTGGACCTGGACTACAGCAGCCACGTCTATAAACACAGAGCTCGTTACGCCTCCTCTTACCTGCCCGTAGGACAACGCGGTTCTCGCTGACACACAGTGTTCCACAAACAGAGCGGAGTTTCTATGACGATGCACCACTATAAACGTGGCGTAAGTTAAAGTCTGCTTTGACATTGTCCTTGGGTGTTGCAACGCGATCTAAATCAAATGCTGAATGGTTTTAACTTGCAAGGACAATCGATGGCACTTCTAGGTAAAGAAAAGTTATATACATGCGTTTCCACCCACCTTTAGTGCAAATCGAACTGGGTTAACGGCTCCCTGGTCTGGTGCTATCCTGCTCTCTGCAACGCAGACAGTCCGCAGAGTTGCACGTTTAAAAAGCGTACACGGGAAACTACCAGCGTGGGGATGGAGGGAATCCCGCTAGTACTCACAGTGAAGAGCTGGCGAGCGAGTTTTGAGCAGCTTCAGACGAAGCGCCTGAGCCCGTTTCTCAAAACCGACACAATTTAAAAAAATAAAATAAAATAAACTGTTGTCACTACCTACCTCCTAGTTCTGCAAACACGGTTAACACGTGAACTGAAACTGATGCGGGTCGTGTTAACGCGGAAAAGGGATACTTCAGCTCTTTATTGGAAAGATTCGTTATACAAATTTCACCACCACTAAGATACACGATAAAAATACAAAACACAGGTCACAGACTGAGTCTCAGTATCAACAGTTAATAAATACAATTAGATACTTTTATATTAGCCTAATATTTTTACATTGTCACCAGATAGACAATCAAAGTACGAGATACAGAACACTTAGATACCGTTAGAGAGGGATTATTGCTTACGTTAGCAAGCAGCAAATAAGGGCACAGGATTTCGAACTGAAGAGAACTACTTCCTATCACCAGTGGCATTAAGAGAAAACACCGCATTTCACAAAGCACTGCTTTTTTGTCTAGTGTGTAGAATCAAGAGCAGCATATATCAGACCAATAACCACTACTTTTAATATTATAGAACTTTAAAGGACTTACCTTACAAATGGTTCCTATCTACTCTATAAATATGCATTTAGTGAAGAAATGAACACTCGCTACCTATACAATGGTTTTACCTGACCACACTGGAACTACGATGGTAGATTTTTTTCTCCTAGCAAGATAAATGGTATGAGTCGCAGAATTATCAGTTATGAATCCACACCTAAAAGCTAGATCCTTCCCGAAACAGCACGCGCGCAGCCCAGTGCTCTTCAACCGCTCCTGCAGACTGGGAAGAAGTTTTGTCATCCGTAACGCTGCTTCGTTCTAATTTACTCGTACAAAGAATTGCACTTACACCGCCTCTCTCCCCGAAGCACGACAGTCAGCTGCCGGATGGCCCTTCCACGCGTCACCATTACTGTGAATAATTTAAAACAAAGGCACCGCAGAGGTGCCCCAGAGTTGCATATTTTACCATTCCATGGTTTCTCACATTTCCTCGGTAACTCTGACCTGGAACATACGCTGCAGCTAAAGAGGACGCTGACAACAGCTAAGGCTTAAGAAGATGACAGATAAGAGCCAATGATCCCAGAAGAGTAAAAAAAAAAAAGCCTGAAAAAGATCAAAGGAACCTAAAGCCACGCTCCAGCTCCTGGTTACTCACGAAGCCTTTTGCTGTTCATCAGATTGCTTTTAAAATAGTGCATCAAAGAGGATAGAAGAAGCGGAAACCGGCAGAATGCAAACCTCGCCATCTCGTCGTGTTGAATAATCTCCTGACTACTTAATATTAACACACTTGGCAAATTCTAGCTAAATACTAATACTGTTAGTAAATTGCTACTGCTAAAGTGATATGAATTGTACAATAAACACCTATGAAGACTTACTTTAGTCATACTCTTCCAAATGTCTTATTGTAACAAAGAATAGTAACAGGACGCGTGTTTAGTGGAGCTGACGGGAATCGTCTGCTTGCTTACGGCCCAGTTAACCGCTCCCCTAGGGCTTAACGTCACCTGGAGAGCGGGGAAGAGCGGGGGGGCACTGGTTGTCTCCCAGTTTGATAAATAACGCTCTGCTTATGAAAATAAGGGCGACTGACATTCCTCACCTCCCCCTCGGAAGCCAGGTTTAACCGAAGCAGAGCTCTGCCTTGTCGGTGAGTTTTACCCTCTCCACTAAACCCCAAGCGCAGCCCCTGCTCATCCGCATCCAGGGCGTTTCCGTTGGCTTGGCATTGCTCCGGCAGCCCGGCCTCCATTCCTACGCACGCTGGAAAACACCGAACTGCAGCAGCACTGCTCCTTGTCGACCCAGCGTCCTGCCATCCTTCACGCTGCAACTTTACATCAAATTATGCCTTTGCCATCTAGAAATGATTACCGAAAGCAAACAGCTCATCACATTGCTCATTATCTCTCGCAAGCAGTTCTCTGTTTGACTGGCTGAGTGACAGTAGTATTGGACTGAACATCTCCACAGATTGGTTTCTTTTAAGACCTGAGATGAAGTTACGGTGGAAAGAGGTTGGCTCAAAGCGTTAAGCACAATCGTGTTCGATTAAAACTAATTGAGAACAGTTTCCTAAACTGACAAACGAGAAGAATGCCACTAAAAGCACCAGAAAGATACGAAATTCCCTACACTGCACCTCTAGCCATAGGAAATAATTTCTTTAAAAACTACAAAAAACAGTTTTCTTCATATTCCACGTTTTATGTTACATGAAAAAAAAATAGGTAAGTTATGAGTCTATACCTCACTCGGAGTCTGAGAACAGAGTAGCAGGAGCTTAGTTTGTCCATTCCAAAGTTACCTGGTAAAACCCTGTATGGCTTTTAGTCTTTTACCTGCAAAAGTGGATGTAATTTGCTAATTCATCTTAATGCTCGCCTGAAATAAACAGAAAGCAGAACACAAAAAAACCCCCACACACCTTGACTTCTACGGAAACTTCCCCCCCCCGCTCTAAAAAAAATTTGGCAGTTCTAAACCAGAATCTTTCTTTACATATTGCTCCACAGACGCACCGCAGGCAGGTCCAGCTTTCTGTGTTGTCAAAGGCTGTTCCCTAACCGAATTCGCACGAAGCAGCTGTTTGGCTTCCACTGGTGAATGTGGCTAATACTTGTGTGTGCGGGTGGCCGGGTGGCTGTGGCATTGCTCGGGGTGGCACCACCAGCAAACTTTATTGAGATTGAAACAACTACATTTGTTAATTCCTAGACCTATTTACAGATGGGTTGAGCTTTGCAGGGGACTGGAGTACAGTTCTGAAATGCCCACCTTTTTTCGCTTTCTGATGATGCCAGTTTTATTTTGGGAATGTCTATTTTGGGAGTCTGACGGGGGAACACGAGAGAGACGGTTACATTTTACAGCATTGATGAAGGTATGAATCTGGTATACAATTACTTTGTCTTCGCATCAAAAACATGCTCTCACTGTAAGCGCTATGACCGGCCAGCCTCCACCACGGGGAGTGTCTTACCCACAACCTCGTGCTACCGCGGCCCCGGACGGGTAAGGACAGACTCGATCCTTCTCTATGGGAAGGCTCGCGAGCCAAGAGCGGCGCGTGAAACTTTGGTTTGAGCCTGGCTCCTCGTCGCCTCTTCCCGTTACAGAGCCGGAAGTGAAGGAGCGCAGCTCGCTTTCCCAAGGATTTGAACAGTTCATCTTCCAGCCCAAAGAAGACGGGGGAGAAACCCTTCACCCTGTAGATGCTCTGCCCTGCAGCACCCAAACTAAGAGGAGCGTTGTACTCCCTGGGATCGCTCTGTCCACAGATCGGTGATGCGGTGCGCTCTGGTGATTCGTTCTTCACTGTTAAGCCGTTGATCAAATTCGCACTCTTTGGTATGCCAGGACTAAACACTTGGATTGGTGGCAGACATTTGGCACTCTGAGGTGTACTAGTTTCTGTTTTTGTCAGGTCTAAATAGCCTTGATCGTCAAACAGGTTAATGCTGGACCCTATGCTTAAGCTAGTTCTGTCGGTGAAGGAATCCACTCGCCCCTCATAGCCTAGGTCTGCAGGTGCTGAGCACTGGTGCTGGGGCCACGGTCGTTTGCAGTCTCCATGGTTCTCCTTATCTTCCCCGCCCTCTTCTTGCCCACCTTGGAAAGAGTTCTCTGTCCAGTCCGACTCCTCGCTAACATTGACTGCTGCGTTCATGTCCCTGAGAAATACCACAATGACAGTAATGTTGTCGCTGGAACCGGCATCCCGAGCAGATGCCACTAATTTATGTGCTACCATGCTGCTGTCGCCGTTATTCTCCTTTAGATGGTCAGCCACCACTTTGACTGCCTCATCGGGATTGACTGTGTCATAGAAGCCGTCGCAGGCTAAAATGAGGTAGTCTTCAGAGCCATCTAGTACGGTGGAGGCAGAGTCTGCATCCCCACAGATGTATGGCTTGTGCTCGGCATCCCCTGGGGAAAAACAACACACAGATACTCAAGACCGTGGGTTTGCAGCCACAGCATCTGGAAGCCCTTTTATTGACACAGCGTGGAGCCAATGACTCTTACCCCAAGGCAGAGAAATTATTTGGAAATTATTCCCTCAAACTGTAGAGCAAAAAACCAGAGGCCATCGCTCACAGGTCTATCTTCAGCTGTATTTCAAGTTTTGATCACTAAAAAATTAAAGTTTTTAATTAAAAAGTAAAGCAAGACTGAAAAAGGAATTCAAGCCCATTCTTACCAATAGCTCTGGAGACCGACAGGCTCCCATTCACCCTCCAGGCTCCAAACCAGACCACGCAGCCACCAAGTGCCTCAATGCGCTTCTTCTCGTCCTAAACAGCAAGGCAACACAGGAGTTGTTTGGACAGAGCGCTTCCTACTGCCATCGCGCTCTGAACACTTCAATAAATATTTGGTGTTTTCGCAAACACAGCACGGTGGAGCCTGCAGGCCCCACCAGATGAGAACAAAGGATTTGCACACAAATCCATACCAACTTCCAAACAAACCGGGATAACTGGAACCTACGCTGCTGCTCCGAGAGACATTGGCAAGGCAACGCTCAGTGTCCCAGCATCCCACATAAAGCTGATCGGCTTCAGTGGTAAACGCTGCTTGGGTGTACTTAAACCAGGCCATTCTCACCTCTCGATCTGGTTTGTGGGGTTTCATCAGTTCCACAGCTTGGCCTTTCCTCACGAGCATAACCTGGGAGTCCCCAAGCCACGCCACATGCAGCATATTTCCTCGGATGAAAGTCACCACCCCGGTGGTTCCACAACGCAGACTCTGGATAGGGTGAAAAGAAATGCCCCTGGTTTTAAATAAGCCAATAAAAACCATTACAAAGGGTTTCCTGCTTAACTCGAGGACAGAACATGTTGATATTCCAATACGCAGCCTGTTCCCGGGGAACAGGCAGTGCTTTCCTTACTGCTGCGACTGTTCAGCAGCAGCCCCTCAGAGCCAACCTGGCTGAATGCAAGGGATCGATTTTGCCCCGTGACTTCCCTTGCATTGGAATCGCGTTTCAGAAGCCGGGCTCTGCCTGTGACCTGCTGTGCTACTGTTTTAGTTGACTTCCTGTGCGTTTCCTATCTGTTGATAGAAACACGTGCACGTTAATGAACTTGGAGGGAGGTTTATTTGTAAGCATCTTGAGTTCCCTGCACTTAACTCAGCCCTTGCATAAGTTTAGGAGGCCTAGGAGTCAGTTATCCGTTTGTTCTTGCTTTCTGGAGCTAAGAAAAACGTATGTTGTAGAGACGAGGAAAAAAACACCACCCCAAGGACTAAACCTAGTTAGCATGCGAACATCAGAATAGCAGCAGCATCCTTGTAAATGAACTGGATATTGTGAGAAGCGGAGGCTGACATCTTTATGGAACATGGAGAAGCCCACCAACAGGCATCGGCTCTACGGACTGTGCCTGGACAGCCCTGGGCTGACCCCCGGCCTGTGCTCAGCACAGCACTTGGAGCACCCCTGCTAACAAAGACAGAATTTAGAGATTAAGACTTTCAGAGTCAAGCCCAGGTAACTCAATCACCTCTCTGGCTGCCTTCTGGACAAAGCGCTCATCGGTCACCCGGAAAGCTCGGCACAGCGCCTCTGCCGGGTCATGCTGAAACATCTCCTGATGGACCATGTTCACATGGAGATGGATGGAGGCATAGATGGCAGCATCCACTCCCCCATGACCATCAAACACTGCAAAATAAGCTTGCTCTTCTTGGTCCTGTCAATGGAAACACAGTGAGAAAACAACTCAGGAGAAAGCGATGCAAACAGCTAACTGGATTGTCTTAAAACTTTTGAACTTGAGATCTGTGGTGTCCTCGTTAAATTGAACATAGAGGCAGAGTCTGCACTGGAAAAACAAACCACTCGGACCATCTTCGCTAGCATCAGTGGGAAATTACCACCTTATTGCTCATCAATTCTACCTGCAAACTGCAAGAGATGTCCTGCAAGAATCACCTGTGTAGCTCTCTCACTGCTCCTTATGTCCCATTTGTTACAATTCAGTCACTCAACTCAAATAGAAAGTGCCATTCTCATCAAATTGTGCAGGAGTTTTTGTGACTGCAGAAACCACAGAGAGAGAACAACATCCAATACAGTTTGCATGAAGTCTACATCAAGACCGGAATCCACCAGGGATAAAATGCCAGTAGAGATAAAATGTGAAGGTAGCCAGCCTCTGCTTTCATTCTTTTTTTTTTTTTTTAAATCTAATCCATATCACCTTAGATGCCTGGTTTTTTTTAAAAAACCATATGTACTCTCTCATCAGATAATTGTGATTACATTCACAAATCAAATACAGCAAAATCACTCATCTTCAAGCCAGCCTTCTCAGTTTCCCCTTATCTGTTCAAACAGAGAAACAATGCTGTACCAAGAGACATCAACTCCTCTGCCTATTCATACATACAACACACCAACCCACTGTCAGTGCCAATTCAACCTTGACAGCCATCTCAATGACTAGAATATTTGCACATTGTAATTTTAAAGTAATGGGCTCCAACACAAATTGGAATAAGAAAGCTGACAATTGACAGGCAAAGGAAACATCTGCCTCTGTTTGCATTAATATCATTGAAAGGCAAGAATGTGGATGGGGCAGAAGATGGTTATTAAAGTGACAGGATGCAATAAAGAATCAATTATACAGCAATCTGATCCTAAAGGTAAAATTCTCGCCACTTTCTTCTATTTGCCATTCTTCAGTGACCAGTTTTATATCTGAAGGAAGGGCAAGCATGAGTGTTTGACCGATGGCCACAGAAACTAATGGAGGGAAGTCTGGCCCCAGTTCCACCAAACTACTCATGTTGCTAGATTCTTGTGTGAACTGCACCCCATTCTCTTATAAGTTTTGTGTTTCGGGTTTGTTTTGGGTTTTTTTTACTTTCTTTCCTTATTCTTGTTTTTGGCTTCTTCCTCCCAAGAGAAAGGGTTGAAAAGCAGTACAGAGCCACCCCTGTAGACAGCTGGCATCGGTGCTGAACTGTGAGCTGAACCACTTCTTCATTTCCATTGGCAACCCTCTCCTACACCTGGGCATCTTCAGCCAAAGAGAGGCGCCTACCTTGGTTTATCGCATGGTACTACAATGCATCAGTTGCCTCTCACAAAAGTAGGGCTGCTTTCTGCACGATGGCAGGTCAGTCCTTCAGCCACTGCATGAGTGGCTACGTCAGGACGGGCCAGATACAAACTTTGTTTAGTTAGATGACATTTCACCAGAAGTCTGTGAAAATTGATCTTTTATTCTATATATCCTACATAGAAACTGCATGTCATACTGCCGCTACGGTTATAGAATATCAGCTGAACTAACTTAAGACCAGGTTTGTCTCTCGACTGTCAATCCTCCTCAGGTCCATCACAGGTATGGCTTTCATTTTCACAGCAGAAGACTGCCTAGTTGCCCCAAGAATGGAAACTGTATTTAGCATACGCATTTGTCTTCCACATGAGCTCTTTTACCTCAAGGTTGAAGAGCATGTTGAAGTCTGGGATGCAGACGTGCTTGTCTTCCATCTTTCTGCGCATATTCTTGATGGCATGGATGGATGTCTCATAGTAGCGGTGGGGTTTTGGCTGGAGTGGAAAGTCTTTCACCCAGTTGCTGCAGATCTCATGCAGTTTGCTAAAAACTAAGCGGGCTAGCTTCACTGTCTCAATCTCTGGGGAAGGCAAAAAACCACAAATGAAAGGCTAAGAGTGTTATTCAGTGAGAATTTTTTTTCTTGCATACATTACAAAGATGAAACAAAACCATTTTAGCCAAGCAGTTGAAATGGATGTCAGCAGGGAAATTCTGGGCTCTGATGCCTAAGAAGAGGAAGCCAAACTCACCATAATCAGCATTCATCAGTAAGCAGCTCATTGTTTGTTTGTCTTTTTAACTTAAACATTCCCCCATGCCTTTGGGGAACTCATTTGCAGCATCAGAAAAAATGAAAAGCAAGTACGTTTCCCCCAGCATTTGCTCCCCTGTGTCGCTCTGCACAGGGTGGTGCAGCTGTGCCACCGCAGCTCTGATAGGGACTTCATCACGACATACAGCATCACATACGAAACCCACAATCCATTACAATGACGTATTGGTTTCAGACCAAACGATCTATTCCAAACAACACCTCACTGCAGAACTGAGGCAATACAGTGGCAAATAACCTACAGAAATTAATAGCGTTACTTTAAGACATTTTGGCGGTGTACACATTGAGTAGCGTACACATTCAGGTACCTTCTTAGTTTCATAACATTATTCCCAGATTCCTGACTAGACGGTGTGGCAAAGAAATCTGCATGAGCAAATGAAAAAACTGTAAAGGTCTTAAATTTAAGAAAATGATGAACTGTCACTCTGAGAAATAGTAATTTTAAAATGTGAACACTCAGGCACTTGACAATCGTTCTGAAGCTCAGCAGAAGAAAACAGGAAGCAAGAATCAGAGCTGAACACATCAAAGTCTCCTTGTTCATGATCATTCACCAAAGCCAGATCATTCACCAGAGATCTTCAAAGCTAAACAGCAGCAATCCATGAATGCCAATCATTCCTGGAGGAGGAACGGCCCAACTACAGGGAGCAGAGGGGAGGGTTACAGCATCTCTCAGACCACAGAAATTCTGTGAAGAACCTAAAAGCAGCATTTACCAATTTCTGTACTAGGTTTACACAAGATGTAGGCTATAGTGATCGGGGGGCCAAGATTAGGAGCAAGACATATTCCCAGCTCTGCTGACTACGAGTTGGTTCAAGCCTGATCTGCAAGAGCGCCATTAAGCTGGAAATAAGCTAGAAACAGTCAAAAGAAGGAGCCCTAGCTTCTTGATCACATAGCTTTAAAAACAAGTGCTGGAAATCAGACGACTGGGTCATCCCACCACTGCCATAGCAATGGGTACTGATTCCCCCACAACACTTACACTGCTCTCACTGGTGCCACCAGAAATCTCTTTGCTGGGTACTATATTTGAAGAGGGAACACGTACAGCCTGACATGTCCAAATTATATTTTCCAGAAGTGAACCCCACAGACTTGCTCTTCCATTTTTTTTCCAGTGGGCGCGTATGAAGGGAAATGGTGTACGTTTCAATGTCACCTGGCTGTTACACTTCAGAGCGTCACTCTGACGGAGGGATGGAGTAAACCCATTGGCTGTGCTGAGATACTAAACACCCTTCCCCAGCAAGGAGTATGCGTAGTGTCAGCATCATCAATAATTGCTCTTGAGGTTAAAAGAGGAGAAAGGCCCACAACAGCGAAACCACCCCCTCACAGCTGTAAATTACTCATCAATTGTTAATGTTGCAGCGCTGAGCCAGAGCTGACTCAGCTGTCATTGTAGTTGTGTCATGGAGAATTTCATTTCCCTCCTGCTGCTCCAAAATCCCCAGCGTTGGAAGTAGGGCTTAATTGTACCACAGCTAGTGGGAAATCCAGCCCAGGCATTATTGTTCCCAAAGACGACTGACTTCTTTTAGGGCAAAATCAGGTTAGAAAGAATACCAGTAATCAGATTCTGCTTTTTAGTACCTAAATTTCAAGGACTTTCTTGAAAATGTGGACAGTGTGACAACAGGGATCAGTACCCAGGTTTGTAGACATGTCATCAAGCCAATGACCAAGGTTTTCCTTAATCTAAGAACTCCAGTTTCTGACTAGTCAATGACCTCTTTGTGTCCTGGTTATAGTAATCCCATCTGCTAGTACCTGGAAAGACTGGGTAGTGGGACTTTGCAATTTGCTTTGTGAAGTCTGCTGGATATTTTAGATACCTCCACCACGTAAGGTGGTCCTACTATCCAGCTTCCTTCGGTGGTTAACAATGCTGACCCCCCACGTGAATATCTTCCTCCATGAAAAAGAAAACTAAACATTCTTAACCTGACCTTTTGAAAAGGAAATCAAATGTCTGTCAGTTCTCATGGGAGCTCTCTCGCTCCTCTCCAGTTTAATTGGAAGAGAAGAATCAGTCACGGCCTATGACTCTCAGATTCTCTTCTTGATGTCCAAAGACACATGGTCACCCTGAATGTATCAGGCCCGTATTCTTGCATCCTACGTTTGTGGGCTCAAAACAGTTTTTCTTCTTTTAAGATTAGCATTCTTCTTTCATGAAGCTTCTAATTTCCTTTCCACCAGCACACCAATAACTGCTTTTACCAGTCCTAAGCATGCAATATGATTTGTCATGTTGCACTACTCAGACTGAAATGTGTCACTAAGGAAATTTGGAATAATTTTTTTCTTCTAGCAAATTCAAACTGGAGGCAAATCAGGTAAATGTCTCCTTGCATTATACAGAGTAAAAATCTTTCTGAGTTCATAAGAAAAACTGACATATAGAGTTCGATATCAAAACCAGACAGCTAAATTCAGCTTGGTTTCCCATTCTGCAGCAGTCCAAACATCATTAGGATAAACAGTGAACTTTGAGCACAAAGCTTCAAGATGTAGAAATCCCATTTTCATCACCTGCTACAGTTGCCTTTGTTTTCTTTCAAAGCATGAAAGTCTCCCTGTATGGTACCAGTTAGGGCATTCATCAGTTGCAGCTCTCTTCTAAGTAACTAGCCCGGGTTTCTCAAAGGACTCCTACTAAGAAACATAGCCAGAATGGAGTTACTGACCTTTTGCAATGAAATCGCCTTCAGTGCTGCATGAATCTAGTAACAAGTGATAGAACAAGAGGAAATGGCCTCAAGCTGCGCCAGGGAAAGTTTAGGTTGGATATTAGGAAAAACTTCTTCACTGAAAGAGTGGTCAGGCCCTGGCACAGGTTGCCCAGGGAAGTGGTTGAGTCCCCATCCCTGGAGGTATTTAAAAGACGGGTAGATGCAGTGCTTGAGGACATGGTTTAGTGGCGGACTTGGCAGTGGTAGGTTAACGGTTGGACCTGATGATCTTAAGGGTCTTTTCCAACCTTAACAATTCTATGAATCCCCCTAGTTTTGTTACATTTTTGTTAGCCAAACCTTGCATCACTTGAGCTAATGCTCTGTTTCGAAAATTATCATTTATGGTATATTACTTGAAATTGCAGTATTCATATGAAACCATTGCTTTACTACAGTCCAGAAGATGCTCTCTCTCTTCCTCTCCCCTTTTATCTTCATATTTTAACACCTTACATTGCATTTGTAAAGGTATTTTTTTTTCAAGTACCTTCATTATGACAATTCACCTCAACAAACTGCATCTGGAGTCTCATATTTTTAGTGCATGTGATAGCCCATACACATATCAATCTACGTTTGCATCTGTGTATTACAGATTTAGATATATTTAAATGGCAATTTCTGTAGGTGTGAGGGTTTTGTGTTTTTTTTTTTTTTCTTTTTCCTTTTTTGTTGAACTCTTTAGATATTCCGTGTGGAGGCTTAGTCAACATTTCCTTGGAGACTGTCAAATATTTATGCAAGTCTCAGAGATCTCAATTTGAAATTAATGAAGGCTGCTCAGCCAGAACAATGACAAATCTATTCCATTTACCTGCTCAGCAGGAGGAGGCAGCAATACCTACAAAAAGGGAACCCATAGCATGTTTTTCTGTTTCTCAGGTTTCCAAAGGCCTCTGAGAAATACAGCAGAATCTTCCTTTTTGAAGAGCCAGGTTTATATATCCTACTTATCCCGAGAATCATTTGCTTATTTTTTTATCCAAAAAGGAGGGAACAGACAAAGTGGTTTGGTGACTGTATTTTCAAGATCAAATGACAGAATTCCTCTCAATACATGTGAGAAACATTGTTCTTCATTGTAATGAGCACCCCAGAAAGTTTTTCAAGGCGATTTAGGTCAGCAGAATCCTGAAATGATTTAGGGTGCATGGCTTTGAGCTGGATGCTGCAAAAATCTTGTTAGCCAACACTGATAAATGGGGAAAAGGAAATTTTCCTTTTAAGCATGGAATATCTTTATACTATCCTTTGCTAAACCAAAATTAAAAAAAAAATTAAAAGCCATAGTAAAAGCTATACTGACTGAAATAATTCAGAATTAAGTAAGTTCTCTCTTCCCACTGCTCTAAGGATGAAGGAGGACAACTGGCACTTGCCAGCAAGCAGCAGGACCATATAGTCTAAAGGGCTTATAAAGAAATTCAGGGCCACCAGATACAGTCTTATGAAGGTGCACTTAAAAGAAAGGAGTGATTTCCACCTCTTAAGGAACAAAAATTTGATAAAAGACTCAAGTACAATTTGAGAAAGGCATTTAAAAATAGAGAAAGAATTCAATAGTAAAAGTTGAAACTAGACAAGATTCAAAGATGAGAAAGCTTTGACTAAGAAATTAGCCCCTAGCTCCATCAGGAGTGGTGGTGAATTCTCCGTTCATCTTTTTACATCAATATGGGATATTCCTTTACAAGAAACCTAGTCCAACTTTGTTTAGCTAGCTGGTAGAAGGAACTAATTTGAGGAAAATCTAGTGGTTACCATTCAAGTGGTCAGACTAGGTGGATCACTGAAGTCAGTGCTGACTTTAAAAATCTATGAATTATCCGCAAAGTGTTCCAGTATACAGTGTAAATGATAGATGCACACTATGTAAAATTGTACATCATTGTGCGCAGATGTACTTACGTATGATCCCATCTGCGTTGTCCACATGCTTTGGTAAGTAGTGTGCCGAAAGATCACTCTGAAGGACTTCATCTGAAGTTGCTCTAGCTAAAGCAGCAGCCAAAAATGAGGGGCAATTACTGCAAAAGAAAAAGAAACACAGAAAGAAACCCACAAAAAGATATTTTCATCTGATTTAGCAAGGTAACTTGCAGTCAGGGAAATATATAACAATACTTTTCTATAAACAAAGAGGAATTTGAACCAAGATTTGTAAAACTTCTGATTCTTCTTTGCTAGACAGCACCACAACCCCTGCAGCAAGACCTCAAACTCACAATATGGATTTTAGTAACCCCATTTCACTCTTATGTTCCCTGTTTCTTAAGTTTTACTGTTCCATTTCATAACCTCTATTTAAATGCTTTTCAAATCCCCCTGAATCCCTTGAACTCCCCTGCAGAGTCTGTCATGCAGCCCTTGCTTAGCACACATTTTCTACATGTGCATTACATACTTTTCTCTTAAGCCCATTCTGTCATTTCTCCTAAGAATTAGAGTCAGCATTCCAAAGGGTAAGAGTTTTCAAAGTGTCCAAAACCTCACCAAGGGATGCTGAAAGTTATGGCAAACCCATAGGAGGTATGAAGTTGTTGTGCATAAGGTTAAAAAGCTCCCTCATGAATGATCTCTATCAAGAGTAAAGTGGCTTTAACTTGCTGTAGCTTAATTAAGCCTGATATCTCCCAAGGTTAATTAATCTATAGCAAACCAAGGCCACTTTAATGTACATTCTCTCATTCAAGAGGATTTTAATACCTCTTCATTTATGCATAACTTTGTATTTCCCATTGGTCTGCCTTAACTTCTCCAAGTGTCTCCTGCTGACGCAGCCTGAAACTTCCAGTTTCCATAGTTATCATCAGTTATAGTTATCAACGTCCTCCATAAAACGTGTCTATCATCGCAGGACCGCACAGAGACATGCCAGCTAATTTCAGTCTCAGAAACTATCCATCAACAACAGAATTCTGCGTCAGCTAGTCCGGGGAACAGGCAATGAGCACGCATACTTCCTTAACCTATTTCCTCTGCTTAGGCCCAGTAAGTCTGTTCGCATGCTTTTGGCACGGTTGGAGAGGGGGCGTTAGCCTAGAAGCATCAGTCCAACCAGATCCAGAGCAGAAAAACTTCTACACACGAAACCGGACTTGTCAGACTTCGTTCTGGAGCCTGAGAAGCACATGGCAACCATCACTTGCATTCACATTTGGTTCACTGCCCAGGAAAGCCAACTGCCATCCTAAACTGGCCCACATGTTGTAGCTTCAGCAGTGAAATCTGAATTCCAGAAAAAAATCAGATTCGCTACACTTGGGTTTTTTTGAAAAGCCATTTTACCATAAAGTTTTCCAGATTCTCGATACCAAATGCTGCTACAAACAGTAGGATTATATAACAGATTTAGAAAATGTACACAAAATAAGTCCTCCAACCCTCATTATTTACTATTCAACATATCTATAAATTATTTAAATACAAGATTAACAATAAATAGCTTTGTCCAAGTGACACATTGTCACGAGACAAGCTCTGACCCTTGAAGTTACGCAGAAAGCCACTCGTACCACGTTACTGCACCATCAGTAAGAGTATTTCCTAGAATTAGCAGCCAAGTATTCTGCTCACGCAGCACCTCCAAGCCTCAGCAACGTGCGCACTAATGAAGCACGACTGCTGGAGGAAATCAGCTGTCTTAGGACTGGCTCTTCCCAGCACAACACAGGATCTCTGATCCTATTTACATACAGCAATGCCCGCTGGTAAGAGTAATCAGCAAGAGGAAAACACACCGGGACCTCCTTTACTTCTGGTGCGTGTAGGAGCTGATTTTCTGTCTCGTCTTGTCCACCTTTATTTAGCTCACAAAGAGCAGGTTTTTCATTTCTATTATTAGCTCCAATACTCCAGAGTGGCGATACTGGTTACTGTTCACGTTACATGCAATTTCCATGTTATAACAAAAGCGAGAGACTGCAATGCCTGGGATAGAATAATTATGCCAGCAGTTAGCAACACCGTGAAGCCAACATTCTGAAAAAATGCAGAGAAAGATTAAGGTTCAGCCTAAATAACGCACAGCAGAAGAATCCGTGCTGAAAGCATTTACAACACAAGCCAGACAGAGCTCGCTTTGGGCACTAACGTAACAGGCTGTGCTAGCACCTGCGGGACTCCGAGCTTGTTTCCCAGCCCAAGGCTTACCTTCACCAGCTCAGTGCTGAAACTTTTTAGGAAAACCAAACTTGGTTTGTGTCGCTCATCAAGAACCCCTTAGGAACGTCCGCTGATGGGCAAAGAGGGAACCCGGTTAAGAACTGAGGCAATAGTAGTTGCTAAAATAGAGACTCAGGACCTAAACTGCAGAGAAAAAATACCCCCCGACACGAGGAACCTCGGCTCTGCCTGGGCTTGGAAGGTGGGAAGGCCGCGTCTATGAAGACCCAGAGTCATGAACACGCATATCTGAAATTTTAGATATTATTTTAACTGTAGTGACAAATTACAAAATTGAAAGGTGCCTTTACAGCGTATGTGGCTGGGCAGAGTATTTCCCCAATCAGCTCCAAATGCTATTTACATGTCCCTACAGCCAATGCTAGCAGTTTCACACAGGAGCTCTTTATCTAGCCAAAGAGTGCATTTCCATTACAATACCAAACCTACACAAAAAGCCGCTAAAGATGTTATTAGATAAATTAGAGGATTTTAAGTACATCCTTCCTGATTCTCTGGCAGCGTGGGTGTGTTTAGAACACCCACCGTTGCATTGCAGCAATCCTGGAATAACTCTGCCAAGGTAATAAATCAAGCCTAAAAGTGGGCCATTTCCATCAATTAAGTTTGAGAAAAACAGTCTGAAGTGGGCTTAACTCAGCCTACATATTATTCTGTTACCAGTTTGACACACAACTCTGCTCCTTCCTGATAGCATTAAGGTGGTGAAGACTTTCAAACTTTTTCTCTGAGCTATTCCTCTGTGCTGTAAATCTAATATAAGGTCTCCTACTAAAAAAAGAAATGGCAAATTTAAAATTCTTATTGCATGAAAGTTCACCATTGGGGTTTGAGTGACTTAGCAATTTTGAGGCAAAAGGTAGAGAAAATAAATCAGCTGAAGGCTTTCCTTCTATGTCTGGCCACTCTTTGTCCTAATAATAACAGCTGCCTGCCAAAGAATTAATTGTCCTTGACATTTGTTCATCACAAAGCTTCTTATGTAGCTGTTAGAGGACTACGCCATGTAAGCAGGGAAGTGACCAGATGCAGACAGATGACTTCTTCTTCCTGATCAGTACAACTCAAAATTCACTTCTCTTATTTGGCTGCTGAGAGGACTTTAGTTGAATTACTTCTCCCCTTCAAGGAACAGCAGACTGCACTGGAGGGTTTTTTTACTTCTTTTAAAATAGATTAGATGTTGAAGTCAAACCGCTGTCAGGACACTTCATTACTGTTACAAGAAGACAAATGAAGAATCAGGTCTAGGATCTTTGGTTTTATCACAAAAGTGAACATTCAGGTGAGCACCTACAGCATCCCACAAAACAGCAAAGACCCACACTGGAACAATCAGACTTTGCCACGCTGGCAGTCCTCACCTGTCCTCACATCTTTTACACAAAACAAGAAGCAGCAGACAGGATCCATGGGGACATGGGACGTGCATTGCGTCCTGCTGCTGGCGTAATAAGGATCACCTGTTGGCTGCTGAAAAGAAATTCTTCTGCCATATTCTAGATGCTCAAATGTTATTAGTCATTAAGTTATGACAAACTGAAACTGGGAGGGCACTATCTTGTTTAGCAGAGGGCTGTGAGCTAGAATGCCTAGGTCTATTCATAGCCATGCCACTAATTCAGCAGCTGACCTTGGACGAGTCACTTCACCACTCAGACCTTCAATTCCTCATCTACAAACAAGGGCTGATAATGTCGTTTCCTGGGGGAGAGGAGAAGGAGGAGGAAGGCTGTAGAAAGCTTAATTCAGTGTTCGTAAAATACTCTGAGATTTCTAGATAAGAGCACAACTGGAGGGAAAAATATCAAGATGATAGTGGGAGATATTTTTAATATATACAAGATTTATGGAGCTTTCATACTTTTTTCTCGCTCCATATTCTCTGTTCTCATACGCTGCCAAAAGTGCTAACTGGAACACACGGGCAAACAACAGCTCTAGACAGCCAGGTTTAGTCTGGTGCAGACAGCTAACTCACAGTCATAAACGACTGTACGACGTAAACACATTTTTAGAAAAGTTCATGCATCTCAAAAGGGGAAAACAACAAAAAAAGACATCAAGTTCTTAAAACTCAATAATGCTGGTGTTCCTGGAGCATTAGCACTGCTGATGGGAAAATGATGCTATGGGCTCATTACTGCCCCTGACCAAAATACACAACCGAGTGCCACCAGTGCTGAAAATACTTAACGCTGTCATGGTCTGGTGTAACCGATGAGGCATCACTAACCCAAATAAAGCAGGAAAAATGGACTGAAATGTACTGGTGCCTTTCAAAGGCCAAAAGGGTCAGTAAATCACAAAACATACAGTGTTCCTGTTACCTCAAGAATCCCCTGACGTTACAGAACAGCAATTGTTTTATTTAGAATGAAACATGATTTAAATAGAAATGCTATTCAATCTGCTGAAACACAAAACAAATCCACAGGCAAACAGTATAAAGCATCGTATAGAGTTTCACACAGCAATCCAAGACCAAGAACATGACCTGAAAAGAACCAAGTACAGCACATTCCCATAAGGCCTATAATTTACTGTGTTAGTAAAAGACTTTGTAGGGATGACAAGCTAACTGCACCCTTTCCAAAAGACATTACACTGGGGATGCAGTTTGGTAAACACTCCTGCAAACTGTTGCAAGTTCTTGTTAGAAAGCAAGTTTTGCAAGATTCAATTTAAGAAAAACCTCATTTGTCCCCAGCCTGTATTTACAAAACACTCCAAAGCCTCATGAGACTTCTTCCAGATGGAGCTTCTTATACAGTCTGGAAGCTCTTTGAAGAAGCCTTTAAAGTCTTTATTATTGAAAGTTCCCATGCTGTGAACTGCAGCAGTAATGAGCAGAGAAATTCTTTGGGAAGATCCTTTGGCTGTATACCCAGCCCTCCCTTCAGCCGCCTCCTGTTCCAGTGGCCAGCCAGAAAGACAGGGTACCAGCTGGGGGGCTTCTGTTTGTCCCCTAACTCCTGGAAGTCAGACAGGACTCAGAGAGGAATATTCTGTTAAGCAGCCCTTATACCCCAAAATGCTTACGGATGTGTCTTCTAATTATGCCAAGCGAATGCTATTTCCAGCTCCTGTCTCTGCAGGTTCTCCTCTCCTTCCTCACAAAGCATCACCGCTCTACTCTGACCTGTGCTGTTCTGTTGCTTTGCACAGCTGGGGAAAGTTTTGATGCTTATTTAAAGCCTGGTCACGGTGGACAAATGGAGTATGGTTATTTTCCTAACACATGGTGAAACCCTGCACTAGATTTTAGCTGCTGCAGTGAGTTACTAAAAAAAACCAGCACAAACACACAAAAAAAGAAACAAACAGAAAAAACAACGCACCTTTTAAAAGACTGCATAATCAAAGCTCCTTGAGAAGTCATTTGAGCTGGCAGTGTTGAGACAGTAAAGATGCTTGATAAATCTGTTTGAAGGAGCTGAAAATGTGCTACACAAGGAAGCTGCTATCTATAGGCTTCACAGAGACATCTGCCTGGTCACATTCAAAATTATTCTGTCCTTGTGGTGACAGTTGTAAGCAACAGAAATATAATACACAACCAATACAAAAATACGCTCTTTCGGATGTGTTTACCATGCCCATATTCTATACAGACACTGCGGTGGTACCTCTTTTTTACTAAATATTTAACCTTTTGCATTGTGCTCACTGCCATATTCTAGAGAGTATGATCATGTTTACATAGATATTCTCCTGCAGCTAAGTCTATCTTAACTGGACATTAAAAAAAAAAAAAAAAAAAAAAAAAAAGAGGTGCACTGCTCATCAGATAACATCTTCAAGAGCTGGAGTAAGATACTTCAACATACCAATCAGACTTTCAGTATTTATCACTGTATTTATTACTGTATTTATTTTGCAATAGCTATATCTTACTTGTCAAAGCATTTACGGAGGCTATGGTCTCAGGAATGTCCTAAAGACTCCACAGATAAATATAGTGAATGAGAATAAAATTACTTTTGTAGGAACAATATTTTCCCTTTGCAGGTTCTTATTAGGCTCGAAGATTTTGCTGACGGTGAATATCTCAACTTAGTTGCAATCATTGAAAGCCTATCTCATAAAATAGAATAAAACCTTATATGAAGCTCATATTTGACAGCTATGACTAAGATAGGTGAAAATACTTTACAGTCTCAATTTTAAAATAATTATCTTAAAAAAAAACCCCAACAATTTAAAAATGCCTTTAGAAATAACCTGTTAACTATCACTTGTTAACCACTACAAATCAAAGATATTGGTTTTGACTTGTTCACAAATTAAGATCTAATCTGAGATTAAAAACATTCAAATTCTTTCCTCATTTTTTAATGCAATAGTAAGAGTCAACAAAATGTTCTCTTCAGTAAAGGATATGTGAAATAGGTATGAATGGAAACCTCTAGGAAACCACGGTTGGTGATCAGATGGGAAACATTTGCAAAACCACAGAACTCAATTAGAGTGCGTTGGCGCTGATCCCACAAAAGAGCTCAGGTGCTCCACTCCTCTGTCAGGGGTTTTTGATAGGATGTTATACATAGTACAAGTAAAGACAGTGCTGTGCTGGATGGCACATCAAACTAATTAAAAAAAATCAGGGCAGAGAGCAAAATTAAAATACTGGCATGAAGAAAAATAGATTGAAGAAATAAATGAAGAAAAAAAAATTGTTCATGGAAGCATGATTGCAAGAGCATGGTTTATATATTCTTTTACTCAACTACCTGGGAGACCTGGCTGCAAAGGGATATCCTACCTCGTTTCTCCAGTCAGAGCACTGCAGGCGAGTGCAGCTCAAATTCCCAGCCTCCGAGGTCCAGAGGCAGCTGGCACTACATTTGTCAGTGGGTGCCAAATCTGAGATCAGGCCCCTTTCCAGCTATGCTCGCACACACACTCAGCCTCTCTCGCACCAACGTGTTTCAGAACACATCTAACACGGGCTTTCTAGCACACTACTGCAAACATCTTCCTCACTAGAAGCTAAATAAAGGCCAAGTAAGAGGTGTGACGCCACCAGAAAGAGCAAGCCCAGGCGCCCTGCAGATGTGCACGCTCTGCCCCTTGCCTCCCCTCTCCAGCAGGGCCGGTTTCCTCGGAGCCCCCCACATCACCATCTGTTTTACAGGACAAACTGCACACGCCGGGAACTCTGACACTGCCAGACAGGTCCATCAGGGCTCAGCCCTCCCTGCCCTTACCTTGGAGGGGCCATTCTCACCCACCCTGTCGCCAGTTTTCAGAAAATTGACAGGTATTCAGTTATCTTTCAGACTTCAACCCATCTTTTGAATTTGACTGCAATTGGCCTGCAAGGTTAAGCTTATCAGTGGGAGGAACCTGATGGGCAGACAGACTGAGCAAGCACAAAAGCCTTGTTCCCTTACAAACCCGGTTTTTGAAATCAACTTCTTGGAATGATGCTACTAGAATTTCATCTGACAATACAGGTCGTTAGGGGAAACCCTTGACTTTTAACATACTATCTTCAACACATGAATTAGATGGAGACCTGTCATCCATTTTCTGCTGTGTAGCAAGTCACTGCTTCCTTTCTCCAGAGGGGTAAGTGCATCTGACAGTACATAAAGCTAATGAAATGTAAGCAAGACAAAATAAAAAGGTCACCTTTGTCTCTCTGATGAGGTACAATGTCATGAAGGCCAGTGTATATTTAAAAATAAATGGTTGCTGACCACAAACCACTCCTAAGCATTTGTGATTTAATGACTGTCACTAAAATGCGATTGACACTAAAGGGGTGAACTGTGAAGAATCCAAACTACCTAAAACAGCTTCTACGGAGCTATTCTGCTGAATAGATTGTCTGTATATTATCTTTGAAACCTAATTCTATGATTTCTCTAACTCATTCTCACAATATGGCAGTTCTGAGGTTACTTATATTTCAATCTCTGTAGAGCTGATGCTACCTGCATTAAAGGCTGCTTTTAAAATGACAGAAGTTGTCTACTATAACATGAACAACCCTTAAAAACCTAAGATTAATCTTCCAGGAGCTGAAAGCCAAATTACTGCAAGAAATTGAATTCCCAGAAGTGACTGTATGATAGTTTTCTTCATTACATCAAAGAACTGAAGATACAAAGTTTGCTGTTGAAAATCATATTCCAGCACTAGAGTCCTTCACACCCGTATTATATCCATCTGTTATTAAAAGAAAGGTAAACCTAGACTTTGAAGGAATGCAAAGAGAAATAATTTTATTACAGAAATGGACCAGAATCCGTGAACCTCAGTTACAACACTGAGATGACAAGGATGTGTCTATATAGCAGTCTCCCCCTATCTAAATCAGAACCTTTTCTATCTGAGCAGCAAGATTCTGAGGGATTGGATAGTCTTTTATGAAATTTTAATTACTGCTATAAAGTGCATTTTACGAAATTATAAAAATATTATTATAAAATTTTAAAAATACCAGCAAGCCACTTATTTGATGGACATTTATTATAAAGCTTAGATCTTTAGGATTCGGCTATGTAAATGCAAACACATAGGAAAAAAAAAATCTGTATATACCCTATCGTTACTTAATCAAAATAAAGATAATTTATTGGAATTACCCATACATGTGACTTTCAGGAATTTCTACTGAGATAAAAGATCCTTCTGGGTTTTGTTGTTATTGTTTTACAGGGATTAGCTTGCATATTTACATGGTGCATTCTCTGTTCCAACAGAAATGCTTAGCATTGGAGTGACGTGCCTACCTTGTAACGGGAGTCTTCTGACTGCCATTCTAAAAACCAGTCACTGCCTACTTAGCATCTCCGTGTCTGGAATGGTAATGAAGCCTACATCTATGCGAGATGCATGCTTACCTGAAGAAGTACGTTTCTTAACTGGAAACCCAATGTCAACAACAGTTATCTCATAGTGAGTTTCTCTGCTAGACTGAGGCCTGTTTAAAAGCTCTACAGGACATTCAAAATGTCATTGATTTTTCTCTCTTTGGCTCTCAGTCAATTTGAAAGTCAGCATAATTCAATATCTTTCTACTAGTTCCATTAGCAAAGAAAGGGAACCATGCTTCAATCTATGCTGCCTTATTGGAAAAAGTAATTTAATTTTACATCTGAAAGTGTGCCAGCATCAGCATAAAACTGTACACAGTATACATAAAATTTAATTTATAAATTCTGTATTTTGTCAAGCCAGAATGAGATGCTGTCTAAAATCAATGAGAGTGTCCAAACTTGCTCTGAAGATATTTACATATATTCTTTTTATTTCAGGTATTTTATGTTCTAGTCAGAGTTTTTGATGATTTTTCTCCTTACTATAAAATATAATGACATACTATCTCGAAAAGTTCATGTTGCAGAAAACCTTGTTGCAGCAAGCATGCTTTGCTCCTAAAAGTTCAGGCATATCATTTACTTACCACTGATTCATCTCCTACTTTTTCTCGCTGTTAAAAATAAACTTTCACTGATACTTCCCTTAACCTGAAGAGATATACAGTACAAATCTGACGTGTCCAGAAATAAAACTTAAATAAGAATCACCCAACGCAGAGCATCTATTTTATTTTGGATCAGATTAACATGCTGAAGTCCTTAGATTACTAGTCAAAAAGAAAAATGTTTTGTGTTGTTATAGTTAATGACTTAATTTCACACAAATGAAACAAAATGCTACATAGCAGCACATACCGCTCTCTTCATTTATATCCCTACTGCAGATCATCATTAAGGCAAACAAATGTAAAATGACTTCTTTAAAAAAGGGTGAAGACAATGAATCTACAGTGCCCATTCAAATGAACAACCTTCAGTAACACCACACAGAGCTAGTCCCCAAATAATTGTGCTTGGACTGTCTTCATGAAAATGAGAAAAAAAAAAAGCTGCAGGCTAGGATTTTCAAATGGCATTTGATCACTTAACTTCTTTCAACCCATTGAACAAACATCAAATATGAGGCAAAACACACCCCAGAAGATTTATGACCACTGAGTCAGCAGAGAATGTTCTCTCGCTCCCTTCTCACTCTTGTGAAACGCAGTTCATCATACAAATGGCTTGGGTGTTTATGCCAGCTGTAAGATTAGATAATTAGTCATCTGAGTCCTAGATGTCAACTCTTTTGTGATACAAAATTTATTCCAAATGCATCATTTATAATCAGTTGACTTGCAAAAGCATTCTGGTGTTATACAGTAATACATCTTATGATGTACAGCCAAATATCTGACACTCTGTAGTAACAGATTCTGTTTCTGCTGTAGCAGAAACTGATCTTAGCCCTTCCAATGACTGATCTTAGCCCTGCCTGATCTTAGCCCTTCCAATGACTCAATTTTTTGTCTGCAAAATAGGGATAATGATATTGACCTCTGGAAAACAATTTCAACTCTAATGATGAACAGTACCAAGAAGGGCCAGATATTATTAATGAACCCTAAACCAGGAATGGAACAAGAGAACAGCAATTCACTTGCACCGATCACCAGAAAATACTGCTGCTCTTCTACCTACTTTCTCTTGAGCATGACATGCAAGATAATCAAATTAAAAGCAAACATGAAAAGACTATACAGTACCTTTAAAAATAATTTAACAGATAAACATAAAACTACAAGGAGATTCAAACATTATACAGTGGGGCAAATTAAAGATTTTAATGGAACCTCAATTTCAAAATTACTGACATTGATGCACACAGAAGAAGATGCCAGAGGGATAAATGGGGCTCTAAGATCAGGGCTCTTTTAAAGGAATAAACCTTTACTTACTCCAGAAAGATCACATCCTAATTCCCACTGTCACTTGCCCTTTGCAGAATTGCAAAGAATATTGGCGGGTTTAGGGTTTTGGGTTTTTTTCTTTAAAGAATAATCAAAATGTTTTAGCTATTCTGTTTCACATTAAAGTCCCTAATGCATTCTGTTCTACTGAGCCACATAGTTATTTCAGTCATTCTTAATAAATAACAGTTGCCAGTAGTAGTTAAGCCAACAGATCTGAATTATTTATAGTGTTGAGGAACAGAATGGCAGATAAAATGCATTAGGGCTTTCAGTTGTTCTTGCCTGAATGACACAATGGCAGCCTTTAGACGTTTTTCCACAGGCTGTAAAATATTCTGCTTCCAATCCCGATTTAAAAGATTTCCTAAAGAGACAACAGCCAAACCTACTGCTATCCATCTTCAATAATCACATTCATGAAGAGCAGGTAACAGAGAGTCTCCCAAATACAGTACATTATTAAAAAAAAAAAAAAAAGAAGAAAAAAAAGGCACAGACTTTGATTTGATTGAACAGGTCACATTCAAACTGCTATTTAGTATTATTAACCAGAATTTATTTAGATGTTATTTAGCATGGCTCTATACCTTCCAGTTAATGATCTAAAAGCACCTCATAGTGTTGAGCTCAGTGTTTCTCTTCTCCTTTGCCTATAATCCCTCTTCCCTTCAGCTGGAAAAAAGCACAGATATAATCTTCATTTTACAATGGGAAATCCAGCTTGACATTCAAAGGTGAAACATGGAAATCCCAAGGCCTGTCTCTCCTCTATGCCTCTTTTTTAAGAGACCACATCATGAAACATCGAACACACAAAACCAACAGAGACAGAAATTATCTTGACAATACCTGACAAATTATGTTAAACACAGTAGTTGAGTTTATGCTCTTTGTGGCTTAAAAGATGCATTCAAATATCTGTCTTGATTGATTGATGGGAAAAGGTGCCTCTGCTGGGCTATGTGTGGGTAGAAATTTGGGGGAACCTCTTGCTTTCCCTCCCTGTACTGACATCATAGGGGACTGCGCCGGTGCGAAATTCACAATACATAATCGATTCACAAGGAGAACCGTGCCCACAAATGACAAGGAGAGATTCACACTCAAATGCTGCAGAGAGAAGAACTGGGGGAGTAGTTGTAGAAACATAAGCTTAAACCAAACAGTTTTCCTTTTATAGTTCACCTTCTGCTTTCTATATGGATCTATTTACAGCAGGAAATGCTGCAAATTGTGGCATCTCTAAGGAGTAAAAAGAAGAAAAAAAAATGAAAACCTGGAGAGGTAAAAAACAAAGCCTCCTCCTACCAAACACTAAAGAAATAAAGGGGGAAAAATACCACTTTCAGGGCATGTCAGGTTATTAAAGCATCTGAAACTGGCTCCATCACATGTTAGATTGTAGGAATGAGACATAGTATCCAAACCGTCAAGGAGGCTCAAGTGACACAGATCTCTGTGCTTCCCCACTCCCCCTTCCTTGGCTTAGCTTCCCCACTCTCCCAGTTCAGAGGCTTATTTAAAATCTGCACTCTGATTTTACTGAGACACTTGTATTGAAGATTCCATATGTCACAGGAGTGGCCATGCTCAAAAGATGAAGGATATGGCTTTTGCTTTGGGTAAAGCAGGTCCTGAGCCTGCGTAACATACAGCTTGCCTGCAGTATGCATCTATATATAGCTCTTTTTGCGCACAAAGGCTATATGAATTGATTCTGAACAAGCTGAGGATTTTGAACAAGTCTGCAGTGCTGTAGCCTCTCTCCCATCCTGAAAGGTACAGTGAATTATTTAAAACTTGGAAAACATGTCCTAAAACTATTTCCAGCACCATTCAAAAACAAGTCTGTGTACACATTCCAATCACTGTTATAAGGTCAATTGAAAATAAGAGCTGTTAGCTTTTATAGCTATGACATTACAAAGTAAATCTCGCAAGATTACAGACATTGTTTCTCTACCACGGGCTTCTCGATACAACACAAATTGTACCCGCCTATTCACCAAAATTTGGGCTTTGTTTATGCAAAAGAGTCAGTCTTTTCTTAAAAACTTATTTGTTCCATTTTACTTTGTATGAGCAATGTTGGATTAACACATTCAATTCACCCACCTCAGAGGCAATAACGCTGCCCCCAATCTATTTCAGCTCATGTAAGAATAACCCAATGCCTCTTCTTTCTCTCTACCCCCCCCCAAGAAGACTATCGTCTTTTCCTGTAAGTTTATTATTAAACCTGTGATCTCTTCAGAAGACGGACGAGCTCTAAATATAAGGAAGAACCTGTTACATAATACCTCAAGAAAGGAGCAGCACACAATGGCCTGTAGACAACCCGAGCCCGAGTAAACTAAAAGTGGAAAGGGGATGAAAATCTGTATTATTGTCTTGCCTTTGCCCGGTGCCTGGACTTAGGTCCATCCTTTGTACAGTCAAACATAGAGTAGGACATGGAATCATGTAATACGTGTGTAAAACTTAGTTTCTTACTTCTATGGAAGAAAAACAAATGCAAACAAGCAACATTATCTGGAAGTTAATTCAGGATCTGGCAAAAACTTGCTCAGATCAGAGACACCTTCCTCAAGCACAACAGAACTTGTTTGAAGCGCCATGAAGCAGGATTGTAAATAATACACTACTGAGGACTGACTCACCCACGGTGATGAGTAGGCTCAAAGCTTCTTCAAATGGAGCAGTGTCACAGTTATAATCAGCAGTTAAAAGAGTTACTTAGGAGTCACACTATCAATTACAATGGTAATACATATTCAGGGAGTAAGTGATATGCAGACAGAGAGAATATGAAATCAAAACATTAATAAAAAATAAGGAACCTTTGGAGACAAATGATTATCTTCTATATCTACAGTGCTTTATACATTCCCAAATGATTTAGAATCTAAAAATAAATGATTACTTCTACCAGCACTGACATACAAGCTACCTTGGATGAAAAACAGCAAATTGCTAACCGTGGACAGAAATATTACACAACTGTTTTGAACAAACAGCAAAAAATGGACCATGCTAGAAAGAACAGCAGGAGTCTATACAGGAATTTAAGTTATCCAAGGTAAAATTTAACCAGAATAATGTGAATATCATCTTGATTTTCTACACCTATGATGCGACTTTGAATACAAATGAGAATGGTTGGAATCCTCTGCCTGCCTTGATATCTCATCCCCCAATCTGCATCATACTTCTCTCACCATTCTTTAGCATCATACTGAGACACTGACTTGAAGGAAAATACTCAACATCTGTAGCTGAAATACATATACATATATACGTATGTGTGTGTGTGTCTAAATATGAAAAATCACCACAAACTCTTTGGGAAAAGAGGGAAGATTACGAAAACGGGTAGAAGATTGAACGTCACACCCAAAAGCATGCAGCTAACCCAGAAAAGGCATCAATAAGACACCGTGCCAAGTAATATTTTGAAAATTAAAAATGCAATCAATTCTGCCCCCAAAAACACACAGCCAGTACCAACTCTAGCAATGATAATGGCCTTGAAAAACTAAAGAAACAAAGAGGCCTCCGAAAGGCACAGTTCTGGACTAAGGGTAGCAGTAAACGGGAACAGTAACTATGTAATCACAAAAGAACAAATTCAGGAGGAGGCAATCAAGTAAAGATTAAATACAAGTATGTTTTCTTAGTCGGAACAGAGAATCCTGTGAAAGAGTTTAGACCATGAGAAGAACCATGAGAATGAGAGAATTTTTAACTGTCAACAAAACACCAGATGTATTAAAAAAAAAAATCTGTATTCTAAATCCACACTGAAAAATAGCAATGAATTATTTTTGTGGGATTTAGCTGTAAAAGACTGCTAATAGCATGCAATTGGATTTATCAGAAGTACAGTCAGGCATCACAAAGATTGCCTCAAGGGCAGATAGTCTTCAAATAAAAATACAGGTGGTGCACCTGCATGAGTGAGCTTTTTAATGATGCATGGAGTCAACATAAAAGACACAACTGCGATTGGTTAGATTGAAAATAATATACCAAGGAAAAAAAAAAAGATTAGGAACACCAGCTGAGCTCGGAGATAACATAGGAAAAGTTACTGTTAAAGCAAGATTTAAGTTATAATAACACAGCGGTAGTAAATTGGAAGATGTAACATGATAGGAGACTGAGCGCTGCTCCCAGTTCTGCATCTGATAAATGACACTTCTGCTGGCAAATCATTTAATCTCCACACATCCATCCATCTAGGTGTCAAATAGGTTTATTGCCTTAAAATTTCAGAAGAGTACTGTGAAATTTAATTCATTAATACCTGGAAACTGTGCTTTAATCCTTGGATAGAAGGTGCTGGGAAAGGAGACCATATTACAAAATTAAGACTACCTAATAAAATATTATTGTATTTACTTTAGTGAACTCCTCATCCATCTCTCTCCTGTTTCAGTTCCTGGGTTCCACAGCACTTCATGACTTTCTCATTTCTTTATCTTGGGTTGGTAGGATGAGAGCTGCGGTCACAAACCAGGAACATCAGTGCTGTCCATGGGATGGACAATTAGCAGTTGCTCCCGTAATATACAGAGAATATAGGAAGAATCCTACTTCATCCATGTGGTCACAGATATTATTCTAAAATCTTATGCTAAAAAGTACTGTAAAAAGCAGATTGAAAACTACAGGGGGTATGAAAGAGTAACCTAGGTCCAAATCTTTCCTGAAGTTACCGAGAATGAAAAGTTAGGGGCTTGATTTGGCATGAGCTGAAGACATTAAAAACTTCCAGAAATGCAAATGAAGCACATTGCATAATTAAACTCAGCTATTCCCTTTAGAATGAGGGAAAAAAACAAACCCTAAACTTCCAAAAATCTTTACAAGTGTAAAATATTGTAGGTTTTTATATGTGCAGAAAAAAGGCATATTCAGTCCTACACTGTCTTTAATGGTTAGACATATATTCATTAGCTCTGCTTTTCTATTTCAAAACTAAAATTCTAATTCAAGTTAGATTAATAAACCACAGCAATATGAAATAAGGAGGGATGCAAAGGCAGCAATATGAACTCCTCAGGGATCAGGGAAATGAAACAAGTATAATATGTTATAGTTTTGTTATAAAACCATAATGGACTGGTGACAAAAATCTCACCCTTTTATCAAAAGTCTATGTTTTTTAATATTCAACCTATTCTTTTTGATCAGGGCTGGTTATATAATTATCAGCCATGCCACATTTTTGCTGAAATCATGCATTTGATTTATAGATTTTTATTAGTACCAAAGACAGCGAGAAAATCAATTAATCCCCAAATAAAGTATAGCAAGGTTTGAGCCTTAGCACTGATACACTTTCATAAGGGCTAGATGGCAGTAAAAGAAAATGCTTATGACAATAAAATAGAGACATAAGCTCAAGTAACCACAAAACAAAGAAAGGGAAAACAATTCACACAAGAATGCAAATCCACCTCACTCTGCCATTCAAAGCCAAGACAGATCATGCTCTCTTACCAATGAGGACAGCCCGTGGCAGGAGGTCTGAAAAATCCAATAAGGAAAACTGCCCGGGTCCCCTGTTTATAGCTATATATATATTCTTGATATTTAGCACAGCTTGTCAAGAATAATGCAGTATTGCACCATTCTTCATGAGTCTCATCTGCCTTTTAGCTATGAGTCACCATTATATTAAGAAAAAGGGAGCTTAATTTAGACAACACAGAAGGGTAAATTACATATTTTCTTAAGGCTTCTGATCCAGGGGGCTACATTTTTTTTTATTTTAATGTCTCACTTCTCTCATCTTCCCCTCTTTTTTTTAACCAAAACTATGACAATTTCATTAATCTTCACTAGGCAGCATCACAGGAAACAATCATAGTCCTGGACATGAGGGAAAGGGGTTTCTACATTTGATGGAGGACTTTATATCTCCGCTACGCCCCCTCTCCCACAGGAATGACTTAAAGGAACAAAGCAGTATTCCTTCAGTATTCTTCCTCCTGCAAAATGTATTGCCCCAATCTACCTAGCAAGAAGGAAAATGGAAAAACTGCAAACAAATATTAGCATTTATAGCAATTTCTTAAACACAGATCTAGTCTTGTTAGAAAGAAAATGTCTGTTTTGATAGCAAACTTCATTTAGGCTGGAAAAGGAGGAGTATATGTGCCCTTTTTAGTACATGTGTTGAGTTTAATGTGATCTCGATTGAAAACAATAGCAAATCTTACTGTTTTTAACACCTCAGTGATCAAAGCTTTTCTAGTAGCGGTTATGAAAGGTTTGCAAGGAAGAGAACAATAATGTACAATAAGACATGTCTGAGTAATTCTTCAGGTTTGGATATCTGCAAAACCTTACCAAAAAAGAAAGAAAGAAAAAAAATTACTAGAATGATTGAGATTAATTTGCATACTTGCTATTACAATAATTAAAGACATCTTTCTTATAACATGAATGTCTCAGGCATTTCATTCATAAGGGAGATTGACATGCTGATATATTTTACTTCCCAGTTAGAAAGTATTTCTCTTTCATCGCAGCTAATCTGTGGAATTTATTAAAGGAAAATAGTGAGAAAGACTGATAAGAGAAAGAAATGGTGAATAACTTTAAGTCGGGACTGCAAATACTTCTGCATCCTATATCCACCACAGCCTTCAATATGGGACCAAGATGGCAGAAATAATCAGACAGTTGCTCCTCTCTGTCCTCCCCATTGATTATCTTTTCACTCTCCCACATCCCACCCCTTGAGGCACACGCAATGCAAACCGACTCCTCTGGTCACACTTCTGCTTTCTCTTGCCCAAGTCTGATGAGCTTATGATTAAGAGAGAAGACCTCCCAGCGTTTCTTTGGACATCCTTCCAGGACAAACTATTTCCGCCAAAAGGGACTGTTGTGATGCGAAGGTGCAGAAAAAGACAAAGAAATGTGAAATGGTCAGATAATAGAGGAAATAAGAGGAAAAAAAGTCCTGGCTGTACTACAGGATGTTCCAGTAATCAGCCTCTGTATATTTCCTTCAAAGCTTCACCATTGAAAATAAAATGCCTGTTGAAGAAATGCCTGTATTTTAAGGAATCTAAAATAGCAACCAATTAAAAAAAAAAGGCAAGCTGATTTCTCACTACATGCATTTAATATTATGTTGTTTCCTGATGAAATCCTTAGTAAGTGGGAGTACTCAGGGAGACACTTAGATTTACATAAATTTGAGACAGAAAAAGGCTGTTAGACTAAGTCCATTGCATTGCATGGCTGGGATTGAGTCTTCCAGTGGAAGTTACATCAGCCTCCAGACAGACACGGTGCTCAGTCTCAGGCAAAATGCATAATTTAACTTCAGAATATGTTCTTAAGGCCATTCTGCTGCCCTCTCCTTTATACCATTAGCACAATATTTCAAGGTTGTTCATGCATAATATGTAAACTCTAAGTTATGATTTTACCTTGCTTTTAAACAAATAAAACATACATAAGCCCATTCTGTCATTGCACATAAATTTTAAATATGACTACATGCCATTTCTGATAACCTGATTTTTACCCCTCTTTTAAAAGGAACAGTACACATATCACAGCAACACTCAGCAGTTAATGCAATTCAATACAAAACTACACAAAATTGTAAAAATGCATAGTGTAATTTATTTAAAAGTTCTGCTAGACTCAATTTGATATAGTGCATCATCGCAGAGTGGAATAGGTAATGAGTTCTTATGATTTTTACCCATTATGGCCAGTAAATTCAAACATTAGTAACTCTCTTATAAGAAACTTCATCTGCTAAAGACCTCAGTGGAGCCTAAGCCACTCACCAGAAGATGCCAGGATTCTCAGCTTGGCAAATGCAGAAGAGATTCAAAAGAATCATCCGTTTGCTTTTTTCGCACAAAAACCCCAATGCTCTACGATCAATTTCTGTGTGTAAAGAGATCCAGGATAGAAATAGCAAGGAGCATGCATGGCAATGCTTGTTGAAAAGAGTTTACCGAAAGAACAGATAGAAACTGGCAGAACAAAATTCAAATGTGCACCACAATTTTCACATCAAGATGACTCCTTTGCAAGGCGTATTCTTTCAGACATTCCTATATTTTTACTGGTTAAAATTTAACTTCCCTTGGGGGGGCGGGGAAAGACATTCAGATTTTAAGAGAAAGATGTAAGATCAAAGTATGAAGAAATCGGAGGCTGTAATAAAAACCAACAGATGGCTAAAGAGTGAATGCACGCCCCAGTTCACTTCTGGGCCCCTGGTACCATTCTGAAGCCAATGACGTCAGCAGAGCCCCTCCAGTGAATTCAGCCCCACCAACACCCAAGGGTCACGTATTACCCTGCATGTGCTGAAGATGAGATGTCTTGCACAGGCAGTGGCTACTCACCAAAAGAACACTCAAGCTGCAGCCGTTCTGTACATACATGCGTACATCTTGTAATGCCTACTGGATTCAAGGAATAATGTCTGTTTTCTGATTTTTTTTCCCCTTCAACCAGCTAATAGCCAAACTACTTCAGCTGCAATAAAGATCTTAGTTTTAAAAATGCAAATGTTAGAGGGAAGCAAAGAGCAATGAGAATGATCAAAAGTTTAGAAAATGTAACCCATGAATAAATGATGATGCATAAGGAAACATGATAATTCACATAGGAAACAATGAGACAGATAAAGACATTATATTGTTTTCTGTGTTAATGAGGAAAGGACAAACATTATTGAAAAAATTAACAGGAGAGATTCAGATTAGGCAGTAAGAAAAACTTTCCACCTGTAACTAAAATTACCAAGAACTGGAATAGCCTGCATAAGGAGGTTGCGGGATCTCCACTGCCAGTAATTTAGAGACGAGGTCAGAAAAGTCCTCTCAGGATACGGTTTAGATTTAGCTAGTTCTACCTTGAGGTAGAAAGATGGACTAAATGACCTCCTGAGCTGCTTTTCAGCCCTATTTTCTATGGTTTTTCTATTCTATTAAAAACATGTGAAATTTCCCTTAGCTCTTTTCCTTAAAAGGAAGGAGGGTAATTCAAGAGACACGGTGTCTCCAGAGCATAGCCCTTATTAATTAACCTCATAACGTAACCTGCAGTAACATTGTGCAATGTTGTGTACCCCCTCCAGTGCCTGTCCTACATAAGAGTGTCTTCTGGCTACAGAATGTAGAGCTTGATCACAAAGATATTGGTGTGTCCTAACTCTCGCTGAAATCAATGGGAATTGAGGTAACTAATTAAGAATTGTAATCAGGCCCTTAGTCCAAAGCAATAGAAAGGCGTGCTTTTAGAATCAGATTAGTTACTTAATCACTCAAAACAGGCACCGAATGATAGACTGACTGCCTGTGGAAGATGTGTCTTTTTCTCAGGTCGAAAGCCTGCTCTGTCTCACATTTCCATTTAACACCTAAGGAAGGAGAAGCCAACTCTCTATCAAAGCAAAATCTACCAGGCATTTACACTGGCGATAACATTTTATGGTTGTTCCTCAGTCAGGGTTGCTCATTTATGGCTGTAAAAAGATGCAAGACTGTGAAGAACTAGCCCTTTTACATCTGTTTGTAAAAAATGCTTCTGCAATGATTTCAGTTCTTCTAAGCCTTCTCTGCCCTATTAAAAATAAATAAATACATTTTCAAGAAACATCTTTTTCCTAGGAAAGCATCTCCCATGTAGACAGATCTTTAGCTACATTATACTGGCAGCCTCTTGCTTGAGCAATACTCTCTGCTTATCCACTGTTCTCATCCCAGCTGGTAATAATCAGAACTGAGAGACTTAATTACTGTACCTTTCAATAAGGCTTTAATTTTATTTTTGTTCTTTCTACTGCAAATGCCCATGAATCAGAGGGTCATTTGAAGCACAGAATTCAATTTAATTATACTCACAGGCATTTTTATCATTAAACAGGTCAACTTATTAAAAAAAAAAATCTTGATTACGAATAATGGAAAGCCTGGCAGGCAATCCAGAAGAGTTTCACTCTGAAAGCTCTCACATCCATTTGTTTAGATTTGTTTACTAAGCACTGGGCAAGGTCCCACAGAATGAACGTGACAGCATTAACTGAAACTACATCTAATATTTAATTATAAGTGGATTTTAATACTGACTTATTGACTGTTTTCATGGGAATATTTACCAGTATTTGTAAACTGAACTATTATCTGCTAATAAAAGCAGGGAATGAGAAAACCAACACAAGAGGTCATTGACTGAAAATATGACTGTGTATTCCTGAACTGAATCTGGCAAAATCCTTCCCAAGTTACAGAATTATTTTATACAATCAGGGCCATTCTTCAGATAGGATAGGATTCTTTTTCAGATAGGACACTGTTTTAATTACATGCCAGGGAGGATGTCTCTGATGGACTATCCTCGTGCGAACTCGTTCTAAAAAGAAAAATCCATGCTGTTCATGAAAGACTTGATATGCAAGGTAGAAGATAGTAAAAAATTCTGGAGAAACAACATTTTGGATAGCAGAGAACAGAAGAGGTCTGCTGGAAAGCTAATTTCATGCTTAACTATTACACCTTGGTACTTAGCTTGGGTCTTTTCAAAAGGATCCTTATGCATATTTTTGCTATATTCTGTATGCAACTACATGTAACATGATTTCTGTATGTTATTTATAAGGCTAAGAAGTCCAGTAATTATACATACTGTGTATTTATATATTCCTTTTCTTTATGCTCCACATTTTCATTAACTCTTTTTTTTCTAATAGCTCAACAGGCTAGAACTTATTTATTCATCTATTTATTTAACAGTATGGTCAATACTAATTTGAGAACTAGCTGTTATTTTTAACCACTTGTATGTATAAAAAAGCATCAATTCAGTTATTTGAAGCTAAAGTCTTAAAAAGGTAATTACACAAGGATGCAATGCAAGAAGTTAAAGTTTTTACTGATTTCAGTTACAAAAATTGTTTATGTTCATTTTTATGCTCTTATGACACAGAAAATAAATCAAACTGCAGCGACAAAAGGCTATTACAAAGAATTACCTTAAAGGACCCTGACTGCAAAGCCATTTCTTCTCTGTACTTGAAGACCATGTGGAACACTTTCCTTATTCATCCAGGCTTACTTTACAATACTGATAATAGATAACCACAAACACACAGGTATCTAAAATGGAAAAATGAGAAGCAATTTCTGTTCCTGAAAAAAAGTTGCATTTTCCTGATTCATTAAATAAGAGTAGTAGCTCTCAGAATCCAGAAAGACAACATGGCTTTACCATGACCCTGAATTCTCTTGTTTCATTTTCAATTTCCTTTTCTACATAAAAGTAAACATCACACAGTTGCAGCGTTACAAAATTGTCAGAACTACAGACACTTACGCAGAAACAGGACCGTGTGGATTTTGTTTGACATAAATTGTTGCTTATCATCCAAGTGGTAGCTGATTTCAGAGGTTCACAGGTGTTTGGATTTTAGCAGTGAGAACTGATGCAACATACTCTCTATAAATACAAAAGTTTTTTCAAACAAGGATATATCCAATCACACAGATGTCTTTCTCAAATCAGTTGCAATGAGCCCGCCTCTGATGTTACTTGCTTTGTGACTACTATCTCACGTCCTCAGATGTCTCCTCTCACAGCTGTATAACATTCCCCTTCAGCTGATAGCGTTACTATCCAGTCCAGACTGGAAGAGCAGCGGATTTGCTTGTCAGAGGTTCATCTACTGCTCTCTGGTGATCTATTTTTGCTCAGATGATTCAACTTAATATGTTCCTACAGTGTACAAGGCTGACCTAAGTTCTTTTAAGTTATGACCTAAGGAACAACATTACTTTTATTAGTCATAAAAATTTCCAAGACCAAGTTTCATATGGAAACAAACCTGAAGTCCAATGAAAAAAAAAAACAGTAAAAATACACAAACTTGCTTCTGCAATATAAGTTACACTGAAGCGGCATTAAAATGAACTTAATAGTATCCAGTTAGGTCTCATACTGCTTACATTAATTTTCCAGGTATTAGACAATTTGTTCATTGTATGTTTGGACACAATAGCAGGGATATTTCAATTTATAACTTAGAATTTAAAAAATAAGGCTCCTTATACTTTCTAGAAATTGAAAGATTGGAATTATTTAATCAGTCCAAGTGAGAAAGAATTTGCAAACTCAGCTACGTATAAGAAATTACCTTCTCTCCAATCAATGGATACCTTAGATGTATCCCTGAATTATTTGAGAACCACATTTTTATCAGCAAAATTGCTTTCAAGCAAATCAAGATTCCTTTAAAAGTTTTGAAAGATAATATTACACTTCGCTATTTGCAGGTTTTGACCATTTGTGCAAACAGAATATCTAAGGAACACTTTGGTACCTATCCATTCCTCCATTCCTTGTCTCAGTTACAGTGGTACAGCGCTTGGATATTTAACTGGAATTCTCTATATGAATTTGTCATCTTTTTTTGTTACCATTTTTACGAATTCCTGAGGTATCTTCATAAATAAGATCATCACAAAGAAATTACACCGTGTATGAACAAAACAGAACGCTACTTTGTTCTTATGCTACTTCCTCACTCTCCTTGCACGCTGCTCTCTACCTCTACATCCGCCCCCATGCAACTCTTTCTTCATGCATTGCTCCTTCTGCAACTCCATGTATTAGTCTGCCAAGTGACAGTGACTTGAATCCTAATCACGTCTTCTCTGTCACTCAGCACTTCCGAGGACAGTATTCCTGTCACCTCCATGCTAGTGAGCGAGCATACAAAGTAAAGCAGCTTGGAGGCACAGTACAAAGGCTGAACAGGACAAAGGAGCGGCAAAAGCAAAGCACAAACAATGGATGGCGGTAACAGCAGTGTGGTGGCGACTGGAAACGAATGGCTTACTTAACACACAGCCCTCAATGGCAATGCTTTTACTCTAGTCCCACATGAACGTACAGAAATATACTGATACATATTAGAAGTCTCAGTATCTGGACTGTCATTTCTTGTATTCCAGTGGAATTTCAAATGATGGCTACTGCACTCAGCAGAAAATGCTCCCTGACCCAAAGAACCTACAATTTAAATATTCAAATTGCCAGTGAAAGTGAGAAGAAAGAAGGGCAAGAGAAGTTAAGTATTAATTGCATGGAAAAACCAATGATTTGCCACTCGGGTTAGTTCCACAGTTTGGGGGGTAGATTTCTATTTAAATATTGTTTATACTATTATTAAATTAGGACAGATAACAAAACACAAAGAAATGCAGGGCAAAAAAGGGAGACAGAGCAACTTTCAAAGGCCTAAAACACATCAAAATGATGGTAAAAATAAGAAGCGCTCAGAATGATAAGCTCTTCTAATGAAATATTAGGCTTGCTGCCACATATGTCAATCCCCTAAACTTAGGGAAAGGAACCACGGGGCAATACCCAGAATGCAAATTGCACTCAATGCAAAAGCAGCTGCAAAACGGAGAATGAGCTGATTTGACACTTGCTAAAGAAATCCATTAATCATAGGAGAAATATTTATGTTTTCAAGTCAGAATACTAGTCCTGAAAAACAAAGTATCTGCATGAATTCCTCATCATATTTCCAGACTTTCAGCCATAACACAACTATTTCCATGAAAAATGTGATTATACAATTTCATATGTATGTGTTAACAATTAGTGTATAATGTAAGAGACGTCCCACATCAAGAGTCTACAAAATGCCATACAGGTAACATGAAGCATATTTCAAACTGACACTAGGCCGCTTATTAAAAAAAGTTAGATCATGTTTATATCATGCAAAAGTGGGAGATATAACCTGTATATTGGAATTAATTACATACTGCATAATTTCTTCCTATTAAATCTGAGTGCTTCTTTAAAAAAGCAAATTATTTGGGATGCTTTTTTTAACGGAAATTTTGAAAAAATAGATGATATCTAATCTTAAAGTTCTACTGAATTTCTGTTGCTATAACAACGTGTGAAAACCTTTTTCCTGTTGAGGACATCTGTAGCTATTTTTACATGCAACAGCTGGATTTGTCTGTCTGAATTTCACTCATAAGAAAAAGTGTTTTATTTGCTGTCTTTGAATAAGCTTTTAACATAATGACAAATGTCAGAGTCCGGCAGGCTCAGGAGCTGAATAATTTCTGGTATGAAACACACATTACAGGGCAAAAGTGTAAAATGAGCAATAATTTGATTGAAAGCAGTGAGAGTCTCACCTTCCGCCCCATGCACACACACCTCCTCCTCCCAAATTTGGCACTGGAACAACAAGGGCACAACAAGTCTTTATAAATGAGATCTTTGATCTCAGGAGATACCACCTTCGTACTCTAAATTTGTCTAAAATTTACCAACACAGGAAAGCACCAAGAACCTGACTTGCAATTTCCTTGAACAAAGCATGTCAGGCAGCTGGAAACAGCCAGCATTCAGCTGTGATGCCCAAATACATGTAAAAATGTAACAGCTCGCTGTTCTCATCTTTCTCTACAAAAGTTTCTCATACAATAAAAACAGCAAATAAAACAGTGATGAACATGCCGATTTCTCCAAAAGAACACAAATAGCTGAGCTATCACAGCACCTTGCAGAATTAGGCCACGCGTAATTTTGCCCCCAAATCACAGATGTCTTTAAGACTGGAAATTAGGAGCTCTGGTCACAATCATACATAAAATGGAGATGAGACAACTAGGCAACAGAAAAATTGACATCTAGAGAAGACAATTTTATTTCAAAACTCCCCTTTACACTAGGCAGCAATGTATTTATTATTATTGCACCATAATTTAGAGTACAATATCATTATAATGAATTACTGAAGTGAACTGTTCATTCCCTGTGAGGATTAGGAAAGAATGGATTATATCCTAATGCTTCTTAGAAACCACTTCTCCCATAAATGGCACGGCTTTGCAGAGCCTGGTGAAACCCATATCCCTACCTACCACAGGCAGAGACAAGGCTCCAGTAGTGCAAAGTCTTTCAGAGTATAAGGAGTCACAAAAGGCTATGTGGATTCCTGAAAAATTCTCTCCTACTGTTTCCAAAAAGACCTGTTACTTGTGAACTGAAATCACAAACAAAAAATAGCAAACAGACTCCACTGGGATGTTGGAAATATGCAATGCATACGTTATACAAAGGTAATAACCACATATAGGCCTGGTGCACATGGATCACAAGAAGAACATTTGCTTTATTTTTCAAACACAAAAGAGGAGGGCACGACATTTTGTGAACAGGGTCCTGTATCTTTTTTCTCTCAGTTCTGATTTTAGCTGTAAATACGTAATTACTGTAAATGCATCCAACGCCTACATCATTTCTAAAACAGCACAGAATTGTTCGTATTGCATCTGCTGATCAATAATTACTAATGTCATGCAGAGACAGGTAAATTGCCAGTGCTTTAGCCTAGGACATTTCACGTTCACACAGACGCCTACAGTTTAAGGCAACAGTTAGCAATACAAAAAGCAAAACCAGTCTTAATTTTTTTCTTAATAATTTCCTTCCAGCTGATTGCCCAACACATTAAAATGTACTACTACGTACTGAAAAAGCTTACAGAGTATGACCTGGAGGTCAAGAAGATCTACAGCCCAGTGGTGGACAATAGTTTTGTTGACACTTTCTAAGCTGAATTTATTGGAGAGATTCTTGAAGAGAGAAGTATTCAATTACCCGGTAAATATCAAAGAACATGCTTGGTGTTGCTGTTCTTCCCTTGGACAGAAATTCCAGACTTTGAAGGGTGGCCTTTTGTGCAGACCTACTGGAGTCTGTATTTAAGCTGTGTGCTGGACAATTGGACACAGTATTGAGCTTAAAGAGTGATTTCCATGCTGCTTAATATACAATGCATGAAGCAGCACAGAAAGTATAGACCGAATAGCCCAAGGCAGTAATTTCTCCACAATTCTCTAAAAGAACAAAACAAAATAAAATAAGATTAAGAGCAGAGACCTGAAACAATTGAAAACCAATGTCTTGAAATTGTACTGAGATGTCTTCCAGGATGCCCTGGTAGCTAAGTAACTCTCTGAACTCTGCAAGACTGATGATTATACCTAGATGCTTTGCCGTTGTTAGTAAGGAAATAAAGAAAAATAACATGGAGAATAAAACTGTCTTGGAATGCAGCCAGGACAAAGCAGAGCACTTCTGCTCCAGGATTCATGATCCATGTGAAGGCTAATCTGAAGGGCCACTCATAAAACTGGAGATCACAGTGTACCACATTGATCTTCAAGATATGAGGCCAACATGCACAGCAAAGTATACAGAACTTAGAAGTGTCACATAACGGGCAACCTACTTGCACAGGATGGAAAGCAACATATTTATTAGGATATGGTAAAAAACAAGTAGTTCAAGCAACTTAAAGAATTCGAGAATGACCTTGTGTTAATCAGGTTAGCATGCCCAAGGGAGTGGGAGGGAAATCTCCTTACTTAATAAGATCAGTCTTGATTTTAGAGATAATAGGGACATAATTACAAGTCGGCGAGGATGATGTGACCTCCAACCCACCTTTGTAATCCTCATCTAGAGATACTTAATGAAGCTAGTGAAAGTGAAAAATAAAATGGAGTGAGGAATAATGATCAGTGCCAAAGTCCAGTGGAGAAGTCTTCAATAACAACTATGCCAAATTTTGTGGAACTGAAAGAAAGGGAACATTTTAACAGCACATGAAATAAGATCTGCATCCAGTGAAACCTTTCAACGCATCTTGTTAAACCAAAAGACTTCAATATACTCAGAGTTTAACAGTGTGGTTTACAGCTTTGACACATAAAATGAGAATGAAGCGGACAGAAAACGAACTGGCCTTTCTTTGTAGTAACCGTCATACACAGCATACATCTTCCCAAGTAACCTTCCAAAATCACTAACCTTTTCTGTCTGCCATTTATATTTACTGTGGCTATTACAAAGTTTTTGGGAAGTAAACTCTCAGGAATCAATCTTTAGAAACACAATAGGACTCGATTTTCGCACAAAGGGATACATACATCTATAACTTTGCAGGTGCTACCATCTGCTCGTGTATTAGAATTTGTATCCACAAAAATCTGTTGGGACAAAACTCTTTCAACTACTATAAATACCTTTGGTTTAACACTTTGGTAATTTAATGAGTAATATTTAAAAAAATAAAAAGCAAGAGCTATGCACAAACATCAGAAAAAATACGTCCATAACAACATAGTCTTCCCAATCGGCTTTCTGACTGGTAAGTTTATGCTTATTAACTGCTTTTTTTTCTTATTAAAGATATGGCACAAAACAAACACTATGGGATAGAAGATAAACATTAATGCTGATCTGAACACTACCAAAAATTAACTCAGAATTATATACTATCAACTATTCTATTTTTCTAATGTTTGATATCGAAAGCGAGGGAATTGCAAAGGAGTATTTCTGCCAACAGTGACTGACCTTGAATTAGGCCTCAACATGATAGAAAACACTTGAATTTTCAGCAGGTACCCTGCTCATTTGAAGACTATCAGCATTCAAAATACATGAGTAACACTGATCCCCTATGTGCTGAAATTCTATAAAGTTACCTTTAATAAACAGGATCAGTTCTTTATGATCAAAGTAACACCAAAACATTACTAAATCTCTTTGCTACTGTTTTTCCAGATGAATTATTTAATATCAAAAAACAAACAAAAATACAACCTAGTGACTTCAAGATGGTATTGCTCTCTGTTCATAATTACTATATGATTCTCAAGCTGAAATCAAAAGCTGCTACATAAATTTAATGATATTTAACAAATCTAAGGTTTAAATAAATTTAAAGCAGAAATAGCAATAGAGGATACCTTGGGGGGGTGGGGAAAATCAATGAAAAGCCATGAAATTTCTCTGCGTTCTATCCTTCATGTCACAAATAATCTCTCTAGAGATATACACACACACACAAAATTAAATTAATGCTTTCAAACTGACAAGTGCGGTTAAAAATAATAAAATTAAGCCCTTTTAATCAGAAAGCACTGCCAAAAGGTGCATCCGCTGAAGCCTGCCATTGATACCAAGGCCTGGCCAATCTGACTGTTAAGAATATGACTTAACAAGCAGAGAGTGTTCTTAAGCCTATCATGCCTTTCCCAAGCCATCAACCCCTGCCAAAGCTCAGAGAGGTGCTGGCAAGCTCTTCTCAGTACTCTTTGGCTGGAGACTGAGTTGCTATGATATATGTCTACAGAATAATAAGAAAAAAACCTGTGGAAAATGTGAAGATTGCAGGCATGTTCCCCGGAAAAAAACGTACTTGATTACAGCAAGTCAGAAGCAATCTTGACCTATGAATACCTTACCAAGAGAAAAGAGAACTGTTCTTCCCACTATCGGTTCCAATTTGCACTCATTTCGATATCAATCCAAAAAAAGAGAGAAAAGAGGGGAAACAAGACGAGTATTTTGCTGAAAAAATACTAAGGCGCTATAGAAAGAGTTTTTCTGTTGTTATGGAAACACGGAAAGCACAGGCTAGGAAAAAGAAAAGGGAATAAAGAAGCAATTTAAACTGCAAATATAAACATGTTCTTGCTTCCCGGAAAAAGTCTTTCCAAAGGATTTTGTTGCTGCTGTGGATCTAAGCAACTGAAAACTACAAATTCTTCCCCACAGAAACACAGATAAAAAATTGAAATCCACTGTAACAAAATAATAAATATGACAAGGAATAAAAAAAACCAGGCAGAGTTATCAAACTGGTATTTTCACACACACAAAGAACTAGTTTGCTGAAAATGCAATAACTTCAGACGCTTGCTGTTTTACGTAATCAACAGAGTGGTGAAAAAGGACATGATTCTGCATTTATCTGGAGAAAAAGACATCTTTGTTTCTTCCCCACATTTGTATTTGTATTTCATAGATGTTGAGCAGGTAGCCAAAGAAATAATTCCATTCTCTGAACATAAATTACTTCTTAAAAATTGGTTGTTTTATATGAAGCTACTCTGAACATGCAGGATAGAATGTAAAAATTGGTATTATCTGTTAGTCTATAGTTCTTTGCACATAAAAAAGTTAATTTAAAATATTTCCTGACACAGTCCTAAGTTACATCAAGAAATAATGGTAAATAATTGTACACATATAACTGACTAGCAAAATTTGGCTTTAAAATTCTCATTCTGTCTTTAGGTAATGCTTAATGAAATGGTACAAATCAGTCGTGCTAATGATATAATGTTCTTATGTACCTGGATAATCTACCTTGGTCAGGTATCATGGAATTTCTCAATGAAAATGGGGCAAGGGTTCATGACAGATCCTTTACTGAAGAGCACGGAAAATTGGCACTTTCTCTACAGAAGGACAGCAAGTGCATGTACCTATGGATCTAACTGAAAACACCTTTCCACCATGTCAGAAAGAAAACAGATTTTTTACTTGTAGCAATGATCACATGCTTATATAAATTAACAATGAGAGACTGTGATAAAGGGTTTGTTATCACTCAAATATTTGAGAGGAAGATTGTAAGTGAATCCGCAATGGTTTTAGCACTATGGGTTTTGGTCAAATATCCTGACTGCACCTATTGAACAATTACTGCTGCTGATGGAATAACGGGCAGGAAATCAACTGCACATCCAATAAGCACTTTGGTAAATAAGCTAATCTTTGAAAATAGTTTCTCTTCCTCACCAAAGCAAAACACCAAAAAAACCCAAGGGCAACAGACCACTGAGTTCACATTAGGGACCCAATGACTTCTAAACTCATTCTGGAAAGAAAATAATTTTTAGTGTAGCCATCTAACATTCACCCAGCTCAGTAGCTTTTCACTCCCTGCAGGGCAGTCTCTTCATCCTTGCTTCTGTCATTTTAAACTACAGAAGGGAACAAATTACACACCTAAGACCACTGCTGGTTTTTTATTCTTTCTTAGACCAAATTTTTAAATAATTTTGTGACTGAGAACTCGGAACTCAGGCATCTGAACTGTGCTGACAGTAACGGTATCCATTAAGAAAAAACACTAAACTCTTCATGCATATACACATGTACGTGCATAAACAAAATCAAGACATATTCACATAGATGTTACCATTGTAATTATAGAAAGTGACTGAACTGCACTAAATTACTAGGATTAACTTTGGCTTGCTGATTCCACGCGCTTGCACACACCTTTAACTTCAAATACCTGTCAAACTCACTAATGTTTTTCATGAAGAAGTAAAACTTAGAAATAGAAACATGGATCTTATCAGGATCTAATAGGCCTTTTTGGGAAAAAAAAAATCCAGGTAAAGGAAAATTTGGGTGATTTTTCAAAATGAAGCATTTTACCTCATTTTGTGAGGATACCCACAGAAAGTCACCCTGTGCTTTTCCGATATTCTTTAGCAACACACACACAAAACCAAGTCTCTGTATATTTATGAACATGAAAGTGACACAATAAAATATTGTCACGTCTCTATTTGAGCCACTGCATTTCAAGAAATACAGTTTAAAATTCTAACCTGCGGTGGAAGTCCCTGTTGAACACCCTGGTGGCTGCCTGCTCGGGAGCTTTACTGCCTGTTCTTGGCCAGGAAAAGGATAATTGCAACAAAGAACCCTGGGGAAATGGTCACAGAACATGTATTTTCCTTTGGGCCAAGTGTGAGCAAGACTTAAGAAGCACCAAGATGATATCCCTGCTGATATCCTGTCTCTACTGCACTTCTATCTTTGGTGCACAAAATCAGTTGCAATCTCTGCCATAAAAGATACAATACACTGATTTATCCCTAATTAAGGATGAAGTACAGAAACAACATTTGATTGTTGTTTACCTTTCGACATCTGGTGGCCTCTTTCAAATCCAGTGATTTGAAAAAAAGGGAAGAAACCTCACTAATTGCTCTTAGAGCTGTGTGAAGAGTTCAGGCTTTCTGTTTCTGGGCTTTTGCAGGGAAGAGCTATGTTTCAGATGTAGTGTGTGTTGCTATGGTAATTATTATTTTACTGAATGATATACATTCAGAACTGATTTCATATTGTCAGACAGCAATTAAACAGATTAGACTGTGTATACTTACAATTCTGAAATATTTCCAATTTGTTTTAAATTTTAGGGCATGTGAAAAGCACTGGTCTGACAGTCCTAGAAAACGAAATACTAACTCAAAGGGCAGCTCCAGCTGTACAGGTTTCCTCTTACCTCCTCAGTGGTCTGTTCAGGGGCCAGTGTATCTTAGGAGCAGAGATACTGCAAGACACTTTGGTGCCTGAAGTCAGACACTGTCTCTCTGGCTCCTCACAGCTACAGCCATCTCCTGCTCGTTCTTCTGCTGCAGACTTGAAATCTCTCTTTCCAGATGGCTGTAGCAGTAGCTACAGTAACTATCAGAAATCGAACATGTTGGCTTCTATCTTGCGTTATTACAGTACTTGTCAGGAGGAAGTTTTCAGTTGCTAACCACTGAGAAAACCTACTAAGTGAAGGTAAATGCTTTTACTCATCCTGCAGTCCCTTCTGCCACCATGCAGCCTCTGAGGACAGAACACCACTCTGAAAGCAGGTAGGCATCCATATGGCATCAGCTGCAACCCTGCGTCCTAGTCTGGTTACCAGGACACCTGTACAATAGAACCAAAGCATAAAGCACTCACTCTTATTCACAAACCTATCATCCGTCACTTTTATTCCAGATCCAACATGTACTTTAGACTGACAACAGTTTCCAGATTTATCTAGCTCTCTCAAGTATCTAACTGAAGTTATAGAAACACGAAAGCAGTTGAGGAAGAAAACCAGAAAGCAACATGGTTTAATTTTCCTGAGAGATTCTAAGTATCTCACAGTAACTAGAGAGACAATATTCCTACAATACAAAAATAATGCTAAAATTTGTGTAACCAAAACCACAAAACCCTTTGGAATTTTATTTGCTATGCCTTAGCTTGGCAAAGAAAGAAATGATAGCAGCAAGGATAGGAAATCAAGAAAGCCCAGGCTTGTGCCTAGCTTTATTACAGGCTTTCTTTGGTAAATCAATCAATTGCATAATACGATTTTTCCCCATGCTAAGTAATAACTCAAGACAAAACTTAATACATGTGAGTAGGGCTAGTCAGGGAGATAAATGATGAGTTTGAAAATTCATGGATGAAAAACACTAGAAAAATGTGCAGAATTGTCAGGAAGGAAAGTAGCTGTGCAGCTTCTGAACAAAAGACAATCATCTCTAAAAGAAGAGCAAATTCAGTGTCTTCCTCGGTTCTATAGGCCCATGGCTGGATACATGCAGTAATACAGACAAAAATAGGCTAAATCTTTAAGCTTCATGGGGAAGACACCTGACAGACACAGAACAGTAAGGGAAATTATAAGATGCTATTTAATTATCCATGTATTTTCTTGGTCATTCTCTCTACCAAGTAAATTCTTTTCATAGGTTGACATATTACAGTTTGTGGGAGCAAGTCAGTTAAGAGATCAGGAATGAGTCAGCAGTAGAAGGCTGATGGAAACATTAATCTTGAAGAAAGAGCTAAAGGACAAGAGGAAAACAGTATCATTCAAGATCAGAGGAAATATAATGGGCACAGAGGGTCTGAAAGGTGAATAGACTGATTGCTGCACAAGGGAACATCAGACGGCAAGAAGCTGGTAGAGCACAGGCCATAAACAAAGAGGAAACAAATTGACAAAAATAAGGTGGAGCCTTGAAAATTAAGATAAAAATAATTTTGATTCCAAAAGGATATCATAATTTACCCAAAGGAGGTCATGCCATGGCAACATGACTGGAGCAATTGTACAGCATTTGCCGTTTCTCTTAGTGATAAGGAATCAACATAATCTAGTCATTTCACTAGCGGCATTTCAGGCAGTTCACAAAGGATTTGGCATTCGCTCAGGAAAGTCTTGACTTATCTTTTTGTCCCAGTTCCCAACCCTGTGAATAGTGGGGGTTTTGTATGTCATCGCCTTATCAGTAAAATATCTAATTTGTTCACAATAGTACTCACTACCTAAAATCACTAAAGCAGGAAAGACTTTTTTATGTCTTTTGGATCAAGCTGTCATGTTTGCAAAATATACTTTGCTGGGTATCCCTGACATATGGTCAGAATAATTTGGTTTGTTTTCTTATATACAATCTTCTTTCAAGGAAAATTTACTGTGTGAGAGCTATGGAGGAAAAAAGGATGCAAAATGAATCAGTATTCAGTTCCAAAAGAACTTATAATACAAATTTAATTTTAATAGATACTGAAACTGTGTGCTGGGCTTAATATTCAGGCTAATTATGACTAAGCCAAAATGGTGATTCCTTCTCTTTTCCTATGCATTTTAGAAAAATTGGTTTTGTCTGGAGAGAACAGGGAAATACAAACAAGGTTGTTCACATCCAGACTAGCAGCTGCCAAAAGAGCTTGAAAAAGGAACCTTAACTGTAATTTCTGCATCTGAAAAAAAATTCAAATGGTTAACTAAATGGCAGGATTCCATAATATGAGTTTAGTAAAGCTCATAATCCTCAGCTTTCCAAAAGGGCCACAACATTAAAATTCAGTGGTGAAGGAACAGGTCATTCTTTAAGACAGCACTAGCAGCTGAAGTGTAAGTGAAATGCTAGTCATAACAATGTCCCTAACCTTCTCCTTAAAATGGCTCTAACAATATCCTTCAGCCTTTGCCTAGTTAACTTGCAATTAGCACGTGTGAGGCTGAACTAAAAGTTATTTTAGGAGCCAACTGGCAAGGAGATTCAGCCTTTTAAAAATTGAATTGTTTTCTATGGTTTAAGACTGTTTCCATGGAGAGACCACAGCATATGAACATCTTTAGGCCAAGTGCTTTGCTGCAGGCTTATCTGAATGAAAGCACCACAGCAGGAAGGATAATTGAGGGCAGTTGTTTAAAATTCATCAGCATTCTCCTGTACTTAACACAGGAGCAATTTATTTTCATTATTTTGATCTGTTAAGCATTTAAAAGTTTAACAGTGCTATATACACCTTCTCTTAAATGATATATCTTAATATAATATTTACTCAGGATAGAATAACACTAGTTGCAACAATGTCATGCTATTGGGTGATGGTGGCAAAGTGGCAGCCAAAATTATACTCTAGGTGAATGTAAAGGGATACATATGGGGAAAAAACGTCCATCCTAAATTCACATACAAAATAGTGGGCTTTGAACTGACTATCACCACTTGGGAGAAACATCTTGTAAGTTATAATAAATAGGTCTATTAAAAAGCCAGCTTACTCTTCACTAAAGGAAAATAAAGCAAATAGAATGGTAGTAATTATTAGAAACAGGAACCTTGTTATACTACTTTATAAACCCTGAGCGTGCATGCAACTTGAACACTATCTCTGATTTGGATCTCGGTCCAGGTTTCTTTCCTTACACCTTCCCACTCCCAACGCATACACACACAGATGAACAAAAAAAAGTACAGAAAAGGGCAATAAAAATTATCAAAGCAATGGAACAGCTGCTCTTTGAGAAACAATTAAGAGTTTATATTGTTTAAAAAAGTCACTCGAAAGCACTTGTGAAAGAACAGCAATCTAGTGGATATGCTGTATGCTCTTGCACACCTTCACAAGGCAGATCCAAAATTCAACCTTTCCCCCAAAACATTTTACTGGGCAACATCCTTCTCCTTACCTATTTTTAAGATGATAACGCTATGTATGCGTAGATATTTTGGATGATTTCTAAATTAGTTTGCAATTCTCCCAACAGGTAGTGTTATGGTTTTAAGTTCACATTCTTAAGACTCCACAACACACAACAATTGATGTATACTAAATAACACCTATATCATCTCTGAGGCTGCCAAAATTATACCTATTTTGTGCTTCAGAAAATAAAGAAACAAATATTAAGTGGCTCAAAAAACGCTAATAGGTTTAGGGTCCAGGAGCTAATGTTTAAACTTGAACTACTGACAGACATTTATGTAAGTCCTGAGAATGTTTTCAGAGCTTAATAGATCATGAAAATACCATTAACACTCCCTGTTTAGTGTTTTCAAAATAGGCACAAAAAGAAGGCTGTGGTAATTTACATACACTCCTTTGCACTTTCACCTAAACTTCTTCCAGGCTACAAAAAAACCAACCAACCAACCAAGCAAACTGTGTTTTATCTACATAACGCTTTGGAGGCAAGAGAGCAGGCAACAGGGAAACACAGACTTTGCAAAAGATTTTCTTAACCATACTCCTGCACTCTTAAAACACAAACCCTCAGATGTAGTTTTCCTCATCCCTTCATGTGAATTGCTGGTTTAATCTGCATTTCATCTAATGTAATCATTCATATTGTGTGGGCTGTGGTTGGACTCAAGACAGAGCAGAGCTGCACTGAAACAGGGCCTCCGTTCCTGTGCTGTCAGCTCAAACTCCAGTTCAATGCGTTCAGACTGCAGCTCTCGTGAACCTGACTCATGACACCTGAGTGAGATGCTGGAGGCCTTTTCCAGTCAGGGCAACGTTACGGAGTGCAGCCCATTTACAGCAGCAAGGCTGAACTAGTGCAGTCATCGTACCAGTAACTTCGCGCAGTTACAGAGTAAATGTCACGGTTTCGTAGTCATACCCCATCCCAGGAAAACCAGGTTCAAAACACTTAGATATATTTCAGGTTTTTGCTAACGAAGGATGATCACTGAACTACCTTACAATCCAGTTTAAGAGCCTTCACCTTCTCTTTTAATTTATTGCACCGAATTGTTCATACTATGCCTGCGTTAGAAGGACATCTGTGCACTTTTCCCAAGACAGAGTGATAATTTAAAAGCTGAACGGAGGAAAAAGGACAGCAAGAAAATTTTCTCTGGCAAGTCAGGATGTTGCCACTTGCACTGGTGTTGCTCCTGGCTCTCCTGTTCGTGCTAAGTGTTAGTGTCACGTTCTCATAACCGAGTACCAAATCAGACAAGCTGATACTCAGAAGACAAGAGCTGAGTCTGAGAACATTTACTATAGCTAAAGAAATTCCAAGGCATTTAATACCAGAACATTTACCTTTGACATCAGAACTTCTGTATACACGAGAGGAACAATTTATGCTGACATTTTCCACAGCAATGCTCTTTTCCATTACAAATGCATCATGTTCTTTCCATTCTTATGCATAAAGAATGATGACCTTAAAAGTAACATTTCAATTTACAGGAAATCTTAACTAGTATGATCATCATACCCAAAGGAATATGATGTTAAAATATTATTCTCTTGAACTTTGCAAAACACAGTAAGATACCGACATCAATAACAAACCTTTCCCTGATTTAATACATACACACTGTGGTGAGGTATTTTTGCAAGTAAAGGTTAATTTGCTTCTCCCTGCACAAATAATATTGATAATTAATCGAGAGTCCATATTCATTCATTCAACCCAAATTTCCTGGAGGTGAACAGCAGTACAGAGAAGCAAAATGACCAGATTTTGACTGTGTTCTTTGACCTGCATTTCTTGGACTAATGAGGAAGTATCTAGTTAAGATGCAAACAAGCAGCCCACGTGAAAGGAATTTCAGCCTACCAATTGCCTTTGTAATTCCCTGCATTACGACAAGCATTTCTAAACGCTGGCAAACATTTTCTAACCACTAACTGAGGACTTGCACATTATGCATAGATCAAGATCACTGTTTTATTACCAATATTCAGTATGATATATACAGGTAACCCTTTTTCTTTAGAACAGAAACCAGTTCTGTGGGAAACATGGGTAAATGAAACAAGGACACTGATGAGCCACAAAAGTACTCTCAGCCAAGATCCTGTAAACAAAGTATGTCAGCAGAAGAGAAATGGAAACATTCATTTATTTTACTTCTTGAAATTCTGGATCCGATTCCACCGTTTTAGTGCATCTCTGGGGATAAACTCAAAAACCAGACAGGCTTGCTCTGTCACGTTTCTTCTCTGGAGAGTTTTGAAAAAGATTCTATTTGCACCATTGCAGGTTGAAAAAATCTGAATCAACAGTGACTCGCTCAGCTAGTTCCTGACTCCAAGACAAGTGAATCAAGAAGACACTGTAGCTTTTATCCAACTGTAGCAATTACCCCCAATGGATTTTACACATTCAAAAATATATTTATGATGCCTCATTAGCTTGGTATGATGAATAAACTCCATCAATCAACACTTATTTTACTGGATTTAACTGCTATTACCCTTGAGTTGAAAAGGAAATGAAGAAAAATGTAGGCTTGTAGGAGCTATTTGCCCAAGGGCTTTGTTATGGGTGAAGAAAAAAAAAACGTCAAGAGGGTTTTTTTGGTTTAGGTAGGGGACAAGAATTATTCAGCTGCTTTAAATGTTCTTGTTAACAGACATACCTTACAGATAGGTAAGGAATAGTGTGGCCAGCAGGACCAGGGCAGTGATAGTCCCCCTGTACTCGGCACTGGTGAGGCCACACCTTGAATCCTGTGTTCGGTTTTGGGCCCCTCACTACAAGAAGGACACTGAGGTGCTGGAGCGTGGCCAGAGAAGGGCAATGAAGCTGGTGAAGGGTCTGGAGCACAAGGCTGGTGAGGAGCGGCTAAGGGAGCTGGGGTTGTTTAGCCTGGAGAAGAGGAGGCTGAGGGGAGACCTTATCGCTCTCCACAACTACCTGAAAGGAGGCTGGAGCCAGGGGGGGTCGGTCTCTTCTCCCAGGTAACAAGCAATAGGACAAGAGGAAACGGCCTCAAGCTGCGCCAGGGGAGGTTTAGGTTGGATATTAGGAAAAACTTTGTCACTGAAAGCATAGTCGGGCACTGGCACAGGCTGCCCAGGGAAGTGGCTGAGTCCCTGTCCCTGGAGGTATTTAAAAGACATGTAGGTGTGGTGCTTAGGGACATGGTTTAGTGGTGGACTTGGCAGTGCTGGGTTAACAGTTGGACTTGATGATCTTAAAGGTCTTTTCCAACCTAAAAGATTCTATGATTCTATGATATAAGGTGCTGCGGTCTTCACAGCAAGAAAGTCAAAAGTTAATGGCAGCTGTATCAAGAGAACTGAAAGTGATGAGCACCTACTCATTTGGCAAGGAACCGAGACGACATGAATTGGTGGCATTGGTCTGGTTCTTCACATGCAACTGTCACTACCACATAAATCACCAGTAGAACTGCCAGCAGTATGCAATTTTAGATGAGCACTGACTGGGGAAGGGGGAGCAGGAACAACAACCAGAAACTCAAAGAACGCTTGAGCTAACCCCTGGTACTGCAGTTGGCAGAAATTGTTCTGAGATTTAACACAGGACTTCAGTTTTAAGAGAGACACAACAGTCTCTATCAGCCCTAAATGAAAATATATTTATTTACAGAGCCTGTGTATGCACATGTCTGTGTGTGTATGCTTTTAAAGATAAAATAGCAAGCAGACAGATGTTGATTTATGGAGAGTTAGAATTAAAATAGCCTACTTGCTGATTACACCATTTGGCACTAGCCTTTTTTGTCCTATTTGATGTTATTTTTTCATTGTTGAATGCTATAACATTGTCTCATCTCCAATGTATTTTAATACCACTTTCATACTGCCACAAAGGTACTAATTGACCAGAACATTTCAGCAGTGTGTATATTAAGACTTCCATCATGCAAAAATAATCAAAAAAATTGCTAGTTTTGTCTGTGCTATCTATCTGTAGATACATAGCCGTAATCCCAAAAGTCTTTATCTTCTATCTTATCTCCAGTACAATACTGAAATGGCTCACGTTACCAAACGAGAAAAAAAAAAAAACAAATGGGCCTTACATTATGCCGTATTAAAAGCACAGCGTTATTGCATTCAATAGCTACATTTGCTTTGTTTGATATTGCAATCACAGATCTTACTCTTTCTGACAATACGTACTCCAAGATATTTGGCACTCTATCAACAATTCCAGACTTGGAAGGATTATAGATGCGCTGACAGTTAAACGGGGTTAGAGTTCTCTGCCAAAGATAGATAAGTAGCATGTACTCTTTGATAAGTCCTATCAGAGCCACACTCTGACAGGAATTCCTTTACAATGCTACTAAATCTTCTGCTATGAAACTCATTATGCACACTGCCATTTGCCCCACTAGAGGCTGAACTCCCTTGCCACCAATAAATATATTCTATTTCTTTCCCCAATTACATACATACATACTGCTTTATATTCCAGATTCAAAATAACTGATCAGGCTTGATGGGGCTGGGAGGGGGAGAAGATGGAACGCTTTTGTAATAGCATACAGAGATCTAGCCAGAATGCTTAATCTGGTTAGCTGTAAGACGAAAATCTGTCTGGTGGCTTCGTGACAAAGGAATGAGGCTATGTAGTACAATGCAAACACCTTATTTTAAATGTTTACAAACAGTAATTTCCATCATTTGCACAGAGTTACTCTGTTGAAAGAAGCTTCTGTAGAAACATTACAGTTGGGGGGGGATTAAATCTTAGATCTTTAGTCACAATGATTCTTCTGCATGCCATATTTTTACAATATAGGCACACATAGGCCACATGCAGCCATGTGTGCCACAGAGGCACGCACATGCAGAGCACAAGGATCCATGCCTAAAAGCAGATCTAAGTTGACTAAACTTTCTTCTTTTATAGGAATATCATGATGCTAGCTTCTGTAGAATGTGGTCATACTTTTACTCACTTAACTGGATGCTACATCATTACAAAATCCATTCTGAACTCTCTTCTCATCTTCAATATAATTTGGTAAAATAACAGAGCTCTAGCAGCAAAAGCATTCCTGTATGTGTAATGAAGATCTCAGATCAAACACCTCAACAGATTCATTTAAAATAAGTGTATTATAATTTCCTAGATTATTACCTGCCAAAGCTCAGTGGGTGGTCTCTGAAGGCCTACGCCGTCAGGAATCCCAGGTTCTTAGAATCCTGTCATATCTGTCTGCATCCACCCCCTCAATGTTTCCAGTTTCCCTTCTTCTGCTTCAGAAAGTAATTCCCTTGGTAGCTGTCACATTAAGATATTGGGATACAGTCCTCCTGCTGCACTTCTGGATTCTAACTGAACCTGATTGTCAAGTTCACTAACAGAAAGTGAGTACAACCTACTGCAGTGCCTTGAGATTAATTTGCCTTGAGCTAATGAAAGTCAATTTCTAATTTCAACCCTTAATTGTGATCAATAGGGCTTGAATGAAACTTATTCATACAACCAGAGAGAGAACTGATAGTAAGAATTCATATTCAATGTGGCTATTTAGGATTATATACCATCCAGATTTGTTTCTTCAAGTTTAGATATTTTTCAGAAAGAGGGAGACAACAGCTTAGAGTGTTATCACAGGAGCAAATCTGGCAAAGTTTAAGAGCACAGTAAAAACTGGAAATGGGTTTAGAGTCATATGTAGTCAAACCAGCTTTTAACTACATATTATCACTATGTAGCTATTTTTAATATAAACAGGCATTCAATAAGGTGCCTCATATACTTTATTGAGAGAAGTCTCTTCCCTGCAGTTGTTAAGGCCTAACTCCTGACTGAGACATCCCCTTTGACTCTTCACTACCTCTTTTATACTCCAGTGATATAAATCAACTTAGAGCATGTAAAGCTTATTTACATTCATATGGCATTCTCTGAACTATGATCTAGAGGAAAATTTTCTCCTTTGTCAGAATTTTCCTGCATGCTTAATTCTCAACAAAACAAATCAGCACAAGAACTTATATACACACACTAACGTATCAATTAACTGATTTTATATTTTTAGTACGCTTACAAGCATGTTATTTTTAACTACAGAAACTAATTTGATCTTACTGGTAAGCATGGGGAAGCTTGTTTACTTTCTTGGGAATAGGTAAAAGCTGTCATAGACAGGATCTGGGCTGTGTATTTGTGTGCTTTATTTTTTTATTGGCTTGGCCAATAGTTTGCAGAGATAAAATAATCTGAAAGATATTTTCAAGCATGATATCAAGGGTAACACTTCCTAAAGTGCTTTGTCTATGTTGCCATTTTTCAGAAACTTTCCTGGCTTGTTGTTCCCACCAGTGTTATGACAAGGGTAGCAATTTTAGACACCTCACTAAAATTTCTTTATCATGTCACTTACCCTTGCACTAAGTGAGACTAGCAGCTTGTATTTTCTACTCATACTAACACTAGTAGTCTCCACTGTTTTCATGGAAAGTACCGTAATGGTTTTATAACTACGCACAGAGAGCAACAGTAAAAGTTACAGTAACATTAATCAGCCATGTATCTAGCTACCAGTGCTGTTTTAAAAATATATTGCCTTATCATGCGTATATTTTTGTGTTTCTCAGATTACGATTACAACAAATGAATAATTAACTTCTGCAAGCAAATACAGAGAGCAGCAGCATCCTCATACAATTAACTGTATTCACACAACAGTCGTGTGTAAACTGTATTTGGATCCAGGAGGTGGAAAAAACAGATAAATCTGTGGAGCAAAAGAATACTTGTGAAATGCTTTCTTTTACAGGATATCCAAGCATGTAGGCTGGAACATGGAATTTGGGGAGTTACGAATATACTTAATACAGCTGCAAATTCCTTATTTTGATATTAAGTCAACATATAACTCCACACATAAATTCTGCTAGCAGCAAGTAGAGTAACAGATCTCTTACATACGAGAAAGAACAAATTTAGTAATTACCAGTTCCTCTTACATATCAAAAGAACAAATCTACTAATTACCAATTCCATCCAAATTGATGTATTTTGGGGGCTGGAATTAGTAGATTAGTTGCAGTCTGACCTTTGAAACTAAGTACATTGTCCTCCTCGCAATCTCTAACAAGCAGCAACCAAAGTTCATTAACACCAGTTTCTCGGGTAGCTTGCTACGTCAATGTACTTCTGTTTGTTATGAGACTTCTAGTCTATGATAAGTTCTTATTTCCCGTTTATAAAACAGTAAAATAACATGAGGAGGAACTGATAGAGAATGACAGATTTATCTTTTCAAACTGCTCCTAGAAGTATAAAAGCATCTATAGCTGGTTTGAACACAGAAACATCTGTTGAACGAAACAATTTGGATCATCTGTTTACCTTGCCAGACTTTCTTTGTCATGGAAGAAACATTCAACAGTAATAAAAGAGGATGGTGAAACCTAAGAAAGATTAAAATTCTGTAAATCCATAGTAATAACATTAAAGCTGTTGCACTATATCTACTTTTGACAATTAGATTATTGAATAAATAAGTGAATATGGTTCAGAAAAAATATGCAGTTTTCACCCAGGAATCAAATAGAATGTACAGTTTTTCACCTTGGAGAGGGAGAAGGGGCATCAGTCCTTTAGTTTTCATCGATTTCAGCTGTCCAGACTTTAAATGGAACTGATTAGGTTATTAGGTTCAATCAACATTTTACTCGGATGTTTAAACAGCCCATTAGGTATGAAGTTACCTGCTAACTGACTAAAGAAGTGAGCATGCTAGTGTTTTAATAGTGTTTTAGCTGATCTGATGTTTCAGATGATCTAATCACTCTCACAATTTTTTTTTAAATTATTTTCATTTGACACTGTGTCTATTACATTTTCTCATTCTGTCCCTTTATTCTTAAAGTGCTAATTGGTGACTTCTATGTATGTTGGAAAACAACCCCACTTAGATTTCCTCTGTTACAGATTCTATCACCTATCTCCTTGAAGAACTATTTTTCAGGGTTTGAGTGATGAGAAGTACTTAGACTTGGAGGCATTCTTGAAGCTTCAAAGTACCCATCAATGTCAATGTAAACATTTAAAGGAAATAATTTGGATACCACAGGTAAAAAAAAAAAAATAAATCTCCCAAGAGCAGTCTAGAAGACCCCATATGTTTACTCACAAAAAAAGTCTGAAAGGCAAATGATTAAGTATTTATAGTGTAACTACCAGTGGTGAAATTTCAACAGTCTTTTTTACAGCTAGACATTTAATCTTTTGAAAGACACCACAAGTTTTCATTACATCCTATTTATGTGAAAAAGGTCCACATTTCACCTGACAGGCTAATAGCCCAGAAACATCCCAGAAGGTATAATGGCACAGGCTCAGTCCCTGGCTGCAGTGTATCACACCTAACCTTTTCTTACAGGTTAAAAAAAAAAAAAAAAAATCTGTACAGTGGATGAAATTGTGGCCCAAAGGAAGCACTGGAGAATTAGGGTTTTGAAGGGCAAAGTTTCATCCCTTGATGCCAACTTGTGCAATTTCATGGCAAGTTTTGTAGTATTTTGTGTTTTACTTCAAGCTTCAGCTATTTGAAACAAGCAAGTACTTTCCAATTTCAGATTATTCTTTTTAAAGAAAGCTTCCAAGCTTCTTGATTGCAAAGTGAAAGTTTAAAATGTTTCTAAGTACATTTTTCAGAAGCAAAACCAACACCAGGGTTTTTTTCTCAATTATTTTAAATTTAGGTCAGGTTTATTGTTTTGAGCTAAATTGCGATACAATGATTACTTGTTCTGGCAGCATTATCTACTTTACCTTTTCTTTTGCATATTCTTCCCTCGTTATTGTAGTGCCACAAGAAAAGCACATGTCAAACACGACTACCAACTCTGAATTTTTATTTGTAGCAGCAGCACAATATGATTGTCTTTTATTTTATAACTACAGAAACACATGAAAACTTTTTGATGGCGTGGGCAAAGAGTGGGGAGAAAAGATTAAGAAGGAAAAGGATTTTCTTAAGTGGAGAGGAATTTTTTTTATGTTTACTTTTAAATCAAGACTGAGGTGCCTTTTTTTTTTACTATAAATTTCTTCCAACCTCCTGAGCTGTTTTATGTATTTATCCTTCCCTGTTCATAGAAAAGTAAAACAAATCATCTTCCTCAACAAGAAGGATAAATATACAGTAAATTAATTAACACAGTTCTGAAACATAAGGGTTTAGGAGACTACAGGATGTGTTAGTTTATTCTTGGATTTAAAAGTAGCAATTTTTTGAGGGTCATATCCTGTGCCTTTTTATTTAGCCCAAACTTCCTTTGACATAACTTGGAAGCTCTTGACATGCAGAAAATGCAAATTAACTTCCATACGCATTGTCTAGCTTGGCATTTTCCTGAAACTTTCCATGTTTACTGTTGCTACCAGTATTACTACAAGAGTAGCTATTTTAGACGTCTCACTGTAATCATTTTTATCATGTCACTTAACCTTGCTCTAAGTGAGACTAGCAACTTGTATTCCCTACTGCTCCAGTGGACAACATTGTTTTGTCACCAAAAATGAACAACTAAGCAAAGTAAAAACAAGTTCCTGTAGTATGTATTTCAAGAGTCTGGACAGACAATCTAGCTAGATACAATTCTATGGTACTACTTCTGGTAAAATATCTCACTGATTTACTCTGATCAGTTTTCTTGACTATCTTCACGAGATCGATTTTGCAGTAATCTTTTTTTCTAGCAAACTCTCTGAATCCTTATTCTACTGTAAGTACTAACACAACTCTCGGATGCCTATCAATGCAAAATCCCACAAGATCCCTTTATAGAATACACCACAAGGCTTCCAGAATAACATGAAGATATCGCATTTTTAATTTGTTGCAGTAGTGAGCATATTGGAAAATGAGGAAAACGTTCTGCTGGCACATAGTATTTAAAAAACTATATGATCTTATGCTATTATTTGCTTGTTAATTTTAACAAACCCAATTTATTTTTTTCCCAGCCTACAGAAATATGGGGTTTTACTCCCACACAATGTTTTTTCCTGATTTAACACCTCTGAATGTTTTATTTTCTATCTGCTAGATGGCCACAGGCAAAATAGAACAGCGTCATCCCTTTTTCACCACTAAAAGGAGACAGTTGAATTGTTTTATCAGTCTTTCCAAAAAAACTTTGAGTGAAGCCTAAAAGAGCTCCCTGAAAAGCTGGGGAGACTGGTAACAAGATATTAATAGCAAACACACATGAAAGCAAGAGCGTAAGAAAGTACTCGATCTTTCTCTAATTTAAAGTAACAGCATAGCCCCTAATATCTTGCAGTGATGTCAACGTAAGTATAAATACAGTAGTGCATAACCAACTTTCGATTTAAGAAGTTTGCCACAATAAAACAGGGGTTATAAAAAACTTTGATGAGTTTCTTTATTTTGCAGACCCATTTCACAGACTGACATGATTCTCTAAGAAATGAATGGAAGGAACATGGGTGGGTCACTCAGGTTGTGATATTATTCTTTCTTCCTCTTTCTGTTTTATTATTTCATGCTACCTGATTAGCTGTTTTTCATATCTTTACAAATATAAAGCAGACTTCCTCAAAGTGCTTTCCTTTTTCTTTCTGTACTTCCTCAACAGATGTTTTTTGTTATCTCTATTTCAGATGGCAATTTTCTCACAATTAAAAACAAAAAATAAACCCCACACACAAGGTCTTACTTCCAGATTTAATATTTTGCTCCACTCCATAATAAAGAGGATGAGACTGCAAGATAGCTTGAAACTCCCTTCTTATTCTGAATTTCTGTTTGGCTAGATAATTTTTGTTCAAAAAGGGACTGATCAAAATTTGGTGTTTAAGAGAGCTTAGACAGACAGACAAGTAAATATATATATATGCACAAACATACGTGTCTTACTACAACATTTCTTGGGCTGTTACAACCTTTGTCTTTATTCCTGTTAAGATGCAGACATAGCATGGAAACAGAAATTGCATTACTTCCTCAGTTTTCAGAGGACAATAAGTTAAACTGACTAGCTTTCAATATGTTAATGCACAACTAGCTTTTTATTAAGTAAATTATGTATTTTGTAATTGTTTTTTTAAAATCTATTTAACATAGAATTACATTAATAGAAATAGAACAGCTTTAACAAAAAAATTCAATCAAAATATTTAGAGTTCATTGCTTTCTGCCTTAAATTTTCAACTAGTTATGATAAATTTAAGAAGCGTTTTTCAGATTTATTTTATTCTACTATATACAGTGATTCTAGCTAATTTAAAATGCCTGTTCTTACTCCCTGTTGACGAACCTTTCTTCTCACATCTCCCAAGACATAGGGAGAGTTTGTAAGATTTCTTTTTGGGAAAATATTTTAGGATATTTAGTAATTTCATAGGAAAAACTACTTTTTCTTTAATCCCCAAAGCTAGATTTAGAACTTTGTGCCTTGTCTTATGTTTTGAAAAATGACTGTATTGTATGTCGTAAACAGCATCAGCACTTATAAAAACAAACCAAATGTGAATTGCACCAACTCAGTTTTGTGAGGTGCTAAACCAAAAGTATCTAATATCCAAAAATGTTTTTCTAAAATTAGTATACAATGTAATTAGCAAGATTTTAAGTATTCTATATGATCATTTGGGTCATTCATAATCAGTCAAACTGAAAAAGGTTAACACCAATGAGGAAAGTTTAAACCACTTAAAATTCATTCTCAAATGAACAATGCACTGGGGAAGAGGATCAGATTACTTAATATAGGCTCAGTTCTCCTCTCCAACCAAGTAGCCTGGGCATACATCCCCAGCCAGGCTCTCTTGGAAACTGCATCTTCTTTTCTCCACTTATTTCAATGGGAATTGCACAAGTGTTACGCAGTGATAACTCCAACCCTCTGTTTATATGGAAGACAATTCTTTTCATGGATTTTACACAGTTTGTACCATTGAGGTAGAAGGTTAAACGCCAGAGGAAAGAGCTCACACTTTTTTTTTTTTTAATTTCTAAACTATGTGCAGTATTTGGTCAGGGGGGAGTTCTTTCTCTCTTCTGATCTATCAGATATCATAAATGAATAATATATCTCACTTTCTCTTTAGATTTCTAAGACATGAATATAGCTCAAATTTCACCCCTTTTGGGCACATCAGAACTACTGTTAGTTACTACTATTTGCCATCACAAAGGAATCATACATACAAGCACCACTTTGAAATCACTTCCATGTGTCAAAATTTTAAAACATTCAGTAAAAATCCAAGATCTCTGTTAACTATTATAACAGATGTTTATTTGAACTTAACACAGACTAACCTTAGTAGTTCAGCACAGTATTTATATCAACGCTCATTTCTATTGGGGGCACTTTCACCAACAATTCACATTTGAATATTAAGGTTAGGACCAATTCATTTTCTTCTAAAATCTGACATAACAGTTTTGGAGTGCCAAGAAGAGGAGAGATTAAATTAATTTTATAACAGATACATCCCTTTTCTCTGTGGAGTACACTCCAGTGAGAAAGCAGAACTAAGAACAACCCAATGCACTCGTGTTCGTCAAGCAGAAAGCATATCTGTTCCCCAAACAATAGCGTTCCTCCTCATCTCTAGAAATATTGAGCTTCTGACTTCTCATTACCTAACACATCGGTTTTTACACAGCTTTTCAGAAGAAAGTGGTAATAAGACAGCTGAGAGCATAAACTCTTTTAAGATAGGGACCTTTATATATAAATATATGCATTCAATCATATTTGCTTCAAACACAATGATTAGATGACTTAAACAGAATGACACTACTTATAAGAAAAGCTGGTAAAAGCTTTAGTTTAAAATAGATATCATGCTGTATATGTAAACGTGTACGATTAGTTTATATTAGCTTATTAGTTTAAATTCCTACTTTTTATGCAGGTAGGAATTTTAGATAGTTTACCACGGTCCTCAACTGGGCCCATAGGTTCCAACAGGAACTGAATGTTCCCCTTGATTTGCAGGTGATCTATTATAAACTAATAAACCAAATACCTTATTAAAATAAAAATTGTATTATGAGCTTTATCAAAACTATCATATAATCTAAAAAAATAATCAAGCAATGTCTAATTGAGCAAAAGCTCACTGCATTTTGAGCTAGTATACACAGAAACCCAAATTTTAGTTACCTAGTATTTTCTCAGTTGAGAAACAGAAAACACGTAACTATTTGCTGAATTCTCAACTGGAGCGTGGGGGTTTTAGCCTTCCATAACTTCAAGTTAGGACTGAAAGTAAAAGAATCATTCTAGAAGCTAATTAATATAACATGTAGAGTACAGTGCTCATAACACTAATGAGGAATAACTTACCACATTCATTTCAGATTTTTGAACCTTAGTAAGAAGGTCATAGCCTGAGGTGAAAGGAACAGCCCTAGAGACAGTGCCAAGAAGTTAAAATGCCAAGGCCTATTTTTATACACTGCTTCTATTTTTAGTTACATCATGATAGAAGTACAGAGCCTATGAAAAAATCATATTCTCAAATGAGAGAAAGTACTCACATTCTTTATTGCAAATGACGAGCAAAAGAAACTAAACTTGAAAAATTGTTAGGTACAATTTAACAGACTTTACTGGATCATAAAAGGCCAGCAAAAATAGCTTCAAAATCACATCCTCTGAGAAAATTAACTTTAAGGAGCTATGCACAATTTTACCCAATTAATCAAATATTCCTTTTATTGTATTACAGCTACAAGAAGGCGCAAATGTTTCCCAGTTCAGACTCGTCTGCATCCAAGCACATTTTCCCATGATCAACGTTTAGCAGTCAACTTTTTAATCCTGCTCTACCAACAAAAAATATCAAACTTTTCAACTGATCGCGTGCAGAGTTCAGAACTTGTGAGCAGTACTACAGCTTAAAATGTTAGTTCAGTTACTCAATCATTAGTTGCCTTTAGCTGTTTTCCATCCAATACAAACATAAACTGAGGTAATCCTGCAATCCAGTTAACTCGTTTAACTTCTGTATTAATTACTGAAGTACCCAAGGGCAGCTATTTCCCATGCAGTTCTAATTTATGACTCTGATTATTACTTCTTTATAAAATGTCTTATTAAAGGTGGGTAATGTTGTTTCTTCCTAATGAAGTACAAAGACACAGCAGAAATACCCAGTATCTGTTGGAGGGACAACACAGCGGAGCATAAGCAATCTGGGAGGTTCCTGGAATGCCTTTATAATAAATTCCTTCTCCAAGTGGTAGAGGAGCCAACGAGGAGAGGTGCTATGCTGGACCTTGTCCTCACCAACAAGGAGGGGCTGGTGGGGAATGTAAAGTTCAAGGGCAGCCTTGGCTGCAGCAACCATGAAATGGTGGAGTTCAAGATCTTCAGGGCACCGAGGAGGGTGCACAGCAAGCTCACTGCCCTGGACTTCAGGAGAGCAGACTTTGGCCTCTTCAGGGATCTGCTTGGTAGGGTACCATGGGATAAAGCCCTGGAGGGAAGAGGGGCCCAAGAAAGCTGGTTATTATTCAGGGATCACCTCCTCCAAGCTCAGGAGCGATGCATCCCAACAAAGAGGAAGTCAGGCAAAAATGCCGGGAGGCGTGCGTGGATGAACAAGGAGCTCCTGGACAAACTCAAACACAAAAAGGAAGCCTACAGAGGGTGGAAACAAGGACAGGTAACCTGGGAGGAATACAGAGAAATTGTCCGAGCAGCCAGGAATCAGGTCAGGAAAGCTGAAACCCTGATAGAATTAAATCTGGCCAGGGACATCAAGGGCAACAAGAAAAGCTTCTATAGGTACATTGGTGATAAAAGGAAGACTAGGGAAAATGTGGGCCCTCTCCGGAAGGAAACGGGAGGCCTGGTTACCCGGGATATGGAGAAGGCTGAGGTACTCAATGACTTTTTTGCCTCAGTCTTCCCTGGCAAGCGCTCAAGCCACACTGCCCAAGTCACAGAAGGCAAAGGCAGGGACTGGGAGAATGAAGAACTGCCCACTGTAGGAGAAGATCAGGTTTGAGACCATCTAAGGAACATCGACAATGGGATTGAGTGCACCCTCAGCAAGTTTGCCAGTGACACCAAGCTGTGTGGTGCGGTCGACGTGCTGGAGGGCAGGGATGCCATCCAGAGAGACCCTGACAGGCTGGAGAGGTGGGCCCGTGTGAACCTCATGAAATTCAACAAGGCCCAGTGCAAGGCCCTGCACACGGGTCAGGGCAATCCCAAGCACAAATACAGGCTGGGCAGAGAATGGATTGAGAGCAGCCCTGAGGAGAAGGACCCGGGGGTGTTGGCTGATGAGAAGCTCAACATGACCCAGCAATGTGCGCTTGCAGCCCAGAAAGCCAACACATCCTAGGCTGCTTCAAAAGAAGTGTGACCAGCAGGTCGAGGGAGGGGATTCTTCCCCTCTGCTCCACTCTTGTGAGACCCCACCTGGAGTACTGCGTTCAGCTCTGGGGCCCCCAATATTAGAAGGACATGGACCTGTCGGAGCGAGTCCAGAGGAGGGCCACGAAGATGATGAGAGGGCTGGAGCACCTCTCCTATGAGGACAGGCTGAGAGAGTTGGGGTTGTTCAGCCTGGAGAAGAGAAGGCTCTGGGGAGACCTTATAGCAGCCTTCCAGTACCTGAAGGTACTGCAAGAAAGCTGGAGAGGGACTTTTTACAAGGGCACATAGTGATAGAACAAGGGGTGATGGCTTTAAACTGAGAGAGGGTAGATTTAGATGAGCTATAAGGAAGAAATTCTTTCACTCTGAGAGTGGTGAGGAACTGGCACAGGTTGCCCAGAGAAGCTGTGGATACCCCCTCCCTGGAAGTGTTCAAGGCCAGGTTGGATGGGGCTTTGAGCAACCTGGTCCAGTGGAAGGTGTCCCTGCCTGTGGCAGGGGGGTTGGAACCAGATGATCTCTAAGGTCCCTTCTAACCCAAACCATTCTGTGATTCTGTGAAATGTTTCTGTAAAACAAGTCCACAATCTGCATTCATTTTATCTAATCCCTAATACGTTATAACAACAAAAATCTAGAATATTTGTTTAGTGGTTGATTTCAGCTAAACCACAGATGAGGACCTACACTATAATACGTAGCAATGACCATTTACAGTTTAGTAGCATGTCATAGGTTACTAACACGTCATGGACACATATTGTCCAGGACATATTTATTTTTATAACCATTTGTATTACATAATCATGAATGCATTGCATAAGACAGTCTTGCAGCATGGTTCAAAGAACATCTAATGTTTTAAAGCACTAACTCCATTTCATCTCATTTTTCACCTCTTTCCTAGTCAGTTAAAATACTTCCTAGGAGAAAACAAACCAAAAAACAGTATGCACCAAACAACATCAAGAAAGAAAATGCTGCAGAACAGCCAGAGATTATTTCAGAGTGGCATCAAATATAGGAATAAATAGTACTCTCATTATCTGTGTACTACATGCCCTGTTGCTTTTGCTTTTAATGTGATCATGTAGGCAATTTAGCAAGACAACAAAACATGAATGAGAGCATACACCAGTGACAGAGCAGTCACAGCACTGAAACTTCTACTAGTATACTGTAAAGCAAACCAAAAGTTTAACCTTAACATCAGTAAAAATATTTTTTAAATCTTCTGTGAAAAGAACCACAACTAAGTAGGCTATCTTTTCTTCAAAGTACAGGTGGAGAAATACTCTGCCATTGTTGAAGGTAATTAAAATGAGGAATTTTCAGGATAAAAATATTTTATGCCGAGTGTTTTGTGTAAAAAAGAAGAATTATTAAACAAACCCTCTAAAGGAATGAAGCCTAACATGCTCATCACATCCAAAAGATAGAGTCAAAAGTAGTTTCACAAGACAGCCAATAAGATTTTAGTTAGTCAAAGGTTTTTGACTATCTTATAAATGAAAAGTAACATATTACAAGTAAAATTTATTATACAGCTTCATATATACATTCTTTCTTGATAACTCAATCTAGTTTCAACAGTGGTTATATAAGGTCCGAAAAAAGAACATGTTAGCACCGATCTAATTCCTCAATCAATTCGTATGCAAAAGCAAACAGCTTCACTAGGAGTAGTAGAATCTATGCAAATTGCTCTTGGGTCAAAAAAATCTTGGTGTGAAAAGCTCCTGACAAAATTAATTCCCTTTAATTTGTTGTACTACTAGCAACATTCATTGAAATAAAAGCACTGGAATGAATATAGTCCCATAATCTGTTCACTAAGAATGATTTTTTTAATGCTATAATAAAGCAACTTCCAAGCATAGTCACCATTGCACTTGAAAAACTCAGCATCCTTTTAATCATAAATTAGTAAGTTTTGAAATGTCACCATATATGTTAACCATTACAAAACGTAAATCTGCAATTTAAATAGCTCATTTTAGCTGATACTCTTTTTTTAAAAGGAGTATCAAAATATTTAATTTGATTCAGTATTTGTAAAAGCGTGGGAACATGAACTGAAGATGCCTTAAAAGCAACTTAAAGAATCTCTCACTATGTAAACCATTAGTTGTGTTTCAGAAGTGATTATCATTAAATAGCACCTATTTGTAGATTATGATTTCCAGTTTAAAATGTATGAAGTGTGCCCGTCTCTGTATGCTACGACATCACCATCATCCAATATATGGGTTTAATTTCATAGTAGCTTCTTTTAAGAGTAATAAGGCATTAATAACAATACTGACGTTCTCTCAACTTTCTGCATACACTTCTATCAGATGATTTCGAATTTCTCTACAGAGAAGCACCAGGATTTCTAGGACCAAAACCCCTTGGGTCTGAGGACGTCAGCATCAGCAGCCATACCCACACAGCTCTATACCTTAGTGGGAGAACTTGGTGCTCACTGCTGAGTCTCTGGGACTCCAGGGCACTGCTGCTCGCTCTGTAGCACATGGCTGGTAGCAGCCAGCTCAACAGCTACCCTCGGGAAGAGATTCCTAATCTTGGAGGGGGCTCCAGTGAGACATTAACACAGATACAACCTGCCTCCTTTCCCCTCCCTCAGGCCATAACACCATCATGCTGTTATCCAGGAACAAGCTAAGGTGCTGAACCAAATCATCAACAGAGCTGGGGGTGGGAAATTTAACAGTCTCCATCAAACCTCCTCATTAACCATTAGGAAATTCCCAAACCAGGTATGACCAGTATCTACTCCAGTCGTTTATTGTGAGCACAGGCCAACGTTATCATCATTTCCATTGTAAAACCTCACAAAAGAAGATGAAACAAGTACCATCTTAAAAAGGACGGTATTTCTTTTCATTGGTCCTTGTGATTAATATTAGAGATGGCAAGTAGTAAATTATACTTCCTAAAAGAGCTTTTAGATTGCAATCAACAGAACACGTGATAAAAGACAAATTATAAAAGAGTAAAACATCACAGCCTATTTAATATGATGTTAAAAAAGCCAATCTAGCATAATACATGAATTTCAATTTACAGATAGTGACAACAATGCCAGCTCTCATACGACAGGGGTTAAGAAAGCAAGTTAAAAACATGTACATCTGCTTTTTAAAGGGAGAGGATACAGTCTCTTCACTCATCAGTGATGGAGACAGCAGATGGAACATTGTTTTCAAGTTAAGAGCTTACTTTATAAAAAAAGATTTTTGCTCATGTAAAATTACCATGAAAAGTTCTTCCTCTTTGGCTTAAAATTGCAAGTTGAGGGGCAAGAACTCCACTCTTATTTACTGTCCACATTTCACATAATTCCAGTGTTAAAAGGTTGAGTCTGCATTGCCTTTCTTGATTTTTCATAGCAAGACTGTGGGGAATACTTAAACCTAAATAAAAATATTTTCTCTTGTTAAAATAAAAAAAGGATTAATTTAAAAAAAAATCTCACTTCAAGTATTGTATTTTTTAATCCTAAACTTGGGATCTATGATATTCTGTGAATGGTGCATAGTATTCTGCAAAGAAATCTAAAAGGGCAATGCTTACAAGTTTTTCTTTTCATATTCCAAGTCAAAGCAAGATTTTTGCAGTCCTCAAAATAATCATTTTGTCATCAGTGCCTTAGTTAAGCACTTAAGATGACATAACATTAAATTTTTATGGGTGTTTTTTTTTTTTACTTTCAATCTTTTGCAAATCTCAGCACTGGAGAAATAGGCCTACTTTCTAACTTTGCTAAAGATGTTTCTAAATAAATATTTGAAAGCAAAATATTGCACCACCAAAATCACTGAATTTAAACCTGAACCTACAAATGACATTGATTATATCTACTCCCAGCAAAGCCTGGGAAAAAAACAAGGGCGGTGGGGAGCAAGACACATAGAATATACACCTAAATTTTTCAAATTATTTCATTTGTACAGGAAAAAATGTAACAGCAGGATAAATTTGTTCTTCCCAGTGGCACAACTTCTAATGGTGCACTGTTTAACTCAGTCTGGCCCTCTCCTCTCTTAGCAACCACATCTATGTTGATTAGTTTTTCAGATGTCTTGTAAAGAACCAGCTTTTAAAATACATTAGATTTAATAAAAGTATCAGTAGGAAAAGAACAGACCATGATATATAACTTTGTTACATCAGGTCAGTAACTTCTTTCTTTAAAACAAGTCAGAAATGAGGCCAAGTCCTGAATCAGTGGAAGCAAGCAATGAGGTCTCATATTTAATAGATGTAAGATTAAGTCCTTAGTATGTTTGTTTCTACAGAGAAACTATTTAAATTATATAGCTTTCTCTTGAATAAGATGTTAGAAAAGATAATCACAAAATGAACTTTCAAGTTATCATCCAATGTTCCAATGCAATTGCTCAAAAGTTACTCTTTTTTTATTATTTTTGTCATCTAACATACCTCCTATCGATCAGTTTCATTCTGTTGAGGATCACTAAGAAAGCACACAGTACACATTTTGTGGCATTTAGATATAAAGATTACATTAATCTAATTTTCCAAGCATATGCTGTCTCTAGAAAGAAACCAGGAACTGGAAATCTCAGAGGGGAATGTGAGTCTTTTGGAAAATAGGAGGAAAATCTCATAAATAGGAACTCTGATACTGATCTACACAGTAGCAGAAAGCTATTATATTTTTTCATGATTGGCAATATGTTCTCATTTCTGAGATGGTCTTACTTCCCTCAAAAAGAACTAAAGCAATGTGCTTAAAATAGCTGAAAAACAGCTGTTGGTTTTTTCACAGTAATGCGTTTTATCCTCATGCTACATATAATGCAAACCAGTCATTTGACTAATATACAGTTAGAGTTACAGAAAACATGCCTTCACAATATAGTCTTTCTTGCTAATGACATACCAATAAAATATTCCCCTTCACATGTGTTTTTGTTTTTTTTTTTAACACTATCATAACCATTTGGCACAAGAGTAGCTTTACTCATATTCATGAAGTTTCCTATCTCTGGAATCATCTGACTAGTTGAACCCTTAGCTGTAAAGGGGGAAGACATTCTACTTTTGCTTGTTTTATAATATTGTGACTGTTTTAAGTTTCTCTGGTGACTGGAGAGTGTACTAAAAATACAATACTTTACCTGAAGAACAGTTTTGCGTACTTGCACTTACCTCAGATTCCACCATCACTCAAGAAAAAGCTACTTCAGTTTAGCTCTCTGTATTAGAGGTTACTAGATTTGGCATATAATATTTTAAAATATTTTAAAGAATTACATTTTGCAGTTATCTTAGCTAGACAGATATAAATCAATGTCTACAATCTTCAGTTAAAAGATACTAATTTACTATTTGAAAATGCATTTTCTATACACTGACAAAATATTTAAGCCTTTGGAAAACTGTTTTCTTACAACATGATCCCCTGCTCCCTTAATTTTGAGGCAGATATTGCTTTTTGCTTCGTAATGTAGGTGCCTATAGAAGGAAGTCTGCATTCATTTCACCATAAACAAAGCCAAGGAGATGCTTCATACAGTAACCATCAAAAGATTTATACAAAGGCTAGGGAAAAAAAAACAAAACCAAACACAACGTGGCAAGAGCTATCCCTATATAAAGAATCCCCTCAAAATGTCTTGTCTTTTTTTTTTTTGCTTAATAGTTTCATCCATGAATATGGGCCTCAGAAACTGGGGAATCTAAGTCTGCCTGTCCTGGGGTATGGGGACACACAGAGACGGGGGGGGGGGGGGGGGGGGGGGGGGGGGGGGAGCGAATTCAAGTTCAAAATCATTTCATACATATACTTTAAATAATACTTTAAAATAATCTTCTCTATGTCTAAAACTTTATTTAAACTAATCTGACTTTTGATTTCACAAGTCTATTTAAAAAAAAACAAAACGTGTTCCAAATACGTAGAAGGGACTTGCCTCTCTCCTCTCTAGCACATCCTATGAATGTGCTGCTGTATTCCAGAGAAAGACTTTCCAAAGGTGGCAGGGTGAGCATGTGTGAATAGGAGAGCTTTGTCCTCTGCCGCTATCATTGTGTTGTCCCTATCATCCACAAACGCAGAGGGCAGATGAGAATTGAATAGAAACAGACCATGCAGTTGTAAAACCTGGTTCTTTATTTATTTATTTTTGCGACTGAGTAACACCTCTCATTACAATTACCAGCTCAATGGCAGAAAGCTCCCCGGTGTGCTGTGCATATTTTCACAGGTTCATTTGTCTCCTCCTGTGGCATCAGTTTAAAAACGTTCCTAAAGAAGCACCACTAACAACCATTTCTATTTCGAGCCTTCAAAGCCAAAGCTGAGCACAATACAAGGCACTGGTAACCGATCTTTAGGTTTCAGTCCATAGACTTTTCACACTGGGAATAGATCCCATCTGTTTCCTCTTTATGCAGCAGCCTTTAGAAAGCACAGATCTGGAAACTGCCTCCGTACAGAACAGAGTATAGCTGGCTTTCCCCAGCTGACGGCAGAAAGAGCCCCATGATTATGCATAGCATTCTCCTAAGGCTTTCTACTCCTCTTTTCTCCCTGGTCTGTAAATGCATGGTGTGGTTTTCTCGATGTGGGTTTGTTTTTTTTTTGGAGGGGGGGAAGGGGTGGACTGCCTCTCTTTCATTCCCCCTTGTTCTCCCCCCTTCCTTCTTTCTTGGCAGAGGTTTCCCCATTTACGAACCCTCACACAGGGAACATTTCAATTTCAAGCCTCAGTACAATCAACCACAGGCAAACCCCCCTCCTGCTTTGGCACCAGAGCGTGAGACATTTCCCCCATCGCTCTCCCTCCCCAAGCAAGCTGCTCTCCAGATGGATGCTCGTGGCTCTCCCTTGTCTATTCCCTTTGCCTCTTCGCTCCCTGTCCCGGCGAGAGGGAAGGAGGGAGGCAGAGAGCAGAGGCGTGTTTTGGGCAGGGGGGAACAGGACAGAGCAGGACGCTTTGATCCCCAGCAGCTCAGCACCACCAAAGTCCTTAACTCCTTACCTGGCGGACCTTCCCCACCCCAAGCACCCTGCCCTGGCCTCCCCCAGCCCCGCACCCTGCCCTCGCCCCCCAGCATGGGGGGGCTCCACCGCCCCACACCCTCCCCACACACAGAGCGAGGGTTCCCCTCAGCCCCACACTGGCAGCTCCCCACACACAGGGGGGATCCCCTCAGCCCCACACCCTGCCCCTGCCTCCCGCCACACGATGGGGGTCCCCTCAGCCCCACATGGGGGGGGTCCCCTCAGCCCCACACACGGGAGGGTGTCCCCTCAGCCCCACATGTGGGGGGTCCCCTCAGCCCCACACACGGCGGGGGGTGTCCCCTCAGCCTCCCCCCCCCTCAGCGCGGCCGGAGGCTCCCCTCAGCCCGGCACTCACTACTTGTAGAGCTGCTGCAGGCAGAGGTCCAGGCACTCGCCCTCCACCTCCTCCTCCGTGATGTACTCCGAGAGCGGCCGGGGCAGCGGGGGCAGCGGCGGGGGAGGCGGCGGCGGGGCGGGCGGCTGAGGGTCGCCGGCGTCGCCCTCGCCCTCCTCCGCCTCGGCGGCCGTTCCCGCTTCTCCCTCTGCCCCGGGGTCCTCGTCAGCGGCGGCCGCGGCGTCGGCAGCGGGGGGGGGGAGCCGGCGCCGGCTCTGCCCCGAAGGGCCCGCGGAACTCGCCCAAGAACAGCTCGAGGAAGCGGCGGTAGCTCTTCTCCTCCGCGCTGCCGCCGCCGCTGCTGCTGCCCGAGCCGCCCGCGGCCATTGCTTCGCATTCCCGGCCGCCCGCCGGCGGATCAGCACTGCGCCCGCAGAGAGCTCCCTGCCCACCGCCGCCGGCAGCCGCCGCCTCCCGCCCGCCCGCCTGCGCGCGCGCTCCCGGGCCGGACCCGCGGGGGCGCGCACGCCGCGGGAGGAGGAGGGGGCGGGGGGGGGTGCGCGCCTCAGCGGCGGGAGCGCGGCCGGCCCTGAGGGGGCGGAGGGGCCCGGGGGCGGCCGGCGGGGGCGGCTCGGCCCGCGGCGGGCGGAGAGCGGACGGGGGGAGGCAGGTGGAGGGTAGGCGCGCTGACAGCCGCGCCGATGTGATGAGTCATGCGAAGGCAGCCAGACGCGTAGGTTCCTCACAGGAACCCGAAGGAAACCTGAGAGCGCGTTCCCTATTACCTAATCCCTGCCTCAGGATTTCCCTGCGCTCATCGTTTCCGGCGCCGGTGTCGCCTCCGCGGGCTCCCGCTCGCTGCCAGGTCGGGAACGGCGGGTAAGCGGGGCCGGGGCTGGGGGCGGCTCGGCCCGGCCTCGCCCCCTGCTGCGGGGCCACCGCTGCCCCGCGGAGCCGGCAGCCCCGGGCTGGCTGCCAGGCGGGAGCCTCTGAAGAGCGGTTTTGAAATCAGAGTGGGTTAGCGTGAGGGAAACCGGCAATTAAACCTACGGTATTTCAGGGGAAAAAAAAAAAAAAAGTCCCTTTCGGAAAGCCTGTGGTGTAGCCTGCGCGGCCGAGGGTGACCCGGCGGGGCCGTCGTGTGGGGCCCCGGCCGCCCGCCCTTGCCGCGGCGGTGGGGCCGCGGGGCCCCAGCTCCTCAGCCCTCGCTCTTCCCCTTCCAAATACCCCCCGATTCCCGGGAAGGGCAGCTTTGGGGTCTGCTGCCCGTTTCCAACACTTAGCAACAAAACTCCTGACGCTACTTTCCATTCACGATCGGCATATGAGTAGCCCTATGGATTCATAAATGATACACTACGTGATACCTGCACGCTCGATGGTCTGGCAAAGGGGAGTTCATAAGTACCTGAAGGTGTTAAACACCGAAGGAAACGTAAAAGTTACAGCCAGTCAGTGGGAGACAAACTGTAGTTGATATTCGACTGCTGTCTAACAAACGTCTTTCATTTCTGAAAGGCGTTTTGGCTTGTTTTCTTCATTGCTGCTGAAAAGCTATTTTCAGAGCTATCAGGTCCATAAATACCAACAGGTATAATTGCCACACGTTTAAAATAGCTTGTACGCATGGGAGGGAATGATATCCTTAATGTCAGATATACCTTGAAAAATGGCCAAATCACAAGGCTCATATGCAAAAATATTCTCAAATTTTAATGGATTATAACAAGGACAGTAGCTTGATGAAACCTGTTGTTCCCTGCATTGTAGTAATTACCTCTGCATGTCAGGTGCTGCTGTAAATCTGTCTTCTGTCTGGTGAATTGTTATTTCAGAGCCAAAATAATTTTAGAATATTTCCGGCAACTGCATTGACTGGTCATATTGCAATCTTGTGAATATGTAAAAGCTATGAGAGTTAAAAATGTGATTGTCACAGTTAGTCTTAGTCTTTCATAGCCAAAAGCTATTAAAGTGACAGAAAATTGCATAGCGTGTCCTGAAAGAATATCTCTTAAGTGGTTTTTTTCAGTATACCATTTATATATTTTCAATTTAACATTCATTTCTTGAGGAATGCCAGGTGGGTTTGAGGGGTAAAAAACATTGCAGTTCTTTTTGAAAAGACAGCCCACAGTTGCACCTGATGACGTCATTGCTGTAGCTTCTTTTTTTTTTTTTTAAGGTTTGTGTGTACTGCATCATCAGTGAGTCACAAGCCTCAAGAGAATCCATATAAACGCAAGTATCAAAAAAGCAGTTTTAAGTTCATGATTAGTTGTTTTTCACTAGGAATTCAGATGCAGTTGGAGTTTCTAAGAAACTATAATCCAGATAGTATAATATGATCTCAATTCTACAAATGCCTATGATAACAGTATCTTAGGGAAATAACAGCTAATTGAACAAGATGCATGATCAGATTCATTTTGTATGACAAACAGCAATTAAGGCTATCCAAGAAAAGATTCAAAAGCATTTAGATAGTCTTTTTCTTAAAATTTTGTTAATCATATATTTTTTTAGTTGTTTCAAACAGCATACAAGAGTATCTGAGAGTAATACCTACTCTGTTTCGTGTTGAAATGGTAAAGTTACCAGATGTCCTTGATTCATCTTGGCAGTCCCCATGTGCTTTTCATCATTTGTCTAATTGCAAAGGACACTAATTAAAATGAAATAGAGTAGAACTTTGTATTCAGGAGACTTTGTCAAGTTTTGGCACTACGGTCAAGTTAGTATTGTTTTGCTTCAATATTAAATAAAGAGTTGATGGCTCTAAGCCATGCTGACATTTGTTTCTGGGAGGGAAAGGTGAAAAACCATTCTTATTAACCTGCAATGTGGAACATACGGTAGCTGTGGGTGGTATGGCTAAGTTAGGCAGCCAGGAACCTGCTATCACTGCACTGTGTGGAGACAGTGGGGTGGGCAATTACCACAGAAGGTAGCCACGCCGTCACTTACTGCTGTCCAGAAAAGGAAGCTCTAAATACAATGTATTATCAAGTAAAGCACTAATCTATGAGAGGCGTGTTTGGTACTATTATGAAATGTTTTTTAGTGTTCAGTAACTCTGGAAGCTAAATTTAGAATGCCTTAGTGCACTCTGGATTGCTGGGTAGCAGCAGGATGAATGGTTCCTACGTGATGAGGTTAGGTGGATGGAATAAACTCACAATTCATAAAATTTTGAGTCTGAAATCATTGGTTTACAACATATTGTCAAATAGAAGATAAGACTTGCACCTGACTTGAGAAGGAAACACAGGTGTTTGTATCCTTTCTGGCTTCATCATGTTGCCTTTTTTTTTTTAAAGAAGGTTTTACAGTGTTGTGTTGGAAGAAATCTGTTTTATTTTAGCCTTAAAACGATGTCTTCCTCTTTCTCATTTTGCTGGTGAGAAATAAGCAGGATTTGAGCAGGCCTTGGGGAGGTGACCTGAATTGCATGGAGTGCAAAAAGAAGTGCTTTTTAATTTTTTTGTAACCTTTGGAAGTGATTCCTGTACACTTACAAGTAGAAAACATGTAGGGGCATTAAAAATGATTTGACAATATTTAATATACCTATGATATACGCTCCAATACCATACAAAAGAGTATCATGGGAAAACCCGATGGTAAATAAATTGCCTTTCTAAAGTGATCGCTTTAAAAAGTAGGGCTTTTGCAATAAACCAGAAGTAATTTTAGAAGTTATATTCTGTTTTCCTGGCCAGATGAAACCACCAGAAGTGCAAGTATTTCCAGGCCTTTGGCTGTTCTCATTTTGAAGGCACTTCTACTGTTGAATGTCATGTAGTGGTGTATACATGAAACGATGCTTGCAATATACTGTTGAAAGAGATAAAATTCTTTATATGTATTCACATGATCAATATCGGTCATCTTGTGAATGTGAATATGTGTTCTTTTTATAGCTCTTCAAACTCAATGAGGTAATTATTGTTCAATTCACTAAAATAATTTCAGTTGCTTAAGAGTAAGAACAGCAAGAATTTGAAGGGAATATAGTGAGAAAGCTCTTGTTGACAAGCTGCATCAAGCTCCAGTTAATTTTCTTAGGTTCAGTCTTTGTTCAACTGCAGTTTTAAAAAGCACAGTAACTTCTGTTACCACAGTTTTACTGGCTCCTTTACCAGAGTAAGTACTGTATTAGGATGTTCTTAAATACCAAAGTCCTTATCTCTATTTCTTTCTCTTGCCCTTTTTTTTTCCTTTCTAAAAGAAAAGGGTTTTGAGGTCAAGTCAGCTTTTCCAGTTTAATAGTCAAAGATTATTCTGAAATATCCATATCCATTGCAAAACACAGGATTTCAGGCCTGAATCCCATTTCCAGCTGTCATGGAAATTTCCAATGCCATTCTAAAGGAAAATTCCATTTTCAGCCTTCCATTCAGACCCCTGTTTAGGAAAGGGGGTTCTTTGAATAGCAATAGTGAGAAACAGGATATTAGTCCATGCCGATTTAGATTTGGAAATCTGTTGGAGCAAAGTATGTGGAAGAAAGAACTAATGAAAAGCTGAGCCCTTCAAAATGACTAAACAGGTTTGGGACACTCTCAAAGCAGATATAGCACAACATACCTTGTTTCCCATTAACAAAGGCAAAGACAAAATCTGTTACATCATAAAACATTTGACTGACTGATTGAAGTGTGCCTGTAGATTAGTGCCCATGGGATTGCCTCAGCAAAACACAGCTGACCACGTAACACTTAGTAATGTGGTCTGGATGTTGTCAAATCATGAGATCATCCTGCAGGCAGGAGCACACCAGAGTCCAATATCTTCTTGTTAAGGTTGATCCACTTCAGCAATCAGTCACTCTTCATTATCGTGATTTCCTTTTACTGCTAAACGGAGATGAGGGGTGCAGACCTCCTGGATATCAGCAAACAACAGAGCTTGCTGGCAGTGTTACTGTGCCAGGCCCTTCCTCTGTACTTTCCATTTTTGCAACACATTTCATCTGAGGCTGAAGTCCCGCAGTACCATACTGTGTGATTATCGCACTGCTGGAATTCCTAAGCCTGAAGCTCACTTTTGCTCAAAGGAGGCAATATAAAATGGTGTACCGCTAAAATCCCGTTTATACTCTGTTCTAGGGATTTAATGGTGTGTGCATATTCTGCCCTTTTGGGTGGAGGGTGAAGTTCATCCTAAAATGAGAGCAAAGTTTAAGCCAGGCTTGTTAAGCTTGTTGCCTAGTGGGTTTTAAAAAATTATATTTTTTAACCAATTATATTGGTTCTTCCACAGACTTACTTTAAATGACGTGTTCATCATCTTACTGTAGATTAGATTCCCGATTCTGTGATGTCCTGCTCTGGTCACAAGACCTTGAATTTTACAGTCACCTATTTAGAAATGTCTCTTCAAAAGAAAAAAAAAAAATTAAAAAATCAGCCACTTATATGAGTACCAGAAACCAACCACTGTGGTGTCCAGACCCTGGCCATTATTATTGTAATACATGTGCTATAAGAGTACAGATAAAATAGAATGGTAGGATTCACAGACTTTAAAGTATGTATGCAGCTGATGCTGACTTCTTTGAACAGCCTCAAATTCTATGATTTGGACACAGAAATTTGTGTTAGTTATACAAAATAATGAATGAATTTAAAGAGATGCATTTATGTGATGTATTCCATAACATCTACAGTCAAACGTGTAGTAAGCTTATACAGTAAAAAAAGGTGTTACAAATTATGTTACAATCTCATATGGACATGCTATACTTCATAGGCATAATTTTCATGCTAAGAAGACAACTTGTTCTTTAGTCCAAAACATTTTATTTTAGCAACATATATAATATGAAAAGAATCACTAAGTAAATGTAGTTGTAACTGTGTTGCTAAAATTGCAGTGGTTCACAATAAATTAGAGTATTAGAAGTATACATGTCATAAATTTAAGACTCCAAAATAATGCAATGTGTGATACCAAACTGAGCAAGTATTCAACAGCTTATTTGGAGGCTTTGAGAAAAGCGTCCAGGTCCAATTAGAACCATTTATTGAGGTCTGTACAGTTTTGTTTTTACTTTCCTATATACATTGCTAGATATTTTATATTTTAAACATTCCCCCTTCTCATTGTTTGAAACTGAAATGTGATTTTTTTTTTTTTTTTTTAATATCCTGATGCTTCTCTGGCTCCATTTAAATCAATGGCACGTAATTCTTGTAATAAAATGAACAGTATTAGCGATAATTCTTGAATAATGACTTAGTAAAATACATACTTTTCTATGCGTCCTTTCAGCATATAAGCTAACATTTTTACTGCTTGTATAGTGATTGAACTATTGCTTTTAATGCCATTTATTATTTCTATAGATATAGTTAAAACTGTGTAGAGCTTAGACTCTAATAAATAGATAGTGCTTATTGTACGAATATTTCTTGCTTGTAGGAAGCAAGATGGTAGCTTACGGTTTAACAGTGGGTGCATTTGTGGGTGAAATTCAGTACTGGGAAGGGGGCCAGTTCCCAGTGATTTCATTCTTCAGTATAGAACATTAATGAAGAAATCTTGCACTAGCCAAGGGAAGCCAACTCTCCTGACCCTAATCATCCAAAATGACTCTATGGCTAGAAGCCACAAGACATTCAGTACGCTGCCTGGGGAGCCAGGGAGAGGGGAAGCCCCGGAGCAGGTAGCAGCTGGCACTGGTTCCTCCAGTCAAGGGGAGGACTGGTGCGGAGGAGGGCCGGGCAGGCTGCTCGGCGGCCCTACGACACTGCCAGCTCCGGCAGCCGGTGGCTCACATTCCCCTACAGCCAGGCTCCTGTGTGCGTACCCTTAGCAGTGCCGTTGTGCTTGAACTGGTTTGGGAATCACAGGTTAACTTCCCTGGTTCTCATCCTGTAAAAAGAAGTATTATTTCCCTTATGTACTCTGTTGTAATGTTTGAGTTACTGCAATGTAAGCACTCTATTTATTCCATTTCCCTCAAGGTGCTCTGTCTTAGGACAGGAAAGCATCAAACCATACTTCAAAACTTAATCAAATATATTTCATATAGAATTAGCATGTGTTAAAACAGTGTAATACAGCTTAATGTGCCTTTCTAAATAATGATGATCCCAAGTGTAGTAAAGACAATCTCTTCTGAGAAGCTGGAACACAATGACTTGTCCATCCAACTTACATATCTTATTTTGTTCAGAAAAAGGGTGGAGTTAAAAAGGCAGGCAGTAAGGATTTCACCTTTGTTGTTAATCCATGAAATATCTTAGCATAAATCTGATTCTAAGTTTAGTCCCCCCCAAAATAACTAAAGGAACAGTAACTGAAATTCAATAGAAAAATAGATGTTATATTTTAAATGTACTTTTCTCAGCACTGTATTCAACATCCAGGTTAGCAGCTGAATCTCCTTCCACAGTAGTCAACCAGTTTGTAATTGACTTCAATACGAGACTGATTGCATAACTTGAACCTTGGCTACACCTTCTTACCTCCAGTTAAGCTATTTCTTCTCCGTGTTTTCTTAAATTTATTCTAGTTGGAAGCTAGTTGGTTTTGCAGTGTTTCATAATGGAAAAGGTGCAGAACACATAGAATCAGGAAGAAATAAATTGTTATTTTCCCTGTCCAAACTGAAGAGTTTCAAAGCAGGATTCCGGGCTTGAGAAGAAGTATACTATGACCACAATGTTTTCCTGTTGCCAAGCCCTGTGGTAGATACCGTATTCTTGTTGTGGTGACAAAGCAGGTTCCTACACCACAAGTAAATGTTGTCCCTACAAAATGGAATAATTCTAAACTCAGCATGATAGCTAAAGGTCTTGGCTTTCAGAGAACTGGGACTTAAGCAGCAAATCAAACAACCTATTTTATTTTTGATTCAGTGCCGTGACATTGGCTAGTTAGAATCTTACATTTGTGCAGTTATAAAATTCTCTCATGCCACTCACTGTTGTGCACTGATGCTGTGAAATGCAAGAGAATTCCAGGCACATGTAAGAAAATAGCAACTTGCCACAGAAGATTTATTGGTGAGGCAACGGTCAAATTCTTTCTTTATACGCAATTCTAAGCCTGGAACAGCTTCCTTGTCTCCAGCAGATGAGAACGAAATCTGGCTCATTTAATCTAATTTTGTCTCCGCCAACAGATCCTTCTCTCTAGTTCTGGTCTGCAGAACTGGTTTTTATAATAGCTTCAATATGAAAAAAAAAATTAAAAACTCAGCATAGAGAGCCTCCAATGCTTCCTTTGGACGTTTTGTAACTCCCACTGTTAACCAGTAAATATGCAGTTTTTTTATTTTGACAATGACGCCTGGAATACTGGAAGATCTAACATTTACTCAAACAAAACAATTTATCTTGGTGTAACAGGATCGGCATCTCAGCTGGGGCTTCTGGGTGCTACTCTACTACAAACAAAATAAAAAAAAACCACAGTCAGCTGAAATTAATAGTATATTGGAGGCATGTCCTTACTCTCCTTGCACATGGAAGAACGTGTTGAGGATGTTAAATCAGAACACAATACATTGAGAGAAATGGGTTTTTCCATAAATATCAAACATGTTAGATAGCAGCTATCAGTAGCAACCAGCAGTGCTTCTTAAAATACTGCTACAGCATTCTTAATGGATGGTTTTCCTTGTGGCTACGTAGGCATGTGGACTGTGCTAGCTCCCCCCTCCTCTCGCACTGCAATACGTAGGAAGCTATTATTCCCAAATGGAGCATTTGCTTGCTGACATCACATGCGGTAGGATCCTTTTGTTTGCCTGTGTCTCCTGCATTGAAATGTTTGTCTGAGTCACAAATCCCAGTGCCTTGCTTCCTCTATGTCATGCTTGCTTGAGAGCTTCTCCCTGACTCAGAGTTTTTAAATTTTGACACAGCCCAGTTTGCTGCATGGCAATTGAATACTTTTCCTTTAAATATTTTATTATGTAATTTATATCTAAACACAATAATGATTCAAACATCACTGCCACTTTTTTTGCAGCTTTTTTAATAGAGAGGTTTTGTGGCTCAGATTCAGCACTGAATTTTGTTTTAAGGCAAAGTCAGTTTAGTGTTACTAAATTAAAAATTAAAGATAGTGACTCCCATAACTTGAATTCTCCATTTAGCCTGCTGGCTGCGTTTCCTCAGCTATAACATTATCAAGCACTATGCCAGAAAGGGGTCATATGTGTGCATGTGTACAGACAAACACTTCTCATAATTGAATTCGTGTTTTGCACTGCAGTACCTTTCTTCTCCTCTAATAATCTTATTGCTTTGTTTTCTCTTAATAAAAAGAGGACGAATCCCTGCTGTATTTTCAGTGTACATTCATTCTTCCATTTGGTTTAGATTCTGGAGCTGCTAATACATTGCTGGTGTGTAAGAAGCCTGGGTTTCCTCTTTATTAAAGCCACGAACAAAACAGATCCTGATTACAGAATCTTCATTCTGAATGCTTTGGTAAAAGAAGAACATGGAAGCTAAGGGCTATGCAGCAGTTTGGTTCAAGCTTGACTGATGGTAAACTATTCTTACTTACTAAGATAGGAACATAAAATTACCATGCTGGATTAAATCTTTTGTCCTTCAGACCTAGTCTTTCATCTCTAGTGTTACCACTAGAAGATAAATAAGAAGTTCAAAACAGTGCTTTGGTTGTCCTTGATCAAGGACTTTGCAGCAGGTAAGGGCTAATGCCCCCATCTGGCACAGCACTTGGGCACGTTATTTCTCTTAAAGCATCCATCAGCAGCTCCGCTGCCTTCTGCACTGGTCTGAAGCATGTGAGCAGACTGCTGCATGAAACCCCATTAACACACAAAACCAGATGAGTGATCACGACCTGTGTCATTAAATGCACTGTATTAAATGCTCGCATTTCATTGTTTTTTTAACCAGAGTAAAAGAAGTAGTTGTGTTCTCCATCTCCCCCCCCCAAAAAGTTGAAGCCTCTTGTTATAGAAAACGTAGATCTTTATTATAAAAGTAAAATTATGCCATACACAAAGGAATTTCCTGGGACAGAAATTTGCATATTGCAGTCTTAATGTTAAAATAATGTCCAGAGAAGAAATTTAAGTTAGAGTCTCTCAGGCTACCTTTGGTTGCATGTTCACTATGCAACTGTTCTCGTGTAGCACACATTTTTTAACATTCAACTTTTGAATCGCTGTTACTTTTCCTCTTCTCTCCGTGGCCGTTTGCGAGGGTTCATTTCAGTATCTTCTGCATTTTGAGTGACAGCTGGAGGCTGCACATCTCGGAAGCCATGAGACTGTAACGTATAAGCAAAATCATGTGATAACACTTCTATGGATATGAAGTATGAGTAACTAGTTCCCAGAAGATCAGAATAAGGTATGATGCTGTCATTTATTTTAGATGAGCAGCCACAGACCGTTTATAGACCAGGGCTAAGCTCAGAACTGCAAGCTTTTCAACACACATGCCAACTAACAACTGTGTCTCCTCATTTTATTTTGTAAAGATATTTTATTTTCACCAACTAGGCTATCATTTTCATTTTACCACTAATAACCCCTATGGCTATGAAGCACTGCTTCTCTGTAAATTCACTTATGTTGCCTATTTGAATAAATTAAAAGCCAAATCCTTCAGCCCTTATTCAAGCTCCCACAGAAGCAAGGAGATGACTGGATTAATTGCCTCAGTCATTTTCAGAAACAAAACTGTGAATTTCTAAAACCTAGGATATTTTTGTTTCATGTATCTACTTAATGAACTGAAAACATCAATGAGACATTGTAAGAGAACAGCGTATCTCAGTCAGTCTCTAGACTGCAAAGACTGTCCCAGCGTAGTAATTTATGGGACACAATGGGATGAAAACCTTTAACTGCCAAAAATGAAATGCAGAAGTGAAAACTAGATGCTGCTACTCAGGAGGGAGCTTGAAGCGATCTATTTGGCTTAGTATCATTTGTATTTTCTGTTACCTTAGCTCACAATTTAATGATTTTAAAAGATTTTAAAATATGAAAGATCTCGAAAATCAGTTAGTTAAACATGTCATCAATGCAGATGGAGATACTGAGATGTTATGTGAAGCCTGCAACTGTCTGTCTTCCCATCTCCAGACAAATGCTGTGCAGGGAGCACTGCTGACAGCTCAGTGAAGACTCACTGCAGTGCAGACTTAGAGAGGAAACGGGGTTAATCAGAAAAAGAAATTGCTTTGGGGATCCTAAATGCTCAGGTAGAGACAATGTGGGGATGAGAATACTTCAGGAAAGCTGACATTTTAGGTTGGTGCAGTGTGAAAAAGCAGGTAGAATTACTATCAGACATGACTTTTCTAAAATGCCAGTCTGTCCCACACCAAGATCAATCCCAAACAAAACAAAACCCTGTCAAAATGTTTTGCTTAAGTCTTCTATCTCTGCATTTCTATTTCCAGATGCCTCACCTCACACAGCCTGCTATGATTTAAAGGAACAAACAGCAAGAGGTGCCACAAGGGCAGAATTTGTGCAGTCCCTCTGCTATTATAAGCAACTCAAGTGTTATTCTAAATAGCGTAATGGGGAATCTTCAAGTTTAGTGTTTCACTGCTGCTTGCATCTAATCTCTGCCATTTCCCTTAGGCACAAAGGTGGATCTGTAGCCAAGAATCCACTTAATCCAGCATGCTAGACTCCCAGCAAAAGCATTCCAATGGTTATGAAGGCCAGAACACGATAAAGTAGGCTGCTTACTATGGATGTTTTCCATTTAGCTACAGGCATGTACCTTCTGGGCATAGCACCTCAAAAATATAATAATTTTGTGTATTTTCGTGAAGCTTGTTAGTGGTTTTTAGATGGCGAGAACGTGGCTAATGGAACCAAGGACCTACAAAGCTCAGATAGTCTATAGTCATTTTGAATTGTTCTTTAATGTCTTCTGGTGTCTACAGACTGCATCAAGATTGACAAAGGTGGCTTTATTACTTGACGGCTTTATTACTTGAGCAGTATTCTAATTGCTAGTCTGGCAGACCCTCCACAGTTCAGGGAAACACTGACAATTCCTACCCAGAATATAGGTCCTGGGTCTTTATCTTTCATGATGAAATAATCAGGTCACATTACCTGGGAAATTTAGGTGAATCAGATGATCTACTTACTCCCTTGTGCATAAATCAATTTACATTTCTATACTCTGCATTTAAGAATGAATCCTTATCAGGCTGTGAAAGAAACTGTTTCATTTGATAGGTGTTCCACAGCTCCCACACTGGCTCAGAGTGGTGACCGACTTGCCAGTGTGCTGGAAAGGACACAGCTGAAAAAGAACTAGAGCTGGGTCACTACATTACACGCTTCTCCATCGGCTTACAGGCACTGAACAGCCAGTTTGTCAATGCTACCGAAGTATCTAGTTTGCATAAGCCTAAACATCTTTGAGGATCTAGGCTTGAGGAATTTATTATTTTTTTAATTATCTTTTTTTGTATGCTGGTTATACATAGATGTGCTAGATCAGATTTAGAAACACTGAACGTGTATTTACATCTTCCAGTTTAACTACAGAGATGGGAATGAGAAATGATAACAGCAGACTGTTACCATCAGACCTGAATTTCATGAAAGAAACAGGGATAATAAATTTTTTACTTACAGAAACCATCTGCTGAAGCAGATCAACAGGATTAAGGGAAAAAACACAGGGATAATCTTAAGTTTTAACTAATCTTTGATTAGGATACACTCTCAACTGTATTTCAAGAATGTGTGCATTCACACAGAAGAAGAGAGCATAGCTGTTTTATAATGCATATAAAACTGAAAGGAAAAGGCAATTAAACTGTCTAAGATAAAATGCATCTCTTTGTCAGCTGGAGAGAAAGGGCTGCACACTCCCATCACATGATCCAAACAACCTTGGGATGTAGTCCCACTTACCCTTCCAGTCTTTACAGAACTAAGAATAGATGTATATTTGCAGTATTTCTTCCGTCCAGGTGAATACATTCAGGAGTGAAAAAAATCTGATTTCTGTTCAATAGTTTGAAGATCTCATCTTATGGCAGCATTAAAATCTGCAGGAAATGCTATGGCAACGTGTTTCCATGAGGACACATAGCAAATAGTTATGGCATGTACCTATGTATCTGACATTTGAAGATGTAAGAGTCGAGTGGTGGGTTTTTCTTAAACCTAAATACAGCTTAGACAGTATGTATTCTCATTAATATGTATCTAAGCACTCCACAAAAGAAAATAATCACAGGATTTAACCAGGAATGACTAAGGACTCCAGCCATAAGCTGGAAGCTCCTCATATGATAGTGACAGAAGAGAAAAATCTGTATATATTGGCTGGTCCTAGGGTCACCGGTAGGATGGAGCTACAAAAGAGATAAATATAACCTAGGTTGTATCATGCAATGCACTTAGAGCAGAGATGTGGAAATACGTATGGCACAAAGCACTGGTGAGACCTCAGGTACGATTCTGGTCACCCTTGTCCTAAAAAGATAAACTCAACTGGAACAGATGCAGAGAAGAGCCACTAGGAAAACAATAACCTACCTAACGAGGGAGAAAACAGCTTGGCTTGTTCAAGTCTCCCAAAATGAAGGCTCAGAGAGTGCATGACTGTTCTCTGTAGTTGCACTTAGGCCAAAAGTTAACATCGAGGGCAGATAAAATAAGCAGTACTAGCACAAGAACAGATGGGGACAGGCTGCCTGTAAATTTGATCCAGAAGTCAAAATGTTTTGACTCTTAAAAGGACTAACATGCTAGGTCATTTTTCTAAAGAGAAAAGGTGCAAGATATTCATAAACCTGGAGACATCCCAGTATTACTGGTTACCTTCAGAAAGCAAATGAAAGGCAACACTAAGAAAGCAAACATCATTCTTAGATTTGTCTTATGTGTCGAAAATTCCTTTACAGCTAACAATTTGCTCCCATCTCTGTATCTCCATCCCCAAAGAAATACTAACTGTAATGTGATATGGTATGGTTGACTCCTTCTGACTCGGTGATTTGTACAATGTTGCCAACCTGGTTAAACAAAAAACAGATAATTATGATTAGTCAATACAATAATAAAAATTCCAAGTAACCAAATGACCAGACCCAAGTTCTCCCACAGTCATGGGGTAGGTGACCAGTGGAATTCTTATGTATGTATTTTCATATAGGTCATTTAAACTGTGGATGCCAAATTCCCATCCTTACATGACCTGTCAGCTCAAATACAATGTAGACCTAGTAAAAAGAGTGAATGATTAATTAACCTTGTTTCATCAAAGTATTTGATCACATTTTTGGAACAGTATTCATTATGAATTAATTCCAAATGCCACTTTCTTAAAATGCAAACAAAAAAAAGGTTTTGAGCACAACTCTTTCCTGCTCCATTAAGCAATCATTTGTTCATTGACCTCTCCAAGTTGGGAGATACCCTCAAGAATTCAAATACTTCTAGGGAGGTTTTTTCTAGAGATTTCACAAGCCTGTCAATATAACCTAGTGGATGAAGAATGAGAATACAATGTTCTATTTCTAAGCCTGACCTTGCCACTGACATACAGCATAACCTTGAGAAAATCGTTTCCCTTGTATTCTCCTCTAACACTCCCTTGATTTTGTGCATTTAGACTCTAAGCAATGCATCTTGATTTGTGCTTATACAACACCTATCCCAATAGATGCTTGCATAATATAGACAGAAGATTGCAAAGTAGCTCAAAAGCAAGGGATTTTTCAACCAATCCAGGGCTGCTAGTCTGCACCAGGCCCACCTCCCCAAAACTTACACTTACGTAAAGCCAATACAGAAAGTGTTCTGCTCTCTGTATCAAGTCACCCTGCCAAAGATCCTGTTAATTATTTTAGTTTTTTTTTTTCCTCCCTGAGGTGCCATTCTATTAGAGAGCACGTAATTACAGCCTGAGGAATACTGCCACTTCATATTAGCTACACAGGGAATTCCTCAGAACACTGAAGTGGTGGGTTATACTTTACAAAATAGCCTAAATCTGAAGCTGCAGAAGCCATGCTTTTACAAGCGCTCAGCTGGAGCTCTGCTGCATGCCTCTGACTCAACAGGATCTTTCCTCACAGCAATGAGAACCCTTATAATTAAGTTCTGACATTTTCAGTAGTAGAGAGAAAGAAAGAGACAGGTATCATATTTGGCCAAAGCACAATTTAAAAATAGTAATAAAAAAGGCAAATGGATTCTCAAATAGTCATCTTTGTGCCTCAATAACCTAATATAAAACCAACAAAACCACGATGGCTCATCAGGTATAGGTAGGTAGTGCAAAAATGCAACAGAATCTAGCTATTTCTGCTTTTTACGGATAGGCAGTTGTAATCAGAATTGCTGTGCTTCTGTGCAGGCCCCGCTCCATATTAGCTGCATGTTTAGAACAGTAAATAAAACATGTTTGTCTATCCTTGACGTGCTTTCTGGAACTTGTATCTACAACCTTCCTAGCTGCGCTGCAGAAGAAAAAAGCTCTTTACTTTTGATACATAAAATTAACTTTTGTTCACTGTGCAATCATTATGTTGATGCAACTTCTGTCTTATAAAGGCTGTTAACTAATCAGTGATGTTAATTTAATTCCAAATTAAACAGCCTGCTGTAATCATTCTGCATTGCCTTCAAACTCAGAATTTAAAAAACCGCAACTCCACAAGAAAGTGTCACTGCATTTCTCTTTCAAGTTTAACAAGCACAAATATGCACAACATTCCAGTAGCATTTTTGTCCGCTGTTTGCAGAAGATTAGGGAATTGAAGCAAGGCTTCTTTATCTCAAGTTGCTGCATTGTGATACTATATATAAGACAAATTTAACCAACCAGGAAAGAGAAGTGAGCTTGCAATATAGTGAAGAGGGGGAAAAAAACCCCAGGAAACAGAAAAGATCTCACTGCAACAGACAGAACTTCATACTGGTTTTAGAAGGGTCATCCTCATTCCTTTGGGCTTCTAAAATCATCCTCCCTAGGTCAGCTCTGCATTGGGAGTAAATGCAGTTCTCTGTCTACCTCTCTGCAGGTCACCGTAACTCGGTATCTGCATAGCTGTCTGGTTTTGCAGAACCATCCTGCTGCATTCAAAAGCAGAAAAGTCCAACGGCTGCCACTGAGGCTCAGGGGTCAGTAGGCCTGTGGTCTGTCCTCCTGAGAATCACCATCTAGCTGGAAAACCTTCTTTAGCATCTTTGGCTTTGCACTGACTGGGGCCTAAGACTGAAGCAAAGAAATTCTACTCCCTGCTTACAAAATGCAGATAGTAAAAAATTCTACTTAGCCACCAGATCCTAAATTCTTGTGTCTGAGCAACTGCCATTAGGATGTTATATTTTGATGAGACGTGGCATTTTGTCCGAAAGAAGGTATAGCACTGCAGCAAGCTGACCATGGGGAGAAGGAGGAGCATGACAGTTTGGCCCATGCTGCCTTAGGCTGAACTAGAAAGCTCTTCTTGAGCCTCAGTAGCCTGGGACATGGCAGACCAAGGCCAGAAGTCAAATTCAAATCCCTGCTTGGCCACTAGGGCCAGTCTGAAAAAGACTGGTATTATTCTGTACCTTACAGGCCTACATTTTCACTTACCTCTGACTGTTGTCCCAGTGAAAGATTAAACGGACAGTGGCAGCATGTCCCCAGCTTTCTCCTGGGTGACACAAAATGACAGGCCATTTTATTTATCTCCTATAACAGCAGCAGCATCAGTGAACTGAAATTAGACCAGTCTTCTAAAAAAAAAACCCCATGATTAAACCATACATACCTTTCTTGCAGTAACGAATCACATCTTTTTCATAGGCGCAAGGATTTCACAACTAGTTTATCAAATATATTGAGACAAGGAATAACCTCTGTACTCACAGTGTGTTCTATAGAAAGCTTGATGCAATACTTCCATATTTGTAGAAAGATTTTATATATACCTAATAAAGGACAGGTACTACACAAATCTTGAAAACAGAGGCAGCATGAAGAAAAGATTTTTCTAATTACTACTGAAGAAGTCTAGTGAGTATGTCTAAATCCTACTTCAAAATTGCAATATTCTGTCTCTCAGGCATAATTACGAGCAAACATCACTCCCTTTGGGATACAAGCTTTGGGAGAAAGTCAATAATTATTAAAGTATTAAGGGCCCCTGAAGCAGCCTTCTGCTTCTGACAGCAAAATGCAAAAGAACACAACCAAAAGCAAGGGGTGGGGGGGCGTGGTGAAAAGAGAAGGAAGTTTGGATCGTTACCCTATTTCAGGGGAAACAGTCCTACTGTTTCAGTTCACACCTGACCACAAGTTCAGTCAATTTATAGACAGTTTTATTGGGTGTTTCCCTCTGTTTATCCCAGGAGACAGTCAGTAGTCCAAAGATGAACTGCATTTTAAACCAGTCATTTTGGTTAAGTGCTGCAAGCCTCTCCTGTTCACCTGCCCACAGCCCTGTAACTTCTGAATCACTTGTTGGTCTCCATCATGTCACCAGCCCCACGTGCCCCGTGTGCTCTGGTGTTCATTATAGCACAGAGAAGAAAAAAAAAAAATGATTCAACTGTAATGAAGACCCAGACCCTCTAGGCATCTTGCCAGACCATGCTCCACTATATCTAAGTTGAGATTAAAGATTTTGGCTATCAGATACGGTTCCGAGTCAGAGATCAAAACACATTTTACAATGGGTACAAATTCCACAGCAGAATGTTTCCAACTGTATCGAATATGAGACAAAAATGCTACTATAAAGTGAGATATTTCTGAGTTAAACTGGCTGTAGATTAATATTTGACCTCCTTTCTAAATATACCCAGTAGGAATGTCTAGGAACACCCAGCTTAGCTATCACTAGTGGGAAAGAAAGCTGTCCCCTTCATAAAGCTCTTGACTTAATACCTTGCAGCATCTGTGCTTTTTTTTTCCTTCATAATTAAGAACTTCCCTTTTGCTAGGAAGCTGAATAAGAGTTTAGAGATTAATGCTCTTGTGAAATCTTAGAAAAGGCCGTTTCTAAGGCTTACCAATCAGTGGGGGAAAAAAAACTATTTAGGGGAGGCAATAGGATTGATTTTACTTGGGGTTTTGCTGCTGACCCCTCCCTCAATAGTTCCTTTGGCTATAAGCGACCATGGAGGAGTAGGAGGTTCTTTAGCCTTTACGATGAGACTGTAGAAATAGCATCCCTTCAGAGTGGGTTGTAAAAATCACCTTGTAATCCACCAATGCAATACTGGCACCAGGTCTATGGAATAAACTCACATCAAAATGAAAACAGCTTTGTACCACTCTGAAAGGCTCAACTTGAGATATTGCTGTTTAGGATGAGGGGAATATCTCTTAGCTTAAACATTTTACCAACTGGTACAAAGTTTCATTTTTGCAAGAGTACACACTACTCAGTTCAACAATACTATGGTTACACACACATTCTGGTAAGAGTCACCACCAGTTTACAGTCAATATGAGGTTATGTCAAATTAAATGTTTGTAAAAGAAAATATGCTGTCCTGGTTTCAGCTGGGATAGAGTTAATTTTCTTCTTAGTAGCTAGTAGAGTGCTGTGTTTTGGATTTAGGATGAGAATAATGTTGATAACACACTGATGTTTTGGTTCTTGCTGAGTAGAGTTTACACTGGTCAAGGACTTTTTCAGCTTCCCATGCTCTCCCAGGTGCACAAGAAGCTGGGAGGGGGCACAGGGGCTGGAGGAGGACAGCTGGCCCAGACTGGCCAAAGGGCTATTCCATACCATATGACGTCATGCCCAGTATATAAACTGGGGGAGTTGGCTGGGGGGGGGGGGGGGGCAGCGATCGCTGCTCGGGAACAGGCTGGGTATCGGTCGGCGGGTGGTGAGCAATTGTATCATGTATCAGTTGCTTTGTATATTATTATTGTATTATTATATTATTATTACTACTACTATTCTATTTCATTTTACTTCAATTATTAAACTGTTCTTATCTCAACCCACGAGTTTTCTGACTTTCACCCTTCCAATTCTCTTCCCCATCCCACTGGGGTGGGGGCAGTGAGCGAGCGGCTGCGTGGTGCTTAGTTGCCAGCTGGGGTTAAACCACGACATATGTGCAAGACAATACGTGATATCTTTGAATTATAACCTACTCTGAATGTCTTCACACTCTTTACTGTCCCTATGCCTCAATAAACACAACAGCTCTCAAACAACGCTGGCTATTGAAAAAAGACAAAATCTACTAGCTTTAACTGAGTTTGTAGCCAGAAAGGCTGCCAAAAATAATACATCAGAGAGCAAGAGGCAAAATGACAAAAAGGGTCAGATACTGGAAGCTGGGTCTTTATCTGCATGCACAGCTCAGAATTGCACATTCTTCACATTCTTGAAGGAGATGGTCTGTATTTGTTCATTTTATCTTACATCTGTGCCAAATGGTTCAATGCCTGTACAGACACTGAGAACATCTTTGCCTTTGTACTGTCCCCTTCTTCTCCCTCCCCTCCAGAACAAGGGAATCATTACTTAGTTCACGGAAACTGAAGCTGTGGACAGGGAATTTGTGCCCTTTAAGTACATCATAGAATAATACAAAGTTACAACCTGAAACAAGATTTAAACGCTGAGTTTTTTTCTTAATTTGTCAAAATCTCTATTTCAGAACAACTGTTCTATTTTCCCCTGTGACCTCAGCAGAAGAGTCTGTATGAGGTACTCTGCTCATTACAGGGCAAAATGGGGCAGCCTGTAAAAAACACTGAAACTCACTATGGGCAGGCTGTAGTTGTGGATCCCACAGAGAACCTCCCTCTGCATCGTAACTGGAGAGAGCAATGGGTAGAGAGTTCCAGCTATGCAGCAAATATGAAACACCTTTGCAAATAATTAATGGAATGTGTTCAAGTGTAATGGCAAAATAAACAATTTAAACTGTTTTGGAGAGGCGGTGAATGATTCTCAGGGAATTTAGGAAATTGCAGCATAGTTTGAGGTGTGCAGCCACTAAGCTATGTTCTTCCGTTAATGTTTTAACCTGTTCATCACCACATTCTTGCTAGAGGTTTACTGCCCCCAGGTCCATCCCTACATTTTTTGCATGATCATTCACTAGCCAATTTCAGTCTAAATCACCTGATTTATCAGAGTTTTACTTATTATTTAAGTAGCTGAAGCTTACCTGGCCCACTTTTGGCAGAAACGGATTGGGAGACAATCACATAAACAGCTCAGCCAGCATATAGGATGTGGCAGTGACCTCCAGCAGGGGTGGTGGCCTCCTTAGCTGACACAACTGCAGCTGGAATAAAGGTAACTCCACCGCCTAAGATCCTCAGGGGAAGGCTGCAATACATTAGCTGCACGTCTAAAAACCTAATTACTCAGAGAGTTCTTAGTACCTAGTGGTTCCCCATAAAGGGTGATTCAGTCATCTTAAGGAATACTGATAGTTCTAGTATCAAATTTAGTATTAAAAATTTTGGTTTAAAAAGGAAAAAAAAATCCAGCAGCGCTCTCAATCCACAGATTTCCACAATTTCAATCCACAGTTTCTGCAATCTGAAAATGTCATGACTTTTAAAAATATTTGTAATCCCTTTTCAAAATTCTAACCAGGATTCTAATCTGCACACCATGTTTAAGTTTAGAATAAAATTTGATAGTTGCTAATTACAATTATAATGCTGATGTAGATAAGCACTACTGTAGAGTTCCACAATGCTAGCAGTTCCAGATGGGTCTAATAGTTTCACCATGGATTCTGCTACACTGCAGAAGTTCAGCAAACAATTTATTTTTCTTCATACACGATGCCAAAGGAAAGGAAGTCATATATTTGAAGACTAACTCATTTTTCAACTCACAAGCTAAACACTTACCTAAAGCAGGTACCAATGTGGACTGGCTTTGTCCAATCCTTGTTGTCATTTGGTTTGTCAGAACTACCTAACACAAGAAACAAAAGCAAACAAATAAGAACATCTCCAGAAAAGAAGCTTAGTGGTGGGAGGGAAGAGAGGGATTTTTCAAAAAGGTTTTATCAAGTTACTCAGGCAAAACTCTTGCCTACTGTAATGATGCTTTCATGTTAACAAGAAGAAACTGTAAAGGTGCCTCATCTTTCCCGAATAGCCAAAATAAAACTAGAGAACCCTGCAAAATGTATTTTCAATTTGCATAGAAGGCAGATTTCTTTCATTCAGGACTTTAAAGAAACCTAAGTTTCTCCCTTCCCAAGGGATGCAAACTCTACACGACTTGTATATTCCATCGTATTTGTACTAAATACTGTTTGGATCTGTACTTAGATGCACATGACTCGTACTAGCCCTCTAAAGAGATGGATTTCAGTTATTCTGGCATAAATGAACTTGGTGGTGCTGCTCAAAACATGCATAAGCCTAGTGATTAACAGAATTTCTGCACCTTGTAGTCTAAAAATGCGCAAGTGGGTACAATACAAAGCAGAATGGAAGTGAACAGACAGAGCGGGGGAGTGTTTTCGCAGCACGAATCACTCGTAGGAGGTTCACAGACAGTCTAGGTTAGATCCCTGGTAGAAGTGGGGGTGGGTGAGACAGAAAAGAGCCAGGAATATTAATTGCAAAGTTCATTAAAAATGAAAAATAAAAAATTGTACCCATCTTAAACCCTAGGGGTTTTTATTGTTTGACATGCTTGTATGATTCTTCCTTGAACAGTTAGAAAAGTGCGCTAGAGCAAGCAATTCCACTGAGCCCACTGGGGCACACACGAAAACATTTACATAGCTGAAAGCCCCAAGACACGTATTGCGTATTTTAGAGAAGTAACTCATCATATAGGGATGATGACAGCCCCAAAGAGACTCCCCATCTCACTGCTGGAGAAGGGCTGGCCTGGGCATCCTAGCACACCCCACCAAGTTCAGCTTTAGAAGCTAAAGGAACGAGCTTCCTACCATATTAGAGCATTCAGACTGCCCAGCTTTGCCGCCTGACAAGCAATCTCTGGCACGCACGCTGAATTTAGACTGCTTGCAAGCTGCATGGAACTAACTCAAAAACTAACAAGAGGGCCACTCTGAGCTAAATCATTTCTGAAGCCCTGTGATTGATCACTTCTTTAGCAAGTGTTTATTTAGCGAGTGTTTGTACTAAACTGCTCGCTTGTTCAATAGAAATAAGTTATATATGTTTCCCTTGACCAAAGAAAAAAAGACTGTACAATGACAACTGCTCCTGTTCAAGGTCACCAGGTACCCAATTTATGAGCGAAAGCACTCAGTAAAGTGGAGGCTGTGCAAATCAAGCAGTCATATAACATTCATCTCCCTTGGTGCCCACACCAGCAGGAAGAAGCTTCATAATTCATGTCAGGGCAAGAGAGAGGGTACGCTTTCAGCAGCAAGCACAATCACCTAACCCAGGCGGAATGTCGCGCTGTGCTCTTTCCCTTCCTGCAGCTATCAGAGGAAGCACAAGGGGAGGCTTATTTTTAGCAGTTAGGAACAAAAGCCAATTGCGCGAGAGAGTTGTGGGTGACACGGTTGCAAGTCACCTGGAAACAGTTACAGGCACAAGCACCATTTTGAGACTCTGTAAGCTCTAATTCCTGAACAATGCTTTTCTGTGCTGTAAAAGACTTGCCAAAACAACTTCTGGAACAGATGTAGCTTCTGAGTGCCATCTGCTGGCTACGCGGCTGCAGATTTGCTGGCCTCCATATTGGTGTAAATGACGTAGAAACAATGCCCAGGACGGAAGCTATGGGTTTCTATGGATGCCAGAACAGCAAGCCAAACTAGCAGATAAAGTGGTTTTCCTCACTAAGAACAGTTCCTCCGCTAAGACAGTAGTTTATTTTTAAACAAAGAGTGGAAAATTACATTGGAACTGCTAAATACTCTGATGTATTTTAATGCGTGCACTTTGTAGGTAAAAGTCACGAAAGGAGCATTCCTTGTCCAACTAAATCATTACAGAAGATGATGTGAAACAGCACGACAAATTGATACGCTACCATTTAATTAAGATCCACAGGATGCTTTCAATGCAAATTTTACTTATTTTGGCAAGTCTAGGAATTTTCCACCTAAACAGTTTTGTCTGTGTGACCCATCTATATTTACTAACCAAACTGGCAAACGCGAATGTAGAGGACATTCTTGCAGCTTTGTTTTGCCATTTACAGACAATCACAAATCACATTTGCTTAATTCTTTGTAATGTATTTATTCCAAAGTAGCATCTTTTGTGATTTAAACCCGCCCCAGGCTTACCGCTGATTTATGATCATTTGCGATGATGATCAGCTGTTGTGCCAGACCATTCAAAAGCCTTGTTCGAAGTGAGAGGTCCTCAAAGTCATGGCGAAAAGGAAATGCAATTCCATCAACTACCACCAGTCGGACCTAAATGCAGAAGAAAAGGAAAAACCACCATTACTATCCTACCAACAAATGACAAAAGGCAGTAAGACCTCTTTTTACTGGAATGTCTTATATAAGGTGATGACACTCTTTTATTTCATACTCAGATGTGCATGACAGTGTAACACCTATTGTCTCTTTATATATATCAGAGACAATCAGCATTCCACAAGAGTGCAGAGTAAAGAGCCTCAAGCTCCACACTAGTACACTTGCTAGGTGCAGTACTGCATTATGCATAGATTCTAGCTCAGACCATAGCTGCACTAGCTTAAACAAAATGCTGCACTAAGCTCTCCCATTAGTTAACTCAGAGCTGCCCTTCCGACTGTTTCCAGTGTCAGAGCTCACTCACAGCTAGCTGACTTATCTCTGCAGCACCCGGTACAGAATACAAAATAACAAAGTTGGACTTAAAGCCTTGCAGAAGAGAAGCTGGAGAAAAAAAAAATCATTAAACATCAGATAATAATTTATTTCACCTTCTCCCTCAAAAAATAAAATCCAAACCAAAACTAGAATACGTGCTGTCTGCAGTCACTGTTAAGATAATTCATCAGATTCTAAGGGTCATTATCAGTGGTCTACCTTAGAAACATGGATTTTAACAGATGCTTAAAGATATTCCAGATGCTATGCAATGGAGCTGAGTATCTGTCTTGCCCGAAGATGTTTGCTTTGCTGAATTATTTCTTTTGTAGCAATCATTAGCTGAAGCTAGAGCACAATGCTGCTGCTGGCTCATCACCCTCAAGACACTATATAAACATTAGTCTGGGATTTTCATTTATTCTAACTTAATTTGTTGTAGCTGTTTTGATGACCCAAGTTTGTCTGAAATACAGAAGGGAGATGGATAGTCTTACAGTGTCTGCATGCTCAGATGTCACTCAAATCCTAGGTATCTACAAGTTCTTGCATTAATGCACAAGATAACAAATTGGAAACAACACAAGAAAACTGATTTTCTGTATTATTGATTTAACTCATTACTGGGAAGTCACTTTGTGACTGGAACATACAAGCCTGCAGCAAACATCACTCTGTGAAATGGCCCTGGGCCTCCAACTGAAAAAAAAAAAATCTTAATTTGAAAAGTAAGATTACATAGTTAGAATTAAAATAAAATATTCTTCTGTTTTCTCATTTTTCCTCCTTCCTGCAAATTCTTTTCTATGAGCCTGTAAATCTTCCTCATGCATAATTTTTTGACTTTAGGAACAATCAGTTTAACAGTATAAACATGGCTCATGCTAGAAAGGAATGTATACATAGTTATATAACTTGCCTATCAGATGAGTATGTCCAGGTAGGATGCAATTTAGTTTATTTTCTCCCAGTTGCACTTACAAAATAGCAAACAAGTAGACTTAAAGTATTCAGAAGTAGGCTATATAAAGAAAGCTTGGTAACACATGCCTTCTCTGTGTCAGTTTGTCTCCACTAGACTTTAAAGAACTATGTTTATTACGACAAGAATATTTTCTAACATAGTCTTTTTCATATTATTGGTCTTTCCCGTATTATTAACAAGATCTCAAACTAATTCATATTTCCAAATGACACTCTCTACAACTATGTCTCTCTCCAAAAAAACTTAAAACCTGGAGGTTTCCTGTGGTCCCAGTCTCGGCTCCAGGTCTGCACAGAGAGACTAATTTTAATGAGAGCTGGACTGCAACGAGCAATCTGTCAAGTCACTTACAGCCTGTCCAAGGAATCACCAGAAGGTCTTACAGTTCTCCTGCAACCCTCAGTATTGCAGGCTCCAGGCCAAGCACAGATAATCAGCACAGATGGTACCAGAAAACTGCAGCCCAATGTAACTGTGCTAATGAAGCCATGTACTTTCCACAAGAGCAAACACAACAGGGCACCGTTAGTACCTGGCAGAGAAAGGGAAATACCAGACTACACTAAGCAAAAGTAAGACTCCCATCTGCACTTTCAAGAACATAACAGCTTCCAAAAACGAAAATGATATGCAAAAGACAATCTAACTAAACAACACTGATTTGTGCTCTGTTAGAATAAGGCACTAGTCATCTTCCCTGAATCCCATTAGGAAGTGATCTGCTGTGCAGAATCTAGAAATCTGGAAGGGAGGTGGTGAAAATCTGCCTTACAGTAGCATTCCACTAAGACAGTAGGTACTAAGAAACTTTCTGGCTGTAGTCCACCCAAGAGTCAAGCTGCAGGCTCTGGTTGCTTGTAGCAACAGAAGATGTATTGGGAAGAAGAAGAGTCACTTTCTGGATGCCAAGATGGTGCAGGATGCTTCTGGTCCTCAGTGACCTTCTAGGACAAAAAAAATGGCACTAAGCCTTTCTGATCCCCCTGCATCATGGTCATCGCACACGCACCTGGCTCAGAGACACTTTTGTAAAGCAGTTTTGTGATGATTCGTAACTCAGTGCTCATAGAAATGTAACATGTGGCGACATAGATCCAGTATCCTCACCTCAAAGTGGAGATTCAGGATGATGGCAAAAGCAAAATTACTCTCAAGTGTAATTGGGATGGGAACGAAAAAGCAAACAAGGAAGCAAGCTTTACATTTGTACTCTGGCATCAGCCAATACATTACTGCCAAGCTGATGAGGTACCAAGGTGTTACTCATGTTACTCTTACTATAACAGATGAACATCCCTGAAAATCTTTGGTGTGAAGATGAGTAATCTCTTCTGATAAGTCTGCAACAACCCTTACCTTTGAATGCTCTGAAAGAAAGTCTGGGAGGAGGTAGACCTGTGCAAGGAGCTCTATGTAGTCACGGCAACGGAAGTAATATATGTGAGAAAGGATACTTTCAAGAGTGAAAGTCTCCAAAGCTTTTAGATGATCTGAGAACAAATAAATAGATGAGTAAATGAGTCAGAAGTCTGTACTAGCATATTGCTACTTTCATCATTCTACCAAACTATGCCTTCCACATATAGCAACAGCAAAACCCCCCAGAAACAGAAACAGTCAAGGTAAAGAGTGTGGGAAACACACCTTCCATCTGGCTTGAAAGTCAAGAAGGCGGTGAGCAGATGCTATCTCAGCATTTGCACACAGACACACCGGAGCCTCCAAGGGAGTGCTCCGAAAATGAAAAATTTATTTCTGAAAAAATAACTTTTCCAGTAAATCATTTTCAAGCCAGAACACCACCAGAGGACGACAGTGTCTATTAATCATCCATTGTTTAATGTACAGGCAGTAGCTCATTTAATATGGTGTCCTTTTACCTCTGTTCAAACAGAAGTTTGCTGCATAAAATACTCTAAGAGTAACATAAAAGTGGTGTCAGTATCCCCAACATACTGATGACTTGCAGAATCAAACTCTTCATTAAACGCAACCTGGCTATATTGACCTTATGAAGGAGCTGAATTCCAGCTACAGTTTTACAATATGGGGCTTCAGCAGCGACATTGCCTTAAGAAATTCTGCCATTCCTCTTCTCTTTCCCCAGCTGCTCTTCCTGTCCCTGTGTTGCAGCACATTATCCCTCAGTTTTGTTGACACAGTTGTGTTTGGGTTTTGCTGTAAATTCGATCATTAAAGTGCTAAAAAAGAAAAAAAGCAAAAGCCAAAAAACCTACATACCTAAAAAACCCACAAATCATCACGTAGAAAAAGAATTATTCTTAAAGTAGATCAGCTCAGTCTGCAGCATGGCTCCACGTGCTGATGCAGTTCAGGGTATGACACACGCAGGTGGAAATGAAAGGCTGGCAGCAAGAACTCCTTAAGCCAGCACTGCTGCTGAAACCCTCAAACCGTAAAACTGCAGCCTACGAGACACTCGTTTCCCTCAGCTCCTAGCCTACTAGGCAGAAAGAAACGACTTAGCAACGTACCTTCTTCTTGATGAGCTTCAGCAATAAGCTGGCAATGCTGCACGCAGGCAGTTGCAATATCCACTACTCTGTCTACCATAAAACTTCCTTCAGTATCAATGAACACAGCTTCTCCGGCTACGCCCCCAAAGCATTCTGGGATCTGCACGTCTACTGCCAACTGCATACTGCCATGGGAAACAGAAAAATGTAAATATTTACATCACAAAGCTTTCCCCTCCCAACTCACTCTGAAAGTGACATTTCTGCTGAGGAATACATGGAGCAGGAAGCAGTACAGCCGTTATCATTATTATATTTATAATGTATAAGAATCAGAGATTGCAGTCATGACAAGAAAAATGAACTCTCTTCACAGTTAAGCTAAACAAAGCAACGTCATTCTCAGCTGCACAAAGGTAATCTGAAAATAAAATACCATAGCTGTGTTTTCCCAACACCAGGCGCTCCACAGATCTCGGTGATTTTTGTTAGTTGCACACCACCTCCCAGAATATTGTCTAGTGCTGAACAAAAGGTGATGATGAAGCCCTGGGCTTGCTCTTCTTCCAGCAGTTCCAGTGCTGTGCACTTTCTGGTGGCGCCTGATCCCCCAGCAGTCCTTGCTGCGTCCCCGTGACATTCCTGCCTCACAACCTGCAATGCTTCCAGTGCCTCTTCTTTGGAGATGCCAATTTCTAGAAGTCAAAATCACGAAACACTACCTTATTTTTATAAACAGTGAATTATTTAAAGTATGAAGAGATAATTCAACTTGTTTGACAGAACCCGATCATTCTGCAGTGTAACACAAAAATATTAATCCTTTTAGTATAACGCACAAGCACACAGCTTGCCAGCATCCCTGGAACTAATGACGTGATTTTCAAAAGAACTCAGAGCCACGATACCCTGCGTTCAGAATTCAGGTGACAGTAAGTGATCTGCAAATGAAAAAAAAATCAAAACTGCTGTTTATAGACGTGCATGAGATCTGGCAGAGCAGTTCAGCTATTCTGCACGGAATGTGCTGTCATATCAATGTCATTTGAAGCAAATAAGGCCCTGTAAAAGCAGTCAGGCTGCAGACTAGTAAGTGACAGTGACACCTGCTGATCGTACTCTGATTTCTCAGGGCAGTCCAGGGCTGAGCACCGTACGCATCATTTCTAGATTTGAAGCACAGACCTGGTAAGAGATGAGATACCTGCAAATATCTCTGTGTGTCTATCTGTATACACACGTATCTGTCAGGACCTAGCTACTTCACTCTGGTCTTCAAGGTAAAACTATTACCATGTATTATCATAGATAATAAAAGTACTGATAATCAAAATGATACACTTCTTACAATGGCTTATTTTAGCTTCTTGGAAAAGGTGACTTTCTGACTTCATAGCAGTTTATTTTGTTTAAAGCATGTGCAGCTGGGGAAAGAAGAGGAACGAGAGAGACAGAATCCTCTGGGGTTTTTTTCTGTATCCCATTTACATCTGTCACTCAGTGTAAGAAGGATCTTCTATCGGAATCGTCTTTTTTTCCCCTTAGGCACACGTGAAAGCCAGTAAATATGCACTTTGCCCATTTCTCTCGGCTCCCCTGAGGTCTCAGGGAGGTTCTCTCGGGGGAGCTGCCCCGAGCTGAGCCGCGGCACTTCACCCCGGCCCAAGTGCCGTGCCTGCCCGAGCCGCTCATGTGCGTTAACCATTTAAATACGCGAAACCCCATCCTCGCTAACGAGCTACGACGAAAGTTTCGCGGGCAGGAGGGGGCCAGGGAAGGGCTGCGGGGGAGCCGGGACGCCCCGCGCTACCGCGCCGGGGGAGGCGGCCTGCGGGGGACAGGGCCGTCTGTCCCCCCGCGCCGGTACCTTTGCTCAGCCCGCAGGGGCCAGTCTCCAGTAGCTCCTGCGCCGTCTGGAAGCCGGCGGCGACGAGCCGGGCCCGCAGGGCGGGGGCCAGCGGCAGGCTGCCCAGCTCCCGCTGCATAGCCACCACCGCCGCCGCCGCCGCCGCCGGGCCGCGCTAGGCCGCCGCAGGCCCCGCCCCGCCGCGGGCGGGAACCGCCCCTGCCCGAACGGAGGCGCGAGGGGGCCGGCTGCGCACGCGCGGCAGGCGAGCGCGTGCTGCGGCCGTTAGGGAGGCGCCGGCGGCGGTGAGGCGGGCGGTGGCGGTCGTGGGAAGGGGCTGGCGGGCCTGAGTAGCCCTGACCCGGGAACGGTGCTGGCTGCGTCCTGCCTGCGGCCGGTGAAGAGAGGCCGGGCACCTGACAGGCTTTGGGGGTGTTTGTGTGATCCCCGGGTTGTCACCGCGTCCTTCTCCCCCTCGGGCCCACGTTTCCCCTTGGCCAGGCCTTGCTACTAACAGGGTCCCTCACTGGCGCGTCTCATGGGCAGGCCTTCCCTCGGGGGGGCACGGGAGGGCGGGAGGTAGCCGTGGGAGCGCTGCCTTCACCCTCCGTCTCCAGATTTGTCTGGAGGAAATGGCCATCACTCATTGTGTCAGCTAATGAAGTTTCTGAAGTCTTCGAGCTATGGCGTTTTGCAACTTCATTACGTTTCATATCTTTTCCTAGTTCTATTGAGGAAAGAAGATGGCTCATGCTCTCCCTCTTCCAATTCCCTGCCCAGTCCAGCTTGGAAGTCTAAAAGGTGACTCCCTGGAAGCTCAGCTCCATCAGTATGTCAGGCAAGGAAACTATGTGAAAGTGAAGAAGCTTCTGAAAAAAGGTAAAAGATGAGTTTAGACAAATACCGGCAGAAAAGTTTTACTTTTTCCTGTATTTGTGGTAAAAAATAGTCAGCATGCTGTCTGTATAATTCTGTTTAGTGAGTGAAATATGTTTGCAAACAGTATTACATAAGGTTTAGTTTTTATGTAGTCCTGTGAGGAGCAGGGAGTTGGACTCGATGGTCCTTATGGGTCCCTTCCAACTTGAGGTATTCTCTGATTCTATAGTTGGCCTTTTCTGGAAAGTGGCACTAATTATTGCATCAAAAAATGTTGTATGAAGTAAATTGAAAGTTAAGCTTTTAGTTGTAAGGTGCTCATAAGGAAATGATTGAAGTATTGCAGAACTAAAATTCTGGACGTTTACTTTAGGAACATATGCTTTAAATGGGAGTTTAATTCTGATTGCAAAATGCCTAAGGTATGGTTTAGATTCTGGTATTTGTGACGCCTAGGTTTTCAGCTGCATGGGAACGGGGAATTTCGTAAATGAAACGTAATACTTAGTGCGGTTCTATTTCGGTTTTACTATCGAGAGCTTCAATAGCGTTGTTGTTCCGAGAGGCGTGACTTCACCGTAGCGCCGTGACGTGTGTGCAAGGCGGGGCTGCCCGCGGGCGCTCTGCCGCCGTGACGCTGCAGGCGGCGCGTGTGATTGGTCGTGTGAGGCAGGGGATGCAAATGAGCGCGCGCGTGGCGGTGCCCGCCGCGCGGAGCGGTTCCGCGGGTGCCGGCGCGGTCCCGCGGGTCCCGGGCCGCGCTGCGGGGGCGCGGGAGGTCGGTGCGGGAGCGCGGGGGGTCGGTGCGGGCGGCGCGGGGCGTGGTGGCGCGGGGTGGCCGTGTGGTGGGGGTGTGTGCGCGGCGGTGAGTGTCGTGGGGCGGGGGCTGTCGGGCAAGACTATACTTTCAGGGATCATTTCTGTAGTTGGTCACTAGAGGAGAGTGATCTCACCTGATCGGCGTCACAAGCCACGAGGAGGAGCGCGGTGCTGTCTCCTGAGCGCGAGGCGGGCGGGCGGTGCTGCTTGTGTAGGGGCCGCCCACCATCGATGACCGTTCCCGGCCCGCGAGGGCTCGGGAGGGAGAGAGCACGGGCTGAGTGGTTTGCGCCCTTTTTTTTAGTGCTGGTTCCAAAAGCAGCTCGGGGTGGGGCGAGGGGGCGGGAGCTCGTGCCAAGGGCCGCTCCCTGCGGGCCTGCGGGCCGGCCCGTCCCGGCGGACGCACGTCCTCCCTCCCCCGCCTCCTGCCGCCCGAGCCGCTCCGTGGATTTTCGGTAGCGGTGGCGGCGTGGGCCTTGCCCGGGCAGGGCAGGGCAGGGGAGGGGGGAAGCCGCCAGGCGGGTCCAGGTTTTCGTGTCCGGTGCGGTGGGGTTGGTCAGTGAAAAGCCGTGTTAGTACGCGGGTGAGCAAGGCGGGCGGTGGTGCTCTCGGCCGTCTGTTGTGTAGGGCCAGGTGACGAAGCCAGGGCATCCCCTTCCGAGCAGAGGCGAGGGACGTGCAGTGCTGCCTGGCGGTGGTGCCTGGGCCTCTTCTCCTCCGGTGGCGTGGGGCAGAGGGAGCACGGACTGAGACGGTCGTCTCTGCTGTTGTGTCATGGAAACGTTGCGACTGGCCCGTGCCGTCCGAGGAGAGTGGCTGGGACGCAAAGTACAGACTTACAAGAGTAATTCTTTCTTCGTGCACATGAGGTGTCCCATTCAAACCGGGGCACCCCGGGTGCGGTTTTACGCATGGTTCTGTTAAAGGAGCAGCCACTGCCTGAGCACTCACACACTGTGCAGGGAGTTGCACACACCACCCGAGACTTTGACTTCGTGGACCGGAGTCCCTTGGCAGCGGGAAGCTCCACCGAGCTGACGGGCGCCCCTTTTCGACTCCTCGCTCACACACACACTCACCCTCGGGCGCTTTCTCTCCCCTCAGGCTCGAACCTAGCTCTCCCTGAAGCAGGGTCTCCAACAGGAGGTACGTCGGGTGAATTTATTGAGTGGTAGAGTAGTGAAAAACAGCTCGAGCTGGGTGCCTCCAGGGAGGGACCCTGGACAAAGCAACCCCTGGCAATTGTGCCCTTACAGTTTAAGTTCCCCTCCCTTCATGCGACAGTTCAGTCCGATTTGGGTCTGAGGTCTTCTTGTTCCTTATTGGATCCTTTGCGGCTCCCTCATCTTCCTGGTTGGCACCGGTTTCAGGGCCTGCCTTCACGCGGCGAGGCAGGAGTTCAGCGCGCAGTCAGCGTGACAGCTCGCAGCCTAAGGCTTCACCAGGCCTTGCTCCTAACGCCGTGCGTTGGAGTCTGAGCTGGAAAGTGACTTCTGCAGCAGTTCTTGCACCTTCCAGGCGTGCAGGTACAAGGTGATTGACCAGCTGCTACTGAACACGCGCACACACAACCGTAATTCTGTGGCGTCTTTATCCATTTGCTTCTTTCCGGATCCAGGCACCGCGGAGCCAGCCTTGCTGCGGTCGCTTATCTACGATGGCACAGCATGGGGGGGGTTTCAGAGGAGCGTGAGAGGGGCTGGGGTGCCGGCCGTGTCCTGGTTAGTCCAGGGGTGTCTTTGTCCTTCCCAGACAGACTTTAAACAAAGGTCGTTATCGTCAGGGTGGGGGCTGTCCTTCTCCTTGCAATGAGCCAGGGTCCTGTAGTCGTGCTCGCTAAACCTGACTGTGCAGAGCGCCGTTAGGTACCTTAAGAAAGTTCATCCGGTTTCGTAGGATAAAGAATAATTGGCACAGCAGTCGGGACATGCGGTTCCCCTAGCTGTTCGCACGAGGAGGCTTTTCGTAGCCCGTGGGTGTGTTACCACAACCCGGTCCAAAAAACTTTCTAACACCAATTTGGCATTTAGCAAGCAGGCGTTCTTTATTGCAGCGCTGGATGCACGGGGGATATCTCCACCTAACGTGCGCACCGTCATACAAAACTGCAGCACATTTCTCAGGTTACGTGATTAGTATAAACCCGCCTAAATTTACTCTTACTGGTTAGTGATTAACATTGCATACTCTGTTGGTTTACTGTATTTAAATTAGCCTCGCTTGCTATGTAAATTAGCACGCACACTCCTTTCAGGTGTGTGGGGGGAGTCTTTTCGGTCCTGAATTGAGTTGGTGGTTGCGATCTCCCCTCGCCACATTTACCTTTTACCAAGTTTCTGCAGTTTTATCTGACTTCATGCTTCTCATTCTTCAACTTGGTTGAGTTTTCGATTCTTGGAGAAGTAAGGAGGGGGGCCAGCAAAACCACAACCCTAAACTTCAAAAGGGCAGACTTTGGCCTGTTTAGCAGCTTGGTTAGCAGAGTCCCTTGGGAGGCGGTCCTGAAGGGCAAAGGAGTCCAGGAAGGCTGGATGTTATTCAAGAGGGAAGTCTTAAAGGCTCAGGAGCAGGCTGTCCCCATGTGCCGCAAGTCGAGCAGGTCGGGGAGAAGACCGGCCTGGCTGAACAGAGAGCTCTGTCCGGAACTCAGGAAGAAAAGGAGAACCTACCTGCTTTGGAAGAAGGGGCAGGGGACTCAGGGGGACTATAAGGATGTGGTGAGGTTATGCAGGGAAAAAATTAGAAAGGCGAAGGCCCAGCTAGAACTTAAACTGGCCACTGCTGTCCAGGACAACAAAAACTGTTTCTACAAGTATATCAGCGACAAAAGGAGGGCTAAGGAGAATCTCCCTCCTTTGTTGGATGCAGAGGGAAACTTGGCCACGAAGGATGAGGAGAAGGCTGAGGTACTTAATGCCTTCTTTGCCTCAGTCTTTAATAGTCGGACTGATCATCCTCAAGGTTTTCATTCCCCTGAGCTGGGAGATGGAGATAGGACACAGAATGAAGTCCCAGTTGTCGAAGAGGTGGCAGTCACCGATCTGCTCCTCCACCTGGATGCCCACAAGTCAATGGGGCCAGACGGGATCCACCCGAGGATACTGAGGGAACTGGCGGAGGAGCTTGCCAAGCCACTCTCCATCATTTATCAGCAGTCCTGGTCAACCGGAGAGGTCCCAGATGACTGGAAGCTAGCTAATGTGACACCCATCTACAAGAAGGGTCGGAAGGAGGATCCGGGGAACTACAGGCCTGTCAGCCTGACCTCGGTGCCGGGGAAGGTCATGGAACAGATCATCCTGAGTGCCATTATGTGGCATGTGCGGGACAACTGGGGGATCAGGCTCAGCCAGCATGGGTTTATGAAAGGCAGGTCCTGCTTCACTAACCTGGTCTCCTTCTATGACAAGGTGACCCGCTTAGTGGATGAGGGGAAGGCTGTGGATGTTGTCTACTTGGACTTCAGTAAGGCCTTTGACACCGTCTCCCACAGCATTCTCCTGCAGAAGCTGGCTGCTCACGGCTTGGACAAGTGCACTCTGCGCTGGGTTAAAAACTGGCTGGACGGCCGAGCCCAGAGAGTTGTGGTGAATGGAGCCAAGTCCAGTTGGCGACCGGTCACGAGTGGTGTTCCCCAAGGCTCAGTGTTGGGACCGGTCCTGTTCAATATCTTTATCGACGATCTGGATGAGGGGATTGAGTGCACCCTCTGTAAGTTTGCAATGACACCAAGTTGGGTGGGAGTGTCGATCTGCTGGAGGGCAGGAGGACTCTGCAGAGGGACCTGGACAGGCTGGGTTGTTGGGCTGGGGCCAACTGTATGAGGTTCAACAAGGCCAAGTGCCGGGTCCTGCACTTGGGTCACAATAACCCCAGGCAACGCTACCGGCTTGGGGAGGAGCGGCTGGAAAGCAGCCTGGCTGAGAAGGACCTAGGGGTGATGGTTGACAGCCGCCTAAACATGAGCCAGCAGTGTGCCCAGGTGGCCAAGAGGGCCAATGGCATCCTGGCTTGTATCAGGAATAGCGTGGCCAGCAGGACCAGGGAGGTGATGGTGCCCCTGTGCTTGGCACTGGTGAGGCCGCACCTCGAATCCTGTGTCCAGTTTTGGGCCCCTCACTTCAAGAAGGACATCGAGGTGCTGGAGTGTGTCCAGAGAAGGGCAACGAGGTTGGTGAAGGGTCTAGAGAACAAGTCTTATGAGGAGCGGCTGAGGGAGCTGGGGGTGTTTAGTTTGGAGAAGAGGAGGCTGAGGGGAGACCTTATTGCCCTCTACAGCTGCCTGAAAGGAGGCTGTAGAGAGGTGGGGGTCGGTCTCTTCTCCCCAGTAACAAGCGATAGGACGAGAGGAAATGGCCTCAAGCTGCGCCAGGGTAAGTTTAGGTTGGATATTAGGGAAAAACTTCTTCACAGTGAAAGAGTGGTCAGGCCCTGGCACAGGCTGCCCAGGGGAGTGGTGGAGTCCCCATCCCTGGAGGTATTTAAAAGACGGGTAGATGCAGTACTTGAGGACATGGTTTAGTGGTGGACTTGGCAGTGGTAGGTTAACGGTTGGACCTGATGATCCTAAGGGTCTTTTCCAACCTTAACAATTCCATGATTCTATGATTCTCTGGCCACCGTCCAGTCTTTGGCTCCAAGATGCTCCCTTTTATCGGTCTGTTGGCTCTTCTTCAAGCCTGGAGCCGTCAGTTTTCCACAGTTTGTTACTTCTACAAACACCGTCATATCTTTTAGCTCCCTCTGAAATTCCTTTCCAAGGCACAAGTGGTTAGTAGCTTTGCTAATTGGAAAATTACTGTTTCTGCTTCGCTTTAGAAACCATTTCCAACGGCGCGTCGGTTTGTGTTGCGCATTCTGCGTATGCACGCACCACGCGTGCGCTACGTGTGGGTGCACGCGGCGCCTGTCGGCACTCCGTGTCCGTGACACCGCAGCTGGGGTACCGGGCGGCTCTGAGGGAGGCGCGGGTTTGTGTGTTCGCTGCAGCTGCCCGTGGCTCCGCAGCACCTGGGGTCCGGCGCCTCCTGGCACTCCGGAAAGTTTTGAGAGATGACGTTTGAAAATCGAGAGATGACGTCGTCTGTGGGCAGCTGCCGGAGCTGCAGCCGCCCGAGCCCGGGCGTGACGCGCTGCGGTGCCAGGGGGCCCGGTTGGCGCTGCCGGAGCGGAGCGAGCGGTCGGCGCGGCCGTCAGCCCGTGCGGGACGCGCTGCGTGCGGGGTCCCGCGGCTGCGGGGGGCGGGGGAGGCGGAGCCGCGCGGCGGCCGTGCGTGAGCGGCGCGTGTGATTGGTCGTGTGAGGCAGGGGATGCAAATGAGCGCGCGCGTGGCGGTGCCCGCCGCGCGGAGCGGTTCCGCGGGTGCCGGCGCGGTCCCGCGGGTCCCGGGCCGCGCTGCGGGGGCGCGGGGGGTCGGTGCGGGAGCGCGGGGGTTCGGTGCGGGCGGCGCGGGGCGTGGTGGCGCGGGGTGGCCGTGTGGTGGGGGTGTGTGCGCGGCGGTGAGTGTCGTGGGGCGGGGGTTGTCGGGCAAGACTATACTTTCAGGGATCATTTCTGTAGTTGGTCACTAGAGGAGAGTGATCTCACCTGATCGGCGTCACAAGCCACGAGGAGGAGCGCGGTGCTGTCTCCTGAGCGCGAGGCGGGCGGGCGGTGCTGCTTGTGTAGGGGCCGCCCGCCATCGATGACCGTTCCCGGCCCGCGAGGGCTCGGGAGGGAGAGAGCACGGGCTGAGTGGTTTGCGCCCTTTTTTTTAGTGCTGGTTCCAAAAGCAGCTCGGGGTGGGGCGAGGGGGCGGGAGCTCGTGCCAAGGGCCGCTCCCTGCGGGCCTGCGGGCCGGCCCGTCCCGGCGGACGCACGTCCTCCCTCCCCCGCCTCCTGCCGCCCGAGCCGCTCCGTGGATTTTCGGTAGCGGTGGCGGCGTGGGCCTTGCCCGGGCAGGGCAGGGCAGGGGAGGGGGGAAGCCGCCAGGCGGGTCCAGGTTTTCGTGTCCGGTGCGGTGGGGTTGGTCAGTGAAAAGCCGTGTTAGTACGCGGGTGAGCAAGGCGGGCGGTGGTGCTCTCGGCCGTCTGTTGTGTAGGGCCAGGTGACGAAGCCAGGGCATCACCTTCCGAGCAGAGGTGAGGGACGTGCAGTGCTGCCTGGCGGTGGTGCCTGGGCCTCTTCTCCTCCGGTGGCGTGGGGCAGAGGGAGCACGGACTGAGACGGTCGTCTCTGCTGTTGTGTCATGGAAACGTTGCGACTGGCCCGTGCCGTCCGAGGAGAGTGGCTGGGACGCAAAGTACAGACTTACAAGAGTAATTCTTTCTTCGTGCACATGAGGTGTCCCATTCAAACCGGGGCTGCACCGAGCTGACGGGTGCCCCTTTTCGACTCCTCGCTCACACACACACTCACCCTCGGGCGCTTTCTCTCCCCTCAGGCTCGACCCTAGCTCTCCCTGAAGCAGGGTCTCCGACATGACGTACACCAGGCGATTTTATTGAGTGGTACAGCGGTGAAGAGCAGCTCGAACTGGGTGCCTCTGGGGAGGGACCCTGGACAAAGCAACCCCTGGCAATTGTGCCCTTACAGTTTAAGTTCCCCTCCCTTCATGCGACAGTTCAGTCCGATTTGGGTCTGAGGTCTTCTTGTTCCTTATTGGATCCTTTGCGGCTCCCTCATCTTCCTGGTTGGCACTGGTTTCAGGGCCTGCCTTCACGCAGTCGGGGAGAAGCCCGGCCTGGCTGAACAGAGAGCTCTGTCCGGAACTCAGGAAGAAAAGGAGAACCTACCTGCTTTGGAAGAAGGGGCAGGTGACTCGGGGGGACTATAAGGATGTGGTGAGGTTATGCAGGGAAAAGATTAGAAAGGCGAAGGCCCAGCTAGAACTTAAACTGGCCACTGCTGTCCAGGACAACAAAAACTGTTTCTACAAGTATATCAGCGACAAAAGGAGGGCTAAGGAGAATCTCCCTCCTTTGTTGGATGCAGAGGGAAACTTGGCCACGAAGGATGAGGAGAAGGCTGAGGTACTTAATGCCTTCTTTGCCTCAGTCTTTAATAGTCGGACTGATCATCCTCAAGGTTTTCATTCCCCTGAGCTGGGAGATGGAGATAGGACACAGAATGAAGTCCCAGTTGTCGAAGAGGTGGCAGTCACCGATCTGCTCCTCCACCTGGATGCCCACAAGTCAATGGGGCCAGACGGGATCCACCCGAGGATACTGAGGGAACTGGCGGAGGAGCTTGCCAAGCCACTCTCCATCATTTATCAGCAGTCCTGGTCAACCGGAGAGGTCCCAGATGACTGGAAGCTAGCTAATGTGACACCCATCTACAAGAAGGGTCGGAAGGAGGATCCGGGGAACTACAGGCCTGTCAGCCTGACCTCGGTGCCGGGGAAGGTCATGGAACAGATCATCCTGAGTGCCATTATGTGGCATGTGCGGGACAACTGGGGGATCAGGCTCAGCCAGCATGGGTTTATGAAAGGCAGGTCCTGCTTCACTAACCTGGTCTCCTTCTATGACAAGGTGACCCGCTTAGTGGATGAGGGGAAGGCTGTGGATGTTGTCTACTTGGACTTCAGTAAGGCCTTTGACACCGTCTCCCACAGCATTCTCCTGCAGAAGCTGGCTGCTCACGGCTTGGACAAGTGCACTCTGCGCTGGGTTAAAAACTGGCTGGACGGCCGAGCCCAGAGAGTTGTGGTGAATGGAGCCAAGTCCAGTTGGCGACCGGTCACGAGTGGTGTTCCCCAAGGCTCAGTGTTGGGACCGGTCCTGTTCAATATCTTTATCGACGATCTGGATGAGGGGATTGAGTGCACCCTCTGTAAGTTTGCAATGACACCAAGTTGGGTGGGAGTGTCGATCTGCTGGAGGGCAGGAGGACTCTGCAGAGGGACCTGGACAGGCTGGGTTGTTGGGCTGGGGCCAACTGTATGAGGTTCAACAAGGCCAAGTGCCGGGTCCTGCACTTGGGTCACAATAACCCCAGGCAACGCTACCGGCTTGGGGAGGAGCGGCTGGAAAGCAGCCTGGCTGAGAAGGACCTAGGGGTGATGGTTGACAGCCGCCTAAACATGAGCCAGCAGTGTGCCCAGGTGGCCAAGAGGGCCAATGGCATCCTGGCTTGTATCAGGAATAGCGTGGCCAGCAGGACCAGGGAGGTGATGGTGCCCCTGTGCTTGGCACTGGTGAGGCCGCACCTCGAATCCTGTGTCCAGTTTTGGGCCCCTCACTTCAAGAAGGACATCGAGGTGCTGGAGTGTGTCCAGAGAAGGGCAACGAGGTTGGTGAAGGGTCTAGAGAACAAGTCTTATGAGGAGCGGCTGAGGGAGCTGGGGGTGTTTAGTTTGGAGAAGAGGAGGCTGAGGGGAGACCTTATTGCCCTCTACAGCTGCCTGAAAGGAGGCTGTAGAGAGGTGGGGGTCGGTCTCTTCTCCCCAGTAACAAGCGATAGGACGAGAGGAAATGGCCTCAAGCTGCGCCAGGGTAAGTTTAGGTTGGATATTAGGGAAAAACTTCTTCACAGTGAAAGAGTGGTCAGGCCCTGGCACAGGCTGCCCAGGGGAGTGGTGGAGTCCCCATCCCTGGAGGTATTTAAAAGACGGGTAGATGCAGTACTTGAGGACATGGTTTAGTGGTGGACTTGGCAGTGGTAGGTTAACGGTTGGACCTGATGATCCTAAGGGTCTTTTCCAACCTTAACAATTCCATGATTCTATGATTCTCTGGCCACCGTCCAGTCTTTGGCTCCAAGATGCTCCCTTTTATCGGTCTGTTGGCTCTTCTTCAAGCCTGGAGCCGTCAGTTTTCCACAGTTTGTTACTTCTACAAACACCGTCATATCTTTTAGCTCCCTCTGAAATTCCTTTCCAAGGCACAAGTGGTTAGTAGCTTTGCTAATTGGAAAATTACTGTTTCTGCTTCGCTTTAGAAACCATTTCCAACGGCGCGTCGGTTTGTGTTGCGCATTCTGCGTATGCACGCACCACGCGTGCGCTACGTGTGGGTGCACGCGGCGCCTGTCGGCACTCCGTGTCCGTGACACCGCAGCTGGGGTACCGGGCGGCTCTGAGGGAGGCGCGGGTTTGTGTGTTCGCTGCAGCTGCCCGTGGCTCCGCAGCACCTGGGGTCCGGCGCCTCCTGGCACTCCGGAAAGTTTTGAGAGATGACGTTTGAAAATCGAGAGATGACGTCGTCTGTGGGCAGCTGCCGGAGCTGCAGCCGCCCGAGCCCGGGCGTGACGCGCTGCGGTGCCAGGGGGCCCGGTTGGCGCTGCCGGAGCGGAGCGAGCGGTCGGCGCGGCCGTCAGCCCGTGCGGGACGCGCTGCGTGCGGGGTCCCGCGGCTGCGGGGGGGCGGGGGAGGCGGAGCCGCGCGGCGGCCGTGCGTGAGCGGCGCGTGTGATTGGTCGTGTGAGGCAGGGGATGCAAATGAGCGCGCGCGTGGCGGTGCCCGCCGCGCGGAGCGGTTCCGCGGGTGCCGGCGCGGTCCCGCGGGTCCCGGGCCGCGCTGCGGGGGCGCGGGGGGTCGGTGCGGGAGCGCGGGGGTTCGGTGCGGGCGGCGCGGGGCGTGGTGGCGCGGGGTGGCCGTGTGGTGGGGGTGTGTGCGCGGCGGTGAGTGTCGTGGGGCGGGGGTTGTCGGGCAAGACTATACTTTCAGGGATCATTTCTGTAGTTGGTCACTAGAGGAGAGTGATCTCACCTGATCGGCGTCACAAGCCACGAGGAGGAGCGCGGTGCTGTCTCCTGAGCGCGAGGCGGGCGGGCGGTGCTGCTTGTGTAGGGGCCGCCCGCCATCGATGACCGTTCCCGGCCCGCGAGGGCTCGGGAGGGAGAGAGCACGGGCTGAGTGGTTTGCGCCCTTTTTTTTAGTGCTGGTTCCAAAAGCAGCTCGGGGTGGGGCGAGGGGGCGGGAGCTCGTGCCAAGGGCCGCTCCCTGCGGGCCTGCGGGCCGGCCCGTCCCGGCGGACGCACGTCCTCCCTCCCCCGCCTCCTGCCGCCCGAGCCGCTCCGTGGATTTTCGGTAGCGGTGGCGGCGTGGGCCTTGCCCGGGCAGGGCAGGGCAGGGGAGGGGGGAAGCCGCCAGGCGGGTCCAGGTTTTCGTGTCCGGTGCGGTGGGGTTGGTCAGTGAAAAGCCGTGTTAGTACGCGGGTGAGCAAGGCGGGCGGTGGTGCTCTCGGCCGTCTGTTGTGTAGGGCCAGGTGACGAAGCCAGGGCATCACCTTCCGAGCAGAGGTGAGGGACGTGCAGTGCTGCCTGGCGGTGGTGCCTGGGCCTCTTCTCCTCCGGTGGCGTGGGGCAGAGGGAGCACGGACTGAGACGGTCGTCTCTGCTGTTGTGTCATGGAAACGTTGCGACTGGCCCGTGCCGTCCGAGGAGAGTGGCTGGGACGCAAAGTACAGACTTACAAGAGTAATTCTTTCTTCGTGCACATGAGGTGTCCCATTCAAACCGGGGCTGCACCGAGCTGACGGGTGCCCCTTTTCGACTCCTCGCTCACACACACACTCACCCTCGGGCGCTTTCTCTCCCCTCAGGCTCGACCCTAGCTCTCCCTGAAGCAGGGTCTCCGACATGACGTACACCAGGCGATTTTATTGAGTGGTACAGCGGTGAAGAGCAGCTCGAACTGGGTGCCTCTGGGGAGGGACCCTGGACAAAGCAACCCCTGGCAATTGTGCCCTTACAGTTTAAGTTCCCCTCCCTTCATGCGACAGTTCAGTCCGATTTGGGTCTGAGGTCTTCTTGTTCCTTATTGGATCCTTTGCGGCTCCCTCATCTTCCTGGTTGGCACTGGTTTCAGGGCCTGCCTTCACGCAGTCGGGGAGAAGCCCGGCCTGGCTGAACAGAGAGCTCTGTCCGGAACTCAGGAAGAAAAGGAGAACCTACCTGCTTTGGAAGAAGGGGCAGGTGACTCGGGGGGACTATAAGGATGTGGTGAGGTTATGCAGGGAAAAGATTAGAAAGGCGAAGGCCCAGCTAGAACTTAAACTGGCCACTGCTGTCCAGGACAACAAAAACTGTTTCTACAAGTATATCAGCGACAAAAGGAGGGCTAAGGAGAATCTCCCTCCTTTGTTGGATGCAGAGGGAAACTTGGCCACGAAGGATGAGGAGAAGGCTGAGGTACTTAATGCCTTCTTTGCCTCAGTCTTTAATAGTCGGACTGATCATCCTCAAGGTTTTCATTCCCCTGAGCTGGGAGATGGAGATAGGACACAGAATGAAGTCCCAGTTGTCGAAGAGGTGGCAGTCACCGATCTGCTCCTGCACCTGGATGCCCACAAGTCAATGGGGCCAGACGGGATCCACCCGAGGATACTGAGGGAGCTGGCGGAGGAGCTTGCCAAGCCACTCTCCATCATTTATCAGCAGTCCTGGTCAACCGGGGAGGTCCCAGATGACTGGAAGCTAGCTAATGTGACACCCATCTACAAGAAGGGTCGGAAGGAGGATCTGGGGAACTACAGGCCTGTCAGCCTGACCTCGGTGCCGGGGAAGGTCATGGAACAGATCATCCTGAGTGCCATTATGTGGCATGTGCGGGACAACTGGGGGATCAGGCTCAGCCAGCATGGGTTTATGAAAGGCAGGTCCTGCTTCACTAACCTGGTCTCCTTCTATGACAAGGTGACCCGCTTAGTGGATGAGGGGAAGGCTGTGGATGTTGTCTACTTGGACTTCAGTAAGGCCTTTGACACCGTCTCCCACAGCATTCTCCTGCAGAAGCTGGCTGCTCACGGCTTGGACAAGTGCACTCTGCGCTGGGTTAAAAACTGGCTGGACGGCCGAGCCCAGAGAGTTGTGGTGAATGGAGCCAAGTCCAGTTGGCGACCGGTCACGAGTGGTGTTCCCCAGGGCTCAGTGTTGGGACCGGTCCTGTTCAATATCTTTATCGACGATCTGGATGAGGGGATTGAGTGCACCCTCAGTAAGTTTGCAGATGACACCAAGTTGGGTGGGAGTGTCGATCTGCTGGAGGGCAGGAAGGCCCTGCAGAGGGACCTGGACAGGCTGGGTTGTTGGGCCGGGGCCAACTGTATGAGATTCAACAAGGCCAAGTGCCGGGTCCTGCACTTGGGTCACAATAACCCCAGGCAACGCTACAGGCTTGGGGAGGAGTGGCTGGAAAGCAGCCTGGCTGAGAAGGACCTGGGGGTGATGGTTGACAGCCGCCTAAACATGAGCCAGCAGTGTGCCCAGGTGGCCAAGAGGGCCAATGGCATCCTGGCTTGTATCAGGAATAGCGTGGCCAGCAGGACCAGGGAGGTGATGGTGCCCCTGTGCTTGGCACTGGTGAGGCCGCACCTCGAATCCTGTGTCCAGTTTTGGGCCCCTCACTTCAAGAAGGACATGGAGGTGCTGGAGCGTGGCCAGAGAAGGGCAACGAGGTTGGTGAAGGGTCTAGAGAACAAGTCTTATGAGGAGCGGCTGAGGGAGCTGGGGGTGTTTAGTTTGGAGAAGAGGAGGCTGAGGGGAGACCTTATTGCCCTCTACAGCTGCCTGAAAGGAGGCTGTAGAGAGGTGGGGGTCGGTCTCTTCTCCCCAGTAACAAGCGATAGGACGAGAGGAAATGGCCTCAAGCTGCGCCAGGGTAAGTTTAGGTTGGATATTAGGGAAAAACTTCTTCACAGTGAAAGAGTGGTCAGGCCCTGGCACAGGCTGCCCAGGGGAGTGGTGGAGTCCCCATCCCTGGAGGTATTTAAAAGACGGGTAGATGCAGTGCTTGAGGACATGGTTTAGTGGCGGACTTGGCAGTGGTAGGTTAACGGTTGGACCTGATGATCCTAAGGGTCTTTTCCAACCTTAACAATTCCATGATTCTATGATTCTCTGGCCACCGTCCAGTCTTTGGCTCCAAGATGCTCCCTTTTATCGGTCTGTTGGCTCTTCTTCAAGCCTGGAGCCGTCAGTTTTCCACAGTTTGTTACTTCTACAAACACCGTCATATCTTTTAGCTCCCTCTGAAATTCCTTTCCAAGGCACAAGTGGTTAGTAGCTTTGCTAATTGGAAAATTACTGTTTCTGCTTCGCTTTAGAAACCATTTCCAACGGCGCGTCGGTTTGTGTTGCGCATTCTGCGTATGCACGCACCACGCGTGCGCTACGTGTGGGTGCACGCGGCGCCTGTCGGCACTCCGTGTCCGTGACACCGCAGCTGGGGTACCGGGCGGCTCTGAGGGAGGCGCGGGTTTGTGTGTTCGCTGCAGCTGCCCGTGGCTCCGCAGCACCTGGGGTCCGGCGCCTCCTGGCACTCCGGAAAGTTTTGAGAGATGACGTTTGAAAATCGAGAGATGACGTCGTCTGTGGGCAGCTGCCGGAGCTGCAGCCGCCCGAGCCCGGGCGTGACGCGCTGCGGTGCCAGGGGGTCCGGTTGGCGCTGCCGGAGCGGAGCGAGCGGTCGGCGCGGCCGTCAGCCCGTGCGGGACGCGCTGCGTGCGGGGTCCCGCGGCTGCGGGGGGCGGGGGAGGCGGAGCCGCGCGGCGGCCGTGCGTGAGCGGCGCGTGTGATTGGTCGTGTGAGGCAGGGGATGCAAATGAGCGCGCGCGTGGCGGTGCCCGCCGCGCGGAGCGGTTCCGCGGGTGCCGGCGCGGTCCCGCGGGTCCCGGGCCGCGCTGCGGGGGCGCGGGAGGTCGGTGCGGGAGCGCGGGGGGTCGGTGCGGGCGGCGCGGGGCGTGGTGGCGCGGGGTGGCCGTGTGGTGGGGGTGTGTGCGCGGCGGTGAGTGTCGTGGGGCGGGGGTTGTCGGGCAAGACTATACTTTCAGGGATCATTTCTGTAGTTGGTCACTAGAGGAGAGTGATCTCACCTGATCGGCGTCACAAGCCACGAGGAGGAGCGCGGTGCTGTCTCCTGAGCGCGAGGCGGGCGGGCGGTGCTGCTTGTGTAGGGGCCGCCCACCATCGATGACCGTTCCCGGCCCGCGAGGGCTCGGGAGGGAGAGAGCACGGGCTGAGTGGTTTGCGCCCTTTTTTTTAGTGCTGGTTCCAAAAGCAGCTCGGGGTTTTCTTATGTGTGACTGAAGTCACCACGCATTTGTGGTTTCAGATTTGTATCCCTCTAGACTACCTTTTTTCTTTCTAATGCAGAATGGAGTTCATTATTTTGAAGAAAACTGGCTAAAGTAACAAAATACTCATCTAACTCTTAATTACTACTTTAGACGAATTTATTTTTTTTTAATGCAGTTCTCTGGTGTTATCTGTGCTTGTCCAGATTGATACTTTGTCTCTGATATTTATTCATTCTCTATTTGAAAACATTGTGGAGAAGCAGTGTGTGGTATGTATAGAAAGTTACAAGGAAGGTCATTTGCTCTTTTTTTTCAATTTCTGTTAAAATCATTATGTTTTCATGTTTCCAGTATCTCAGTGGGAATATGGCAGGCAGTTTCCGTGTTAATGAACTGTTGCCTTTCATTTGGGGTGGGAGGGGACCAGGCACTCTCCACATTGTTAAGGGAGCAGCAGCCGCCCAAGCATTCACACACCATCCAGGGAGTCGCACACACCACCCGAGACTTTATCTGCTAGGACTGGAGTCCCTTCGCAGCGGGCAGCTCCACTGAGCTGATGGGTGCCCCTTTTCGACTCCTCGCTCACACACACACTCACCCTCGGGCGCTTCCTCTCCCCTCAGGCTCGACCCTAGGTTTCCCCGAAGCAGAGTCTCCGACATGACGTACACCAGGCGATTTTATTGAGTGGTACAGCGGTGAAGAGCAGCTCGAGCTGGGTGCCTCCGGGGAGGGACCCCGAACAAAGGAATCCCTGGGCAATTGTACCCTTACAGTCTAAGTTCCCCTCTCCTCATGCAACGGTTCAGTCCAATAGTAATATTCGGGTCTGGGGTCTTCTTATTCCCTATTGGATCCTTTCCCAGTCTCCAGGCAGGTCATTCTTTTTCTTATCTCGATTAGCTGTAGCTTCTGCTGATGGTTTGGGCTCCCTTATCTTCCTGGTTTGCACCGGTTTCAGGGCCTGCCTTCATGTAGCTAGGTAGGAGTTCAGCATACGGTCAGCATATCTAGGTGAAAGTTCACAGCTTGCAGTCTAAGGCTTCAGCAGGTCTTTGGATCATTATTTGAGCTGAAAATGACTTCTACAATACACATAATCTTTTGTTTTCTTGTAGGTATTTTTGTTGATGCTGTAAATTCCATGGGCCAAACTTCGCTCTTCACTGCTGCACTGCTAGGTCTTGGCAAAATAGTGGATGTGCTGTTGGATTATGGCTCAGATGCTAATCAGTTAAGTGTAAAAATAAATTTGTATTCTTGAATTGAAACTAATGTTTAATCATTTTAGTGGTTTTTAGTCAATGCAATACACAATATTCACCGTATATAAATGAGGAAGTGCGTAAGATGTGTGTTGCTGTGTTAGCCAAAGTTCCTCAGAGGTAAGTAGGTGCCTAATTTTCCTTATTTCATGGTGTATGTTGTTGTTTGGGAGTACATACACGTTCTAGGTATGCTGCTTTTTTCCCCAGGGGCACAGCTGGTTGGGTGTGGTAGGGGTGGGTTGAAACATTTCTGCTTTAACATTCCCTAGTCGCTGTTACGATGGAAGCACCCCAGTCCATGCAGCTGCGTTCTCAGGAAATCAGTGCGTTCTTAGCAAGTTACTGGATGAAGGAGGTGATCTGAGAGTACATGATAAAAATGGAAAAAATCCTCAGTGCTGGGCTATGTCAGCTGGAAAAGAAAGCAGTGCTCAGGTACGTGTGTGTAATATGTGTCAAATATGTGCTAGATAAGGGCTCACATCTTCATTTTAAAGTGAAGAAACTCCAACGTTCCAGGGAGAAATTCTTGGCTTTTACATGTTAAATGATTATTTAACATTATTTTTCAATGTCAGTAATGGTATTTTGAAGTCCTCATGATTCAGGTTATTTAACAAAGGTTTTGCTCAGGCGCAGGGGCATGTCTGTCTGTGACTTGTTAGGACGTTTACATGTAAGTGTGCAGTGAGGAGAATGACAGGCCCATGTTTTTGATCCCTGAGGAACGTAGTTTGTTTGCATGTATGTGCAATTCAGGAGTAAACCTGAAGTCGTTTTCAAGCGTATCTCGGTCATGCATGAGCAGTGTCAGCAAATGTGTCATTTTTGCTAGCGTGGTAGCAAAATGCAACATCAAGAACGCTTACTCATGACTGCCATGTTGATTTGAAACTCGGATTATAATACTCCTCTTTCCTGTTATTACAATACTCTGCTTAAAAAGAAACCTGGTGTTAAAATTTTCAGTGAGTGAATGTCTTGAAAGTTAGTCACCTAGTGTTTGAAGTAAGCTTTCTCTTACATTTTCATGTAATTGATTTTCTTCAAGTTTTTCTGTGTATCTGTTTCTTGAAATGCCTATTTAAATGTTGCAAGTAATTAGTTATTTTTTCAGTAGTCGTGATCTATTAATTTGAAATGGTTATCTTGCAGTTCTGAAGTAATTTTGTTGTTGTTGTTTTTTCCCTCCACCTCCTCTCTAGATGCTGGAATTTATACAGCGTTGTACATTCCACATGCAGGCTGCCATTCAAAATTTTCCCTCTGATCTACTCAGGAAGGTTGGCTCATCAAAAGCGCTGGTCTGCAGTGCGTCAAGGTTTGGGGGTCTTGTTCAAGGGTAAGAATATATTCTCAGGTACTGAGGGATTGAGCTACAAGGACTTTTACTTCCATATTCTTTTCTCTTAAAATTAACATGCTCTTGTTTCTTTTTGACAATGTCAGATTTAAACGCAATATGTGTTAGGAATGATGATACTTTTTATTTCTGTTGTGAGAGTTCCAAATAGAAGCTTGATAGTTGTAAATATCTGTATATTAAGAGATACTCTATTAAAACGGCAGCAACATGAAGTAGTTTGTTTCTTGACCTTTTAAGGTCACTGCAAATCTTTCAGTTGTGTGTTTCCAGCTGTTTCAAGAGCTTTTATGTCAGATACATGTTAGGAAAAATACATACTTCTGAACAAAAAGTGATGCAGGATGCCTGTGTGTGTACATATATATATTTTTTAATTGGCTATCTTACTTTAAACAAATACACATCGTAACAGTGTATCTAAAAAGTTTTAATGAATTGCACAATAATTTGGAATTTCAGCATCTGCATTACACTTTTTGTGTGGGAGCAAAATGCAACGTTTGAAATACATGGCTGCTGCAGAATTTCTGCATTTTTCTCTCTTTTTGTATTTTACTCAAAGCTTTGGCATGTTAGTTACTCTTATTGCTTATTTTTTTGATACTTAGAAATGTTGACAGCCTTCTGGGTAGATTTCTAAAAGATGGAGCTAATGCAGCCAAGAACATTTACAGCTTTGGTTTTGGGAAGGTAAGATGCTATGGATAATGGTTTTCTAATGATATTAGTACAGTTTTTCAGAGTCACCTATTTTTCACAGTAGTTACCCCACCTGTGTTATTTTTAATTTTTAGTGTGTTCTTATTTCTACTGAAATAGTGGGGAGAAAAACTGTGGAGAGTGCAAATATTCAGGCCTTTAGCCATTAGTAGGCGCTATCAGAGGGAAGCTGTTTTGGAACAGGCAATAGAAACTCCTGTTAAATGTCACCTGCGGGAGTTCTTAATGACTTTTTCTGCTTTCCCTATTTCAGTTTCACTAGAAAGTTAAGCTTTTGACATAGATATCTTAACATTGCATTTTGATGCTTTGGCTGATGCTCCCATTGCAGTGATTGCACTCCAGGTTTTGGTGAGCTTGCAGCAGATGTGATGGATCTTGGGAACTGTTGCATATTCCTTTTGGTTATGCCCTGGTGGTGTTTCAGTTTTATCTTGCAGGCAGCGGGCATCTAGGGTACTTGGCATCTCTCCCTATTATTGGGGAAAAAGATGTGGTTCAGGGAGATGATGAACCAGCATTTTCTTACCATGTTGGACCATACATGATCATGACAAAGTAAGTGGACTCAAAGGGATTTTAGCCCTTCTTAGTGTGTATCCGTTACTATTAAGCAGCAAGTTGTACCAGATGCTTTGTTTCGATAGGGTTTTTTGGTCTATTCTGTATTCATCCACTGCTTTCTGCTTGCAACTTGTTTTCTGCAGTCCACTGATTAATATCTTCTTTAGACTCCCTTGATATCTGTAGGTTGCTGTTGTCATTTCCAGCAATATTAACCCATTCATTGATAGCAGTGTTTCAGTACTGATGCCTTTTGTGGTGGGAAATATGTTGCTGGGGTCGCACAGCTTGCGTTGTGCAGTGTTTAGTCCTTGTAATTGTTGGGTCAGACCTCAGGCCTCTGGATATGTATGGCTGCAGCCCGCTTGCTCAAACCTAAGGTGAAATGAGAGTTGCAAGTGCAAACTGAACCTTTTTTTAATCTTTTGTATTGTGTAGCAAGTAGTTGTGCCTCAGAGGCATCCAGAGAATTGGCAAATTGGTGATTTAATCTTCCCAAAGCTCTGGCTTGTATCACAGTGGGCTGACGGCCTTTAGTGAAAGGAGTTTTAGAGTGTCCTTGTTCTTTACCTTGGGTTATGGAAGGTAGCATCTTTGGACAGCAAACCTGTCCTGCTACATCCAGTCTTTAACAGGATGAGAATTTATTGTCAATTTGAAAGAGTATATGCTATGGCCAGGATCATCAAAGTAATGTTACTAACAGTAGGACACAGCACCAGAGCATTTCAGAATGACAAAATTATTTGTAAGTAATACCATAACTGGAAAAAAATACTGCAGAAAGCATCTCGTAGAAATTCCTCTTCTTCTCCTTGTAGCTTAATGTGGGGAGGCAGCAGAGTTACAGTGAAGGAACTCAGCTTTGAGCCCCATCAGAACTGTAGTAAACTACGCTTAGCTGATCTTCTCATTGCAGAGCAGGAACATAGTAGGTAAGAAAGAATGTGCAGTAGCCACAAGTGCTCCTGGGGTTTGGGTGTCTCCAGTGGTGTGAGGAAATGTGGTTGACCTCGGGAGGACTGTCAGGTTGTGGTTGCACTTTCTCTCCAAATGAGAACTACAGGTCTTCTCTTCTCCTGTCTCCTCCCACTCCATTTGCTCCCCAGTGGATAATACAGGAGATGATGATACTCTCTTCTCGTATGTCTGGATGAATGTTTCATTGCACATTTCTTGGATGGCTTATTTATAGATTCTCCTAGTTGTGACAGCAAACACTGTTTCCTAAATGCCTCCTAATCTACAGTTCTTTTAAAATTTTGGGTATTTTAATGAAAAGTTAGAAGCATTCACATTGTGTTGATAAAAACACCTAGAAGGCCAGGACTCTTTCTCTTTTAATGTCAGATTTGCCTTACAATTTTTTTTTTTCCTCTCCCTTTGCAGTAAACTCCGTCATCCTCATTTGCTACAGTTGATGTCTGTTTGTCTGTCTAGTGACTTGGAGAAAACCCGTTTAGTATATGAAAGGGTTAACTTTGGTTCTCTGTACAGCATCCTTCATGAAAGGGTAATTGGAATACTTGTGGTTTTAAAATAGTAATTAATTGAGAGGAAGAAGTTTAGTAACTACATCTACCATCTTTACTCAAAGAACAAGAAGACAAAATCATCAGTCTGTGTATCCAGGTTTCTGTTTCATTGCACAGTATCAGGTACTCTGTGAGCTGGTAAAGTTCGTAATTGGCAAATGCTTCAGTTAATGTTTAGGTGCATTGATTTTCTTGTTTAGTGTCAGTCTTAAAATGGCTGCTGTTAAATTCAGTTGACCCTTTAGTATTCTGCATGTGGTTGTATACTGCAAATGTGGCGAAACCAGCTTTTGCCCTTGAATATTTGCATGTAGTACATTGCAGACTGCCTGTGTATAAAAGTGAAGGTTTGAACTCAGTTGTGGGTTTTGGTTTGTTGTTGGTTTTTGGTTTGGTTTTTTTTAATCAACTGATCTGTGTTTTATTTTTGTCATTCAATATTTTTCTCTTTTTTGCAGTTAATTGAGTTATTATTTTATTTCTTTAACTGTTTGAATGCAGACATCTAAGTTACTGGAGAAATTGCAGTCAAAGGCAAGAAATTCTAAGAGTTCATTCTGCTTCAGAGTGAATTTTAGCATAGTCAATATGGGTTTTTTTTTTTCTTAATTACTTTTTAAGATATTATTAGTTGGTTTGGTATTGAGAATGAACATTATTTAGCAAGTGTGATTCGTCTGACTTTTACTATAGTATGTTTCACGTTTGCTTTCTTTGCTGCCTTCTGTACAATAATAGTTTTCCCCTACATCAAGCTTTAAAGACCTGCAATGCAAATTTCGTACTTCTGGGTGGTTTTTTTTTTCAGCGTACAGAATTCCCAGTCCTGCACATGGAGACGATTTTGCATGTGCTGCTTCAAATTAATGACGCTTTGCGTTTTCTTCACTCCCGTGGATTTATCCACCGTTCAGTTACCTCCTATGCCATTCAGATTGTTTCTTCTGGTGAGGCAAAGCTATGCAACTTGGAATACATGATAGAGAGGTAAAGAACTTCCTCACTATTTCTGTGAAAGGGACAAGCACAAGTAAAGTCAAATTTAGTGTTAAATTTCGCTGAAGTGCCCCTCTTGATGACTAGGAACTCCTGCCTCTGAGCCAGGCAACAGAGTTACAGGAGTAAAGAACTCCAAATTATTACTGCTTAGGTACATTAACTTTGCCACAGGCCGTATGGCAAGTTTCAGGTGGACTTAGTTTCTATGTTATAATAGAAAAATAGCAAGTAGTAAGAGAAGCAGCTCTTTACTGGAGTATAAAAATACCGTCGTAGAGAAATAGAACCTAATCTCACAGAACAGAGATGAAATTCCTCTTTGAGTCATTTGTCTCCTCTTGTTACACTGAACTTGTGCTTATGGAGGCTTACCTAAAATGGTTGAAGATTCCACACCTCATTGTAATGAAGTGGCACCAGTGACAAAAAGAGTATTTCTTTATGAGGGACACCATTCATTTCATCTAGGTAAATTATTACTTATATACATTTTTTACTTCTTTCCTGTTGTGCAGTCTGAGTAGAAAGGAAGTAAATGGCTGGTTAGGCTGTAAAGAAAGAGAGTAAAATTGATGATAAACAAAAATTCGCTGATCATAATGTCCTGAAAGGAGCAAAGATACTTGCTAACCTTGCAAACTCAATTGGTTAATAAATCTTGGTGATTTGTTGGCTATTTCAGATACAGCTTACTGTGAAATGAATGACAAAAAAACCTATAGTTAAATGTGAGGAGGAAATTGTCTTCTAGACATACGTATACATTGCAAAATAAATGTTGCCAGGCTAGGTGGTGCCTTCTTGTATTTTGTCCATGGCCAGAGAACACTGGCCAGAGCTAAAAGGTTGTTTGTAAAATTCCTCTTGGGAAATTTTCAACTTTCTCTGACTTCTTTTTGAGTGTAAATTTGTTAAAGGAGGTGTTACTTTTGCCAGAAAGTCTTTGCTGTAATGTGCCAAAATACATTTATTGGTGTGAAAATATTATACATTTTTATATGCAGGTATACTCTGGCCCTTTTAGGTATTTAAAGTAAAAGCAGATATAACGAACTCAGGTGTTTAATTCCAAAAGATATACCTTCTAGTTGAGTGTGCTGTATGTCTCAATTTACAACTTTTTTCCCTTTATGCAGCAAAGATGGCGGAGAACACAGTGATCTGACGCGTATTCCTGTCCCAGTTCAGCTGTATAAGTGGTGCTCTCCTGAAGTAATCCTTGAAAAAGCTGTCACGGTCAAATCGGATGTTTATAGCTTTTGTACAGTAGTGCAGGAGGCCTTGACAGGTACATCTATAGGTTTAGGCTTTTGTCACTAGGGTAGCCCACTGAATGTTTTCAATGCAGACTGTCAGCCCCCTAATGGCTGCTTAATTCCCCCCTGTGACTGGATAAAACCTTGCTGTGATGGCTCATGCAGAGTTAACTTGGAAAAGGAACCCTCCGGGCAAAAAACCCCAAAGGTTAATGACAATAGCAAAGCCTACTGGAAACTTTTGTAAAATGTAATCTGAAGGCTTAAAATTGCTTAACTAAAGGATGAGATTACTGATTGGTACTGGAGAGACAGGATTTTGTGTATGGTGTTCTTCTGCTGTTTATCTTTCTTCTTCATGCGAGGACAGCAAAACATTCAGTTAACTCTTTGCAATGTGCAGAATGAGCCTGTGCAGCTTTCATCTTTTTGATCACTAAGATAACTTAGAGATATTGTTACTGTTACTACAGATAATGTATGTTATGTATTGACTTTGACTACTTTGACAGTGAAATGGGATAAACAATTACCCTAAAAATTAAACCCTTGATTAGCTAGTTGGTAATGAAGAATCCCGAGCGTGGTTTATAGTTGAACTGTCCTCTAGAGATTGCTGTCAGCTCCCTTTAAAGCACCCACTGTTGAAATAAGATAGGGAGGAGATGCCAGACTGGACTGGATGCTTGTTTGGTTCTTGACAGTAGTTGTAAATTAGGGAATGTGCAGACAATAATGCTTCAGTATCTCTGATTGTTTTCTTTTCCTTTATTTTCATTAACATTGATGTACAGCTTGTGACATAAAGTGTATATTTATGTCTTGCAGAGACCCCTCCCTGGAAAGGTCTGGAAGACTCTGTTATTAAACAGCTCATAATTTCAGGGCAACAGTTAGAAGCAGATGTCAGACTTCCTATGCCCTATTACGGTATCGTAAAGTCAGGGCTAGAACCTAAACAGAAGAACCGCTCCATGAACCTTCAGGATATTCAGTATATACTGAAAAATGACTTAAAGGTGACTTCTAGGATTGTAGCCTTTCATGTATATAAAATGTCAGAGTCTTGTGTCCATTCAGATTCAAGTTGTTCTGCTGAAATCTAGATGGGAGGCTTTTTTTGTGTGCAGTCTAAACATTGAGTATTCTTTTCTGATCATGGAGGCAAACTACCTTAAAAGAGAAGATAGAGGCATTGAACTGTCAAATATAGTTGTCTTTTATTCCGTTTTTTGTATTACAGGACTTAGCTAAGTCTCAAACTGGTCGTGCTGATGAACTGTCAAAAGCACAAAGGCCCGCTGTTTTTGCAGATGTGAACATCTGTTTGGCATCAGCTTTTAGCTACCAGAAGAGAACACAGGAATTGCAGGGAGAAGAGATAACCGAGGCTGGTGAGTTTCTTCTAGCAAGATGTCACGTGTCCTTCCCTTAGTGTGTTCCTCAGTCCATAAAGGTCTAATATAATTAATTAAAATGTGAGCACTTACAGATTTTATGACATAGTTTGAAAATAGAAAGCAGTAGCTTTGGATTCTAGCTACTACCCTAATTGTTAGTGTAAACTCAAGTCTGGCTAATATTTGAAGTTCAGGCACACTGTTTTCAGCCTGTTAAATGCTGCTCATGTAATCTCTAAAAGACGTTAAGTCCTAAATGTACGAAAGCAGTGTGTTTGATGGGCATCTGGAGAAATGGCTTAAAACTTAAAATCTAATTTTTCAGACAGCTCTACTGCCCCTAGATACTCCCTTTTTCCTGAGAACAGTGCTTTAGTGGACCAAGAAGCATCAACCAGTCTACAGCCAGTTGCACAGGACAAAAATCGTGATGTAGCTTCTGAACTCCAGGTGACCCTCAGTGTTAGTGATGTGGATGACAGCCTCTGTAGCTTTGAAATCAATGAGATCTTTGCCAGTTACCCAGAACTTAACAAAGTCTTCCTGGAAGAAGGAGCTGGATTGGGTCAAACTCTAAAGGATGAAAAAAGGCAGCAAAAGGAAGAAGATAAGGCTACCCTCAGAGACCTATATGCATCCCCTGGAGCGCACTGTGAGGAAGAGCCAGTTTCTGAGGAAGGTGGCTTTTCGGAATCGGGTACAGAGTACGCTACAGAAGAGGAGGAGAGGGTAAGTGAGGCCTCTGACCTATGCATGCTGGCACAGGTGAGAGGAGATGCTGGGAGAAGAATGAGTAGTCTGTCCCAAAGTGAGCAGCACATTGGCAAATGTGTCCTTAATTTAAAGATTGCTCAAAGCATGTTGCAGCAGGCAGCAGATTCCCTGTGCAGAACAGAGGAGAAACCGGACAGTTTAGAGGCCACTGAAAAGCAAAAGCTGCTGCTCCAGGAAATCAGAATGAATCAGCTTTCTAAGCAAATTTTTCAAGAAAGACACTTAAACAGATCTGGTGATACTTCCCAAAATACCAATAACCCTTTTTCTGGAGTTAATACTTTTTTATGGAAGGCTATAGGTCCACCATCAAGGGACTATATTCCACCACTGATAACGTGTCAGGCACAAGGAGCGTTGGGTGGAGGCGGTTTCCAAGCTGTTTCAAAGACAGCAAGGGAAATGGAGGCAATTCAAAAGGAAAAGTGGAAGTGCCTTCATGAGATGAGTAAGAGTAAAAATGAAAACAACCATCATGATCTCGGCTTCAGTGTGGTGAAAAGCCTGGATGATCAAATGAGCCTAGACCATGAGGTAAAGTGTTGAGTGGGGTGACTGTGTTTATCACTTCTGTATTCCTTAGCAGGTAAAGAGACGTAGTTATGGCTGGTGTCCAAGAGCAGGGATTAATCTGTCTTTTAAAATATATGCACATACCGTATGCATTATATATAGGAATGAAAACAATCAGCTCAGCAGTGCAATAGTATTATTTCTTCTTTCTCCCCACTCCCCCCAGCGGAATACTAGCCCAGTGGCTCAGGAGGGAATAAAATCCTGTACTAAAATGGAGATGGGACTGTCAAGGAAAAGGACAAGCGGAGAAAGATTTTTGTATACTTAGTTATGGAGATCTAAGCTGTCATTAGTAAGGGCTTCTAGATAATTATATTAAATATAAGTAGTTGACATGCTTAGCCCAAACAGAAAGCGAGAAATTCACGTACGTATCTGCTGTGGGAATAATCTTGAGTCATTTAGGTCCACTCATTCCCCTGGGAACTACGTGATAGCCTGCCTGCGTACATATGAAACCTGCTATAAATCCAGGGCAGAGTTTTTACTAGGCTAAGGCCTGGAGCTGTCATCCTTTCTCATGAGCAGTGCTACTAAAATACAACCTAGGGAATAAAGTTTTCACGGTCCGGGTCTTGGTATATCTCATAGACAGCTCAACTAGTAATTAGCAGAATGCCCAACGTGTGCTGAATCATGGCTTGTTGGACTCATTTCAGCATTTACTCCCACATGTATCTGTAAGATGCAAAAAAAAGTTCAACTTGCAGTGTCAGAGAGGAGGTGATTCACATTCTGCAGCAAGTGGAAGTGAAGAAGAGAGGTGGTAAGTTTTGATCCTATTCACAAAAGAGTTAATTCTAGCAGATTCATCTTGATACAGCCACTGTCAAAAGCAGACACATCCAGGATCAAGGATGGCATTAAATGTTTTTCAGTAGCCAAAAGCCATCTGTCAAAGTAGGACCCTCCTGTGAGTCCTTGTCAGCTGCAGAGCTGACAGGGTAACTGCTGCGCCAGGGCAGTTACTTTTGAACAGTGATGTTCAGACAGATTCCAAATGCCTCTGATGGAGGTCGGTGGTCCGAAACTGTAACAGTGCCTAAGGAGAGCAATGTGGTAAGTTACTAGTAAGGGTGGTTCTCCTCTCTGCACAACCTCGTTCAATTCTCAGTAGAAATACTTTGGCTTTCATAGGTGTAGGACTAGGACCTATGTTAGGAGCTGCAGGAGTAGAACAGTCTTGCTAAACGCAGTGACAACAGAGCATACGTCACTTCGTTATGTTTGCTGTACTGTTTAATGTTGTCCCTTTGTATTTCTAAGTATAGGTGGAAAGTACATGTTAAAAATACCTGGCAAAACTTGTGCAAGTTAACGTACCTTATTAGTTGGAAAGATGGGGACAGGCACCTCCTTCAATGTTTGGGTCAAATCAGTCAGGAAAACTGTTGCAGTTTTTAAGTTTATTCATGACCCAGTTGGATCAGTAAGACCTGTTGGTGAAGGACATACTTGGTTAGAACATAAATATGACAGATGCTGAAGGTCAAGTGAATGAACTCTAGATTGGGATTGGATCGGTGGTAGGAGCATTGTTATCCAAGTCGGAAGTTTTGAGTATCTTCAGTTGTCCACTGACCACCTTACTGACCTGAATAAAACACATCTACATAGCATTCATTGTCTGTTAGTGTTTATACAGATACATCATCTGAAGGCAGTTGGCAGCTTTTGAAATTTAGATTTTAATGTACAGCTTGTCTGGTTAATCTATAATAGACCTAAATAACTGTCTGTGCTTTCTAAGCTTCTGACGGCTCAATCTGCCAGTTCTGTTGGGTTCTTAGAACATGTGTGCTCTCAGCCTTTTAATTAACATTAAAACAACTTCTAGTCTTTTACGGACTGGGGAATACTTAATACAATACGCTTGTGCATTAACAGAGTTTGATGCATTTCATAATGACTTATTATAGGTGCTATCCAACATCAAGATCTGAAATTTACAGTACAAAAATAAGTGAGGAGAGAAGGAGGATGCAGTCAGATTGGAGGAGTAAGTAAAATCAGTGTTAACTCGGCGTTAATGTTAGCAAGTCTTACTGCAGTGCAGTGCATTAAAACTTAACACATTTTGTTACTTAAGAAAGGTCTGTGTGCCTTAATTGCTGAAGCTCTATTAGTCTGTTCTTGGATGAAAACCAAATGAGTAGGATCCTGTGTCTTGCACATTCAGGGCATAAAATAATCACAACCGCATTAGGATGCTTTGATTATAAAGCTCAAGGAGTTTCTAGCCCTGTTTTGGAGGATGTAAGGGAGGGACAGCATATGAATTTAGAAAGGTAGTATAGCAATGACCAGTGGATGGCAGTACAGGCATGAATAATAGAGAATGCAAACTTAACAAAAATTGTTCATGTAAAGACTTGTCCGTATCAGTTTATGCGGGTTTTAAGCTTTCCTTAAAATGGAAGGAAGCATTTAGCTCTTTTCATGATAAAGGAGTTTACAGGCTATAACTTTAGCATTTCCGGTACTGCAGACATGATGAAACACAGGGAATGCTTTAAAGGTCCAGATTCTGTTGTGTGAACTGGTAATTTTGTTCTTTCTGTGTAGCTGAAGTAAAACAAATGGCCAGAAGAGTGGCCTCAGGACAACTAGAACTTGGGTCTCCATATCCAGCTAGTAAATGTACATCTGAAAGTGAAGCAGAGAGTATAGAGGAAGCCTTTCAACATGTCACTCTTAGAAACCAAAAAAGTCAAGACCAACAAAGGTATCGGTGGCAGACAGGGGACAATGTTGAGCCTTCGCACCTGGGCAGCGAGGATAGATCTGAATCTGAGGAGAGTGATCTGGAGTCTGCGTTCGGAAGTTCTGGAGGTAAGGTTGAAAAACAAAAAATAATCTTTTTGTCTTTCCATCTCCCAGCAGATTTCAGCTTCTGTGATTTTGTTACAATAATTGTCAATTTTATCTTCCAGAGTCTTGCCCCCAAAGCAGGTCAATCACTCAGTCATTGGTGAACATAAATAATAGACTAAGATGAGTATTAGATGTTAATGGGTGGAGGTAACGTCCAGTGAGCTTGGAGACCCTTCATCGTCATTGATTACCATGTATCAGCATGGGAGACCCAAAGCTTTGAAGTCCACGAGTATGCTTTCACACTTTATTTCTTTCAATTGGACTACAGAGATGCTTTTTCTGTAGCAGCGTAGTGGATAGTGCTTTTGTAATAGTTATGGATAAAGGAACAAGGAAAGCTTCACGTGCCTAGATTAACGATGTGAGCATGTAAATGTCATTCTTTCTTCATGTTCCTGACAGGCAATGTAGTTTTACTGTCTACTCTCATTGATATTCCATCAGTGGTTCGGATCACTCACTTCATATTATTTTTTGCCTAATAATTTTGTTCCATTCTGACATCCTAGGGAGAAGTTGCCAGTCACCATCACAAGATGAACAAGCAGAGTCTGGAATAGCCATTCATAAGAATTCAGTCCTTCCTCAACAAGTTAAGAATCTCTCTAGAGTATGTATAGTAATCCAAGAAATCTAGTTGCAGCTAGTTATCTGTAAAACAGTTTAGCCTGGTCTCTCCATGTTGCACACTGAACTACCAAGACAGCTGATCTTTTCAGTTGTGATCTGACTAACAGTCCTGCCCCCCCCCCTCTTTTTTTGGTTTGGTTCTATAAACCATCAAGGTAATGTAAGGAGCAGGAGGCAGGTTGAAACTCAGAGTGGTCAAATTAAACAGAACTTCAATTATTTGATGCAGTATTGTTTAACATTATTGACTAAAATGTATATTCTTTAATGGAGACTGGGGAAAGCATCTCAAATGATGATGTCTTTCACAGAGGCATTCAAGGGAATTACATTGTTCCCTTAATTCATCTCCTGATGTGTCTGAAGAATTCTCGACTGCTGATACTGATTATTTCCTTTCTCTCACTACTCAGGGAAGTTCAGAACTAGAGGTAAAAATAGCAGAAAAGACAGGAATGAAATCTGTGTCAAGAACTTTGGATGTAAGTTACACGACGTGGTTTTATTGTGCTCCCATTTGATTTGAAGAAAAGCTGTAGAAAATGAATGACAGTTTTTCTTTTCTTTTGAAATAAAATCTTCAAATAAAGATTTATCTAAAAGTAAGAAAATTCTAACCCTGTTCCTTTAAAACACACACTTCTCCCCTCGGGTGGGGGGGGGAACCCCAAACAACTAAAACCCCACAAACACCCAGACTCCCAAAACACCAGGAGCATGTTTTCTTAATGTTTTTACCAGGAAATTACATTATTTGTGGCTGAGAAAAGGTTTAGGCAGTTGATAATCTCAGCCTTTCCATCACAGCTCTATCAATTATAGTACTTAATAGTCTTAAAACAATCTTCATGCATTTCTTGAAGATTCAAAACTATTCTATGGACTATTAAATCCAATCCATGCTGTTTGCTGATAAGCTCTTGAAAAGTTTGTCTCTCCATTCTGATTGTTGTGAACGTCATCCTGTGAGAGTTGTCCTACCCTTCACAGCCTGCCTGTGAGAAATTCAACTCACTTCCTTTTCCCCCCCCGCTTCAGACCTCAGATGCTGAGGGCAAATTAGAAGATGCTTGTGAAGGATTTTTACAGAAGCAGTTACTTGAAGATGCAGGATCAGGTATTCAGGTTTCAGGTAAATGTGTTCTTTCTTTTGAAGGTACTTTTGAGTCAGGGAGACAGAGTTTTGTTGCACTTACATTTTTGTCAGCAGCACTCGTGTCAGAAGGCTGGAGCTTGATTCTTCAGGGTCACTTGGTCTCTTATTCCTCGTTATTTTAGTCAGAGTTCAGGACACTCAGGATTTTGGAAGATGAGGTTTGGGCATTGCAGGCTCTGAAATACTGTTGAGTGTGATGATTATGTACTTGCTGTGTTTCAGTTAAAAAACCACAACTTGTTTGCAACCTTCTGTTTTTACGGTAGGGCTAAGTTTAATCTTTTTATGCAACTTGCTATGGTGCTGGAAACTGAATTAGAATTGTATTTACACATTAATATTCTCATTGCTAGAAGGATCTTGAGCTTAAAACCTCTAAGAGCTGACATTGTGTGTGTGCAGAATAATGGAAGGATCATCGTTGTTTCTCTAGTCTGTTGCCTCTCTCAGCTCAAATTTGTAAATGTTGCAATATTCCCCAGTGCTTCAGTGGTTGACTGTCTGGCAGCTGTGGTATGTTTATGAAAATGTGGCTTTAACACACATTCGTCTCTTGTCAACAGCAAAGGTCACAAGAATGAAAAAATTTAATAAAGTTGCAATTTCCCGTTCAATGGGTTGTGTCGCTTTCTTTTGTACTTGCAAAACCCAATAACAGGGAACATTTGTTATTTGTATTCAGGAGGAAGAATACTGTTCTGCAGCACAGCAGCGCAGAACTCCGGCAATAACGCACAAGAAGCGAATCAACTTAGCCATATGCCTGTAGCCAGGTAGATAGACTTATTTTCATCATTACTTCAAGCATAAATTAGGCTATGAAGTGTGCTCTCTTTATTAATTCTGCTTCTATATCCAGTATTCAAATAAGACGCCAGTGGTGTTTTTTAATGATTATCTACGTATCATAGTTCCTTGCCAAGAAAATACTAAAAGGACTTTCACAAGTCTCATGGGGTTTTGTCTTTTACAGTGTTCAGGTTTTTTTTTGTTGTTGTTGTTTGCTTAATGAGGGAGCTAAAATAGGAAAAATAACTCATGTATATATTACCATTCCTTTTACACTGATAAACTACAGTATTAAACAGAGCAAAGATAATTCAAATTAAGACTTCAGTCATCTGTTTTAATTTTGTTGTGCTTTGGTTTTGGAGCTCAGGTGGCATGAAGATCATGCCTTTTCCCCTCCTGTGTGAAGAATCCGATGCAAGTATGCTCACTGCGTCTTGCCTGCAGATAACATTAGCCCATGCTTGGAGACTTGCAGTCTCATCTGTCAAACATGAGGTGTTTATATCCAGTATTCTTGTAAATTTTATATTCTACTAGTATGCAGAGATGTTGGCCAGAATCACCACCTCGTGCTGCAAGGGATACTTTCACCTAAAGAGGAACAGTCCTTGTCCTGAAGGTCTTTCAGCAGTGGCTTTCAGGCTTAAAAGCCCCTTCCCTCCCTGTAGCTGAGCTTTCCTTGTGTTCTTCCAGAGTTAGCAGCTGCTCACTTTCTCCCAGTGTGGGAGCGAGAGCTGCCTGTACTGCCTGTCAGTGTGGTACTCTCTCCCCTCTGCTGGAGGAACTGAGTTACCAGTGTCAAAGGTAGGCAGCAAGTGTGTAAATACTTGGCCTTAAGGTAAAAGGTAAAGGGTTTGGTTCCTGCCTTCACTTTGGAATTGAGCTTTTGCCAGTAGGACAGAGAGGACTGTTCCTCTCTGACCATCTGACCAATCCCCTTTGAATGCCTTTTTGGCCTTGAATGGGCCTGTTACAGTTTGAGAGAAAAGCTTACAATGCAGACCATCAAAGCATGATGAAACAAGGTAGTGATGTATATTTGTAGATTTTTATTTAACTCTCAGTTTTGTTTTGAAACTGCATATGTCAATTAGAAGTTTTCTCCTCACTGGATACAAATACATAATGTGCTTAAAACGGCATTTTTCTTCTAGAACGCTCTGTCTTCTGAGCTTTTCAGCAAAACGTTTTTATGAGCTGCAGTCTACCTCAGAGAGAAGGTAGTCCTGTAAACTTCTTGAGAGAGAGGAAACTAAATACATGTATTTTCCTAATTCTCTGAGAGGATCAATGAATATGACCTTTCTTCCCTCCTTCCAGTATTGAAGCAGCACAAGAAGTGATACTGTGGGAGCCACAGGAAGAATGCAAAGAAAAAGATGTGTAAGAGCCACAGGCCATTTTATATCAAAACTTCAGCAAGTTGGTCATTATCATCGTAAAAGTTTTTGTGTTCATGCGAAACAGGAAGATGAGACAAACCAAAGCTGAGAGAGAGAAAACGATCTGAAGTATCAAAAAAAATTTTCTCATGATAAGTTGGGAGATTGGTATAAAAGAGCTATCACATACAGTTGTCCTTAGTTTGAAATATTTTCATATTCGTAAGTAATTAACTTAGTGTTAATCTGGGTGTGCTTCTTCCCATTAAAGTATTAGGATTCCTTGTTTCTTCTGTCCATATTACACAGAAGAAATACAATTACTTTAAAGAGCAAATTGTTAGTACGTAGCTAAATAAATTTTATTACAAAAATAGTCTTGTGATTGAGATTCTCAGGAAAAATTTGCAGAATAGGTTTGTGACTTAACTAGTAAAGTTAATTTCTTTTTACGGATAATGGAGATTTGCATAGAAATTACTGATTTGGTAACAGTAGATGTGTGTTCATTTCATGGTCTTCTGAGGACAATGTAATCCAGGGTATATCTGCAGAAGATGTTGGTTTGCTTAATATAATCCCAGTCCTGCAGCCACTTAAGACTTTTTGTAACTTGAGCGGACATCAATGCCTGTGCAGATCTTTAGCAGTTTCAGTTTATCTGAGTAATTCTTTTAAAGGCTTCTAAGACCTCCATTTAGTCTTAATTAATGGATCATTAATTTTTGTTAAACCTTGAGGTCTTCCGTTGGCTTTGGAGAGAGTTTTCTACCTAGTGGTTCACATTTGAAGTTCTTGCCCTTTCTGGAGGCAATTTCCTGAGCTTGCTTTTATAGGAGAATTATTAAAATTAAGAAATCCTGTAAAGGAAGGGAAAGCAAATAATTAACCTTTTCTGTCTCTGCAGTATTATTGAAGATGGTGATCTATAGCCTTCCAAGAATTCTGTGGGAAGTTTTCAAAGGGAATGTCTCTCTTCCTTCTGGAAAACTAGATAAGACTGAACAAAATTAAAATTTAAAGAACCTGAAAATAGCAGAATTTAGTGATTCATAAATGTAAGAAGTGGCTATTCTAACTGTCAGAACATCTTTTCAGATCAGTGACAGATATTCAGGATTTGTCAAGTATCCCCTATGAGCAAGAGAACTACTACAGAGATATAGATTGTAAAACACCCAGAGTGAGTCATGCACCAACGAGCGTCAGCACTCCACTCAGCTCAGGTAACTACAGGGAGGAAAGAAGGAAGGACCAGTGAATTACTTAACCTTTCTATGCCAGGAGTGAGACCTTTCTGCCAAGACTGGCTAATGTAAAAATCATTGATGTGAATCATGGACACTCCATTCATATAGTACCACTGCAGAAATGTTAGGCTTGGAATAAGTAACCACAAGAAATGCTGTACCTGTTATCTGAAATCTCCGTGTTTTGGTCTGGATAGTTACAACTTCACAGTTAGAGCCTGCTTGGTCAAAAGAAATCTGTAACGTAGAACTAAAGGAGAATTTACAGGGACACAGCTGAAAAGGCGCATATCTGAAAGGTCTCTGAAAGATAATTACTTGGTAGTTAATGGTAGCCTTCATAAATCAGAAATTGGTTTAGACATTTAAAATTGATTTGGAGTGATACATGTAGATTTCAGCATTTTAAAGACAGTGTAATAAGCACTTAGTATGTTTTGACTGTTCATGAAGCGATCTCAATGTTTGTTGAACTTAAGTGTTGTTTAAGAGCAACAAATTATCATTTGCTTTGTACTTTCATTATTTTGGTGTAATACAGTAGTCAGAATTTCTCAGTTGGCAAAGTTTTGCATAAATAATGGCTGAGATTGAACTCCTAGGTAATCAGTTTGGACTTCTGCCTAGAGATGGTTTATGGGCAATAATTTCTTAGAGTTACCTGTGCAGTTGCCTGTTCAAATACAACAAACCTTTTTCAGCTTCCATTGAAATGTGACCAAAATACAAAAAAAATCCAAAAATCATTTTCCAGCTTTGTTATCATCTTTTTCTTTTCTTTTTTTTTTTAATTCTAGAAGAAAAAATTCCAGTAGCCTTTGAGAAATACAAACACTGCCATGAAGTAGCTTCAGATTCTTCCTTTTGCAGTTCTGAAGAGATCTCTTCTGCAGTGTCTGAGACATTCAGTACAGCCTATGAAGAGGGAAGGAGCACTGAAATTCCCTCTGTTGCTTCAGGAGTTTGCTCATCTGGATTGAATGAGCCTGTAAGTCTAGAAAATTTACCTTATGTCAGCCACTTTAAAATATTTTAAAAAATACTTTTCCTTAAAATAAATGCAAGATGAGAAGCACAGAAATTCTTCTAGGTCCTTGGTGAGTATTTTGGAATCCTGGATCTGTTGACATAATGACAAGAGTTCTGATTGATTTCAAAGCAGTCAGTGTGTGCCACTGATGATACCAAGAGTTGGCTTCCCCTTGCACCTAATCTTATGTAAATGTTGACCACCATCAAAATGGCCTTGCCTGCCCTCCATCCCTTCCCTGGCTCTAAAGAATTGCCATTTCCCAGCATTAGATCCAGTAATCTTGGAACACCAAAATGGTAATTATCAGCAAAATGATTGGGTAGAAAAGGGATGTTTTTGTTGAGATGGGGTGGGGGGGTGATCAGTTGATCATCTGGTGAGGCAACAGCAGGTCGCTTATCTGAACCACTCTGAATTCACAAGTGATTTGTGAACTGTAAGCTTTTGACTACGTGGAAGTGGGGCATAAACCTGAATGAAAATAAATACATGTGCACGTGTTCAAGTATGTAAGTTTTCATGTGAAACTGAAGAGTTCTCAGAACTTAGTGGGGGGAGGTAAATGAGTACGTAAATGAGTGATTCCTTGAGGAAGAAAACTAAGGTGGAAGCCTCATCTAGTAGTTTGGAAGCAAGTAAATGTTCAGAAAGCCCTTGCATTAGGGGATTAAGTTTGTCGTTTTTATGCACAGGCGTGGCATAATGTTATCAACTTTGTTGTATCAAAAAATCCTCTCTCTGGAGTTGACAATTTCCAAGGTCACTGTAGTGATTTCCAGTAATCTTTTTGGAACTGAAGGTGTTCTGGAGCCACAGCATTATCTTAACTGTCTTTTCAGACAATTATATATAAAATAGTTGCCTTTATGCGTTTCTTATTGTTATTCATTGATGGGGTTGTCATTTAAAGATTAAATTAGAGTTTGTTCAACCAGAACAGTAGTGACTGCATTCATTGTCATCAGCTCAGGCCTGTGTCTTTCTGCTTGCATAGTAGACAGTTGGAATTCATTAAGCCTGTTGACAGTGCAGTGCTGCCTTGACTAACTCTGTGGAGATATTTGATTGTGTCACTTTCTTGTCTAAAATCTTATTCTAGGATTAAGTGCAGGAAGTACCTGTTGCCATTTTGAGGACAGTGAGGACTTGCCTATGATTACAAATTCTTGATTTTTGGGGGCTCTTTTGGTGAATCGGTGTGCCTGGCTTTAATAATTAAAGATTCAAAACAGAGAATGGGAAAACAGAGAATGGGAACCTAAGAGATGTTGAAACTGTCCTTTCAGAGAATTCCCATCCAATTGTCCGTACAGAGTGTTGAAATGGATAAAGATTACATATCTGACCGTATCTTATGGCCGGCTAAAAGATGAGTGCACAGCAGCCTAAGCAAAATTTTTGACACATCTAGCTTACCTGGATGCTACCTCTGTTTTCATGTTCTGAACTGTTTGAAGAGCTTATTTAAAAATTTAATGGTCAGCTAAGGCTTTAATTAAGGCCTTGCCTCATTTGGGATTTAGTATGTTGAAGGGGAGGATTGAAGACCAGCAGTTCTTCAATTTACCTTCCTGTGTTTCATTCTGTATGATCTTACACAGGATGGGGTGCCAGTAGTTGCTTCATCCTTGAGAAGCACCAGGAAGGCATCTGGTAAGTCTCTTAATCCAGCCCCAGCCCAAATAGAACGATCAATAAATGGAGCAATAGATCTGAAAAGAAATTTTGCAGTTTTACTTCTCCCCCCCTTTTTTTTTCCTAATTCTTTTCTCTCCCCTCCTGGGCATCTCTTTTTATAGGGATAATAGCTTTGCACACAACTGTGTATTGCTAGTGGTAATTAGGTTATGGATTTAGTGTTTGCATCTGCACACTAAGAACTCTGACCTCTAATCAACCTACGTTTGAAGTGTAAATATTACTGACCTAAAATTTGCAATACAAGATTGAGAACTGAATGTGCAAGTCTAGCTCTAAATGATTTTTCCATTATGAAATTATTTAAGGATATTTGATAAAATGTGAATGAGCCTGGCTCTGCAGGTTGATAAATGAAGTATGTCAGCGAGATGCTGTCATAATGTAAGCCTATATCACAGTTATTAAGGATTAATCACTGCTAATTAATTAGACTTTTTTCTTTCTATCTCAGCACTCTCACAGGCATCTAACAACTTCATTGATGAGCTGCCTCCACCAGCCCAAGAGCTGCTGGATGAAATTGGTAAGAGGCACTTCACCCAAAATGGTATGAGGCTTGCCAGCTGTGTTCAATCAGGATTTCTCCCAAATCATTCACTACTAAAATACATAAGAGCTTCCGAATTAGTTGCAGTCAGGTCAATGATTAGGAAGTTAGGCATCAACAGCTTAAATAACTGGCATTATTTGAGTTAGTCCTTGAAGTTTCTGCATTTCACGTAGTGGTTAGTTGCTGCTGCTGACAGCAGCTAGGCTATTGAGTGCAGAGGTAATTTAACACTGAGATTAATTTTGTGTAGACTGAATTTTTCAAAGGTGTCCCGGAGCAATGCATGTTCTCCATTAAAATGAATGCAAGCGGGGCAGCTGCATCCCTCAGTTTTTTTGCACAGCTTAGGCTCAGTGATTTACGTTTCTTTTTGTAATCACATCTTCACACAGAACACAATGTAAAAACTACATTTTTTTTTTTTTACTGGTGTGTGTTACAGAAGAATTTCCTTTGGTTATTCAGCTATCAACTCTTCCTACAACTAACACCATACATTGGGATGATTAAATGTATGTAGGTCCTATGGTCTTTTAGAAATGAGACACCCAGACATATTCTCATCTTTTATTTCCTCATTTGCCAAAACAAGGACATGTGGCATCAAGTGAATAAATAATGGTCAGAGACAATTTGTAGGATTAATATATGAACTAACTATAGATTATGTAAAGGCTTTCGTCTAGGTTTGGATGGATAAAGTAATACGGTACTTTAGATTGTATGGAGTCAATTTAGAAAGAGTATTTAGATCAATAAGGAAATGTGCTGTTTTTAACAGAATATTTAAAGCAGCAAGATTCCATCGCTCAAGAGTCAAGAGAGAAGGGATTGTATGACTGTGGAGTGCAAATAAATGGTTAGTTGATCATAGTCCTAACATAGGGATTGCAAATAGAAAATTACTTTTGTATTGCTGCAGAATTACTCTGAATACTTGTCACTGTATGTTCAGCTATAAGAAAAACTTCGATTTTTAGCCCTTTTTTTTTTTTTTGTGGTTCAGCAGAAATTTGAGAGGATTCTCCCTTTCTTGGTAAGGTTATATGCAGTGTTTTCGCAAATAGTACCCCCTCCACCAGTGTTTGCTGTCTTTCTCTGTGTATTCACCCTTTAAAGTCTACAGGGATCTGGCATGGAAGGCTTGCAGGTCTGAACTATCAGAATTAATCTTCTACTTTTATTATGCCACTGTAACGTATGCTGTGTTCAAACATAAGTGACGAAATGCACAAAAGTATAGATGGTGGGCAGCTGATGTAAAATAGAGCTGAAGTTTCCATTCTGGGAGGGTAGTTCAGTTGAGAAAGTGGCCAGTGCACGCTAACTGCTTCTGTTTCTTACTCACCATAATGAAATAATGCCTCTGATCTCATGGTGTAAGAAAATAGCATCCACTGGGGTAATCAATTTTATATTTCCTGTTCTGTTACAGAGATACCCAAGATAGCAGTAGTGAATCTTTGTGCTTCTGAAACTGCAAATAGTAATAAGTGGGAATAATTTTTAGATATACAGCAAGTAATGTCTGAGGAGCAGAAAACCTAAATCTTCATAGGCTCTGCATTTGTTTCCAATGAGTCAGAAAGAAAAGAGGAGTTTAAAAAAAAAAAAAGACAGGACACGAGTTAGTCTATAAAAAAGCTAAATAGCATAGTCACTTGAGAATGATACTGGCTCTTGTTTGTGTTATCCTACAGCTTTGTTAGATCTTTTCCCATTTCAAGTTGTTACCCAAAGGACAGAAGCTACTGTGACTTTATTCATAAGAATATCTTGTTTTTAGGTGGTAAGGAATGCAGCAGCCTGTATTGCTTGCTGTTCAATCACTGTGGTTTTGTTGTATTTGCATAAAGTACAGCTATTTCAGACTCCATTTTTGTGACAGCCTACTGCTTCCTGCTTATCATAGCTTAGCAGAAGGTGGCTGAATATATTCACATGCTGTAGGGAACAGAACTTGCCGAGATAAGTCTTGGGGGGGGATATCATTGGATTTTGCTAAGTAGGGTAACAAAGCTAACATCCACAGGTTTTCTTTTGATTTTTCTCCCATATCTAGGATTGTAAGGAGAAAGATTAAAGATTAATTTCCACATGCGTTTTTCATTTTAGTATGAAGCAAGATGTTCAGTCCTGTGAATCTAAAAATGTGTTATGTAAAATACTTATCTAGGTCTTGCTACTGGCCACCTTTGACTGTAGATAATGCGCATTTGCTTAACTGGTAGAGAATCAGATTACTGAGGAAAGAGTAATTGAGAAGTGGACAACTGGAAGTTTCCCAAGTGCAGTAAATAAAAACACATTTTAATTTCTTTATTATCTTCCTTCATATCTTTGATATTAAAATCTTTCTGTTTATGTGAATAGTTCCCAATCAAGTTAAAATGGAAGACAGAGAGTCAAAAAAAGAATCTGAGAGAAATGAGAAGAGAAATCATAGTTTATGGACTAACGAGTCATTCAATCTAGCAGAGGAAACAGAAAGGTATGAAAAAAGGACGGTAAGGCATGTTTGGCTTTGAGTTACAAAGATTTAGAATAATGGTTCCAGTATATTTTAACAAGATTCAGTGCTTACAGTAAACCAGCTTTTTTAAGAACCCTGATAATTATGACTATTCTCTTTTAAAATGTATAGTATTAAACTCGCCAGCATCCATTTTAAATCTTTCATTCAACAGGGCTCACTCTACTCTTGATGATATCTTAGAAAGAATGCTCCGTGCAATTCCTGGAGATGAGGAGATCCAAGAACAACCTCAGGGACACACTCTTGGGTTAGCTGATAATTTATACCTCTTTCATAAGTTTATTTTGTTTATGTTCTGTGTACAGACCTATGCAGGACTTTTCAGAAAATGTGCTGTCACTCTTTAGGCAGTAGTGTGTCAGGGAACTTGCCTGGAGACATTGATCTGAATTCTCCATACTAAATTGAGAGGGAAAAGAATATTTTGTTAATATAATTTCCTGTAGGTAGAAAGCAAATGGTTCAATAGGCTTGGAAGGCAGTGCATAGCCTTCACAGAAATCAGAGATAATTTGACAGAATGGTGGATTTTTTTGAGATAGGGAAGAATGTACATTAAGAGAACAGAATCATGAAAGCTCTTTAGAAAAGACTTTAAAGAAGAGTTTGGGAAGATAGTTATACTGTCATGGCAATACAGGAGGAAATGAAGAAAATGGCAGAAGTCATATATACATCACTTTAAGGACAAGATTCATAGCCCAAATAACTTTTTTCCTCTTAGAACCAAAGATCAGAGCCTAGTAACTCTGAACAACTCCACGGTAAATGTCAGTGAGTAGTCGTAAGTCATTCCTAACATATATCTTACTGAGGAACACAAGGTATTCTTGTGTTTGGCATCAGGATTTTTTTTTTTTCTAATTGAACACAGAAGGCAAATGTCCTGCTAACCAGGAGGACCTTGCCGACAGGGCAGGCTGATTCCTGCGGTATATATACTGCCATGTTCATAAGTGGCTCAATCCAAAGCCCATTCACACTCATAGTCAGACTACATTTACTTAATGCTATTATGTAAGGAATCATTGGAGTCTGCGTATGGATGTAAAGCTAAAGCACATCTGTAGTCTCAGGGGGGAGAGGCAGTTTGTTTGGGGGTTCGAGGGGGCAGAGGCCCGTTATAGGTCAGGGTAAAAATAAAAAGGCATCTAGTATCTCCAGAGGCTTCTGTTTTAGTGCTCTGTATTCATCCCATCTAAAGGAAAATACAAAAAATTGGGATGATACAAAAAAATTCTGTCATTCAAGGGCTGCAAGCCTGGACGATCCAGAAGATGTTGGAAGGAAGAAGGGAGTAGAGGAAGGTGGAGCCGAGGCCAGAGGCAGAGCGCCAGAAGGCTGTGCAGGGAGTTCAGAAGGTCCTCTTCGTCTGTAAAGCTCCTGGATGCTGTGCTGGGCAGTATCGCGTTTATTGTATTGTTAGCACTGAATTTGCCGAGCTTGCACCGACTAGTTTTTTGCTTTTCTTGATTTCCCCCATCTGGGTGCTGTTTCTACCCTGTGCTTTTAAAGGAGAGGAAGCTGCTCTAGACTTAAACTCTCTAGAGACGCTTGAAAATTTTCTAATTTTTTGGGTCAGTTGAGACCGACAGCATTGTGGACCATTTGCCGGAGTTGCAGAGTGTCTCTCTCATAGTGAGCATGCAGTTTCCTCTACTGACGTGAAAGCACTGAAGGACAGCTGATAGTACTGTATCTGCGTCCTGTTTAGTGCTCGGCCTCTTTGGCTGAGGCACCTAAATGCTTCACACTGTAAGGACTTTGGTTACTATCGGTATGGTTTGGTACGTACCTGTGATGTGTATGCTAATGCCATCAAATCCCTTAAACGTCTGTGTCAGTCTCCTCTCCCCTGGCTTTCCTTTAATAGAAACTAGAAGTAAGGAAGAAGACACAAGATAAAATAAAAGTGTTTCCTCCAGTTCTCCATTAGGAACTGTCAAAGCTGACTGGTATTCTACAGCTAAAGTAAAAGGTTGCCATTTTCAACATTTCTCATTAAAGATGCTTCTTGTTACAAGGAGGGAGATGACATATTTGCATTAAGTTAATGTGCACTTAGTGCTATGCAAAAAATACAAAAGAACTGGCATTTTGTCTGGGAAGAAAAAGGCAGCCTTTCATTTTCAGAGAGAACTTTTGATTTTTCAGTGTGTAGCACAAGGTGTCTTAAAGGAGGCTGATCTTCAGTGTTGTGGGCATTTAACACTTGTACAGCAGTCAGCTCTACAACACGTTTTGCTTTCCAGTTAGGCAGCCAAAGTTTGAAATGTCCCAGATCACTAGTTACTTTTGGAAATGTTGATGGTAATTTTTAAACCTAGAGATCTGCAGGTAACGTCATTGTGCCTGTTATTTGCACAGCATTAGCATCTATGACCCTATTTTCTGTCAGGCTTCTAGAAAAACTGAGCTGGTAGGGATTGGGCTCCGGGTTTTGAGAACAGAATGATTTCTGATCGCAGAGAGGGTCCTGTGTAATGCACCCGGTAGCAACAGAGGCTGCTTTCTGATTACAAGTGCAACTTAATGGATCTAGCAAAGAGGTCTGTAGCACTTGATTCAGCATGCTGCTATGTGCTGACAAAACTAGAGCTTTCTCTTTGAAGTGGTGTGTGGCTGTGTATGTTGTTCTTGGTTCTGAGCTCAATTTACATGTTTTTTAGACACGCGGCCTGAAGATCAGAAATCCCACTTAGAGGAATAGCTGTCTTCATCTTTGCCATTCGGGTGAGCCTCTCTGAATTAAATTGGGCTTTTGGTAGAGATTTGTGTATTCTCTGGCTGCATGAGATACATTCTTGTTTTCCATACCAAGGAGGCGAAAGGGGCAATATGAAATCCCATTCCCTTCAACTTGTAGTTTAATATAAGAAAAAAACAAGAGTGTAACTTCCCCCCCCCCAGGATAATTGTTTTGGGTTGGAGCTCACCTACATGATTAAAGTGGATAGTGAATAAGTTCTAATATATCACCTGCTTACTACTGCTTGTACAGTATACAGCCTGGGAATTGCAACCCTTTTTGGCCACATAATTGTAAAGCTCGGACTTCCTTTAACTGAAGCAGCAAGTACAGAAGAAAATCTGACACTCTGCTTTGTAATACAGTTTGTACTGGTTTTACACCATCATTGCATGTAAAGGCAGTATCAATATCGCAGAACTGAACTGTTTTCTAATATAACATCCTTATGAAACTGGCTACGTGGTGGGTTTTTTTTTGCGCGTGGCATGCTTTCATAAGCAAAAGAATTTTTTGCTCTGTTGCATTATGCAGTTTTCAGTGTTACAGACAAAATGATTGTAATTCTGTGGACTCCTGTTACTGCTCAGGCACTTAAATTTTTCCATGCTGGAGTGTGGAGCACTGTTACAGCCCATGTAGTGTATGTTTTTCCTTGCTCATTATATTTAACAAGGTAATTTCTTGTTTTCTCTTTTCTTAGTGCTTTTGTGATCTAGTGTTGAACTGATTTGACTGATTAAGGGGATTAATTGCTGTGCAAAAAGCTAATGAGAAAAAGGCAGCGTTCTCCAGAGACTGCATGTGCAGCAATACATTCCCTGCCAGCATTAGACAAGACTGAGAAAATCTGGTTAGTATTAGGAAGATACATGTTGTTTAATTAAACCACACTTTTGGTTAGGCCTCCTCCTCCTCCAAAAAAAAGTCCCTGGATATAATTGAGCTTTGGATCAGGATTTTGATGGGCACAGAAACTTCATATTTAACTTTTCTTGTGGTAAATACCGTTCAGGTGCAGGAGGTGTGAAGGTTGTCCTCGTCCCTTTTTAACAGACACTGGGATTTTAGCTGCCCTTGTACAGCTGGGTGTGCCACGCGTTGCTTTTTCATTCCTGTTTATGTAGGGAAATGCTGCTGACCTGTAACTGTTCGTTAATTTGGTTAACAATACTAATAAAAGTTTCCAAGGTTATTGTGCTGCCATGTGGTTCTTTTTCTGGTTTTGGAGGTTCTTTTTTGGGGTTCTTTTTTGGTTTTGTGGGGTTTTGTACTTGTTATTAACTAGGTTTCCCGTCACCAGGCTATGTACACAACTAGATAGCGATAGAGCTACTCCAGGGAAGATGCTGCAAACTGGCAGACTTGGGGGAGCTTTCTTCAGAAGAGATGAAGAAAAAATAAAAATCTTTCATCCATTTACTCATGTCGTGGTAGTGATAGAGCTAGAGCAGAAGCTGCAGCAAGGAGGCTGCAGTCTGCGTTCTGCACCTCAGGTTAACAGCAGTGCCAGTGCATGGGAAACGGGGCTCGCTTTTGTGCGCTACACAGTTCTGTCCAGGCAGAAGTTTAATATTTTCTAACCCAGGCTCGTACCAACTGCAGGTACCGGGTTTTCTCTTTGTGCGAGTTCTGTATCCTTGCTGCAGGCAGAAGAACTTTATATTCTTGATATAAGCTGCTGGAACAAGATCCTACTTTACATCGGCCTGGGGCTATGCAAAGCGTTGTGTTACGTTACCCGCTGTTCCTTGCAACAGGCTCCAATGACAAATACATGCAAAAATTAAATCACAAATTTATTGTGTGATTCTGTCCTCAGTGGCTTGTGACCCATAACTGATGAGTAGCCGAGGGTCAGTCCCTCTCACTTCGGGCAATGTTTTGTTACGTTTCATAGACTTGCTCAATTAAAGTAATTGAAGCTTGCAGGGCCACAGCAGTGTGGTGGAGCAGAGCAAGCGCACCTGCATTTTTACATGCACATAATACACATCACTTTGGTTTGCAACATGTGAAATCTCCTTAGCTGCTTGGATTTCTTTTTCTATTTTATCTGTCAGACCAAATGGTGAGCAGGCTGTGAACCATTTCCCTATCTTTTTTTAATCTTAATGTGGAGAATTTTTATTTCTGTTGGTAGCAAGCCTTTCAAGTCGTCCCATAGCCCGCCTGCTCTCCTTATCGAGACCAGAGCGCCGCAGTTAAGAGATTTCAGTTTTTCAGCTGCTTGTACTTTTCCAGCACGAATGTAAATCATCCTAATAACAAAGCGTGGACACAAAAGCCGTAATTAACAGGAACAATTAAACAAGGACCAGTGAAAGCAGAGAAGATCAGAGGGGGCCCATCTAATGCTGCTTTTCAGCTTCCCAGAAAATGAAAGGCCAATTAATTAAATTAAAACAGTGATGCTGAGCTGTTCTAATTCCTCTCTGAGCTGCTAGTGCGCGAGCCACTTTGTGTGTAGGAAAGGGAGCAGAGAGGGAGGTCGAGACGTGGGGATGGGGGTGAGGACGGCGTCCTGTGCCCCTGCACCGGGGATGCGGCGCTGCCCGGAGATGCTGTATTTGGCTGGAGGCGCTTGCAGGGCCCTGCGGTTTGGGTGAAGACAAGAAGAAAAGCAAATGTTCATTCTCTAAGCAGCCCTGTTTCATTTCCCTTGTACCTGTCATGGTACTTGTCTGGGGTTTGGGTTTTCCGTTTTGTTCTTGTTTTGGAGCAGAGAATCTCAGATAGAGAGAAAAAAAACTTGTTCCCTCAAATATCGTAATCTGTGCCAGTTCAAATTGCCTTTCTGCCTGCCCGTTATCGAGTTGTGGCTGCACACTGGTGAGGCGATTTAGTGAGGTGATGAACAACTTTCAGCATTGCTTCCCTCTAAACTCTTCATGGGTTTGCTGCAACAGCAAAAGCTGTGGAAGATGGTGGGAGGAGGAGAGGAGCGAGGCGTGCTTGGGGATCGTCCCTGCGGACGATGTGCCGTAGGAGCAAAACTGCAGAGCGGAGAGCGAACCTTTAAACCTTGTGACTCTGTGAAACAATTTAAGTGTTCAGGATCAAATTTTGAAAGACAATTAACTACGGAGGCAGCCAAGCGCTGATAGCATTTCTTGAGATAGAGGAATTTGATAACAGAGTCTCAGGGGATTGCTGCCTGCAGTGTTGTCAAAACCTTGCGCTTAGAAGCCTTATCCGCAGGCTCCTAAATCACATCAACTGCATCGCTGTCCAGGAGCCTAATTGCAGCTGGTGTAGATAAACATTGTGTTTTGAGACTGAGGAGCAGGTGTGTAGCTGTGGAACCCCACGGAGGTTTTTTTGTCTTAATTTTTGCTTAGGGGCTTCAGCGTCTTTTGCTTTCTGTTAACGTCCTGGCCGTTTGGGCAGCCACGGCTCTGCCGTGCCTTGTCCTCGGGGCCTGTTACAACCTGTGCTTTCACCCTTGCTGGAAATCTGTGGATTTAAGACCTTTCCTTATTGCCTTAAATATAAAAAAGAATATATAACTTTGTGTCTTTGAACTGTTTTTTTTTCTTGCTATCTGTTGTGATGGCATGTGTGGCACTTGCCACGAGAGAAGCGGCAGCTGTAGTAGCAGGAGGTAAAGTGTTTGCTGTCAAACCCTCCGTCAGCCAGTAAAACAGATGCATGTCAACTCATCGACGTTTATTAATGTTTATTAACGCAGTCTGCACTTAAACATACCTGCTAGGTTTGTGCCAGTTTCACAGTGTGACCTTGAACTTCACGGTGCTGGGCAATGCAAACAGGACTCGGTCTGCCTGGGGGTGGGAGGCACGCGGCTCTGCCCTACCGACCGCTCTGGAGGTGGCATCCCAGCCGCGCCGTGTTCAGCCTGGCTCCGGGGCCAAACAGCGACTTGGGATGTTTTGCATTGAGGAAAAATTAGTTATTTTTTTTGTTCTGAGGTGAGGGGCTGGAAGGGAGGGGTGTTTCCTTAGGAGAGCGAAAGAAAAGTTTGCAGTTTATCCCATGACGGGGTGGCTCCTCTCCCGCAAGAAGACAACGTCGTGGCTTTCTGGGGAGCACCACGAGGGCTGCTGGGGACCTCTCCAAGAGCCACCCACCTCCCGGGCATGGGGAGCAGCTCCAGCACCGGGCCCGGACAAGGCTGGGCAGGACAGGCTGAGCTCAAAGCTGACCTCGGTGCAGGCAGGATCTGGCAGCAGTCAGACGGGGTGAGACGGTGTCACCTTATTCCGCAGCCCGTCTGCAGCGATGCCTGCGCCGGGGCCGGGTGCGGCTGGCGCGGTTTTTCTGGTCCCCCAGGGGTGGTAGCCGCAGCACACCATTTTCAGCAGGCAGCTCTGAAACTGGGCAGGGAAGGGGCAGGTTACGTGTCGTGGCAGAAGGCTGGTGCCCGCCTCGAGACTCGGAGGCAGAGGCTGAGGGGTGGCCGCTCGTTCTGTTTTGGGTGAGAACTGTATTAATTCCTAGCCCAACTCCTTGCAGACCCTGGCAGTTTATTAGCAATAAATGTTTCTGTTTGCCTTGTGTGTTCAATGAGCAGTTCGTGATCTAAAATTAAGTTGCCTCACCCCATAAAATCATGGAAGCAGAAAATGAGCTCTTGTTTGGGCTTGGAGACGGCTCCCTCCCTTTCCATTGTATTCCCCAAAACCGTGCTGCTTCTACAGCAACTCCCGGATCGAGCCTGCGTTTACGCTTCCAGGTAGGATAGATGTTCCTCCACATTTTATGAGGCCATTAAGTTGTTCTCCAGAAGCCCCAGCGAAGCTGTGGTTTTGTTAGCTAACGGCATTCTCTCTCACCTGTTTGTTCATGAAGACATAGATGATTGGATTGTAAATCGTAGCCGTCTTGGAGAAGTAGGAGGGCAGGGAGGCGAGAGCTGGCTGGATGGTGATGTCTTTGTTGGTGGCCACCACCAGGGCAAACGTGGTGTAGGGCAGCCAGCAGACGAGAAAGGCCATCACCATCACGATCACCATGCGCGTCACTTCCCGCTCCGCCTGCTGCGTCGTGTCCGATTCCTGCTGCTGCGCTGCGGCCTGCGGGGAGTTTTGAAGGGGGGGGGAGATGGCTGCTTAACAACTTCCAACAGCATTTCCAGCCCTTGGGTACCCTGACACCAGTGCCAGGAGATGTCAGCTACATCAACTGTCACAAAAACCTGCCGTGAGGCTCCTCATCCCAATGTGAGCAGAAAACCATTAATTCACCTGTACTCGCCGTACTTACCGCTCGCAGGGTCAACAGCAGGTTGGTGTAGGAGAAGAGAATCAGGCTGAGGGGCATCACGAAGCAGGTGACGAACAAGGCCAAGATGTAGCTGCTGTTGTTGCTGCCGCCGGTGTACCAGTTGGGCCCACAAGAGGTTCTCAGACCTGGAACAAATAAATTTAGAAACAAGCCTAAACTGATCCTGGGCTCGGATAGAGGCTCAGGAACAGGCTCCAAAATAGCAAACACTGGCGCTGCCCGCTCTTAGTGCTGCTGCCCAAGCACCTCTCACTTTTCCATCCCCAATGCCCTGGAGATCAGCCACTGCAGGTTTTGCTCTATGGAGGAGGGTGGTTTGTTGTGGCGTGCAGCGTTACGGCAAGGCAGATTTGGGCTGGGTGTGTGCTGGGTGCCGCTCGGTGTGCGCCGGCAGCCAGAGCAGCTGTGGCTCTGATGCCCATCAGACACGTACGAACGGCTGCTTCGTGTTGTGCAGTGGGTAACTTCTGAGGAACAACCTCCGAGAGAGCATTATTGACTGAGCAAGCAGGAAGCATTAACATTTTAAATACCAGAATAGAAACTCTCCAACTACCCTGCACTTGAGAACGATATGCGAGAAGCAGCTGTGGAGTTGAGCTCATGTCTGAAGCACATCTCCCCTACCTTCGGGCACGTAGCTGCTCCAGCCCAGAAGCGGTGGGGTCGTCCAGAGCAGTGACCAGCTCCACGTGAAGGCGCAGCCGCTGACGGCGTGCCGGTGCTGGAACCGAAAGTCTCCCAGGGGTCTGCAGACCACAACGTACCGCTCAAAGGCCAGGATGGCCAGGGACCACAGCCCCACAATGCCTGGGGAGAGAAGGAGGCTTTGTGTCGTAGGAACAGGCTTTGCCGCCCGTGCTGGGACGTGGCAGACAGTGACTAAGAGCTGCTGAAGTAAATATTGTTGTAACAAGATGTCAGATGTTTTTCTTATGGCAGGGAGAGCTGTGAGGATATTTGGCCCTTAAAAAATGAAGTTGGCAATTCGGTATCTGTGACGTATCATGGTTATGACCACGGTTTCTGTGCTGGAGTGTCCTCGACAAAAGGTTTTGTGCAGCGTGTCACGTTTCTGGTGCACACACCAGTATCCGTGTGCTGACAGAGCAGCCAGCCCCCACGAAGCACACCCCAAGCAAGGACTCCTGGTGTGCCCGAGTGACATTTCCCTCCCGGCGGAGACCGAGACAGAGCGTGTGGTGGCCTGGTGCAGCCAGCCACCTACTTGAGCCTTCCCTGCGCTAAAGAGTGGCTGAAGGACATGAGTTTTACATCATTCGTGAAAGCATTCCCTTTAGGAGAAGCAGCTCGTTGATGAAACGTTCCCCAAAGCTTCTTCGCTAAATGCAATGGCACCAACCAAAGACCGAGACAGGTCTCAAGGTTCATGTCCTTACCTGTCAGGGAGACCATGAAGCCCTCCAGCTCGCACAGCCGTTTGCCGAACACGAAGAAGCCGTTGATGTTGTTGGAGAAGCTGACGGAGCTGCCGCAGAGCGTCACCAGCAGGTCGGCCACGGCCAGGTTCACCAGGATGTAGTTTAGAGGCGATCGGAGCTTCTTGTACCTGATGGAAACCACAATGACCAGGCCGTTCACAACCGAGGCGGAGACCACAATGATGCCCATCAGCACGGCCACCGACAGGTACGTGCCCCGTGGGGCCTGGTGGGGCCACTGGGGGCCATCGAAAGGCCCTGGGGTCCCGTTATTTGGGGGCTCCTGCGAGCAGTTGGAGGAGTACATCAGTCTTCTTCTGGAGCACCAGCACCAGTGGAGCCGATGCGGGTCCCTCTCCCCAAAAGCAAAGCCTCTTTATAATGCAGGAGGGCCTGACGCGCCCCAAAGGAGCTTTGCATTAAAATACCTTAAGCTTTTTTTTAATCTGAAGGGTTTGTCCTCCCACCCTCCCTTTTTATAATCAGCTCTTTATTCTGCAGAGGATAAAGAGTGACTTAAAAAAATCTGACTGAACAGTGCATCATTTAATTAAGTAAATAATTTTTTTTCCTTGTGCTTCCCACCTGCCTTCCCCTGTAAGCCTAACCTCTGCCCAGCCTCGGCGCCCAGGACGCGCTGGTTATTCCCCGTGCCGTGGGTTTTCTGGGCTGCAGGCGCTCCCGTCCCATTGCCCTGAGCCGGGAGCGCAGGCGCCGACCCCTCTGGGAGCACGGCGACCCCACGGCCTCCGGGGAGGCCAGGTCGGCCGCTGCCAAAAGCCATGTGCTGGCCCCCATCTGGTTCAGCTGCACTGGTTATAAATACACTCGATGACCATATATCAAATATATTAATATTATTAATATACTAATTAATATATTTTAATAATAAATATAACATAAACTATATAAAATATAGTTATAATATTATATAGAAGAATTACTGTGTATATATACATTCATACAGGGATGTATGTGGAGAGAGCATGCAAGAATGTGAGAGCACGTTACCTGTAGCTATGTATAATACAATATATACTACATATGTAATATGGAGTATATACTTACGTAAGATATTAAATAAAATATTGTATACACATATATGCATATTAAATTATACAAAGTAATACATATAAACACAGATGAAGTCTGTATAATATACAATATGTAATATGCAATATATAATATTTTATAACATATATTATAAAGAGTGCATGTATATATACGTGCTTTCATATGTGTGTGCCTTTAAATGTAGTTACCTATAGCTGTACCTATATATAATATACATTGACATCTATATCTATGTATAATATTTGATATATACATCATATATTGTATATAGTATATATAGCATATAAATATTTTATACACATATTTATATACATGTAATTGTATATTTTATATATCATAACATCATAATATATAGAGTGCCTGTACATATACAAATACATATACATACATATATATGTATATAGCTGTCTATATAAAGATATATGTTTATGTACACACATACATAAATATATTATATAAGAATGCATGTATTTATATATACATGCATATATATTATATAGGGGAGAGATTTAAAAATTATATGTGTATAAATATAACATTTATCGTAATGCTATAATATACAAAAGTGAATACATGTGTGTAGAGAGTTACTTATATATACATGCAGTATATATTTAACATATAATATTAATAAATTATGTTTTCTATATAAATATTTTATGCATACATACATACTAAGTATATAAAATATTTATATGCCTATAATAATTATATATAAAATATAGATAGTGCATTTATATACTTAATACATGTATATATGTGTATTTATTTATAAAGCTATCTATATATAGATATGTAGTTAGACAGACATGTACACAGAGAGGTGTAACTATAAATGTAATGCCTACACAGACAGACACAGGGACGGACACACACACAGACAGACACAGACACACAGACAGAGACAGACAGACACACGTATCTCTCAGCTGTGCGTCCCGTGGGTGGCCCCAGCCCCGCGGTGCGCAGGGCTCTGCTCCCCTGGGCTCACTGCGTGGGGCCGATGGATTCACAGCGCGTGCGGGGCTGGGCGCTGCTGCGTGGCCGGGGCCAGCACAGACCCCGCGGCACCGCCTGCCCCGCAGGAACGGGCCCCTGGGCCCTTGGCGCCGCTGCTCCCTCCCTGCCAAGCCTTCGTTTTTAAAAATATGTGAGCAGACACAAGCATGTAATTAATGACCTCAGTCACATACACACACACACATATGCACGAGCATATATAATGCGTGCATAGCTATATACAGTTGTATCAGCGTAGGGGGACATACATGTAAAGTCTGTCTGTCTGTCTGTCTGTCTATATATCTGCCTAGGAGGGAAGCTCGCTTTGGGCCATACGTGTGCGTATTTGGGCTGAGCGGCAGGGAAGCGCAGTATCTGCCCACGCCACCTTCACACGCTGCTGTAGCCTGAAGCGGCCACTCTAACATGTGCAGGGACCATCGGCAGGTTTTGCATTTCAGTGCAACGAGCCAGGCTGAGCAGCAGCGACGACGAAGGGTGAGGTGGGTGCTACCACCATGGCATCCCACGGGAATGGCAGCCTCCAAGGAGAGGACTGCCTTCAGCACCAGGGAGCAGCCCAGCTGCTCGCTGGCTGAGTATTAACCTCTGACAATATGCATTCAATCACTCCAAAGCTACAGCAAGGAAAATAATAGGAAAATATACATTAAATGGCAGAGCTGGAGCAGCTGTGGGGAGCGGGGGGGGCAGCACCTCAGCTCCCTCCCAGGCCAGGGAGGTGTCTCTGCACCTTTGTACCAGGGAGAACGGTCACAGCAAAATCACGTGTCACGGCAACGGTCACGGCAAAAATCCGTGCAGCGACTGCCCTGGCCCAGGCATGGGCACCGCACGGGCAGCTCTAATGCCCTTCTGCTAATGCCACTGAGTAGCGCCTTAAGTGATGTGAAGTTAATGGAAATTTCAGAAGGGCCAGAGATATTTTTTTTTTTAATCCTCCCTTGACTGATCTGCCTCCCACCCTTCACCCCCAGCACTTACCGTCCCTGTGCGAACGTCACAGCACCCTGCTGAGGCAGAGCGGGGTCCCTGGTGAAAGCGGGGGCCATGGAGCCGCGGCAGTTACAGTATTTTTTTTTTTTGCAGCAGCAAGAGATTGGAGAGTGGAGAATAAAGCCAAGCGGCACCCGATCCTCGGGTTTAAAACCATCTTCTGCTCCCCGACCCCTCACCAGGCCCCAGCTCTTCATCTCGCACCTCTGGGTCACTTGGTGCTCTATCGGCGATGCGCTGTGACGCGCTGAGCTCGCGCGCCCCGGGACCACGGCACCGACCTGGGGAGACTCAAAAGCTGCACTGCCGGCATTGACTTTTTTTTTTTCCCTTTTTATTTTGGGTTCTCATTATAAATATTAACAAATCTGACAAAAAGTACACAGATAGATAATACTGAAATACAAAAGTCTTTTAGGATGCAGGTAAGGACAGTTTCTGCAGCCTTCACATGGTAGCAAAACATCAGTATCAAACATTTCACGAGGCCTGGCATGACGACCACCACTCTGCATGCAGCTGGGACGGACAGACGGACCATCCGCTTAGAAAAGACTGGGATACAAAGTGAAGGAACCTGCGCACACACACATGATGTCCTACTCCACCTCAGGCATAAATCAGTTTCATGGCAAGAGGTGCTGAAACAAATGATGGATTGAAAGTGACTTTGCAAGAAAAGGGAGGCACAGCTGACCCGGCGCTCCCGTAGCTCTTCTGGAAGCTCAGATCCAAACCAGGTTTTAAGGTGCTGGACCAGTGACAGAGAGGATTACCGGGAACATCCTACTTGACACGCTGCCGGCATTCAAATAAAATCCATGCATATCTGTAGAATGCATTACAAATATTAAGTTATTAAAAAAGCCCCTATGAACATTGGTCCCCCCACCCCCCATATCAAACAAGGTGTAACACGATCGTCACTTTGAAAAGTAAACATAGGTTTCCAGAGATCCGATTGCTTTCCAAAAAAAAGAAGTCGGCAACACACACGCACACACACACACACAGAGCTACAGGGCTCAGAAGCTGTACGTAATTGAGACCGATGGGAAAACAGCAGCTCTTCCTAAGAAATCATGGTTTAAAGGCTTCAAAAACTTCTGGCAAGGTGCAGCATTTCACAGAAAGTTTTAGCTCATCCCACTGGGCTCCAGTGGGATGAGGATGCAGAGACCGACCAGGGTGGGTCACGGAGGACGAGAGCTGGGGTTATTATTATCATGTTATTATTACTGTGCCGTACACAGAAATTTGGTTTGGACACTGTTTGAGGCAGAAAATGGACCAACCTGATGGCCGTGCCGGAGCTGAGCATCTCTGCAAACATGATGCTGGCTCGGCCCCGCGGCTCAGCTCGCTGCACGCCAGCAGCTCGCAGCATAAAGCGCCTTGGTTGGGTTTTAGGTAATGGCATGAATTGGAAAAGGATGAATAAGGGAAAAGTGATAGAAAAATTTAGCCTGAAAGCCGCCTTTGTTGGAAGAATAGCCATGCTGAAGCCTGGCTGCGTGGCTCTGGGTGGAAAGGCATGGTTTCGTTAGGAAAGCGGCTGCTGCGAGGGCAGTGCAAGACTTCACTGCCGGTCCCGGGAAGCAGAAATGGCCGGCGGCTTCGCTGGGCTTTTTATTTTGCCCCACACTTCTGCAAATGTGAAGCCACCCGATCCCGGGGACCGTGAGAGGGAAGCCATGGTCCGCACAGCGCTTTCAGCTTGCTGGCTAGCTTCACTCGGGTTATTGGAGAGGACGAGCACAACATTTCTGGAAGAAAAGCAAAACCAGTCTTCCTAGGTTATCAGGGAACACAATCATTCCAACGGAGGAGCTTTAAATGCATAAAAGACTGTTTAGGCCCAAACCACAGAGACTGACAAACCACCAGAAATATGGCACAATTGCCTTGAGAAAATAGTTCCAGGTTTTAGTGACACCTTTTGCTCATATTAGATACACAAACGGAGACTGATGCATTCATTTTTGCCACTGAATTGCAAGGCAGCGAGAAGGTAATTCAGTATAGCAAAGAGTTAGGAGAGAACTGCAGTGCATGCAGGCGTGTGGTGTCCGTGTCCATGTGCACACGTGTGTGTGCGCGCGCGCATGCATGTGCATGCTCGCGAGTGCGTGTGTGAGTGCGTCGGGGTGCAGAGAGGCATTTTGGAAAAGCCTTAGGGGATGGGACCTGCTGAGCAGAGCAAACCGCCGCTGCCTTGTTCCCTGGGAAGGGTTTCCCTGCAGCCAGGCCGTGGCGTGGGGTGTCCCGCTCTCCCGGCTGCCCTGGCACCACGATCCCCCATATCCAAAGCCGTAAACGAGAGAAGTCCAAAGGCCGTGGCCAGCAGAGCTGTGCCCGTCTGGGGAGCGGCCCCGTGGTGCTCAGTCGCTGAGGACGGCCCCCGGCAGCTCGTTCGTTAGCGTGTGCCAGCGCTCGATTTTCTTGTCCTTGTTTTTCAGGCAGTCGAACCAGTGCTTCAGCCGCTCGCCTTTGGCATTAATTCCTAACACGACTCCACCTTGAGAGAGAGACAGGGAGAGGGAGAGGTGGGGGTGAGCATCAGCCCTGCGAGGGATGCCGGGGGATGCTGAGGGATGCCGGGGGATACTGGATGGAGCCAGGTCATGCAGCCGCTCTCACGGCATCCAGTGCCAGGACCTGATGTGACACACGGGCAATCACAGCCCGGCTTCCCCAGCCCCTCACGGCTGTGGTCTGGGACCTGCCCTGGGCAGCTTGTTCTTATGCCAAGGGCTGGATGCTCATTGCAATTGCAGCGGCTGTCAGAGATACTGGGCGTTTGTTAGCAATAAATCACAGTGACCAGTAACAAAATCACAACAAGCCTAGACATCCAACAGAGATAAATGAAATCTCCCTGTTAAACCTGTTTTTTATTCAGAAGAAAAGATCTGAAAACAGAAGGGGAGAGGGAGATGCATCTTCTCCCTGCTTGGGTGCTCCTTGCGCAGGGGATGTCTGAAGCAAGGAGCAGTGGGGCCGGCTGCGGGAGAGGAGGCTCAGGTGCAGGAGAGGGATAAAAGCAGAACAGAAACCCAGCAAGAATGAACATGGGGATGGAGAACAAACTGGGAGGCTGGAGAAGTGCAGAAGAACAGCAGATGAAAGAAGAAGAGGCACGAAGGTGAAGATAAAAAAAAAAAGAGGCCAAGGAGACCTTCTGGAGTGCCCCACTCACCTATGAAATCGTTCGATTTCCCGATATCGTAGTCCCACACTGTGACTTCCAAGGTCTTTTTCGCCAGGTCGCCATGCTTTATCTCATAGCAAAACTCCTGTTGGGGAGCGGAGACCAAGTCAGGATGAACCCGTGCTGGGTTCCTGAGGGGGCTGGGACCCCTGGGAGGGGGCTGGGGCTGTCCATCCCCCTCCTCGGGCTGTTGCCCTTTGCCACCCACAGGGAACTCAACTTCCATCCCTCACCTAATGACTGAGCTTGTTTGTTTGTCTTTTTAACTTTTAAGTCCGAGGACTGAGAAAAGCCCCTAGGTGAGAACCACAACTGGCAAAACCCCACCTCATTGAACTCGGGGTTCAGCGTCTTCTTCTTCACCGCCGTCTTATGCTTTGATTTCTTGTCCTCATCTGGTTTCAAGTAACTGCAACGAAACCAATGCAGCACGGTCACACATGGGCCCCGTACCCCTCCCAGCGAGGACGGCAGGTAGGGCTCCTGCGCCTTCCCCTGCAGCCCGGGCAGGGGTGGGGGCACCTGCGGCTGCGGGACCAGCTCCTGAGCAGAGGCAGGGTGAGAGGGGTGGCTCAGCCCCCCGCACCTGCAGCTCCCTCCTCCCCTCCCCTGCCAAAATGCTGCAGATGGCTGGAAGGAAGCAGCATTTCCTCATGTCAGCACAAGAGGAGTCGCTGGCTGCCATCAGAGAGCACCGATTATTCCATCTCCGGTCCCTAGGGGACACTGGCACCGCACACATGCTCCCAGCTCCCAAAATCAACCGCTCCCAGCCCAGAACAAGTCCAGACTTGGGACCGTGCGACCGCTCTGCTCATCCAGAGCCTTGCCAGGAGACAGACACCACACGCAGGTGTGGAGGAGGGAGCAGGAGCAAGTGCAGTGGCTGCAGCTTCGTGCGCCGCTGTTTCCTGCAGATATTTTGCAGCGCAACAGCAGGGCCGAAAAGCAAACGAGATTAAAGTGTCATCAGAGAGGGCACCTGAAATCTGGGCCAGGCCAAAGTCAATCCATCATCGTTTTGTGTTGGTGCTGCTCCTTTAAACATCAGTTCTGCCTCCTCGTTACACTTTCCAGATCTTGCTCATAATTAAAAAATTAGGGCTTGTACCGAGAAGCAGCACTTGTCTATCTGCTCTGATTCAAGCCCTGCAGATACAATCTACTGCAGATAGCACAAGGGGCACCTACAAAATGACTTTCTACAACAACGGGAATTATGTTACTTCGGGGCTGAGCCTCTAATGAGCATTTAAAAAAGCAAGAGTGGATTTTTATGCAAACACCTCCACTTCTAAAGAACAATTAAATAGGAATGCGAAAGCGTGCTGCCGATAAACTCCATTACTGGCCTCCCAGGCGCCAGGCACGGTTTATCCCAGTAGCTCTGCCTTACCAAATATCATCCCTGAAAATGCCAAAGTTTGGGTGAGCACTATGGGGACAGGGAGGTGGGATGGGTGCTGGCCCTTCCTCACCCTGGCCCCCCCACTTTGCAGAGAGCGAGTTTGAAAAATGCCATCCACCCAAAAAACAGGAGCTGCGGCGATGCGGGGCCCCGCGCCAGCCCGGCTCTGCGTCAGCAAACCACCACCGTCCTCAGCATCCCTTAATAGCCCCTGGAACACACTGACTTCCCTGAATCACTTGGGTGAGGCCGAGTCACAGCAGCTCATTACAGTCATTTTAATGGGCTTTTTTTTTTAACATTGCTGGTATTTTTCAAAGGGAAGGTACTCCCAGTCATTTACATTGGAAAGTGTCAGTGGGACCTGTAAATGTGCCCTCAACTGTGTTAACCAGACCCTGGAGCCACGGGTTGCGATTAAAGTGCTGTCTGACCTAATTACACACACGTTGTAATTAGAGCCTTTCCAAAGTGTGGGGTGGTGGCCCCGCTGCCGGGCTGGGAGCTGGGCTGGGAGCCTCCTCTCCCTTGGGACCTGGGGAAGGGGGCAATTAATTGCCCATAGCCCGGGGCTGGGAGAGGGGGATGCCTGCGCCCCAATGCCACTGGCCGGGAGGGCCAGACCTGACCCAGCAGCCATCCCCATCCCAGCGGGGACGGCGTGGGCTTCAAAGAGTGAAAAGGCTGGGGCTGTCACTGGGAAGGAAAGCAAAGGTGTTGTCTGCAGGTGCTGAGCGAGGTCCAGGACCACCGGGCACAGGCACCGTCCTGCTTGGGAGATACCCATTCCCATGCCACTGGATGAGACCCACCACCTGCTGGGCTGGGGCTGTGCCATCAGCAAAACCCAACTGTACCTGTCTGCTTTGGGCCACCAATTCTGTCCCCAGGGCTGCAGCCCTGCCGCAGACCCTCTCCCAAGCAAGGGCAGTGCTGGCGGGCAGCGCCGAGCCTGGCAGCGGGGCACCATGGCCACCCAGCCGCTGCTGAACCAGCGGGGACGATGCGCTGCCCCGGCGCAGGGCGCGCACGGCCACACACCACCGGGCAGATCCTGCACCCACGTTACTTTGAAGCGCTGTAAAATAAACGCCGGGGAATAACACGCTCCAGGTGCATGCAAGCTGCTGCTGTGACGCCCTCATTTGCATCTCCTAATGAGATCAATTAATTTCCACTGCAGGGAGAGGCAAGAGGGGACAGCACAGCTTCACCGAGGGCTGGCAGTGGCAGTGTCTCGCCCAGCCTGACCGCGGAGCAGCACTCACGTTTTGACGTAGGGGTCGGAGTAGCCGTTGGCGTCCATGGCAGCCAGGTGGGCACAGCGGATGATGCCCACCAGCAGCCCCTGCTTCTGCGAGCTGTACTTGAGGGAGATGAGGATCCGGCCGCGCTCCTCCAGCGATTTGTCCTCTGTTTTATCTATCTGGGGGAGGGAATACACCCAGTCCGGGGGCTGCTCAGGGACACAGCTGTGGCCAGACACCCACCTCCCCATCCCTGATCATGTCTGAGAGGTCAAACTATCCCACGCTCCCACGTGCTGCGGGGAGAAGTTGCTGTATCCGTGGGTCCGCGGTGGGGGATGCTGCTCTGAACCCCCCCACTCACCGGCAGCTGCTTCTCCAGGCAGATGTTGAAGTTTTTGGTCTGGTTGGGCTTCAGTTTCTTCAGCGGGATCCGCGTCTCCCCAATGAACTCGTTGTGGCGGAACTTGTCCTCGTCGCAGACTGAGATCCTGCAACAAGCACAGGGTGAGCGGGGCCGCCGGGGAGAGGGGAGGCAATGGCAGGAGGGAAGGGGCTGCGCCGCAGGTCCCCCCAGCAAGGGGATGACTTCGAGGCCACCGTTCCCCAGGCCAGTGACCGGGCACCTCCTTCGCAGGCAGCTGGAGGGCATCAATCTGCTGCTACAGCCTGGCCAGGGCAGCTCATGATGTTTAAATGTGACACCCAGTATCTTGGTCCGCTTTACCTCTGCAGCCGAGACCCGAGGCTGCTGGGATGGAGGACGGGTCAGGTCTGGGGAGGCGGAGGCTGTGCTACACCACGTCTCCCAGCTCCATCACACAGCCGCCCATGCAGAGCTACCTGCACGCCCTGGCTGGGCCCCACAGCCATCATGGCCATCTCTCCTGCTCAGACCCCATCCTGGCCAGGGCTCCTGCACCCCTCGGGATGGCTGTCACCCCACCAGGGATGGGGCTTGCTCCAGGGAGATGCTCGCAAAGCCTGAACATCACAACCCTGCGGTACCACAGTTGCTGTGTTTAACGCACGCCCCAGTCCAGGCACTGTCGAAAAAGCAACCCGGGGCCTCAGGCATCTTAATGGCTCTTCCATTAAAACACCAAAGTCATCGGTGACTAAAGCACAACTGTTCCGAGCCACTGCCAGCCCAGCTGCATCCTGCCCGGCCGAGGAGGCTCTTCCTAAGCCCGCTCTCAGACTGCGCAGCTGGGACAAGCATGCCTCCCCGCAGGGCTCCCTCCCTCCCCACCCAAGGAGCTCGGGCACTTTTCCGAGTGTGGCAGCTCTCAGGGTGTCCCCTGGCACTGGGGACTGGGCTGCCCAGTCTGGGACACGGAGGGGGTCCTCCACCTCCTCCCCCACCATGCAGACAAGGGTGGGAGGGATTTGCAGACCCAGCCTGCGAAAGGCATCACACCTCAGCCAAGCAAAGCTCTCCCAGCCCCGTCGGGGTCCTGCGCAGGGCCGGGTCCCGGGATGCACCCTGTGACGGCAATGCTGAGCAAAGGCTGTTTTCTGTGCGAAAGCTATAAATGCCTTTCCCTGAGCTCGCAGCTAATGAGTCATTTCTCTGCTGCTTCCCAGCCTGCTCCGGGCGTCAGGAAAGACGACAGAAGAGCAAAGTTAGTGCTTGCAGGGAGCCTCCACTCGCAGCTCCTGAAATCCCAGAGAAGGGGCCAGGAGGGTGGTGGCTGCCTTGCGAGGGACCGGCTATCCCCCAGCAGCACTGCCTGGAGCTGGGGCCAGGGAAAGCCATCCCATCTCCCTCGAAGGGAGCATCCTGCATCCCGCACCCCACTGGAGCCACGCAGGGACCGGCTGGGCTCCCTGTCCACAAAGGAAAGGCATTTCCCTTCCCTTCTCTCCGTTCTCCCCTTTTTCTAATTTTCCCTACAGTGTCTTCTCGTCCTTTTGCTGCCTGATTTTTTCTCTTTTTCACCCACTCCTGCTGGTGCCCATTTCTCATGGGCGGCACCTCTGCCTCCAGGGACCGTGCTCTGCCTTGCCGGGTTTCAACAAACAGGACCTATTCAGGAAGGGGTAAAAGTAATTAAAGATAAATAGTGCCCCGTGATCCCGCCTCAGAGTAACTAATTGCACACCATGCCTCTGGCCTGCGCAGCGTCTGGACAGTTTATCCGTGGATGGTTTATCTGTGTGGTTTATCCACAGATGGTTTGACCACCCTCATGCTCACAAGTGAATAACAAGGCGGCGAGGGAGCCACGGGGATGGCTCAGTCGCACGGCACAAGGACCGTCAGGGCGGGGGAGTGGCAGAGGAAGGGGGTTTGGAAAAAAATAATACAAGCGGGAAGACAGGGAATGCTGCTCTCCAGAAAACCGTAGCTGGATGCAGCGTTACTATAGATACCCATGAAAAAAAAACACCCCACCGCAACAGTAAAACCCTCAAAGAGAATCTCAAATGCAGGCACAATATTTCCTATTTCCCTTCCTCCTCTCCCCTCTCTTAAAGAACAAAACTGAAAAAGGAGCAGCAGCAGCTCCAAACAAGAAGCGGCACTTGCCAGGCGTGCACAACCCCACACCCATCTGGCCAAGGCTCTGGGGAGGGAAAGCAAGCGCACAGTTACGAAAGCTGGGCTGAAGAGGAGAGGAGCGTGGCCCTCGCACGGAGCTGACAGCCAGGGGTCTATTTTTACACCCGGCAATTGCAGAGCGGTGCCGTCTCCTGCACGCTCAGGGGAGGCAGGGTTTGATGCCAGTTTTACCTCTTAAGAACATGAGTAACAAGATCTTCCCCCAACAAGGTCTAGATACGCCCCAGAAGCACAACAAGATATCGAATGCAATGTCCTACTTGCTGTGAAGCCCCAGAACCACCCGGGACAGGCAGAAGCCTGGGAAGGAAACGGCTGGAAAACTTCAGTGGTGGTGGTAGGGAGAGCATCTCCAGCGTCGCACTGGGAGAGGCTGGAGAGCCCCACCGAGCCCCGTTTCACTGCCCGTGGGGACACGGGAAGCCCCGTGCTCCCACCTTAGCAAGCAGCTCTGAGAACACCAGCCCCTGTGCAGCATGCGAATGCTCAGAGACCTTCAGCTCAGCCCCAGGCAGCCGCAAGCCCCTGCGTGCGCTCCCCAGGGACGGCTCCTGCGCTCCCCAGGGATGGCTCCTGCGCTCCCCAGGGACGGCTCCTGCGCTCCCCAGGGACGGCTCCTGCCCGCCCTGCACCGCGCAGCCCTCCTCCAGCAGCAGCCGGGGCACAGAACACCCTGCAGCAGCCAAACCACCACGGCTGCCCGAGCTGCAGCCCACCGAAGGGCAAACCCTTCCCCAAGGGAGAAACGTGACAAATCGGGGTAGTTTCAGGGTCCACAACCCCGGCCTGCCGCAGTGCCACAGAATGCACGTCCCCTTTATCCCATGGGACCGTCAGTCCCCCGGGCAGACCCACAGGCGCTGCGTGATGGAGGCAGCGCAGCCTGGCACGGCGCTGGGGCGATGGCCAACCCCTTGTCCCCGCTGACATCCCAGGCTAGTTAAGGTGTTTGTGCTGAACCGGGTCCGTCAGGAGGCAGCTTTTGGCACATCTGCAAGACCTGGGAACTGCTGCTGTCTCCGAGCAGCACGATAGAGCTGGAGACACTGCCCCATTTTCCCTCTGGCATCTCTGGCCACCTCTCAGGTGGGTCCCCACATTTTGTGCCCATCTGTGTGTGACGACCAGAGGTGGTTCAGACGCAGAGTTTCGTGTCAGCCCTCCCAGTCCCTTGGACTCAGCCCCCGAACCCCAGTCCCTCTGGCTGGCTGCGGTTCATCTTCACCAGGACAGTATTTTTAACTTGGGCAGGCTGGCAGTGCATCGGCCCCATAAGTGAAGGCAGCGAGCATGAGTCAGATGAGCAGGCAGCTCTGGCCCCGGCCCTTCCTTTGGAAACAGGCATAATGCAATTACACCGGCTTGAATTTTATTACAAGAAATCGATGTGATGGAATTTTTATGCCTTGGGTTAGAAAATCAGCTCCATGACAAACAGCAAGAGACGCCTCTGGCAGCCACGTTCACCTGCCATCCTGAGCCCTTTAACTCAAACATCACTCCTCCCTCGCCTCTCTTTATTAAACCCAATCCCTTGAGCTCGGCTTTTGATTTGACAGCTTCCACTGAGGGGTCCTGATCTTTAAGTTAAGGGCTGTGAAAACCACCCTGGAAGAAAACTAAGCGGCAAGTGAACTATCACTGCTCATTAAACTTATTCTCCCTCCTACTCAGCCCGGGCTCCTGGGTTACAGTCCTGACTCACCGTGCAGCTCAAGCAACCCCGCTCCGCTGACTCACGACTTCTGCTTGCACACGCGTTCCTCCGGCCTCTTTCCCATCGTGGAAAGGGGAGAACGGGGGTCAACGAGGACCCTTTTCCACAACGCACAAGCACATAGCAGGCAGCGGAGCCTGAAGACGCATCTCCTGTATCTAAGATCCCTTATGGTCCCTATAGCAACTTGGGAGGCTCTCGATGGAGGAGCAGATGCGCAGGTGATGCCTGCTTGGCTTAAGGACAGGCAACGCCTGGCAAGGAGAGAAAACAGAAAAAGGCAGCGTCCTGGGACTGTCCAGCTCTCCTAAAACCACAAGGAGGGTTCAGCGCTGGGCTCCATCACAAAATGCCTCAAAGTCTGAGCACAGAAACTACAGTAAAAGTTAGATGAAATTATGAGCGTGCCTGCAGTTCCAGAGCAAACCTCAGTGAGTGCTTCTGGAGTAAAGCAATTTGGGACCCCAAATCTCTAAGTGTCTGCAGTACGCCTGTTAGACCTGATCAAATACTATTTTCTGAATAATATATTTAATGAGTCATGATGTTTGTCAAACACATGATTAAACAAAGAATTCCTGGCATTCGTGGGCTAGCTGAGTATCATATGAATAATGCATCACTTCGCCAATATATCTGGATATGAATAATTGTATCCCGTATCTAGCCAGCTCTGATATTTATTATGAATACAATCTATTTATTGCATATTACATGTATTATTTAAATGTAGGCGATTGTATTCTGCCTATTCCAATTTCCCCTGCAGCATTTCTCTGCCTCTCCCCATCATGCACCCCGGCTTCCCACCACCGGAGACCGTGGCCAAGCTGCTGCGGCACGGCCGTGTTCAGACCGCAGACGGGGAGCAACGGTGCCTGCAGACGGGGACTGCGGGGTGGGATTTACCCCTGGTGCTGGCAGGGAACCTGCCCCCAAGCCCAGCCATCCCAGCCCTCCAAGTCCAGCGGCTTTCAAGCGGCTCTGAATTTGCCTTCTCTCAGGATGGTGGGTGGTTTCATTGCTATTAAGCCTTGGGCTAGACTCAAGGATATTTAATTCGATGAATGGATGAGACCTTTCAAGATCCTCCCACCTGCTGCGTTTCATGAAATCTGAAGTATCTGGTGTTTTTTGAGGGGGCTGATTCATTAACAAAATCCTGCTTGCCAGCACAATTAGCTGGGCTGCCTTCACCTCTCCTTCTCCCTTGGGGGTGGCCCTGCTTGGGGAGGTGAACCCCAAGAGCGCCCGGGGCTGGGGTCCGTCACAGCAAAGTCACCCGACCAGCTGGGACGAGGCCGCGGGGGGATGAGGGGCAGCCTGTCGGGGCACAGCGTGGGGCTGGGGGGCTCAGGCAAGAGGGATCTGGTACTCCGCTCTCCAGGAGGCAGAGGATGCCCCTGCGATGAAGCGAATGCCACTCGTCCCCCCAGGAGGGCTGCGGGCACTGGCAGACTGCCCCATGCCAACACCGACCCACCAACCCATGCCAGACACGTCCCACCAAGAGCCCAGGTGGGCAGGGAAGACTTTTGGGTGCTTTTCCAGCTTTTCCACCGCATCACACATTCTCCAGGCAGCAGGGAGGCAAAGGCTGGCGGCAGCTTTGATCTCCATCGTTATTTTTACATTAAAGAGACTTTGCAATCGTGTTCCCTGCCCCTCCGTGAATCTCAGCACCAAGGAGGCACCCGGGGAATGACCACCTCCCAGACTGAGGGGAGCATCACTCATGCTCTTTCAACTACCAAGAGCTGCCTTGCAGGAGCCTCGCCTGATTAGCGCAAGGAAAGCCAGCGTCCCCGCAGCTTTGAAGTTGGCTTTTCCTGGCGGAGAAGGAGATATTTTGCGAGATGATGGGTGGGCGAAGCGAAGCACCGAAGGCAGGACAATACATGGCACGGGAGATGCTTCCTGTGGGAAGCGGCACCGGGAAGGTGAAGGACCACTGCCACTGGTGTTATGGAGAGGCTCATAGAGGAGAAACAGCTCAACCCACACCATAATAAAAAAATCCTTGGTAAGCCCCAGCTGCCAGGGACCCCAGCCCATCCATCCCTCCTCATATAAACCAAAGATCCCTCCCCAGCTGGGCAGTGAGGACACAGTTCAGCAGGTATCTAAATGAGGAGGTACAACATTTCCCAGCCTTGCATCCTTCTACTCGATTAAATATTCAGTGTTTGAAAAGAAGAAAATCCAAGTAAGGAATTAAAATAAAAGGTGGATTTTTCTACCTTGTGGTTGGTTTGCAAGAAGCCACATCTCATCTAGACCTGCCTCAGGATAAATAAAATTTCCTTTGCCAGTATCTTCAATCACAAAGATGGGGAAAAGAAAAAAGAGGCCTGGGCTGGGGAAATGCTCTTAAGTAAAATGAAGAGCACTTGAATTTTAGGCTCTGGCTCCCCCATGCAAGATAAGAAATGGAGCCACACTGCTCAGAAACTTTGTTTCAGCAGAGGAATTCCCTCGGCCATAGGCAAGAGTTTGAGTTCCCACCTGAAATTCTGCCAAACCCGTTGGGCAGAGCAGCTGAGCACATGCCCAGGGCCCAAGGGCAGGCTGGGCCCTGCCGCCACGATGGCCATTTGTGCCGGCGGCCGAAGCTCGGCACAGGAAGAAGCACTGAGAGCAGGGAAGGACACGGGGCCACCAAGGGTGTCTCAGCGCTCACCCTGCAGTACGCTGGTTTCAGAGATGGGACTAAGAAACGTGATTTCATTGAACCTTTACACACTCACCTACGTGTGGGACATTTTTTAAGGGATCAAAGTTCTGACTAGAAAATTTTTTGGGGTCCACACAAGAGAAGAGGCTGAAAACCCCCTGGGAAGACCCACCATGGTCAGGGGAGGAGATGGCCCACACAACAGGCGACAGTCCCGCAGCAGAGGTGCCAGCTGGGAAACCTTCTCTACCCAAAAGTTTGTTTCTTTAATTCTTCTCCAGAGTAATTTCCAGGCAAAACCAAAGCCACAAGCCCCAGCCCTACAGCAAGCTCCACTTCACAAACTTCTCTGCTTTTCTGCTTGCACAACCTTCCCAGGGAGATGGCAGAGCCACCTGAGCCCCTCTAAAAAACCATAACATCCAGCCCAGAGTTTGCCGGCTTCTAGGTCATCTTTGGCGCACCAGTTGCCATGTTAACACCGAGGATGCGATTCCCCTTTTTACCCCACGCAGGAAAAGGCTGGCCCTGCCTGCCGGCACACAGGGACGGGTGCTGCTGAGGTGCTCAAACCTTGAGCCTCATTAGTGCCAGGGTGGTGGGGCTGGGGGCTCCCACGCCGCCATGCTGCCGGCAGGGACTGGGCTGTGCTAAATCCCGCAGGACAGAGCCCATTCCATCTGGATGCAGTGCCAGAGCCCAGCTTGGAGGTGAGGTGGGGATTCCTGTGGCCCGCGTGGTGCTCCCAGCCACTGGCCACCCTCGTGGCAATGTCATCGTGGGGCTCGCCACCTCCATGGGGACAGGCTCCAGCAAATGCATTGGCTAGCTGCAAATGCCGATGAGTCAGAATTGAGCTTGGATATTCCTCTCCATGAGGAGAGGATTTTGATCCTTAATTATCACCTAATTCACCGGGGTCGGCTGCCAGCAAGGAAACCAGCTGCAAAGTGTAGTCTTCATGCAGAGTGCTGGAGAGCTTGGGAACCTCCCTGAAAAGAGGCAGCTCTGATGGGCGTGAGGGCGTGAGATGGATGGCTCTGATGGCATGAGGAGACGCCAAACCCTGGGGACGCTGCCCCTGCATGAGCAGATGAGGCTTCGCAGGGAGTTTTGCTCCCTGCAGAGCACCTGGCTGGGAACTCGCACAGGGCAACCACACTGCAGGCGAGCCCAAGGCTTCCCTCACCTCCCTGGAAAGGCGCCCTTTGAAGGTACTTTGGGTAACTGGCTGTTAACTGACCTTGCCAGCAATCTCCTGAGCTCCCCGTGGAGCTCCCAAGACAGAAACACTGTCTCCATTCAGCCACGTCCCCCCCCAGAGCGAGGGGTCCCTGCGCATCACCCTGGGGTCCTGCAAGCGGGGTACAGGGCTCCGTGCATGGCGTTTAGCTTTGGAGGGGGCACAAGGAGCTCTGTGTGCTGAGCCCTGCGGGAGCCCACAGCCACGCTTGGCTCCCCACAAAGTGCCCGCAGCACCCAGGCTGGCGGGCAGGAGCAGGTAGGTGCTAACGAGGGATTTCTGTGGGGAGAAGGGCAAATCCAGCCCGGCCCACACACGTTTCTGCGTGTTCCCCTGCCATTGAGCATCCCGCACCTCCCTGCTGCCTCCTGGGAGGAGGCGAGAGCAGCCCTTCCCTGGGGAGAAGCAGCTACCAGGGCCCTGAAAAGGTGGGGGTCAAGTCCTTCTGCTCCCTGGCGCATTTCAGCAAACAACTCAACCCAACATCTCTCTACAAACTGATTTCCACGCTTGAAGAGGCTGAAAACTTCAAAGCGTGGAGTGAAAAAGTAAAAAAAAATACCCACCAATAATAATAATAAACCAGAGGCTTTCCAGCCCAACAAGCCTGCAGCACTTTCAGCATGACTAATATTTTCCATGTGAAATAATAATTCACGATGCTAAATTTCTCATCTCTATGCACACTGCAGACAACAGGTGGGCTCTGCCCAAATTCACCGCTGAGCGGGACCTTTTATAAGGCAGCTTTGCGCTCTCATCGTGGGGAAAATAATAAACTCCCAGGCTACCTGCAAATAAGGAAGGTCGGATTCCAGCCACGGAGCTGACAAAGCCCCACGTCCTTGGAGCAGGATGCAAAATCCTCCTTTGTTTGACAGCAGATCTTACAGCAAATCCTCCTGCACAGCGGTCCCAGATCAGAGAGGTGATGGAGCAGCCGAGGCTGCCCAGCACCCACCCTGGGCAGGATCCACCCGCAGGCTCTGGGCCACCCCCTGCCCTCACCCAGGTGGGATGGTGGCCAAGACATGAAAACCTTTGCATTCGCAGGGGTCTGACCTCGCAAAGCAGCACTTCCAAGCCTGCACAGCCCCACCACGCTGCTGCTGCCCACCTCCAGCCCCACGTAACGTCCCCCAGCCCCTGGGAGATGCTGCCAGGAAATGCTGAATGCGCAGACGCTGAACCAAACCGAGAAAACAGAATAAATACAAAAGCTCTTCATTTAGTTTGACAATAATTCACAGATGCCTCCAGCTTGCTTTCAAAAAATCAGCCTTGAAAGGGCCCAGAGCTTTCCCAGGGACATATTCTCAGCAAGATGCAACCACAAAGCCTTAACATGTGCTCGTGAGAGCTGGGCACAAAGAGGTTAAAACCAAATAACAGCACCTCTGCAGACAGGAGCCCAGCGAGTGAGTTATGAAGTTAATGATAAAGCAGGACCACACTCCTCACCAGCTATTCCAGCCCAGGCTCCGTGTAAATCAAGCGTCGGTCACCGCAGAGGTGATGGATGTGTGCAGGGCACGCGCACACGTTATAGGTTTTGGTGGGTAATAACTCTGCCCTGCCACGAGCCACCGCTGGGACCGTCCTGTGGGGCTGGGGCATGGGGGTCCCCGTGAGCTCCCCCCGGAAATTGTCACTGGGATGGGGAGGGATGCCTGGGGTGGCCCCGAGGGAACGGGAAGGGACTCATGTCACCCCCAGTGCTGGGCTCAGCACCCTGCTCACCCCCGCTGGGGCCCTACCGTAGGGTCTTGCGGATCATGTCCTCGTCGGTGATGCCGTAGTAGGTGAGCGTCTCGTTCCAGGTGGGGTTCAGCGTGTTGCGCAGCGTTTTGGTTCTCAGCTTATTCGCCTGGAAAAGCAAAGGAGACGTCGGTTAGCCAAATGCGCCGATGGGGAGGGAGGAGGGAGAAAAGGAAGCACAGTTGGAGATGAAGGGGCAATTGGTGCTGTCACCCTTCTGCCCCAGCACCGTAACCCAGCCAGTCCTCGATGGGGTGGCCCAAATCCACTCCGACTGCAGTGATAACCAGAGGGGCAGAGACATGGCAACTCACTCATTTGCAAAGCAATCCAACCCCGCATCCCGCATGCTGGAAACAGCCAGCAAAATGGGAACCTTGGCAGCACGCAGCAAGAGGACAGGGATCTCATTTATGCAGCAGGAGAGAGAGAGAGGGAAAAAATGTCTTTTCAGGTTCATTAAAAAATACCAATTTGCTGTTCTGGCTGTTTATTTGCATTCCTGCTCCCAGCACAGCTCCCGTTCCTGCCTGACTCAAAATAACTTCCTTGATACACATTTTGTTAGTGCTGGCAACTCTTTCCAGCGCTGCAGCCCTGCAGAGCAGGAGGCTGGGGACACAGGGAAAGCAGAAGCAAAGGGATGCAGGCTTCAGATGGGGCTCCTCCATCAACCCCCCAGCCTGGGACAGCCTGCCAGAGCAGCAATTTTCCCTCTAATTAGGTGTAAAGTCAGAAAGTTCAATCCCTGCCTCAGTCACCACTCTGCGTAAGGAACTCTCATGAAATCAATACTTCAAAGTTGTCTTGCACTTATTTATGGGAAGCAGCTACATTCCCCATCTTTGGTTCACCAGCCCTGTGCTAGAGGCGAGTGGGATGTGAAGCATGGGGTGAAGAAAAGAGCTCGTGCTTGCAGCTAAGAGGAGGGGGGGGGGGTCACCTTGTTGGCACATCCTTTCCCCACCAAAAGCACCCCAAATACATGATCTCTTCCAGATGGACTAGACATGGCCACTGGCCAGAGGAGCTGCCGGTGCAGCGGAGCCATCGAGGGACTGTGGTGCAGCCTCTCACTCCCAAACGCTTTGTGCAAAGCAGCTGCTTGCTCTGGGTTTGATCTCTTGGAGACAAGAGCCTCTGTATTTTGTGCTGTGCTTTCATTTAGCTTCCCAAAGCCATTTCTGCCTCTGAAAGAAACCCGGGCCCTGTGCAGCGCTGCGGAGGCTGGTTGGGCACCAACGGAGGCTGGGTGAGGAGCTGTGAAACGCCGAGCTCAGGATACCCCTGGAGCAAGGCAGGATGCTCCATGAGCTGACCGGGATGCAGGGGCAGAGATACTCGATTAGCAGCAGTATCTAAAGCCCTGCAACACCAATCGCTTCCCAGGTCACTCAGGCAGGAGTTTGCGGTACAGGAGGAGATGCCGTCGGCCGGGCTGCACGTGGGCAGCCAGCGCTGCTGCTCCCGGGCACCAGCCTTGCTGCGTTGATCCCTGCGTGCCCGGAGGCATGTCCAGGGGCAACAGCAGAGTGACGCAAACCGAAGGAGACTGCAGATAGGTGCTCTCATTTATGGCCTGCCGTTGCCATTGATTTAATACCTTGTTTGCCTTAAATCTTTCCCAACTTTGTAAAGTTGCTTTGAACAAGGCACTTTATTGTACCAGGTTTCATCCCACACCTATTTTATCTCTTTCCTTGACAATATTGTGACCACCATGCCAGGCTCCAGCTCAAGCAGCGAGATACATCTCAGAGAGGGAGGTGGGAGGTGACAAGGACAGCAGGGAAAGAGCCCTGATGGCATCCACTGCCTGCTCAGACCTGCTGGGGCCTGATCCTGGGGCTCTGGGTGGGGTCAGGAAGGAAAGTGGGTTTAGCCAAGGGGGTAATGTGATGGGCATCACTGCCCATCACTGCCCTGGGCAAGGGACCCAAATTAAATCAGAGGAACTGAGCTCTGGAAGCGCCTTTTTCTCCCATCTGGAATAACCAGCTCATGTGGAGACCTCTGCATGAGGCAAACGAATCCCACTCTGCTTCCCATGGCTCTGGCCTGGGCTCTGCTGCAGCTGCCTGAGAGCCCAGGGACAGAAACACCTGAGGGATCTGGGGACCGTCCTGCTGCTGGAACGATTGTGCAGAAACATCCAGCCCAGGACACATCCACGATCCCCCCACATCTGCTCACCTCTCCCAGAGCAGATTCGGGCAGCGCTGTTTGGAAACAAGGCACAGGGACAGAGCAACCACAGAGGCAGAGGGACGTGGGAGCAAGGAGAGGGTCCCCCCATGGCTGCTCCGGGCTTGCAGAGTCTGCAGCTCCTGCGCTACCCTCGGCTCAGAGCTTCCCTCCCGCCTCTCTGGTCTCCATCACCTCCAGCAGAAATGCTAATCAATGCATTTGCAAAACATGGAAATGACAGATAATATCGCTGATGAAAGTGCTCCTGGCTCTCCTATTTCCAGCGGAACTTGAAATGTGGTTAAAAACTCCCTCTACCGCCCTGAACATTATGAATTAATTCAACTGAACCGTAACAAGTAAATATACCTCCCCCCAAAAGGTCTTTCCTTTAGTGTAAAATAAGAGTGCAATTAATATTCATAACACATACATTTAGCATTTAAATTCAACATCCCCATCAGTTACACCAAGCTCTTACTACACATCAATATCTTTAATTACTCTTCTCTTCAGCAAGCACTGAACCTAAGTAGATGGAAATATTTCCCTTACAATTTATACTCTGCTTTATTATGATCTGAGGGGTTTTAAATGCAAAAGAAAAAGGAAAAAAAAATGGAGCTGGTTTGTTTATAGCTCCAGATCGTTTCACTTGGTGGCTTACGGGGGCTTCTTGAGCGCAGCGTTGGCACCCCCTGCTCCCAAGGGCGAGGAGTCAGGGCTGGCACCTGGCTCCCAGGCAGTGGTTTAGCGGAGAGGCACTTGCTACCCCTGCAAGGATGGTTTAGCTCCAGTTCTTACCTCCTGCCATTGCTCTCTCCTGCTCACCTGAGTGAGAGCCGGGCAAGAGACTCGAGGGCTGGCTGCAGCAACCTGGAGCCCCTGGATGAGGAGCTTCTCCCTGGGGAACCTCCCGGGTCCGGTTTCAAAGGGAAAGGTGCAGCCCCAGGAAGGGAAGGAGAAGCGAAAAGGCATCTCACCTTACTGGCTCCGGGAAGCAAGTGTAATTTGACGTATGGATCGGCCAAACCATTATGATCCATCGGCTTCAGGCCCTGGAGAGGAAACAGCAACAAGCAGGAATTAGGACAACGGTGAGCTGCTGGGCAGGGGGGGTGGCTTCACTGAGCCCATCTACTGATGCTCGTTTCCATGGGATGTCGTCGGTCCGTGGAGTAATTGCACGGCTTCCCCAGGATCAGGGAAGGAGGAGAGTACGGTTCGGTGCGGGATCCGGGCTGCGCAGCAAAAGCCAAGCACGCTGTGTTCAAACGTCGTCTGCAGTTTGTGCCGAGGAGGGGCTGCGGGAAGGCTTCTCATCCGCACCTGGCATCGGCCGCAAAGCACCTCTCTGCTCTTCCAGCAGCTGACTCTGACACCCTGATCACAATTAATTTGGGGGTTAAGTAAATCAGTGCAGTGATTTTCAAGGTTTAAAATTACAGGGTTTTGTCATTTAATAATTGCTTATGAGCAAACATACACCTCTGCTGTTGTGGTGTTACTTTTAAGCGCTCCCAGAGGGTGTGATAGCACCTACCTACTCTTCGTTATTAAGGCACAGCTGAAGGAAGAACAGCTTTCAGGCCAGCGGGAGACTGTCGCCAGCCGACTGCCGCGGCGTTTGCAGGGAAATCTGGGGGTACCGGAGCACAAATGCAAGGAAACACTCGCTGCGACCATTCCCGATGGATTTCCTACTAGACCCTCACAAGCTCTTAAAGGATGACGTGGATCATGTTTGTTACAGGGATGCTCTGGAGTTGATCCTGCTTCAGGCAGAGGGAGGAGACAAACCTGCTCTTCTTCTAAACAACCAGCGGGCTGAAAATTATCCAAGGGTGAAGCACAAACCCAGCCCAAAGCTGTAACTGCACAGACCGCAGGGAAACAAACTCCACGGGGTAGGGAAGCAACACAGGAGCATGAAAAATGGAGCCTAATTTTTACCGATCCTTAGTGGAAATAATAATGGCTACACCACGAAAGTAGTTGGATTATTTCCAGCCTGGCTGTGAGATCCCTGCAGGAGTTATTTCTAGGCTGTCTGAAGGCAATCCTCCGCCTGGATCAGAGGAGGTTTCTCTGCAGAGGTACCCATCCAACCCTGGCTCCAACCCGGGCATGGAAACCAGGCTGGGTGATGCTAAAGACTCATCACACCCTTCGTGTGATGAGCAGAGTGTTTGCTGCCCGGGATTAATGAGTGTGTGCAGCTGCCAGAGATCCACCTGGCAGGAAAGCATTCGTATGGGCTGCTGGAGAAAAGGCTGCGTGCAATGAAAATGTAATCATCAAGGTCTGGTTTGGGCAAATCAAAGAGGGAAATGCTGGGGTAAATTGCTTCCATACTTTACATGTATAGAATAACACATCCAGCTTAGCCCATGGCACCCAGGCAGCCCCTCGGGATGCCCCCGTCCCACCCCTCCCTGATTTGCACAACTTGGTCGAGGGTCTGAGCTGCTCCTGACCTTGGCAAGGGCTCTGCTTTGGAGAGCACTGCCCCGGGGCAAAGGAGACCAAATGGTGCCCAGCAAAGAGGATTTTGCTTCTAAAGCAGAGCCAAAAGGATAAAAATATCAGCAGCAAATGGAGGCTAAACAGCTCTGCTTTAACTGTAGTGCCTCTCAGATGATGTCCCTGGCCCAGCAGAAGAGGAAGGCAGCAGATACAGAGGATGGGAGGAAGGTGATGGTATCGGCTGCGGCTCCATGGGCCAAAAGGGCAGCAAGGGGCTGGGCTGGTCCCCAGGCTCCGGAGGGGATCCGTCCGGCCGGGCACACAAACCGCTCACAGCTGAGCAAAGCAAAGGCTCCCCACAGCCTCCCGCGGCGGAGGTGCCCCACCTGCCCGATGCTGCACGGCAAATGAAATCAGAAGCAAGCAAACAAATTCCCCTCAAAGTGGATGGAGAAAGACAGGCAGCTCTGTAATTCACCCATCAATTCAGTTCAATTAAATTACCTTCTGAGGAGGCTATTAAAGGCTTTTTTAACAGATGTGCTATGGAAGACAGAGTGACAGGAGCCTGGAAAATGGCTCCTAATGTCACGTCTACCTCCCTCCCATGTCACTTGATATAAGTGGCACAGGGCTGAGTTTAATATGAGCACAGCCCCGATGGCTCTGCCCTGCAAAGCTGCTCCCATGGGAGCTCACCGCTCCTAGGGACCCACAGGGTGACCAGCACCATTGCTTCCCCTGTGTGGAGGGACCTCCAGCCTAAAGCTGCTCCGAGAGCGCCAAGAGGCAGAGGTAGACCACAGGGCTCGTTCGTGGGGGCAGAGTCTCCCATCGGCTTCAGCCAGCACAGCCCTTGCTCCAACCAGTCCTCCTGCCAGGACGAATTTACGGTGCTGTGCATCACGGCACGGCTGATGGAGCCGAGACCAAGTTTTATCTTTTCCCTTCCTCTACCCAACCCCCAAATCCCTGCTGTAATCCTATGGAGACTGACGGCCCCACTGCATCCCAGCCGCTGCCAGCTGCTCTCCATGCCAGTGACATTTAGCTAATCAATAGGATTTAATTACAAGTCGGGCTAATCGGGCTGCCGATTAACACCACGCTAGAGGCATACAGAAATCACAGGAGACGGATTCATTCTATCATTTGCCCCATGGTGAGCTGCCTGCCTGGTGAGCAGGCTTCCCGCTGCCCAAAAACCAGCCTGGACATGTCTTCCTGGGCCAAGGCGTCCCATTCCAAAATGGGGCAAACTCTGTGCTTCCACCCTGACAGCCCAGAGGACACACAGCTTCGAGATGGGAATTTCCCTGCAGTGATAAATATTTATGAGTAAATCCATAAGTAATGCTCAGTGCGGACCTCCAGCACTCAGCTTTGGCTGGAAGTGGGGGAGCATCAAAATGCTCGGCAGGGTGGAAACTCCTGGGTGTTATGCAGCTGCAGCCAGCGGCGCAGGGAGAGCAGCCCAGGTATGCTCAGATGGGCAGTGTCTGCCCTGCACGGCCTGCCTGGGGCCAGGGAGCTGCCTGCACCGCTGCCTGCACAGCCACCTGAGGCTCGCCCAGGGCATCTTCATCCCGAAAGCAGGAGACCAGCGGAACTACAGGATAGCAGAGCCCCACAGTGTCTGTGCTGCCTCACACCCCTGTAGATTCCCCCTATAGCAGGTTATTATCTCACTCCATGTAGCAGGCTGGGCTTTGTGGGACTGAGCAGAAAATGAGACCCTCACCCAAGCCATAGCATGGCATGCCAAGGCACAGACCCTGGTGCCTGCACGTTAATCGTATCATTTTCTATCACATTTTATAGGAGGGGGTGATGCCCAGCGCAGCCCAGGGGCACCCTGTCCGTTTCCCACACATGATGGTATGGACCAGCATAACCCTGGGAGAGCGCACGGCACTCATACACGGCAGCAAGGGGAGAGCTCTCCTGCCAGCCTGCCACATGGCTGCTCCTGCAGTCCAGAAACGGGCTCCCACACCACCCTGATTTATTCTCCCATCGATCCAAGCTGAGCCGCAACGTGCCTGAATTCAGCCGCGCCTGAAGCGTGAAAGGCAGGGTACGGGCAGGACTGCTGCCAAGACTGAAAGCTATTAGCGCAAGGCGGCCGCTGGCAGCCTGCCCGCTCCTGCCTGCACAGGGCCCTGAGCTTTCTGCTGGCCAGGCAGAGGCAGCAGGAGTGCTGGGCACACCACCACAGCCCTGCTCCACCCCAGGAGTGATGGGGTTTCTTAGTCCTTATCTCCCTGGTGCCGCAATACCCCAGAATCGCCTCTGCTTTGGCCCCACAACGCACGGTGGAGGTGACAACCTGGTGCCAGTGCAGGCGGCGAGGGGAGAGGCACGGCGGCTGCCCCACCTGCTGAGACTGTACCCCAACTGCATCCGCTGAAGGCAACGCCAAAGCGTAGGATTGTCCTAAGGCTGGAGGTGGATGCTTCTTGAGCGTGCCGTGGTCTTCCCTCGCCCTGCACAGGCAGGACTTGGCTCGCAATCCAGATGTAGACTAACAGCAGCCCTGTACTCAATCTGTTCATCTCCAGGAGGAATCGGGACTCTTGCTTCCCTGGCTAGAGCCTGCAGAGATGCCAGGCACTCGCTGCCTTCCAAAATCAGCTTCCAGATATCTGTCTGTCGGCACAAAGTGCCCGATGGAAGGACAGATCTATGTGCTATTAGGGAAACTGAGGCACCAAGTGCCTTGCGCTTGGCGTAAGCAGACAGCCAGGGGATAGCCCACGGCTACCAGCTTCCACACCCGTACCTCCTGCAACAAAGCAAACCTCCTTTCATTCCCTGTTCCAGCTCCATCCAAACTTGGGATACAAGCTTGACCTGAGGGTCTGGAAACAGCCATCGTCTTGCAGATCCCGCTGTGAACGCACACCAAGAAACACCGCAGACATCCCCAAGCACCTGGCACCAGGGCAAACCCCTCCGGCATGGAGCGGTTATCCTGACCTCCTGCACAATAGAGCAGCTGATGACTGCAGAGCAGAAAATTGGTGGCGAAGCATGACTGATTGGATTTAACCCGCCGGTGCCTCCAAGAGCCCACTAACCCCCTTCCCACTCCCCAGGAGCCGATAATGGGACTCAGGAGGGCCATCAGCAGATCTAAAAGTGCCGGAGATTAAAATAAATAGAGAGAAGCAAAAGATCAAAAGGGAAAGAGAGGGTTGTTTGGGGGTTTATTGAAGGGAAAAAGAAAAACACTTCTCACATGGCTGAAATAGTCCCGGTTTTAAAGGCTGCTGGCAGCGACTGAGGCTCCAGGAGCTGCTGGAGGTGGGACCCCTCCTGAGGGCACCTTCCTTGGGGGCCTGAGACATTGTACCCGAGACACCATCCCAGGACACTGGCCAGGCCAGCCCCAGCCCAGATCCAAGGGCAATGCGCGTCCCGGCACTGTGCCGTGGCTCGTGCGCGGGCCCCGGCGCTCCCCAGCAACCACATCGCCTCCTCTACAGCACTACTTCTAGCGTCTATGCAGCCAACGCCGGCTCCCACCAACGGCAGCCGGGGTCCTGGCCCTTACCTTTTTGTAGTCAAGTTTTGGCAGCTTTCCCCAGGCGAGAGATGAAATGAGAGCGAGCAGATGGCAATGTAAATAAAAGAGAAAAATGGGAGAATGAGAGCAGAATGGAAATGAACGGGACTCGAACGCTTGAACGTCAGAGCGGCAAAGGGGAATCTGCCCACCCTGTGAGCAGGGGCGATGCCGGCGCCACGTGGTGCCCCCAGCCCCGTGGGATGGGGTCAGCAACCACTATTCCCATACAGCCGGGTCGCACGGCAGGGACCAGGGCTCTCCTTCGTCAGCCCTGCCTTTGCTCTCGCTGCTGTTAGATCTATCACTTGCCGCTTTCAGGTCTCCTTCCTCCCCGTCTTCCACCCACTGCAAACCCAATTAGAAATCTCCTCCTTGGCACCTCTCCCAAGCACACCAAGGGAAACCTGACCCAGCGGCTGCCAGCAAATTCACGGGCGACAGGCAGGGGGGTGGCAGGGAGAAGGAAAAAAAGCAAAAAAAATAAAAGCAAAACCTGCCGGCTGTCTCATCCCTGCTCCGGCAGCCCTGCCCAGGGAGCTGTGGGTGCTGCACTCGCTCCCCGGCCAGGAGCAGCTCCAGGTCTGCTGGGGCAGATGCCTCCATGCTCACCCCCAAAGCCAAGCTTTTGTGCCCAAGGTCCTATTTCAGACAGGGAGAGCCCTGGCGCGGGGATGTGCAGGCTCAGCACCCAGCACAGCGGGCTCTTGGGTGGGCTGGGGACTGCAAATAAACCAGTTGCAGCTGGAGGGAAGAGGAGCATCCTATGCAGGCAAATCTTCTGGGGGGTCAGCTCACAGCTTGTTCTCCTGTGGTTTTTCCCATTTTCTGTAAAAACCCTCCACCCTTTCCCAAAATCTAAAGGGACCTAGGTCTGCCACCAACCCACCACTGTTGGTGACCAGCTGTGTTGACCTGAAGCCCTCGCTGCTCTAGACCTTGTGTCAGGTGAAGCAGAGAGGAGCTGAGCAGCACCCAGAAGCACCTTCCATGGGCCCAGAGGCAGAATCAGGACCTCAGTTATCTGTTTCTGCTCCAAAATGTGCAAAAAAACCCTAATTGCTTCAATCACGCAGACGGCAAAGGCGCTGAGGCAGAGCACTTTGTAGCAATGATTAGCAGCATTTAAAAGAGCCATTTATAAACTGACAGCCGGTCACAGCGTCAAGTAAATAACAACATCGGGTTGGGTGCTTTTCTAAAAAGCATCAAAGCTGTAACCATCTCGTCATGGGGATGAGCAGCCATCTCTGTCCCGCTGGAAACTCCCTGAAAGGCAGGGATGGAGGGGATGGAGGGGAAGGAGAGGGCAGAAGCACTGGGTGTTGGGATGAAGCTAAAGATGGCAAAGAGATGGCTGCAGTCGGGGACACCAGAGCCCCCAGCACAACCCGGGGACGGGGGGGCACCCAGCCATCCCCACGCACTGCCCTCACTGCTGCATTTGCTTGGCACAGCCGCGGCGCCCGGGTGGCCTCATGGTTTTGGCAGGGCTCTGGTGGCCCCATAACGCAGGACAAAGGTGGCCAGCTCTAGGCATATTCGGTCCTCACTGTTCACACGCCCGGCATTGAGACGTACCTTGGCTTTATTGATCGTGCAGTGGAGAGCGTTGTTTTCTTGATCATAGAGCAAGCTGAAATCCAGCGTCCCCAGCGTGGCTGCAAAAGAGAAAAGATGTTATTAAGCCACAGGGCCCAGCAAATATTGCCTGTTTTCCCTCTAAGCACAGAAGACGTGGACGAAGATGCTAGAGAAATGGCTGCAGACATTATAAAACATAAAGCATCCTCCGGTGAGCCCTGTTATGAAACATGGCTTCATGCTGGGAGGCTGGTGGCCATCCTCACATCTGGCTGGTGGGGCTGGCGCAGCCCTGGGAGAGGAGCGAGGGGGATGAACGGCTGCGGCTCTCCTGGGCACTGCAGCCAGCGCAGAGGCTTTGCCTCTGTGGGCTTTCACACGTGCTGCCCCCATCCACCAGCAGCCCCACCGCAGCCAGCAGCTTCCCGTCCCCCAGGAGCTGAAGGCTCTTCTCTGGGAAGATCCGGGCATGGCTGGGACACAGCTGAGACCCGCTGTCAGCACATCTCCCCCCGCCTCCAGTGCCGCTGGCATTCCCGGGATGCGTATTTGTACACTGACACCTTCAAACAAATGAGCCACCAATGGGATTCCTTCCCAGCTCCAATTTGGCTGCAAACTGTAAATTAAACCCAGTGAGAATGGAAATACTTTTATGGTTAAAATGAAAAACACCAACAGCTTTTAATCAGAGCAGTGTTCCCTTACAGCATCTGCAACCCAGGAACAGCAGCAACAGGGAAGCTCCTGAGACGGGACCACAGGGAAGGGGCAGGAGACCAGAACAAACCAGAAGAGCCTCAGCAGCAAAAGTACATTTGATTTGAGAAATTCTTTCCCTTTGGACAATCCGAACACCTCATGCCAATCCAAAGCAGAGGAAAAGCCTTAAAAAGCCAGGCTTTTCCAAAACATGATATAATCTTCTCCCAGGCTCCTGGACCTGATTCGCACACCAAAGCCCGGACACGGAGCAGCATCTCCCCCAGCACAGCTTCGTCTGCTGCCAGCCTTGAACTTCCAGGGTGGCTCTGGACCCCGCAACCCACGCTTTTCCATGCCCACCTTCCCAAAAGGGGTCTGCCCAAGCGCTGCCTGCCACCACACAGCATCCCACCACTGTTTCCAAGGTAACTGCACCTTCCCGCCATGCACGCAGGTTCAGATCAGGGAAAAAAAACATCCCAAATAAAAACCAGAACAATTTTGCTTAATATCAAAGCAGGGTTCGCTGCCTGGGAGGTAAGTTAGACAAACTTTATGGCAGGAAATAAGGTGTTTTTTTCCAGCATGAACAGCACGGCACCCTGGGAGGCGGCGGATATTCAGGGGACTGAAACCCTCCTGCTGCAATTTCACAGCGATCTTCTAGCCCAAACGCAAGTGAGCTACAGGTTTGCCTGCTAGCAAATAAAAATCATTGCTCCAGAGCAAATACCTTGCCTTCAAAGCAGAGCAAATATTCAGAGAGATTTCTCGCAGAATAATGTACCCCCCCTTGTTCTGGAGTAATTTCATGGCACATTAGCTATCAGTTTAGGTAAGTCATAAATCAGTGGGGTTTACCTGCAAGGGCTCAGGGAAGATGGAAGTGATACAGGGTGAGGCCAAACGTGCAACAACTTGTACGTCATCTCGGGGTTTGGCCCAAATGGGTGTTTCCAGAGCAATTACCAGCCAAACACACTCTACATCATGCAAGGAGGAGGAAAGCGCAGCAGTGCCCCAGCGTGCTGGTGGCTGGCTGCCCCCTGCCCGTACATGGCCAAGAGCTCCCATCGCTGAGCACAGGCAGGGGGTAGCCGGTACAGCCCGCCGTGCTGGGGTGGGTGTAGTGGGAGGCTCCACGGCACACGGGTAAAAGCCAAATCAGCAAAACTCAACAAATCTGCGTTTTCGTTTGAGAGCGGAAGATGAAGCCTCTGGTTTCGGAGCCTCATCATTTCCACCTGCCCTTTAATCAGCCGCTTCCTGCCAGCCCTGCCGCTCGGCCCTCCCAAGTTCAAGCTGTTATTTTATTTTTATCACAGAAGGGGGCCCGCGGCTTAGCCTGCTGGATTTGGCAATTTATAAAACAAATTAAAAGCTTGGCGTGAAAACAGACTTTGGCCAGGAAATACTGACAAAACCTCCTGTCCCCTCGGTGCCGCAACCTGCCCCAGGGGTGAGTGCAGCGGGGAGCCCTGCTCTGGCAAGACAGGCAAAACCCAAAAGCACTGTCACACAGCAGCGGAGGCTTGTTTTGCAGTTGCGGACTAAAGTCCTGCTCCCAGCACTGGTGGTCCATGAGCAAACCTTGAACAGCTCCCATTCATCTCGGAGCTGCAAGCAGGCAGGAGGGCACGGACAGGGATGCATGGCTCTCCCCAGCCCTGCCAGGCTCCATCCCCAGCTCTCCTCCAGCCCTCGAGGGGTCTTCCTCTATGCAGGGTTTTTTTCATTGATGTTGAGTCTCAATTCCCAAGGAAGGGTCTGCCTTCAGCAGAGGGATATGGAAACATCAGCAGAACACGTTGTGCTAATTGCTTAAAAACGCAGCCGTATGGAGATGACAAAAGGGATCAGGCTAACTTGGGGTTTGGCAGCTAAGGCACTGCTACGGAGCTGAGGGTGAGCGCTGCCGCCAGAGCCAGGACCCAGCGGGGTGGCAGACACATCTCCCGCAGGAGCAGAGCGCCTGCGGCACGGTCACAGCCGCACTGTCTCCGTTACCTCCTGGGGATGCGCTGCTGGGCGACGGATCCAGCACGGCGGTGAAGGCAGAGACAAGGCTGGTGCTCAAGCTGCCTGTGTCCCTGGCTGGCTGCTCCCAGGTAGACTGGCCGCCGAGTTGCTTGGGGGTCTAAGGAGATGGCAGGAGACCCCCAGCTGAATCCAGGGATGGGAGCCACCCTGCAGCCCACAACAGCTCCGTGCAAACCCCCAGGGGACCACAGCCCAACTGGGGAGCCAGCCCTGCGCTCCCAGAGTGGGCAGCACACTGAGCAAGTGCCCAGGCAAGCCAACACCAAAACACCGGCACGGGTCTCACCGCTCTCACCCTTCCTACAAAACCGCCGGCAGCACATCGAGCCCCAGCTGTGGGAGATTCGCCATCTCCAGCCAGCAGGATTGGGCCCAAAGCCTCCAGGCTGCAGCAGCCACCCAGGGACACACCGGGCTCCGAACAGGGCCCTCCGCAAAGCAGCTGAATCGCCCTTCTTTGAGTGCTTTCCTCCTCCCACCCGTCCTCGCAGCTGAGATGCAACTCGATTGCGCTCTTAATTAGGGGAGCAAGTGCCTAAAAAAGAAAAGGGCAGCAATTAGACTCGAAGCACTGCTACTAGATGTATTTAACTCGACTGGGCTATTCTGAACACTGCCCTCTAATCACACAGGCTGCAAATAAAAAAATATAAATAAATGTCTTTGTCAGGCATTACAAAGGCAGCTTTGTGCTCTTTAGACATCAGGCAGGATGTATCATTATTATTACAATTATTCTGCTCCAATGATAAAATAACCATTAGGAGAGCTGAACTCATTAGCAGGTTCTGACCCTCTTTCCTCTCCATGAATTGGGAGAGATTGATGGGAAGGTGCTGGCCAGGGTCTGGCATTTAACACAGGCTCTAAAAAGGAAAATAAATCTGACTTGCACAGGAATGCGGCCTCTTCTCCCACTGACCTTTGGGCATTTTGATTAATTCAGTGGGCCACAAAATTATTAGAGACTAGCATAACCGGCAGATGCGTCTCCGGGCTTAGCTGTGGGATATGGCCAGCGCGCCTGGAGCCCGCGGGCAGCGCGGCGTCCTGGCACAGTGCCGCTCCCGCCCGTGTTGGTGGAGTCGGCAGAAATTGTTTATTGCTGACATTTCCCATCAGCGCCCAGGGTGATGGGGAGGCTGAAGTAGCTTCTATTTATACCTGCGGGATGAAAGGCAGAACGCGGTGATAAATTTGTGCTCTGCTCCCTTATCCAGCCCCTGTCCTTGCAGGCTACGTGCCCTCGCCTGGCCCAGGCAGGGCGGCACATCTGCCCCTGGGTGGCCTGGGACACCCCAAGGAGAAGAGTTTCTCAGCCAAGAGATGCTCAAGACATGGAAGAGGCACTGACACTTGCAGCACGGACCCACGAGCTTCAGCACAGCCCGCAGAGGAGGAAACCAATGACTGAGTGGGCTCCTTACCTTCCAAAGTCAGGGAAGCTTTCGCATCGCAACTGCCATTAGAAAGCCCAGCAAGGCTCTACGCTGGGAGAAACTGAGGTGCGCACAAAAAACCCCACTGTAGAACTAATTAAAAAGAAGTCCAAAAGCCTTAAGTCCCTCTGCTTATCAGCGTTGCTGCTCCCAAGATAACCTGCTCATGGATTTTGTGCCAGGGAGATCAGAGTGGAGCAGTAAAAAGACTGCTGAGGATTGTCTGGATTAGCTCTCCCTTACAGAAAGCGCAGGTTCAGTAACCTTCAGACTGGGTACTTTTTAACGCACTATAAAAGATAGGTCCCTATTCTTCCATTGCTTTAATTTTCCTCTGCAATGGAGATAATTTTAAAGGTCCTGAAAGGCAGCAAGTAATTCTGTGCACTTAGAGCCCCATGTAAAATGTCGGTAATGGCTCCTCAGGAGGAACAGAAATTATTTCTTGCCATTTCCAAGCAGGGCCGCTGAAGATTGCTTTGGCGGGTGGCTGCGTGCGCTCCTGCCTCCCCGGGTGCGGCAGCGCCTCGTCCCGGTCCAGCGGCACACAGCGGGGCAGTGCGGGCAGTGTGCGCTGGGGCAGCTCGAGGACCGACTCCCTGCCCTACGTGGGAGCGAGCCCCTGAAAGCCCCCAGGGTTACCCCTGGAGAACAGCACTGTCAGTCCCAGCAGCCTCCCGCAGCCAGGGACGAGCTCGGTCAGCACCCACAGCGCTCCCGGTCTGTGCACAGACCCTCTTGGGCTGCTGCTTGCGACTCATGTCCCTCTGCAGGGAGAGGGTGCACGGCTTGTCAGGGATGGATCCCACAAGGTGCTGAGTCGAGGCACTGCAGACCCTGACGGTTGCAAGCCCCCAGGTCTGATGGTAGCATTGACCTCTGGCGTGAACCTACAGCCACAGGCATCGCTACAGGTTTCCGCATCACCCGGGGAAAGTGGCAAAGGCAGGTGGACACAAGACACTTCTGAAAGTCAGCATCACCATGAACTACTCCATGAAAAAGGTGTCCTGTGGAAGGTTCTGGGACATGTCCCACGGGCAACACACCATGCTGGCTCACAGACATTCTTGTCGGCACCTGGACCACGTGGTGCCCGTTGGCAGCATTGTGGGACTCTGGCCCGTTGCTGCAGGCAGGGAAGGATGCTCCCAGCCCTACATAAAAAGCCAGCAGGGACCGGATCCAGCACACAGGCAGGAGACCTTCCTGCCTCGGGAGCTCCACAGATGTGGTTGAATTCAGCAGGACCAGGAGTGGGGAACAAGCACAACTCTTCTTTCTTGCAACTGCTCCCTGCCTCGTTGTGGGTTTTTCACTTAAAATCTACAGCAATTAATAGTTCTTCATTTTGGAGACACAGCGCCAGCCCCTGGCAAGCGCCGGAGCAGGGAGCTGCTTCTTCAGGAGGCTGGTTGATGGATGCTCATCAGCTCTTCTGTCTTCTCCAGGAGGAGTGTTCAGAGGAACACTTATCTGCTCAGAACAGTTCAGAGATGCAATTATGTTTTACAGCACTAAATGGTCCCTGATGTCAGCAGCAATTAGACTTTCAGCAATTTCAATTTAGAGATGGCCTTCAAATCTCTCCCTCTCTCTCCCTTTAATGAAATACAGTATTCCAATTAACAACCCCCCAAAATTGCCTTCAGTGTTAAATACAAAGATGAAAGATCTGGGAACCCCTTGGGCTTGAGCGTGTTGGAGCGAGGGGTGTCAGTGAAGGGATGAGGGCGGCAGAGCCACCGCGGAGCAGAGAGCCTCCCTCCTCCAGCCGGGCATCGTCTTCCCTCCTGCACGCTGGGACCAGGGAAGGTGAAGGGCTGGGCAGGCTGCCGGAGAGGGAGGGGGCCAGGCAGAAGGAGGGCCCCTCGATAACCAGCAGCCGCGCATCTCCTTCGTTAGCAGAGATGCCGGAGGCCACGGCCCATATGCTCCCTCCATTGCTGTTGGAGGAGGGATGCCCGGACAGACCCTGCTTGCCCTCGTGTACTGGCCCCTCCAGGTGCCTCACATTTATCCCCAGCGCTTCAGGGTGTCCCCAGCCACGGCCACCCCCTGGGAACGAGCAGCTCTGGGGCTGAAGGCTCCGCAGCTCCTTGGAAGACCAGGAGCACCCGATGCACAGCCTCCACCTGCACCACCGACGGGGTGGCCAGCAGGAAAGGGCGAGAGCTCCCCCATGCCAGCGCCTTCCCAAAACCCGGGTATCCCACGGGAAACCAGACAGGAGCTAATCCAAAGTCACCTCAGTTAACACCCTGCGTCTCCCCTGGGAGGGCTACAAGCACCCTGATGCCCTTAAACCTCGGGTCTGACACTGCCCGGTACCTACAGGTTTCCTTGGTGTAGGCAGCTCCAGTCGCGGTACGGTTCGCAAAACCATGCTCCAGGCTCTGCTGAAATCAGCAGTGGTTTGTTTAGTTTCCTGAGTAAAAAAAACCACTTCTTTTGGCCTTATCTGGATTGAAAAGACGATTCAAAGGTTATAAATAGCAGTGGCAGCATATGCTAAGGAGCTGCGTTTCAGAAGTAAATATCCTCATCGTTTCAATGCACATTTCCCCTTGTCCTCTCTCCTGCCTCCTCCTGTCTGGCCGAAAGCATTGCCAGGTGACTTGCAAACCCTGCACCCCTTAAGACCTTCATTCTTCTTCACGTCTTTAAGCAGCCAGTAATTAATATCTGCATGATGGCTTTGCCTGCCTAATTATCTTCTTTGCTCAAAATAAGAATCTTCCTAAATAACTTCTGTGGCGTTGCTTGCAGCAGGCGTCACAAGCAGCCGTGCACCAGGACAGGCCTCTCAGCTGTAGTTTGGAGAAGTCGTTTTTATGCTGCTGCAGCTCGGGAGCTCGCGAGTCTGCTCCTCCCATGAATAAAGCTAGGCACGCTATAAAATTGGCTGGGTTTGTACATATATAAACAGCTTCGGAGCACTGGCAGGAACAGTATGGGGCAGCCCTTCCAGAAACGCCAGCTCCTGCTGCAACCCCCTGCTCTCAGGCTGCCTCCCCAACCAAAAATCCAGAGCCAAACACATACAGAGGAGGGAGGAAATTCCAGGGCCGGCCACAGCCTCACTCCGAAGCCAAGCAGCAGCTCAGGGGAAGGGAGCATTTCTTCAAGGGCTAGAAACTTGCTTGCACATTACAGAAGAAGGATGGCCACTCCGTCCAGTGCTGTGCCCCAGAGAGAGCAGCCACAGCAGCGCTCCCTCAGAGGGGCCACATTTCTACCTTTGTGCTGCTTGTGCAGAGATTTCAGAGACCTTTAAAAATCTGTCAGGTACAAATTCACGCTGGTGCTGCAGAGGGGAGAGCGCAGCCACTCGAGGGGCCGTAATTTGCTTGGAATCAGGGGAGATGGGAGGCCAGACCCAGCTCCTCTCAGGTGGCACATTGCCACCTAGCTGGCATTTGCTTATTTTTTTTGTCAATCAAGTTCCCCTGGCAGTGTGCCGCCCGACTGGGTGGGCAGCATCCCTGGTGGCTGGGGACCCCAGGGGCCAGGGTACCGCTCCTGTCACTGGGCACCAGCCAGGGGAACCAAAGATGAGGTGAGAGCCGCATGTCCCGAGGCAGTAGGAATGAATCCTCTCCCTTCCCATCCCCAAATTCCTGCTGGTTCTCTCAGCTCCCAGCAGATGCTAGTGCTGCTCCAAGGGCACCAAACCACCATTCTGCAGGGTTTGTACCAAACACGCATTTCCCCATCTCTCCTGCCTCATTCCCCCTCCTCAGCAGCTCCGTCGGGGACAAACCCACTGCAGGAAGAGTCCTGCTCTGTACAGCTTGGGCTCCGGTCCCGGAGTGTCCCTGCAGAGTGGGGACAGAGGAGGCATAGGGCAGTGACTAGTCGCTCTCCCAGGGGCCTCCCAAGGGCCCTGGGATGGCAGAGGGTGCCGACTAAGACCCTGCAAATCCTCACAGCAATGCTGCTGGCGGGTCTGATGGGAAGGGCTGACTCCACGCAATTCCCAGTGCTCCCAGAGCCAGCCCCAACGTCTCCACTCATTATCTGCTCTGTCAGCTCCCTGGCCCTGCTTGCTCCCCGCCACTTGCTGCATTCAACAGGCTGCTTACGGCTGCCCTGTGGGGACCACGCTTGTTTTCCTCTGCACTTCCACAGCTCCTCTGAGCGCTGTGCTCCCTGGCTCCGCAGGGCTGCAGTGCCGTGTCCCAAACCATTGGCCTCAGACCCACAAGCCATCAACCCCAGCCTCTGCAGCAGCCTCCCAGTGACCGGTGCCATCTGCCCATGGCAGTGGGTCCCCTCCCACCCAACTGCACCTTGGCTGGGTCCCTGCCCATCTCTGGAGGGATCCCACCTGCCTCCTGCAGCCCTGGGATTCTTGGTTTTCCAAAGCACCAAACACACACATGCACACACACACAGACGTGTCTCTGCTCCCTGTGGATGCCAAACCACTGCGTCAGGCCGCCCTGCTCGGACAGGAGCAGATGCTGCTGCTTCTCCCAGGGCTGCCCTGCTCTGGGGCTGCCCAGGTCCCAGGAACCCAGGAAGAGGCCATCTGGAGGAGGGGAGTTCCTTGCCGGCACCTCCCAGGATGCTGGTGGGGTCAGGAACACCACTCAGCAAAGGATTAAGAAATGCGGTGCAGGGAGCCAGCCCAGGCGAGCCGCAGCAGGGCGCAGGCAGGACCGACCCTGCACCGCTCCCTGCAGCCCTGCCAGGGGTGCCGGAGGTCAGGCAGGGAGGCTGGCAGCTCCGGCCCAGCCCCTGCCCAATGCCACCCTGCAGTGCTGCGGTGACTGAGCAATGCAGCCCCATCACCCATCAGGCTGGTGCTGCTGGAACGCCAGAAACACCAGGCTAGAGAAGTAACCCTAGGCAGGAACGAGTGCAGGGGAAACCCAGACAAATGCTGCATTTCTCCAGGCAGGGGCAGCTCTACTCCTCCCACCCGGCCAGCCAGCACCCTCGCTTTGGTGTTGGAGAGGGAAACCCACAGGCAGGTGGGACAAATGGGAAAGAGTCATCCTCTCCTCCTCCTCCCGATGGACCCTGCCACGACAAAACCCTCTCCCCACACCTCTCTGGGGGCTGTGCTGGGAGCATCTCTGGGGCGCGAGGCCAGACGCGCCCCTTCCCAGCAAGCCCTCAACTCGTGGGTGCTGCACCCAGGCTCTGACACCACCATCCTCAGAGACACCTCGGTCAACTCCCCGAACCCTGTGTGTCGCCGGAGGGAAGTGACACCACCTAACCCCCACCACTGTTCTGCCATACAGACAGAGACAGGTTCCCCAGGGGAAATTTAGTGCAGGTGACTAATGCAGCAGCCCTGAATCACTTGCCAGGGAGGTGGGGGAGCTGAAAGATGCTCCCCAGCGTAGCTGATGGCTCAGGTCAGGCTGCACGAATCCCCTCCAGCTCCCTGCTTGGGAAATGGGGCCAGCGAGCCCTTGTCTGGCTTTGCGACTTGGCTGCTAAACATGGAGAAGTGACAGTCTCATCCTGCACATTTATGCCAACTGGCGCCCTGAGAGCAGCTGGGACCATCCCATGCTGTCCCCAGAGATGTGACACCAGCAGTGTCACCTCCCTGCTCTGCTCCTGGCACCGCTGTGCCTTTGCCAGCAGAAAATCCACCACATCTGGCAAAACAGCCTCAGCAGTTTGCCTGACACCTGTTACGCTGCAAGAAACACTCTTCCTAAAACCAGCCAGGGCGAGACAAACACCCGCCGGCCGCTGGCACCGAGCCGCTTCCAGCATCGCTGGCAGGGCTAAATGCAGAAGGCAGCGCCCTGGGCAACTTCCCGAGTCACCCGGTGAAAGCGCCGTGCCCCACAGCCCTGAGCACTTCGGCTCCCGCACACACCTCTGGCCCTGAAGCCCAGTTGCTCCCATTTCTACTGCCGGGATGAGCAAAGATGATCTAATAATTAGAGCAGCAAATAACCCAAATCCGGTTAAAGTCACTGTTAACTGCCTGGCTGGGACAAACGCGGCTTAGTGGAGATGTTCTCCCTGGGAGCGCAGTGGATCTCACCTCCTCCAAAGAGAGCGTGACCCCAACACCAGGAGGGGGAGAGAGGGAGTATCAGTTTGGGGCTTGCACCCAGAGCCCCAGCCTCTCCCTGAGCCGTGGCTGGTGGTCAGCAAGCAGAGGTGGCCGTGCCACCTTGCAGCAAGCACAGCGGGGAGCTCTCCCTGGGGTCACGCTCCAGGGTCTGGCATAGCTGACGGCAGCCCAGGCCAGCCCAGCACCCAGCAGCGAGGGAGTGATGCCAAGGCAGGGCTGTGACATTTTGCACAGGGAAAGCCACCGCCTGCCCAGCGCTGGGCTGTAAACAGCTCAGCGTCGTGGGAGCTCAGCCTCCCCCTTCCCCCAGGACGAGCACGCAGCACCATTCAGCAGCACTGACTCCCTTCCTTGGCATCTCCCGGCTTCAAACTTTGTGCTCAGCCCCTCGCAGGATCTGGCCCCTAAAGGCTGGGCTGAATCGAGACCTTGTGTTTTAACCGACCTCAAGGAAAGCAACGCTATCCCAGCCACCGCGGCTGGCAGAGCCAGACAGCATCTGCTTTGCAGCCTGCAAGCTCCACTGAGCTGGATGGGAAGGACGTTTTGGGTGGGGAGGGGTTAAACCTCACTGCAAACACCTGCATCTACCAGAACCAAAGCCTTCTGTTCAAAAGCCCACCCTGGTCTCGTGCAGGGCTCTGTCTGCAGCTGGAGGGTGAGGAATGACACGCCGGAGTTTGCCAAGGGAGAGGGCAGAGATTTCCCGGGCGGATGTCATTCCGAACAAATCTCCCCCATCTGGAGCTGGGCGATGCTGGAGCATATCGCCAGCTAATCAGCAGGGTGGCTGGAGCAGGCTGCACCACCGAGACGGATTAACCAAAGGGTCTGAGCCCAGCTGGCAGCCTTCAGAGGCAAGGAGCCGAGCAGGGACGAGGCAGAGAAGTGCATCAACCACAACGGCAAAGCACAGCAACTGGTGGCTCTTGGGAGACTTCCCTAGTTTGGGTTCAGCAGCCAGCCTGGCTGCAGCAGGGACACTCCCAGGGCCTCCCTCCACCCAGGGGCAGCACTGGAGCCGTGCTGTGACAGCCTCCCTGGCTAGAGCAGAGGGCTTGTCACTGCTGCAACGTAATCCCAGGGATGGACAGTGTGGCCGGCAGCCGGGAAGGGCGCGTGGCTCGGGCAGCAAGATGGGGACCAGTCCCAAGACCCACCCTTGCCCTCAGCACCCAGCAAACTCCCGTGGAAACTTAGGAACTCACTGCAGTCGTCAGACTCGTAGCCCTCGGGGTCCACCACCTCCTCCGGTGCTTGGCACTTGGCCGGCTGCTCGGCAGGTGTTGTGCCATACGCCCCGAAAAGCTGGTCCACGTCCTCGTCCTCCTCGCGGGGGGCCTCGGCGGGGCTGACGGAGGGCTGGCTGACGGTGGAGCGCAGGGTGCTGCTGCGGCCGACGGCGGTGGGGAGCCCGCGGGGAAAGCGGGGGAAGTAGTCGGAGATCTGCTTGATGGGTTTGATGGGGCCAGGGCAGACATCAATAGCCATGTGCTCCTGGATACTTATGGTCATTTTCTCTCCTTTTCGGAGTGTCATGCATGCGGCTGTCAGCACCAAGCTCCCCCGGAGAAGCCCGGACTGTGCGCGAGGGAGCCGTGAAGTTTCTGCCGGGGGAAGCAGAGGCAGGCGAGGGGGGAAGCTCTGGTGGGCACCTTACGTGGTTCTCGCGCCCTGAGCCTCAGACGCCGCACGCATGCTGCTGCCGCCAGCTCTGGCTCTCGCACAGTCCCTGATCCTGCCAGCGCTGCCTGTGAATAAGTGAGCGAGACGGAGAGACGGATAAGAGGCAGGGGGTGGGCTCTCGGGTGATGTCACCAGCTAGCAACAAAGCGGTACCCAGCAGCAGAGAAATGAGGGCTGTGGCCGGCCCGCCGCCCCGGCCACACGGCTGCCAGCGTAGGTAGCCAGCCCCCCGCCCCTTCCCCAACAAAGCCCCACCATGCCTGGGGGGAGCCCAGAAGAAGTTGGGTCGATGCCCACCTCCGCACATCTGTTCACCCCATCTCCCTGCCAAAGCGGGGTCGGTCCCCACCAGACCTCTCCAGAGGGGGGAAGGTCACCACGCGGGGTCAGGAGCCGCTGTCCTGTTGCGTTTCATCCCCGGCGCGCTGCGGAGAGGGAAGCAGGGCTGCCCCAGCCCCTGGGGACCGTGGCAGCGCCCATGCCCTCCTGGCTCGCTGCAGGGCCGTGCCAGGGAGGTGCTCTGCTGCATACTGAGCAGGGGCGCGGGTGGCATGCAGCCTGCTCCCAGCTCCAGCTGCACCGCTGCTCACAGGGGCAGGGGCAGCCCAGATTTGGTGCCTTGCTGCCATAGCTGGCCCCAGTTCACAGTAATGTCCCCTCCGGAGCTCAGCACAAGCCAGGCAGGCTGGGCAAGCTGCCTGCAGCCTCTGGGGCTGGGAACGCACTAGGGACTGAAGCAACACATGGCACTTGCTCACAGCCCGGCCAACACAGATTCTCCCAGCCGGCTTGTGGCTGCCGGCACAGAGGAATGCAGCAGGTAAAGCATCGCAGAGGAGCGAGCAATGGGCTGGGCTGTGGCCCACAGCCAGTGCAGCCACACTCTGGCAACCTTTCCAGGCAGGGATGGGGCCCCGGGAAGGGGACAGGCTCCCTGCAGCCTGCCAGGGGCTCCCTGGTAAACGCTGAGCTGTGGTTTGCTCAGGGAGTTGGTCTCCAATTGGTATTTTTACCTAATCTCCTCCTGTGTTCAAATCAATAAATCTGTGGTTTCACAAGGTACTGGAAGTGGACTTTTGAGCAAGGAGTGCCAGAAGAGGAATGCTGTGAGAACATGATGCAAAATGCTGCATAGAAACTCACCTGCCCAGGAAAATGTGTCTGAAATTTTGTAGGGGCAACTCCCCCAATGCAGACTTTCTGCTGGCTCAGGCGTGGTGCGTCAGGCGTGAAGCTGGGACACATCGCGTGCACTGGTCACCCACCACCATGTCAAGCCGATCACAGCCAGTACCACCAGGTAACCTGACAACACACAGATCCCAAATCAATGCACAGAGAACTGCAGTCTCCTGCAGGCTGGCATGCAGTTATCTATTAAAAATAAAGCTCAATTCTTTGGAGATTTTCCCCCCAAACCCAGCAAAATGACACCCAACCTTTTTGTCTAATGAAAAATTCAATTTTTAATTCAGATTTTGGTAAATGTTAATGAACTTCCCTGACTCATAACATACTGACGCTAGACAAACTAACCTAATTTACTTCTTGCTGGGAAGCAAACATTTCTCTCCTGAAGCATCCAAACTTGTCATCGCTCTGTACCTAGACATGATGCACACGGATGCTCTAATGACCTGGGAGAACAGGAGACTGCTCAGCCGCTCCTTCCTCCCTCTGCCGTATTTTTGCTTCGAAGTGGCTCCTGCTTATTGCGCAGAGGTGATCTGTGCTGCTCTGCCGGGAGACAAACTGCTCTCTTGCAGCAAGGTCCAACAGCGGATCCAGCCTGAGACAGTTTAACCCCCTTCCCACATCCAAGGACTCCTAGGATATTAATTCAGATGGAAATGCCACCTGCTTCGCATTCATGTGGTCGAGGCTGAAAATCTCGTGGGTGGCAAGACGATGGGTGGGAACGTCAGGCAAGGCACAAAGAACTGCCTCCAGGTTTGGAGCAGCCTGGATCTGTTCATCCACACAGGCTCCATCTTTGGGTACAGCATCCAGGATGCGGTGTGGACTCAGACATAACGAAGCAAAAATTGGGTCTGATGCCCAGAAAATAGCAGCAATTCCCTCTAAGAAAGGGTAAACAAATAAATAAATAAATAAAATTAAGTTATGTATGAGAGCCTAATGTCATTATTGCCATTACAAAAGCATCATTATTTCAAATGTTTCCTCAAAGAGCACAAGACCCAAATAGAAAAGGATTGCTTTACATGTCGGAAAATCAAGGCTCTGGGAATTAAGGTGAGCCCCTGAGCTCTGTGTCCTCCTGTGTCCTGCAGTACTCCAAAAGCTGCCCTGCACCTCTGACAGCCCACAGCCAGGATCAAGGCCCAGCAGCACCGATGGGAGATGCTCAGCTCACCCAGGGATGCAGAGAGCAACCGGTGACGCAAGGGGCAGGGTGCACGTGGGGACCAGATTAAGGGAAACGCAAAGACAGAGCTGAAGCAGGCAAACCTCCCCTGCTGTCAGGGCAGGACTGGCCCCCAAGGGAGACCCTGTCCCCAGACCTTATAGAATGAAAGAAACAAAAACAAGACTTACTGCTAATAGCCCAGATGGGACTTTCTAGTCTCTGACCAATCCCAAGCCTACTGAAAGCAGCTGGAGCCGTTCCTTAGCTTTTAATGAGTCCCAAAGCAGCTTGTTTTTGATAAACCACACTTTTCCTACCATCTCACACTGCCTGAACGTTTCCTCCTAGGCTGCACAGCCCAATATTTACTGAGGACTCCCCAAACGTGGCTGGCGGTGGCTGCACAACCAGGCACCAAGCACTGGCATACATGACGCACGACAACACGGAAGGTAAAAGGGACAAAAATAGAGAGTTGGGCTGGGAGACAAAAGCAGGGCTTGGAGGTACAAAGCCAGTTTCCAGGTAAAGCTTTTAATTCCCACCGTCTGTCTAATGCCCTGGAATGTGACTTGATTTGATCCCTCACTCTGCCAGGGTTATTCAGGACTACTGCAGTGCCCACGCACGCGGCCTTCATTTCCCCGAAATGGGGAACGCTGGATTCCTCGCCAGCCTGGCAAGAGGGGAGATAGTTTAAATATCATGTGGCTGCTTTCAGCAGTGAGACCGACAGCTCTGCCTGGCAGGGAGCAGAGCCACTCTGCAGGGGGATACTCCGTCCCTGGAGTAAGGGAGGATATCCTTTAGAGAAGGTGAAGATGGCCATCACAGAGTCAACATCAAAGCAGGAGCAGGATGATGGAGAAGAGCACATCGCTCCTGTCAACAGCCGTTGTTTCCTCTCCGTGGTGCATGCAAGTCATGACAACATCCTGAGCTCAGCACACGCAACATCGCACTTCAGCAGCTTGTTCTGAGGTGCAACGGAGTGGTTCAGCTGCTGACATGAGATGAGGGCATGGGCTGGTGTGCCAAAAGCATCCCATAATGAGAATTGGGATGTGGGATGCAGGAGCCATCACTCCAACTCCAGCCCAGGCTCAGAAAAGGATCCTGTCCTAGGACAGCTTAGACTTTAAATGTTGTCCTGAACAAGGGGCATAAGCAGAGACTTAAGCACATCCCAAACAAAGCCTGTGCCACTAACTCACCCCGTGCCCTGAGCAGAGCCATGCAGCAGCCCAGCTTCCTTATGTGACCGGGGAGCCATCCTGCCGGTGCCACGCAAACGGGCAAACAGACGGAGCATTCCTACAGCAAACAAAACAGTAACACATAGATTAAACATGCATCCAAAAACACAGGCTGTCCTCAGGACACACTTCAACCAAATTTGTTTCAAACGCTAAGCGTCAAATTCTGCTGTCAGTTATTCCAGGTTTAAATTGACAAGAAGAAGGGCTGATTCCAGTTTAATCAATTCCTTTCCAAATGAAAAGTACAGCAGCAGGACTGCACATCCCCATCGCTTACAGAGATTCGATGACTGACCCACTGGTTCTTTATTTAATACTTTGTCAGCTCAAACCCAAATGATCTCACAGAAACCCTCTGCTCTGCCGGTGCTGCTGGAAAAGACACGAGCCAAAATAAAGCCTCCGTTTGGAGGAACTACCTCTGGATCTCACACACCCTTGAACTCAGGGGGACCCAGTGCAGGTTGGGAGCAGGGAGGTTTGACAGTCACCCAGGGAGGTGACACAAGGCAGCACCAGCCTGCACAGCCCTAGCTTTCTTTTTGCTTTTTCCCAGCCATTTTTAAGCCTGTGTTAAGCCACAGCAAGTACCCACAGCCTTAGGCATGAGAGGGTGCCTGCAGGTAACGCCAGCTCAACCAGGCTGCAGGGGCAGGAGCAGGGGATACCCCCGCTGCCAGCCCAGCTCTGCCAACGCTGCTGGAAGAGACCCCTCCATGCCTTTGGGGTGACTCAGGACCTACATTGTCTTCAGTCCACCCCGCTGGTAGGTATGAAACATATTTCTTTCTTCTTCCAATGAGCTTAGCTCCAGCATGGCTGTGCGCATGGGAAGGGGGTTAATTGAAAAGCAACATGTGCCTTGCTCCTTGGCTCACACAAGGCACTGTCTTCTGGCTGATGCACAGCTACCGGCAATGAGGCTGCTTCCCCTGAAAGATCTCTGCCCTCGATTGCCGGGGAGGCTTGGCTGAGCCCGCTGAGTGCGTTGCGGACCCTACCTGGTTAAAGACCCTTTGCATTTGCTAAATAAAGCAATAATAATAATGATAACTAGGAAACTTGGCTAAATAATCCTAAGAGGCTTACTCCAGGCTGTGCCGATTAAGGCTCCCCAGCAGTGCCGATATCCCAGTGCACCCTGGCCCCCACTGCTCCTCTGCGCGAATAATATCTGAGGTTATCTGTGCTCAAACAGGCCCTGCTAACAACCATCATTTGACCAGATTTAACCAGCAATTACTAGCTGCGAACAAAACCACTGTGGTAAAATACAGCCCACACTCTATTACAAAGCAGACACAAACAAACCCTTTCAGAAAGCCAGGCAAAGGGCAAATGCAGGCAAGAAAGAGCCCTCTCCCCTCAGAATATTGCTTAAGGTTCCCAGAGACCTTATGAAACACCCAACTTACGGCAAGGGGGGATGGCGTCTTTCTTACCAGCACTTTGCTACCCGCAGATGGACCTGCAAGGGAGCTTCCAAGAGGACAGGAGGAGGCAGGGAGGCATCTGCTCTCCGTGCATCTTCAGCACCATTCAGGATGGGCCCAGAATAGCTAAACTTTCGGTAGGGGCTGATGTTTAATGTGTAGCATATGTTGCCATTTCGATGTGAATCCCAAAATAGTTGGTGTTTTGTTTTGTAATTTTAATGCACTGGTTTTTGGAGTCCTGTGAAATGTCTACTCTCCTGTTCGGGGAGGGAACATGCTGCACATGTGCACCCTGACATACCATTTCCAACATGTTATTCACCTGCAAATCAACCAGAGTAGATAATCAGTTGCTGTAAATATTACCTATACGGAGCACATATTAAACACACACAGATTCACTAGGGGTGGATCTGTGCACAGTGAGAAGGGAAAGCTGCAGGAAAATCCAACTGAACGGTGCACAAGGGGAGGGTGTGCTGCCCCTGAGCATTACTGGCCTGCACGTGTCTCTCGACATGGAGGTTAAAAGCCAGCGGGACCAGGGAGCAGCCGGGCAGCCTGCAGGCAGGGCAGCCTGCCAGCGAGGCACTGAGCAGCTCTGCAGCTGCACAAGCGTGGCCCATGCATCCACTGCTCCCCAAACCCAGGGCAGGAGCAGAGGCACCCCCATCCCATGCACCCATCTAACCTGCACAGGCAAACCTGCACCCCCGGGGCTGGTCTAGCTGCTTCCAGGAGTCTCCCAATGGCAGAGAGGGGAAGCACCATGAGTCCCCTGCGTTGGCAGGTGGCAGTGCCCAGCTCAATCTGCTGGGTTAGAAACACGGGATGATTTGGGTTCAGCCCTCAACAGAGATGTGAGCCACGTTCCCCACTCCGGTATCGCCACTGCATCATGCTGTCTTGCGGCCAGAACCTATCAGAGAAAGCAAAACTTGCAGGAGAGAGGGGCCAGGGCAGCCCTGGGCAAAGCAGGACCCCGAGCCCTGGCTGCCCTGAAACGCCCTCCTGCACAAACCCTCCCCCTAACCGCATTCATCCTGCTTCACCCTCGCTGACATCCCATCTCAGGACACAGTGCTGTCCAGGGCCAGTCCTCAGGGATATTTTCTTAGGAATGAGCTTTTTTGACATTTTCCTCTTATTAACCTCATGGTCCTTGGGTTCCCCCTAACTTCAGAGCCTTAGCAGGGGTTTGCCACTGCAAGGCCAGGCAAAACCACCTTTCTGCATCACGCTGTCTCTTTTCATTATGTGCCCGTAAGCTAAATGCAGACCCAATCCCTTGCATTCAAGGGAGGGAAGAGTTCTGCGTAGCATCAACTCTTATTAGGCTAATTTTATCTGCTCTCAGTGCCTTTCTGAGCTGGAGTCAATGTCCTCTGAGATTATCCAGCTGACTTGTCTTAGTAGTTTTACCCTGCTTTTACCTCTTCCCTTCCCGACTGCCTCCCAGCTGCAGGAGGATGACAACATCACTTCTCAAGACTTTCCAGGCAGCCAGGAGCAAAGCCCGATGTTTATTCTGCAGGAGCACCTTACCCTATGGCAGCTTGGACAAGCAGCAAGTGTCAGCCTGGGAGCTGCACTCAGGCTGGGTACCGCTGCCTCCCGCACACCCAGCTCTTCAGACTCCAGAGATGTCCAGAAACAGAGTTAACATCAGCATTTAGGGCCTGGCCATGTTGCCATGGAAATTGATAGACTTTCTGCTCACATTTTGGTGGGAGGAGGCATTTCAGGAGTCACCACTAGCTTCCAGAGTTAACACACATGAAGCCAAGCGAGGGCAGAAAGCAGCCGAGCTTTATGGAGGCAAGGGGAGGACTGCTCCTACCCCACGCTCCGAGAATTTGGAGTTAGATGCAAGCAGAGGGAAAAGGCCACTGATAACCGGCAGCATCAAGATGCTGCACAGCGAGCTCCAGGGATTCATGAAATAACATCTTGGTTTTGCAGAATTAAAGAGCAATTTGGCTGCATTAAGAGAGCATTATAGCTGCTCCTCTCCCACATACACATCAGGCTAACGACATCCTGTCAAAAGCAATCTTACCAAAGCCCCCATTCGGCGCTGATACTTAGCGCAGTAAATGTACCTGTCACAGCCCTGCAATGGCTGGCGGAGCTCTGTCCTGGCTGCTGCTCCTCCCAGCTGCTGCCGGCACGACTGGGAGTTGTCCTGCCTGTCCCTGGATCACGAGGCTCAACCAGCCTTGGTGAGCTGTGGGGGAATCGGCCGCCAGGGCTGCCAGGGCATCTTCCTGGCCCCATCCACAAATCCCAATATCATGCCAACATTGTGAAAAACAACACAAATGAAAGAGCAAAATGAGAGGCTCTGGAGCCATGCAAGGAGAAGGGCAAATCCATACCTACTATGGGGTCAGGCTGCTGCAGGGGGCAAACAGCCCCAGCTTCCCTGAACTGGGCAGGGCTGCTCATGTTTGCACCACAGAGACAAACCCGCTCTCTGCAAAAAAACCCCATGGACGCACCTGCAGGAGGTACCTGAGGGAGCAATCCTGCCGGCTGGGGAGGCAGTGGGGTGATGTGCTGAGCCCTTCCCCGGGGCAGGCAGCTCTGAGCTCTTTGTGGCTGCCAGCTGGCACGAAGCTACAGGAGCAGCCGGCAACGAGGAAGCCCCGCAGTGCCCCGGCAAGCGGCTACACCAGCACCTGCGGGTTAGCAGCAAAGAAATTGAGGCCACAGCTGAGACAAGCAGACTCCAGCCCAGAGAGCAGCTTTACTGGCAGCGTTGAGGAAGGCAAGCCAGCCTGCAGGATCCCTCTCCTCTCAGATCTGCGGGCTATTTAGCCGTCTGACCTGATGTCACCCAACCCAAAGCGACGCAGGACAAATTTCCATTCCACTGTGGGGAAGCCCAAGCATTTTCCATCTCTGTAGTGAACCAAGGAAAACAAAACTGCAGAGCAAGGGATAACCACCAGCCAAAAAAAGGGGAAATGGAGGGAGAGGTGGATAGGTACAGGGTCATGGTTCAAAATAGAAACGTTAAAATTATACCCATCTAAGAGGGGGCACCTCCCAGGTCATTAAGCAGCCAGAGGAGTCACTAGATGGCCCTGCTAGTCCTGTTCATCTGATCACAGCGATGGATATTAAGAAATTCTAGTTTAGCTACTCTGCAGGCTTTTGGGGACTGTGAAATCTGCTCCGTGAAAAAAGATCTGCTCTGTGAAATCCTCCTCCTGGGAGGAAGAGCCTCCCGAGGAGACCGTGGCAGCCGGGAGGTACCTTGGCCAGGCACGTGGAGGGGACTCCCCAGGACACATGGCACCTCCGGGCCTCGCCAAGCAGATGAAGGGTCCTTCCCAGTCCTGCCATGACCTGAGCGTCCCCTTCCCTCCCTGAGACCAGCTCCACTTGCCAGAGACACTGCAAGTCTCTGCCTCAGCATAATCATGTTGACAGTGATGGGTGTAAGAGCCAGGGAACCATATTAATGAACATCGTGTTGCTGGATAATCATGACATTAGCATTATTGGATTAGAACATTTGCATAATTTGGGCATGAGCTGCTACCTGCACCGAGACATATGTTTACATGAATTTACACCATTTGCATCCCAATGAAGCTCATCTGACTGCATCCTCAGCAGCTTTCTGGGTGACCAGTCACGGCCATTGGCAGCTCAACCCCAGGGACCATCTCCTGCTGTCAGGCACAATCGCGGGCCACTCAGATGCCAACAAAACAGGAACATTTTTCTTCCTCAGGATCTTACTCACACAGGTTACACCTCAGCTGGGATAGGCATGCCCCTTGCAAGGGTCAGGAGCAACACACCTCAGTGCTGGGGTCACCCAGGCTAAAACTATCCCCTTCCCAGTCCCCGTGGACTTTTGCCACCACTCAAGAGCCCAGCTCCTGGGTCCCAGGATAATGGGCAGTTAAGTCCATCCTACTCATAGCTGTGAAAAGAGCTCAATAAAACACTCCCAGCAGGCTGCAAAGCTAGGAATTAAAGAGGCCAATAAAGAGAACGCAAAATGAACTCTTTTCTCTCTCTTTTTTTAACAGATCACATGATTTTTGATTCAATTACTTGATTTTACAGGAAGGGGGAGAGATATTCAACTACTTGATTCTTGATTTCTTAACACAGAAATACAGACTCTGCAACTGTGGACCACAGAAAGGCAAAAAAACCCTTCAAAGCCACATTGCAACAATTTGGTGGCAACATCAGATTTATATAGCTATAAGAAATAAGCAGTTTCCCCTCCTGGCCTCCTCAGCAGAACCTGCTCCAGCATTGAAGTAGTGCAGTAATATACAGAGTCCCGCAGCCCACCCACAAAATTACAGGGCGAGAGGCGTTCAGCGGGCAGCGGAGCAGCTGCCTGACTATATGCCCCTAAGTGCTTTTCTAATGTAGAGCTGCACAGGGAGTTACCGAGTCCCTTCTCAGGCCCAGTAATTACGAGTCGGGAAGGACCAGGAGGTGCACGCTAACTCCCCGGGTATCTCCAGCCCCAGAAATTGCCACTGTGCTCCTTCCAAACGCTGACATGAAAAGAGACAAAAGGACCGGCCCACTGGTGTCCAAACCATTTCCATCAAGACTCGGAGTAACCACAAGCCTTGTCACCCCTGAAAGCTTTGCAAATTACAGTGACTTATCTCCAAGCGCTGGCCTGCAAGATGCAAAGAGCTAAACCCCAAGTGCCCTTGAGATTAAACATGCCTGAACCAATCAACAGCAATGAGAGCAGCAAATCCTGCAGGGAGCTCGGTGGGAAGTTTGCTGGGATGCAGTGAGCTGGAGCAGCCCTCTCTCCCCTTCGCTGGTGCAGGTAACAATGCTGCCACGTAAATAAAAGCACTGCTTAAATGAGATCATCTGGTATTTTGGGGGTCTGTTCACCCAAACCAACCCACAACCGCTTGGTTTCTTGCCACTTCCTGCAGTTAAAGAAACTGGAAGGAAGAAGCACTAAGCCACCGCTCACTTGGAGGCATCTGACCCCAGGGGACCCCCACTCTCAGCCTTGCTGTGCCCAGACGAGCCCCTGTCCTGTTTTGCAGCTAGATTGGCCATGTGCTCACCCGCCAGGACGGCATGGCATCTCCCCAGCAAAGCAGAGACCAGCCCTGTCGCCACGGCACAGAGGAAGGCGAGGAAGGAGGCCTGTCCCTGCCCTGCACGGCTCCCACGCACCACCTCTGCCACCCCCCTCATACAGCTTCAAAGCCTGGCATTTAGCATATCTCTGCTTTAACTCAAGTTATTAAATAGGGACATTTTAACTTGTAAAAACTATGTCAAGACCCTTGGCTGGAAGGTAGCTGAGAAGCTCCCATTGGCTCTGGTAAACTTTTATCCTTTATTTTAAGTAGAGTGCATTGTATTTCACTACAAAGAGGTGCTCAGTTCCCGTATCTGGAACCTTTTGGACTCACAAAGTGCATGAGAAATAGAAACAAACCTGGCAGAGGGGTCAGAGGGACTCCATTGCAATGGGAGGGAGAGAACCAGAACTTCTGGCTGAAAAAATCCTGCTTGGAGGAAGAACACGTTTGCGCATGATTGTGTCATTAGGTGCCAATGCCAACTGCTAATGCCTAATGACTCCGTGTCACAAGCAATGAAGGTGGGAGCCCAACATGATGGCAACAGGAGAAGGGAACGTGCCGGTGCATTGCTGCCAGGATATGGGCCCAGGCAGGGGAAGAGCACTTAAATTATTTATGACTACGTAGATGGGACGCTGAATCGAGGCTGCTCGAGTGTTTGATCAGCCCAGGGCTGTCAGTGTGGCTCACAGCTGGAGACACCAGATAACAGGAGAAAATTAAACCCCTTTTCCTCCCTCCCCTTGCCTCTCCAGTGGGCCTCTCTCAGAAAAGAGAAAGGAGAGAGGAAAGAAAGCCCAATAAATTAGGTCCACTGCTGTACAGCCTCCAGCCCTGTGCCTCCTCCTGCCTTCACTGGGGATGCTGAACTTTCAGCAAGGGCTGTCAGGCAGAGCCTGGGGGATGCGGAGAGGAAGGTTCAGGGACGCAGCCCCTGGCACAGGAAGGGAAAGAGCCCAGGGAGCAAGGCAACTGTGATTTCCAGCTAGGGAGGAGCAAGCCCAGCCCAGCCCAGCTCTAACCTTTGCCCTGATATTCCCAGACAAGCCCTGCACAGAGCCGAAGCCGGGAGCAGGCAGCTGCGCTCTCATGGCTGCAGCCCGGGCGGAGGAGCAGGACCAGCCCCATGCACAGCTCTGGCTGTCCTTGCGTGGTGGTTTGCAGCCCCTGCCCAAGGTGGGGCTGAGCTCCCTTGGGCATCCCTGCCCCGCTGCAGGGTGGCTGAGCTTCCACAGGCTGCTCCCCCACTGAACAAAACCGTTTTCTCTGCCTTTCCCACACGCTGGTGTCTCACCCACCTCCTAAATACATCAGTGTGGGACTGAGCCCGTGCTGCAAAAATCTGATTCCTGTACGCTTGCCTCTCCACAGAGGCAACCAAACGGGCTGCATCTGATTTCTTCCCTTCCTTTCCAGTCCTTTCACCCTCCTTTCCCTATCTTTGAGGAACAGATGCACCCATTCATAACCATGCAAAAGAAAGTGCATATTTGCCTTTCCGACTGCAGTGCAGCTGGTAAAGCACAGGAGGGAAAATTATGTTTTGTATGAATACACAAATTATCTGCACTGATCTTATTACACTTGAATGGCAAACCAACAGAAAAAGAAAACATGAAAGAGAAAGGCATTGTTTGGGCTGTGCCAATGTAGCATCATTATTGTTTATCCTCTCCAACCACTCCATCATCCTAATCCCACCGTCTCCCACAGTGACAGGTCAGTAACAGTGATCTGCTAAATAGCATGATACAGAGGCTGCCAGAATGAATACAGGCAGGATGCAAACCCAGCGAGGCAATGCCTGGGAGACGGCAGCACCTCTGGACATCTCGCCTGCAATTCCCAGGCAGGTCCAGGCCAAGCATTAAATAACTCACAAACATTATCAGCGTTAAAAAGATTCATGTTACAGCGGTACCAATTAGCGTCAGAGTGCTGGAATACACAGGGGTGATACATAAACAAAGGCTCGGTAACTCCCTAACCCAAATCCTCGCAGAGATATTCTTATTCATCAAACGAATAAATCCCCAAAGCTCACAGCAGAGCTGTGCAAGAGGGGACACAAGGCAGAAGGTTCCTCCGTGCCCTGAGGATCGTCCCTTACACAGGACCGACGCGTGTGGCTCTGTGCAGGCCCAGCACCTCACGCTGGGGGTCCCGGCTCACCGAGGCAGCACTGGAAGCAGTGCAGAGAAGCGTGAGCACCTCACTGCAACCCGATGTGGGGCAGCCCTCGCGTTCAGCCCCTCGGAGAAGGGTTGGGTTTGTATCCCGGCCATGTGGTCGAGTCCTCTGCAGGGAACAGGGCTTGTCCTCCCTCCCCAGTCTTCCTCCAGTGCAGCAGGGAGAAGAGTCCTTTTAAAATTTCCATGTGGCGAGTGACCTCTGTACCCCGGGAAGGCAGGAACCAAAAAACGTGATTAAACACATTAACTCCACCACACAATACTTTGTTGAAATAGCTTTGCAATCCCTTAGGCCTTAGATGCAAAGACGTCCATGACCACAGAGGGCTCAGGCAGGACGGTGCGGGCAGCTCCTCCCTGGTGCAGTGGCATCCGATTAGCCCAGGTGACAGCAGCTAATTCCTCATGCTACAGACAACACAGCAATTCCAGCAAGTACAGAAAAACAATCACAAGGTGGAAATTCAAACAGAACACAAGTCACCTGCTATCAATACAGGGAAAATTTGGCAAGTTTCCTACTTAGCACTTACTACATCAAGCTGCTCAATGATGCTAATTAAACAGGTACCTCCCAGACATAGCCAGAAAGATTTATATTCCTAATTTGCGTTTCTCAGTTTATTTTTCTGTCCTCCAAGGCACCATTTTAATGGCCATGGCATGATTGCTTGGAGGAGTTTAATTTTGCATGAGTGTCATTTGAAGATGAAGGTCTGTCCCGTTAGTGGCTTGATGATTGCTCACCCAGGGCCCAGATCCTGCCCCTTGCTCTCCCACAGAGGGGCTCAGCTGTTCATCGAGATTTTCTTGGTCTCTTGAGCTTGGCTTCACCAGCAGAAAAATACATAATGTTGGGCTCAGCTGCTCTCAGTGATCCAGCTGTGGTCCCCATCCAGGGGCTGGGTATGTATCAGTCTGGGGACTCCTTTGGGGGTGAATGAGCCTCACAAATACCCAGCGCAGAGCCAGCACCAGCAGCTGAGCTGGGGGACGCTGTGCAGGGTTGGTACTATAAAGCAGCACAGCCCTGCAAAGCAAGGACCAGTGTTGGAGATGTGAGCTCCCCTCCCAGCTCCCAAATCCAGCCCCAAAAACCGAGCCCAGAAGGTAGCTGCTCCAGGGTAACTCCCAGACGTGAGGGGTTGCTCCAATGGGATGGGACAGGACAGCCGGAGCAGAGGTGTATAATTGCAAATAATTAAAAGCATCCACAGTCCTACGATAATTACTCAGAGCTACCTCTGAAAGCAGAAGCCAGTCACGCTCAGGAAGGGGAAGTTGTCTCTGCCAGCACCCCTTGCCCAGATGGCCCTGATAAGGCCCTGATTAGCAGCAAGTTTCCAGCCCCAGATAATAACTGCTTACAGTGATTAGGCTGGTAGAAATGTTGATGAGAAAGGGAGGTGGTGACGCCTGTTCGCTGCATTTGGTCAACTAGAGTAACAGGGAAGCTCCTGGGAGAAAATGGCATATAGCTGGGGGCTGAGAGAGGGCTCAGAGCGTAACAGTTGCTGTTAAGCTGATACAGTCCACAACAAAAATACTTCAAAACCACAATCCATCCTTCTTGGCAAAATATGAATACATCATGTAGAGCCACTCATTCCAGACAGGGAAAACAAGCAATAACCCCTCCAAGATTTTACAAACAGCTTCCAGTGCCAGACAGAAATCAGTGGAAGGAAAAAGAAGCGCAATGGATGCCATCAAACAAATACACAGAATCTCTGTGAAGCATGGAGGTGAATGTGTACAGCCCTCCACCTCGAGGGGATTTGAATTCATCCCTCAAAGGTGCAGCTCCCAGGCACTAACCAGACCAGCACCCTTGGGTGCCGCACAGACATCTCCAGGGCGCAGGCCAGCAGCAGCGTGCTACACCAGCCGTGGGGCTGGGCTGGCTCTTTTCATGTTTTGCTATGAAGATAACAAGAAGAAATATTTCTGCAGGGAGAGAGGCGCAGGGCAGGGGTGTACGAGGATGTGCGTGGCTGGCTGCGTGCGCTGCCGCACATCACTGGCAGGCAGCACGCATCGTGTTCCCGTCTCTGCACTGCCATGGAGCTACACGGCAAGATCCTCATCTCACGCCTCTCAAGCATCGCAGGTATTTCTAGTGCTACCTGAATATACTGCTAATAAGAGGCAATGGTCAGGAAGGAATCTGAATGAGCAGCTCAAGACAAAAGTTTCCCACAAGATGCTTACCCGTCAGCTCCCATCTTGTACCTGCTGAAAGTCTCCTTATTTGATTGCAGCATCGGCCCTTCAAAAAAACTTCCCTGAACTCTCCTTCAATCATACCCACCTGCGGAAACAAGGCGTTGTAGTCAGCAGAGCAGTCTCCATCGTGGAGAGGAACAAAGTGATGGGAGCAGTAGCAGGAAGAAATGGGAGAGGTGGGTTGTGAGACATCGCTGCCACCAGCCCTCTTCCCTGGAAGGAAACATCTTCTGGGAGGGGTGGGGAGGAGGAGAGAAGAGCAACTGCTGCTAACTTTTATTTTAGAAATAAACTTCAGCCATCTGCAGAGATCATCTGCCACTTCGTGTCTCTGTCCAAGCACTCCAGCTGATAGTCCAGGGCCTTCGCTGTCCGACTCAGTAATGGCCAGAAACACATTGTCTAAACACCAGCTGGTAGCCCATTTGCTTGCCACAGAGGTTCCCACAGAGAAAGCATCCCCCTTCCCCTCATACTATAGCTGTAAAAAGCAAACATGGAAACTTGGCAATTCATGACCAGTGTTTTTGATTCAGAGAGAAACCCAGTCAACTTTCCCATATATTGGATGTTGTCATGGCAAGCAGAGGGGGGAAGGAACAACGTAAGAGGTGGTTAGTCCTTGACACGCTCCATCCTTGGACTAATGGCAGCTCCCCAGCAAAACAATCCCAACAGCAATTATCGAGGCGCTTTTAAAATGGGAAAAGCAAAAACAGATTAAAAAGCCATTTGAAACCTTGAAGCTGAATGCCGAGTGGAAGGGAACACAGAGCAGCCAGGGCTGCACATGCTCGGCAAACAATGCGGAGACGCTTCTCTGTAGGCAAAGCTAAATGGACCCCGATTGTCAAACCAGAGCGAGTGACGAGCCTTGGGAGGCCATGGAGACAGCACTTGACAGAATGACAATTGGTGTTGCTTTATGCTTAGTGGTTACAACATGGAAAACCTTCCACAGAGGGGCTGAGAGGCAGACCTGTGCCCCCTGCCATTGCCAGCACAAGGCACCAAAGAGGGGCAAGACAAAAGATGACTCTCAAGTGCAGAATTCAATTACGCTCCAACCATGTGAATCACCATTCCACTGGCTGGATTATTTTCTTTCCTCGCTGGAGCCAGCCCAAGGATTTGGAGAGTATCCACAACCTGGGAATGGAAAAAAACTTTTTACTGTTTCAAGAATGGCAAGCAGTTGTTACTGAGCCAAAGCTTTATTGTTTCCAGTAGTAAAACACTACATAAAAGTTGTAAGGGATGGAGACGAGAACAACAAAATAATAAAAGAAACACAAACGACCAGAGCAGACTGAGCACTATTCACTGAGCCCTTCTTGCCCACCTTAAGCCAATGAAAAAGGCAGTCAACTGGTACAGGTTTCGGATATTCCAACCAAAGCTATGAAACACAACCAAGAGAGATGCAACAAAGAGAACAGTGGTCTTTAATAGAAAATATGTGCACAGAGCTGTGGATGTTCCTCTATCACATTCATATGTGGGAGATTACATTCTCTTGGGCTAGATCCTTCCCTCAACCCAAGAGGAGTCTTTCCATAGACGACCGAATGGTTCTGGTTCAAACTTAGGTGGAATTACTCCATGGAGGTAAAATATAGAGGTAAGAAAGAAAGGTTTCCAGTCTCACTGGTACAAGAGCAGTCCCAAATTTATCTCTGAGCGTGTTTTATAAAACCTAGTCTCAGTTAAAAATCAAACTCATGCCTCAAAGCAGCACAGTAAGCTAGCAAGGATCACCAGGTTCCTGTGCACAGCTGGCAACCCACAGTGTGGTAAATGGCCCTAAGAAGCAAGGGTGGAGGTGAAAACACGGCTGACCTGCCTGCTGCCCAGGAATGAAGCACAAAAAAACACGAGAAGAGTTAGAAATTATATGCTCAATTTTAAAAATTCTTTCCAACTCAGTGTAGAGTTTTTGATGAGAAAGTAACAGGTTTAAAGAAAATGGAGTCAATTTTTAAGTGTCTTTTTCCTTCTCCTTCTTCTGTAGAATTAACTTAGGCTGGCAGGCCAGGCTGTCTGAGGTGCTGCGGTAATGAGAGCACGAGCAAGACAGCCTCAGTAGGACTGTCAAAAGCTCCAAGGCAAGACAGGACTTTTTTGGTGGCAAAACACTTCTGAAATTGAAGATCCTACAGCCCTTAGAAGAAACAGCATGACTTCAGCTCTGAAATCATATTGGCATTTCAGCAAAAGCTGACTTTTGGATTTACTTTTTCAGAAACAGCTAATCATTTTGGCATTAATCCTTTCAGAGATGCAGTTGGTTGAGTCTCAATGGTCAGGTTTAAACAACACAGACCAGGACATAAAGCATCCCTCAGTGGAGAACAACCTCATCCCTTGCTCTCTTCAACACCGATGTTGTGAAGCCCCCATTCAGTGGTTTCTCTTTATGTCACCTCAAAGAGCCCGCATCATCCAAAGGTTTTGTTTTCGTTTTTAAAAGGGCAGAAACAGATCATGGAGGAAGATCTGGAAGGATTTTCCCAGCGACTTGCCATAGTGCATTAGCTGGAACAGCAGTAAGGGAATGGTCCTCTGTTGGACCATGTTCATTTAGAAAGAAAGTCAAGGATTGATTTCCGATCTCCTGTTAGAGTGTTCCAGCACCCAATCTCATTTATCTTCATACTGCAGCCATTTGTAAGAGCATATACTATAGGCGCACAAAGCGCTCAGCAGCAAAGAACAGAACAAAAGAGTAATAACCAAGGGAAAAGGCTGACATTAACAGGCACAAATTGCCTTTAAATCCATGATTTCAGAGGGAACTTTTTGGAATCCTTTGTTTCTTCAGCAAAAGACAGGTCAGATCCAAAGCATTTAATAAAAATCCACAGACTCCTACTTGCCTAGTGTGGGTTTTGTTCAACCCTTCAATGATCTAATTGCTCTAGAGATGTCATGTAATTTGATTTTTCTTATCTGTCAGGCCTTGGAGGGAAATTGTCCATCCCAGAGAATACGGAGGACCAGGGCATGGAGCTTTCTACAACCTGACTCATGACAATACCATCACAGTCAGCCAGATGCTCAAGACTTGCAGGAAAAAGGTAAAACAAAGGTCCCTGCTCATGCAAGAGATGACAAGGTGTGCATGTGGGAAGAGAATCTACAGAGCTTAACAAGATAAAGTAATTGGAAAGCTTTTATCCAATTTGGGTACGCAAAGGCAGCCAGCTGGGCCGTGGGGTAGTGGGCGTTCTCCCACCAGGAGCTGCAGCACACACACACTGCCCATGACCACACTGCCAAAGCATCACCCTCACCACGGGACACACAGGCCAGTGCACAGCCAGGAGGACCAAAAAATTCATAGCAAACTTCTTTGAGTGTGTCTTTACTAACTGAAGTGTCTCCTTGAGCAGACAACCCTATCAAAGAGACCTCAGTGGAAGTGAACGGGAGCACAACTTCACCAGCTGATTCAGGATGCCCCCACCAAACTCATACCAACTCAAACCAGAACAACGATGACAAGAAACACATGGGGTGACACCCTGGGCCCATGGGAGTCAAGTGCAAATCAGAGCTCTGGTCTCACCCTTGTGATCCACAGAGGGAAATTCACCCCTGGGCTGAGAAGCAGTAGAAGGGTTGCAGTCTCCTCGCACCCTGTTTCAGGGACATAGGAGTGAATTTCCCTTTCTCCTGAAGACTGCAAAGCCAGGACTGCAAAGCCAGGAGCTGAACCCAGGGCTGGTCTTGGCAAGCCAGGAACAGTGGAGGCAGCAGACATTTCTGCAGCTCCAGTGAGCACTCTGCATGCCCCTTTCAACAAACACGGGTCTGGACCCCACGGCAGCACCGCACAGCACGGCACTCCTCTCCGAGCAGCACCCCAAAGTGCGTGTCAGACAGCAGAAGGGGAAACCAGACCAAACCAAACCAGTGAGGCAGGGAGGACAGGCAGGCATCTTTCCAGGTGCCATCATGTTGCTAATGCCTGTGCAAGAACTGGCATCATAAAGTCACCACCGGCAGCGGTTATTGTCTGGAGTGAAGTCTACAGGAGTGGGCAAGGGGCGAAAGTTGGATCCAGGCAAAGCAGCTCCATCTTCACCTTCATCAGCATCGCGTTCTGGTGTGGACGCACCGTTTGCCTTCAAAATATACAAAGACAAAAGTTTTCTTTGGAAAGAAGTGAAGGGGAGAGACTTGACAAAGTTAATTTACCTTGCTTTTACATGCTCAGTGCCATTTTAAGAGCTTCCTAAAAATAATAATGAAGAGAACGTCTGTGCATCATTACTCCACACTCTGTCAGCAGTCAGGGCCCATTAAACTTTATTAAAGAAAGAAAAGACAGGGGAAAGAAATGGGGAAAGAAGGAGAAAGAAGGAGTTGTACTGCTAGAACTGGTCCTCTGATACATGCATCCCTCAAAGGGCCAAGTCAGACAGAAAGCCAAGTCTCAGCTCTCAGAGGTTTCCAAACCGGGTGACAGCATCCATGTGCCACAGAGCAGGTCCTCCACGTGACCCTCCTGCCCTCCGTGTGCCTGGGCTGCGGACAGGAGCCACAGCAGGACGTAGCCCTCGCCTGTGGCTGGGCGCAGGACAGCAATGCTCTGCTGCAGAAGGCACTCTGGCTCACGGGCACGAACGTGAGCTAATCACTTCAGCCACCCCTGGCAAAACTCAGGGTCTGCTGGGACACACTGCTTCCAGCATACGGGGTGAAATGCAGGGCTGACAATGAGGGGAGCTCCAAGGCAGCAGTGGGTCACTACTAACTTCTCCTCCCCTTCTCTGAACTGAAGGGGGCACAAATTACTTTGACTGCTGGAGACAGGAGAGGGGATGTTTCCAGTCACTGCCATTCAAGGCATGGGTAGTGCTGCAAATTCCTCCCACCAGCTAGTGGCTGACATCCCAGTTGAAAGATAACCTCCCAAGCCATAAAACCTCTCAACGTGTTTACAAAGACTCCAAAATCCAGACTTTTAACTTCTATATTACTGACTTCCGATGCTCTTTCCTTTATGCTTTGTTTTGAAAGATTACGTCAACGATTGCTCTCAGTGCTTTGTGCAAAATGCTGAATAGAAAGTTGGAAGCACAAGGAGTAAACGTATTGCAAAGGGCAGCAAATAAGTCTAAGGACATGGGGGCAGGAGGCCAGACAGGCTGTTTGAGCAAAGACCAAAGCACAGACCTCTGCAATGTGAAAGAAGGCGCAAAAATAGGAGCTTCATCTTCAGCAGCAGACTTGTTTCCAGATATATTGAGTGAAAGAGGCAAGAGAATGAGTCTTTGTCATTCCTCTATTTTCAGGGAAAAAGTCTTCAATTTAAAACTCCATAAAGAATTACAGAAATAGTGAAAGTAATTTATTTTTTAGGTACTCGAGCCTTTATTCACTTAACTTCAAGGCGGACTTAAAGGAGCTGAAAATGTTTTGGTTCTACCACTTGAGGACGAAAATATTTTAATTCCTTAAAACATGCAAAGGGGCATATGCTCCTTATGAGGTTCGTATTTACAAACGCATTGTATCTAGAATGCAAACCTTGAATCATTTCCTAATGCTGTCACTACCCGAAGACATGTTTTATTTATAAATACAGCAGGACCATTCGGTGCTCTGCAGTACCAATACAAGGAGGCAGAGACAGCTCAAAGCTTCTCAGCCATGAAGGCACAATTCAATTTTTTCACTTTGTGGAAGAGGGACAACTCATCCTCCTTGGCAGCAGGAAAACTCAATCCCGTGGCAGCGGCAGCAAGCTTTGAGCAAAGGGTGGCCAACAGCGGTGCCCAAAGATTGATGAGGCAGCCGGTGCAGAAGGTAGAGGCTTGGAGGGGAGAGGCTGGGTGTGGGTGAGGGTCTCTCCTCCACATCTGATGCCCCCTTCCTTCCTATCCCTGTGCCCTCAGTGCAAGCAGAGGCCGAAGGCAGAGGAAGAGCCGTGGTTGCGAGCACAGCTCCCTTGCGCAGTTGCCCACCTATTTCACCCCGCTGCAAAGCCAGCCCTGGAAGGCTATGCTGTTTGGCTGTAGCTCACATGGACAAGGGAACGAGCGGTCTGAAAACATTTAAGCAATTTGTTTACCAAGCACAGGAAAACAAAAGCCACCTCCCCAAAGACTACCATGAAGAAAGTCATTAAAGAAATTACTATCCCATTCGGAGCCTAATTACTGTTAGGACAATTTTTTTTCCTACATGGAATGGAGTAGTTAGACCCACTGAAGCAAAATGTTACCTCCTCATCATCCCTGAGGGAGCAAAACAGACATCTGAGAAACAGAAGGGAAGAAAAAAAGAAGTTAATGCTTTAACTTCAAAGATGCCCTGAGAATTTCCTGCCACGAAAATAATGCAGAATGGCTCTGCCTGTCTCATGTATTAACAGCTTGCATATTTATGAGAAAAAGTTGATGCCTACCCCAGCCAGGGAGGCACTGAGCCACAGCGAGAGTGACAGCACCTCATTTCTAAACCCAGTCAATTCCCGAAAGACAGGGCATAAATCTCCCCAAATTAAGAGAGCTGGAAGCAGCATTTCCTGCCCATCTCTCTCAGCTCCTGGCCCTTTTCTTAGCTCTGCTCAGCCTCTCCCAGCATGACAGCTACAAAGCAAGCAGCCAAAGGCAGGTATCCAGAAGCTACAGCTTCAGTACCCTGGGAGAAGGGTCCAGGCTGGACCTGCTGACCTCTGGAGGTCCTTCCAGCCGGTCTCACCCTGCCATTGCAAGCCACGACTTTTCTTATACCCCACCAGGTGCTGCCATCATCATCTCAGCTCCCAGACTCAGCAACACCACTGTTTAACGTGGCTCTGTTTAACTGCCAGCTGCTGTACCGCTCTTTAAGTATTAATGATTTAGACAACACATTGGCAAACAAGCAGAGATGGGGAGACTGTGATTTGCACTCAGACGTATGCTACTCATTCATTAGGTTATCTTGTGGCTGTTTCTCAAACCTCCTCTTTTAAGCACAAATTAGAGCCTTCTCCAGCCCCACAGCCCATGCCAAGCTCACTCACCGTTCCCCACGAGCAAGCTGTCCAGGTGACCCACAGAATACCAAACAGGACTGGCCCCTTCCTCAGAAGACACTGAGGGCCACACTAACTGGGACCCACCAAAGCAGAACTAGCTACTGATCTGAGGAGAGATGCCTTTTGCTCTTAATTTACCCCCTGCAGCAGCCAGGTCCAAGCTCAAAGATGTGATCTCTGTTAAAAGCTCTCCATGGGGTAATGAAAGCCACTGTAAGATATTGATGATTTCTTTGTTTAATTCTGTTTAATATTCCCTTTCTTTAATAAAAATGTCCTAATTAACAATAGGGAGGATTTTGCTCTTTTTTAACTGAGGCACCTCTTAACATATCAGCTGTACAGCCAGAACAAGGTAAGTCACCTCCCCAGCTGGGGGCAAGTAAGGGGAAAAAGAAAGATTGTGCTTCTTTCCTGTGTGCAAATTTCATTCTCTTTAGGATAAAACATTCTCCAGGAAACCCAGTGCACGATCTTCTTCTTAACAGCTATCACGTCAGAGCGGGCACCTCCAGGAACCGGAGCTTCCGAAGAAGAAACACCAGACCCTCAGAAAACGATGCTTTTGAAAGCATCTGAAAGCAGGTGGTAGGAAAAAAAAAATACCGGCAGCTTCTCAACTCACCACTCTCTTCTGCAACTTTGGCTCACGGGCTGAAGTTGCCTAAATCCCAATGCAGCTCTGACAATGAGTCATTTTATGACAAACCCCAGGCTTCATTATCTGCCTCACCAAACCCCAGCCGGAGCTGGAGCAACACACTGGAAACCTACAAACTCTTCTTAATAGCTCCTTGTTTTCCCTTGGCCGCATGACCATGCTGTTGTCTTGGCCTTCAGGCTTAAAGAGCTAAGGACTATGAGAGCAGCTGCATTTGCAGTACCACTCCCTAATTCCCTGTTCTGGCTGTGGCCTGGGATTTAAGGATGCTAAAGTGTTCTGCAAAGTCGCACTTGAGAGCGGAATTAGAGCAGAGGTGAGAAAAAGAAGTGAAAATAAAGTCACCGGTAGAACAACACCTGAGGTGCTAATATGAAGCAAAAATTGCTCCCAACACAGTGTTACAAAGTTGCAGAGCCTTTCAGAAAACCTATAGCAAAATCTCCCTTTAATGTTCTCAGCCTGCAACTGAGCATCAGCAATTTAAATGAGAAAGGATCTTTGTCCCTTGCTCTGCTTTTGGGTCAGAGCAGAGCACAGCGACTGTCCTACAGGCAGGGAGATGTAGTGAAGAGTTTTGCCAGTCTTGACATACAGCACCCATCGCTGCCGTCACTCTCTAAAGAGACGAACAGCAGGAGCAGCCTCTGATCTAAATAAAGAGGGGGAGAGGCGCTGCCACTCGTCCTGAGGCTCCCACCATTTGCACGCCCCAGACCTCGAGCATCCCGGAGCACGTGAACCCCTCTGCAGAGCGAGAGACTTCCTAGGGGATTACAGGACTGGTCTTGCTCTTCTCTTTATTTTCTGCTCTTGCCAGGCTGCTGGCAAAGCACGGGAGCATTCAGTATTGCGGCCTCCTGGCTGTCTGAGCCGCTCAAACCACCAGCTACGGAGCTGCACAGAACATGAGGCCACGTGAGTCGTATCGCTGCATAATGCTGATTACTAAATTCATACGTAATGGATCTTGATTGCCAATAGTTCGCTGCACAGATCACATCATGGCAGCGTCTCTCCAGCTGGGCATGTTAAGCGCTCTCAGAGTAAACGAACGCCGACCATGCTCACCCCTGCTTCTCTCTCACTGCACGGAGGCAAGGCCACATCCCAAACACATCAGAGGGAAAACAAAGTCCCTCTCCCTCTCCTCCCCACCTTGAAGTGCTGAAGGTGACCCACACTGTGGGGCAGAGCACACAGCCATGGCAAACACAACAGGGGCACACCATGTGCCTCCCACAACACACTCAGGTTCCAGCTTCACCTCCTGGCAGAGACCTTTGGTAAAGTCTCAAATGCTGCCGCACCAGCCCCCACCAGCACCCGCGTTGCAGAAAGGAGTGTGAGGTCTAACACCGGCACAGGACAGGCTCGAAGACAGGCCAGCCACTCGGTAGCCCATCCTGCCGCCTTCTGTGGCCGCAGAGCCATAGCTGTAGTGCCACCTCACTCCCTGCAAGCCCGTAGCAGCTCCCCGGCCCAGGAGGATGCCTGGCTGGTGGCCGGTCCTCTGACGTGACGTGACACAGAGAAGCCTGCCCACTGCCACCCTCCATCACTTCCCAAGCCTGTGCCTGCTGACTGCAACCACCACTGGCTTCATTCCCCCCCCAGCACATGCAAGCAGAAATACTTGCTGCCATCTCCCTGCCTCCCTCCCCCAGCTCTGGGGGCTGTGGAACCCTCCCACCGAAGCGCTCACTGCTGCAAGCACCAGGTCTGAACGAAACAGCTGCTTCTGCAGGAAGACTGGGAAATAAATGACCCCAGACATAATAAAGATCTTTACAGATATTCTCTAGTCAGCCAGCCTGGCTTAACCTTTTCCTTAGCAGAATCCCCTCTGCATCTCAGGGACTATTTTAACTGGGCTCATGAGATTACTATAGTTTCCATTTTTTTAAATATATGTCCACGCTGCCTGTCATTTTTAGCTCTCCCTTGCCTAGCAAGGAGAGATCTCACTGGCAAGTGTTGACCCCTTGTGCCAAGCTTTGCTTCCAATTTTTTTAGTAGGAAAAAGGCATTTTCTGCCTCTGAGATATTGTTTGCACTGTCATGGCCAGGCAGCAGTTAGTTCAAACAGCTGGCAGGAAAGCTCCGAAGTGCTAAGCACTATACAAACACCCCACCCAGGTGTGCACCCATCCAGACTTCAGCATGCCCATGTAGCACCAGCAGAAAAAGCACCCAAGGGGTCACACCCACTATCTACCACCACCGGCTTCAATCCCACAGAACTACCCGCTGCTCTGCTCCGGTAGGCATCAGAGCCAACGCACAACGGCCATCAGCCGTCTCTAATGCCACAGCCAACAGGGGCTTAAAATAAACTGCCCAGTCTGGGGCAGTGCTATAATCCAGAGAGAGGACGGACAGAGCAGAAGCGTCACTTATCTGATTTGCTTTGCGAAAACTAAAGTTAAAGAAAACTGCAAATCCCTGAAACTTGGGAAGGGAGGGAAGAGCAGAGAAACAATTTTATGCTGGCTACTTCTAGCGGGAAGCGTGGGGAGGGGGACTATGACTCCATGTTGCACTAAAGGTTAAACCTGCTCTCTCTAATCCAATTTATGCCTCAACATGCACAGCACAAAACAGGCTCAGGAACAAAAGGAGTGGCAGTTCACAGGGCGGCAGGAACGCTCTGGAGGGAGCAGCGCTAAACGATAACTTAAGGGGTTATTGAATAGATTAGCGGGAACTGCAGAGAGAACACATTTGCATCTCTTTCAGCTGCTCCAGATCAGATGTGATAGCAGCCTCTGCTCTCACAGTCACTTAATTGTTCCAAGGTTGTTGAGGGGGAAAAAGTGTCTTTTTTTTGCACTGCAGAGTTCTGGGAAGAGCCATACTTGGCTTTAAGAGCCATCTAACATTAGGAAAATTTTTATTCAGTCTCATAAAGCTGCTGGACTTCTGCTTTGCTTCAGTAAAAGCTCAATCTGTTCTGCTGCCTCTGCAGGGCAGATAGGAGCTCCGGGCCTTTGCAGGGGGACAGCCCCAGGCTACGGCTGCTCTTGGAGGTGGGTGTAGGCAGCTCCCACCCCAGACAATTACTCATGTTGCAGAATAGATTCTGCACACACAGGGAAGAGGGAAGGAGTGAGCTGTAATGCTCTGAGAGCATCTGCCATGAGAAAAGCTGTAGGGAAAGGTGATCCTGGGCTGCAGCTTTGCCAGGTGTGCCCCTGAGAAAGCTGTGCTTTGAGGGAAGCCAGCCCCAAAAGCATGGATCTGCCCAGAGAGGAGGTTCAGCTTACCAGGGACTCCGCTGCCAACATCGCTGTCGCGGCTGTCTGCCGGCTGGTCGCTCTGGCAGCTCTCCGTGGCGCTGAGGGCAGCCCCCTGCTCGCTGCCCAGGCTGCTGCGGCTCCCTGAGAGGGCGGGGGAGTGGGTGCTCCCCAGCGCCCTGCCCGTGGCCTGGCTGGGTTCCCCGATGGGTGCTGCAGGAACACAACAGAGCGATGTTGCTGTGGGAGGGAGAAGTGGCTGCAGATGCTGGGCTAGGTCCCGAGAGAGCAGCAGCCTCCCCGCTCCCAGCCGGGCACCCTCAGGAGCAGGGTCAAAACCCAGTTCCCATACTCTGCTCCTAAAACGGCACCAGCGATTCCAGTGCTATAAAGTCAGGAGCGAGGAGCTGGCCAGAGATGTGCTGCCAGGTGGCTGGAGCAGCTCCCAACTGCAAGGGCAGACCCTGAAAGGCTGCAGGCAATGGAGCAACCCACCACCAGTTTGACCCACTGATACTATTCCAGTGAGAAAGGACCAGATCCTCACCCAACACAGCTAAAGCCAGTGGGCTGCACCCATGTAGGGCAGGCAAGCGGCCGAGCCAAAACTCACAGTACAAAGGACCAAACGTTCAAGCACTTTACACTTTCCACCTTCCAGCCACAAGGAACAGTAACTCCTCACCCAGTCCTGCTCGGTGCTTTCTGCCTTTTGAACCTTTTGACCCCGCAGGTAAAGGCTTGTCATCCAGGCTGGAAGAACTGAACTCCGAGTCGCTCTCACTGTCGCTAGAAACCACTGCAGAAAAGACTGGGGGGAGGAGAGAGACAGTTATTCACAATGTTCATAACACTTACCAAAGAGGGTGCCAGATGGATCCAAATAAAACATGAACAAATGCTGACTCGCTGATCCCGTTCTCCTTCTCCAAAAGGAACCCTTACCTGCAGTTTCCCCACAGCTGTTCACTCTTCCTCTCAAACATGATGTGCTTTTACTTTTTACAGATGATTTATAACTCCGCCGCACATACTCCAGTGGTGCCAGCACCTGAAGCAGATGCACACACCACCAGTGCCTCTCTCCTAAACCTGACTGGGACTATGGGGACCACACTGCTCCTGTGCTGTGCTTTGCTGCCCAAAGCTCCCTGCCGCAAAGCCGAGCGCCCCATGGCATGGCTGGCCTGGTAGCTGGGCTCTGTTCCTGCTAACCCCTGTGCCGGCACACCAGCAAGCCCCCTCCTCCTGCCGTTTGCCATCTCCCACACGGGAGCGACACGCTAAGGGCTCGGCTGGGTGCGAGGCTGGTTCCTGTTCAGCTGCAGGTGGAGGGGTCCCGGCTCCACCACGAGAGCATCCACATTTGAGTAATGTGGGGAGAGGGGCTGGCTTCTTCCAAGCCACATTTCAAGTGCAGCAGGGCCTCTGTGGAGGCTCCAGGATCTATGAGGAAAACACCAGATAAATACTAAGCACATCAAATAAAAAACCCTGCAGCTATTACACGAAGAACCAGCTTTATTAGCTCATCATCCATTCAGCAGACACTCATCCCTATCCGGACACTGCCTAGGACTATATTACTCCCATGCCCCCAAGCCTTAAAAGGCAAGGGTCACTCCTCTTCCTCAAGGAGGCTGTTCCCCCATTTCTAGGCTGCTTTTTTTCCTTCTCCCTCACCCCCAAATCCTGGCCCTAATCCTGCTGCTTTCCACCCTCCGTAGTTTCCACAAGAGCTGAAGGAGCCTCATTTTGCCAGACACAACTTCCCAATTGGCAGGTTGTTTCCACTTTTCCATGCAATTATGCAAGTACCTCTCCTGCTTATACCAGTGTAAAAGATAACTCGACTGCCAGCTGCTCTGGGTAAAATGAGAAAGGTGTTTTTCCATCTCCTGGGTTTTGTAATGATCTGATCTCAGAACAGAAATGATGGGGCTGAGGAGGAAAGTAACAGGAAAACAGCTGTCTTTTGTTTGAGGGATTGAACCTAGAGCATTTCTCCATCTGACCAAGGCAGACACCAGCTCTCCTGGCAGTTCAGAAGCCATTTCAAACAGCGGGTCACAATTCCTGGTGGAAAGTACAATATTGGCTCATGTGGGATACAGAGTAGGCAACACTGCAACCTACAGCCTCTACTGTAGAAAAAGGAAGCCCCGGCTCTTTCTTTATATTCATCAGTATGTACTTATAAGCTCATATTTATATGAGAAGCGAGTTCCCTGTTCTGCTGCTGAACATACCCCTGTGCCCCTCCACTGTTACTCGTAGTGCCCAGCCTCACGGTGCTGCCGGGCACAGGAGGGACATGAGTGCAGCGGTACAAGGTGATAACCACGGGGCAGCAAAGACAGCTGTCAGTTCATCTCTCTACATCAGCGCTAAAATTCACTACACGTGGTTCGCAGAGCTACAAACCCTTTAGTGCTGCCCCTGGCAAGAGGACGGGTATCCCTCCCCTTGCAAAGGCGAGCACAAGCTGTCAAACATTTCTGCCAAGCACCTCTGCAGACACTCCTGTATTCAGGCAGCGATCTGTACTACACAAAATATTTTATTAAAAAAAAAAATTAATACTTAAAATAGTGCTTTTCTGGAGTTAACATCTCTGAGGATATTAAAGCTGGCTGCCAGTGTTATTGCAAAGTGTTATTGAAGTTGCTCTGGCAGGCTGCTCCCCATGCACACCGTGCTGCTGGAAGCGCTGTGCAGAGGACAGGCTGCCAGGCCCCCTCCTTGCTGCCCACGCAACCTTTCCCCCAGGCACCGACTCCTCCTGTGCCCACAGCCTTCCCCTCCCGGCACCATCAGAAATGGGACCTCTCACCTGTGGGGAAAGGGACCGTGGAGCAGAGCCAGGCAGAGAGCGAAGCCCCGTTACAAGCAGGGGGGCTGCACTTCTGGCTAAGAGTTCTCAAAGCAAAGGTTTGGCTTTGGGCTTTGCTGTCTTAAAGACAGCTTCGCTGCTTCCCCAAAGCTCCCTGGGAGAGGTGGGGGACCATATATAGATACTATTAATAACAACCCATACATACCAGGCTCTTTGCTACAAAATCCAAATCTCCGCTGTGAGAATTATTCTGACCGTCCCATTGCCCAATTCCCTCAGCAAATGCACTCCTGTCCCACTTGGTCATCATCCTTTTTTGGCCTCCTGGATTCATCAAATCCATCGCTTTAGAACAGCTCCTTCCTCCATGAATCCTTTAAAAATGCTGGAAGTCAGGATTTATTTGGAGAAGGCCCCAGTGAATCAGCGGAGGTGACTTTAGCTGCCTTCCCTTCTGCTGTTCAGCAGTTCAGACAGGACCAGCACAAGAGCAGGAAAATATTAATGACATGAAGGGACTCACACCGCAGAGGCAGCCCTGTCTGCTCTCATTTCCTCTGCTGCCAATAAGAGTGTATTTTACCCACTGCACCAATGTTTCCCTTTAAGGTAATTTTTCTCCCAAAGCTCCCAGACCTTCTGCTGGCACTTTCTGAAGCCCAGAAGTCATAAATCTGGTGTTCCAGCAGTTGCTGATATATCAATAAGAGTCGTTGGACAGCTGTACTTTCAGAGAATGTAACAGATTTATCCCTCTCCATCTCCAGCTGACTGAAAAACTCGTAAAAAAAAATTTGCCGAGATAAAACTTGCAAGAAAAGCAGTATTCCCACAGGGAACAGGTCATTCATCGAGGGCCTGAACTCCTGCGGCTGCTGCTGGAGCCCACAATCCCTCCGACACACGGTTCAACCTCCAAGCCAGAGGTACCGGAGCCTTGCGGCAGAGAGCCGCAGGGAACGGTGGAGGGCTGCTGGGCTGCACTTAACCCCAGCAGAAGATGATGTGGGGAGGCTGTGCCGAGGCCAAGGGGAAAGGAGCACTTGGCTGAGGTTGAGCTCTAATATTAAACGCATTCATTTGGCACGGGCACGCCTGCAATGGGAAGAGCCAGCCATGTTCCCTCCCACTGCCCATTGCAGGGCAGAGCTCAGTCCCTGCATGCACAAAGCTTGGCACTTCTTGCAGCTGCCAAAAATACAGAAAAAACACATGGGCATGCATGGGCACCCTGCAGCAACAGCTCTGAACAGTCACACATGCCCAGCACAGCCAAGACGCGCTGGATGAGCAGGCTGAGCACAAGCCCTTGAGCACACAGCTCCCCTGCAGCAGCCCTATCATCAGCCTTTGCAAACATGACCTCCAGGGAGTGGTGAAACGACAGCTCCTGGTCACTGAGGGTGGGAGGGTCGGAGATGAAGAGTTTTATTACATCCCAAGTGTCTCACCGAGTACAGGTCCCATGCTAGATCACACCCAGCGCTGCCCCCAGTTGCAGGAACATCTCCCAGCAGGAGGAGGGGACCAGACCCATCTGCTCTCCCCTTCAGAAGCAGCACACGTGCAGCTTCAGTGCTAACCAAACTTGTAGAGAAGTTGGATGACTCCTCGGTGGCCTGCAAAGCTCTTGACCTGACGCAGCATGCTCCTCTCTGCTCCATCACTCGGGTATTTGGCCTCCAGCACACAGACACCGGATGAACCTGCTGCATCCCCCTGCCCAGCTGCTGCTCCCGTGCTCCGACAGCGCCGAGCCCAGCATGTCGCATTGCTTGGCAACGGGACTGGAGCACATTGCAACAGGAGAAACCACCGGAGACGGAGCAAAGCAGCAGGCAGCCCTCATGCCAAACAGTGCAATACCTCAGGGATCACACTTCTTTTTTCCACCCAATTACTTCACATTTTTTTCTGCAGAACTCAGAGTTCAGAGGAAGAAAAGCCCTGCTGCTTACTGCTCCCCACCCCCTGATGGCCCCATCCCGCCTGACCCAGTGCAGAAACCCACCCACATTCCACCACATGGAGTAGAGCTGCTCCCCAGCACAAGAAATATTACTGCTATTCTCCCCATGACAATACATTTGTGTCTTAACTAATAGCAGGGTTCCCATGGCAACTGCTTGTTTATTACAGAAAAACTAAAGGCAACGGCAAATCCCAGTGTCAGCAAGCGCGAGAAAAATAATGGGTGTGTAAAAATAAAACTTCTTCCTGGTAGGTTTGGCGTTTCTTCCAAGAGGCACGTTCCTGCGGTCCCTCGGTCCCGCTGCCTTCCCACCCTCCCGCAGCAGGCGCAGCCAGAGCAGCTGGTACCCAGGGCCTGGCACTGATCCCCTCCTTTCGGGAGGAAAAGGGACACTTGAGGTTTGCCCCATCCCTGCTGAAAGACAGCTCCTGGCATGGAGGATGTCAAAGGGTCAACCGCGGCTTCTCTCTCCCAGGCTCTTCAGGAGCTGTGCTGGGATATGGCTGCGCCTGTGCTGGTCCCACCTCATTCCAATCCCTTAATAGCTGAGAGACGGCTCCTCCAGCACCTCGGGAGGCGAGCGGTGGGGTTAGACACTGCTGGCCAAGATAACGGAAACCCCACCGAGAGCAGCCTGTCAGAGTCAGGCACGTTAAATGCCAGAGCTCGTTCTCGAGAACATCCTGCCAAACAAGCAACAGGGCTTTACTCAGTGCCGAAAGGACACGTTCAGATGAGGGCACACAAGGTGTGACCTGACAAACGCTATCACCCAGGCAGAGGTAAGGCAGGCTGCCTTGTCAGCCATGGCCTCGTAAAGCTCAGTCCAGGCCCAGTCACAGATTCACACCGGCAATATCACAGCTACATCATCTCCACGGGCGAAGGCGGCTGCCCTGCACATTGCAGAGGTTTCGGATGACGAACAGCAGAAGTCCCAGCACTGGCAGGTGAAAAAGAGTTAAACGGAGGGGCGAGATGTACAAGCTCACAGCTTCAGAGATGAATTACAGCCCGCAGTGCCCATTGAAAGCTGTCCAGAGGACAGGCGGCCTAACAGAGAAGGGCAACAAGGAAAGAAAGCACCAGAAAATAAAACCATAAATTAGTATTATCCAACCCGTAAAACAGCAGCCAGCCAAAAATCAGAGCACAGGGAGAAAGGCAGCTCACCACCCACATCAAAGCTCACCAAAGGCCACTTTGCTGTCCTCCACCTGCTCCTTTGCTGCTCCTGCCAGTATTTAGGGGGAGACCTTCCCCCAAAACAAAACTCAACTAAAAAGCTGAACTAAAAAGCAGGCTGGGCCTGGGCTATACATCTTTGACTTATAATGTTTTCCATATCATGTGAACAGAAAATACCTCATCAATCAGTTCATTTGCTAAGACAGCTCCTTCCAAGCGTCTCCTGGAGGGAAGCACAACCATCTACCGTTGATCTAATTTGTCTTTAATTACAAAAGTTACAGTAGGGCTGGGAGTGCTTTCCTAGCTGGGGCCTGAAGAGAAGGTTTGTAAACCCAACTCTCCTGAGTCCTCTTTATTGAAAGGTTATTTCCCCCTGCACTACTGATAAGATTTATCTCGATGTGGAAGAGTGTATGCTGCTGGTACGCTGAAGAGGTCTTCTCCAATTGAGGGGATCTAATAGCAGAAGACAGAAGGGGAGAGAGGCCAGACAGTTCTGCTAATCCACACCAGAAAGAAATGAAGAGAAATCAAAGCAGACTGGCAGCAGCTTTAATTCTGCAGCATCCATCCGCTGCTGTGCTATTGACCCTGAGTGCTCAGCTCCTCAATGCCGAGCTGCTGTTTCCCCCCAGCTGGCTCCAGGCACAGCACTGGAGTGGGCATACAAGCAATGACAGGGTAGGCAGATGGAAGACAGGGGGGAAAAAAGCCCTCCAAGGCAGCGCTGTGAATGGGATCTGACGCGGCAGCGATCCAAGATGCCACATGTGATACAACGGTCTACTTCAATCAAGGTCTACCTCAAAGAACAGGGATGTGAGTGCTGAAGCTCATAAATCTTCAGGCTTGTAAGTGCTCTGGCCTCAGCCCTGCACAGGGCTGAGTTAATCAACAGCTTCTCTGAGACACATTTAAAGAACAACTCAGCCCTGAGCTCTCCATGCTGCAAACCTCAGCTCCCTCCCCAAGGCCTGGAGAAGAAGCTTCACCCTTTGCCGGTCTCAGCTGCTCAGGGGCATCAGGCACAAAAGGACACTGCCAGCATCGGCTCGCTTCTGCCCACTGACTGTAGAAGACTGTCTGCCCACTTGCTCCAGGCCCCAGGAAGACCCTAGGGAGATGCCGGAGGTGTAATTTCTTACCCAGTTCAAAGCAGCTTGAGGTATCTGCCCAATGGTGCTCTGTGGAGCAGAAGCAAGGAGCAAGCAGCCCCAAGGAGGGAAGGAATGAGACCAGCCTGTTGTCAGCCTTGGCTGCACAACAATGTCCATCAGTGGCACCATCCTACGTAGTACAGCAGGAGGAGCTCTTTTGGCTACAGTCTGCTTCAAGCGTCTGCTTCACAGCTTGTCCCCTCCTTGGCAGTCCCAGCAAAACAGTGGGGGCTGCAAGGAATGGAGGAAAGCAAGGGTGGACTGAAGGACAGGAACTCCAGGAGGACTGGGGCTAGTCTGGGCCACCAATAAGCACTTAAATAACAGTGAAACCTGAAAAACATACCATAGCCAAAAAAACCCACCACTGCCCACATGGGAAACACACCCATCCTGTTGGCTATCCCCTACCTCTAACAGGGAGCCTCCCCTATTAGCTGAATCCTGCTAGCAACAGCTCCTTCTCCCCCTCTCCCGCCCTGTTTTCTGGGCAAGGAGCAGACAACCAACCTTTTCCCCTGGCCCAGGTGAAGGATCGGCTGGTCCCGACGCTCTCTGCCTCCGGCACGGCTGGCTCACTTTGCCAAGGCTGCAAGGGGAGCTCACTGGATTTGCTGCTGCTCTTCAAAGGTGTGATGTACTTGGGCAGCCCTTTGTAGAACCACGCACCAGACCTCTTCCAAACCTGTTGGAGATGGAGACACAACACCTTAAGCCTGGGTTTTTACAGCAAGAGAGCACAATCAACACCAAACGAGCTCTCCAACAAGCTCGGCCGAGCCACTCCCTCTGAGCTACCTTGACCCTACTCAAACACAGAGGGGGTCAAGCCTTCCAGCTCACAGAGCCCAACGGTTCCCCTGCACTCTGCAACTACCACAGCATCCCAAATTCCTCCCCACATGTTGTCAGCCCAGCTTCACCTTGGTCCTTCTTCCACCACTAAAAAAAATCTCAAATTTGAATGAGCAACAGGCACAGACTGAAGGAGGAGCAGAGGGTGATCATGCAAACCACAGAGCTGCTCATGTTTGCTGGCTCAAGACTAGATGTTTCTCTGATGCCATGCTTAAGTCAAACACACATTCCCAGGCTTACTACAAGGATATCAGGATGAAGTTCCCTGGCCTGCACTAAGCAGCGGGCCATTCAGATTCTGCCTCTGTTGCTTTCCCATTGGGAATCCACAATAAGAAAAGCTTCGCAGAGAAAGCAGGCACATGTCATGGGTGGCAATAACTCCAAGCCCTTGCTTTGCTTAGAGTAAAACAAGTCTTGCACCAGCTGGAGGGGCAGCAAGTCCTGACAAATATCTCCTCCTGGGCCGGGTCGCTTTACTTCTGAGAGAGTCAAAGACCAGCAGCAGCTGAGGGATGCAAGCAGCAATGCCAGGACAGCAGAAATGCTGCCTTGTGCTGTACTGAATGGCACAACCTTGCCGTTCATTTCACAGAGCAATTCAGGCCAAGCCAGACCATTTAACGAGTGCGCTTGAAAACCCCAGAACAAGAGGAACGACACTCAAGTAACCTGAACCTGCAGCAGGAAACAGACTGCGAGCGCTAAGCTGTAATAGCTCCTGTAAGAACGCCCTCTACTCTCCAATTTAGTTTTAATGTAGCTTATGATGAAGGAGCTCTATTAAGTATATTTAATATAAAGCCTGCTGTGAGCCAGAGGAAGGGAAAAGGATGGCAGCTCAGACAAGGAGAAATGGCCTCTATAAACCTAATTCTTTTGTGCCTTCCAGCAGTCTAATAATGAGCTAATGAGATAGTCAGGGCAAAAATAAGTTAATATAGTAAAAACATCATTTTCTATTTCATGCAAGGGGGCAGCAATCTTGCACTTCTGTTCAGAGTAAAGGAGATCATCAGTGTTTCTACTCCAAGTTCCCAAAGCATTTTGCATACAGAATCACCATGGCGGCAATGGGTACAAATGCAGATATCTCTAATTACAGCAATACATTTGCAATTTGCATTTAGGGCTTAATCAAAGCAGAGGGCAGTGACAACACCTGGCACTCATGAGAAGTTCTTCTTACGCAGGCACAAAAAGCAGGACACCACCATCACCATTTCACCGACGGGAGGAGATTGCTCAGCAGGTTGCCTGGTTCCTAGTCCAGAGCCATCAACAGAGAGCTAAAATCTCTGTGTTTGGGGTCTTGAAAGCCAAGTGAGGGTGACCCGAATTCGGATGGGAACTTGGGAGTATGCTTTTTAAAAGAAGAGCACCCAGCAGAAGAAAGCAGAGCATTGCTGTGACCCACCAGACACATCAGTACTCTAAGAGTGCAAGAGAGAAGCTCGCGTGCACCACAGCAGGCTGTAGAAACCAGGAGGTGAGAGCACCCTGTAATCACACCAACATTTTCCTTCTGGGTAACAGCCCAGTGGGACGGTGAGTCTGTCATCCAAGTGAAAAGCTGGGAAGCCACTTCGCTAAAGGAGAGAAGACTGCAAGTTCTTCCACAGAGGGGGCCTTGGCAGGCAGGACACTTTACCAGCTCCTTCACCAGCATGCAAAGAGCCAAAAACAGTGACCCAGCCGGTCGAGGCACAAGCTGACACAGCTCCTTCTGCTAGCACGTAGGGACTGCAAAGCATTTGGTACAGCTTGTACAACAGCACTCATCAGTGCAGCACAGAGACCCTTGAGGAACATGCTCTGCTATTCCCACAAAACCAAGAATCGGGAAATGCAATATGTTTTTTAAATCTGGGACAGACACCTCTACATGGAGCTTAGCCCACTGCAACTCAGGTAAACATACGTGATGCAGGAGCTGCACGCACAGGACACAGCAGGCAGAACAGGGACTGCGGCCATGGGGTTTGCAACCTGATCAGCACCATGGCTTGAGGAGGGCAGGTTGTCCATCCCCTGCCGCACACCGCGTAGCTGGGGCAGACGTAGCTTCCCCGCGCAAACTGCCAGGGAGGAAGCAACCCCTTCTTACAGTCGTTCTCTGAACAGACCTTGCAACATCTGTAATTTAATTTGAAGCACTGAAGAGACCTATTATCTTCAGGCAAACTACAATTTAGGGACACCATAAAACCAATCAGACACAGCAAGGATTGCTGTAAGAAAGGGCTGGTCACCCCAAGGTTTCTCACTACCCCAAAGCAAGTCCAGCTATAGAAAGAGTTAATGACATAACACACCCAGCTCTGATGCAGTAATACTAGTATAAAATTGATTCTATGCATACATATTCTCTTGAAATTGGTGCTTCTAATAGAATTTAGTCTCATTACAGCAGTACTGAAATTGTTTTGAAATCTGCTCTAAAATAGCTGCAGCAAGGTGCTCTCCCCGGTATTAATTTTGTACCCCTGCTCCCCCCAGGTTAGCAGCGTGCTCCAACCGAAATGACCGCGGTTCACATTCTGTTCTGCACATGGGCACACAGGTTAGTTTTAGCATCCATGCATCAAAACAAATCAATGTTGCTGACTGCTATTGATGGTAGTTTCATTGATCCTAAGAGTGGCCCGACAGCAAAGTTCTTGCTTGATTTTAAATTAATAAATCTATAATGGTGCTTCAAGAATAAAACTCCTGTTCATTAGCAGGAGTTTGCTCTTTCCAATGAGGAGAGAGTTTTGCTCCCACGAGCCCCACTGGCACGTAAGGCGAAATCCAGCCCCCATGGCAGCCTGAGTTTGGGTGGAGCTGGAACTTCATCAGCGAGAGGGACAGCGAGCCCCTTCGGTCTCCTGCAACAACCCAATTTTAAGTGACATTGATCATCCCTTGCTCTGAGTGCTTGACAGAGGGGAATAAAGATCTGTATCTGCATTATCCCAGATGAGGACGTGGTGGCCCAGCATGTGGCTCAGGACAGAGCAGCCACACCACAGTTCACCAGCTGCAGCTGTCCCCGGCCCAATGCACTCAAACTGGCCCAGCCAAACACAACCAAAATCCACAGTAAATATTGACTTCCTTCAGGCTCCTGTCCTTCTGCCTCCCCTGACACCTAAACTACCCTAAAGCAAAGTGGGGGAGGACACGGGGAGGAAGAGCTACTTTAGCAACAGACTCCTTTTTTCACTACTTTAAACCAATTTCAATGGTCATGACAAGCCCAGAGAGCTCAATGCCTTTTATAACCCTGATAATATTCCTATTAAAGTTGCATCAAGCCATCATTATAGCTACAGGATGAGACAGTCAGAAGCAGTTGCATATTTTTATCTAGCACATTCAAGTGCAGCCTGTAAATGGGACCTAACGGAGAATCACTGGCCCCTAGTGAAACACATGTTACTGCTCAAACTTCTCCCTCCTCTTTCTCCTCCTCTGAACATACAAGTGCTAAAACAAGCTCCTAAACAGAGAAAACATTAGGACTTGCTGACCAAGGGATGGGGTCACAGTTGAAGGAATCGTAACAGACACTTGCAGCCCCTCTGGAGTTTGCTTCACCAAACCACGAGTCCTCCAAACAGAGATGCTCAGAAAGGCTCTTCACTGCAAAGCCACATTTTGCTCTACCACCTACTGCTTGCCACGCAGTAGCTTTTCTCATTCTGCAGCCCCCTTCCTTCGCAGCAGCCCGGGCTGGGCTGTGCCAGAGGAAAACAGCTACCTTTAGCTTCCCATGCTGCCACCAGCGTTATTGGCTCAATCCCCCAGCAGCCGAAAGGCGGGGGAGCAGGTTCTCCTCAGCTACAATGCGTCAACGAAGAGAAAGGCACCTGCAAATGCAACCACCCTGGGAGGACTTCGTTGCCATTGCTCTCACGCAGCACATGCCCACACACTCACTTTGTCCCAGCTCTCCACCATGGCTCTGGCACGCTGCAAACCACTGGCAGGGAGAAAGAGCAAGCACTCTTCAGCTTCGTTATTTGCATTCATCTGCTTTTCCATAACACAGAGATTTCCAATTACATTATTTACAGCAATCTGTTGTCAACTCCCACATTCAGCACTTGAGGATGAAGAAAATTAAAAGGCAGTGAAATTGCTATTCGGAGCTTTGTTTCCGGAATAGCAAAATCTATCGTACCTCTGACCCCAACGTTTCTCAAGCTGCAATGGCTGCCAGCCTTCAACGATTTATCATTCCCCTCTCAATCAGGCCTCTTTTTTTCCTGTGGCTCTATTCTAGAGAACACTATTTTGAGTCTAACCACTTGCTACCATCCCCCAAAATAATATGGCAGGCTATTGATGAGTTCTTTGAATTGCAAACAGGTGCACATCACTTCGATTCAATCCAGAGTCACCCAAAATAAACACTCCCCTCCATCAGCGTGGTATTTTGCCAAGAAATCGTCATGCCAGGCAGGAATAACCCTGCGCTATGTTGGTTTATAATGTTCAAAATGGTACGAGTGTATATGTGAAAAGGGAAGCCCTGGGGGCAAAAAGGGAGGAGACAACTCTGTTCTTCCAGTGCAGTAATCTTCTTCCTCTGCATGGTTTATTGTGATAAACCAAGAAATGCAGCCAGCCATGAAAATGCCATTTAGTGAAGGAGAAGAAATTAAAGGGAAAGTGAAGCAGAGGGGGCAAATTAAAACTTTAACAGGTCCCTGATAGCTGACTCTCATATTAGACGGGGTTTAAAAAAAGCTATCTCACACCCCCCCCCCCTTAAACTGTTTTCATTATCACTACAATTTTGGATGTGTCAATTCAAATGTAAATGTGCACAAACGCTTCCAAGAGGATTTTAATTACGATGATAGCATCGCTAATTATGGATATAAAAAAAATTATATATAAAGTGGTAATTCAGGAAGGTGCTTTGCAGAACCTGGTGGTATCAGTCAAAACAAGGCTGTGTAGAGAGTTAAATGGCTGGGCAGGGATTTGACGAGACGCAGCAGGTCCCATTTCCCCTTCAGGCCAGGAGGTGACAGGCAGACTTCAGCCACACGCGACTAATTCAACATGGGTATTGCTGCCCAAGCTGTTATCAAGCTCACGTGCTCTGCCAGAGGCCTGGCAGCAGGGAATCATTCCAGCTGTATCGCAGCTCCTCCCAGGCAGTTTTGCTCCTCTGACAGCCGCTGCAATAAGCCTGTTTTGCTGGAGGACTTGCTCCCTTTCTGCCCTGCACTCTCATTCCCGTGGGTGCATCACTGCTTTACTGCCAAGTTAGCAAACAGGCTCACTGCAAGCCCATGGCCGACATTTGCTGCAGTCAGGGATCAGCACCCCTGATCGTGCCACGGGACTCCATACGCATGCAGAAACAGGACTGCCCCAAGGAGGATCAGCCCTCCACGCTCAGCCTCCAGAAAGGCAATGCAAGATGCAAAGCCAAGAAAGGCAACGCGGCACATGGAGGAGGGAAGAAGGAAGGAAAATTCTTGCCCTCGAAAGTGAATGTGAGCTTGACTGACTTTGCTTCTACCCTTGCTTGCAGGAATAAAACACAATCCACACCTGCTTTAATTCCATTGCCCTCAGAAGACATTGCAAATGGGCCAGTTCTGGCCTAAAGCAGATGAGGTCTATCTTATTTCAGGAAGAAGAGATGCACTTATGATGCAGGGGTGTCTGCTGGTCCTTGGGGATGTTCTCTTTGCCAGGAGGAACATCCAGGCTCTGTCAGGTCCTGGCTGTGTGAGAACACAGTACTTTCCTCCCAGCAGCTCTCAGGCAGCTCAGAGACCCTCACCCTGCATGTACACATCACGCTCGGCAGCTCAAGTGCTGCCATACACACCGTTTTGCTTCTGGATGATTGGGACACTAGCAGCAGGCAGAATCCATTAATCACCTCCACTCTCCAGAAATAAGACAGTGTCAGAGAGACCTGGTCCTCATTGCTATGCAGCACAGCCTTCCCAGTGGAGGTTTTCTGAAGGAAACAGGAAGCAGCAAAGAACACTTCTGAATGGCTGAGGCTGGGATTCCCAAAGGGATCTATGGGCATCAAGCATTTGTCTCCAACTGAAAAACCGATGTAAAAAATAGCTTGTGACTTTGGTCCTCATTTTGACCCAGGCATACTGATGATTTAATTGTAACTGAGCCAGCACAGATTCTGTCCACACAGCAAAAGGGGGAAGATGACTACCAAATGTCACTAAACTTACCCTAGCTTAAATCAAGCCTACAGGGATAAATAATAACAAGGAAGATGGAGGGATGAGAGCTTTAGCATGTATGAACAATGCTGCACACTTTAGCTGTTAGCTGGTATGTGCGAATGTCCAACCCCACCCTCCTGGCTTGACATCCTGGTGGGCCACAAGACTGACGTGCTCACTCAGTGTGTGGCAGAGGCTAGAGGGGACAATTATAGTCCTAGGCTCTTGTCCCAGCCAGGTGACACTTATTAACCCTAGCCCACATCACTTAGTCCATCCAGGTTTCCGAATGACCTCCCTTTCTCACTTCAATGCCTGACTGTCTCTCACTATCAGAGTTGAGAGCTTCATAAATATCATGCCCAAATAACTTGAGCGGTGGTTTAGAAAATTACAGACGGCGATCAAAGCGCTGATGTGGAGGGAATCACCTAGCTTGGAAACACCATATCTCATCATGCCTGCTGGGGGGGGCACTCCAGACCAGCATCAAACACTCACCCACTAGAGCTGGCCAAGTTTAGGGGTCTGAGCACAGCCCGACAAGTTGGGAGGTGTTGCCAGAGCTCTGTGGCCTGGGATAAGCATACTTTAAGCACATGCTTCGTTGGCATGGGCTAAAGAAGAACCTTGCTCAGTCACGCTGTGCATTGAGAAGGGGAGAGAAGGGTGGTATTGGCTTGTTGCTGCATCACACAACCCAAAGTGCTTTGGTGGGTTCCTGAAGCTCCCTGCCTGGATCCCAGGAAATAAAATGGGGCTGATACCTACTCACCATGCAGGGGATTCAGAGCTTAGACAGAAACAAGAATATCTGATCCCAAAAAGCAAACATCCATCTGCACTCATTGACAGCAAATATAACCTTCAGCAAAGAGCTTGGCCAAATGGGTTTGGTCCAGAGCAGATGGCAATACAGGACAGATCCAGATCACAGACGGCAACAAGGAACTGGTTGTGAACACAAGCCGTGAAAAGAAAGCTGGTAATTTAGTGCATGCCCTGTAATATCAAGACAGCTGAACCAGCTTCAGGGACTGCACTAGTAGCAGCCATCAGCCTGAGGCCTAAGAGTCTCATCTCTTCCTTACACTGACTCTTAGGAAAGACCTGATCAAAGTCACTTTTCAGGCATTTATTCTGATATTGCCTCAACTTCCTTGCCCTGTCTGACATGCCTCAAGGCTTCTACTAATTCTCAATGCTTCCCTGCCTTCCCCCAAAGTAAAAGCAGAGCATGTGGGAAGACAGAGGGGATGTCATCAAGATGACTTGATGCCTGACTGCGTGTCCACACTGTGACCCTTCCAACCTTCTCCTGGTCAGGGCACCAGCACCACTGCAAACAAGAAAGGAGACAGACCTGAACCGACTTTAAAAAGAACCAAAAAAATAAAGATGAAGCTTAGGGTTGGGAGGTAAGATGAGGCTAATTTTTTAGTTAGTCTAAGAGGGAAAGTTCCATCCATTTTCATTAGGGAAGCACTTCGGCCATATCTCAGGTTTCACAGAGAGAGCGAGCCCTGAAGGTTACCGTACCCTCACACACCGGTGGCACATAACACTTACTGGACAGGTTAATATTCTTCTCTGTCCAGTGACTGCAGCTCCTCATTATTTTTCTAAGAAATAGGAAAACTAAACCAATTACACAGTGGGGGACGAGGAAAAAAATACAGGAAGAACAGAAAAAAAAGAAATAAAGTCAATTTTAGTCCCATACCCATCTCCCTGCAGAACACAGGAAATATCTTAACCTGCCTCACTCTCCATTTTGGGATCTCCATCTGGAATTCAAAACATCTGGATGATTCAGTGTATCAAATTATTGGCAATACCCAGGGAGCTGAAATGCTCTCTGCCTGCCCTACCCACACCCACACTGCTGCTCAAAAGTTAAAGGCCAGCAGCATCCATGTACCCCTCATTTTACCTGAACATGAACTTTGCAAGTGCTCCCACACAGACAAACCCCTCCTATGTAAAACCTAAGCAATGCTAAGTTTCCACAACTAGTATAAAAAAAATTCAGCATCTCAAACACCTGCACAAATGCTCTCACTACACTTCAAAAATTGATTTAGCACAGCACCCAGGTTTCACAGTTGGTTGCAGTGGTCAGAAATAGCTGCACTGGATTGATGTTCAAGGACCACAAGCAAAAGCCCAAAATAAATTGATGGGAACAAGTGAAAACCCTTCTGTAATCACAGAACAAATTCACTGACTTCATTGTAGAGCAGCGAGCCCTGATGTTGGTGGATGTTGGCTGGCAGACAGGAATTGAGGGACGCCATTACTTTTTGCAGTGTAAAGTCAAGGATGAAGGATATAAAAATTTAGAGACCTACATTAGAAGTCTCACACGCTGGCAAGTTATGGGATTTTGCAGGCAGGGAGGAAAACAGACTTAAAAGCTGCAATCCTAGTTATTTTTAGAGGGACAAATATTGCAGCTATGCTACAGATCTCTCCAGCTGTATTAAAGAACCAATGATAGCCAAGTTTATTTGCCACAAAACTAGGAGGGAGAGTGCAGCAGCAAAAGGTAACAGTCTCTTTATGACCATAGCTAGAAAAATTCCACAAAGCCATGCAGGCTGCAGGGGCTGGTGTGGTTTTTTCCCTCCACCCCCTCATAAACCAAAAAGTTGTCACCATTGTGTGTATTCATCGAGACTGCCTGGCCTCCAGCCAAGCCTCCCAAAACCCATCCCAAGCTCCCCTCCCAGTGCCCAGGCACAGGGAAGAGCCCACGCACACTCAGCACAGACTTGGGGCAGGTAAGTGCACGCTGCTGAGCCCCATCTCTCCACAGTTGCATTTTACCTCTCTCTGTTCACTACAGATCTTGCACAACCAAAGAGGACGTTTCTGGGTTCCAAAGGTTTCTATTCCGCACTTGGTGCAAACTTTCTGAAACAAGGAGAGAGAAAAAAAGGAAAAAAAAAAAAAGGTGGCATTAGCAACTCCCCACAGTCATATAGCCCTTGGGAAAGAGAAGGTCGAGAAGCATCTGTCCCAACAGTTCTGTTTTGCTTTCCTTAAAAAACCTAAATATGGCACAATTTTCTTATTTATCCTGGAGAACCACTGATTGCAGGAAACTGCTTCAGGTCTATATGGAGATGAGACAAAGGCAAATCTACAGCACAGTCCTTGACTGCAGGTTGAGAAGAGAACTGAATAGGGCAAATCAAACCCCATGACCAATAGGCACATTTCTAGAGTGTGTTTTTTTTTTTTATTCCTCTAAATCCTAAACCCCAATCACTGTGGCATGGAAAGCAGCTGTAACCAAGTACAAAAAAAGCGCGAGTTTGTGCAAGACTGGAAATCCTCCCTTCCCTCACACACACAGTCTTAAACCCCATGGCTTCCTCTCCCTTTCAGCACACACTCAGCAGCTATTGATTTGTGGCTGCTTAGGAAGCAGGCACAACCGTGCCTACATGCACATTTCCTGAGCAGAATGCTTGATAGCGCTGCACGGCCTCTATTGCTACACAAGGGAACTTTCATGTCTCCGCTGGCATTACAAGCCATTTACAACCTGAATCACCTAATATTATATAATGAAGCTGATGTGTATCAGGCTTGGCTTACAGCTTGAATGAGAAATTGGACGAATTCTTTGATCCTCACAGAGCAAAAGCCATTCACAAGAGGGCCCTGGAGAGCAAAACCTTGCTTAGAGAGACATGTGAATTTAATCTCCCCAGCTAAGGTTTTACATATCCCCCTAACCAGGCTGCTCCTCTGAGCCAGGAGGTCTGTGTACAGGGACGAAAGCCTCAGTGGCTCACTCAGCCCTCAGTGCCCACGCCTGGAGGAGGAGAGCGGCAGAACCATGGTACCTGAGGCAATGGCTTCATTGCATGAATAAATGCACCCAACTGTTCTGGTCAGCGTAGCCCAGAGGCAAGACTGCCCCTGACTCATGCTGCACAGAAAGTGGGAGGCGGCACCAGCAGCCCCACAGAGGCTGGTGCCCCTCTCCATCTCTCTGTTCCTGTCCTCGGCCTCATCCTCCCACAGAAATAAGAACAACTTCTTGGGTCTGGTGCATCAATACTCAACATGGTGCTACCCAAGCCAAGAGGGATTGTGGATGCAATTAGCAGACACCACCTGAACTACCCCAAATTCTCCCTCCCTCAAACCAAAATCTGAGGGAGCAACTCAGTCCTAAATACCCTCAAAGATCCCAATCCCCATATGTATAGTACATTCAAACACTCCCTCTAGTGGAAGTTTCCAAGCGATTTTATTCCTAGCCATAAATTTTGAAAGTTCCAATATAAAACAGGGCTTTCCTCCTCCCCTTCTCTGCAGACTTGCTGGAAAATCCAGCATCGCTCACAGCCCCTCAGAAGATGACATAAAAGTCAAGGACATTAAACGCAGCCTCATTCCTCATTAAATACAAGATAAAGCACTTTCTTCTCCTACTTATGCCTCACCTTTTATACATGATACTGACACCCTCTGCATGGTAAATGACACATTATGCTTTGTCTAACTACTACTATTGTTAACACATCTAGATTTGCATACATCTTTGTCTTGCCATAATGCATTTATTTCTAAGATGATAAAAACTAATATTAAAAATATTCTTCATAAAACAGGAAGTGGTGCTTAGAAAATCCACCAGGCTACAAGAAATACAGAACCTCTATTCAGTAGAAGGGATTTGCTGAAGGTAAGTTCTTTGCTACACTGCAGATGCATCATTACAACAGTTCCTGTTATTGAATTAAACGGGCTGCAATGAGACAGTAACAGAGCAACACTAGCAAGAAAAATATGAACTTTAAAAATACATAATTCCCTGACAAGCCATTGCTTAATGCATACAACACTGCACAAGTGATGGATGTCCCTGGACGAGAGGGAACAAGCTTAAAGTAACAGTCCACTCTGTGTGCTCTGTGGAAGGGTTGACTGTTCTCTGAGTTCACTCCACAACATTAAAAAGCAGTAAGGGGAGAAGCCCGGGGCACCCAGCCAGCATTGCTCTGAGCTTGCACACAGCTGAAAAGTGCAGCCAAGCTGAAAGCAGCTGCAAAATGCACACCGGAAAAGTAGGGTCTCACCTTAAATCAACCTGGATATGAATCCTCCTGAACTGTCCAACAGACTCCAGACAAAAAGGGAATAACCACAGAAAAACCCATCCTTTCTCTGGGGTTTTCTGGTCAGAGCGCTCCTGGAGCCTCAGCCTCACGCAGCCTCACTAGCTGGAGGGGCTACTACCTGCAACTGCAAATGGACAGGACTGGGAAGTGTCTGCGCCATCTTTTGCCTCCTCATTAGTGTACAAGGCTCATAGAAAGAAGGTTAGAAAGTGCTGTGGCAATGTGACCTAGCTGGCTCCGGACAAGGTGAGAGCAGAATTGCCAAGGGAAGAAGGCAAGAATACAGCACATCCTGTTATTCCGCGTGCTTGAAATTCCGGAAACAGCTAGCCGTCTCCTGTCTGCCATCCAGCCCTTTATTCTCCACAGGCACGTGTGCACAGCGCTCATGCTCCTCTCCGAGAGAGCTGCCCTGTAGCTCCTGTTTAAACCAGACCTTTCACTTCCCAGTACGTTACTGCTGCTTCCTTCCCCACCCCTTCCTAAAAAGCTACTTTATCCTTGGCTTAGGACCCAGGGGTTCAACGATTTGCGTTTACTTTCCCAGTCACTGCCTTACAAGCAATCCTCCGCATAACCCCTGCCTCAGTCAAGCTACTTCTGCAGATTGGATCCAGGGGAGAAACTCACTTGACAGCAAAGGCAGCACAGCTCACAGCAGCTCCCTGCCCAGCAAGCACGTATGGAGCGATGCTGGGACCTCTGTTCTGACTGCAAGGGGCACCCACCTCCCTTCCCTCTCTTACAAGAGCTCTAAGCCCAGCAGTGCTGCAGCCAACTGTGGAACAGCGTGGGCCCAACCCAGCAGCCTGCTCTGCATGAGAACTGCATCTCACAAACTCCAGCAGTGCCAGCACGAAAGGTTCTTCATCGTGGCCTGCATGGCTGCTTAACCACAGAGGTGCCAACATGCACCGCTCCGTGGTAAAGGAGCAGGTTTTACTAAGTGCTGTCCTGTGGGCTCCACGGGACAGGGTGGGTGACATGGGCAAATATCTCCTTAGCTCCAGTACCCACCAGGGACAGAGTCAGCACAGGCTGCTCCCTTCCACTCTACCAGCACCAAGTCAGAAACACTCCTACACCCAGCAGGCACCCTCACCTCTCCCCAGGCAACACGCTGAGGCAAAGCCACTTACAGAGGTATCTCCCCAGGGAAAGATGGGCTTCTAGTGCAGGAAAAACAGCCTCCCAGCAGAGGGAGGATAAGGTGGTTGCCTTGGAGATCATCATCTCCACAGCAATACAGATTAACCCCTTGGCTGCAGAGTCTAGACAAGAAACACTCATCCCCCAGGGCACTGGAAGAACAGCAGTCTCCCTGCAAACTGATGCTGCATTTCAAACAGCACCCATGCAGTCCTGCCAACAACATATACAAACGCGGGCAGTCATTGATGCACAGGCTAATTTATTCATCAGGGTTGGAAACCTTACGCTGGTTTGGAACTTGAAGATGGACTTGAGTCCTCTGAAGAGACACATTACTGGAAGGTCTAAGGGCAGACCTTGCAGTAAGTAACAGTAAAGCACACAGACCCTTTTATGAGTTGCCTCTGATGGCCATACATTCCTGCCCCTTCTCCCACTCTGCAACCCCAGAGTGGGAGGTGCAGAGGGGACTGATGCACCCCATCTCAGCACCAGGTGCAGTTTAGGCACTTCAGGATCCTGAGGAATAAGATAACAGCGTGCAAGAGACCTGGTGGTTTGACAGCACCGACCTAGACAAGTAGGGCTAAGATAAGTTAACTCTGCAGAGCTGTCTAGCTTCTGAGAGGCCTAGTGGCCTTTTCTGGACAGATTTGCTACCAGGAACAGGCAGAACCCCTGTGACCAAACCCACCTTTTTGCAATCCTGACAAAAGACCGACGTGCTGCCCAGCAGCCCGAGCAGTTCACCGCAGAGCAGACACTGGGAGAGGCCGTTGCCCATCGCGTTCTTTCTCATGTTCTCCAGACGCTCCACCAGGCGCCTGCGGGGAATGAGGCAGAGCAGAGGTCACAGCACTCACCTTGGAAATTGAAGCACATGGTACTGAGCATGCTGAAAGCCTGCAGATGTGTGCTCCAGACTCAGCCTACCTGTGCTGCTTCTGTGCTGTTCTGGGCCCCTTGCTGGGACCATATGTACTTTCACTTCACTCTCTGCACTCAGTGTTTCCCATCAAGTGGCTCTTGGACTTCAGGGGATACAAACCTCTGTAAATCCATCTACCGATGCTCACCAAGCCCAGAATAATCAAAACTGCAAATACCACTGACAGGCCTGACTCAGCTAGTGGGTGCAGCGCAAACAGCTCACAAGAGGGGCTTGGTCCCAGCACCCTTTAGGAGCTCAGTGTCACTGGGGCCACACAGTCTCAGCACAATGATTTCCTGCCTGTAGAGCAAGAAAAGCATTTAGTGCTCAGATCAGGGCAAGTCGGACAGCACCGGGAAAGGGCAGCAGAGTTAGACCTGCCAAGCCCTGCTCCACTCTTACATACACTCCCTGAGAGCAGCACTGCAGACACATCACGTGCCCACATCCCATTAGAAGCAGCAAGGCCAGACTGAAGCCATCAGACCAAAATGAGCCCGGCTGCAGTACAGGAATGCCAGCAACTGCTCCCTGCTTCATTCGACAGCCCGCTTGGAAGACAGGAAGCACATATGTATGCACAATGTCCATAGCAGCAGGACTACAAAAGGGAAGGAAGGCGGGATAAGCAATTAGGATGCAGGATGTGGAGAGCATGCAGAGCAAGGCTGCTGTCATGAGATCACTGCTTGGCAATTCTCAGGCATCCATTTGTAGACAGGGACAATAACAGCCAGGCCATTTATCAGATGCAGCGACCAGCCGCAGCCATGCGCACGCATGTGGCTCAGGGAGGAAACGCAATCCTGCTATCCATGCAACCCCATTGTCATTAGCGCTAATGTCCCATCAACCAAGCCCCACACTGAGAAGGCGGCAAGGTCTGTTTGAAAGAGGTACTGCCTATGGTGATGAGGTCAGACAGCACAGCCAGGCTGAGCCATCATCACTGGATTTATGATCCTTGACTTCAGCACAAGAGAACTCCCAGGAGTTAACAAAGGCATATCAGAAAATGCTTCAACACGGGAACAGCAAGGCTCTCGCTTTCTGCAAGCTACACCAACAACTGCACAGGAACGATCGGCCCCTCAGGATCGCTGGCTGCTTCTGGGGTCTCCCATATATCACGCAAACTTCACCATCAGTTCTCGTTAGCACTCACTAACGTGCACTGCACAGGGCCAGAGCGAAGCACAGGGGCAGGAAGCTGGGCCTGCTGGACACGGGATGGGAGTCACTGGGGTTTCCTGTCTCATGAACACAAAACACCACTGGGAAATGCTGCAGGACTGCTGAACTCCCCAGCTTTAAAGGAAGTCAGTGTAGGACGACTACAGACACAGCTGAGGCCAGACCTCCAGCAGGACTGAAAAGAAATGGAAATCTGCAGCAGCAAAAGGATACCCATAAATTAAATAATTCAAGCTAGCAAACCCCTTCCAGAGGGCTCAGCCAACTAGAACATAAACTCATTCACTCCTCCAGGCAAAATCCCAGGGGGCTGCCACAGACAAGGGAAAACCTAGCTGTGCTGCCAGCAGCAGTTTCTGAACCATGCCGTCCACTAGCAGTGGGCGCAGCTGCACAGCTTGACATCTTCCCCAGCCTCTTCTAGAGCCACTGGGGCAGCTGCCCTAGCACAGGCTGCATTTACCAGGGACTGTGTCAGTAGCTGCAACCACAGCAAGCCCCAAGGCTCAAAGAAGGCACAAGAAAGGCTTGAGACATGGGGAGAAGGAAAACATCACATCCTTCCCAATGTTCAACACCTCCAAACAAGCAACGTGAGAGGAGAAAATAACTGACCTATGGGATGGTCTGACTGATGGAGGCTGAGCTCAGGCAGTCAGGAGAGCCACCCCTCCGTCTGCGCTGACCTTTCCTTCTGAGGGAAGGGGACAAATGAACGTGACTGTACCCAATGCGCTGCTGCTCGATGATGTCCAATTTCTCCGCCTTGTGGATGACTTCCAGAATGACCTCAAGTTCTTGCGGGCTCAGAGCCTGCATCTTCCTCTGCTTCTCAGTCTGGAACGTGTGCACTGACCAGCCCGTCTGGAGCCTGTGGGAGGGGGTGGAGGGAAGAATTAAGCTGTGAAAGGAAAGCACAAAATCCCTGACCTGCCCCACAGGCCAAACCTGCCAGGCACACAGAGCCTGCGTCAGCCTTCCATCAGAGAAGCCTGTTCCCTGGCTAACACCCAAAGCAGGAGTCTCTTCTCACTGACCAGATCACCACGTCACTCCTCCAGCAGCACTGAGTGCTGCACTGTCTCTCCCTGCTCTCTCATTTCCCTTTGTGCTCCAGTTTGTATTTTACCACTCCGTGTCCTCACTCCTGTTTGACTCTGCCCATAAAGAAAACTAGTGCACCTAGGGCTGGTTGTCCTGGGGGTACCCTTGCAGAGGTGGGTACTGATGCCAGACACCACAAATGCCAACAGTAGACTCCGGAACACAGGGAGTACCTGCACCCTCCTCCCTCCAGATCACACATTTCTAAGGTCCTCAGTTCAAACACACAAATCACCAGGCACACTTGGAAATATACATTTGGCAACTTCCTCCCTTGGTCTAACCCAGGCCCACACGAGGACTTCAGCAAGCCACTTCCCTCTGTGCCTCACATACAGCAGCTGACATTTCTCCTTAGCTCACTTGGGGACAGGCAGGAGCTTTCACAGCTCAATTAATTACCATTCAGTAGGGGTTTAGAGGTCACTGGATAAAGTCACAGCTGCTAGCAGAATGCAGGGCACTATCAGACACAGCTGTCTTAATGAGGCTTTCAGGTGAAGGCTGGAGAAGTGGCAGTGGCGTGCACTGTTCACACTCAGGCAGTCCCCTCGGACACAGGGTGACCTCCTATTTTCTAACACTCTGCAGCAGGCTGACCCCAGAGGTTCAGACAAGAGCAGAGGTGGCAGTGGCATGGTACTGGCTGCCAGAGGAGGAAAGCATCCAAGAAACAAACGCAATTCTAGTGCTTGACTCATCTCCATCCATTTTGTCTTCAGGTTATGCAGTAATTTAACTTCAGGGGAAAATGAGATCAAATGACAAGTTCCTAAAACAAAAGAGTGCTGGCAGCTGGGGGATGCTATCAATGACATTTAGGGTGCTGCAGAGATACGAGCGTGCCTCCAAGCCCTTCCTTTCACCCAGGGGAGGGCTGGTGGGATGGACTCCCACCACACACCAGCCAGGCTGCAAACTCCACTGCAGGCAGGCAGCTCCGGGCAGCAGCCAAGCACCCAGCGCCGGCTTAGCAGGCTCCCGTCCCACCCAAGCAGCACGCTTCTAGGGTACAGAGGGGTCTGCGTGACAGGCAAACTCCCGCCTCCCAACCAGGCTGTGGATGAGGCCGGTGGGCCAGCGCTCCACACAGATACCAGGAAACCATTCAGGCCAGAGCTGAGGCTGGAAGGAGAGGAGGGGGGTGGCGAGGACTCACTTGGCGCGCAGTGCCAGCTGCCGGTCGTTGGGGCACACCCACTGGCCTGTCCCGCTGCCAAAAATCGTGTCGGCCATGGCACCACGGTGGGGAGGAGAGGCAAGGATCACACCTGTAAGAAGCAAACACCAGCACTGAGCACAGCTGCCACCCCACCCTCAAGAAAGCACAGGGCAGCACTTGGAACAGCCTTATTAACTGTCTGACGGGCCGCTCTTCTGCCAAGCAAAACGGAGATGATCTGCCGGCATCACACACAGTGCAAGTAGACAGACTGACACCCACAGACAGCAATAAAAACATACCATCATCCTCATAAAATATAAGGCAATAAATACCTTCAAACACCTTGAAGACAAGGCTGGAAGTTTAGATTTTATGGTACTCTGAAAAAAAGCCAGAGACTCTTTGTCAGTTCTGATTTTTCATTTCAAACTAGAGGAAAGTGTTGTTTGTAAGAATAATCTCTGCCTCACCACCTCTAGAGCCCCAACACTGCAGTACTGACAGAGAAAGCCACTCTAAAGGACACAAAGAAGCTACAGTTCCTTTTTTTAACCTCTTAATGGGGTAACAAACAAAAACCCACGCGACAATCAGCATGAATAGTGGCAAGTCATTTCGTTCATTAAAACTGCCTCCATAATAGCCTGATATTTATAACTACAGCCTACAATAGCAGCTTGTTTGCATTCTCTGATGTTGAAGACAGCACCTCTTGCAGCAGATCTCCTACCGTGGCTCCTGTAACCACCATGGTCACACCAGTGGTTCCTTGTGTTCAATAACAATTTCACTGTGATCTGATCAGTAAAGGCAGCAAGAGCTAACTTCCACGCACTCACGGGACAAACACATCCCCAAAAGGGACTTTGCAGCTAAGCAGTTCTGAGTCCTACCAGCAGCTCAGATGAACAGAAAGCAGCAAGGGACAGACACAGCCAAAAGATTTCCATGGAGGCAAAACTAGTCTTGATGTACCCAGCTTTCCTCCAGCTGGATTTGCTCTCCAGCAAAGCAAGTGTCTCACGAACCCTAATGCATAAATTTCCAGGTATTAATACTTACCTTCCCCAAAACAGACACTTGCCAGCTTTGAAACTATACCTGCTGGGCAGAGATAACGTGGTTAATGCTGTTTGGCAAACACAAATCAGATACAATAGCAGGCAAGGTATATCACCTGCCAACTGTGCAGTGGTTCCCAAGAAAACACATGTTCCAGTCTCAATCCACAGCACACTTACCCCAGCAGTGCCCATGGTTCAGCGTGCTGCACCTACGCTTGCTATCTACTGCTGACACACAGAGCTTTCTGCTTCTGTGCCAGGCGTGGAGGCATCACAGGCTGCACGGCCTTGGCCCTCTTACACAGGCAGGCACGCAGCTTGTGCAAATCGATCTCCCTCTCTCCCTACGCTGAGCTCACATGTGCCACACACGCCGCACTCACCCCTCAGCACAGAAACACTGACCCGTGTCAGAGAACTGACAGCTATCTCCTGCCAAACCCCACATCAGCCCTGAAAGCCAAAACGGTTACCAACAACGAACCAGTTCCCTCCTCTCTCACCATGCAATTTCTGGAGAGAGTCTGAAAATTCAGCGCTTATCACAGGCAGGAGAGAAGAGAAGGAATTCCACACGAAGCACAGATTTCTTTCTGTGCAAGGGGACAGATGTACAAAAAGGTGAAGGCTCTAACAATTCAGCATAATGCTCAGCAGCACAGTCTGACTGTGCAGCAAAATGAGGCATGGAGGAGATGGGAGGCTGCAGGAAAGGTTTGGCAGAGAATGGTTGACACAGGAAGGACAGACAGAAGTGTCGCACACAATTTTTTAAACCTTTACTACCTTAGTTAAGGTGATCACTTTTGAAAGGGATCATCCCTAGAAGAAATCCTTGAACCCTGGCATCTTTGATTTACCAACTACTTTCCCCGCTCTGCTCAGTGCCACACACACTGCGGGTTTGCATTTCCATTTTGTCCCAGAACACCTCCTGCTCTTTTCACCTTCTTCACGATCTCAAGCAAGGAGAGAACGCAGTCCCCGCACACGTCCCACAGCAGCTCACACACAGGGGAGCAATCAAGCATTAAGAGCAAAAGAATACGGAGGCTCCCGCCCCCAGGCCAGGGTTAGAAGCAGAGAAAAGCTACAATTTCACACAGAATGGCTGACCTGGGATTTTCCAGATATTTTCTAAGCCTATGATGTGTTGTTACAGGATTATACGCACATGTACCCCCCCCCACAAAGGCATATATTAAATTACTCTTCAGATATACCACATACTCTTCCCTCCCGCTCACACACACCTGAAGAACAGCACAGCCCACACACTCAATGTCCACTGGCGAGGCTGAATGCACACACCATACTGACATGACCAGCACTTGGCAGCTGTGGGATGTTTAGCATAAAAGCTACAGCTGGAGATGAGCCCCATACCATGGCCAGGGCAGAGGAGTTTGCTTTGCCAGCAGCTGTGCTTTCAGGGTGCAAAGCAGTGCTGAATATATCCACCCCTCCTCTGCAGAGCTTTATCTGCTCTAACACAGCTGAAGGCAAGTCAGAATAGAGCACATCAGCTAAGCTTTTTTCTCAGGAGAGACCTAAACACATTCTCCAGCCTCATACCACAGTGCACTTTTCTCAGCATGACTGAACAAAAACAAGCAATGTCATGCTCTTTTGCCTCTTGTTACTCAGCATACGCTTTCTGTTCTCCACCATTCCCTGAGCAGCATCTGCAAAGAGAGAAGGAAAACAAAACACTGCCTAGAGATCCATCATAGCCCAAAACAGTCTTCAGTAGATTATTCCCTAAAATATTTACAGGAACATTTTCTTTCAGCAGCATTGAGTATCTGCTGCTCCCTCTGATGTAAACTGGCATTGCAGGTGGCTTTGCACGTTTGCCTCTGAAAAAAGCCTGGTGTGGTTTGACACAACTACCTTGGAGAAGGGAACAAGAATGACATGGGACTGCAGGCAAGTCTGCTGGGGCAGAAACAGGAACACTAGCAGGACTGGACGGAAAGGAATATCTTGCATGGTCATGGGAACGATGCCAGAGAAATGGTACCAGTATCTGGAAGGCGTGAAGCATCCTCCCTCTTATCTTTGTACAGGACAAGAAGTACGGTGGAATCAGCCTAATCAGAAACACTAAGATAGTAAAACCACATCAGCCAGGGGAGTCATTTGTATGGGCTGTGGTGAAAGAGCCCTCTCGTGCAGTCAGCCTCTACTGCTGACTCAAAAATGCTCTAGTTAGCACTTACCTCACGGAGCCAACCCCTCCCTGTTCTCTGCTCCTCTCAACAAGCTCATGAAGGGCAGAAGCAGGCAGTCTCTAGCAGCAAGAGAGCAAGAGAAATCCACAGCTCTTGGCCCTGCTGCAAGTACACTGCATACAGAATAAAGGGGAAGCACAAGTACTTAGTGTTACAGAGAGAAAACTTCCCACTCCAAGATTCTGCTTTTTACTTGAATTAAGAATTAAAAGGGAGCTCTTATCAATACTCTATGACCTGCTTTAAAAAGCCTCCACCTGTTTGTTCCTTTCCTATGATGGAGGAAGTCATGTGAAACAAAACCTCATTAAATCTGAGTCCACCTGGCTGCCCTTGGCACAGAAGCTAAGGGGAGCACTGCAAGGAAGGAGTGCTGCCCTGCAGAGAGCCAACCCTCTGCATGGGGCCAGGAGCATTACAGAGGATGCATAACCGAGCCCATCTCTGCCTGCAGCTCTGACGTAGGGCTGCTTCTGCTGTCTCCACAATGAGACTTAGACTCTGCAGAAGAACATGACTTCAGTCTGCGAGGGAGAAACCTTCAGGTGGGGTCTGAGCGAAGGGAACAGCAGCAGGGTCATGCTGGTGACTTGGCCTCACATCCCTGCAGAGCGACCACGAGACAGCAAAGTGAGCAGGATCTTTCCCACTGGACAGTTCCCACTTCTTGGCCTGGAGGAGGAAGGTGGGCTGCAGCCGGCTGTGGGGCAGCACATCCTCCATGCGTGGGCTGGGGAGAGGCGAGCGCCCTTCCACACCACCCCACCAAGCCACACAGCCATGGATCCTGCGGCAGGCACACTTTCCCAGAGCAGCAGCAGAACAGCAGCAGGAGGTGTTTCTGGATCTGCTGGATGCGTTCCAATAACCAGCACATTCAGCACCAACTACAAATGGCGGCCACGATGGCAGAACGTTGCCATGTTGGCACGTCCCAGAGCTAGCCCTGGCTGATGGCAGTATGCAGACACAGCCCTTTGACATGATGGTCTTCAAAGAATTTCAGGCTCCTCTGTGAAAGAAGGCCAGTTTTCTCAGCAGAACAGCAACATGAACATCACTTATCTTTACCTCAATAACAGACCACAGTTGTAGCACTTCATGCCAAAGGCCCAGTGAGCACGGTACCTGCTATCTGACCAGCTCCAAGAGCAGATGCTTAAAGAGTATAAGAACAGAGCACAACACAGCAATACTTTTCCAGAATACCCTCCCAGCCTCCAGAGATTCCTGGACCATGCACTCCCTGAGCCAGGCTGTAGTTCTGTATTTAATACCCTTAACATTTTTCTGCCCCAAATTTATCAGCTTGCTTTTCCAGCTCATGTACACTTTTAGCATCATCTCGCTACACCAAGTCCCTTCCCCACTCCTCCACCTCAAACACATTTTTACTTTACCTTGACTACATCAAAGTTAAAACTGAAGGGTCTTGTTGACATTGAGGTAGTCATTGCAGTAGAAAACACCTCCTCACGGCAGTGAAAGCACAGCCTGCACGGGCCCTCCTGCAGCTGGGCTGATTACAGGTGCCCATGAAGCATGAATTCCTCGGAGCCCTGCAAATACAAAAATGTCCTATACAGGCCCATAAGGAGCTCTCCAGTCAGCTTTCATTTGCCTGGTTATTTCAGCTAAGCAGCTCGTGTCTATATTAATTTGTTTTCATAGGAAATTAATTAGGCAATTTTTTTTAAAAATACTTAATTTAAAAAATAAAAATTAAACAGTTGGCCACAGCCAAGTTCCCAATTCCCAAGCCGAGCTGTGCCGGTGTAATTAACTTGCCTGCTTTGAGGGCATCACCTCCCCCAGGACTCCCAGCTTGCACCAGGTACCGTGCTGGCCTGTTTTTCCTTTTAGCTGCTGCTCCCTCAAAGAGGCAGTGTAATTACTCTCTGCTCCGCACCAGACCCCATTATCCCTGGGAAACCTTAGCAACTAAGTGAGTGTTTGCTCTTGTTGCTATGACAGAGGATAAATGACTAGCGGAGACAGATAAGGTTAACCCAGCCTCTGCCTCCCACCCACTGCTGGCCAGTCCCTTTTCCTCCCAGACACTAGTCGCGCAGCAGGGAGACAAACACGAGCAGGCAGGCAAAGGCTATTTAGTCCAGACGCAAGTCTTCCCTTCATGTTTTAAAGATCCTAGTGTCACAGTTGTATTTCAAAGCATACAACTGTTTTAAAGTGACAGAATAACCCTTGGGGCTGTAGAAGCGTGGCAGAAGACACACATTTGACTTTCAAAATACAGCCAAGTCTCAGAGCCAGAGAAGGGGAGTAACTGTGCCTGTACAAGTGCTGGCCTGAATCAGGGCTTTAGAAAAGTTTTCCTCACACACAAACCACTCTGAACTGCCCCTTCACACCTGCATCTAACAGTTTCTCAGCCCCTCCAGTGGCAAAGGAGCCTGCTGTAAGCATCGACATTTTATAGGGGCTAAGCAGGGAGGAAGCACCAGCACAGCGGCGCCAAGCAATCCTCATCACCTTCCTGCTGCCCGCTCTCAGGAAGGGGGAGAGCTGGGCCGGCACGCAGCGGCACGGCTGTGAAATGGCCTTGTGCAGTTTCTTACTGTGACAAATCCCCACTGTTAGTGCAAACCCTTAGCAGCAGATGGAGAGCCAAGCGACACAAGGAATCCAATATGATCAGGCTTGACTTGCAGCTCTGTGGCTTGGGCCAGCAGAGACAAGGAAAACACAGTGTCCAAATAAACACCACAAAGCCTCGGCAAGCTTTGGGACAACAACTTAAGAACCCAATCAGACAGACTTTCTATCCATCTGTCCCACCATGAAGGCTCAATCTAAGCAGCACCAGTGAAACAGGGAAGACCTCATTCAGAGCCGTGCATTCAATTTTGGCTGGCCCAGCTCAAGGTAAACACAAATCAGCCTCAGCACATGGAAAGGAAGAGAAGTGTCATTATCACATGAGGCCAAGTTGGAAAAGGAGCAAGTGGGGATGCGGTTTGGGGGAAAAACAAAGAAGGTTCCCATGCACGAGAGCTGCTTCCCAATCCCAGCAGCAGTGGCAAGAAGCCTAACTCCTTTTAAGACAGAGCTTGTTAAAAAGCTTATTAAATACAATGCCCTGGAGGTCCATGCCAGTCCTACAAGAGGGAAGATAAAATCAGCTCTACAGGAAAACTGACATACGATACCAACAATCCTGTATTAATGAGAGGCACTTATTAGCATGGCTACTTGATACATGGTATGCTATAAAGAACCAGTTTTTGCCCAAGCAAAGCAGTCTTTGGCTCCCCAGCACCCTGCGATGCTGGAGAGGAAAGCCAGCACCATTCCACCTGCCAAGGTGTAGCTTTATTTATCAGACTTTGGCCCTATTTCCTTCTGATCCCCAGCCAGGCAGGTGCGTTGTGCAAAGTGAATAATTCATGAAGACAGGAGGCTCTTTCTGACTCACATTCTGTGGCAGGTTGATCTGGCATAGGCCTAAGAGAAGCAAATTAGCATCTAAATGGCCAATTAAAGAGACTCATTTCACTATTCTGATATGCCAAAAAGCTCAGGAGACCTTCTGCGGCTGGAGGTTGGCAGGATGGAATCGGCACCTCCCAGCCTCCAGAGAACCATCGAGTTTCTTAGAAAGAATTGGACATAGCAGGGGAGTACTGAGCAAGGGCCAGCGATTGTCAAGGAATCCCTTGCAGGAGAACTGCATGCCAGCCTGTTTTGTGGGTGACCTCGAGTGAGCCAGGAAAAGCACGTTCACGGCCGGCAGAGAAACTCTGCTGAGCAGCCTGACCCAGGCCTTGCCAAAAACTGGCTATCCAGCATGGCTCTGAGCCGCAGGCCTGCCATCACATCTGGAGGATGAAACACCCTTTCTCAGCATCCTTAAGCTATAGTATTGGTTTTAGGCATCCTAGGAAGCCTTTGAACAACATCCAAGCATGGCCAGCAGTAACTCCAAGACCTTCATCACCCTGAACATTGTTGGTACAAGCAAGAAGAAAGCCATGGACTTTGACCAGGCCCTGGGGAGTACCTGGCCCAAGCTGCAGCAGACTAAAAGCCCTGCGGTGGGCACAGCATGTCATTCTTACTTCCGCATACAACAGCACCCATCACCCTGTGTCGGAGCACCCAAAAGAACCACGACAATCCATCCTCCGTAAAATGCACATGGCTGCTCCCACCACACAACATGCACAAGCCCAACAGCTCTCAAAAGCACACTGGGGCTGAGAATTTTTTCAATGGACCATGTCACTTTCAACCTCCCACTTCTGGCTTGTTTCCCCCCACACCTCTGTCACTTACATTCAGTTACCTTCAGGAGGCTGAATTCTTGGCTTGTTTCCCCCCATACCTCTGTCACTTACATTCAGTTACCTTCAGGAGGCTGAATTCTTGGCTTGTTTCCCCCCATACCTCTGTCACTTACATTCAGTTACCTTCAGGAGGCTGAATTCCACCTAAATTCAGCCTTGTGCAGTTCACCTTGCTGTCTTTCCGGACTGTTTTCAGCAGCATTTTAGGTAAGACTCTCCCACCAGTGGAGCTGCGGGTCTGGGTGCCCCAGGCCCTGCCGAAAGCCGTTCCCCCCTGTCCCAGCTCGCCAGGGGAAGGGGCCGTACGCCCGGGACACAGCGGTTTCCCTGCAGGTGTCCAGGCAGTCAGCACGTACCAACACCTGAAACTCTGCTTGAAACTGCGCACGAAGCGCCCGTGCGCCTCCCCGCAGAGCTGCGGGCTGGCCACCGCCCGCTGCGCCCGCCGCGGCGGCCTCCCCGCTCACCCACCTGCCCTCCGGCCCGGCCCCGCTCTCGCCACCCCGGCAAAACTCCCGGCCGGCTCCGCCACGGGCCGCCCCCCGCCCCGCTCCCGGGACAACGCGGAAACGGAGCGCACCTGCGCCGCCGCCTCCTCCAGCCCCGGCGGCGCCGCCCGCTCCGCTCCGGGCCCCGCTCCGCTCCGCGCCCCCCGCGGGCCCGGGCACCCCCTGGCGGCGCCGCGCCGCTCCCGCCCCGTCAGCGCCGGCCGCCGCCAAGGCCCGGCCCGGAGCTGCGGGACCCGGAGCGGGGCCGCCCGGCAGGGCTTGCGGGCAGATGTGCGCTGGGACCGGCCGGCCGCGCCCCCGAGCCCCAAAAGTGAATAAAAACCCACTGAAAAAAAACAAACCAACCAACCAAACTCCAAACAAGGAAAGCCGGTAGCAAAGAAAAAAAAACCAAACCCCCCAAAACCAAAACAAACACACCCAAGCAAAACAAACCCCCCAACAACCAAAAAAAACCCAACAAAAAACCCAACCCCAAAACCCCGAAGCAAAAAAACCAACCCCAAGAAACAAACAAACAAACAAAGCTCACAGCAAAAACCCACCCCACCAACAAAATGATTTTTGAAGGGAAAGAAAAAGTTCAGAACAAGAGCAAAGCAAGGTGACCTGCTGGGCCCGGGACAACCGCGGGGAGCTCCTAACTTAAAAATTAAGGGCCCAAATCTGCAGAGCGATCCTAATAACAGACACCAGCTACAGAAGGTTCCCTGGGATCAGCAGCAAAATTTGGTCTCACTTTTTTTTTTTTTACAGTAAAGCTGTTCCTCCTGGGGCTGCTGTGAAGGGGCTCCCCGTGTCTGTAAAATCTGGGTCTGCAGGAAGGATTGCAAACCAGGTATGGCGTGGGCCCGACGTGCCAAGATAAACCCAGCCAACCTGCTTTGACCAACTCGTTGTGCACTGGGTGAGGAACCAAGGGGCTGGCGTGGCTTTTCTTGCGCTTTCAACAATTGCTTGTAGCCCACTCCCTCACGCTTCATCGTAACAAAACATGTCTGGCTTTGCACTTTGGAGAGCTGTACAAATGCTAATTACTGTCCCATGCAGCAGAGGGAGGGTGGAGAGGGGAGAGCAAAACACTCGGTGAGGTGACAGCCTGGGATCATACAGTGAGTCAACAGAAAATCATAGGAAATCAATTATTCCTTTGCACTAGCCTGTGAACACAGAAATTAGGGCTCATTACTGTCTAAACGTCCAGTGGATGCAGTGAGTAAATTTTCCATTTGACAGGAAGGGAGGGAGAGAGAAAGAGAGAAGGAAAAGAGAAAGGAAGAGAAAATAAATCCTCAGTCTGTGGTTTTACTGCCTGTTCAGAGCCTGCTCTTGAGGAACGCGGTGGCCCTGCAAGCCCCTTCATTTCCGTACATCCACAAGACCTCACAGGATAAGCTTAGGCACCCTAAGCCACCTTTTATCTAAATCAAGTTCAAGTCTGAGTATATATTTTGCTTTTTGGTTCAGGCAAGTGTTGAAAAATACATCAGAGGAAGCAGTGTTTGCATTAATACAGAGCCTGTGTTTCTGTGGAAGAAAGCACTTGAAGATGACATTTCGCACCAGGGTAGTCCTCCACACAGTCAATAATATAAATAAATTAAACACACGGTTCAGCCAACTTCAGGAGAAAGATAAATTACCTTATTTAACCAGCTGTACTGGCAGGAGCAATAGGCACAGGAAGCGACACACATCTCAGAGCCTGCATCCATTCTGCTGCTGAATTTGCTCGTTGGGATCCCCACAGAACCACAGATGCTTCCGAGTCCGACTGCAAGGCCGGGCCTTGATAGCTGGAAGTCACAGAGAATAAATACGACATTACATTAAAAATTTAAAAAGGCTAAATATGAGTTTTATCTTGATAGCATGAAGTCAATTTTTAATACACTTGTTTCTCAGAAAGCAGGCACTTCCAATTCCACCCAAAGAACCCTTCAAAATCTCTCTTTTATCGATGATGGGTTTCACTGAATTATTCACCAGATCACAGCTGCCAGGGATTTTAAATATACACATGACAAGGACTGTAACGGATAGCAACCTTCTCCTGCAGGGCTATCAGCGACGCTGATGGTTGCACTGCAGATGCCCCAAGCTGATCCAGTCGCCTTTCAGCACAGCACATAATTGCACGCTGGGGAGCAGCCTTCCGGTGTCACCCTCGGACAGGCACATTTCTCAAGAAATTAAAAATAAAGACCACCATTTTGAGAGAGATGTTAAACTCGTGGGCATGAAGGTGTCCTCCGGAAGAACTACACATGCTTAAAAGCAGCCCTATTGTACAGCAAAACAATCCTAATTGTAACAATCCTGGAGCGCTACAGGAAATGGTTCCCAGTTTGGACACTGGACTGGTAAGCAGGGGTCTGGGCTCCCATTCTCAGCCGTGTCCTGCTGGGCAAGCAGAGCTGAGGTGTTGCGCTGCTGGTTTGCTTTCCACAGTTTGGCTGTCATTTCTGGTTAGGTCACAGGTTCCTTCAGGTAAGGATTCTCATCACCTGTCTGTTCAGCATTTGACACAAGAACGTGAGGTGGACAATTAATGTTTTAATACACAAATAATAATAATAGTATTAATTATGAGCAATTTTAAACACATAGAATAACCAAAGGCCAAACTGGCCGGCTGCTTATCTCTGAAAGACCATTTCCTCGGGACACAGGCTGACAACTGGCAAGGAGCTGCCACAGCCAGAGACGTCTGGCACTCCCTTCCCATCGCCCTGACCACCCCAGCTCACTCTAGCCGCTTTACAGTTCACAGCGAGAAGGCCAGGATTTTTCTCCAAGCTGTTACTCTGATTGCAATCCTCTACTATTTGGTCCTCAGTGATTCAATTTGTATTTGTCCCTCTAATTATCATTCCTCAATAAAAAGGTCAATGATTCAGTCCCTAATCTGAACAAAAAAAAAAAAAATCTTGCCTATCGAGCACACCTGCTCAAGTTTATATAAGACAAAGGAAACATTTAAAGAATACTGATGCTTCATAGCAAATTAAGCTTCTTTTTTACCTCTTAAAGACAAACTCCCCATTCTGATCCACTGCTCTTTTTGCTCGCACAAACAAGTCTCAGGTCTAATTCTCTTTTCCTTGTTCAAGGTAAGCCGACAGCATCAACTCGAACATTTCCCAAGAAGACTTCCCTAGGAGCCCCGTGCAGTAGGTCTATACACAGTTTCAGTGCATGTGTGGCACAGGAAAATGAGACACATTTTGGAGTAAACTGGTTCCACAGGGAAATCTAGAGGAATTTCTCAGCGTAGTTGCATTTGAAGTCAAAAAGTGCACCAAGAACACACCCCATACCCCCTGCCAAATAAAAGCCATTTGAGTTAGAACCCAGCAACCATGGGTTATATATTTGAGGTTTGGGCATTTCTTTGATGTCCTGATAAAAATACACAGGCACATATACACTACAACTGTGAAGATCCACCTTCTGACACCAGCTTAGGCTGGGCTTTGAATTTAAGGCTTGCAAGTTTCCTTCCTCGTGTCACCAGATCTATATAATTGCTTATAAAATTACTAATTTTTCCAATCAGGATATAAGGCGTGTTCACAGATCTCCTCTCAGAGGCACCTGCCTGTTGCATTACCCAGATTTTATACTGAATGTGGGGGTCATAATAGCACCCCTGTCTCACCAAAGGAAACAAATACAATGGTACCGTTACTTCATTTTACATGCGAGCTGAAACTAAAGAGGACAGTAGGAATAGTCAAGCAAATTGAAAGACACCTCTAACAACCCTTACAGATATAGATTAGATCTACTGCTTGAATGCAATTACCCTTCCTGGCAAGGGTTTACAAATTGGACTTCTATTTTATGAATTCATGATATGCTTATTTTCAAAAGATACATGCCTCCAAGATGCAGTGAAACCTTCAGAGGATTGTGGAAAGTTTATTCTTAGTATTTTTACTGTGAATTGCAGGTAGAACATCCACTGAGACTGGAGTCTGGCTGCGCTGGGCACGGCAGAGTTTGGGACTCTCGGTCTAAACAGAAAAGGGGGACAAAGAGAAAAATGACAGAAAGCAGTAAGAGGATAAGGAATTTGCCTGGGGACGATGCCCCTTCAGAATAAAATTGTCTGCTGCCAGGGAGCACCTCACCACTCAGCATCCTCCTGGCCAACTGCAGCAGCAGAAGGGGCAGGTTAATCAGGTGAATGTTGGTCCTACCTGTCCTGGTACTCTGGGGAGGAGCTGTCAGAAGATTATTTTCTCTGTATGTAGCTCGGGCCAGCCACTACCACTGGGCTCTAATTTTGGCTGGCAAGTCAGTTTTTATAATAATAAAATTAACACCAACCACCACTAGCTACAAGTAATCCCCTTCCCTCAGCTGTTCTCCAAAAATATTCTACTCATTTTTCAGTCTGGATGAATTATTTACATCCCATCACTGCTGTTCCCGTTTTCCTTGCCTTTTTGCCCTGTGTCACCATCCGTTTCATGCAGACGCAGGCTTTGGAGACCTGCTGGCCGCTGTACAGCATTAGTAATAACCATCACTGCGAAACCCCTGCTGTTGACACTTTGAAATCAGACCATTAGCGGCAGCCGGAGAAGTGCTGCCTGCAGCTCAGGGATCCGCCGTGGGAGCAGCCTCCCGGGAGCCTGATTTCATCACAACCTGTCTGAACGCAACCGCGAGCGTCTGCCAAATTTCACATCTAAATAGATCAGGAGGAGAGAAAGAAAGAGGTAGGCAAGGATGGGGAGAAAACAACCAAACCAGGATTAAACCTCATGTTATTTCCAGGGAGAGGACGACAAATAAGCAGTGCATTGCTTCAGCAACTGTTGCTGGAGTTCCCGCGAGTGCTTTTCAGCCAGGCTTACCTCTGAAGGAGACGCACTAATCTCCCTCGCCGGTGAGGCTGTTAAAACGCTCACCACCACAACGCAGCAGCAGGGGCAGGAGATCTGAGGCTTGCACCGGCCCCAAAACACTCAGGAGAGCTATTGCCACCTCAGAAGCTGTTTCACATGTGCCTTCGCTGCTCTGATGTGGGGAGAGGCGGAGGGGAGGGAAGGGAGAGGGGAGTTTCCCTCAGCACCTTCATTTGCAGGGCTGAGGTACTACGAAGGGGCGGGAAGGCCCCCGATAGCTGGTCTCCCTGCAATGGGTTTGCGTTTGATTTCTCCCTCTGCAGCAGCACTGTGCTGCAAACCCCACAGCCCTGCAATACTTCACCTGCTGCCAGAGCTGTACTACCTCGGACAAACCAACGCTTTCTGGTGTGGCCATATTACCTCGGGCAAGCCCCAGTACTTACACATGCAGAGGGGCACAGGGGAGAAAACCTGGGCTGGACAGGGTTGTTCACGCAGAGCAATGGCGCTGGGCCCCTGGCCAAGCAGGCAGGCCCAGGCTTGCCGCTGCGCCATGGCTGCCCTGGAGACCTCGCTGAAGGGTGGGTGCCGAGGGGAGCGGAGGGGAAAAGGAAGGGGGAAGGCAGTGGTGAGATGGAGGGGAAGGTGCTGAGGGGAGGAGAGGTGAAGGGGGAAGGTGAGGTGGAAGGGAAGGCGCTGAGGGGAGATGGAAAGGGAAAGCAGTGAGGGGAGGAGAGATGGAAGGCAACACATGAGGGGAGATGGAGGGGGAATGCCTGAGGGGAAAAGCTAAGGGGAGATGGAGGAGGAAGGCATAGAGGGGAGAGGAGATGGAGGGGCAAACCCTGAGGGAGATGGAAGGGGAAGGCACTGAGGGGAGGTGAAGCACTGAGGGGAAATGGAGGGGGAAGGTGCTGAGGGGAAATGAGGTGCTGAGGAAAGGGGAGATGGAGGGGGAAGGCACTGAGGGGAGTGAAGATGGAGGGGGGGTCATGGACAAGGAGGGAGGCTGGGCCAGGGCTGCTGACCTTCCTTCCCTTGCTCCCTGCCAGGCTGGAGGGCGGCCGTGGAGGGCCATGCCAGGCCTGCTGCAGGGCCCTGCAGGCAGGAGAGCGGCACAGGCAGACGGCGGGGGGTGAGGGGCTGCCCGTGCCCCCCTCCACCGCAGGCCCCTGGCACGAAGCCACCACGGAGAAAGCAGCAGCAGCAGCCGCCACCGCGCAGGAGTGCCGCCACCACCACTGTGTGGGCAGGTGAGCCAGGCTGGCTGCCGCAGCAGGCGTGGGCAAAGCCACCATGCTCCCCACAGCCCTCCCCAAAACGCCCCACACAGGGTCCAGGCAGGCCTGGGGAGGGAGGGGGTCATCGGACGAAGCCATGTGTGCACCAGGCTGGTTCATGACCGCTGCTCAACATCGCACGTTTGTGCAATTGACACTGCACAGACGTGAAGGGATGTGCAGCCAAAGTGTGTGTACCATCAAGAAGGCAGCTGGGATTCACCTGTCCTTGGTGGCCAGAGGATGCGGTGCTCGGCTCTCCCTCCATCCTGCAGGACAACTGCCATGGAGAGGAAAAACAACCTTCTCTAGGAAATCATCTGTGGCACTTCAACACCTTTCAGTGAACCTGTAGCCTGTTTATACATAGTTTCATACATAGCTACAAATCTATCCAAAAAAAGAAAAAGATTGAGTACATGTAACTACACACCATAAGCAGTAGGAGGCATAAGACATCTGTCAAGAAGTAGGAAATTTCATAAACTGCCTAAGATTTGGGATGTTGTAAATATTTAGTGGTTTTCTTTTGGTGAGCTACAGTATAGTTGTTTAAATATTCGCCATTCCATGGGCATGAGTCACAGCACTGATCTAACTTCCCATCCGTGGGATTGAGTTGCTGTTATAGCTGCAGAAAGGGGAGGTTAATTTCAAGAAATCTTCCGTGTAAAGGAATAGCCATTCACTTCCAGTATCTTAGTACAAAAGGTGCCTGAAAGTTTCCAGAAACTGTACTATTAACAGAAAAAACCCACCACATTGCTTGCTGTATTAATGGATAACAGTTTAAAAAAAATCCCCAACAATTAAGAATCAATTTTTTGCCTAAATTGAGTTAGGCAAGCACAGTGAACTTGATGCCAGTATAGTAGTGCTATTAATGCATTAACAGCCTCAATAAATACATTTTACAGGTGTGAGAATTGTTATGGTAGCCAATCAAATAAATATATATTTCCCACTTAAAAATAAGATTTTTAGGCCATTAATATTTTCTTATAGATTTGGTTTCTTATGAACAGGCACATAAAGGCACAGCAAGCACTTGTCTCATCATCCTCTTTATGAAATAAGCAAGAAAGCCTCAGACGCAATGCATAAATTTTTGCTAACAGCGCTTATCATTTTAACAGATAAACACCACCACAAAACCAGAAAGCAGCAGGCCCACTCCATTCCATCGCTTGAAAACCCAAGTCCTGAGAGGAACCCTGACTCAGCCCAAAATAGTGCAAAAGAGAATCAGAAGGATGCAGAAATAAACAAGGTTGTAGTATCAACTTCCACCATTTTGGACTCTAGTCAAACAGATCAAGGTCTTTCTGCTCAGCTTAACGAAAGCCTTCGATGGGACGGGATTCTTGAAGATCCTGTAGCAGAGGAAGAAAGGCTGCGTATCTATAAGATGAACAGAAGGAAACGGTATGAATTGTATATCCAGCAACATTTGCTCGCTGAGCCATGCCCAACTGTCAGGCATTCCCCATTACTTCATCGCCAGGCATCATGCACAAGCAGCGATCACACAGTATGTAAAGAAGATTGCTGCAGTTATTTTCTGGAGGAGCAAGCATGAACTGGTCCTGAATGCTGATGAGCTAGCACAGTCTCTGAGCTGCAACCAGTAGTGTCACCCAAAATCTGTCAACAAGTTCTGTAGCTTAGTGCTGGTTACTCACTGTCTTATATCTGTGTGGAGAACAGGACGCTTATATTTAAAAAACAAACCAACCTGTTAGTTAAAATATGGATGCAACTCAGACTACTTCAAGAATTAGAAGTGTTCCTCTCCATACTGCCTATTTGTCCTGCAGTACCCCTAGTTATTGCTATTAGTCTATTTCAAAATAATACTCTCTGCATTAAACCTGAGCTTTTCAGGTATTCACATCATGAATTGCTGGTCCGGAAACCAGCAAGCACAGCCCTTGTGGCAGATGGGAAAACTGAGTATGGGCAGCTGAATGACCGGATACCTTCTTTGGAGGCTAAAATGATTGGCAGGCACACAAACTTACCTAGTACTCGAAACCGAGTGAGCTGCAAAATCAGGATTGGAATCCAGCCCTCATCTCCTGGCTTGTGATCTAATTGTTAGGTACAGTATTTTATTTTGTTATCAAAATTCATTGTATCAGACCCTCAGATTTGACATTCTGGAGAAGCACAGCACATATACAAGGAAAATGGAGCACACCTATAACAAGGGGGTTATCCTTGTTATGGTATGAACTAACCAGAAGCCCATTTGGCCAATATGAATTAAAAATCACATCAAGCAGTAGGCTGCCTTGTACTCCCCTACTTCAACTTCTCATAGTAAAGGAACATGTTTCATACAGAGTGTTACTGCAATATTAACGGAAAGCAGCCCAGGCCACACTAAAGGAAGTATTTGGAAGTTAGATGGCACATCTGAAAGGAGAGAAAGTTTTTCCTGAAGCCCTCCTGAAAGATACTGTTCTGATTTCTAAAGTTTTTTCTTAACAGCTCTTCAAATGGACTGTCTTTTATACAGCAATTGATGTTTATATATGGCTTTTCTCCTGTTTAATACTTTAGACACTGCATGATACTCAAATGCTTGCACAGACCTTTGCAGGAGCAGCGGCATGCTTTAGAATAGCTTCAAAGCTCCCCAGATTCCAATAATGTCATTACATGCAAACCTAGAGCTTTTGCAAGCAGATAACCAGATGAACAATAAAAATTAAGCAAAAAATCCCATTATGAATTAATTAACTGATGTTCAATTGCATCCATTTCTACTCTGCCAGAGATACTAACAAAATCAGCACGCCTGCAAATTCAGAAGGGTTTAAAGAACAGATTAAGTATCCAGAAAAACACTACAGCGTTTCTCTCAAAACAACAGTTGTAACCATCTATTTTGTTTTTATAAAGTTTAATGCATAACACATTCTAGTCTTATTTTTATGCTGTACTTACTAAAGTAGCATTTGAGCATCTACATTTTTAACCAATATTAAAAAGAAATTCCTGTCTGGTTAAATACTTGTTATATTTGAAAAGGATAAGTGCTTTCCTTGCAGGATATGCTGAAATCCATACCAGAAACTAATCTTTAAAAATAAAACTATACCAGATGAAAGACTCAAATACATACTGGAGAGGATTTTCAGCTGTCTTCAAGGCACTTTTTCAAGTCTCTTACTAAACAGATAAAACCACAACATTTGGTGTGGAGTTTTTTTTAAATACAGTTTTATATAGGAAACTCCTTCCCAGAACATGTAAACAACAGCAACACATGATGTAAGAGAAACAAAAGGGGAGCTGGGATTGGCAGGATATATTACGTATTTATTGCTAAGTAAATACCACAATAAACACTGAAAAGTTTTGAATGAAAAATAAAGAGACTTCCCTATATGATGGTTTTCAAATCATTTATTACCAATAAAGTAAAAGACAAATTGAAAATTAGAAGGAGGGGGTGGGAAACGTCACAGATATCGGAACACTTGCACAGAGCTAATCAGAGCTTTGCAAATGTCGGAACATAAATAATTTAAAAGGTATCTCTACCAATTAAAATATTTTTAAGAGGTACATAATTAAGTTTGTTTGCGTTATAAAAATCAGGTGCTTTATCCTAAAACCATAGTGTAAGGGTCATTTAATTTCTAATTTAACTAGGGACAATTAATGATTACAACTCAAAATAATCTTCTCTCAGATCTCCTGCGAACGAATTCATTGGAAGAGCGTTGTCGGAGCAATCCAGGGTCCGTTCTTCCAGCGTCCTGTGTCCAACAGTGGCCAGCACCAGATGTTTCAGGAGCAAGGTACACGGAACTGCGAAGCGAGCCACGATGCAATAGCTTCCCCAAAGAAGAGTTCTGTCCATCTGAAACCCCACACATTTCGGGGCTGGGTTGTGCCTTCTGTTACGCAACAAGTAGATCTTAGGGCAACATTTAGGGGAGAATGGCGACAGGTATTTAAGACACATCTCCTAAATACTGTAGTCTGAAACCAACATGTTTATTGAGAAGGCTGTGCTGCTCTTAACAACTCTGGAGCAATGCCTACCTGGCTTTGGCATCCTCTGTCACCCTGGTTTTAGGATCTGGTTTTCTGAGGCAAGTACCAAAGACTAAGGACATTCTGTTCTGAGCTAATAAATAAGTAAAAAAACAAAACAAAACAACAAAAAACCCAAACCACACAAACTCAAGCTTTCCTTCCTGCTGCATTTTTAGTCTCCCAAATCATTTCAGTTCACACTAGAGTACACTCCCACACCATTCATCGCACTTGCACAAACATGCGTTAAGTACAGCTCAAGAACAGGTTCCCGAGTTTCTAACTCGCCACTGACAAAATTCACCCTTGAGGCCACGCACTAGCAAAGTCCTCTTTAAAGCAGGTCCAGGGCTGACGTTGCACCAGAAGGTGACCCACACCTCAGAGGAGTTTTGGAATACATGGAAAAGCCGTGTCCAGCTAAATCAAGCCTACCAAGTGTTTCTGAGCTGCTACACCACGCTGGCCACCAACGTAAGCCACGCTCCCAAAAGCGGATGCTCTCCACACTACACTGCTCTCTGTCAATATAGGAAAAAAAAACATCTGGGTAAAGTAAGAAACCTCTCTGTCTTATTTTCATCAAAGCGCATGATAAACTAAAGCACGTAACATCCGGATGGCCTTTCATAGTATCTGAAGTTATTCCCTTTGGTCCCCAAACTCATCCTGCACTTGGGACTGGAGGGGTTATTCAGCAGCCTACAGACAGGCAAATGCTACCCCACCCCAGTGACATCCTGAATATTCAAGTCCAGAGAAGACACGGACCTCTGCACTGAGAAGCTCAATGGGGAAGCAGAGCTACAGCTGTGGATTTTGCTGTGCAATAAAAATTTGCCTGTCCTTTGCTACCATCTACCGCCTCACAACCCCCACCATGACAGAGTCTCACACCTGATCCCAGCATCTCCTTCTCCACTCTAGGTCCCTGTACACACAGCACATTTTCTGAAACGTTCCTAGTTACAACTCCCTTAGTGCAGACAGAACAACGTCGACAAAAACTAGGCACTGGTGTTTTTCCACCACCACGCTGTCAAGTCTTGACTTTCCAACAATAGAGGGATAATTTTTGGCCTGATATTCTTCATTACAAGTCCTACTACACATAGTACACAAATGCTAGCATGTTACACAGACTACAGCGCTGTAGAAGTCATTGTAAGTACAGAAGATACATCGCGCCATTCACCTCAAGAACTTGAACTACCTCATCCTTTCTCTGCTGCCTGGACCTGCAAAAGCAGTTTATCTCCTGCTCTACTCAGAATTCCTCTTCTTTCCAACTCACACCTTCAACCGGACATGAATGCCATAGGATAACATTTTTGCATCTGTTAAATGCAGAATTCCAGATTCTTCTCTGTTAGATTTTTCCAGCAATTTCCAGGAGATGGTTCTTCTAGAGAAAAGAGTCTCGTGATCTACACTGAAATGAATGACAGCTCTGGCTATCGGTAACCAAATGACCTGGTAGATTCTCTGCAAGAGAGCAAACCGCCCTTATTTTTGCACATCACCAAAGCATCAAATGGATTTCCACCTGCCAGGCACTATTCCACAGTCTGTCTTACCTGTCAATTTTTTCTCTGGGAAAATACTTCCCCGTATTTTCATCTGATTACTGCACTGCGGGGAAGGGGAGGGAACTCACAACTTTAAAGGCAAAGAAACAAGTTCCTTACTAAGTTATGTTCCCACAGGAAACTGCGTTCAGGCCATTCTGATGCTTAAAGCAGGAATTAAGAGCTGAGGAAGAGGGTCTGTACCCGCTTTAGCTAGTGGAGTTGGCACAGTACATTAGATGGGACTGGGATGGATCGGAGCAAGAGAGATGGCCGTCAGTCAGCAACCATCCAGGACACAGTCGTTCCCCAGGTACTCTGAAGTTTCCAGTTCTACGCTGGAGAGGAACCGCCGCGTGGTCTTACGACAGTTGTAATCCAGCGTGGTGGTGTACACAGTCTTGGCGTGCTTCGGGTAGACGATGGTGGTACTGGTGAAACGCTGGGGCTTGTTGCGGGGCTCGAAGTAGACCTCCACTTTGTAATTGCGCCACGTGCAGTTGGGGACACAGATGACCGTCTGACTGCAAGAAGAAATGCTTAAGCCCACTGGCATATAGATGTCATCAATGAAGTGCTTCTCCGAGTCATATTTAACCGAGGACGTGTACCTGAAATACAAGAGACACGTGCGTGAGCTTTGCTCTGGAGTAGTAAGCTGCATTTTCTGGAAAACAGAGCCATCGGGTACCGGGGCGGCTCCCCAGCCCTGCGCCTGCCACCTCACCACAGGAACAGCCACATAACGCAAACGCTGCCTGCTGGTGTCTCACACACTCCTTTAAGGAAAAAGCCTTATGTTAGCAGCACGCCTGGCACTGTCGCTGTTTTGTCCAGCACCACCAAACATCTTCTCAATCCTCATGTCCATTGTTTTAAGCCTGAGCTCTGTGAAGCTAAGAACCTCTTTCAAACACCAGTGCCTACACCCAGAGGCCTAGATCCACATTTAGGTTTTACACATAAGCGTCGTAATTCCTTGGAGTGCCAAGTCCATGGAAGTACACATTATTTTCTCAGTTCTCCTCTGCCAAGAGTCACACGGGAGTTCTCTGCTATCGCTCCCGGCATGGGGCACTCTCCAAAGATTCAACTGGCAGGAAAATACTACAATTTGCACATCAAACTCTGCTGGCAAGAAAATCCTCTGTGCCTGGATTGCAGAAGAAAGTTTTCATCTCCTTCACACTGTGACAACTCTGTGTTAGCTTTTTCACGGTGCTAACTGCCTTCAGCTCCAGCCACGGGCGGGCTCCTTCCCCACACCAGGGCAACCAACAGGCAACCAACGCTTTCTACCCTCCCCTGCATTAGGCTTCTGTTTGACTGTATCAGTCTACCTCTGCTTGCACAGTAATCAACCGGGAGCCTTCATTTCTCATTACTGCAAATCATGATGTTCAAAGGAATAATTCACAGGCTGCAAAGTGATTTAAAAAAAAAATCATGCACTCTCTTAATATTAACTTTTCTTTTAGTTCACACAACCAGCCACAGCTGATAAGACAGAAAGTGCTTATTACAAACCCATGAGGTTAGGAGAGCAAAATTTCTTTCCCCTAATAAAACAGTCCTAGAAAGATGGCTGCTTTGAAGATCTTCCTTCATGATTACCTTCTGGTTAATCAGTTGAAAGGCAACGTTTTGGAGCAGTGCAATGAAGTAAAAGCAGGAGAGTAAAATACAGGAAAGTCTTCCTGGAAAAAAACCACATGGAATTGAAAGAGGTTGAACACTCCTTCAGAATGTCCAGGTCCAGGAATGTACAGCTGTGTGGAACAATACCTCTGCAAATAAATTAACTTGGTTCACAGGCACTGATAAGGCCTAACTGCTCCTTTCCATGCTAACTCCTTCAAAACTAGATGACTGTAACACAATATTTACCTTATTTCCTTTGGTGGTAAAGGGTCAAACTCAACTCCTTCGCCAAAGGATAAAGGACACAATCTTGGAGGGCAGCTGGGGAGAACGGGGCTGGGAGAAAACACAGAATTCTGAAAAAAATGCAAAAATAATCCCGTTTATGTCACAATTCAGCATATTCTCAAGAAAACCATTTATTTAGCCCTTGGTACAGAGATGTCGAGGCTCACATTCACGTGCAAGAGGACCTGCTAGTCCAAGACATGCCTACAGGTGCGACCCGCAGGTCTGACTTGACACCGGTCTACAGCATCAACGATGGGGCGAGGTGTATTTTTTGAAGACAAAGTCCTAACTCCAGGAGCTTACTTCAGAGGAGCCACTCTGGGAAACGAGAGAGAAATACAGCCCCGCAGCGCAGCTTTCTGCGGCACGAACTATAGTCCATTCGCTGTATGAGCGCAAGTTCAGTTTATAGCTAACATGATATGAGAGAGCTCTCCTTGCTGGATTCATCAGATATCCCCACGGGCAGATCACAGCAGGAAATTATTGCGGGGCATCTCACCGTGAGCAACCTCCTCGTTTCACAGCTACGCCATGCCTACTATTTGAAGGCATTAAATCCAACCTGTCTAATTCACCCATGACCTGTTCGGAAGGATTAACTCGTTCCCTCTGAGCGGCGATTCACGGAGCGTCCCCGTGCTGCTCTCCTGGACAGGCAGCGCCGTGAGCTGACGCCGGCCCGGCAGCGTCCCACAGCCGCAAACCAAAAGCCCTGACGGAAAAAGATGGAAACCAAAGCGGCCCTGAAGGGAAGCAACCCACTGGCGGTTTTGAAGCCACGTGTGCTTTACTATGCAGGGGCGAGGGGGCTGCAAGCATCTCTCCTGTTCAACACACAGCTGGTTCTCCTACGGCCTTTTCCAATTTCATGGCAGCACCTCTGTAGAAAAAGGATCTTTCCTCTAGGTCTGCGCTTCCCAATTTGTACCAACAGCTCAGCTCAACATTCAAAAATCATTTTGCGAAAAACTAGCGCATCTCTAGCTGATACTATTAACTGAAACCACAGTTTAAGATACAAACGCCCTACTCTGGGTCACTCTCTGGAATAACGAGAGTTCATTTTCCACAGTGATTTTCAAAGACGTGCTACGACGCCGTCCCAGCCCCTACCTGGGGCAGGAGAGACGGGGGCTTCGCTTGCATCAGCAAGAACCGACCCCAAAGCCAGAGGATTTTGAAAATCACCGCGGCTCCCCTGACCCAACGCAGCCCCGGCCCTGGACGCCCCGGTTCCCCGGCAGGCTCCCTCCCGGTGCGGGTGCATTAAGGGAGGCGACAGCAGCAGGAGACGTCGGTGGACGGGAGGGTAACGGAGGTCAGTTGTCTCCAACCTGTCCCCACGCCGGCCGCCCCGGGGCCGCCCCCCCGGGCCGGTTTTCCACCCTCCCTTCCTCGCAGGATGCTGCGGGGCCCGGAGCGCGGCCGGGGCGGAAAGCCCGGGGAGAAGCCGCCAGCCCGCCCGTCCCGGGGCGCCGCATCACGGCAGGGTCCAAAGGGCAGCGGCTTCTCCGCTCCGCCTGACCCCGGCTGCGGGCAGCCCCGGGCCGCGGGGCCCGGCACCTGCCGCAGCGGCACCGAGCCCGGCACCGGCGGCGGCGGGGGCCCGGGGCCGCCGCTCCCCCGGCTGCAGCCCCGGGCGCAGGGTCCCGCCGCCCCCGGGGCAGCGGCGCCGCAGGAGGGGCGGCGGGGGCGGCCGGTGCCGGTACTCACCGCGGCGGCGGGCGCGGGCGGGTCGGGCTCCGGTAGCCCGTTGGTCGCGGCGCGGTCGGGGCTGCCCGAGGAGAGGAGCCAGGGCGGGGGGGGGGCGGGCCCGGGGCTGGGGGGCAGCCCGGAGTCGGGGCTGTCGAGCCCCGCGTCGCCCCGCTTCCTCATGTCCGGGAGGTCGGGCACCTCCCGCAGGCTGAGCCGCCCCACCATGGCGGAGCCGCCCGGCCCCGAGCCCGCCGCCGCTCCGCGCCCTGCGCCGGCTGCGCCCGGGCGGCGGCGGGAGGGGCGGGGCCGCCGGCCGAGGGGCGGGGCCACGGCAGGGGGCGGGGGCAGCTCCGTCTTCTCCCCGGTGCCCCATCCCGTATCCCCCCGGTGTCCCCGTCATCCTGGTGTCCCCATCCCCCCGATGCCCTCATCATCCCGGTGTCCCTGTCCTCCCAATGTCCCCATCATCCCGGTGCCCCCATCCTCACAGTGTCCCCATCCTCCTCCCGGTGTCCCCATCCTCCCGGTGTCCCCATCATCCCGGTGTCCCCATCATCACAGTGTCCCCATCATCATCCCAGTGTCCCTATCCTCACAGTGTCCCCATCCTCACAGTGTCCCCATCATCCTCCCAGTGTCCCCATCCTCCCGGTGTCCCCATCCTCCCGGTGTCCCCATCATCACAGTGTCCCCATCATCACAGTGTCCCCATCATCATCCCAGTGTCCCCATCATCCTCCCGGTGTCCCCGTCCTCCCAGTGTCCCTATCCTCCCGGTGCCCCCATCCCCCCGGTGTCCCCATCCCTCTGGTGCACACATCATCCCAGTGTTCCCATCATCCCGGTGCCCCCATCCCCGTATCCCTGGACTGTGTCCCTGCCCAGGTGCTGCGCCCTCGCTCCCATCCCCAGCCGCATGGCAGCGGCCAAACCAGCTCCTGATGGGCTGCACTAAACACGGCCCTAGTCCAACCTATGGACTGTGCAGCAGCCTAATGCGCTGCCCGTTCCCATGCCAGCAGGGATTTTGGGGAGCACTGAAAGAGCGAGCCCCCACTGCCGGATCCTGCCGGGCTGTCCTCACCTCCAGCACGCTGATTCCCCCAATAGCAGGGCTCTGCTGGGTGTTTTGGCAGCCGGGTTAAGCCCCCAGGCACCCCTGGACCGAGCGTCACAGCTGCCTGGGACGGAGGGTACAGAAATGCAACCGGGAATTATTAACTGTGTCCATGCACCGCAAACGGCTTTATCAAGTAAAGTGTTTTTGCCGAGACCGGGCCTGACCCCACCGTCTGCCCGGGCGCTCCCGGCGGGTGACGGACAGTTTGGGCCTGGGACAGGCCATGGTGGTTAATGCCGGCACAGGGACGGGGCAGCGCGGTGCTCGCTCAGCCACTGGGGCAGGACTGGGATGAGAGCGGGGACCGGGGAGGAAACGGGGGGCACCGGTCCCTTCGCGCTTCAGCCACCCTCTCCCATCGCTCAGCCTCAGCAGCAGCTGCCCCGGCTTTCTCGGAGGGCAGCTCACAGTGGAAGCAGGGGCCTTGTTTAGGCTGCAAAGCAGCAGCTCTTACACACAGGCTTCACTCACCCCCGGGAGTTTAACGACACCCTTCAAAACTCACAGTTTTCCCCCCAGGCTGCTCTTTCTCAACCACCCCCCCCAAGGATTTGGACCCAGGCAGCAGCACTCTGCCACCCTTCATTGCATTTTTCAGGCAAAGCTGCTGAAGTCAAAACAAGCAAACAGAAGGAAAAGGTCTTCCTAGCACTAGATGAGACCAAGGGAACATTTTTTGGAAAATCCTAATGAAATAATTGCGCCGTGTCATCAGATTCGGTGGGGGAATACTCTTGTGGAGGGAAAGCAACTGCCTGCAGCCAGCCAAAGTCAACACTCCCCTGTGCAGTAACAAGCAGCCTGGCCTGACGGGCCCAGCGCAAGTGAACTCAAACCCCTGAAAAGAATTCCTTCCCTGCCCCAAAATTAAAAGCAGAGCAGAGCTTTCAGCCGTAGGCGTCTGTGGTTTGCAGCTATGCGGTGCTGGGAACTCCGGAGACTTCCTCAAGGAATTTACATTCCTTTGAAGAAATACTATGAGGCTGTTTGTCTTTGCTGAAAAATGCAGATGGAAAGAAAAAGAACATTAAAAATTTTGATTGAGATCTTTGGGGTCTGAGCAAATGTGCCGGACAGGTGTTTTCTTCCTTTTGATTTCAATACACCCCAAAAGGAGAGATTCTGGTCCCCGCGAGCAATGGGAAAGCTGATCGCTCCTCGCTCCAAAATCTCCCATAAAAGCCCTTTATGAAATTAGACGCCTCAGAAGGCGCTGGAGCGGTTTCCAGATGAACGCGATCATTATTACAGAGCTGCCGTGCAGCTCCTGCGCTAAACCCCACGCTGCTAATAACCGAGTTCGTGCAGTTTGGGGGGGACGTGGAACCTGTAGCACCTCCCAGCAGCCGCCGCTGAGGGCTGCGGGCGTCCCCACAGCTGCTCCCGGGGGATCGGGGTCCGAGCGCGAGGGATCGCGGCGCCTGGGGAGCTGCGCGAGGCTGCAGCTGGCTGCGCCTGGGATCAGCAGAGCTGCACGCGCTTCTGGAAATCTTGCTGCTCTTTATTTACTAGCAAAAAACCTCCCACTCTGGCCTGGCTTGACACAAATGACAATTTTTTTGTGCCCTTCCAGGTTCTTGTTTCTGGGCTTGGCAGGTGAAACGGAGGTGTTTGAGCAGCCGAGGGGGCTCTGCAGCCTCGCACCGGGCTCAGACCTGAGGATCTCCCGCAGCGCCAACATCCAGAGCTGCAAATTTGCCTGCTAGGATGAAAAGGAAGTGTTTAACCAGAGTTTTAACTGCTCAATAACTAAAATACTATTGATAGCCGCTATATACAGGGGTCCTGCTTTTAAGGCACGCGTACTCTGCCCTCTCAGAAAGCCCATCTCTCTTTAAGCCTCTCAAACCGTACTGAACCATGCAATCCCTGATGGCATTGGAAATCTTTTCCCCTGTCTGTACATCACAGCCTGTTTGTCCATGTTATTTACTTTCTAACTGCCCGCGCACAGCCGGGACAGAGCGGATACGTGTATCTTATCAAGATCCTCCTTCCATAAAGGACTTTCCACCGGGCCGGGTGTGCTCGGCTTAATCAGCGACCGAACAATAGGCACATTGATGCGGTGTGGGGGGAAGCAAATCAGAAGGATCCTGTGTTATTTGATAACGATGGAAAATGATTTCCAAACGATGGGAAATGCCAGGCTGCTCCCTGCGGAGCAGACCATGAACCCGCCGGGCACGGGAGCGGCGCTTACAGCAACGCTTCCAAGCGGTGGGATTGACGGGAGCCCTGGGAGCGGTTCGGCTGCAGGGACGAACGCTGACGGCACAGCCCTGAAGTTGCTGAGTTTTGATCGGCTTTTACAGCCCTGCCGCTGCCGCCCTCGTGAACCACTGAGCCACAAGCCGAGGTTTTCCCAGGGCTTCGGGAAGCTCCATGTGCTGCAAGCGGCAAAGGCTGATTTTCCCCTCCCCGCGGGATCCAGATGCCGCTGGCAGCCCTGTGGGCTCCCCGTGTCCTGCCGGGAACAGGAGGGCACAGGCGCTTCCCAGGGGCCTGAGCACAGGGAAACCGGGGTACTTTGGTCCTGGTGGCCCTGCATCCCAGGCGAGGGCCCAGGGAGCACCCCCTGCCCCGCTCCCCGCAGGGACCCCCCGGCACCCCGAGCAGCGCTGGCCCCAGGCCCCCGCCACCCCAGATGTCCCTGTGCTCTCAAAGGCGAGGCCGGCAAAGTACTCGAGCCCACGTGCTCCCACCTGGATTCCGGCTTGGGACCGGTGGAGCTGCTCTGGCTGAGAGAAGGGAATGAGCACAGGCTTTAACCTAAAAATTCTGGGTGCCGGTAGCACCAGCTGGCATAACCGGCCCCAGCGGAGCAGGCGCGCAGAGGAACGCCTTCTGCCAAAGCCTTTTCCGACACAGCCCAAAGACAAATGCTTCAGCTCATTTTCCTAAGCACGGCAGAGCCGTGGCCTGATGCTGCTGAACAGCGTCCGTGTCTGCCGCCCGCCCAGCTGCGGCCAAGAAAAGGCTTGTGGAGACTTGGACATCGTCACTCAGATGCTCAAACTCACGGCTGTAAATCTGGCGAAAGAAATAAAACACCCGCGTCGCCTGGCGCGGGCTGCTCCTGCCCAAGGGCGGAGGGGGCAGGACCCGCAGAGCCGTAGGAGAAAAGCAAATGAGTCATTAATTCTCCAAGCGAAAGAAACTCCTCCAACGTCATCCATCGTGTGGAAAAAAAGGCGCTACCTCTTAATTTCAAAGGAAAAATTAGGATCTCTCAGAAATCTCTCCAGCAGTTAAAGTCATCAGAAATGATCCAATTATTTAGGAGCACGAGGTCAGCTCTGCTGAACCGCCTGCACGGCGCGGGGAGCTGCTGCGAATGCAGATGCTGACAGCGGAGAGTTGCTTGCTGAAGCAGCAGAAGGTGGAAAAGCCAGAAAAGAGAAGCAAGAGAGAGCAATGGAGACGGGCGGCAGGGAGCCCTGGGTCCGGCGCGTTTCGGGTGAGGTCCGGCCCGGCCCGGCCCGGGGGGTTTGCTGTGTGGCAGTTGTACAGAAAACACCCAGCAGATGCACATCAGTAACGGTTTAATTCATTTCAGTGTCACACTCCGACATACAGCCAGAATTACACCTCGGCCAAAAGACGTAAAAAGTGGCATTTTATACAGGAAAAAAAAATCATCCTTTATTCCCCAGACATGTAAACCCCAAACAGCTAACATACGCGTACAGGCGTGCCAAATCTGATAAATACCCAAGAGCCAGGGGGACAAAACCCTTATACCAAAAGTAGAAAAAAGCAGACTTGCTCTCTAAAAGTGGAACTCCAAACACCCAGACCTGTAGCATTCTTCAAAGGCTGAAACTCAAAATTCATTTTTCCTTTTATTTCCTCTTATCACCGGAATGAAATGTGGAGAATGAAACGGGGGGAAGCCTTCGGGAAAAGACACGCGATGATAACTTGAACATCATCTGCAGCTATTCATAATTTAGTTAGCGAGTTATCCATAGACAGAGCAAAGAAAAATTAGTCTAAAATAAATTATTCTTCCCCCCACGGGAATAATGAATCTCTGCAAACCCATGTTTCCTCCTCCCTGGCTATTGCATTTGATAACGTGTGAACCATCCTGCACATGCACCTTGAGATAATCTGTCCTTGGGGAACGGCCGTTGATAATCCCAACGTGCTTTCAACAACCGTTCGTTCTTTTGTCACCTGACGTGAAATCAGGAGAGGAAATAAATGAAGCAGCAGCAGACTCGGGAAGATTTGTAAAACTGGAGCGACGAGAAACTGCCGTCCCTCCCCACAAGTGTTGTTACTGCTGCTCTGCGACCGACACCACCACTATGGCTCTCTGCAGCGGAGCGCCCGCGTGCCACAGCCAGGGCCCGAGCCTGGGGACCCCTGCAAATACACCCTAAAGAGTTGGTGTTAGCGTCCCTGTTAGCGCACACCTTGCTGCAGCAGCAGATCGGTCTGAGCAGCGTTAGAAAACCTGACCAGGGAGGATTTCACCTCTGCGGATTTATTCTTTCTGCTCGATCCCGTGATCGACTCCCGCCTGTTCGAGCGCAGCTGACCTGCCGGCTGTGCAAAGGGAGGACGGGACTTTACCAAGCCAGGCACCGCATTTGCCCTCCCACAGCCATGGGGCTGAGGAGAGGGAAGGGGCGCAGCCGGCACCCCTGTGAACACGCAGCCCTGCTGCGCCCCGGAGGGGACGGTGCTGAAGCACCAACAGGCAGACACAGCGTCAGCCCCGGCTCTGCCTCGCGCCGGGATCTCTCATTTCACCTCCTCCCTCCCCGGTCCCCGGGAAGCTCTGGGTTTTGGCAGACAGAGCTCATTTCCCTGGAGCGTGTCCCCCCTTCCCAGATGTGCAGCAGTGAGTACTATAATCCCTAGTGAGCACAGCCCCGAATAAATACAGTCCCAAGGCCCAGACTTGACCTGGAGGGGAGCGTGACTCTCTCAAGAAGGCATCTGACAGTGCGATAGCTCCTCACCTGCCAAACTGGTACAGGACTTCTTTTTCCTGTGCAGACAAGTGAAGCTTGAGTTAAAATAAAGCAGGCACAACTGGTCGATCTGCCCCTAAATCCATATGGGATTCAGTCGCTCATGGTTGGGCATATGCCTTCAAAGTCCCCCAAAAAGGGTACAGAGGAGTTTGGGAAGAAATCCAGCGTTGCTAACGCCGAGGCGATGCCTCCCTGCACTGAGGCTCCTTGGGGAAGCTCACACAACGGGCAGGGCACAGACGTCCACCAACCCCAACCCCGCTCCACACTGGCTTTGTGGCTGAGTTATCCAAAATATTTCACCTCTGGTTCTCCTCCTCTCCACCCTGGTGCAAGCTAAAGCTCGGAGGAGGAGGAGGAGAAGAGGAAGGCCCTCAAAGTCTTAGGCTGGCTTCAGCATCCCATCCCGGGAAGAGGCCCAGGCTCCCTGTTAAAGCCAACATTTCCAGCATCGCTCCTTGCAGGGCAGCGAGGGTGCCAAAGGGGCACACCCCTGCTCGGGACACGCCGGCTGGCACCAGAACGAGGGGCTGGTGCTGTTAGACGCTTGCTCCATGAAGGGCCCTTTGTGGAGAGAGGGCGAGATGCAGTACAGGAACTCCCGTCGGGGACAGCGGGCGAGTCCAGCACATGCGAGAGAAATAACAAGCAGCTGGAGATGGGCTCCGCAGATGTCTAGTTTGGCCTTTAAGCTGTAACAGTGACGGAGGCTGCCGGCTTGTTGGCAGGAGGTGTGCCAAGGTGCAGAAGGCATTAATTCAGCCCTTTCCTCCTGTTCTGAGAAGGGTTTGCCTTGCTGTTTTACTGGTGGTTTATGCATGAGCAGGGGAGAAATCTGCTTTGGGGTGCTCTCCTCAGCATCTCATTAATTCAGTGGAGCTGCAGCTACCTGGATCCCAGCTGTTAAAGAGTCTGGGTTTTTTTTGGTGGTGGTGATGGTTTGGGGTTGGGTCTCCTCACAGTAAATAAACAGAGGAACAGCTCTGCAACAGGGAGTGAGCAGTAACACCGAACTCTCAGGCAAAATCCTCAGTGCTGCAGCAGGAGAGCTCAGCCAGGCTGAGGGCTGGGACACCCAGTGTATCCCAGCCAGATAGTCTCTGAATCCATCTAAACCGTTTTCGTAGCTGCTGACTTCCAGATGCCTCTATTTTCTCCACCACGAAGACCCAGCAACGTCCTGGGTTTCACTCCTGCTAAGCTGTCTACGGGCAAACACCTTGGTCAGATCCTCCCTTGGTCGGAATGGAGATGCAGAGCCACGGTTAAGAGATCACAGGGCATGGGATTGATGGGACAGGGATTTTTCAGCAGCATACTGTAAATCGTAAGTCTGACGAGCTTTGCTCCCAGTCACTGCAGCTAGTCCTGAGCAACAGAGTTCCTTTCTGCTCACTTAGAGTCTTTTTTTGATGAGTTTCTCCAGTTTCCGTATCCGAGAGGACTCCTGCTCGGGCGTAGGAGCGCTCAGCGAGAGGGAGCCGGCGTTCTCCACTCCTGAGGGGGGAGCCGGGAGGCGCTGGCGGAAGAGGTCCAGCATGCTGCTTTGCTCGCTCCTCTTCAGGCCCTGTGGGAGCAAAAGAAGAGTGAAGCAAGCCAGTTAGACTTCATTGATCTGGGAGCGGGTGTGCATGAGAACAGCTGCAGGAGAGCCCATTTCAAACCTCAACCTTTTGTCCACCCACCAAGAGCTGTACGTAGACCTCGGGATGATCCTGAGACGACTGAGCTCAGCCCCGGGAGCCAGAGCAGGTATGAGCTTGTGAAGTGAACTGAAAAGCTGTTCTTCAGTAGCAACTCTACACACTTTCAGAGTACAGAGGATACACTTGCCTTAGAGTGCTCTTCCCACTCCCAAACTCCTCTATGTTTCTACTGAAAAAAAGTCACCACAATCTCAACGCAGGACTAGCGGACAAGCAGAACCCCTGTGGGACTGGTTCTCACCTTCATGTCTAGTATCTTCTGGAAAGTGTCGGTGCTGCAGTCAGCAAGGAGCTTGATGTAATTGTCGACAAACACAACTGGGGGCTCGTGCGGAGCCATGACCACCTGCCAAGACAAGAAAAAAAGAGATCAGACAAATTCTTTAAGTTAAAGCCAGTGCTCAGTCAACTCAGGCACACAAGTGACAGCAGGACTGGCTTCTAAAATAAAATGCTTAAGGAACAATAAAGAGGCTGTATGTGCTGCTGGTAACCAAGAGGTAAAGGTGAGTGAAGTAAAGTAAGGAGCAGGGAGGAGGACGGGGTCTCCTTCTGCGCAGCAGTGGTGCTCGGACCCAAGGGGCTGCGTATCACGTTTCAAAGAGCAGCAGGACTTTGTCTGTACGCCTGTGGGCTGGCAGGCACTGGTGCATTGGCAAAGCTCAAGATTTTATCTTCTTGCATGGGGGAGACTAACTGGGGAGGTGCTTGGGGGAGAAAGGCAGTGCTGGTGGTGGTGGGAACTCTTAGAAAGTCCCCAGCAGATCAGGCAGCCTGGATCAGTCCAGACCCTCACTGCGGCTGTGCATCCCTCTCGCTCCCTCCTGCCCGGAGCAGAGCAGAGACAGTGCGTTGCAGAGGAATCCGACAACACTCTGCAGTTGCTCCCTCCGTCCCCAGGACAGCGTGGGTCAGAGCAATCTGCTTTGCAGTCCTCCTGCTTTTGACACGAAACCTGATGGGTGAGCGGTGCCACATGAAGCCGCTCTGTCCTTTGGGTGCAGCTCCTCTTGTACGCTTCGCTGGAGAGACTGGGATGCAGCATGCGAACCCCCCGCTGACTTCTGCCCCAGAGCTCACACCCTCTTAGTCCCAGCAACGGTCAAGTCAGGAAAAAAAATTAAAATAGCCTTGAAGCTGGAAAGATGATTACTCATTGTTGTATTTTCCTTACATAAGCAGCAAGCTCCATAGAGAACACATTTTTGATAATGTGGGGCAGCAAACCCATCCTTCTGGGAAAGAGTGTGCGTCTGTGTGTGTGTGCACGCACGCAGGGCAGAAACAGCACAGGACCAGACTCTCCCCTCTCTCTGAAAACATTTCCATATGTTTCCATTGACCCAGCTCCCCCCCCCACTGTATTCTGTCACCGAGACATTTCTCTCTTTTCCTGCACTTCAGACCAATGAAACATCATAGCCATGTATACACTTATAAATCCTTAATTTACAGCCCTTGTAAAAATCTTCTGCCAAGATGAAAAGCTGGAACTTCAGACAGCGTAGCCAGAGGAGAAAGGAAACAGCTCTGCGGGACGTGCGCGCCCTGACGCCCTCCTCCCCGCTTGCATCTGGGCTTTGTAGGGCTCAGCTGAATGAATTTGTTTGTGCCATCTGTGGGCTCAGTGATGCTCCTACTGAATTAGCTGCACCAGTATAAGCCCGGGTACACTACTGTATGGTGGTATTGTTGTATGCAACAGAGGCGTCGCTTCTGAACCATCTCGGTAGTAGGTAGGAGAGCCCTAAGAACGCCGAGGAGGAGTGTATTGGCCTGTGCTTCTGATGGGGTGAAACAGTTCTTAGGGAAAAGACTCTTTAATGTACAATTTGGAAACAGCAGAGTCTGAGCACTGATAAAAAGAGACAACCCACAAGGCAAACGGAACGGCCAGAGATGACCAGTCAGCTCTGGGCTCCTGCAAGGAAACCTTCCTACAGAAATACCTGTGGTCCAGCGGGAGCAAGCACTTCCAAGAGCCTTTTTTTCCTCCCAAACCCAAGAGATGGGTGCTGACACCAGCCCCAAACGCTGTGTGCATGGGTTACCTAGGCTCAGGGTGATCTGCTAACAAACCTGCCCCAGCCAACCATTCAGCCCCCTCACCCACTGATTACACTGGCGTTCTTTTGTAAAACAGCTCTGCGGGGCACTGAACGCCATAAGCGTATTGCTGTTTAATTACTAGTTGTGCTGACACCGAGCCCTCACTTGGGGCCAGCCGAAGTGCTTTATGCAGCAGCAGGGCAAGCATGGGATGTCTGAAAAAGCAGCCACGCTGCTACTCTGCATCCTACGGACCAGCAGCGCTCCGCAGCCTGCGCTCCCTGCCCGAGGCACTTGCTATACTGCTTTCACCTCAATCCCGATGAAGCCAATGTGATGTTAAGGGTAGACAAATTAACTCCATTACTTTTCTGATTCACATGTAAGCTCCAAGGAAAGACCTGTTTCTGTATGCAACAGGCACCAATCTTCCCTGCTCTTGTATTAGCAGTACCAGGGTATTTTTCTTCAGGTAATTTCTAAGAAAATTTAGACTTGCTTTAACGTATCCACTAACACCTCAGTCACCTTACTCCAAAAGCATGGAATTGCAGAACTAATTTCTGAATTCAGAATGCACACTCAGCCGTGACATTACTTTGGGCACGGGAGCAAAGCCACACCGAGCAGAAGGCAAGCATGGAGAGAGGCTGGACTCCGCACCCCTTCCTTGCCTTGGCTGCGGTTTACAGGAGGCTCTGCCTGGCAGCTGCCTGCCCTGCCTGACCCCAGGTCCCACTGCTTCACTCACAGGAACATCTTCACAGCATTGCTGGTGAGCAGGGGACGATCCCATCGCCCAGGAGGGTACAACTGCACAGCTCCCATGGCTTCTCCTGGGATCAAACCTTACTCCAGCAACAGGGGGGGAGGGGAGATTGCTTTGCTTGTTACTTTTTATGAAGACAACACACTGCTTTTGGGTCATTTTCCAGGCACCAGATCTGGAAAATGAAAAAGGACTCTGGTGAATACAGTAACCCAGACATGTTTGCACTGGCTGTTACACTAGACAGTAAACAGGTGACTCAAGCACAGCTTGGCTCCCCTGCGTGATGGAGTCTGCACAAAGGCCTGGAGTAACCTGAACTGGAGGGTTTGCCTTGCGGCAGACGCTTACGGATGCTAGCTCTGATTTTCACAAGCTCCTGAGGGAATCTGGTGCCCCAGCTCTCCTAGTAAGCAGAACTTGAGCCCTCTGTTACGTTAAAAAATGAGGATGAAAACTCAAATGCGATGTTAAAAGAACGTGGGGGCAAAACCAAGGCAAATAAGCCAGTTCTGTAGAACAGCTGGCAGCGCACCCGGACAAGCTCGCATACGTTCATGTGCAATTGCAGATTGCCGCGTTCAAAGGAAGGGCCCCCTGGAATTCGCTCGCTCCGATTCCCAGTCCAGCAGTCTGGCTGGCAGGTTATCAAAAGTCTTGAGTTACCTTCAGGATCATTTCAGCCCGAGTCATGCCTTTCACCACTATCTTTGTGTAGCTGGCAGGAGCCTTCCTCACCACTTGGGACCCAATGGAGGGCAGATCCAGGAGAACCATCTTCAGAGAGTGAGTGTCCAGCAGCAGCTGCAATAGTTAATTACACCCTGTTATTCAGGTCCCTTTTACCAAGCTATAATCCAACATCCTTAAAAGTTTAACACTTCCCACGTTGAAAAAAGTCCTGGTAATTGGGCTGCAGGAGGGATTGACCCATGTAATGACACTTCAAGGAGACACGATCACCCATGGCTACATATCAGCACCGTTCATTGATTTTAACAGAGCATTGCTCTGCTGACTTGAAATGACTTATGGCAGCTCAACATCTGGCCATAAGGCGTGGATTCCCAGTCCTCTTCCCCTCGACAGTATAAAGGGAAACAATCTCCATTACCTGTAGCTGTATCATTATTTAGATACTGAGGTCAAATGAATTAACACCATGCTTTCTCCTGCACCCAACCACCCATTGTGTGAGCTTTTCTGCATTTACTCAACAACTTGCTGATTCTTTTTTTTCTTTAAGAAGAAAACTGCAACACAATACAGCTACATTGAGAACTGCTCAATATCCTGCGCTCAGTGGCACACAAACTCACAGCCTGTATGCTGGTTTTTACTGGACCAGAGGCTAAATAAGCAGCAAGCAGCAGCTATGAAATTCAGCAAAGGCAGACAAGCAGAGTCTGATGACAAAATGCTGTGGGTTAGGGTTTCTTAGAGCAAAATTACCCCGAATACTGCACTCTTTTGATTGCACAAGGTATGTTTAAAGAGGTGAGACAAGACCAGTGAAGGACAGAAACCTGAAATCAAACTAGATGAAGAGGAGCACAATTTATTTATACAGCAGTGAGAGTGAAAACCTGCTGGGCTGTGGGCACACCGAGTGCATTTCCTGCAAAAGTGCTCTCAGGAGCAGGTGGAAGCTCATTCTGGAGCAGCACACAACGTTATGGGCACTGCAGAACCCCCCAGCAGTCACCACGAACAATATGAACATTTACGGTACAGCTTTCGGCACACGTGGGAACTCAGTTCAAATACAAAGGACGGAGCCGAGGAGGAGGGGCGGTGGGTCACACCAGTTCGAATCTGGACCCTGTTATCTGCGGCAGCGTATCATTGCTGGGTGCTGCCTGTTTCATGGTTTGCACGAGATGAAGCGATGCCATCAATCTCGTCCTGGAAAGCCAGAAAACCACAGCACAAACGAGCGGCTCCGTGCACCCCGGAGCTGCTGGAGCCTGATGTCGGCTCAGGCTGTCATAGCTGGATTCCTGCGTGTCTACGAGGGATCCCAGAGATGGAAGATTTTTCCATGGTTGGGGAATTCACATCTTTCCCACGTAAACTCTCTCATGTCTAACAGGAGTTTTGTGCACTCTGCAGCCCTTCCCACAGTTCGCAGGCTCTGTCCCCTCACCCTATTTCCCCCCGTTATCCATTCCGGGTCCCTGGCATTGCTAACTCACTGCCAAAGCTTCCTGAGACGGAGAATTGTTGTTAAGTCAGAGACACAAACCCACGGAAAATGAAACCCCACAGGTCTGGTTCCCCACGCTGAACACCTCTGTAAATACCACCCTAGTGTCCAGATTTCAAACATGATTATTAGCAAACAGCAGGAAAAGCTGTGTTTAGGACCGGGAAGGCCAGGAAAGCATCCTCCACAGCAAAATTTGCACCAGGGGAGAGAAACCATTGGGGAAAGATGCTGCTGGGTGACCAGGGGAGACGTTCAAAAGATGCTAAGGCAACTGAGGACCTACATGCTGCAGAGACAGAGGAGACCAGCTTCTGAAGACCTCTGTCCATCTAACCCCAGGACGGTATGTCCCACTTATAATGAGATATATTCACTGTGAATCAGGCTAATAAAAACCTTCTCAGTCTGCTTTAAAGAACCAAATTGGGCCTGTTATTCCAATACAGTAATATTAAAACCTTTTAACATTAGACACAAGCCCACTGCTAGCAACTGGTTAACCACTTTAGATGCTTATTTAAAAAAAAAAAGACTTCATTTAATCACTGTCAGGTTATTGCTCATCACACAAGACGAGCAGGAACCGCGCTTCACTCATTTGCTTTCCATTAAGAAAGAGGAAGGTTTTGATGTAAAGCTCCCGTTTCATTTTGCAGACACACACTGCTCAGAACCCATCTTTGATGCCTAAAACCCAAGCAGCTTTTAAGGCACTGATTTGAAGTTCACAGCAGTCCCATTAGGGCCGATTCGGCTTTTTTTTTTTAATCAGCCCACAGGGGAGCAGCTGATGTGCAGGGGACAGCTGAAAGCCTGCCTCATCCAAACCTCATCCTTGCAGAGTAGTGGGGTTCCAGCCCACAGGCAGGGGTGGGAGATGGGGGGGTCACAGCCCTGCAGCTACACCGACGGTCTCAAGGTAATAAACACCCTGCGCTGCCCACCCATGTGCAACTTGGGGACAGGGGCTCCGGTCAAGGGGCAGCATTTAAACAGAAATGGGTATGTTAATTCAAGCGGCAATAATTCAACGTCCTTTCCTCCCTGAGATCATGTCTCACCATCTTGCAGTATCTACAGCTCTCAAAGCGCAACAGGGAGACAAGTTCCTGGGAGAAAGCTGGGCAGTCCTGAGCCCCAGATGATGGGTCGTCACTTCCCTGGGTCTCAGTTACTGAGTCGCAGAGGTGGGGACAGCTCTTCCCCGCCTTGCAGCAGTGTTTTGATGTGTGTTGGCAGTGCCTGAGGAAGCAAGGCGTGGAAGGCATTTGTGCAGGAGAGAAACTGTCCTGTCTTCAGGCACTGCAGCATCTCTCACCTAGTGAGATTCAAAACTCCCACCACCAAACCCAGGGTCTCTTTTTAGTAATTTTTGGGACAGAACAGAGAAAACACTGCACTACGCCTCCACAACCCCATCCTCCCGGCACAGCTCTGAGAAGAGGAAGACAGCAGCCATCCATAACTAGCAGGCAAACCGGAGGAAGCAAAAAATCTATTTGCACGCACTGGAACTCAGCCAGGACACAGGCTCTAGCAAAGCTGCCATCAGGCTGCACAGGAGCCTCTGGGCTCCCACGGCTTCACTTCCTCAGAGGGGAAGGAGCCAGCACCTGGGAGCAGCGCACGCAGTCCCTGGGAGGATCCGGCATCGCTCTGCTTGAGAGCTGGCACGCCGCCACCGCGGGCACGTGGCACTGAGCACCGCTGTCACTGGGCCCCCGTGGGGAACGCGTAGGAACCAACCTGCTCTTGGCATACACGCTGTCATGCGAGACCAAGCACTGTGTGTATTTTATGTTCAACAATTGCAAAAAAAAGTCCTGGTGTTTAAACTACCTGAGCTGAGAAACTGCCTGGACACCGGGGTTTTTGGGTTGGGGTCGCTGTTTTTTGGTAAAGTTTTCTTGTTGTCAGCTATGGGTTGACCATGCCTCAGCTCTTCTGAGCAGAGAAGCAATAGGCTTGAGTTTAACCCCAGGAAGAGGCACAGTAGCAGCAGAGGGAGATTGAGCAAGGACCTATTTTGTGAAAGGATGGGACAGAAAAACAAATCTTTCTGAGGAGGACATGGGAGCTTCTTGCAACAGGTTCTGTCACGAGCAACATTCTTTTCCTTTGTGTGAGCGCACTGAAGACAATCTCATCATGACAACTTAGAGAGGTAAGAAATTTGTTGTTCCTGTGCTATTGTTACTTTGACTGGCAAAGTGAGAGCTTCCCTGCTTGGGAAGGTGCCCAGGACCCCTCTCCCAGGGCAGGGTCACTGTAAACCTGCTTCCACTCTGCCCTGTACCAGAGTGTATTCCTGTTGCCCCAGCTGTACCAGAGTTCAGGACACGTAACTCAGCTCTCTGCCCCTTTTTAACAAAAACTGCCTTGAATTCTTGAATCCAAAAGTGATGAAATATTACAGCCAATGCGATTACTTTTTCTTACCTGTTCTGCACCCACCATGCTAATAGGTTTGCACTTGAAGAGATGGTTAATGAACTTCGGAATGAAGGAGCTGCAGAGAAGAGACAGAAAATGACACAATTACGTGTGAGTATTTGGAGTCATACAGTCTTCTGTGGCAACAAAGCATGCAAAACCAAACCAGGATGGCTTTCCACAAAGACACTGTAAGTGCCTGGTTCTCAAGCTTACTCCAGCCACATTAAGTATACTAAATAACAAACCAACCAACCCTAGGCACAATGCTTTTGCTTTAATCCATACTGATCTCTAAGTTAATTGAGAAGTTGCACACATACTCCATGTAAATAAATTGCTATGAACTATATATGAAGTGTTACAGTACAAGGTCAAGAACAAGCAAACAAACATAATAAAACCAGCAACACGCCAGGATTAGCATAGCTGTTCACGGAGTGGAAGTATCTTGATTGTATCCAGAATCTACATTTTACTGCATACAAGTAATTCCATAACATGCATATTGCACGCTGAACTTGAGGTCCAGCCAAGGCTGGAGGTCTGCTGGGCCCTGGACACTCACACAGAAAGGCACTCTTCCAGAAAGCTTCTGGCCAACACAATCGAGACAAGAAAAAGTTTTGTGAAAAGGAAAACACCGTTATCCTATTTTACTAACGTGGACTTCAGACTCAGAAAAATGACTAAGGTACATATACTCAAGCAGGGAGAATTTGGCAAGGATGGAAGCCCAATATTCGCCACCTTGGACAACGTACTCCAGAGCATCAGCTTTGGTTTTAGCTTTTTGCTTCTTGATTTTAGGCTTCGCGGTAGTTTCATTCTTCAGTGGAGAAGCAGATGCTCCCTTCTAGCAGAAGGGCTGGCCGAGCACCTGCAAGACAAGCTCCTGCCCCCCCCTACTCTACCAAGGTGGAGGAGAGGGGCCAGCGTGAGCAACACAAACTCCGTCTGTCAGGACCACACCACTCATACTCATCTTCCTCTTGCTGCCTTGTATTTAATGTACACTGCTTCTTTCACACGGCCTTCTTTGGCTGAATGCCTACAAAGCTCACGTTTCCAGGACCTTGTCCATGACCTGGTGGCAGGTCTTAGATTTTAATGGTTCTGTCCTAAGTTCACATAAGTCGGTCTGTTTTCTGTCCTTTTGAATGAGGCGCCATTTATGGTGATGATCTAAATTCAGCATGGTTTCCCCCTTGCATCTGTCAAGCCATTTGTTTCCTTCCCACGAAGCAAGGAGCATGGACAGCATCTTGTTTGTCCTGCCACCTGTTTTCCAAGCCAGGACATTTATTTTTCGCCCTTTCTCATGGAAGAATGACAAAAGCGTAACTCAGGCACAGAGCATGCCAAGCTGCTGAGCAAATCGAAAGAAATGGTTCAAGGAAGAGTCCTTCCAAGTGAAGGCTCCTTCCCTTCCCCTTCCCTCAGACACAGCCACGACCTCTCTCAGTGAATCATCTTTTCCTGGAGAGGCGTCAAGGAGAACAATTTCAAACTACTATTGAGAACCAGCTACTGGGCTGCCCCAAACAGCTTTGAATTTGGCCACCAGAGAAACAACCTTGGCAACAAAATATAAATAAAAGGAGGAAAACAAGCCCTGTCTCCTCTTGCACGAAAGCATTACAGCAGAGATGTAACTCATCTGTTTTAGAAGTCCATTTGTCAGGTGTGTAACTAATTCCCAGAGGGCAATTAGAGAGTGCCAAGCAGAGCTGGAGCTTAGGTGATCCTATAAAATGATCATTCAGTAGCAGCCCTGGATGCAGCAGCTTGCTTCAAGTGGAAGAGCACAAGAGATGAATTGTACCTTTGATCTTGCAGGTAGGTCCAACTCTCCCTCCCTCTGTAAGGTCAGGCGTGGAACTCATTGTGTATGAGAAACAGGGCGAGCCTTTCTTTCTGCAGGGTGGCAGACCGGCAGCCAAAGGACCCCCTCCCCTCCTTTTTTTAGTCTTCTTTTCTATATAACTACATGGTCTCCCATAGACAGCATTCTGCCTTGCATGAAACAATTCCCAGGCCCCTTAGGATGGCCACCCACAATCAATGCAGAAGGGTAAAGCGACCTTCCATCCCCACATGCCTGTTATTTCACGCTGCCTTATTGGAAACAGCTTCTCAACTCCAGCAGGACAGACAAGACAAACCATAAGACCCAAGGGCTGCTCTGGTATTTTTTTGTTTTCTTTTCCTGGACTAGCAGAGACCATCAAGAGCAGTTGCACTTAACTGAAAAATTCACTTGAGTCTCTTGCCTAGGCTGGACTCAATGCTTGGCTCTCTTAGCATACAGCAGGCAATCCTGATGCGAATACTACGTGCGTATTCAATGGTAATGCTCTGCACGCGGTTTTGTACTCTAAATGCCTTTACGCCCTGCACATCCACAGAGCTAGACTGGATGCCAGAATTCATTTACAGTTTCGGCTATAAAACTGAATCCAGCAAGCCCTCTATAGAAGCAGACAAGTCCCCAGTGTAATAATAAAGCAGTGCAAGGCAGATTAGGAACCTAAAGCACAGAAACCACAGCATCTGAGAGGCTCCCATCCAACGGGAGTGGCTCTGCCAAAGCCTGTGTTTTCCTAATCCCCTGCACTGATGATGCATCAAACACAATGCCTTGCTAAGCAAGGCAGACAGAGATGCAACCGCAGTCTGTCTGTCCGACGGGAGATGAGCTACTACAGGACATCATTCAAAGCATCCTGGTGTCACTGAGTCACTGCAGCTGAGAAGGGTTTTGCTTTACGCCACCCTCCAAGGCGGTGACCAGCCCTTGCAGGCTCGCCCAGCCTTAGCTCAGCCTGTTGCTTCGAAACCTCCAGGAGCCTCCTCATCACGACTTTTTCCACCTAACTCCTCTCACTGAAAGCACGATGCAAAGGCCAGAGCGACTGGGAGGACGCCTGCTGCAGTTCCCCACCATGCTTAACTGTGATGGACGAGGCGCTTTTCTGGCGAGGGGGAGAGCTGTTTGTTTTCCCTGTCTCTCGGTTCTAATCTCTTCCTCACTGAGGTCAGGTCACAGACTTCCCAAACACATCCCGGCGTAGCAGCCACGGCTTCACTGCTGCGGTTTTTGATTTCAAAGGATAAGGACCGAGCTGCAGTGAGAACAGAGCCCCTCACCCTGCCTGCGAGTGCCTCCTGGAAAGCCGGCTGCTTCTCACTATTTCAAGGGAGTGAGGGTTGCATATTGGTCAAAACAAAGCAAAAATGACACATTAGGTTAGAGGACTGATGCAATTTCTGATGGCCATTTTTCTTCTTCCAGACTTGGCTCAGATCCCTGAGTTTTAAATTTAGTGACTTTAGACGCCTTCTCCCCTGTGGTCCTGTAACTCAACACTAGCACTTTATACAATCCATTAGAGCTGAGAAGTGGCTGGCAGTTCAAAAAGATACAGGCATTAACACACAGAGAAGCACCATGCCTGTTAAAAGGATTTTCAGTGTTGTGGAGCACACAAAATGCCAGGTATTTATATTGGGCAGGCCAGCATATTCCATAAGAATTCAGAGCTTCAAAAATACAAATGTTTGTATGCGTTAAAATGTCATAAGCATTTTAAGTAGGTCAGTCCACCCTTACCACTGGGACAGTTCTCCTTAAAACCAAGTTCTACCGAAGGACTCTAAATACAATTGGCAAAAACAATCTTCAGTAACCAAATTTTCACTTCTACACCTGATCCACGGCACAGTGAATTCACAACTGTGTCTTAAGTTTAATGTGCTGTAGATCAGAGCTGTAGTTGCATTAAAAAGGTTTTGGAGTGGTAGTTTTGCAGGTCTCTGTGCTCTGCTATGGAACAAGCTGTGACGAAGGCACTCAGCTTAGATGTGAACTTTTCTCAAATGTGAGAGCTGGGTATTTTATCTGGAGTTTACTCGGTATGTGCTTAGCAATAAAGTTAAAAGGGAGGCAACTAAGCTGAGGTATTAAGAGTGTGCTGTGAGCAGCTGAGTAAATGGGGTTTTTTATTTATCACCATGTTAGCAATATAAAATTCAAGTGTAACCACATAGAAGGCTTAAGTGCAATAAATTTTCACTGAGACAGCATTTCAACCAGTGATTATGGGCAACATCATAATATGATTTATCAGTAACTGCTCCTTAATGCAAACTAATGAGTACCCTGAGATAGAAAGGGGGAACGAAACTCTCAGGCCAGCCTCCCTGCTGTGAAAGCTAACGGTTCTCAGGAGAGCCCGCTGCATCCTTCCCTGCTGAAGCAGGAGCTGAAGCTCCGGTCGCAAACCCACACAGTAACTGCCAGGCCATACAGTTTATTTCAGGATGATTAGCTTATTACAGATGAATGAAACGTTAAGGTATTTTAAAGTGACACATGATATGCATGGTGCTGCTCCCAAGTCTACCAGCATAGTCACATGCAACACCAAAAGCAGCAGCTACAACTGGCTGAGTCCTCCTGAGGGTTTTTCTTGTGGCATTGGCATGCAAAGCTCAGCTGGCCACAGGCAAGCAGGGAAGAGTTCAAAGTATCTTCACAAAGAACTGAATTTTTGTTTCAGACACATAGCTTCAAAGTTTGGATGTCCAAGAGATGCTGGAGAGCTGCAGCCTCAACCCTGAACCCAGAGGCAAGGGGAATTTCTGTCTCACCTTCCAGTTCTTTCATGCTGCTCAACATTAAGTGACTTGCCAGGAAGACACTCGTAATATCCCCCAAAATCTGAATGTGTATTACCCCTCCCTTACTGAACTATTTTTTGCACAGAAAAGTAGCTTTTAGACTGTGAAGGTAGAATATACTCATCACACATGCCCTCCTTACAGTGCCATAGCTATTATAAGAGTTATTTTGAGGCAAATGATGCACCAAATTTCTCAGTACCTGGAAGCACCACAGCCTCTTATCACTGGAAGGAAAGTAGGTTCTCATAGCAAGAATCGTGTCTACGCTCAGACATTCAAAGCCTTTTTTAGATGTCCAACCCCAAACCTTCCGTACTTGGCAAAGAGCGAACAGTGATCATCACAGTATTTTGTGGGATGGGTTAGGCACGTGAAAAGGAACTAATCAATACAAATGTCTGAGAAAATCTGCCTCAGCAGGAAACTTGAGACAAGAAATTGAAGGATCTTTTAACGTTGCCAGCAGCTGCTGGTGTTTGCTGCCCTACTCCACCTTCCTCTGTGCTCTCCCTAGACGGAGAGGGTCTTCACCTCGACACCGAGCGCCGCTGATGCTGCACCCTAAAGGCAAATACACCATCACGTACAGACAGACAAGTGAGAACCAGAGACCCCGAGAAACTCTGTGCCATGTTGGTAACTTACTTTGCAAATTTTATGCAGAACTGAGTGAAATACTTTCTTGTGGAGGCCAGATTGTCGCGGATGATGGGGACGTTCTGTTTAATGTGGAGAATCACTGAGGTAACATAAGGACTCTGGTCACCAACATGTTCCACGTTCTGCCACTGCATCTGCACAAAAGGGAAAAAACAACCAAAAAGACTGTTTAACTCATTAGGATTCAAGCAATAGGTAAGGAAAACCGTACAAACTTCCTGCCAAAAGATCTCTAAGGAATCATCAAGAGACTGCCTCTGCAATTCACCACCAAGGTCAAGTTCTTCATCACTGGACTGATTAAGCAAAACCCTTCCACAACAAGATACAAAGAAAACCCCGAACGGCCCTTTCTGCACCAGAGCCGAGAGAGATTGTGACCGGTAACCTACACAAATGGGGACCACTAGGATTAAAAAGGCTTTTGGAGCATGCCAGGCTGCCTTAATATTTAACAGTTTCCAGTTTGCCGGGATGAAGTGCCCATATAAATCCTGATTACAGGCATTTGAGAAAATATCTGCAAGCTTGCAAAGTCTGGATTCCTGTACGGCAGCCAAGACTTTAATACTGGTGAGACTGATGACAGATAGATGGAAGAGGTAGAAATAGTCTTAAAGTCCAATGCACTCTACACCAGCTTAGCTCACACTGAAAACACTTTTGGTGCACAAGCTAGGAGGCCAACTTCAGCTCATCCCAAACACATGTAAAAAAAATACAAAACAAGATGAGTTACTCAACCTGCCATTTTGTTTTCATTTACTGTCAGCAGAAATGCAACAGAATAGCCCCTGTGAGCCAGATGTGAGACTCCCTTGACTTTCTCTGAGCCTTATTTGCAGTACACAGGGAGTACGCAGTCTAAGTCACATGGAAAAAAAAAAAAAAGAGGTAATTGGGTAAGGCCTGGGTCCGTGTATATAACAAAGTCTCACTGAGCAACACAAGCATCCAGAAAAGTGCTCTTAGCTCTGCTACTGTTCTCCAACTAACCGTTTGGAGATGCTGTTCCTCATGCTGGAGATGAAACAGGAGGAAAATGGATATGAAATCAGGATAGAAAACTGGGCACATGCAGAAGATGAGCTTTTTCTTCTGAGGGGGGTGTTTGTCCTCAAACTTGTTTTCTCAAGTTCTGGATTTTGCATTTAAAGTTTTTTATTCCTGGTTTTAATTTAATTATGGCTACTTTGTTCACTGCAACCCAGCTGATTCAATTCCATCCAAACAACATGGGCAAGAGAAGCCAAATTCTTTGCAAAACCCCAGTGTCTGAGAGTTTACACGTGTCCTACCAAAGCTGTCTTTATTTAAACCAACCAACCAAAACCTCAACCTGCTCATCTCACATCACCCAGGTAGCTGGAAGGGATCTCTCTCTCATCACCTCCTCTACAGGTTTTCATTCCATCTTACTTTTATTTGGAAGATTACTCAAGAGACAACTGCTTTTCTACTCCTCACGGTACTTGTCTTATCCAAAGAAAATACTTGGTGGCTGTCTCCCTGACGGACTCGCACATTCCCAGTGCTGGCCCTTCTCGACGGACAGTGATCCTCAACAAACAGACCATCCCTATATAGCGGGAACGGCCAGAAAGTGGGAAGAGACTGCTGAGTTGAATTATTGCAACAACAATAAAACAGTAGCTTTTTCATTTTGTTGGTCTTTATTCCAAAAGCAATACTTTACAACCAAACCTTTAAAGTACGAACAGTAAAAATAGCCCTTTGTGTGCATGGGGGTGTGTTTCACCCAAAAAAAACCCCAGTAGCTGCAATGAAAGACACAGTACACATACTGAAAAGTCATCAAAAGAAATATGAGCCCAACTCTTCTGGTAAAGCTTTGTTCCTGTCATTTAAAATTTATTCCTCTTTTTCCCTCGTCCTATGTTTTTCTTGGGATATCCACACAATTTACATACACAAGCTGAAAATGAGCCCAAAGAACAGGAGCAGCGAGGCCTCGCACTCGCCGGCCAAAGGGAGAAGCCCAGCGCATGGGGCGCCCTGGCAGCAGCCAAAAGGCACCTGCACGCCGCAAGGACACGGGGCGACGCGGCCGCCTGCAAGGGCAGGACTTGGGTTTGAAAACGTGGTGCTACCTTCAGAGACGGTTTTTACGACAAAACCACAGGACTCTGCACTCTTGCACTCAAGATTTTAGGGTGCTTTCTTAAAAAGAAGAGGAGAAAAGAGAAACTCTGAGCAAAACTGCGGTGGTTTGGTACTTAACAAGAGATGCACTACCTTCTGGGCATAGCAGGGGCTCAAGAGTGCCCCTGGGTCTGCCTGGTTTGAGTCCTCATGTCCCCACATGTCCCTGTGTCCCCAGAGAGCCGGGAGTGGGGTGGCAGGGCCAAACCAGGAACCGCCAGTCCTGCCCAGCACTGACATGGGTCTCTAGCAAAAGGGGTTGCTTCATGATTTAATGGAGGATGAAGCAGCCTCCAAGTCTCCCCGTGCTCAGTAGCATCCCACTGCCAGCTTATTGTTACAGGCTCCAAACCGGGCACGGGGAGCATCCGTAATCGCCGGGCCAGCATCTTCTCCCTTGACTTCGCGTCGCTCACGTGGGAAGAGATGGGAGGGGAGAGGAAAGGCAGTGGGTGCTGCGGGGAGCAGATGTTGCTGCCTTTGGAACTGCCTCCATTGTTTGCTGACACCAGTTTTGGTTTGCACTGCTGCACGCTGCACCTTGTTTGACGGCTAAAACGCACTCATGCTGACTTTTAATTAGCAGCTGGCAGCTCTGATTGCTCTGCTCTTGGGGCTTTCCTTGTACGTATTGAGAGATTATTAGAGCTCTGTGTTTAAGCGCTCGCTGTTGTCCACTCGGTTGTAAAGAGGTAGGGAATTGCAGCTGTGCCAAAAGGTTTTAGCAAAATATAAAAAAAACAGCAAGCGATCGACATGAGTCACTAAAATGTCCCCCAGCCCCACTTACAAGCACAATTTCACATATAAATCGATGCTTAATTCAGCAAGTAAATCAAGCCTTATCCAGTGCAATCCATAAACTTAATTGGGGCAAAAATATCCCATGCAGATTAGCAGTTCCCTCATCCTAATAATTAAAAATAAAGCACACCAGGCAATTTAAGCGCCTGCTACAGATCAGTACAACACATTCACGGTACTTTGTTAACCAGAATATGACAGCAGGGGTTTAGGGCAAATTCCTCTCCCACCCCACTTCCCAGCAACCTGTCCTACAGCCGTGTTTAATCATTCTACACCTGCTGTAAAGTTTGAGTAAAGATTATCACCTACAAATTTTGTAATATGGGGCCTTCTCGTCATTTACCATTTCTTCCAGAACACACAAGGTAAAGAATCAGAGAAACTGAGCACCATTCCCAGCTGAAAGCAATATTCACAATGCCATTTTCTGTGTTAAATCTCTCAAAGTGGCCTGCAGCCAAAGTGGATTTAGAGGTTTAAATATTTCTTAATTTACCTCTATAGTTACCGAACATTTTTGCAAGGAAAAAAAAAAGAAAGTCAGACTCCAACAAAGGACTGGGAATGTTGAATCTTGAGGGACACAAGAGTGAAGTAAATGAAAAGAAGCTAAACAAAGGAAGAGCCCTAATGGAGTAGGGGTCTTGAGACAGACATGTCTTCCCAGTACAGGAAAACTGGAATGGATCAAGCACACAGTCTTTATTCCTTTAATAAAGACTGAAATTTTACACGTCCAAATACTAACTCTGCGTTTAAATAATTATATGCATTTCTTATTCAACTGTCAGAGTAATAATACAGCCCTGAAGGAAAGGGAGGAGGAGGGCGAAGGAAAAACACTCTTGCACCAAACCCAGGTCTAGTAAAAATCACATAAAAGCAACTCTGTCTGATGCAAATAGTGGAATGTGTGCACAAGTGACAAGTATTTATTTAGCTAATTTCATAACACTTAGCTTGTTTATATATCATCAGTCCCATCACATGTGCTGCATTTTACCAGTGTTCCAAAGACAAAAATAAATAGCCTACCAGCTGCTGCTTTCTCAAGGTTGTGGTTTACTTGGGCACAAACAGTCAGAGCTAAGTGAGTCAAATACTACTACGCTGTGTAGGTTCAGGAGAAGATCTAAGGAACTGTCATGGCACACACATAACACCTTGAAGTGCTGAGCCCTTCCTAACAGTGTTATTTTACTGGGCAAAAAAATCCTCTTTTCATTTGGCACATGTACAAGCTCTATTACCAGCTGCATTCCACTTCAAATATTAGCTGGGGGTGGCGGGGCTAGTTACAGCTGGAATACATCATAAAGCAGAAAGCTATTAAAATTCATGGCAGCGAGACAGTGTGTTGATCCTACAAAAATGGAGCTCTATGTTTAATATTTCTAATTAAAAAAATAGTTCAATCCACTTTTGTTGTCTTCACCTCTGTCTAAAGCAGTCTGGGTTTTCACAATACTTTGGCAAGAAAACACAGCTCTGCATTTCAAACGTACAAAAGCCAGCAGTGTAAGTGCAACAAAATCCCTAAGCACTAATCACACGGACCTTTCTAGGAATGGCTCCATATGTCCTTGAGAGGATCACAGAAGCAATAGGGCTCAATCTCAGTTCCATATTACCCTGTGAGTACCTCCATTTAACAGCCACAAACAAGCAGGCTAGTAAAACTCCTTGTCAAAGAACACAAAGAGAATAGCAAACGAGAAGGTGTATTTGAAATTTCATGCTAAGAAAAGTTTTCTCAATTTTAAAGACTCTCGCTGGCATTAGGAGTGGAAAGAGAAAGCCTTAGATACTTACAGAAAGCGTTTTATTATCCATGTCTTTTAATGTGCTGCAAAAGAATGAAAGCTCTCATCTGAATGACAGGAATTTCTGGAGTGAAGGATATGTTTGAAACTACAGCAATTGCTGCTCTAAGAAGCAAGAAGAAATCAATATATGGCTAAGTCTCAGGGCAGTGTAAAAGGATATGTCAATAATCAAATCAAGCAATCAAAGCAAACAAGAACTCCACATGGATTTTAAGGCTACCTCTTCCCGAAACAAATCCATCCCTTACCTTGCTCATAGCAGTCAGGGCAGGGTCACAGGCTGCATCCAGGTCCTGCACTAACAGCTGTATGCTGTTGGAGATCACACTGCAAAAAAAATCAAGCACAAGCTTTAGAACAGTACTCAGCAACACAGTGCCAGAACTGGCGTATTTGACTGCGAAAGGAGGAAAATCATCTACTAGCTGACAGTAGCATTATGCTGTGAATACACATGGCTAAAACTTGTACCGAAAAGAAGCTGGGAATTTCTGTGTGCTGTTCATCAGGGAGCTACACAATGGGCTTTAGCGTAAAGAGGACATATTTATAGTTGACCTTTCTCTGTTTTGACACATAGAAGGGGCTGGAGGTCAAAGGTGTCAGATGGGGTAACCCCCTGCCCGCACATCAGGAAGAGGAGAAACCCCCAAGTACCGAGCCCAGACTGGGATTCAGCTTCAAATTTAATCCAGTTTGCATAAAACTAATAGTTTATCATCTCTCCACTTATTCACAGTCAATATGCTACTACTCACAGAAACTTGCAAAGAGGATTTTAAAAAAAGTACATCTGCATGAGTTCTGAATGTGTCTCCCATTTGAGATCAAGGCAGATGTCTTATTTACACTATGTCTAGGATTGCCGCCATCCATTGTTTGAGTTTCTCAGAGACATACACCAGACTAAAGGACACATTACTCAAACACATTTCCCGCCCTCTTTTTTTTTTTAAAACAGCATGATATTGCTTAGAGACACATTTGATGCCACCATATTATGATGTGCATAAAGGCGCAACTGATCCTAAAAAAACAGCCAAGAAACACCGTCCGCAGCAACCTGGACCACCCGCAAGGGCACGTAACCAGTACTCGCATTACAGACAGCTTCTGCTAGAAGTAATAAGTGACTGTGTTTCGCTAAGCCAGTACAGTTTTTAAGAACAGTGTAAACTTTAAATCTGCCACAGATGCCTGTTTACAACTTCAGGATTATATACATATAAAGAACCTTATTTTACTTTTGCTCTTTCTCATGATGCTAGCACAGATGGGAATCACAGATCTATAAGAAATCTGACCAGTGCTTCCTCAAACCATCTTTCCTCCCCCTCGTCGTCTTCGTGCAGTTCTGGGTACTACTCCGGAGTTCACTGTTCAAAATATTTTTAAGTGTCCTCATTGAGATATGGTATCACCCACTCATAACTGCTGCTGGGATCTGCGTGGTGTTCTTCACCGCAACCCAGACGTTGTCTATGCCCTTTCCCAGAGCTCTAGCACATAAAGACCAGAACAGGATTCCAAGTAAAAGACTGTTCCTTCAGAGCAATTAATTTGTTTGTAAAGGCAAACTCATCCAAAATTAGTTGGAAAAATTAATATGGGAGATGAAGTGATCATTGGCTTCAAGTTACATGATCTGAAACTTGCATTGGGATAAAAAAAGCCTGTGACTGCTTCTGCTGGTGCCTCTGCTTCTGCTGGGCACTGGAGGATTTACTCCCTTGGGGGATTCCACCAGCCCAAGCGATGCCAAGGAGCCAGACTGAAATAACTGTCTCTTGGGCACAGCTGACTCCTGCAGGGCGCCTGCTGGCAGTGACTGGTAGGAAAGAGTTGTGGTTTAACACCAAAACGAAATGCAACTCTCTCAGTGGAAGGAAAGTGACTTCATCACTAGTCTCCACGTGTCAGGAGTCTGCCTGAAGCTGGGTCACCAAGTACAGGTTCTCGCCTGAAAGCCGCAAGATTGTAAATAGGGAGAGAAACCTATTTGTCTACATTTCAAAATAAACACAGCTGCTGTAAAGGGGTAATGGTGCAGCAAGAAGCGTGCTGCAAACACAAAGCATCGTGACATGCCAAGGGGGTTTGGATCCTAGTTCTGCTAGAAGCCACTTCAAACCTTTGCCCCAGGCAGCACGTAACAGTACTTCAGTGGCAGCTAACGAATGCCCATACAGATACACAGAAGCTGACAGACGGGGAAGCCGAGGCCATAAATGAGCAGTATGGTTCTATCAGAGCCTGGTAAGCTCAACACTTCAGGCCTTCAAGAGGTCTCCGAATGCTGCCCATAACCTCACAACAGATCAACAGGGCAGGGGGGTGGGAATCATGGATTTCTGGATTTACATGACAATAATTTTCCTTCTGTTGAGCTTCAAGAGCAACTCATTATCTTTCCCATATTTCCTAAAGAAAATGCTTAGCCACGCCAGGGGTAAAACCCCTCGAGTCGATCGCTTTAGACACATTTGGGGTGGTTCTGCACTCTCCTTTCTGCAAAGGAAGAAACACTTTCCAGGGTGTGTAAGCAGCAACGTTTTATCACTTTCTTTATGACCATGCCTAACAAGACATCAAATCCCAGAAGAAACAACTTGTTTGATGTTGAATGAGCAAATGCCAGAGAGAGGTTTATAGCTATGACTTACACTGACAGAAGACTGGACAAAGCCCTGTACTGGAACAGATTGAAAGTCAATTAAAAAGCCTTTGTTACCAGATACATCAGGCCTGTCAGTTTAACTTTAAAGCTATCCAAAACAGCAAACGTGAACTGTACATTTAAACAATTTCCAAAACACATCATATTGGCTGCCTACGACCAACCGCCTCATGAGGCAGCCACCGTGGAAACTGAGCAGTGACTCAAGGTAGCTGACTCCTGCCAGACAGGTCACGAGAAGATGCAAAACTCACCCTCGACTTGTCCATGTTAAGAAAATCCCACCATACGGCATAGTTTATTTCTACTCCCCAGCTACCTTGCTTGTTTTGGCTTAGTGGACATAGCAACCCTAGCTTTCGGTCAGGGATTCACTCTTAAAAAGGTCTGAGAAATATCTAAAGGGAAGGGAGTCTCTGCAGCCTGGAACTGAACCCAAGACCATGTGAAATACCTGGGTGGAGATTCAGTGGGATCCTGCCTACTGAAGCAAGAGAGGAGGAATCACAGGAAGGAAGTCGTCTGAAAAAATCTTACTGCTATCTGGGCTGAATCTTAGTTTTAGGGAGGAGAGCTGGTGACAGGGATTATTTTCCCAGCTTTGCCAAGGTTTTCTTTTGTCTGATGGGAGGCAAAACAAATATTTTTTTGCCTTGATTTCCTTCTCTCAAAAAATATTCAATCAGTTTGTCAATGGTGGAGAGGAAAGGATGTTAGAGGGGAGTATTTTTAGCATCGTTACGTGAAAAGTTATTTTAATGAATTATAATCTTCTCTCAATTATAATCCCCAAATATAAGATTGGATCAGTCTTTTATGTCATCTGAAGTGGGGTTTGATCATACTGACAAGGCTGCTGATTAACAGTGGGAAGTTAAAACAGGAAGGAATGTACTGAAATAGCTTCCTTTCTTGAAATGTAACAGCCACCTCACAAAGCTGCCAAGATGCAAATGATGTTTCAAATGGAAACTCACTATTTCCTTTCCCCTTTCCAGTGCTCTTGTTCCTTTGGCTAGGACGATGGGGAACAACTACATCTGAAGTCTGTACTACTGCTGCTCTTGGACTAGCCAAAGGATGACCATTCCTTCACCAGGGAAATGCCTATGCCTAGGCTGCAAATCTGGGTGGGTCTTACTGCTGGCTGGGTCCTACGACACTGGGATCTTGGGCTTGTATTACTCCAGCACCATCTGGCTGACAAACTAGGATGTTTGATATATTCTGGGAGGATGCATCTGCTGAACATACATGCTGAAAGTGTCCATCTCTCCCGTCAGGTTGATTCTCTCCACTAGACTTGCATCCACTTTTTCTTTGAGTTTTTCTTCCAGCTGTTAGGAAACAAAACAAGCAACAGAAAGATCAGATTTCTTACTTGAAATGACCAGTCTTGAAAACTTATGTCCTGGAAAAGTCAGCTTCTTAAAACCGAATCTGTGCCCAGACTATATCCAAAACTCAGCCAGTGAACAATGGAGATCTCTCCTTCTTGGACACCCTAGACGTCTTGATCTGCCAGGATGGCCTGCGGTGGCACTGCGTCCTCAAAGTAGTAACCTCCAAGGTCATATATGTAACTCTAGCATGACATGCTAGTGTACTAGCTTAACACCGTGGCACCTGTCCTGCTAATAAAGATGTTTTCCAACACCCTGTCTGTGCCCAAACTGCAGAGGAGGAAGATTGCCAGTTCTACTGGTGGAGAGGCCTTGATACGGCCAAACATCACAGCTCATCTACTAACCTATGGCATTTTGAAAGCACCTGAATGTAAGGAGCACTGTGGCTGCAAAGCGTATCAGCATAAATACCTTCTCTCCTCACTCCACCTTGCCCCAGTATTTCATGCAAGCATTTTCTCAAACCTATTTTGAATTATTGTTTTTTCTTGTTTTTATAAAAGGGAGATCACGAACCATGAGAAGAGTCTTCTTTTTTTAATGAAAAATTTGGTTCTCAATCCAAAACAAATTATGTAACAAGTATAAAAGGACAGTATCCAAAACCGTTGCTACAAAGTAGGATTACAAGCAAATGACTTTTCTCAGGTAGACACAGCAAAATCAATACTTTTCTTTCTTTGAAATATAGATTTAATAATGTAGAGCTCAATATTATCAACCGGATGCTATGTGGAGCAGACACTACTACGGATATTTTAGTACTTCTGACTCCGGAATTCCAGTCTCCACAGCAGCCTACCCCTGAAGGGGGAGCAGCACAGCATCTCGTGACAGAAGAGGGGCTGCTGCCGGGCGCCTTCTCAGAGGTGCTGTAGAGGAAAGCTCACCTGCTGGGTGGTTGCCAAGCAGTACTCCGCGGTACTAAGGATGCTGCAAATGAGGCAGAGTTCTTCTAAAGTAAACTTAGCCACTTCAGAGCCTTCCTTTTCTTTCAGCAAACTAGTGATGGTGAGCCCACCACTGCTGCTAGTTGTCCTGGAAAAGAAAGACAAATCTGTAAGGCTTTCAGCTGTACAGATGCACACAATGCAAAATTACTACTAGATTTCAATGCCATAAAAAGCCCTTATGACCACAAAGTCCAACGTCCTGTGCATCACAGGTCAGTGTCATGCTACATCAAACCCACAACTGCTATTTTGGTTAAGGAATATCTTTTAGAAAGACAAACAGAAGTTGATATCAAGTCTTCAGGCAAAGGACAATTCACTCATTCACAACATGGTAGATTAGGATGCAAGTGGAATACAGCTTTCCCCGGCTAGCTTCACCTTCACTGCCAGTTACTCAAAATCTAATTAAAGATTACAGAAAAATCTCAGTAACTATGAGGCAGTTTGTCATATTTATCTTCTCAGTACTAAACAGATGTCAACATGGATCTGAAACTTTGGTAACCTGTTTTAAAAACTGGCGATAGCAACACAGTAAATTATAGAAGATGCAGCTTCTTTCCACCATCTTCCAGTGATTAATGGCTGTGTATCAACAAAGAAAGACTCAGAACAGTTTAGACTCAGGAAATTCCCTACCTCTCAACTCTTTATAATCCAAATCCATTAAAAAAATAGGACAGTGATATTTATCTTGGACAGCAAAAATGGAGCACACAAAAAAATGTGTATAAAGAATGCAACTGAGGTCTGATGGAGAATGCACATTAAATTTATCTTTCCACTTGTCTGGATGTAACCCTCTCCCCTTCCCTCTGTAAAAGATTTTACTGGTTTCAGAAATTCATTCTGCTGCTCCCAGGTTTACAAGGGAAACAAATTGAAGATGGTGAATAGCATACAAAATTATCTGTAGTTAAGGTTGGCAGTATCTCAAGGAGCTCCTTTAGCCTGATCCGTGTAAACCCATAATGATTTCCTTTTTTTTCACTGGATTTACATCTACATATTTTATTCATACATATATAAAATGTTACAGAGCAAAGGGAGTTACAGGTAAGCACTTTAGCATCACACAAATAAACCACCTTCATTATAAATTATTATACGTATAACGTTGAGCTAAGGCAGCTAAGAATCACAGTATGACTTTGTTACCCAAGTGGCAGGCTAAGTGCAATTCTGAAAGCCAGACCTCTCTGAAGAGACTTGGGCTGGCATTTCAAAAGGAACTTCAAGAAACTGTAAATCTGACTGCTAATCAAAGCCAAATATGAAGCTATCCTCCAGGGGCCCTTGAAAGAGAAACAATGCCACGACTGTCCGTTTGGTCTCTTGCTGTTTCTCAGTGCAACGAACTGAACTTTTGAGAAAATCATGAAGTAAATGTAGTCGTATTGCTGCTACGTGGTTTCTTTGACAGAGAAACATAAGTGTTCACAAGTATGTATTTATTAATTATCTTTACAAAGCATCTGCTCCTCACTGGAATGTCTCACCAGACGGTGCTGCAGCATTTGGGAAGTGAAACTCACTTGGGCAGGTTTCCAGACAGAATTTTCCAGGCGTATTCCCGAAGGTACTTCTGGAATATGGTGGTCAGGGCTATCATGGGCTCGCCTGTGCTGAGCTGGGAGCACTGCACCATGCACTTCTTGTAGTACACAAAGAGGTCGGCACAGCTGGGCAGGACGGCTCCTCCTTCGTCCACGTTGGGCTTGGGGGGACCTTGAGCCTTGAAGTCAGCCACGAACCTGTCAATCAGTTCGCCGAGATTTCTGATGTGGGGGAACAATAGAGAGATATTTTAGTATGTTGGGGGAGGAAACAGAGGGAAGAGAGAGAATAATGCTTCAAACCAGAAGCCCCGTCTTGTGACACCAGCAAACACATTCAGATTTCAGCAGTTGGCTATTCCAGCCCTTTCTTATCTCCACCCTCTCAGCACAAAGCTCATACAATAACACGGACTGGACCGATGAGTAACGACCTTTTGTACTCAAGAGTTTTAGTGGCAGCTTCAATCTGTTCTCCAGTCACATATAAAACCTCGCAAGTCTGCCAGGACTGGGTTCAGCACATTTGATGCAAGTGCATAAAGCATATGCTCAAGTTTCATTCCTGGCACCGGCAAAAGCAACAGTCGGGCTTCCCATATCAGCGGCCTCCGGAGCAGACCTCAGGGAATACGGCTTTTAAAGGGATGTGCTCAAAATGGTGTGCCATTTGCCATTCTTGGTCCCATTTGGATACCACCTGGTTTTGCACAACTTCACACATCCTTTAAAGAAGTTTTATTTAGCATGAGCGCAAAGTGCACTTCCTACTTAAACTCTTTTTAAAAGCACAAAAAGCCCTCCTATTGTCTCCAGTGATTCATTATAACCTGGTCCTTACTCAAATATTTTGGTCTTTAGGCAACAATAAACTTCACTCCGCTGTTTCATCACGACAAAAAGGCTTTTTAGCATGGCAGAGGGCCAGAACCATCAATACAGGACCAAAGAAGTCTTCTGATCTTGGGGAGTTCCTCTGGTCCTACTCCTCCAGAGACAGCACATCCGTGTCAGGAACAAAGACCAGCCCTCCTGACACCGGAGCTCAGCTAAGTGGTGTAACCTTCGCCAGATGAACTCAATTACAGCAATAAACCTCCTCCCCCAGACACACAAATACATGCAAACTTCCACAAGAAAGTCTGGCTTTTGAGGAATATACAGACACTTCAGATGACAGAGTGGCACTCCACTGACCAAAAGGAGCTGTGAAGTTCCTGTATTTTATACTCCCATTTCCACTATGGTCTTGGCTCCGCTTCCCCCCGCTCTCCCCTTCCCACAGCACAGCCTTCACCCCTCTCGCTGCTGAGGGTGTAAGAGCTGTGCCGTGCCATGATCCAGGGTACCTAAGTAGAAAGCCAAATCCTTAGGAGGAGGAGAAGAACAAACCTGAACTGTAAGTCCCACAAGAAACTGAACTATCATTTAAAGAAAAAAAAAAAAAGGCATTACTTTATAGTTAATATATTGTCATTATTTTTCAGGAACAGACTTGTTAACAGAACTGCAATGCTGTCCATAGAAATGAGAACTCTTCTTTAAAATCATGTCAAAGAGTTTCAGCTTCAAACGTTCTCCTAATCTTAGGCCAGGTCACAGGGCACCCAGCACAACACGAGAGTTCGTGCAAAGAGACCGCATTAGGGTCTCCCAGGATGGGCACAGCCTTACCGCCAGCACAGCGGCTGAGACTCTTCAGCACATTCTCACTTACCTCTGCCAATGAAAGGGGAAAAAACCCGCCAACAATGAAAACTTTTCCCCAGTTTCTGTCCTTTCTTTCTTTTTGTCTTGTGAAAGAGAAAAACCACTCTGATTCCAGTTTACCAAAGAATTCAAAACGCTGCACAAGTGGAAAAGGTGAGCTGCCTCTTCCCTGATAAACTTACAGATTGCTGCACCAAAACAGATGAGCTCCTACCGTGGACGATCCACTGGGCCAAACTAATCTACAGAAATGTGCTTGCAATATCAGGGCTTTAAATCATGAAGCAAGGCTCTTTGGCTTAAGCTAGGCTCATAGGCTATTGCAAAGACAAGTAGCCCCTTTTTTCATGCTTATTGCTTGCTACTTTGAGTACTTTACATAGCTCTGATTCCACATACATACACAGTTCCTCGGCTTTGTTACAAGAACTGTAAAAACATCAGGCTGCTCAACTGATGTGATAAATCTCTACACTGGCACGAGGAATTGAACACTGAACCGAAGCATTGATTGTATTCGACCACAGGGAAGCAAAATGTACCTCCCCCCTGTAGCTGTAGGAGAGCCAAACAGATGGCTGCTGCAGGAGGGCTCACACGTGCTGCGAGCTGCAGCATTCCTTCAGGTTCTCAAGTAAAGCGGACGTGGCTTGCTCCTTGTCAAAAGTCCCACTAAATTAAACAGCTGCATTTCCACCTCTGCATCTGCGCTCTGCTCCATCTGGGCAACAAAGTGGAGCTTTCTTAGCATTCACCAGCCACTTTTTTCTTTTTTTCATTCTCTCAGTCTCAAGACGCAGTGAAGAATGTCAATGGCTTTTGTTTCTTTATGCTTACTCCACATGTTCTCCTCTTCTCCAAGGCAAAGTGAAATGTATCTACATTTTCCCAGTCCCCCAAGGTCTTGTCAACTGGGATGCACGAGCAAATGCAGCTGTCCAAAACAGCTGGGAGAGCAGTGCTAGAGCTTCATGCTTGCTCCGATCCTAACCTGGACAAAGTGCCCATCAAAGGCAGGCCGTGAGGACTGCTCTTACTTCAGCATGGGACTGATACAAGCAAAACATCAGGATATAGGGCACTAAGGGAACTAATATGTTATTAACGCACACCTCAGTTGATGTCAATCAAACTTTCACATTGGTCTCAGTTGGCCCAAATACAATAGGAAGGCTAACAACCTTTGTGTGGTACAGCGGGAGCACAAAGAATTTGGCAGAAAAAGCTACTGGGAGATGAAACATGAAGAAGGCAGGAGAGCTACAGAAAATGAACATTTTCTCTATATAGACTCTGCAAAAAAGCCCAAAGCAAATTCTCTGGTAGCGCAGATGTGGTTATTTCCTAACAGTAGCATATTTATTGGGAGCAAGAACTCTCCAAATCTAACCAAAAGAAAATATGAAATGAAATCTTATAAAGAGAATTTTATTTTGGTTCTTAAATCCTTTCACTCCTATATTCCTCTTCCTTTTTTCTTTCACTCAACCTATTCAGTGTTTTTTCTGCATCTCTGGCAATCATGAGAGGAACCAGGCAACTCCTCAGCAGCATGAGAGAACACGGTGCTTAGTCAGTCTGTTCAGTGATGTGAACAGTTGGTATCTGTTGGGCACTGGGAGGGCAATGGCATTGAGACACCTGGACCACTTGTGGGATAGTTTCCATGGACTGGGTATTTTAAAAGCTCCCTTGGTCACGAGACCGCAAACACACACGACAAAGTGCCAGTTTTCCGAACAGTCTGAACACACACGTGCATTTTAGCACACTTAACCACGGCTCTGCATACTCTCAACACTGCAGACCTGACAGAGCTCTTCCTTTACTCCATCAGAATGACTTAGCTCACACATGCACGCTCCCATTGCTCTGACGGACCACAAAGAAGAGCTAAAGACACATATCCCAAAGGGGCAGAAATGAAATCTGCTTCGCTGTTAAGAAATCTGATATTTAAACTGCAGCTAAGGGTGGAGAACAGCATCTTTAAAGTCTTTCTTTCAGGTGTCTCCTCTTAAATTGCTATAGATTTTGGCACTGTGTTTCTTTAAATGGGTATGGAAACAATTTTTCAGGAGAAAAGGTCCAGGCTGCTTTCTGCCACAGACTTATGGCAACAATGAACAAAACTGTCACACTACTCTCACTATTCAGAGCCCAAACATACAATTAATTATCTAAGCAACTCATTTTCAGACATCAGCAACGGATTCCTCAAAAGTTCAATCAATGGGGGAAGAAGAGAGAAAATCATAGAGGAAAGCAATTTTTGGCAGACAGGGGCGGCATGGGGAATACTGTGGCAGTTTTTCTTTGAACTCCTTGCAGCCTGTGGCTATAAAGCTAATATAAAACATCTCAGGATTGTAAAGGAAAAGGAAAAAAAAAAAAGCAACTGAAAGGGCTAGGAGTGCAGTGGGGTAGAATTACCAAAATGGGGATTAAAATGGCCCCCAGTGAGAAGGGAAGAAATACTCAAACAAGTTAGTGCTCAGCTGGCTGAGGGCAGGGGGGGAAATATCTGTTTCTCTTTGTTATACCGCAGAGCGGAACCTAAACCCAGCAGGACAGACCATTGTGCAAGCTTTTATTTAGTTATTTATTTAAAGCATAAAAGGTTGATGGGATATAGGAAACCTTTTTCAAGATGGCTATCTTGGAGTTTGGACAAAATCAGGACACTACGAGCCTCGAGTCATGCACTCTCTCATGTGTAAGTCCTTGGAAGACAGAAGGACATAAGTGAGTTACATGACGCAGGCACCTCTTTCTCCTTTCCAGTCACTAACCTGCACTAAAAGACTGTATTACAACTTTTTCAACTATCTGCTCTCCCAGTTGGTACTGCAATTGTTACAATATTTAAACCCTGGTGTGAATCGAAGTGCACAAGAAAGTGTCATGAGAGCTCTACAAACTTCTCAGAGCTCTAAGCTGAAAGCTCCTTTCATTCAAGTTATTTTGCTGCAAGTCAAAGAGGAAGATGAAGAAGGGTTCTAGGGATTAAAGCCTCTGCCAAAGCCCCAATCTGTGAGCAATGATAATGTTATCTTACAGCCAGCTCATCTACAGCAGCTTTCATCTAAGGATCTCAAATAACTTATTTCTATAAAGCAAATCTTGAAACTCCTCTGCCACGAGGCCACATGTGTATTTTACAGAAAAAGCAAACCTACTATTTGTGGAAGACACGAGACGAAAGGAAGGCATATGTCTGCAGTGGGAATTGCAGAGGCAATAGAAGCAATTTCAGAAACACTAAGCCTCTTCCGCAGAAAGGCAGTGGGCATCGTTCCTGCAGGCCGTGGAAATTACAGATGAAATCAACATTCCCAGCACTCTGAACACTCGTTTTTGCCCAAGCAAAGGTCCCACTCATTCTAATTTTCTTGAACCACGAGTACTGCTCTGATGAAATCAGAAAGCAGACTTTCACAAAACTGATTTTCTGCAGCTTGAGTACAGAATCTAGTACAATCCAACCGTAATACACATTCAAAAGCAAACAAACCCAAGCGCATGCTGGTTACTCACTTGTCCTGGGACTCGATATATACATAAAGGTGAGGCTCAAAGCACTTGGAAACAATGCCATGGAAAGGATTGTCAGGGGCCTTTGGCTTCTTTGGCTGTAAGAAAACATTTAGAGTGTTGGTTTCAAATCTGCCCTGTAAGACCTAGAAGAAACAGTAATGATATGGCACAGAAGGATCTAAGTCTTTAGAAATATTCCAACACACAAATTTACTGTCAAATAATCAAAGGCATGTAATCAACAGTATATACAGAATCAGGGTGTCCAAGTCTTCCCTTGCTCTTATCGAGCTGTTAGTATTCCAAGGAATTACCTTTTCATTTGTAAAATATTCTTATCCTTAAAGAGAAGGCTGCTGCATGCTAGCACATTTCAGTAGAAGAATCTTAATGCAGTTTGTAAATAAAACCTTGCTGCACCCTTTGAATAGTAACAAGACTCCATTAGTCACCTCTGAAGTGAAATGCAGCAGTTATTTGGAAGCAACATTGAAAAATCCCTACATTTTAGAACATTAAAGATAATAACTCGAAGTTACAGCTTCATCTGGATGAATTTTATTTAGATAAACAGAATGTAATTACTGGACGAGCTGGAATTATACAAGCAACATTACAGGACTGCTTTCACTGTGAAACATGTTTCTAGGGATGCAAAGACTTCTATTTTAAAATCACATTTAGAGCATTAAGCACATATGCCATTTGGGAGTCATTCGGTTTACTCTCATTTTAGGTTAGTACTCCACTCTGTGCAGTGGCCAAGCACATCTCACTGAAGCCACTGGGACTACTCATATGCTTAAATGTGTGCACGTTGAAGTACCAGGCTGAGCAAGGCCTTTAAGCTCATCTTTGCCCTACAGCTAGATTTTTATTATTTTTTACTGATAGACAATTTTTCTCGCTGCTTGCAGGCAAGCTGACAATTTTTCACTGCCTGCAAACAAGGCTGCAGTGACTCTGGAATGGAATTCTTGCCTCTCTCCGCAAAAGCCAGGATCAGCTCCCAGCCAATGAAGATATGAAGTCTTCCAGATGAATTTTTTTTTTCAGCATAAGAAAAGCAAAACAGGAGAGCCTAAAGGACATACTCTCCTAAATGACAGAGGAGGTGGCACTAAGTCTTTTGCAGAAATAGCAGAGAATGACAAGGCAAGCATTTCTCAGAAATAAGTAAAACTCAAAGACACAATGAATACTAACATATGGCTGCAAACCTAAAGCGAGCAAACGGTTTTATGGAGACCAGACCACCTCTATGAGACTGGCTTCATTAACCTTCTCACTGAGAGTATGACTGGAGAATGTAAGTTTTTACAGCTTTGGGAGAGAGCCACTACCCAGCATTCTCCGCCCCAGCCCCTTTGCCAGTGCCTGCCCGTTTCTGCCGGATGCACACGCTCATCGGAGCCGGGAGGAAAACAATAGGTGGTAATTACAGAAACCTTCCAGTCGCCAAGTCTCCAGGATGGCAGCGCCAACACAAGGTTGCAGATTCACGATGTTTACGATTTACCAGGCTGGAAGAACCAACTCCTAATGCAGGACTGGTTTTCTGTGTGTGTCTTTGCATCATGCTGCTCCCAGCATGTCTGGTGGAGAGAATACTAAATCTTTTAACAGTAGCAGTGAAGCTGTATTTCTGAGTGTGCAATCCTGTCCAAAAGCTGCAGATGTTTAAGCTATTTCCTCCTTGAGTTTGATGGAAATAATAAAAGGTTACTGTTGTCACAGTAAGGAGGTCTGCAGCTGGCCCAGTTTCCTTTCATTACTATCCAAAGTAAACAGATTAAATCGAACTGCTAGGATCACTAAAAGAGGTTCTTTTTTAACATGGATTCCCCCCCCAAACTCTTGTGCTCCCTCTTACACTCCCAAGTGTCTTGAACTCTCAGGACTAGTGTCTTGGAAGAGCTCTGCCACTCAAAACTCTTCATCTTCAACTCTGCCTGTCCCTTCTCTTCTTCAGCTAGTGACAGCAGAAGATGAGACCTCCAGCATGAACTCACCAGCACTAACCACCAGCTGTTGGCGCTTTGAAACTGAAATATTGGAGCCTACGGGGCTCCCATTTGGCAGACAGGCGCCTGCGGGGCAGCCACCCTTGCAGCAGAGTCCAGCACTGCGTTGTGAGCATTAACGCAGGGCGTACCCAGAAAGACAGCACAGCCTCGCCACAAACAGCATTTCAAGGGGTAGCTCAGTGGATGGCTTCATACCAGCCTCCTCATGTACAGGGAGCAGAGCAGTTCTTTTCTCAGAAGCACCTGAACTGCTTCTGGCCAGGGCAGTTCATTCTACTGTTTAATAAAACCAGCCCTAAGCAGCCTAATTATTGCAATTATCTTTTCACCTGCGTTCTAGCACCACTGACTTCTCCAAGGATGTCCTCTCATCCCAACACTGCACATCAGTGCCAACCTTCTCTCAGCCATTACAGTGAGTGGAAAGCAAGCTCGTCACAAAAAATACACCACACACATCTCCCCAAGTTCCCAATCTCTGTCTTCCAGATCACTGATAAAGTCCAGCCAATACCAACCGTCCAAGTTGTATTTTAATGGAAAGAGCAAAACTTTGCTTAATCTTTCTCTTTCAGGACTTCTGCTGTGGGTGGAAGGCAGAGGGCTGCCCTGCTCACGTGAAAGTCTGGAGGGGATGCAGTGCACCAAACTGGGCTGGTGGAGAGCTACCACCCCCCAATCTCCCCAGGGGAACAGATCTGAGTAGGTCCTAGGGCCCTGGTCATCAGGATACCACCTGTAAATGGCCCGTTTACAGGGCTGTAAACTCACCAAACAAAGAGAGGGTACTACCTTCCCCAAGCAACTGACAATTGAACACTTGGAAAATGTCCGTCTGGTGAGTAAAAAATATGGGGCTTACAGGCTTTGATATTGGTGCCAATTAAAACAATTACATTTACTATTCACTCCTTTAATGTTTGCAGAGGGCTTTGGAAACCCAGGGCTTTTACAAGTGGTTAGGTGTTGCCTGCTTTGCAGAGGTAATGGATGAAAAGCACTATAGAGATAAAAATCCCAGAAGTAATACATTTAGAGTTAAAATCTAAAACTGACACTTGAAAGTTCAATGAGTTGCCTGGTGACTCCAGACATAGTTTGCTTGGCTTACAAGGCAAAGGATGAATTGCAAATGCTTGCAGTGGGAGCTGCTTCTGGGATCTGAAAACCCAACTATGCTAGTTCATCTTTCTTTGACAGAAATCCTGTAGTTACTTTTGAGCTGTTGCTGCATGGGCTAGAAGAGAATCCAACTCACTCTCACGTGGCAGGATTGTCTCCGCACTATTAACCGAAATAAAGATTGCTTTGGTTTCAGTGAAGTGAGCCAGAGCAAACTACAGTCGTACTGGGAGCCTGTATGCTGCACAGAGAATCAAAACGGCGCTAAATTAATTGCTGTGAAAACAAACCTTTCAAATCAATGTGATGGGAAAAGCTTAGGCACCACCAGAGATTTTGACACAAAGACTGTCTCACTGACAACTAGAGAACTTCAAAGACTTACTTTGTCCGTATCACTTTTCTCGATCACAATCTCATCTGTCTCTGTCCCAGTTTCATCCTCCAGAAATGGGTTGGTGGAGGGAGGTGGCACTTCTGGCTTCTTCTGTTAAAAAAGAGGAAGCTCCTTAGAGAACAGTCTGTTTTGTCCCTCTGGCACACAGCTGCATCCATATTTTGCTTTACTAAGCCCTTCAAAGCCCTGCACAGCAGTTTGTCTTCTCCAAGCACAGAGGTGACTGCAGAGGGCCAGGCAGTGCCCCTCCATCAAGGTCAGAGCACACTCCCTCCTACTACAGGGCCAGAGGCTGGTTCCCTCTCCATCACACCACCAGCACACTTCATCTTCAGCACCCTCTGACAGTCTGCTCTTCTTGCACCCACGCTCACCCGCTCTGCCTGAATCATCCCTGGAAGGGGTATTTTGGCTAGCACCAAATTTCCACTCTCTCAAACCACGCACTCCAAAGCACGTGGTCTCCACCGGGAGGACCCATGACAGCAGGCCCCAAAACTCTGCCGCCGCAGTAAATCCTGCATTACTGCTCCCACCAGACTGCGTGTCCCCACTGTGCACTCGCCAGATAGCCATTTCTAATTATGGCCTTCGTTTTGTGTATAAAACAGATCAGATGGTGACATCCAGAGCGTCATAGCCTCTAGGCAGTTCAGAAAGGGGAACAGAGAGGATTTTCTTTTATTTCAAGCCACACCCTCACCTTCTGTTTCTCTCAGTTGTAACAGCTTCTGTGCCTACCTTCTCCAAAGGGATAACAACCCAGTGAAGCCAATTTAATTAAAGCTGCAAATTTCGTATGAAATTTGTCAGAAAAATAAAGCCATATTCTTGAGAGATCTAAATTCAGCCAGGAGGAAAACCTTACAGGATTTCCCTTTTTAATTAGGAGCACCTACTGATCTACAGCAAATTACAAACAGGTCCAGCAGGCTTGCCTCGTAGGCTGAATTATCACATCCAAGTAGGCTTCAAGACACCAGCTGGGCAGAGAAGCCAACCTCAAACCAGTGGCTTCTGAGCCACACGTGGACTCTGTGCTCCCAGGGCACTTGGCTGGCAGAGCTCTTGGCTAAGATTTCAGGCAGAAAAAGCACAGAGATGACCCCAGAGATATTCACTGAGCTGTTTCTCTTGGCTCTGCCTTTAAAATCTACCAAATGAGACACTGAAAAGTAGAAGCTACCAACGCCCCTGCAAGTAAGACTAACCCAACAGACAATGTGGGATTGAAAGATGGTACCATGCGGTGAACACGTGGTAACTAGAAATGAAGAGAAGAGGGGACTTTTAGTTATAATGTGTCATCGGCATGCAGAGAACAAACATTATAATGCAGTCACCATGCCATAATTATTTTGTGGTTCTCCACAGCAATGTGGCTTCAGTTGCAAACAGCACAGGGCCCAGGAGAACCAAAAAAGTACATAATCAGTGTACTTTCCTTCTTGCGAGCCCTGTGCCATCCTCTCTACCACACTCTGTAAGATCAAGAATCACCTTCCCAATTACAACCCACTAAGCACAGTCACACTAAACACTCTAACCTGCCAGCACAAGAGGAGGCTGCAGGTGACACTTTTTGCAGTTGCCCATTACCATAGCTATGTGAGAGAGGTTTTTTTTTTCTCTCAAAGAAGCTATGGACTAAAGGGTTGCTCTTTAGAAATCCCCTTACCACTGTCCCATCGGTTAGAGTGCAACCTGAGAAGCGTTTAGCCAGAAGTCCTTCAAAGTTCGTTGTCCTCTGAATTGCAAACAAAAGCAATTTCACCTCAATCTCCTTTGCTCTTGTGCGCATTATCTTAGCAAGCTCTGTCCTGAAAAAGAGAGGGGGGAAACAGAAAAAACAAATGTGGTTTTCTATAAAGAAAAAGATCTGAAACCTAAGATTGTAACTTAGTCTATTCCCTAGAGACACTTCCATCACAAAATGCGAGCTAATTCCTAAGACGCTCTCTAACATAAAACCGCTTTACAGATCACATTTCAAACATGACCACAGTTGTTTAGAGCTTTGTGGGTAACAGGACCCCATATCCTAACACCCAGCGCACCACTGCAGCCAGGAAAGCCCGCAGTATCAAACCTTGGGAAGTGCAGTGTCTTTCACTGGGGTCCCAGAGCAAAGGCAATGGTGCTACCGGGGCTCGAGCTGGCACCTTCCTCTGGTCCCCCATCTCTGGCTGGCAAAGAGCGGGGTCCAGGGCAGTCACACCATAGTCAGCTCACATTTTTTAACTTGGCCTCTAATATAACTGACTTCTGCCTCTGTTACAATGAAAATTGATTTCCATGTCATTTCACTCTCTCAAGAATACATGCAGTTTTAGCGATACTTCTCAGGGTTTTCACTCTTCACTTGCTTTTAATCATGGACAATTCTACATAGATATTTGAAGACTGCCTTTAAAGTCCTGCAGATATACGATCAATTTGGTGAAGGACAATCCAACCTTTTGTTTTAAGGAAGGTGACTCTGCGGGAAGCATTGCGAGCTCCCAGGCGCTCACCTCGTGACGTGGCAGAACTCCACAGCGATGCGCTCCGTCATGCACCACTCCTGTGGAAACATGCGCCCATACTTCTCCTCGTAGTCCACCAGCTGACGCTTTATCCAAGCATAGCGCCTGTCAATCTTATCCAGCCAGGCCACCTGAATAAGATGGAAAACAACATCTTTAACAGCAGCAGCTGCTAATATTCAGCCTGACTGCTCAACTGTGCTGCCACAGTTTCGCAGAGGAGCTTGGGCTATCGATCAAAGCTAACTTGACCACTATTAATGATACTTTGAATGCTAACAGTCGTTCTTCAAAGTGCTTAAACACATGCCAGACTGAAAACCCTATCTTGTGCGAATTAAGAGAGCAAGTTCTGTTGAAAATGAGGATAACAGTACTCCTAAATCATATAGGTACTATTGAAAACTCAATCCAGTAATAATTCATTTGGTCCCACCCTCTTTGTTTTGCAGACACCGAGGTTAAAGTCAACAGTGGGATGAGAACGCAGGAATTCCTGTATTCTCACGTACAGCTGGTTTTCACACTGTGGGGACTGCGGACCCACCAACTTCTACAAGAATTCTTACAACATGAGCAGGATGGGATTTCCCCCCCCCCAATATTCATGCTTTCTGGTCAAAAAGTGGAAAGGTTAATCCAAAAAACTTTGATGGAAAAATGCTATTTAAAATGAAGCATTTTAGCCTTTTTCTCCTCTTTGTCACAAACTTGTCAAAATTTCAAATTTGTTAAAATACATTTTGATCCAAAGTTGGTTTTGGTTTGTTTTTTCCCCAAATCCAAGATGATTACAGTAAATTTTTAACAAGCTGTTAGCATCAGGACAGGAAGTTTAAAAATTAGCTACAAAGATTAATCCACTTCCTGGAAATCCCTTCTCCCCACCACCTTTTTAGGCATTTTGGGGTTTTTTTGTTTGTTTGGGGGAAGGTGTTGTTGGTTTTCAGAGTTTTGGGGTTTGCAATTTTCAGAGTTGAAATTTTCAACCCTTTGCAGAGCAGAAAGCGTATCTAACTTGAATTTATTTATTTATTTACTCTATGAGGAGAAAACATTTCCAGTGCTGATATATGAAACTGAGGTCTAAGGTGGGAGGAAGTCACCCTGGCAGAGACAACATTGACTCCCAACTCATCGGCCAGTCCATATCACACCCGCAAGTCACTGCTTCCGAACCCTCAGGTTAGAAACACTTCACCACAGGAACCTGTGGAAACGTTAACTTTATGAACACCAGCAGAGCAAAATGTGAAATCCAAATGTAGCTTGCTAAACTTCCCTTACATCTTGGTTTTCCTGGAAAAGGACCAGATACTCCGAGAGGTGTTGTTTAATAAATTTCTTGATGATTTCCTGCTTGATTCTGGGATCGAGGACATTGGCAACTAGACACGCATCACGTAGGACATTGCTGGGTCCACCAGGTCTCTATCAAAATAAACAGGAAGAAATGATTTAAGGTTAAATAGCTGAATGGGTGATTGGAAATTGTACTGCATCCAGGTTAACTTGTTTTTATCCCTTCCCATTATTCTTCTCTTTTTAATGCTTCTGCTGCTACTCTTTATTATCACTTAGGCATCTTTCTTCTGTTGGACGAAAATTGAGCTGCTTCCATTTCCCTGACCGTAAAGTAGGGAGCCAGGAAGCTCCCTACCACAGAAGAGCAGCCAGCTCCATCCACAGAAAGAACCATTGTCCCATCACTTCTGCAAAGCTTTTCATCAGCCTAGATATTCTGAGGAACAGCTAAGAGAAGTGGCTGACAAGTAGGACAAGCAAACCCCTTTTCTGCAAACACGAAGGCCAAATTAATGGGGAAAAAAGCAGTCTAGAGATGATCAATTTGCAACACAAAGTAGCATCTGCTGGTCTGGATTGGCGCATACCATGATGTTAATGGAGAAGACAGAAAATTTAGAAACATTTAAAAAAAAAAAAGTTCTTTTGATGCTGTTTCACATGGACACAGACTTGCCCTTCATCAAGGATCTGTTTCAAATAGTTTCCTCATTTCTGTACTTGTTAGTTTTATGAAGAAACCAGCAGAGCTGGTACTTTGGAAGACAGAACTAGTGTTTTCTTCGAAGTAAATTCAAATTCACACCTACCTCCCATATTGTTTGCAAACATTTGGATGCATAATTTTGGGGAAGCACATTTGGTGCCTTAGCCTTAGCCCAGATTTGTATCTGTGCTGCCTGGTAAACCAGAGACAAAATTGGTGGCAGCATGTCAACAGACAGCCTGTGCTTGGCTTTCCCTAAACACAACATGAACCTTTTGTGTCCAACAAATAACCAGTAACCTGGGTCAGATGCCAAGGGAACCCCGCTCTGGTCTATCGTGTCACACAGGAATTGCTCGGGGCACTCCTCGGCTGGCTTGCAGACCTCACTGCAATAGATGTGCGCAACATGACAGAGGCAGGGTGTCATTTCTCTCCCACACTCGCTTGATAGAAACAGTTAGAAATATACCTAGCACCCTACAGCTTGGGAGACTCATTTGCTTTCTAAAATAACTCCTGAAACACAGAGAGCGCAAATCTGGATGTAAAATTGGATTAAAACCAATGACAGTTACGTTGAATAGTTTTCAGCAACACTTTTCAATGGGAGGAAGAGGGGAAGTGAGAACTTTACCTTTGTACCTTGAGAAGGAAAGGCTTCCTCAAAGTCAGCCAGGATCTGCTGTCCCAACTCATTCTGCGCTGCCTTCACCCTGATGAGGACAGAGGAAGCAAGGGCTTTGTTGGTGGTACAACAACTTCTTTGTTTTGTTGTCTGCAAACATTACTATAAAGTGGACTGAAACACGAACAGCTACACAAAGGTTTTTAAGGGACAAAAAAAGCACGCTAAAGAAAAACATCCACATTAAGAAGGTCTGTTTGTCAAAACTGGGAGAGGGTTTGCTCCTTGAATGACACCGGGATGACAACTCCAGCTCTACAGCATTGACCTCTGAGCTGTAGCAGAACACGCCCTAGATGCTCTTGCCCTGCTGCGATTTAGTCTTTTAATAAGGGCCAGTTAATCAGCTGAGAAATCAGCAGGGTTCCTTCAATGCCAATGTGATCAATTTATCTTTACATTCGTGTCTGTTGATCACATTTCAAGAAAACTATGTTTCTAACACAAAAAAGCTTCACAATGTCTCAATCTTCATGGTGAACCTTTCACAGTTCCAGGTGCACTGACCTACTTTTAAATGCATCCATGTGAATATTGCTGGCTGCGGTTTTATCCTATAAATCCTCCATGTCTTAAGAAGCATAAAAAAGCAAAGGTATGAAATGGGTGAAAAAGTTTTGAACAAATCACAATCTTGCTCTTTATTTAGCTGAGAGAATAAAGCTCCCAATTTCCAGAAATAAAAGTCAATACGGCTTAATTGATACTTCTAGGGAAATGGAAATGCCTACACATACCAGAAAGAGCCAAAGCAAACAGTTAGGCACTTATATCCCTCTGCAGCCCTTGAATTCTTCCATCACTTTTTATTATACTGGAAACACTTTAAGGTCTGAACTGATCATTCAAAGCGGTGGATTTTTCCACTGAGATTGACATATTAGAAAGAGTGGCTACATTTACTTTTGTGAAAATGTTTGTTCAGATTGCGGGGAGAAGACTGGATTTTTTTTGTTGTTTAAGACTCTTCATCCTTATCAAGGAATGATCTGCTTCTTTAATCTTCCCATTTGTGGTCCATTACTAGCAAAACACTACAAGATGACCTGACAATGCTGGAGAACAGGCGGGATTCTTGTCCTTTAAAAGTGACGGCTGAAATATAACTTTTTATCTGTGATTTAACTGTATGTATGACCTGCCTTATCCCGGATTTATTTATAGGGATTTTGCTGGAAAAGCTTCCTGCCTGCAATGTCAAACATAATTCTCATTTAAGCTCTCTGCTTCACAGGAGTGTTTAGAAACTCCTCTACTCTTCCAGGTATAGATCCCTAGTTAACACCTTCTAACTGTGAAACAGAAGGGATTCACAGATATGTTGAAATAGGAGTAGGAAATTTAAGCATTAAGGCGGAACGCAGCCCAGCAGCCACAACTGCAGGTATAATCCTGCTTAAGTTGCACAAGCAAGCACTAGTAATTCACGTAAGAAAGCATCACAGAACCAAACCCTTTGGTCCTTAAGAAAAAGGAGGAAAAAAAAGAAGAAAAAAAAAAAAAGACACTAAACATGGATTGAAAAAATTTAACTTTTAAATAACCAAGACACAAGAAGTCATTACTATAGGAGTCACAGAAATGAATGAGTTTGTATAAACTGGAAGTATTAGCTGTGGTACTTCTTTCCTCATGACGGCTACGGGGACCTTCCCATCAACAACAGCTGGAGTGCAAGCAGAAAGAGCAGCAGCCAGATTCCTAAAGACTCAACAAATTTAAAAGAGGGACTGTCAAGCAGTTAAAAGCCCTGTCCGCAGGCTTTGTTGTTTTAGGCTCTGATTCAGGAAAGTACTTAAGGATAGTCTTAACGGGGATTCTCATATCCTTAAATTAAGAAACTTGTAGGAATGCCTTGCTGAACTGGGATGTTGAAAATACATTTTATTTTTAAAAATCTGTCCTGCTTAAAAATCTCTCAAAAGCGAACAGGGAAAATGAATTTTAGCCTTTTTTTTTTTCCTTCCTGTTTTGTAAGATAGGGCATCAAAGCAGCCAAAGGTTTAGGTATGCGTGAGCAACGACAGGGAGCCTCACTGCCCTCCCAGTAACTATCACTCTTTACGTAAGCACACACAGACACGCACAATTATCTATTTCCACGAGCGTGCAACCAGAAACATGAAAGCCTTTATGCCATCTCTTTACAGAGTGACTGCTTTAGGCAGAGAACACAGGAAGCCACTTGCTTTAGCCACTAGAGATTATTGCTCCCCGTGGAAAGCTGTGAGCCTTTCAATAATTCAGAATAATCTTCATGCAATGGGAACTGCAGTGGTAAAAGCCTCGACCCCATGGCTGGCTTCACTCACATTCACCGCCGAAGGACCGACTCTGCACATGTATCGGAGCGTGTGTTTAACCACTTGCAGAGAGTGAATTACCCGCTAAGGCTCAGCAAACCCTGATAACAGATTTAGGATCTCTTCTCAGGTCTGTTTGATAAGGATATCTTTCCCTGACTAGATTCCCCGGCAGCGTGCTGGGGTATCACAGCAGCCGTCCTGGCTCGCCACAGCAGGGAATTGCCTTTGCCTGGGGTTGCTCACATGTGCCAAAACCTTTGGTTACCCCAGTATTAGTGATTTTTGTTTCTCTGACTTTTGTTTTATTATTAGTGGCTTTAGTTCTCTGTTTCCCCTGCCTTTAAAAAAAATAAAACCAAGAAAACCCACTGTTATGTTTCAAATGACATTAAATTACTAGAAACTGCAATTCCTTTAGCCAAAGCTACCAGAAATCTTAAACTACGCCTGGCAGCTTGCTGAGATAAAAAGAGGCTGAGCTAGCCTGTTTTTCTGTGGCAAACTTATAATCATCTCTCTCCTAAATACTTTCCAGGCTTTTTTCCACTATCTGCTAGGCTTTCTCGACCACTTTCATGGGTGGGTTTGTGACTGCTAATTGTACGCTCCCTCCAGAGACAGAAAACAGAAGAGGATTGAGAGATAACAAAATATTCTTATTTACTACAACAAGCAACTTCCAATGCACCATATAAGAAGTTGTTTTAGGAACACAGGAAAATATTTACATTTGGATGCCAGTTGTGACACTTTTACATCAATACTCAACAGGACCAGCACAAGAAGCCAACTAATTGAGAGTTCAGTCCAGGTTTCCAATGAATACTTACAGTGGGGTTTTGTTTGGTTATTTTCAAAGGGACAGAACAGGTGGAAAGCAACATTAAAAACACATCATTAGTTTTCACAGCATCTAGGAGCAGGAACCTAAACTGAACACCCCACGACAAAGAGCACATCCAACACCACCGAGCAGGCACTCTTCCTTCCCATGGTTTCCCATTCATTTTGGCTTCACTCCATTCACACCACGAAAGAGAGGCTCTTTATTAAAGAAAGCAACAGAATCTGCTCGTTTAGCAGTGTATATAATAGACTTATTGTATATAATAGACTTGGGTTATTGTCACAGGTCTGTGCCAACATCTATTAAAGCATTTCTTGCCTTCGCAAACATCCAAGAGGCTTCACTTGTACCATTAAACCAAATTCATGAGATACCAAACCCCAGCAATTTCACAGTCTAAAACCAGCACTGCGAGAAGCCAGGCAAACTTCCTTTGATGTTTCGTGAATCACAAAAGTATTTCCAAGCAAAGAGAGAGAAAAGTCAACTCCAAATTTGGCCCTTATACGTTCACGTGTAGTCAAACTCCAAAGCAGATATTACTGTGCCGTGGACCTCCCTGCAGTAATTTGCTGCCTGGATGTCAAAGCAGTAAAGAGATCCCAGCAACACCCTGGGTGCAGCTCTCCTTTCGCCCCACAAGCAGCCGCTTCTATCGCTACCAGATGGTGCGACTCTCCCTGTGTAAACACTGGAAGGAAACCCTGCCGAGGCAATTCTAAAAATAGGAGGAACAGACTTTCTTGAGCTTTTCAGATCCTTATCTTGAAGGGAGAATAAAACAAAAGAAGTTTTCCTCCATGTCCTTGCCAGTCTCTCTGGCGTGAGTCGAAACCACTGTGCCTTTTAGCAGCAGCATGAATTGTTTTCTACAATTATCAGCAACTACAAAAGTATTAAATAATCATCCATCAGAAAGGGAAAACCAGCCAGAATTCTGGACCAAGGCTTAAATTATATTTGGCCTTAAAATGGCCAATGACAGCAGGTTTCTGCCCCAGGGCATTACCACTCTGGAAGAAAATGAAGCAAGCTATCTTTCTGAGCATGAGGTTGGAATAGACAACAGCCTAAATTCAGAAAAGCAGTGACATATGTTTATATTTCCTTGATGTTCATGTTCATTTAAGCAAATGCTTGTGGTCAAATGCTTTGTTAAAACAAGACCCCATCTCTCTCTCTGGATTTAGGGTAGATTTTTCTTTTGCTCTGTCTCATGGATTCCATCTGGATTTTCTGGAAGAGGTATCTCTATCATAAAGAAAGTCCAACAGATTTACATGAAAATCTTACAAACAAATCATTCAAACACTGTTTCCATCACTAAACAGCACAGGCAGCCAGCTGCTGTCTTAGCAAAGGGAGTCACCAAAAAAAATAATTACTGTGCCTGGAAGGCTCCTTCAAGTACCTCTGTCATGGGCAAAGTCATCTCGGGCATCAAGAGGATGGTGGTGATAGATTTGCAATTTTCACACTGAAAAGAAATGCTATCAGGTATGGTTGTATCATTACGAAGGTTCATCCCTAGGCTGTTTTCGCCTCTGAGCTGTGCTCAGCACTACTACAGGCTGTTAAGCAAACATCACGTGTGTGATGTAAGAGAAATAAAGCCTGCTGTAAAGCAGGAAGCGAAGGTTTTGGCCAGGGACAGCAATGGCCCCTAGAACAGCGAGGACCTTGTTCCCTCGACACCCAGCTGTCACATCCCAAATGAAGCCAAGACCCTAGGAGATCTGGTGGCTTAGTCACCAGCAGCCTTCACCTGCTACTGCTGAGAACGGTGGGCACTGGCTGTTGGAGCTGCATCAAAACTCACCAAATTTAAACGTGTAACTCCATGTTAGAAAACCAAGACTATACAAGCTCAGCATAAATGTTTAGAGCAGTCAGATGTTCTGCATGCAGTTTTGGGAAGATTTGCTATAAGCCTCAAATCTCAGCGGAACTGGGCAATGGGAGCAGGTTTTGGCAGAAGAAACTCAAGGTGCTCAGAATAACTGAGTTTGGCAAATGCACAAAAAGAAATCCTGCCTGCCTAAACCCTTGGGCAACTATGCAGTTTGACAGCAATTTGACAGCAGTAACGCACACATCTGGGCAGAAAGGGGCCCCAAGCACCACTATGTTAATGCATGTATTTCTGCTTCATGCCAGGCTGCTGAACTATATCACTGAGGTTAAGAAAGCAGGAGAAAGCATCACCTCAGGGTTCACCACAAACACCTGCACATGAAGATCCCATAAAACAATTTGCACTTCCACAGATTACTCCAGGTAAGGTAAATTAAAGGCCAGTCAATGAGAAGCGCAGATCATTCATGAATTACATCCATACTGATTACTGTTATTTAACAGAATAGGCTGCTCCAGATTTGAGCAAACTGTGTCCAATTTTAACCTGTTTGTTTTGGCTGGAAAGAAGCTCAGAGGACCATGTCCAGCCTTTACATCCTTGAGAAACTGATTCTGCCTAATGCATTTTCTAACCTTCCTTCCCAGCAGGCATGCAAGTGCTCAGGGTTTGACATTTTACCTTTCAGAAAGTTGTCGAATCTGAGGAATCCCCATGTATTTGTTGAAGTGCTCCAACACATTCACGACACCTTGGAGAAGGTTGGCAACTTCCCCATATTGTCTCCTCCTGGTCATAGCCCTGTAGAGGAAATTAAAGATTTACAAAGGCAGGTTCGATGAAAATGCTGGGTGGCAATTCCACGGGTTACCTCATCCCCACTGGGTCATGCTGGTCCCTATTGACATTTATTTTTCTAAAATACACAACTCTTCATTAACGTTCCAATGCAGCATTAAAATTTCACTCAACTGATGCTAAAATAAACCAATCTGGCACACATCTAACAATGCTTCAAAAAACATAAATGTCAAAAGCAACACTTGGCAAAGAACATGTAAACTACTGAATGCATCCGCTTCCCAGTATGGGTCCGGAGGCAGTAAATGTTATTTCACTATAATGACCTGAGTTAAGCCATTCGTCATCACACACAAAGTGTGAGTTAAAGCTTCACAGGGAGGAGAATCATTATGCTGAAAAGCTATTAGCCTTGACTCTTCTGTTAATAACTTTCACAGGGAACTGACAGAAAAAAAATCAAGTTTGTTTATTTCATTCTTTAGGATCATTCCAATGGAGACAGCAGCCTGAATAAAATTTAATTCTGAACACTTAACAACCCAGCGTTCGTGCAGAATTTGCTACAATCCAAGAACAGGCTGTGCCTGGGTCTCGGAACTTCACAGATGCCATATGTAAAAAACTGGATTTCCCTAGCCTGTGTGTCCCTCAAGCACATTAAAAAAACCACAAAGGATTATTAGAAACATCTAACCCCACTTCATACACAGTACAAGCTCTAAGGCTTCTTTGAACTCATTCTCAGAACTAGAGTAGACCTTTCCGAAAAAGAGACCTCATTCCAGTTTAAGACATGAGACTGATAAAAATCCCCCCAAATCCCTGAAGAGCACACCCCTAATGAGGATACCTAACTGCACAGACTGTCTTACTCTTTAATGAAGCCAGACTCATTCCTTATCACCAAGGATCAACACTGCAATTCAAGCAATCGATGCTGCAAACCCTTAAATACAGCAACAAAGGCTGCAGTTCACTCAGAGCAGCACAGAAAGGATCTGCCAGCAAAAATCAAGACTGCAACCTATGAAGCAAACTTCCCTCCAGAAAAGCAAGCAGCAGTTACAGACCTATTCAGAGCACTGCACCAAACTTAAGAACTCAGCAGTGGCATCAAAGTACTACTAAAAATTCACATACTTACTCCAGCGAATCCACACCCCCCGCCAGCATGTGCAGGTGATTGAGGGTGGTGATGGAGGTGGTCAGATGACGCTTGGCATGATCTAGCTGCTTGATATCCCGTGTGATTTCTTTAACCTAGTGAATGAAAAAACAAGAGTCTGGTTAACTATCAAGCCACAGCCACAACATTTTAAGGAGATAAGAAGGGCTCTCTCCTCCCTTCGGGACTACAAGCATGTTGGCTTTACAGCCATGTTAACACAAGGACAAGGGTACAGGTTCAACACATGCTTGACAGCAAATTACCAACCCGTCAGCAGGACCAAAGACAAAAATGTTCCCTTCTTAACAATAACTGGAAGCAAAAGTCAGTATCCCCCTCCCTTTCAAAGGCTAGAAAGAAACTGCTGCTCACCATTTGTTCAGATTTTTCAGCCTTGTCTTTAATATCCTTAATTTTACCAAAAAGCTGTTGAATGGCTTTCTGGGCTTCTTCCAGGGCCTGGAAAAGAAACAAGGTCAGAGTGGAAAGAAAACCTGCATTCAGTTTTCACGTTCTAAGAAATACGCAGTTGCTCCCTACAGCCCCTGGGCTGGGGCAATGGAGGGGAGCTGTTTTCTTACAAAGAAAATAGCATCAGCAGATCAAAAGTCAATGTACCATATTGGGATATTTAACCTGAGCGGACCAGGGTTTCAGTATCCATTTTGTGATAATGCTCTGGCAAAATCTGATTGAAGTATTCTACGAAAGCACCTCTGTAATAAGAACTACAAATAGGTTTAAGGTTACCGCAATAAATTTCAACACACTAAGTGTGGAAAAATATGTAGAACTTGCTCCTGATCAATACGTATTTAGAACAGGAAAATGAAATCTCTCCAAAACCTCTATGCTCATCATTAATTCTCAATAAAAAATACACAACATTACATATAGAACACTGAGTGCTTGCCTAAACCCTTCACTGAATTAGCAGGATATTATCCTGCTGGAAAACACAATGCATATTTTGCTGATTCCTTCGGGGTGGGCAGCTCAGCCTCCAAACCTGCAGGAGGAATGGCTCTTTCTAGGCACAGAAGAGAGGGCACAGGTTTAGCAGGTAAAGACAGTCGAGCACGGGAAATGGACACCTCGCCTGGATTTTTGTGCTATTTTACTGCAAGCTTCTTGGGGCATCTGGTCCCCTTTATACAACCATGGTGCATCCTGACCTCACACAACCAGTGTGAACTACATGTGGATTCAGTGAGTGAAGCCACATGTCCAAAATCACATGTCCAAAATCTGACTTCTGAAGTAATTCAACACGTTTTGCCTTCCCAGTCTGATAACATTTCCAGCTCCTGCTCCACTTTGTTTCCCGCTGTTAAGTGGGCTTCTATCCCTCTGTTTTTATATCCAGTCCCATGACCAAGGTTACAGCACAAGCTACAAGCTCCTTCAGCAAATAAATTTAACACATCTTCATTTGGAAATGTATGAGCAAACTATCTGCCAGGAGCTTTTGCTGGAACATAGCTGCATTATAATAAAAGTATAAAAGTTGGAAACGTTTTATAATTCACTTTCCAGAGGGGGGAAAAAAAGTCTCCTCTGAAATATCTTCTGAATCATGTGAAAGTTAACACTTTATCTATTAGTGTCACACAGCTATCACATAGCATGTTCACTAAGGGAAACCTGCAGCACATGTGTGTGTTTGGACAACTATATCGGAAACGAACACCACCTCCTACCTTCTCATTTGGCTCCAGCCTAGCCACCTTTAAGAATAAGGTTTTCTCTTCTCTTCCAGTTAAAGGCATGTGGATTAAGTGCAAACCAAACAACTACAGAATGCTCCTTTCAACATATTTAACTATAGCCTCTGTACTCAGTCCCAGACCACGGCTGCAGCACATTACTCAAGTGGGCTATTAAGCAAGCAGCAACTGTCCTGCGTATGCTGAGATTTGGATAGGTTTGTTAAAAAAAAAAAAGTCAACCTAAAATTCTTCACAGATGCCAATTGCTATGTTTCCCTTTGCTTCAGCACTAATGTTAAATGCTAATTTCTCTGCATGATCCTAGGGAAGTCAGAGCTGCTGAATTCTCCAGAAGGAGAGATGAGGATTTAGTCAGCCAACAAAAAGATTCTCTGAAAAGAGATGTTATCCTCCTTCATATCCAAAGCCAAGGCAATCTCACAAAACTTACTCAATCTTTGGATCATCTCAAACCACCTTAGGATCTCGTGCATGCAGAACCATTGGGAGGCAAAGTACGGAGGATCTCTTTAAAAAGGGAAAAAAGGAAGACCCAGGGAACTACGGGCCAGTCAGCTTCACCTCTGTGCCTGGCAAGATCATGGAGCACACTTGGAAACTGTGCTAAGGCACATGGAAAATAAGGAGGTGATTGGTGACAGCCAACGTGGCTTCACTAAGGGCAAATCGTGCCTGACAGATTTGGTGGCCTTCTACAATGGGTTACAGAGTTGGTGGATAAGGGAAGAGCAACTGATGTCATCTACCTGGACTTGTGCAAAGCATCTGACACTGTCCCACATGACACCCTTGTCTCTAAATTGGAGAGACGTGGATTTGACGGATGGACCACTCGGTGGATAAGGAATTGGCTGGATGGTCTCACTCAAAGAGTTGCAGTCAACGGCTCAATGTCCAAGTGGAGACCAGTGACGAGTGGCATTCCTCAGGAGTCGGTATGGGGACCAGCGCTGTTTAACATCTTTGTCAGTGACGTGGACAGTGGGATTGAGTGCACCCTCAGCAAGTTTGCCAATGACACCAAGCTCTGTGGTGCAGTCGACGTGCTGGAGGGCAGGGATGCCATCCAGAGAGACCCTGACAGGCTGGAGAGGTGGGCCTGTGTGAACCTCATGAAGTTCAACAAGGCCCAGTGCAAGGTCCTACACACGGGTCAGGGCAATCCCAAGCACAAATACAGGCTGGGCAGAGAATGGATTGAGAGCAGCCCTGAGAAGGACCCGGGGGTGTTGGCTGATGAGAAGCTCAACATGACCCAGCAAAGTGCACTTGCAGCCCAGACAGCCAACCACATCCTGGGCTGCTTCAAAAGAAGCATGACCAGCAGGTCGAGGGAGGGGATTCTCCCCCTCTGCTCCTCTCTCGTGAGACCCCACCTGGAGTACTGCGTTCAGCTCTGGGGCTCCCACCATAAGAAGGACATGGACCTGTCGGAGCGAGTCCAGAGGAGGGCCACGAAGATGATGAGAGGGCTGGAGCACCTCTCCTATGAGGACAGGCTGAGAGAGTTGGGGTTGTTCAGCCTGGAGAAGAGAAGGCTCTGGGGGGACCTTATAGCAGCCTTCCAGTACCTGAAGGTACTGCAAGAAAGCTGGAGAGGGACTTTTTACAAGGGCACGTAGTGATAGGACAAGGGGTGATGGCTTTAAACTGAGAGAGGGTAGATTTAGATGAGCTATAAGGAAGAAATTCTTTCAGTCTGAGGGTGGTGAGGCACTGGAACAGGTTGCCCAGAGAACTTGTGGATGCCCCATCCATGCAGCAGTGGGCAAACTCCCCACCTAAAAACTGCTGCTGGAACACCAAGCAAAGTAAAATGGGATTTTGTTCTCATACACTTAAAACTGCCAAAAATAAGGTGAACTGGTGTCATCACCTGGTCCTGACACTTGTAGCTTTTACCTCCTTACAGACTCTGGAAAAACACAAAGGAGACAACATGTGCTCTGCCCCCATCTGATGAATTAAAGAACTGTGGTCTCCCGCTGCTGTGAAAAATAACACGGCGGGGATGTGGGGGAGAGACCGAACAGCAGCTGCCGAACTGCTGTTCAAGTTCTGCATCGCATCTCTTAGAGAAGGGGATACGTTTCCATAACTGTTAAAAAAAAAAAAAGAAAACACACCCAGAGAACTCAACAGCAAACTTAACAGACTTGAGTAAACCAGAATTGCTCATAAATACTAATTTAATTTCTTAAAACTTGCTTCCAAATATTTGCTTAGTCATTAAGACATAAATCTTTAGCTACCCTACAAAAGAGAGCTGCATATTCCTTATTTGAGCCAGAACACACTAATTCATCAGCGTGCTTGGTTTTTATATAATTTACATTTAGAGATTAAAACATTTCTTCAAACATATCTAAGATTTCCTGAAAGTAACACTCCGAAAATCTGTATTTTTAAGTCAAGAGGACACTGTCAGGTAGATCTGATGGGAAGTTCAGAACTGAATTAAAGGTGTTACTTCTTGCACAAAGCCTACAGTTTAACTTTCTTATGGTTCTTAAAGAAACGCATGAAACCTTTTTGGCTGTAGCATTCCAACTGCAGCATCTGAAAGTAAAATATTGCATGTAGAGGAAGGAAATAAATAAAACTAATAATGGAAAAACACCACCTTCCCGGTCACTGTAAAGACAGAGGAAAGCAAAGAGCAAACCAAATGAAATAGAAACATCAATTTTAAGAAAACACCTCATATTTGATAAATAGTGTTATTAAGGGATAAGAAACTGACATCTAGGTCATAAAAGTAGGTCTAATTGTTCAAGGCGTAATACAGGAGTTTATGAATGTATGTAATGATTATTCTTTCACCTGTAAGAGAGGAGAGGGGAAACCGCAGCCATATTAAATGCTACACTCTATATATATCAGAGAGAATGCATTTCCCTTCATACTCCGCTCCCATTAAAACAGTGAATCATGAATTTTAAAAGCATTTTTGTACTGCTTTTGTTATTTTATTCATAGCAGGTTTATTTTGGACAGAAACTCTAAAACCAAAACAATATCAAGAGAATAGGAATCACTCTTATTCCAGCATAACTGCTTTACATGATGAATGACATCCAGTAATCGTACAGCTGTGGCTTGACGCAGTGTTCACCTTGCATTACTAATTTATTGGTTTCCTCATCAGTGCAACTGGGAAACATGTAAATGTTGGCACCCCCAAACAGCATACAAAAGTTAAGTTATTGTGTTTCCTTTCCTAAAACAGCAGTTCATTTCAGGGGCAGAGGACCACGAATAAATAAAGAGACTGGATACATAATCTGTTGTGGTTATATGAAACAAGGATGTTGAAATTAAGGTTGCGATGTACTGGAAAAACACCATATGACTCTAATCAACAACTGAGCCTGCAAGCTACAATTAACCCATCAGCATTATTTATTAAACTTTATGCAACCTCTGAGGTCCCTGAATGTCAGGCACCAGCTGAAAAATACGGCACGGATAGGGCTCGACTGCCCGAGAGAGGCAGAGCCATCGGTCAGCAGCATCTGAGCGGCAGCCATGGCTACTTGGAGGCTTTTTCCGTGATGTTTGTCCCCAGGGTACCCCAGCTGCTCTGACAACAGTAAATTTAGCAAAGAGGGCAGGACCAGCAACAGAGCAAGAGACTTGAGACAGAGGACTCAATACAAGATGGGCTTTGGCTACATATCACTTTCCTCCTCCAGTGTAGTGTGTCTGATCCTCTGCCCCGGCGCGGGTTCAGGAGCACGTCCCGGCTGCAGGAGGGAAGCAGGCGATGGCAGGGTGCCTCTGCGGGGCACTGCCCAGCTCCATGCATAGCACCAGGGGAGGTACAGCCCCAGCATCCCAAAACACAGTTCCCAGCAGGGAACATACAGAGGGATCTTCCAGTTTAAAACCATGATGTATTTTTAGCCATCCCCGTTTCTCAGCCAGCCTGTATTCACGCAGTGGAAGCTCCCCTGCTCTTGTGTTAACAGCAGAGATGAAATGCAGGACACTGAGAAGCCACATGCGGGAGCTGGAAGACCCAACTCTGTAGCACACAGTTGGAAGACCCCAGGTAGGCTGGGCAGACAGTGAGCTACATGGGTTTTCATCAGATTCTCCAAAGCTGCAGGGAAAAAACCTAACACATGAATCAGCTACAGCTCTTCAACCTTCTTCACCTTGAGATGCAACAGGAAAAGAGTCCAAACACACCAGTATAAAACAATAGGGAGCAGAGTTAAACCATGAGTCACTAAGAAAAAGACTGCCTAAAAAATAGCTTTACTTGGCGTTATTCCAAGCAACTTCTAAGGTCAGCCTGCACATCATCACTTGTGTCACCTTTTTACATGAGATCTGCCAAGCAGGAAAAGGAGGAAAGAAAATAACCCAAGTGAGAGGTGGGACAAGACCACATCTAATTCATTAGATTTTGAGGCAATGCATCCTTTAAAAGGTTATGTTCCAGCAATTTACAGTACCAGATTGAGATGAACACACACAAAAACAACACTAGCAACAATACTCAAGCCAAAAAAAAAAAAAACAATTCAGTGCATTACAGTCAGTCTCTCCGAATCCCCACAGCTGCTGCAGACAGACAGAGCCTCCTCCTTCCCCTCCCAGCCTAGGTACGGACCTGTCGCATCGCTCCCATCAGGCAGCCGTGTCTCATTAGCAGGTATGTTGATTTCTAAATACCTCTTTATTCATCCTATCAGGAATCCTGTGCAAGCAAATACTGAAGTACTACAAAATATGCAAACAGGAATTAAGACAGGCCCGTGTGTTACTACAAAATGTCACTTAACTGGGGAAAAAGCAAATTTTCAGAGGAAGTTTGCTTGCTTGGGAAGCCCTGAGCTTGAGGACTAACTGAATTAACACTCTTCTGTCCCCAGTAATGGTTAAAATATCTCGATAGTTTCCATATGCTCACTGGTGTTGTGCTAGAAACGTGCTAGTTTTATTTGATTCTAGCCAATATATATTTCAATTGGATGTTATTACTCACATCAGAAAGCTGCCCTCTACTAAGTATTTTATAGACACTTGACACATCTGCCAAATTCACAGCATCCAAATGTATTTTTAATGTTACAAATTGGGCTGTGGTCAGGATGCTGAGAATTTAATGCTCCTGGATCGGTCCCCACTCTTGAATACAGAGCGTTAATGCTTCTTTCATTTGCTGCCACACTTACAACCCAGATCAATGAAAACCTAGACCATGACTAAAAATAAGTTCCCATCCCCAATTCTCCAAGGAGTCTCAGCTGCAGAGATTTCAAAGAAACCCTTGCACGCTGTGACCAGCCTAACAATTTCTGCCACTAAAACCTCATACAAATGAGGCCCTCCAGATTGAGAACGGGTGGAAATATACTTTGATTCTCAGTCTGATTTCATTTTAGAGAAAACTAAGTTTTACAGCTAGGGATAAACCACTGCAGCTGAAGCCGAGAGGGCTTGTCCATCAGAGCAGGGCGACGTTGCACCGCAGCTCTGCCAGCTCCTTTCCCTGAGCAGACAAACCTGAAGGGCTCATCACACTCGGTTTTGATTTTAGCAGATTTCTGCCCTAGGAGTTCATCATGTACCAAATAACTACTACAATTGTCACTAGAGTTTTGTCATCAGCTCCAGTCCTAACCACTAATGCTGCACAGGACACTTTAAATCAACAAAGCAGATTATATCCAGTGCTGCACCAAGCTTAAAATTGCTACTATTGCCCCTTCACTTAACCCCCCACATCACACTTAGAAATCAAACCCCACGTTCTGAATAACTGCACAAACATGACAGACACAGAGGATGAAGTGAGAGGCGATTTCCAGGTTTGCTGGTTGAAACCTTACAGCTTAACACCCGAACCGCACTCCTGTGCTCATCCAACACCCTTCTGAGCCATCACTTTTCATTGGGTTGCCCAGCCCTGCACGCTGCTGCCTGCACCGTGAAGAAAGGTGGTGATGTGCTGTAAAGTGACAGTGGTTTTAGTGGTCTTGCTCCAGTGAGTAATTTTACACAAGTTTTACAGTCATGCATCTAATTTGTGCCAGAGTGGCGTGGCCATTTACACATTAATTGTGGGAGTTGCACAACCCTGCAGCAAAGCCTTTAGCTTCATCAAGCTCGGACCTCAGCGTGGGTTACCAATATTTTAGTCACAGCTCTACTTTGGCAGGTGAGCGGCCACAGCCTTCCCCCACGCCCAGCCCTGCTCAACACATTAAACACTATTATCATGCAGGAGAAACTCCCCTGTGCAGACGCTTATCGTTTCCCGTATCACTCTTCTTTATTTCAGAATAGCAAAGCTGTGAGTCTCTGCCCTTCACATCATTTCTGTTTACGCACCGCTGGCAGCTGTTTACTGCACCTCCCTGTGCCCATGGCACGCCTCGTCTTGCAGGGCCTCTCCTCCAGCGCCGAATACGACTGCCCTTGGCTGCTGGAGGCAGCAACGCGCACCCGCTCCTTCGCTCACCCTCCGCTCCAGCACCGAGCCGCCTGTTCGTGTTGATTGAGAGTGCTGCACGCTAAATTTGCCTAGGAAATCTGTAAATGACTGAGGGATTCCAGTCGATTTGTCTGCTGATGAGTTTGCATGCTGCAGGCGGCGTTTCGGTCATATTTACGATATCAGAGCCACGCTTCACTTGGGTGCAAGTTTAGCAACCACTCGAGTTGCATCAGATTTTGCAAGATGAATTCATGTTCAGGTTGAGACCTTAGAGGCAAAATACAGACAGGAGGAAGGGACAATCACACCACGGACCCTACAAGCAGGGATTTCTAAGTGGAAAGGCTGACAGTTCACCTGCCATTAGCATGGAAGCAATGCAGCTGGAATAAACATTACTACACACTAAAAATGTGAGAAAACAAAAAAAAGAGAGAAAAAAAAAAAAAGAGAGATCCACAGAAAGACAAAATCTCCTGCCTGTTGTCAGGATTTCTATTTTCAAGCTGGGCTTCTCGCTTTGCTGGCATCAAAACCAAACAGCACTGGCTATGGAACAGCCCGGTCTTATTTTGCAACTTGCACTGCCTTCAGTGCCACCAGCAAGAAAGCGTGCCTTTTGCCAGCACAAAACGCGACCTGGTTTCCAGCCTCAGGCTGCAGGACAGCGACAGGGTGCATCCACCGCCTTTCCATACAGAAGCACAAGGCAAGGTCAAGCTCAGACTTGCTTCTGCCTTGAACCAGGCTTTGCAGCAGATGGCAAAAGTTCTGCCTGACCTCTTCATACAGTTGCAGATGCCAGTTTTCATGGCCAGTAGCCAGGAGGATAATAAACAGCACTAATTCTTCTTGCCATGCCATTCACCTGAAACCTCTTTCAATAAACATGTTCTAGGCTAGAAAAAGCTCACTGTGTCTCTTAGATGGGAAGGACGTTGTCCAACTGTCGTAATTCACTAGGGAAATGACTCTAAATGAAACTCATTTTTGATTTATTTTGGCAGCTCAACTTCTGTTTATTATTCATTGGTTACAAAAGAATATTATGGGACTTTAATCACTTGACTGGAGTCTTACAGAATCTGTGGCATGACTTTTTTTAAAATATATAAAATTACACAGCTTAATACACAATATTTAACCCTCATCCATTCACCACCTTAAAACGTATTGAAATCTAACACTAGTCTCTTCATATTTCAGAATAATGACCCATTCATGAAAAAAAAAAAAAAAAACAGGAGATAAAGCTTAGCCATGCAGGAGAGAATGAACTGAAAGATGGTGCCTCCAACATCAGGCATTGTGACACAAAAAAGCCCCCAAATATTTTAGACTTAGGCTTAATTAGTTATTAAGAGCTTGCAGTGATTTTCCTCATCTGCTCTTAAGGCTCAGGCAAAGGCAGTCAGCGCTGCCCCAGCAGCAGAGACACATCAACACCAACCACGCGAGCCGAACATGGGCACTGCGGCCAAGGCAGCAGCGTGCAATCTGATGTCTGGAAGTGAGCATATATTTAAATAAATACAAAAATGAAATAAAAGTGCCTATGGTAGGAGATCTGAAAGCACTGACTACCTTAGTTTAGCGTGAAACAACCTGCAGTCAAAAAAGCCACCTCCACACAAACAGGTGGAGGTAAGAAGAGAGGCTGAAGCAACAGTGCTGCTCATTAAGCATGTTTATGCAAACAGTGCACAAAATCGCCTCCCTGCCTGCCAGGCTGCCACTGCCTGTAACCCAGCACTCGCAGAGCTGAGGAAAGGACAAGGTGTTGACTCCAGAGACACCATCCGCCAGCTGCCCTGGGGCTCAGGACACCGCTAGCGAAACCGGCACTGGAGTAGCCGGGATGACCCCATCAGCAGGGGAGTACCATCCTCCCCACTGCTCTCCGCCACATGCAGCACCTGCATCACTCTCCTCTTCTGCTCACTGTCCATCTTCATCTCTTTCTTCCTCCCTGTATTGATTCTGCAAAGTCTTTCCTGATCTCTATTTAAAGGGGGGGGGGAATAGTATTTCGCACACTTCCATCTATGACCTTGTCAAACCCAATAACCTGTGGGCATTTTTCTATGCCAGACATCTCCTCCTCTTTCCACAGGCTTAAACACTGCCAGACACTGCAGCACACACACAGGGCTCCCCACAGCTGCAGAGCTGAGACATTTATTTTTACACGTAAGGAGAAAGGACAGCACTGGTTACCAAAGGACAGGATGGCTAATTGAACTGTCTACTGCTGTGCTGGGTTCAGGCTGGGCAGCAAGAGTATATTTGTATTCCTTAACCACAGCAGCTGCCATCTCTTTTCTTGCACTGCTGTAGTTATAAAAAAAAAAATATATTACTGTTCTCAGGGAGCAAAGAAGCAGGAGCCAACCAAAGCAATCCAAGTTATCAACCAGTATCTTCAGCCACGAGAAACATGCAGGGCTTTTCCCAGCCCAGAAAACATCTCTTTTCTCGTTAACACTTAACTTTGTTCTAGCACTAACTGAGCCAGACACTAATATAGTAGGAGATCCTAGGCAATAAACCAATCTTTTCTTTAAAAGACAGTCTTTACTCATGCAATTTTAGTCATTTACTTTATATGTGTGTACGCACAGGGCAGGACGGGAAAGATGGACCAGAGACAACAGAAAGAAATATTTTTTTAAAGATTCAAACTATAAAGCCACAAATCTTGGGATTCCTCTTGAATTCTTGATTCCTTCGGAAACAGATTTTGTACAAAGCTGCCTCACCTTTACTGACCCAGGCACCCACGTCCTGGTTGCACAGGTACTGTCAAGGGTTAAACTAGACTGCAAACGCAGAGGCTCCTTTATTACAAGGACAAAAGCCTGATAGGTGAAGCGGCTTCACCCAAACAACAGTAAAGGCATGTCAGCAACTGTCAGAAAAAATTACAGCCAGTCCATGCAGAAGGTTTAGCAATAAACACAACTAAAGAGTGACAAATAAAACCGAACGGAGTATGTTAAACGCTCAGTGGGAAAAAAAATCTATGGGAACTTTTTATACTGCACCCTAGGGCAGAGAGGAAATTATGCCACAGCTAAACAGCAGCTCTTAGCAAGGTCAGCCCAGGCTCTGGTTCAGCAGCAGCTCTGAGAAAAACCTTACAGAGGAAAAATGGGACAGCACTGGCTCCCCAGAAACTGCAGGCGCAGCTTGAACCGCGTATTGCTACAACCGAACCACAGCAGCTCCTGCATTCCCAGCCTCTCCCAAGGCACCCGAAATAGCCCAAGTCTGGGACTCCCAAGGAAAATTTTGTTACGCCCTGCAGAGGAATGTTCCACCCGCGACTGTTGTTTCCTCCCATAAAAGGATCATTAGCGAGATAATTTCTGAAGTTCATGGTATTGTCTACAGATTTTACTGAAGTATCGCACCAGGAAGGGGAAGCCAAATGAGCCAGACTATTTTAAGGCTTTTGCATTTGGAGGAAATTCTAGGGCAAAATTTCAAAAAGGCAGATGCTTTGAACTGGGGAACGTTACGCTTTGTGGAGAAGGGAGCATTCCTGTCTTTAGAGCTGCTTAAATAACTCTTCTGGGGCCACATCTATTTGATCGACTTTATTTTTAGATGTAGAATGTGCTTTTTCAGACACCTAAGTACGATTTTATATGAACATGTGTATGTGATCAAGACTATTTGGGAAACAGTTTAAAAGTTAAAGTGACTATAAAAAGCTCCTCTTGCATCCTTCTCATAGCTACAATTCGCCTCGAAGACCTGCTCAATCATCTCGGCACCCAGGCGGAGCACAGAAGTGTTATCCCCGTCGTGACCACTGCCACATTACCAGCCAGACAGGAGACTCGATCACAGGCAGTTCACGGCGGGATCTGCAATTAGGATTTTGAACTTGCTATCCCTAAGGTCTCCTTTTCCTTAAGGAGCACGGAGAGCACATTCCCATAGCTGCATACTGCATAATCCCCACTGGGTCTGACTGGGATTTAGATTGCTCTTAACTGGGAGAATAACATGCAGCACTATTCAGACATGTCTCCGCTGGCAGCACTCCCTCACCATCAATGATCAGTAAAATGTTACCCTGGTCTCAAAAACAAGGCTGGGCTCCCCTCTCCTGGACGGCTGCAAAGGTGCAGCTCTCAGCAAGGCTCAGTAAAGCACTGCTCCTCCACACCAGAGGGAAAGCTGCTTTGCTGGGCTCAGCTGGTAAATGACCCCTTCCCCAAAGAGAAAGCAAGCTGTTAAAGGCTAAATACCCTTAGTTTGTCTTCTAGGAACCTGCCTGGTATTACTGGTCTCCAAACACGCTACCAAAAAAAAGATATTAGATAGGTTGATGGCAGGTCCCAGTGATTTGGGCAGCACTTGAACCAACGGCCTACATGAGATTCCCAACCCCACGTCCAGCAGTTAAGGCTGACGGGAGATGGAAAAGCCAAAGATGAGCTCCCCGAATCAGCTTCTGCACCCACGGCACACGGTGCTCCCTCACCTGCAAGGGCAGCAGGGATGGCGACCGCTCGCGTGCGCAGCCCTGCCTCCCCACGCAAACCCGCGCAGGCAGGGCGCAGCTAACCCGGACAACTGAGAGCAGGGGCTCAGCAGGGAAACCCCTCCTGCCTTGCTTTGACTTAAAACCTTTTTTTTCCTTCTACCACTGCATCTGAGGTTTATGTTTCCTTTGGAAGGAAGTCAGAGATTGAAAGGATATTTATGAAAACTATTATTTACTCTCCAGACAAAAACGGCTCCTCTAGCTCCGATACCACGCAGTCAGGCAATTCTGGCAAGCGCTGATTACAGATTGCACCGTGAGTTGTTAGGAGAGAATGTGACCGAAGAAAAGAGGCTTTTGCAAAACACCTTCCAGGTCCAATCTTGCAATAAAATACAAGATCCTGAGCTCAGACTGAAATTCAAGCACCTGCAACATCAGAGTTCGTATGCATTTTTATTTACAGCACGCACTTTCAAGGACATGATGGATTGCATTGTTCTTCTCAGTGTGTCAAGGGATGGAAGTATGTCAAAAGACAAGAATGGCTTTTTCAAAAGCTAATCTGCTGCAAGTACTGCATGCTACAGGCTATAGACATCTCATATGGTAAGAGAGAGTTATAAATGGGAAAAGGTATCTAAAGATTAAACTTTTTGCTGTGGCTGGTTTTAAGCTTTGTTTCAAACCTATTGCAAAAGCTGTTCACCAACTGCTTCTTTATTAATCGAGGGTGGTTTGCAGTTGTGGTTAATATGATAAACTGCAATAACGATCTTCAGACTGGGCTTCACAGGATGACACTATCCATGTGTATGCTTCAACCAAATTTTGCAGGGAAATATTGGTCTTGAGGATACAAGTTTCCTACAAATTTAATAAGAATAGAAGATCAGTAGAAGAAAAACTAATTTTATTGTGGGACCAAACTACAAACTACTACCAGTAAAGGTAAATAAGGAAAAAAAGCCCCTTTCGGTAGCACTGAGTCTCTCCTAGCAGAGCACTGACTTGTCTTAAAGGCACCTTGCTTTCAGTAATTTCAAAACAATTTCTTACCATACATTGGAAAATGAAACCCTTCCTCTCCAAGTGGGAGAAGCCAGGCCTCTTGCTCTATAAAAACTTAACATTTCTAAGTGCCCTTGATTCCACTGAGAGTATGCTGGTAAAACAAAGGCACTCTGCAGCACAGGAACAGGCGGCTGAAGCTGAAAAGCAAGGTTTTCGCCCCCACAATCGGGTATCAACAGGGTGGTCATGTGAAAAAGGCTGCCTCGCTCCCCCAGCTAGCACACAGGATAAACTACTCGGAGAAAGCAGTGCAGGGGGTGACAGGAGCAGCAAATGTTTCCTCTAGGCTTCCTCTGTCTGCTTCTGGGGAGACAGATATAAAATTCCATCCCAAACTGAAATGCAATTCAAGCATTCCTCAGCACTGTAAGATGACCTCTTCTGCTGCGGGTCCCTCTGACCAGCTGACATGTAAGGCCTGAGCTTGCCGACGCTCCTTTACTGCTTTTAACTTCGAGGCCAGCCAAGTCCTGCCACTCCAACAATCTGGTTCCAGCAACTCACATCCGAAATGCACGCACAAGCGTGAAATGGTGGACTTGGATTAGAAACACAGAAAGAAAAAGCTCACAGCATTTCAGATTCAAACAATTTTTCTTACCAGAGAAATGACACTTTCAATAATTGAATGGTCTCAGTATTTGTTAGGATCTCGTAAAGTAAGAAACAACTGTTAGACTTCTGGGAGACGGTCTGGCCTTAGCCCATGCAGGCTGTGCAACTGCAAGCTCTGGCATCTGTCTTAAAGTCTGCTTCTACCTTGCAAAGCAGCAAAGTGATGTAAAATGGGAAAAGTCACACCTAAATACAGGAATATTTGTGATTAACTGCAGCTCCAGGCCACTTGAACGATGCCCTGCCCAGACGTGCACATACACATGCATGTTTGAAGGTTTTTACTTGGACAGAAATGTAATTGGTTCCTAACCAAGCTAAATGAAGGGCTGCACAGACAGACCTGCCTCACCAGTACTTCAGAGCAGGATACTGTCCAAGGCCGTCTGCACATGCCTTGGAGAACTTCAAAGGGATTAAAGAGTGAGAAAGCGCAGACATAAGGCAAAGCTCTAAACAAAGCTCGCTGAATCCCCGTAGCACAGAGACACTTTTGTTATCCTGCAAGCACAGCTGACCGCAGCACTGCTTTTGTTCATCGCTCACCACGTTCGTCCTTGGGACCTGCAAGTCCTGAGGCACTTTGGGCAATTCTCAGCCACAGCTCTTCTTGATCCCGCTTTTTTGCAGTCTTCTCTGAATTTGTCACCCCAAATAGGCCCAAAAGGCTACAACAGCACCAGCTTTCCAATTGTACCCAAACTCTCCAAGTACTGCACTAGTTTCCTCTCCCTCCTCAGTTTCTGTAACTGCCTCCCCACTTGATTTCTTGTCTCGTCCCTGCACAGCGGTTACAGGCAGCACCACTCCTAGGTATGCCACATCCCCAGTTTAACAGCAGTACTCAGGGAACCATGCAAACACTAAACTAGCTCTGCTAGGAGAGGTAAGCATCTTGCATTTTTTGAAAGCAATACAAAGGCATAGGGAAGTTAAATAATTCACTCAAGGCCACGGACTCTGTGGCAGAGGTAGGATTAGAAATATATGCTATGGCTACTGCAGCAAGAAGTGGAAAATACAGCCAGCCATGCTGGTGAGGGAATGCCTATCCCATCCCAGCAACCTAGTCTTAAATCTGGTATTAAAAAGAGGAGTCAATGTCGACAATGAGAAAGCAGCATGATTGACGATTCAAGACATTAATGTTCCTGGTCTAAACCAGAACAGACACAGGAAATACAGCGGCACCGGGTGATACCTCAAAATCAGATAACACATGGACCAAGTTCAGTGTTCACGAACACTGCAGCCATGGCCGTGCTGTTCAATACCGTACTCCGAGCAAACACATCTGTCAAGCAAAAGACAAGTGAAAACCCGATAGCTGAATAAGACACGCAAGATGAACTGGCAGTCAGTCATCAGGCTTAGTCACTAGCAACTCAGGATACTTCAGCAAACAACCTAGTTAAAAGGCTAAGTACCCTTTTATTGATCCTTACTCAGTAGCAAATGTGCTTGTACCAATTTAATCCTGTTCATTTTATCATTAGCTTCAGAGGGGCACAACCGCAAGCCTCCTGGTTTTGTTTTTGATTTTTAAATCAATTTCTCATTCACTTCCCTTTGGAGGGTGATCAGAAAGCAGGCTAGAACAGCTGGTCAGTGAGCAGCTCGCAAAGTCATTAGTGTAAGAGACAGCAGAAACACCTCCCTAACAATGAGAGCAGGCTTCTGCCTGCCAGAGCCATTCCTCAATTTAGCATCGCAAGATAAGAACCCTTAGCATTACCGGAGACGAGATGCACGTACCTGCCTGCCATCCTGTCCCACGTTGGTCTGTCCTCTCACTACAGTTCGAATGTTGTCATCCAGCCTCCTGGAGAAAAGAATCTATAATGTCAAACCCGTTCTCTATGTGCCTGACCCAAACAATTGTGGGAACTTTGAGAGCTACAGAACAGATTTAAAATAAAAAGCTGGTGCTACCAATGCTAAACTGACTTCCCCCCCCCCAGGACATCACTATCTTACATAATTTAAAACTCCTGTTGCAAAAATAAAAATCTATTTCCTAATTTAATCGGGGCTTCTTACATTACTCTTCCCTTAAGCAATATTGTCGGTTTTCCCTTGTCCGTTTTCATTTCAACTTCCCACATATTAAAGTGCTGTCTCAATCATTTCAGGTTGGTAATACCAGACTGCATAGAAAATTTAAGTATTTCCTGCACACTTATATTTATTTTGTACTTTTAGTACCAATAACATCAACTAAAAAAATACAAAACGAGACGTTTTACAATTGCTATTTTACCTCAAAAAAAGAATAAATTTTCAGCAACCAAATCTTCTGGGTAGTTTGCTCTCTCAGCCTTCAGACTGTACTAAAATTTGGTACTTGTTGATTCTTAGTTCATTGTTTTTTCAAAGCTCTACTTTGCAACCCATCCACTAAAATAACCTGAAAGGCACGTATTATACAATAGGGGCAAAGTATAAAAAAATTATAATTACGGGGAGTCATTTTTGTCTCTGTCCCACTACTAGACTCGAGACTGACCCTATTTATGCCTTTTAAGCAAATTAATTCCTATCAGCTATAGTGCAAAGGCTATATTTATGAAGCCTCAGTGACAACCAGACTACTCATCCCCTGAGATGCAATGGAGAAACATTTACCTTATTTTCAGTCTTATTTTGTTCACGACTTCATCGATGTTTGCCAAAGACTACAACATGAAAAAAACAGAGAGAAGTGAAACAGGGAACCTTCGTCAGCTGTGATACCTAACACTTTCTCATGCGTGTGAGAGCAATGACTTTGACAGATGGAGGAACTGAGACACACGGCAGCTTAGCTGCTCCTCAGGTCACATAATGAAGAGCAGCAAAAGCCAGGGCAGGCCAGGGTGCAGCCCTGCAGGTCCCAGAGGCTCCCCGCTTCCCACCCAGCCCCGAGCAAGCAGGGTGCCCTGAGCCCTGCCTCGTCAGCAGAACTGTTCCCGAAACGCCGTGGTGACAGTGACCTCCAGTGGGCAATGGGGACAGAGCCTTCGCCTTCCCTGGGCAGAGACCCTCCTGCAGAGCCCAGACACCCAACACATGGGGCGGAGGAGGCCTGGCTGCTGCCGGAGCTGTGGTGGGGGTATTGCAGGGGAAACAGCTCTCCACTACTGGCAAAGGGAAAAAAGGCAAGCCAGCACCACCAGCAAACTAACTAGAAAGAGCTGAAAGCCAAGCCAAAAAAGCCAGTGCTGCAGAGGATCTTAAACACAGTAAATGTCAGAACTGCCCCACAACCCAATCTTCAGCTGCAGAAACACCTCCTTTTTGCAACAGCTTAGTCCAAAACTGCCCTTGGGGCTGATTTGGGGAAGACAAAGTACAGATATGAGCCCACGGCAATCTCGTTCTTTACATGTTTAAAACCTATTGTTTCTTTCAAGATGAAACTTATGCCTTATTTGGCTGAAACTTCTGAGGATTTGCCAATGATTAATACATGGCAAGTTATGAAATCTACTGCAAGAGAAACCTCTACATAGAAAACTAATTTATTTCTACAGATCAAAGCAGGACTTTTACCGCAGCAAGCACTTTGGGTGGAAAGAAACTACATAATGACAGTGAACCTCATGAGATGCGAATTTAAGAAGAGATTATTGTTATAGTCTTACTACCTGTGCCACTGCTTAAAAGAAAAGGCTTGGGTACAGGTTTAAACACGCCTTCAGTCACTTACTATCAGGTTACCCCTTGCACTGAGAGGGCCGTACTGCGAGCACTACTTACTTGCTCAGTGGGAAAGAGAGTATTAATATATTCCACAGCATTGAAATCTGCTCTGTCCAGTGGATCTTGGCTGGGAAATACCTGAAGAGAGGGAGGAAAACAAATACAATCAACAATACATTGCCGTTAATTTCTGTAACTTTACACAGTATTTACTACTTTTAATTACCTCAGCACCCACTTCTGGTTGCGTTTCACAGCATTGTTCTAACAAGCGTGGACAGAGAGCGGTCAGGCCTCTGCCCAGGAGTAAAGCAGCTATGGGCTCTGGAGGTCTCTGACCTACTAAAATTCCTGTGGATATCAGCCTGGATAAACACAGATAATATACACACATGCTTCCACATACAGCCCCAGCCCAATCGATCATGTGCAAGGAATTCCTGAGACACACGAGCCATTAATTATGCATCCCAAACCATTCTGATGCTTCTGTTGTTGTTTGGAAATGAACCCCCTGCTGAGGCACTGCCCTTATCTTTGCCTGGGCTTTGCAAGGCCCATGGTGAGAGACAGAGGATTTGCTTTCCACAGCCGCATAATAGGAAACATGATGAATTAAGAAATGGTTGTACAAGTTCTCTGGAGACTTGAGTTTGCCACGTTCAAATGAAAAAAGAGGGAAAGAAACAGAATCTGCTGCATGATTCTTCCTACCCACAGGAAAGGGAAAAGAACAGCTTTGGTGCAAACAGATCTCGTCTCTCCTCAGAAGTAGCTCAAATGATGCAAACACAGCTGCCAGGCTTTGCTTTTTGTCCCCACAGACTAAAATATGCTGCATTCCCTTCTCTCCTACCATATTCGTTCCATATTTATACAGCCATCAGCTGTGCACTCCATGGTCAAACCCCTGCCTAGCTCACACCGCAGCATCGCCTCTGCACGTCACCCTGATCACACGCAGCATTTACATTGCTTTATACATTTTGCAGCATAAAAGCAGTGGTTTTGTGAGACCTTTTAAATGAGAGCAACTTCTCCCTGAAATAGGCCTCTTCAGCGGCTTTCCCAAAGCTACTCCTGTGGCCAAGGAGAAGCAGGCAGCAGTTAAATATGCATGAGGTCACGTCTGAGTGAGGAAGATGCTCTGACATTAGCCCATCGTAAGAGCGCAGTTGCAGCATCACAACCAGCCTGCCCTGCTCTGGGCTCACATCTCCTGCAGCTTCAATTAATCCCAAATCCCCACAAGCATTAAGAGCAGCTGAGGCAAGAGGCAGGAGGGAAGATAAAGGCTAGTCAGGAACCCCGCTCTCAAACCGCAAAGAGACCAATGCTGCAGGCAGCTGTACCAGCTAAAGTTGCTGCTCCTAGGTCTTCGTCACAACCCATTCACCAGAAATGACTACCCTGTGTTTGGTGGAGCACCAGTCTGCGTGTGCTCCCTACCCTGCTTCAGGCAGAAGTCAGCTGAGCCAGTTCTGCTCATTTAACCAGAACTCGGCAGGTTTTGCCCAGAGCTGATTAAGGAACACTCACAGGAACAAGATATTGGGTTGGGAAGTGCCAGTGAGGAAGCGACAGGAGGCAGCGTCATCCTCAACATCTCCCCTTGCTCAGGATGTGAATATCACATCCTTACAGCCTGTTAAACTAACTCAGCTGGGATATGGTGGATTCTCCATTGCTTGAAACCTCAAGTCAAGTCTGTCTCTAAAAGACACGTTTTACCTTGAAGAGACATTTTGTGCTTGATGAAAATGTCATTAGGTAACTTTCTTTGGTTGTACCACATTAGAAATCACACCAGGCTTCTCTGGCTTTCAAATGTACAAGCTCTATAAAGTGCAGAGGATTCTTCTTCTGGACAAGTTCCAGGTTTCCTTTAGAAGCTGGGATTTAATTTAGCTGAAACCTTGAGAATTGCAAAAATTACAAAAATTACACAATGGTTTACTGCCAGGTGTGCCAACCCATGCAAAGACAGAGTATGTGGGCTGTCTCTTTCTTTGGAGCAATAATATTCCAAAGCAGGCACAGCGCCCACAGAGAAACGGTGCTACCTTCCTCACCGCCGGGTGCTGGGCTCACCCGAGATGCTGTGCCAGCCACCACAGGTCCGCCCTAGTTCTCTGAGGGGAGCCACCAAAAGTGATCCACAAGCCCCAACACTCAAGAAAGTGAGAAAACTTTTTTGAGTGATACTTTGAGAGACAGCTCCTGTTGCCGTCCACAGACTTCTGCTACAAGAAAGAGCTCTTTGGATGGAAGGGTTGGCTGAAGTCAGTGCACACTCGGTCACAGACTCCAATGGACACGTGATTTTACCCTGGTTTCTCATGGACTCTTGCTGGGCTCCAAGTGCCACAAAGGATTTCAGGGAACACTGGAGGGCTTGGGCTAGAATATAATATAGAGCACAAAAATGAAGCCAAGACATTTAGATTATCCTGACTTCAAGTGGGTGGCAGCCATCTGACTCCATTAAGATGCTTTGCATACCAAGTAAAAAACCAGCGGGCAGAGGACAGGCGGCCCCCGCCGCAGGACAGTCAATGCCCCGCGTCCGGCCGCGACGGGGAAGCCATGAGGTGAGAGAGGCTCAGCCGCGGCCGAGCGCCGGAGCGGCCCTCGCACTGCGGCGGAAGGCGACAACCGCCCGGCACCAACGCGACCCGGGGGACCCGAGCCGGCGGCGGCGCAGCCCCGGGGCATCGGCAGCGCCCGCCCCGCCCCGGGGGCCAAGGGGGCTCCCCGCCCCGTCCGCGCCCGCCTCCAGGCACGGCCAGCTCGGGGCTTTCCGGGGCCCTGCAGCGGAAGGCCCGGAGCTCGCTGGGGGACGCCGCCGGCCAGGCAGAGCCCCCCGGGGCCCTCACAGAGCGGGCACCGGGCCGCGGGCACCGGGCCGCGCCCACAGCCGGCCCCTCGGCAGAGGGGCCCTGCCCGCCCCGGGGCCCAGCCGGCCCCCGCCCGGCCCCGCGGCAGGCCGTCCCGGCGCACCTGCTCGATGGCGGCCTGCACGGCGGGCGCCAGCTCCAGCGCCGCCTCCAGCCCGGCCGCCAGCTCCGGCTCGTCCTCCTCCATGGCGGCCCGCCGCTTCCGGGCCGCGCGGCACGCCGGGATGCGGGAGGACACCGCCCCCCGCTCCGCCCACGGGGGCGGGGCCTAGGAGCGGGGCGGGGTCTCTCGGGGCGGGGTTTCCCGCAGGGGGCGGGGTTTCCCGCGGGGGGCGGGGCTTGCCGCCCGGCGGTGCGGGCGCGTCCCGGCGGCGGGAGCGGCGGGAGCGGCGGGGCCGGGCCGGGCCGGGCCGAGCCGAGCCGTGCCGTGCCGGGCCGGGCCGTGCCGGGCCGGGCCGGGCCGGTCCCTACCGGGCCGGACCCTCCCGCCGCCCGAGCTGCTGTTGACAAGCGGTGGCGGGAGGCAGCGCGGCGGTTGCCGTCCCCATGTGGCGGACGCTGGTCCTCGCCTCCGCCTTCTTCCCGGGGCTCTTCGCCCTCTGCATCCGGTTGCTGCGCTGGGCCGCCCCGGGATGGAGCCTGAAGGACCGCATCCTCCTCAGCGGCAGGTACGGGCGGGACCGGCGGGAAGGGAACCGGACCGCGGCGGGCCGCCACCGGCGCCCATCGCGGCGGGCCGGGAGCGGGAGCGGGAGCGGGAGCCGGAGCGATCCGGACGGGGCCAAGAGCACGGAGCCCCGGCGGTCCCGAGCCCAGACCCCGCGAGGGGAGCAGGGGCCGGCGGCAGGCGCAGCCCCCCGAGCGTGGGCAGCGCTGCCCGGGCACCGCCGTGGCAGGTACCCGTTGACGGAGCGGGGATGCTCCGGTGCAGCTCTCCCTCTGCCCGCGGGGCACCGGGCAGGGTAACCGCCGATCCACGGGGGTAGAAGGGATGAGACCTGGAAACAACCCCCCGCCGTGTCCCCGGGCGGCAGCGCCTGGCACAGCCACCCCAGCCGCGTCCCACGCCACCGGGGCGCGGGGGCAGAGCTCCTCCTCGCCGTGACACGGCTTTCGGGGCGTGCACGGAGTAGGCGTCGAAGTGCTCACAGCTCTCCCGGTGCAACCGCGGCCAAGGCCACCACGCCTGCTCCTCAGCCCTTCTGGGGCGACGTTTGGGGTGACCCTTTTCCTCTCCCTCGGTTTCAGGTTGGTGTCAACGGTCCAAGCCACAATGGCAACGGTGTCGGGGATCACGGTTGTCCTTAACTGCAAGGACGTGGTGTACGACAGGTAATCCCCTCCGAGAGCCTTGCCGTCCCGCAAGGAGCACGCGGAGGCTGTGCCCGGCCAGCTCGCAGCTGGAGTATTTTATGCCAAAGGCTTGCACATACAGAGGGGAGAGGAAAACCAGTTTCACATTCCCCGTCCTCTGCTTTGGGTGAAGGGTTGGGCAACGCGCCGGCCGTACACCCCCTGAAAGGCACGGGCTTGCTCGGTGCGCTCAGAGCTGGGGCTGCTCTGCCAGCACGGGGGTCTCCTCCTGCGGGTGGGCTGTGGCATGGGGCCATAGGTGAGCAAAAAATAAAGACCTCGTTGCTTCTAAAGGGGTAGGGAGTCCCCTTGCTGGAAGCTGAAATTCGCGGTTGCTAATGAGTCAAGCAGACCTAGTGAGAACTGGTTTTAGAGGTGCATCACCTTTGCCATGCCAAATGGATGCTGAAGGAGTCCAGAAATGAGAAAATCAGTGTGGAGTTTGGTCTGAAGGAAAATCACATCGCCTTGTCCTCAGTGCTCCGAGACAAACTGTCCCAGAAGTAGCTCTCGGCAGGAGTGATAGCGCAATCTGGGTCAGAAGACTTAAAAACAGAGCTATTATCCAGAATAGCAGAGAAAATTGTAGGAGGGAAGAATATAATTATGCTGAGCTGGAATTTGACCATCACACTGGATTTCAGGGAGGGCTGCCCTCTCAGTCATTGCAGGCTTGCCTCTAATACACAGATGTGCAATGTCCTACTTTGCTCTGGATGGTGAGATCTAGCCAATTTGCTCACTCCTGCTTAACCCAGGCAGTCTAACGAGTTACCTTTTTGCTCTAAAATAAAATATCTGCTGTACAGATAGGTCAGATGATAAATCCCACAAAGGCGGCAGGCGCTGCCGGCAGCCCTCCTTCTCCCCGGAGCTGTGTGCTTGCCCGGGTGCTTTCAACGCCAGCAGCTCCGTGCAAACACTTTGTGGCCAGAGACCTAGATTTTCTTTGAATCTGGAGGAAATACAGCCCAGTGCTCAGCGGGGAAGGTCTCGGAGAATGACGGAGCCAGGAAGCATCACAAAGGTTGCAGTAAAATTTGCCAATTTATTTACACAGGCAGACAATCGTTATATTGCTGGCACTATAATTGCCCTCCAAAGCCCTGGGCAAGTTTTACAAACACAATAGCTGGTCACTTCCCCTCCCTGCTTTACATCACTTACATCTTTGTATCCGAAATAGGAATGCATGCAACAAAATTCTTCTTGAGACGGCAGGACAGCAAGAGCAGATTTATTTGGGCCCCAAGCTACATTTCTTTAAGCAGCAGTGTAGGGTGGTTTTGGTTTTTTTTTTTTTTAATCAGTGTGATTTCACTCAGGACTTTTTAAGGAGCCCGGTCTCCGTGCAGAGCAGGGCTTGCTGCTGCCCGGATTGTGCAAGCGGGATTCCGACATGCTTTGGGAACAGGCAGCTGCCTGCAATTATTTCCCAACAGACAAACGTCTCACGGGGGTTTACTGCCTACATTAGATATTTTGCACTTCACTCTCCGAAGTCCAGGCCAGGCATCTCTGATTAACTCTGGGGTCTCTGGGTGCTTTCCAAACGTTCCCTGGGGTAGGCAGCCAGCGAAGCAGTGTGGCAGGCAGAAAGGACACAGCCTTGGACCTTTTCTCCTACCAAGCGTCAGCTCTGGGCCTCCCAGGCCTTAGGGGAGAAGATGACCTGCTGCAAAGGTGTCAGATTAGCGCTGGATCCCGAGCAGTGCTGTGCCCCCGGCCCGCACGGCAAACACCCGGCTGCGGGGCTAATCAAGATCCTCCCCGTTAGCGCCGTGTTTGTGCTTGGCTGGGCCGCGCTCGGTGCCTGGCACGGCCAAGCGTGAAGCGGGGGCAGCGCCGAGGAGGCGTCCTCCACGCGTACCAGGTACCTTTTCTCTGCCGAGCCAAATCAAGTTAAATTTTGACACCTCTCAGCTTACTATCAGCTTCACAATCTGCTGCTGCCATTTCAGACCTAAAGACTCTCTTCCACCATTTAGAGCATCGCGAGGTGCTCAGAGCCGTTGCGATGCCTCTGTGTGTGCTGCTCCCTCCCCTAGGCACTGGCTGGCCGTAGAGTACATCTGGGTCCTCGTTCCCTACATGACCTACGACATTTATGTCATGTACCTCTGCCACTGGCACAAGAGCCGGGACAGGGGAGTCGCGGAGAAGAAGCACTCGCTGGCCAGCGTGCGGAGCTTCCTCCTGCAGGAGCGGCTGATGGTGACCCACCACCTCTTCATCCTCGTCGTGCTCACCCCCATCACCCAGGTAAGGGCTGGGCACGGCTGCGGTGAAGCCCATCCCGCGAGGAGCCCCACGTGGCTGCAAGGGCTTGCAGCTGAGGCTGTGTCTGGCAAAGCATCTCTGCTGGTCAGGAGCCCGTGAGCCCCTGGAGATGCTTGGCGTTAGCTCCCGGCCACCTCTCTAGGAGGGCCCCCTGCTCACTGCTGGCTTTATTTGCAGCACTTCAGGGGAGAGCTGGGGGACTTCTTTGTGGGCTGCATCTTCATAGCAGAGCTGAGCACGCCCTTCGTATCGCTGGGCAAAATCCTCATGCAGGTAGGTGAGGAGGGACGGGGCTCAGGTCTGGGAACCCCGCAGCGGCTCGTGCCCTTTCCCTGCCCCAGGCTGCCCTTCTCCATCAGCCCCTGCTCATGCAGCAGCTGGGCTGGGGGCCTTGGAGCGGGGCAGCCCCACAGCTGTAACCCCAAGCTCCCCCACAGTGCTGCCGTCCTCCCCGCCTCCTGTTTGGTTCCCATCCCTTTCCCCAGTAAGCAGCATGCCCAGGGGCACCCCCAAACTGGGGCTGTGCTGTGTCCTGGTGCTGCCCCCTCCTGTCTGTACCTCCCCCCTGCCCCAGCCCTCTGCCCCCCACGTCCCCCTTCCTCCTCCATCCCTTCCCACCCTGCTTTCCTGCTCCCCCATCACCTGCTGGGTGCTCGGCTCCGTGCTCCCAGCACAGGCAGTGCCCGAGGAGCGACGGGGTGCTGCTCACCCCGCGCTCACCCCACGTTCGCCTTCTTCCTTCCCCAGCTCAAAATGCAGGACACGCTCCTGCACAAGGTGAACGGGATCCTCATCCTGGTGACCTTCTTCCTCTGCCGTATTCTCCTCTTCCCCTTCATGTACGCGGCCTACGCCAGGCAGGTGGGAATCCCCGTTTACATGGTGCCTTTCCGCATCCCCCTGCACTGCAACATAGCCAACGCCTCCCTCATCGCCCCCCAGCTCTACTGGTTCAGGCTCATCTGCCGCAAAGCCGCCCGACTCTACGGCAGCTCGCCCGCTGACAAAAGCAGATAACGGCTGGCAGCGGCAGCCCAGCGCGGGGGCTGGAAAAGGGTCAGCCCCCCCCAGCTCTTCCACCTTCAACGCCAGTGCTGCAGGGACCGTTGCAGAAGCAGAGCGGTGGAAGCAGTGACGCCAGAGGGCTGTTTTAGCTGGAAGCAGCCTCATCGTCTCCACCGCCGTGCCAGGCAGCGCCAGCCTGGGCTAGGAAGCCTTTCTTCCCACGCCGCTCCAGTGCCTTGTGTTCTCCCACCCGTGGGAGCCAGGGCAGGAGCCAGGGAGGAGGAGGCCTGCCCATAAGCATGACATTCCTTCTAGATTCAACACCGCGGCACCGAACTAACGGTTACACGAGAGGGGTTTGTTCCAACCCCCCCGCATCTTTCAGGGCTGACACCAGACACCGGCACTGAGCTTGGCGATGCACGAAGGAGCCTGCAGCCCGGAGGCGGCAGCGGAGGTGATGCTGGAGTGTGCCCAGCCCCATGCAGCAGCGCTGGGGACTGGGGGAGCTGCGTGCCGGACCTGCCGCAGCCCCGAGTCGCTCCTCCAGCTCTGGCTTATAGCCTCCAGCTGAGAGCAGAGCCAGGCCCCGGGGCTGCGGCACGGTTCTGCACAGCCTGTTCCTGACCTTTGCTGACTTCGCCTCTACGCTACAGCAGCGTTCAGCCTCTCGCCTCCCACTGCTGCTGGGCTCAAACTCATTTAAGACTCCACTTAACTCAAAGGTGCTTTTCATTACAACTGTCTGGTCTCTGTGGCTGACAGTCCCAGGGGAGGGTGGCTCTGGTGTCCCCGGCGGGCCGGAGGGGAGAGAAGCTCAGGCCAGGACAGAGGAACAGCTACGCTGTCTCAGGGCAACGCTGGCAGGGCAGAGCACCCATGGCTGAAGGGCAGGATGGGGACAGGAGATTGTTAAGTCCCTGTCTCTGGGCACTGTGCAGAGCCCTTTGTTGGCAGGGGATGCAACTTCCAACCCTCTCCCCTAACTGCAGTTGCTTTTATCTGCCCCCACATCCCCGCAGTGGGTATCTGAAAGCCCGACTGGCACACCCTGCCCTGCTCTCCCTCCCTCGACACCAGCAGCCCTGGCAGCACCCCGTGGGTCCCGGCACAGCCTGAGCTCCAGTCATACGGTCCGTCCCTCCTGCCCCATCCCACTCCCCCACAAGGAGAGGTCGGCCAGGGAGGGAACTGGGTCAGCGCAGGAGGAACCAGCAACCCCAGAGCAGCGTGCCGAGCTGTGTCCTTCACCAGTTCAGCCCATTTCCACCTTCAGTCACAGCAAAATGAGTGCGTGCAAGTCAGAAGGCAGCAGCAGTTGAGTTCCTTCCCTACAGCCAGCACAAGCCAGGGCAGCCACCTCCTCCCTGCAGCCACCCGTGCCCGGAGACCTGTGGCCACTCTGTGCCTTTCATTCTGTCTAAAAACAACAGCTGAGCTCTGGGAGACCTGGTTCTTTTGGGTGTCGGATCTTGTCCCAGCCACAGCTGTATTCTGGAAAGAGTAAAATAAAGGGCCTCTTCCAACATGCGGTGGGTTATTGCAGAAACACTACCGCTACCTTAACGGTTGAGACCAGCTGATGTTATAAACCACTTGCAACCTGTTACAGATATTTGTATCTCGCTGTTTTCATTGCAAATAATGTGCCTTATGTAAGGACAAAAACAAAAAAGCCAATGAGGCATCTCAGTTTGCACTAACACTGCCCTATTTACTATCAGGAAACCAATAAAGATTTCCTTTCTGATTTGCACCCCTGGATGTCTCTCCCACGCGCTGTTCATTTCTGGGTGGCGGGTGTTAACACACAGGGTTACCCCTGCACCCCCCGCTCCAGGCAGGAGCGGCACACGTATTTCCAAAGGTTCCTGCCTGTCCTGAACTCACTCGACTCGCTTCCCGGCCTCCGGCAGCACGTGGCAAACCCAGCAATCTGCCCAGGACTAGGAGAGGGCTGGTGGCAGGGGAGCCGGAGGGAAATGATTTCCCTGATGCCGGAGGCTGCCGGCCTCTCAGTATAAACCCAGACCGCCAGCAGGCAAGGCTGAAGCTGCGGGACCGGCAGCTTGGCTCAGGAGCAGCTGCGTCCACAGGTATTCCCGCTGGAAAATTAGAGAGCAGTTGTTCCTACCCACCTTTACACGGCCCCTTCACTGCTTAGACAGGTTGGAAGTAAACACAGCAAGGGGAAAATAAGTTCAAAAGAGAAAAATAGATAGGGTTTATTACAGATCTTACAACTTTCCACGTCAGGGGTCCCCCGAGGCAGGGTCAGTGCTCTCCTCTGTCACCCTCTCCAGCTTCTCAAGCCGGCTCCCCGGCTGAGCAGGCTCCCAGCTTGCTGAGCTTCTGCAGGAGGGTGCTGCGCAGCGCCTCGTCACTGACATTGTCCGTGATGGACTCCAGGAAGTGCCTCTCGTTGGCTCTCCGCAGCGTGTTGCTGGGGGACGTATCGGCGCTGCTGAACATCTCGTACTGCGAGAGGATCTCCAACGCCACCACCACCAGCGGCTCGCTGCACCCCTTGTCTGGCAGCATGGCGGCGACGTGCAGCAGGTGGCAGAACATCTGGATGCAGACAAAAGACACCTCCTGCGTGGGGGTCCTGTCCTCAGCGGAGTGCGAGGGCAGCCCCGCAGTGCTCTTGACGGAGCCCAGCAGGTCCGTGAGGCTGCTGCAGTACAGCTGGACCACGTGGAGCCAAGCCTCTGCCGGCAGCCAGGTGGAACAGCTGGAGCTGCAGAGGAGCTGGAAGCCCCGCAGAAAGAGCACGGAGAACTGGAGGTAGCAGGCAAACGGCCGGAGGTTGAGCAGGGGCATGTACTGCACGTACTCCAGCGTGTAGGGCACGTGCAAGACTTGCCTCTGCAGCAGGTTTTCGACCACATGCACGAGCCTCTTCCATTCGCTGTGGCTGCACCAAGGGAGGACCTGAATGAGGGCCACCAGGAACCCTTTGCTGAAAAGATTCACTTCTTCAGGGTTGTCCACGTTGACTGTGAGGAGCGTCAGCATTGTCTCCCTGAGTGCTGCGGACACGCAGCAGCACTCCATCCATGCCAGGAGCCCGCTGCCTGGTCCGTAAGCTGGCAAAAGCTGGGACGTCCACTCATCCTCAGGAAGCGTGCAGATCTCAAACAGCGTCGCCGGGACCTCATTCTTGAAGTGGTCTCCGTAAAGCTTCTTCAGACGGAGACCGATGGTCCAGTCCAGTGACGCCACCTTCCTGTGAAGCCAAGCCAGTGACTGGACCCACAGCTCAGGGGAGGGGGCAGTTTCTGGTCCTACCACCTCACAGAGCTGGCAGAGGACGTTCAGCACCAGGTCTTTGGTCTCCAGCGAAGGGAAGTGCTGGTCCCTAGGCTGATGCCAGTACTTTGTGTAACCATCTAGAAGCTTGCAGAGGCTGAGGAGAAGCGGGAATGGGTGACAGGACTTGATCCAGTGCTCTTCTGAACAGGACTGTATCCCCAAAACCTTACTGAGGATCTGCAGGCTCAGCTCAATTTGAACAGAGTCTGACTTCAAATAGGGAAGGACAAAGGTTTTGGTCACCTCTGCAGGTGACACGAGCGGGGCAGCTGAGCTTGGCTGCAGGAGAAAGGCCAGGAACTCCAGGAACTGCTCCTCTTCCCTCACAGTGGAAAGTCTCCCCCATACCGCCTCCTCCAGACACCTCACCACCAGGCTGCGTGGCCTGCCTGGATCATCGTGGGTCTCCAGGAAGCTCAGCGCTGGGAAGGAGCAGAGGATTTGCGCGAGGAACTGGTGGGCTCCTAGGTTGACTACAGCAAGATTACAAACCTGCTTCACTGTGGCCTCGGGGTACAGCAGTGTGAGCCTGGCCACAGAAGCCACAGCCTTGGTCAGGCCTTCATCAGACACGCTCTTCGTGATCTGGTTGAAAGTCACATTCAGATCCTCCTGGAACCCCTCCATGACAACCTGCAAGTTCAGGGACAGACCTGGTCCGCCCCAGGACGCCAGGACACCCGAGATCACTTTGTTTTTGTCGGTTAATGAAAGTTCACTGTAACACTCCACGATGGCTTTGGTCACTTGCATCTGCAGCTCTCGGGCCTCCTTGTCTTGGTGCAACATGGCAAAGTTCACCAGCGTCTCCAGCAATTTCAAAACTAGCTCTGGTTTCTGGAAGAGCGCTTTGTTTTTCACAAGGCAGTCAACCCAGTCCTTCGAAAAGGCCCAGGTCTTTTCAGATGCAAAAACGGAGCACATCTCCATGTGCCGGTCCAGCTTTTGCTTGATGATTCTCATGGCAACTGAAGACACAAGGTTGGTGTCCAAGTCCTTGCTCTTCAGGCTGGCACTGATCTCCTTGAGAAAGTCCTTGGTGATCTGTGTCAGCTCTAACACTACGCGTGTCTCATCCTCACCCAGCTCTCTAGTCTCTGAGAAGCAAACCAGGTTCTTCCCAAAGGTGGTAAGAGTGTCCAGGAGCCGGTAGCTTTCATAGCAGAGCTCCTCAGAGCTGTTCAGGGTGCCCTGCAGCTCCTCTCCCCAGGCATGCAACAAGCTGCAGAGGAAGTCCAAACCAACAAAGAGCTCCTCGCGAGAGAGCTTGGCTGTGGACAAGAGGCTCATGCTTCTCTCTGCTTCCTTCACCATCTCATCCAGCCCCCTGTGGTGGAACTGGCTTTTGGTGTCACTGGTCCAGAGGCTGACCACAGAGCTGACCTTGTCCAGGTACTCTGCGACAGGGAGGGAGCTGCCCTCTGGCTGTAGCTCAGTGAACACAGACAGCAGCTCCACCAGGTTGGCCAAGGCATAGCACCTCAGGTGGGGCAGGGCGATGCTCCTGTAGGTTTGCTTTAACCCCTCTATCAGGACCATGAGCAGGCTGGTGGCAGCAGCGGGGTCATTCACAGAGCCAGGGTCACCCTTGAACCTCTTTGGGGGCTGCAGACCATCGTCCAGAGAGGACTCGCACCCATGCTGACGTATGAGTGCGCCGAACATAGAGACTGTTGCATCTTCCTGTCCCTCCTGGTGTTTCATCACCTCCCACCACACGTCCAAGAAGAACCTGACGTCCGACGGGGACGTCTCACTGGCGATGTACTCCACCAAGCGCTCCAGCTCGCGCCGGTGCACGTCCTGGGGGAGCGCCAGCAGCAGCTGCACGAAGAGCCGGGGCGCACCGAGGGCCTTGACCAGCTCGAAGAGGACGGTGTGGTTAACGTCGGGGATCATCCTGCCCACCGAGAAGAAGTCGTCCTCCTTCCATCCCTGGTCCAGCGAGGCGGCCGGCGGGTCCGGCAGCAGGATTTTAGCCCAGACAATGGCCACAGCCTCTTTCTTCCAGAGGCTGTGCTGCAGCGGCGAAGGGCAGCGGGCCCCGATCTCCCCCAGGGCGTCGGTGATGGGGGGTCCCACGCGTGGCCAGTCGGCTTTGCGCAGCTCCCGCAGCGGCCGCGGCTGCGTCAGGCGGGCGGCCAGCAGGAACCCGCCGTGCAGGATGGCCGTCTCCTCGCACACGCCCCAGGGCCCTGCGCGGAGACACCGTTACCTCAGCCCGACCCCGCCCGCCCGCTCCCCCCAGCCCGGCCCGGCCCCGCTCCCCCCCGCTCCCGCACCCACCGGCCTCCATGGCGGCGGCGTGGCCGACCCGCGGCTGGCGCGCTCTGACGTCAGGCGGGCAGCCCCGCCCCCGCCCGCAGCGCCCCCTGGCGGCCCGGCGGTGGCGCCCCCGCCCGCCGCCCCCACCCGTGATTAATTCGCGGGACCCAATTAAAAGGGAGCGGAACCCCGGGCGCTCAACCCCTCCCCAAGCGCTTTTATTCCTTTAAGGGCGACGTTGGCAAGCGGCAACTGAAAATCATCACTGAACTTGAATCAAAAAGCTCAAGGAACAAAATCGCAGCGAGGAATTTTTCCTGTTTGAACTCGGAATACTCACTACAAGCACTGACGTGCCTCGGCGACTGCTAATGCTGCTGATTCTCCCTGTGAAAGTTATTTAAGGTTTTCATCAAGGCAGATTACAAACCAGGCAGCGTGCCTGACACGGACAATGCTGGTAATTACCCCATGTTCCCAGCCTTTATTCCGCTAGCAAAGCGGAGTGACTTCATTCCAACGGAATAAACCCCAAACTGTTACTTCCAAAGGCAATTTCTCATCAAAAGCTAATTGCAAAAGCATGATATACTTATTTCAAGTTGCCTCCCAGCACCTCAGCAGACAGCGCAGTGCTGCTACACGCCCTGAAGCACGGCCCCGGCTCCCACCTGGAATGTGGAAGGCTCCTTGGGAAGGGGTGGAAACCACCACATCAATAACGTGACCCCAGCGAGAAAGGCACCACAGGCTTCTCAAGCAAAGATTTTGCCTCAAAAGCTGGGGAAACATCTTGGAATGAAAATGGGGTTTGCTCCAGACTAGAATATTCACCTGCATTAGCAAGGCGATTTCTCTGTTCCCAATAAACAGGCATGCACTACGACAGCTGAACCGTTCGAGTTCTCCGTATGCAGCCCTGCCCTTCGGCCCGACACTTTGCCACGGAAGCGGGGTACCTGCAATATTCACAGCTGCAGTGACCTCTTCTCTAAGCTGCAAATCCAGGGCAGCTAAAGCCAATTAGTTAGAGAATTGGATATTCTAACGAATCTAGCAACTTCTTTTTCAAGTGTAACAACAACAGAGAAATGAGTTTTTCCTCTTAACTGATGGCCCCTGGTTTTGAAGCTACGTGCTCAATCTGCTCCTTACTGCATACCTAATTTTTTTGAAGGAGAACATGACATTTGCTTGAAAGGAGAGAGCAGCAGTAAGAGACACAAGCTTAAAATCAAACAAACCAACCAGCATGGGACATTACAGCACCCTCTTGCTGGAAGGGATCATGCAACACGTTACATAGGATTGGCATTTCGCTCAGATGAAAACCAAGGCACGAACGAGCAGCCCAGTCCTTTTCTCCAGCTAAGCAGAAGCCTTCTTCATTTTTTGCGCAGCAAACCATTTGTCACTGTTGTCCGCCGCCATGGCCTGCACAAAGAAAAGCGTTAACATGTTCAGAACAGCATCCGAGTCGCCAGACGCCCGGCTGCTCACCAGCGTCTCCCACAAATCCGGATTGATCACAAGGACACTTTCTAATTTGGAGGAAAACTATTCTGATGGATAAATTGTTTTTTTACATACTAGTAAGGAAAACAGACACTGAAAAGCAATGTTCTCTGCTGCAGCAAATAAATAGATGATCTGGTAATACAAGAGCAAACCAGGATAGTTTAAACACAGCCTTCCCACATAGCTGACGCTCCATACCAGAGCCCCGCCGCCTCGGGAGGATGCCCAGCTGCGCTGACGTTACTGCAGCTCAAAAATCATTTTCTGTAGTAACTTGCACCAAAGCGTTTGACGTGTCCAGCAAGACACGCCACCACCTGGCTGCCCCGGGGGCGAGGCTGGAAAGCTCTAGCCAGGACACTAAGTGAACTTTAAAAACTGATTTGTTTTCCTTAGCAAGACTGTACAATTTGCTTCTCAGAAAAACTCAGAAAACAAAAATGGAATGAAAATTAGATTGCACAGGTATCTATAATCAGGAAGAAAACGAATGTGCAAACAGCATTACTTACATCGTCTAACAATTTGTCCCCGTTAGGGTCCACCTTGGACAGATCTCTGAATGCTTCATCTCCCACAAAACAGATTTCATGGCCATCCTAAACCAAGTTTAAGAGCAGGTAAGTTAGATAAATGGCAGAGAGAAATTTAAATCAAATTTCATCCCTATTTCCAATATTACTCACAGGATCAGCCAAAATAATCACTTGCACTGTGGCTTTGCCAGGTGTGTCCAAGCTAACCAGAGGCGTTAAAATTTTCTGATTCTCCTTTTTCATCAGTGCTTCAATGTTTGGCAGCTTAAAAAGGAAACAAGCAAAAAATCAACCCAAGTCAGATGAAGATCAGATGCATTCAGGTTGTTCTCATTTACAACATCACAACCCCATTACATTCCCACTGCGAGAAACAAAGTATCTGCTCAGTATTATTTTGTTCACATCCGAGATATTTTGCTAATACTAGAAATTAGCACTGGCTCCCGCTAGTCAGCTCTGGGTAATGAAAGGGCTAAGGGAAATGTGATCGTAGTTACCTCTTCCCTGGCGCAGGAGAAGGCAATCCGCCCAAACGCTGTCCCGTGATCCACCGCTCCTCCAACAGCCTTCAACTCCAGCTTACACTGAAAGAGGAAAAAAGGAAGCCTGACTTGCAAGGCCGCTTGTTCTCAGTGCTACATTCGCTCCAGCTTTTCACTGATGCAGATGATTTCAAAATTGCCCACATACGTATTTCCCAACAAGCCAGAATTACCAGAGCAAACCACATCTGTTTTTAAAAACATACGGTTAAGTCTATGCAAGCTTTAATTTAAATGCACAGAATTAAGTGCAGAGTTGCTTTAATTAAGAACTTTTTTTCCCCTTTAGGATTTTGTTCTCACGAAATGAGAGGTTTGTATGATGAGACGCAACTTTTAAAGATCAGAACTGGAAAGTTTTCTAAGGACTAACCTGGTTATCCGCATAGCCTAGCAAAGCCCTTTGTTTTTCCTCATCCTTCTCATATATTTTCATCCCCAGCAAATCAGACCAGTAGTTAACAGACTTCTGCAGATCGGAGACACCCAAGGTTACCTTTAGCACAGGATCTGTGAGATTGCAGTAACTTGAAATTAGTCACAAATATATTGTAGTTTTAAACTCAGTTGTAGATTCTTGAGAAGGACAGTAACAAAGAAATAACAAAAACACGCTCTGTTTCATAAAATGCCGGAGACAAATGCACAGCCCACTCTTATATCCCGCTTGTAAATCTGTTTTGAACACCAGTAAGAGCCAGTGTGTTAAGTTTCACCTTGCTTGAGCTGTTCCTTGTCTTCCAAGTAGAACTTGTATCCCCCTGGGGCTTCAGCTTCAAAAATACCAGTTGTGACTTCTTTGAGGGGCCACCCCATCTTCTTAGCATTGCTCACAGCCTGGCTGGACACAAGTGTTATGCCCTAGTGAGAAGAGAACAGACACACACGAAATTCAGAGGGTGGATGGTCTGTAAGTCCTGACTTTCAACAGCCTGCCTCTGCAAATGACCAGAAATAGATGAGATCACTTTTTATAACAGATGGACCAAATCTCTAGGGTCTAGAGCACAAGTCTTATGAGGAGCGGCTGAGGGAGCTGGGGCTGTTTAGTTTGGAGAAGAGGAGGCTGAGGGGAGACCTTATTGCTCTCTACAACTGCCTGAAAGGAGGTTGTAGAGAGGTGGGGGTCGGTCTCTTCACCCCAGTAACAAGCGATAGGATGAGAGGAAACGGCCTCAAGCTGCGCCAGGGCAGGTTTAGGTTGGATATTAGGAAAAACTTCTTCACTGAAAGAGTTGTCAGGCCCTGGCACAGGCTGCCCAGGGAAGTGGTTGAGTCCCCATCCCTGGAGGTATTTAAAAGACGGGTAGATGCAGTGCTTGAGGACATGGTTTAGTGGCGGACTTGGCAGTGGTAGGTTAACGGTTGGACCTGATGATCCTAAGGGTCTTTTCCAACCTTAACAATTCTATGATTCTATGAAATGATCTCCTGAGAACCCGGTATCTTGCTCCTATAAAATAAGCTTAGTCTTACTGTGCATCCCACATATATGCATTAATCTACCCTTCTTTCACACCAAAGGGAAATGAAAAGCAAAAGGAATTTAAAACTCTGATTCAATGCATTGCACAGAAAAGAAAAACTGAGTTCCTAACTGTTCTACCAGGTTAGGTAGAAATCCGTGGCTCCAAGCGGCTGTTCCCTGACATCCCGCAAACTGGGGGAAGAATATTTGCTCAGGGGAAACAACGAGCAAACACATTACATGTATTCATAGAATAAACGTGAAAAATTCATTGGCTGTCAGCTAGTAAATAACAAAGAGGAAAAGTAACAATAAATGAGTGTTTTCCTACAGCAAGATCCTTCTCAGCTAACCATTCCACGTTAGATCTGCCAGCAAATACCAGCTGCCCTACACACACAGCAGCTGAGTTGGAAGGTGCTCAAGGAAGCGTTTCCTGGATCCTAACTGAGCACAAAGCTGCTCTAGTTTCTGCTCGTCCAACTCGGAGACAACTACAAAGGCAAGACTAAAAAGTGTTTAAGGAACCAAACAGCATAAAAAAGCAACTGGTACAACCCATATGCTGAACAAAACTCCTAACCATAAAAACAAAAAAGGTTATCTTAAGAAGAAAGATTTTGCTACTAAGTGTGGTACTTGCCAGAAAGTCATTGCCCAGGCGATATTCTCCAATACCATAATTGTAAGTCAATTCTGCAACGAAGTGATTGTCTTCTGGCCCATAGCCCACCATCGTTTTGCTCCATTTTCCATCATAAGGGCTGGAACATCCATATTTAAATGTCATGAGTATTAGAAATAAACATCAAGCACCACAAGTATTAGTGTTTCAAGGAAGAATTGCATTTCTAGGGTAAGCAGCTGGCACGGGTAATCCAGTCACCTCCCACCAAGCAGGAGCTGATACCTGTGAAGAATCCTCATTGCAGCCCAGCACAGAGCAGGCAGGCGTCCCCCCGGTCAATGGTTCTGACTTTGGGCTGTCGTTCATGACCACGCAACAAAAGCGATTCTACCTCCTTCTTAACAGCTCACGTTTTAAGAGCACAAGCCGCTCATTAGCTGGAATTATACGAGCGCTTGCTTATTGCGAAGTAGGAAAAGTAAGCGGTTAGGCACCAGACTGTACGATTGCTTTCATTTGTGAAGACAAAAGCCTTTGGGGCTACCAGGAGGGATTTTTAACTCAAGACCCTAGATAGCCCCGTGCCTGGAAAAAAACAATGTAATTGAATGTAATCCCAGGAAAGTATAGAAATAATTTTATAACGTTCAGTATCAGCCTATAGGTGTAATATAGCAATACTTGTGTTTCAGGGTAAACATCATACCTACACAAAAAGGGGAACTGTTGATTCCAAGGGAAGTACTTTAAAAAAGAAACCATAAAACCAACCCAACCCCTATTTTAGCTACAAAACGTCATGCCTGGCAGGTGTTTTATGCGACAGCAAGGACACTCACCCGTTGCAGCTGGCCTTGCAGCCCTCCTCGAACTCCTCGTGCCTCAGCACCTTGCGAAAGGGGCGAGAAAGGGGTCAGCGCAGGGAAGGCGCCTTCCCCCCTCGCTCAGCAGCCCCCGCCAGCCTGACCGCGGCCCCGGGCCGGGGGGGGCGGCCCAGCGGGCACGGAGGGCGGAGAAGCCCCTGTCCTCGGGCCGGGGGGGCCGAGGGGAGCCGGGGGGGGGGGGGGAACCGGGGGGGGATGGGGACCGGGGCGGGAACCGAGGGGGGGAGTCGGGGCCTCCACGGCTGAGGTGGGCGGCAGCCGCCCTCCCCCCCCCCCCCCCCGGACCCGCCACTCACGCTCATGCCCAGCAGCTCGCGGTAGAAGCGCGCGCTCCGGCCGCGGTCCCCCACTTTGAAGACGAAGTGCAGCGCCCGCCGAGCCCCCATGGCGGAGCGCGCGTGACGTCACGCGGCGCGCTTACGTCACGTAGCGCGCGCGCGCGCGAGCCCGTCGCGCCGTCGGTGACGACGAAAGATGGCGGCGCTGAGGAGATTGGCCCCGGGGCTGGGCCGCTCGCTGCTGCGGCCCGGCGGGCCGAGGGAGGCGGCGGGGCGGCGCGGGGTGCGGGCGCTGCGGCGGAGCCCCGTGCGGGTGCTGCCGCCGCAGAAGGAGCGGGGCGCGGCGGCCGAGGGGCGGCGGAGCCCCCGGGAGCGCCCCGCCTCGCCGCCGCCGGCAGCGGTGGAGCGGAGCGCGGCCGGGCCGGGGCTGTGGTACGAGAAGGCGGCGCCCGGTGACAGGAGGCTGGGGTGAGGCGCGGGCAGCGGCGCTGCGGGAGGGAGCCGGGCCCGGCCCTGCGCGGGGCTGCGGCGGGGTGGGGCTGCCCGACGGCAGGTGCCCTCCAAAGCCGCTCTATCGCTCTCCCTCCTCAGCTGGACAGGGGAGAGGAAACACAAGGAAAGGCTCCTGGGTCGGGATAAGGGCAGGGAGATCATGGCATTACCGGCACGGGCAGAACAGGCTCGGCTTGGGGAAAATCAGTTTAATTCATTACCAATCCAATCAGAGGAGGGTAATGAGAAAATAAAAACTAAATCTTAAAACGCCTTCCCCCAACCCCTCCTTTCTTCCCGGGCTCAACTTCACTCCCGATTTCTCCACCTCCTCCCCTCCAGCGGCGCAGGGGGACGGGGAATGGGGGCTGCGGTCAGTTCGTCACACATTGTCTCTGCCGCTCCTTCCTCCTCAGGGGAGGACTCCTCACACTCCTCCCCTGCTCCGGCGTGGGGTCCCTCCCAGGGCAGACAGTCCTCCATGAACTTCTTCATCGTGAGTCCTTCCCACGGGCTGCAGTTCTTCACAAACTGCTCCAGCGTGGGTCCCTCCCACAGGGCGCAGTCCTGCAGGAGCAGACTGCTCCCGCGTGGGTCCCCTGCGGGGCCACAGGTCCTGCCAGCAAACCTAACGCAGGGGCTGCGGGGATGCCCCGCTCTGAGCCCCCCGTGGAACCGCCCCCGAGCTCCCCAGTGTCACATCTGCAGAATCTGAGGCAAATTCCAGCGCTTGGGGGTTCTGGGTAGAGCCTGATACCGCAATGCCGGGTACAGCCAGTCTAAAGATACCCGGGGGACTTCCGAGTGAAGTTCTCGGTGCCTGGCAATCATCAGACTGAAGGTGGTGTTAGCGTCACAGCCGTTTTCTCTGATTAACTTCTCCACAGAAAAGTGGTGACTATCGCCAAGTCGAAGAAGTTCCGGGATCATCACGGGAAGGTTCTGCTGGAGGGACACAGGCTGATCAAGGACGCCCTGGAGGCAGGAGCCGTGCTGCAGACTCTCTTCTTCAGCACTGTGGGGCACCTGAAGGAGCTGCCCGAGGCAGAGCTAAAACGAGCCAACTTAGTTAAGGTGAAATTTGAAGACATTAAGAGCTGGTCTGACCTCGTAACTCCTCAGGGGCTTATAGGTAAGTTGCCCTAGAAACAGGCATAACGCTGCTCAAAGGGAAACTTATTTCACACTTAATTAGTGGATAATGACTCTCTCTTCCAAACCTTCCCCTAGACGTTCTGGCAGTGTGTCAGGAGTGGCATAATTTGAGAGAATTCCCTTTTATTTGGCCTGCTGTGGTAACTGAAAGTGGCTCCTAGAGTACACTGAAGGTGATAATGCTCATTTTTAATAGTGCGTCGCTCCAGCTCTGCTGGGAAATAGTTCTCCTTGTCAAGTGACAAACTCTTCTCAAACTTTTCTTAAGCAGTGCTTTTCCTAATGCTTTCTCCAGCACCTCCTTAGTGAAATTTGGGCCAGTTACACGAGAGACAGCCCTCTCCTTGGGGTGTGTTAGTCAGAAGCCTGTCAGAACTTTGTCTCCTCAGGGATCTTTTCCAAGCCCAACCCTGCCAAGATGTCTTACCCTGCCGCTCAGCTAACCAGCTCCTTGCCACTGCTCCTCATCTGTGACAATATCCGAGATCCGGGAAACTTGGGGACTATTCTGAGATCTGCAGCAGGAGCAGGCTGTGAGAAAGTGCTTCTCACCAAAGGTAAGAGCCTTTCCCTGGGGAAAAACGTTTTAGTTTGAGTAATTTGGGGATAAGGCAGGGAATAAGAGGTGCCTGAAGATGTTGTTCCCAAGAGTTTGTAAGCAGTGCCCGGCCCAGGCATGATTTACTGCAGGAAGCAGCGGCTGCTGAATCAGTCTCTGTGGGAGCTGCTGCAGTGTTGCCGTTTTCCTCCCTTCTCAGGCTGTGTGGATCCCTGGGAGCCGAAGGTGCTCCGTGCAGGCATGGGAGCTCACTTCCGTCTGCCCATCGTCGCCAACCTGGACTGGGAATCTGTTCCCAGCAACCTTCCTGCCGGTGTCCAGGTCTGTGTGGCTGACAACAAAGACCCAGGCGCTCAGGCGTCCGTGCCGAGAGGAGCTGGCGGGGCTGGCTCTGCTCCTGGCAACCCGAAAGCTCCTGTGAAATCCAAACCCCAGGCTGCTCCTGAGCACGAGGATGAGGAGGGAGCCGCGGATGTCTGCGTCCCAGAGCTGGCCGCGCAGTATTACTATGAGAACTGGACACAGACTCCGGTGGCAGTGGTGATCGGCGGAGAGACCCACGGTCTGAGTCCAGACGCGCTTCACCTCGCAGCCAGCACCGGAGGGAAGAGACTGGTCATTCCCGTGGTGCCAGGCATGGACAGCTTGAACTCTGCTATCGCTGCTGGCATTGTGCTGTTTGAGGCGAAGAGACAGTTGCTGTGGAGGCACAAGCAGGAAGACGAAAGGCAGAAGTTCCCCATAGTGGGCTAAATTGCTGAGATTTGGGTGCTGAAGAAGCATCTCTTCCCTTTGGCATGCTGTAGAGTTAATAAAATTGCAGCTCAGGCTGTTTGGTTTGCAGTAAATGGGTATTCAACAGCTCTGGCAGTGTCGGAGCTGTGGCTGGATGAGTGCGTGACTCCCGGGTGAGCCCGTGGGCGCTCCGGCCGCACGGTGATGCTAGTGAGAAGGGAAAGGCCGGCGGGTGGGGGCCCTCGCCTTGCGGGCAGCCAGCTCCCTGCTGCCCGGCTCTTCCACTCCCTCCTTGGCAGCCCTGGGCAGGGCCCCTCCGCGCCCAGCCGGCAGATCTGGGGAGGCCTCGGGTCCCTCCCTGCGGGGTCAGGCCCCAGCAGCCGCGGCAGCGTTTGCGCCAGCCCGGCCAGGATGCCGCCGACAGCGTGTGTCCTTCCTCTCGCAGCCCTGGGCTGTGCGGCCTGGCTGCTGCTAGTGGTTTTGGGGTAAGAAAGGCCAAATAGCGGCCACCTGAATGGGTCCTGCCTGTGCTTACCGAAACCCCGTGCTCTGAGAGCAGCACACCAGCCCTGGGGGCTGGCTGCGGCGTGGGGTGTCCGAGCTCCGGCACTCGTGACGGTGCCGCTGCCGGGAGGTGGCGGTGTCTGTCCCCACGCAGCCGCCTGGACACCGCTCGCTCCGGCAGCTGGGCCTCGGCGCGGATGAATTATGAAAGGAGCTGTGGGTGCTGCCGCTCGCTGTGGCCGTCCCTCGGAGGGGAACGCGTGCCGGGCCCCAGGGAAGGAGACGGCTACTACTACTCCTCTGGCTGCGAGTCACATAACCAGCTGCTTAGCACCAGCCTGCTCTCTGCTGGCTCCGGTTTCCCATTACCACATTGAAATAATTTATATTGTCTGCTCGAGAAATACCCAGAGACAGAGATTCAGCCTCTTCCATGCCCCAGCCCTTCTACCTGAGCGGTGCACAGCGCTGCCCAGGGTCGGTGTGCGGTGCGCTGTCAGACAGCGGTGTTACCTTAAGCCTGAAACTGCTCCAGCTGAGTAATTCCATCTCCAGAGCCCAGTTCCAGCCCTGGTCTCAATTAAATTGACCCAAACCAACTCAATTCTCAGGCAGAAAATAGCTGCTTTGCACCAGTTCCTACTGAGCAGCTACCAGAGCGGCTGTGGCAGCGCTGAGCTCACTGCCTTGCTAGGAGCCCGAACCACAGTGTCCGGAGGGGAATACGGGTTCTCCCTCTCTAAAAAAATCAGCTGCTGCTGCATGACCGAATGCTACAGACCCCGCGGCCTTTCAAACCACAAACCCATCGCGATTGCCCCCAGACGAGCAGGCACCCGCTGAGCACTGGCACCGCGGGTGCTGGGTGGCGTCGGGGGCTCGAGTCCGGCCAGGCACAGCTCACTGCACGAGCCCTTAACCCTACAGTAGGTAACTCACTGAAAAGGCTACTTATTTCCTCAAAAAAATCTCCAGTAAAGGGGATACGGGTTAGTTCAGGGTTAATTTAGGGTAGGCTGCTCACAGCCCAACGCCCAGGGAGGCGCAGCAAAGCCACAGCTCCCAACGCTGCTGTGCTGCTGCCATCGTGCTCACACCGAGCGCCTCTGAAATGTGCAAAACACAGGGTGGATTTATACGGTTCCTGCCTCGCTGAGCTGGCGGCTTTTCCCAGCTCCTGCCAGGGTGGGTTGCTGCAGCGACGATAAAGGGGGAGAGGCCGTAATCCTGCCATCGCTGACTAACGAGCTGAAAGGAAAAGCGGCGGCTTGCACAACACCCGCTATTCAGCGCACGCCGCCGGGACACCACCCTCCCGGGGACGCTGGTGGAAACCATCGCAGCCGCTGCTGCGTCCGGCAAGAGCCGGGGGGGACCCTTGGCTGGGGGGGCTGTGAGCAGAGCCCGTGGGGCGGGTGGGCGCAGCGTGGGGCAGCGAGGCCGTGCTCGCCCCTCCACGGCGTCTCTGAACAGCTCATGGGAGTCACCGTCCCCCAGTGAGGTGCAGTGCACAGCCACGGGCGAGGAACACGCGATCCCGGCTCAGCTGCCGCAGTGCTGGGAGCGCCGGCACCGACACCTACCCCACGGGGTCTGGTTGGGGGGCTCCTCCTGCCGCGCGGGTCCCAGGTGGGCTCCCTCTCCCCGACAGCGGCGGGACGCGGCAATCGGCACCTCTGGGGACAAGGTTATTATAACGGTTTTATTACAAAGTTCCAATCACCATGTACAGTTTTTACAATGTCACTTTTCAGGGGCTCGGCTGTGCTGCTTGGGTTAAGGAGGGATTTTTTTATTTTTGTTGGGTTTTTTTGGTTATTTTTTAAAGAACAGCACCATTAACGTTGGGTTTGGGACACACCTACGAAAAACAGCTCAATCAACTAACATAGAAGGGAGAGGACAATTCATACCAGAGAGAAGGGGCAAGAGGGGACAGGGAGAGCACAAAGGAGAGACGAGAGAGGTGAGGGCAGCCCGGTGGTGGTCCTCCTCCTGGCTCAGAGAGGGAGGGAGGGAACATCCACCCGTCGCAGGCGGGTGACCCCCCGACACGCACAGCCAGCGCCGCCTAAGGCTGTCGGTGCTTGGGGTGGGAGGTGGGAAACCCACCCAGGAGGGTCTCACCCCCAGGAGGAAGAGCTCGGCTGCGCTGTGGTCTTTCAGAGGTTGTCAGCAGTTAAGACTTTGTCTCGGCCTCATCAGGGCACTCGCGTGGCAAAGGGGACAGTTTCCTTATTGCTTCCTTGAAGTCACTTAGTCAGCAGGGGTGATAGGAAAGGAAAGAAGGGGGAGGAGGAGAAGAAAAGAGCCCCGAGAAACCCCATCCACTGCCTGATGCATACGTTGGGAAGAACACCATGCAAAAAGATTTGCCTGCTAGCTAGTGCCGTGTATAAAATAACGATACGGTAACAGTTCTGGCCTGGTTATTAGAGAATATATCACCATGAAGCACAAGCGAAGTCTCCAAACGCCAACGACTCCCTGCTGAAAGTGCATCTCAAGGAGTTTGCTTAGGAGAAGGATTCACTGCGTAAAACAAGGCACCACAAGAAGGTTGGATACTGGGTCGGGCGTGAGGACACGCTGGAGAATCCACGAGCGGCGGAAGAGAGACCTAGTTTTAAATAACGTCTGTTGGCACAGAAGCCCCCTTAGATGGGCTCGGGTTTTAGCTTGTCTGCTAGAAAGTCGCTGACAAAGGCTTCCACGATCTCGGGCGTGATCTCCTCCACATCCATCACGTACTTGGCCCGGGCCGACATGTCCAGGATGGTGAGCAGGGGCGCAGCCTCGGGCAGATTGGTGTAATCCCGCAGGGAGTCAGTCATGTCGTCCTGGAGGCCAAAATGAGAGGGAGAGAGGAGCCGTCAGCAGAGCCAGGACAGCCAGGAGCAGTTTGCTGCTTCCACACCATGATCCAGCCCGCAAGTATCTCCCAAGGGTTTGGGCCTTGCACCAGCATTGCGGGACCACGAGCGCAGCAGGCAGCAAGGTGGGTGCCCGTGGTTTGCCTCAAAACCAAACCAGGCTGATTTATCCCAGGCTGGGATGGGACCATGCAATCCTCCAGCCCTTTCCATGCAGGGCACAGCTCCCAGCACCCCCAAGCCGACCCGCTGCCCCAGGCCACCCCGGAGCCTCTGGGGCAGGAGCGATTTTGGCATCCACAGCTCAGGAGCTGGGGACAAGTGCTGAATGTGGGGACTCGCCAGCCCTCTGCCAGCACAGCCGCAGCCTCGCCGCTCACCGGGGCAGAAGCCGAAGGGACCTGGAGCAAACCAGAAAATGGGCATGGGACGAAGGTCTGTGCTTCGAGCCAACGCCAAAACCCCACCGGCAGGTTGCAGGGCTCCCTAGCAGTGAGCTGCTCACCAGGGGAGCAGGCTGCCTTCCCTTCGGCCAGGCACAGCACAGCTCTGGGCAAAGGGAAAAAACGAATTTGTCTGCCCAGGCTGTGCAATGCAAAAGCCGGCACTGGGGCGATTCATCTCCCGTTCCCGGCCAAGCCCACAACGCGTGGCATCTGAAACGGGGCGTTCCTCTGAGCCCCATTCCAAGGGCAGTAATAGAAATCAATCTGGTTAGTGGCTGGTGGCTCTGCAGCACGTGGCAGCGGCCGGCAGGGTAACTCCTGTCGCGCCTCCCCTTCCATTGCAGGGGTTTCTGGCGCAGCCGGACCACGTGGCAGGGAAGGGCGAGCGGGGCTGGGCCCGCCGCCTCGGGGCTGGGGCGCTCGGCCACCCTCCACCCTTCCCACCTCCCACGCCGGCTTGGAGCCCAGGTGTCGGGATGCCTCGTCCTTTATCCCATCGCCGCAAAGGGACCAAAAACCTTTTTAATCAATGCAAAACCGGCCCAGACAGTGCTGCGAGAGGAATGGGAGGCGCTTGCTCTGGCCGTGGCCAAGCTGCTTTGTGCATGGGGGCCGGCGGAGACCTGGGGCCAGTGCTCCCGGCTATTGAGGTGACGGATGAATGGGACATGCCGGACGCTCCCCATTCTTCGGCCCGGCCGCCACAGGGACGTCAGGAGCCGGATGAATAGCGGCAATGTTTCAGCTACAGCCAGCGAGCGGGAAGAAAACGCTTCACAGGCTCTGGGGGAGGGGGGCATGTCCTGGACCCTCCCAAAATAGCCTTTCCAACAAGGGGCTTATTCAGGGGCGTGGGGCTGAGCTGGGACGCTTGGAGACCCATTACGGCGGCGGGAGCGGGAGTGCCTGCCCGGAGGGGGCCGACGGGGCTGCGGGAGGCAGCGGTGGGGGCTCGCTTGGCAGGGGGGGCCAGGGTGCGGTGGTGGGGACCCTTTTGTGCGCAGGGCGGCTGCAGAGGGCCCCGCTTGCAGCGCACTGCGGCTGTGACGTGAGCACAGAGGGACGGAGCAGGCGCACGGCCGTGCAGCAGCTGCCACCTGCCCAGGCAGCGCCCAGGGAGGGGAACCACAGGCCTGGGGGAGCCTGGGAGCTTTTTTGACCCTTACACAAAACTTTCCTTGTTTTCAAGCCTGCGGCAGGGCAAAGTGCCTGCACAGGGGAAAGGGAGGCCAGAAGCCCCGTTACCCCATTTCCCATTTTCTTCAGCAGATCACTGGCTCCGAGCACGGCAGCCTGCACGTGCCCCAAACACCATCCCAGCCACCAACAGCATGGCCAGCTCAGGAAACAGCCCTCGTTTCACAGGGGGACAGGTGAGACACGGTGACATGCCCAGCCGAGCCCCAGGGCAGGGCAGCGTGGAGCTGGGACGCTCCTGCCACAGCCGGCAGCAGGAGCACAGCCCCGTGCTGCCCTGCTGCTCCCCGAGCGGCCCCTGCCCGCTCCCAGTGACAGTTTTGTCCGGCTTCACCAGCACAGCACACAAACAGGCCCAGTCCGCAGGATCGGGGCTGCCTCCTGCAGGAACCCCTAAGGGAAGAGGCCAGAGCACCAGTCCCTGCTCTCCTCCTGGGGCGGGAAGAAATCCAGCAGCACCTCAGCGAGGAGGGCAGCACCGGCTGGGCCGGGCTGAAACCCAAACCCCGGCTCCTCTCCCCCAGTCCAGCCACCTTTCCTGCCCACGCAGCCTCAGGGTTCAAGGGGGCATCTGGCAGCTCCCTCCCACCTCCCCCAGCCCCTCTCTGCCCATCCCCAGCAGCTCCCTCGCCTGCCATCAGGCTTTTCCATCTCTGAGCAAATGCAGCTGGGACTCCTTTGCCAGAAGTAATATCCAGCAATGAGTGCAGGGGACTGAGCCAGGACTTGGGTCTGGCTTTGCTCCGCAGTCCCTGACTAGCTGCAGTAGCTCCATGCCTCGGTTTACCCACCTGAAGAGTGGCAACAGCGGTACCCAACCCAGCTCAGTCCTCGTACGAAGACAGCAGGACGCAGCCCTGTGCTCTCCTCCCGCTTACCTCGCCTGCCACGAAGAAGAGCAACGGTGCCTCCTCCTCTTTGGCTTTGTACTTGGCGATGATTTTTTCGGCTATGGGCTGAATCAGTTGTTTCGCTGCCTCTGACTCTCCATCATCCTCTGAATCTGCAGGGCACAGCGGTGGGGAGACAAAACAAAAGAGGCAAGGCAAAAAGGAGGTTAGGATCAAACAGATGCAAACCAGCCGGGCGCCGGCAGCTCTATCCCACAGCATCACCACGCAGGAAACCAGAGCCCGGATGCGCAGCACGAACTTCAAAGCCACGCGGCTCTGTAGCAATTAGGGAGCAGCTGAAATGTGCTTTTCATGTGAAACAGGGAAACATGTAACAGAAGAGCTGCTCCTGCTCCCCAAATACTTCACCGCTCACTCCCCGGTGCCGCTGCTGAAGCTCAGGGACAAACAGGCGCAAAAAAGCCGCTTTACAGTTTGAGAAGCGTTGGGATGTTTTGAAGACCAAACGAACACGCTGATCTGAGGCTGCCTGCCACCCCTGCCTGCCACCCACCAGCCCTCCGCCTCGGGATGGCTGCTTGGCAGCTTTTCCGCTCGAGTCTTGGTGGCAGCAGCGCTGTGAAGGCAGCTTTGATTTGACAGAGGTAGAGTAGAAAGAGATGGCAACATCAATCAAACGCCAGCCACCACTGAAGTTCAAATACTGAGCTGAAAAGAGGAGAGACTGCGTCCTTGAGCAGCATCGAGATGAAATGATTTCAATTCGGGGACAACTTTTAGCATTAAAAAAAAAAAAATAAGTAAGAAGGCAGAAGAGAGGTCCCTGCTCTCCCGGTCGTGTGCAGCTCGTGCAGCTTTCATGGTCCCCGATGTAACCACCTGATGCAACTGGTCCAGCCCCCGGCTGGGACAGGCAATGCCCGTTCCCAAAGTGTGCTCTGCCTTTGCTCCGTGCATCCCTGTCCTCCTCTCTGGTTTCTCCAAGCAAAGCAGGAGATGCCAGAGACACTGCACGCTAGATTGCAGGATCTGTCCTGCCTGCATGACAGTGATAAATACGTGGAGTTGTGGGGTGTCTGCAGGGATTGATTTTTTCTACGAACAACCGCTGCTGGCGGCACTCCAGGCAGCCCTGCACACTCTGGCTAACCCAGCCCTAACCTCTCTGGGGACAGACGTAGAATGGTCAGCATTTATTCAGGCTCTTGCTAAGCCTGCCTTCTCCTGTGGCTGCCTTCTCCTGGGGATGATGCTGCCTGTGCAGCGCAGGCACCAGGCTGCTGGGAGGGTCTCCCGGCAGGGAACAGGCCAGCCAGGAGCTCCCATCCCCAGTGCCTGCCTTGGTGCAGCATCAGCTTCATCTCCGCCCCAGCACATCGCCAGCAGATTTCACCGAGGCCGCGCATCCCCTCAAGTGCCCAGCGAGAGCCCCAGCCACCAGCCGGATAGCACTCTCCCAATGAGCTGTTTGCAGCAAGGTGACAGAAAAACTTTGCTCAGAGCAAGATAAAAATAACTCTTTCTAGAGGCCTGCAGCGCCGGCCCCAATTAATCACGCTTGGCGTGGCCAGCCGGTTCTCCCTGCACAAGAAGAGTATTTTTGGCTCTGCGCTCACATCCCCTGCTGGGCTCTGCTGAATAAATAATCAGGGTCAAAAGGAAATCTGAAAGGGAAGAAGGGAAAGAGCGAGAGCCATGTTATCAGTGCTGCAGAGAAGGGTGTGTGAGGAAGGCCCCCTGCACAACCCCGGCAGGCTCGGGGCAAGGGGGGCTCTTCAGCAAGCCCTCACCAACGCTCCACAGAGCACTCAAGGGACAGATGCACTCTGAGAAGGGTGGTCGAGCCTCCCCCACCGAGAGCCCAGGACCCCTTGGCTCACCCCCCGGGATGCTGTGCGCACCCCTCTGCCGCCCCCCGCCCTGCCGGGGCTCAGCCTGCAGCGCAGCTCATCCCAGCCACGGCCCTCGCCTGACTTAACCATCCTTCGCTGGCAGGGAAGTGATGAGGAACGAGCCAGCTGTGCTTTGGATGAATTCTAGGGCTGTTTCCAACTGCGGCGGAGCTTCACGTGTGGATTAGCAGTGGAAGAGGGACAGGAGCTTTGGGGAAAAGCCTGCCCTGCCCTGCAGCCAGCACCCCATGGGAGGGAATACCCAAGGACCAGCAGAGCATGCAAGAGGCTCTTCTGACTTTCACAGCCCTGCTCAGCTCAGGGATTCAAGCCCTGAGCTGTGGTTTCCAGCACAGAGCTCCAATCCCTCCCAGAGATGCTTCCTCTGACTCCTCTGGAATGTCACGTGTGCCTGAAGTCCCTGCTCCAGAAAGGCCTCTCCTGTCTCCACCACCACCAGCCGTGACAGCGTATTTCTCATACTCCCCAACACCTAATCACTATTCCTCTCCACAGCCGCGGCTGCACCATCTTTGATACGACAGCTCCTCTCCACTGCAAATCGCTACTCCATTGCATCCCTCGGGTGGCTGGGCTGGAGCTGCGGGAGACCTGTGGGCATGGGCAGGCTCTGGCCAACCCCTGTGAGCTGCAGCAGCCCGTTTCTCTGGTACGAGCAAGACTCCAAGTCCGTTAGCCCCCGTGAATCCCTCGAGGGGACTCCATGGGAACCTCTGTCTCCCCATGGCCTCTCCGGACCCTGTAGCATTGCTCCTGGTTATGGAAACGGGCTGATGTCCCTTCCCATGGACGCTGCCACCACAGGAGGCAGGTTCTCAGCCCCGTGGCAAGCTCCAGCCGAGCTGGCAGGTAGCCCAGGCCCCTTCCCAAGCACAGGCTCTGCTTTCAAAGCAGCAATGCTCCATACCTACAAAGAGAACAAGGCAGGGGCCCTCATTCAGCTGCACGGCGTTGGAGTCCGTCAGCTCCAGCACAGGCTTGGGATGCCAGGGGAACTCGCGGCATTCGATGTCGTTCAGCACCTCCACCCGCCCCTGTCGCGTGATCACGTCTCCCTTGGAGTCCAGGACGATGAGAGTCGGGATGCCTGCAATGGAAGAAAAACAGGGGGGGATCAGCCAAAGCGCAAACCGGCCAGCAACAGGGCGTGGGGAGAAAGGCCTTTTCCTATCGCCTCTGGCAGGAGCCCAGCGAGCATGCTGCCTCTCTGCAGCTCGTGCATGGTGTGGAAATCGGGGTCCCTGGATCCTGTTTCCGTCCTAGCAGAGCGCTGTAATTCAGCAGCCAGAGCAGGAAGCTGGGAGACAGGCTCTGGCATTGCCTGCCTTTCCCTGCCTGCGTGCAGGCAGGGGTCACCGCTCTCTGATGCTGATGCTCCTGGATGCAAACCCCACCACACCGCGCAAGCTCCCTCTTGCAAAGTGCCAGACAGACGTTCCTCCTGCGCACGAGGTGGAGCAGCGCTGCCCCGCAGGCACCATTGCCCCAGCGCTGAGACGTGGCTGCCGCTGGAAGAGCCCAGTCCCCAGTTCGCAGGAACACACACAATCTTTTTGCAGGGCGGACCGCAGACAACGGCAGCCAGGAAGCAGGGTGTGTTCCTTCCCAGAAGGAACACCATATATTTTGCAGCCACAAACTTCTCCATGAACCCCCACACCCCTCCTTGGTGCTAACTGCCCAGCCATTTCCAGAGCACAGGGATGCGTCTGACAAGTCATGAACATTATTACCTGGTTCGGACGCTGTTTTGCACCACAGGAGCCTGGCCAGGCAGGCACCTGACGCTGCCAGCGGAGGAAAGGCCCCCGGACCAGCACTAATGATGGTGATTTAGTGCTCAGGGCCATGGATGCCCCCAGGAATACCCAAAAGAGAGCGCGTGCCTCTGCAAGCGGAGACGGAGCGGGATCATACACACTAACACCAGCAGACTTTGTCACACAGCTAAACTGCATGCAATGCTTGCAAACGAACCTGGCATCCACCTTGCCTGGCCGCGGCCCTCGCAAAAGGGAAGCAAACGTGCCTGCAGCAGAGATTTAGCCCAAGTCACCTATTCAAACCTGGCCGGGCCGGCAGTGAGGTAGGGCGGTCACCAGCTGGTGACTGTCCCGTCTGATAAGGCACCGACGAGGCTTTCCGGCCACAAAACGGTCACGAGAGAGTCAACAGGAGCAGCTCATGTTGGTGACTTCATCTGGAAAGCACACCATTCCTCTCTCACCAAGGAGACAAAGAAACATCCCACAAGGAAGGAAGAGGGGAGAGTTTGGGATCAGGCCCCAAGAGACGGGTCAAGTGACTGGTGTTAGTGCCAGGTGCTGCTGTCTGCTCACCACCCGGGCTTCGATCCGCTCGCTATCCAGCATCTCCTCCTTCATCCAGCAACATCCCCCGAATCACAACCGGCAAACTGAGGCAACTCAAATCCTCCTGCCCCCATCCAAAGGTTCATTTTAAAGCTCATTTGTTAGAAATACCCGACAGGGCCATTCTCTGAGCAGGGGGGACCCAGTGTGCTTGCCCCTGCCAGACTCCTGGTGCTGTGCTCTCATGTTTGTGCAACAATGGGTTACTCACAAGCTCTCTGAATTCTAGGCATTTCTCTAGGAAATACATGGCTGTCTGTCCGTCTCATGCCTGTTTGCAGGTCTGGGCGAGCGGCTGCATTCCCGTCATTCCAGCCTGCTCACACACCAGGGCTGCACACGTCGGGCTGGTGCAAGAGCAGTGCAGGAAGGAGCCCGATGGTTGGGCTTGCAAATCCTAAGGGTATGCCAAGAAAACCATTTTGTATCACAAAAAGGCTTATTCATTACCTGCTGGTATTCAGAATACCTCTAGGGCAGGGATGGGTTAAACAGCCTGGAAGGAATTGGGAAATCTCACTCTGGCCCTACCCTGCAAGGCACCTACTACTACTGAAGCTAGGAGAAGCACACAGCGATCAGCATCCCACATGATTCGGATCTTTATCCATTTACGATTCCCAACCCCGTCCCAAATGCCTGCTTTGCCGTCCTCTCCAGACCTGCGTTATACATGAGGGACAGGCTAGGAATGTGGGTTCAGCTCAGTACCCCTGCTGCCAGTCAGCCTGAACAGTGCAGCATACCAAGGCAGAGATTTCAAATGAGCTTTGCTGTTCTGGGAAAATTAAGGGCCCGATTTAGACACAGACTGTTGTCAGTGTGATCCCACAGCTATCAGGGACTTCATCCACTATTCAAAACATTCAGACTTCACCTGATTTGCGTATGCGGACACACACCCCAAAGCACCCAGCCACTAAAACCTCCAACTGCTAATACAAAACTGACTCAGAAAATGAAGAGTCTTTAAGATAATTCATCCTGGGTTTAGTATGGTTAGGAAATATAAGTAACACATCAGAAAACTTGGGGCTGGGCTTTCAGTCTGTTAGCAGGTGCGTGACATGCGCTGGGGCAATCCCTGCGCCCGGCATCAGAGGTTTCTCACCAGCCACGAAGCTCTGGTTTCCTTTCCAGAGCTGCCTGGTGAAGGCTGATGCTGCTGCAACCCATCTGCCCCCGCTCCCACGGCTGCCCCCCGGTCCTGAGCATCGCTGCTTTGTCTCCTCGGCTCCTTCCTGCGCACCCCTGGCCGGGTCCCCAGGGTTGGGGCATGGCCTTAGTGGGCTCGCGGTGGCATCCCATAGGATCAGCCTTGTCTTCCCAGGTGGACCTTGTTACTGCTCCCCTGGCAAACATGTCCTCTTTGCACGGGACACAGACCAGCAGGACCAGAGGAATGGTCCTTAACCTTATTCACACCCGCTAACCCCAATACTTCCCCCCTGATCCCCCCCTCCCTGCTCATCCCAGCCTTTATTTGTTATTTTAGTGCCTTTTGGGGGCTTTAGTAATTGCCATGAGTCATAACACCAGAATTTACTTATCAAGAAGAATCACAGATCAGACACTCCGCAATGAATATTGTATAAGCTTGGATGAGAATTAGCATAGACGGGCTCAGTTTGATTTTCTGCATTAGAAAATGGATTCAGTTCCCACGGGGCTAGCATTTTATGAAAACACAGGGGCCAAATGATTTGTTACTAAACCTGGCGATACATTTACTTATTTATATATTAAAACCCATACCTGACATGGAAATCTAATCTGCATTAAGTCTGCTGGGTGAGTAATCAAAATCGACGTGAAGCAAACACTCAGAATACACCAACCGCAGGATGGGTGGTGGGGTTTATTGCTGGTTTTTTACCTTTTCAGAAGAAAGCTCCAGAAACCTCCCGTAACAGTGACTTCCAGGCTGCTGCCACCAGCCGGGCTGCCAGAGTGACTTGCAGGTGTCTGGGCTAAAGCATGGGGCAGGGGGGAAACGACAGTTTTTGCAAGTACCCGCAAGGGACTGCAAATCCCAGATTGCCACCACGGAGTCCACAGGGAATATTCAGGAACCCAAAAGCTCTCATAAGATACACAACAAAAAGGGGCAATTCCCACCTGAGCATAGCATTTACCTCTGCTCCCCATCCCATCGGAAGGAGAGCTAATGTCAGGGGATCACCTAAGGCAGGACCACGCAGACCAGGAGCAGCAGGCACAATGGAGAATTATTTCTAAGCAGCCATGACACAAGATACGACTCTCTCTCAAGACAGTACTGCACCCAGAAGCAATTTAATATAGGTGGGTACGGTACAGCCCACTGACTGCACATGGGCTATGAATAGAGGCATTCAGGTAAACCCAAATAAAGGCCAATAACTCAACTTACATTTTACACTGAGTTTTTGAATGCTGTAGGGGCCAAGACAGGACTAAAACAACAAGAGATTTGACTCTCTTGCTACTTTCCACTGCTCAGGAACTTAAAGCAGTTGGGGAAGACAAGCTGCTTCTGTTGTTTCAGCTCCCGGCCTTACAAAAACCAGCAGAAAAACCACCCCGCACGTATGCTGCGCTCACAACCCAAGGCACCACCAGGACGGTAACCTGGATGCTGAACGGGCTACACGCTCTCACTGCTGCATAGGTGCAGCTCCAAAGGGAGCACCCAGAGATGCAGTTACAGAGGGCTGCAAAGATGCTTGGCAGCATGCATTTGGGGAAAGGCAGATCAGAGTACATGGATCCAATTTTTCATTTAGGTGGAATAACCACTGGTGGTGATGAGCTGAGCCCACGACATCTAGCTCTGTTTGCAGAAAGCTTTCTCTACAGCTGGTGCAGCATCCTGCTGCGAAAGCCTGACCGCAAACAGGCAGGCGCCCGCTGCGCTCAGGCGATGCAGCCCCGAAGCCATAGGGGGGGATCCCAAGTCGCTGCCTGCGCAGGGGTCAACAACAACCCACAGCCCCTGGGGAGCGGCACAAGGGTTCACCTCCAGCCCTCTCCCTCATCTCCCGGTGCCCCGGCATCCACCCCAGACCGTGGCAGGGAAACAGGAGCCCAGCCCAGCCTTGCAAAGCCTGTGTGGCACCCAGGTGGGAAGGGAGGTGGGACGGCAATGCTGCTTCCCATGCAGGGTGCAAATTAGCCTGCCTCCACATTTCAACGCCACTTTGTGGGATCACAGTTCATCCTTGTGGAGAGGTTCCCACTTTACAGGAAAAGCATGATAGATAAGCGGAAGGGTTTGACCTCAAACATGCCCAAATCCCAGGCTCAGCGTCCCTGGGAGAGCAGCTGAAATGCAGGGGTAATATGGGAGCTTCCCTGGCAGAGGAAGGGGGTCAGGGCACAGGGGAACAGCAAATATTTACATTTTCAGGTCAGCACACAATGAAGAGAGACATTTAAGGAGCCAGTGGCTGGCGTTAGAGGGAAAGCTGTTGTCACTGTTTCCCTGGCTACAGCATGCCTGGTGCTCAAGTATCCACGTTTGGACACCTTATTTACAGAAAGTCCCAGTGAAACTGGCAGCAATCCTGCAGTGCTCAGCCGAAACCAGCAAGTACTGGGTTTGCGTGGCAAGGTTTTGGTAGCAGGGGGGATACAGGGGTGGCTTCTGTGAGAAGATGCTAGAAGCTTCCCCTATGTCCAACAGAGCCAATGCCAGCTGGCTCCAAGACAGTCCCAGGGCTGGCCAAGGCCAAGCCCATCAGCGATGGTGGTAGCGCCTCTGGGATAATATATTTAAGAAGGGGGGGGGGGGAAAACTGCTGCGTAACAGCAACTGCAGCCAGAGGAGCGAGAAAATGTGAGAGAAACAACCCTACAGACACTAAAGTCAGTGAAGAAGGAGGGGGAGGAGGTGCTCCAGGCACCAGAGCAGAGATTCCCCTGCAGCCCGTGGTGAAGCCCATGGTGAGGCAGGCTGTCCCCCTGCAGCCCATGGAGGTCCACGGGGGAGCAGATCTCCACCTGCAGCCCGTGGAGGACCCCACGCTGGAGCAGGGGGATGCCCGAAGGAGGCTGTGACCCCATGGGAAGCCCGCACTGGAGCAGGCTTCTGGCAGGACCTGTGGCCCCGTGGAGAGGAGCCCACACTGGAGCAGGTTTGCTGGCAGGACTGGTGACCCCGTGGGGGACCCACGCTGGAGCAGTCTGTTGCTGAAGGACTGCGCCCTGTGGGAGGGACCCACGCTGGAGCAGTTTGTGAAGAACTGCAGCCCGTGGGAAGGACTCACGATGAAGAAGTTCATGGAGGACTGTCTGCCCTGGGAGGGACCCCACGCCGGAGCAGGGGAGGAGTGTGAGGAATCCTCCCCTGAGGAGGAAGGAGCGGCAGAGACAATGTGTGATGAACTGACCGCAGCCCCCATTCCCCGTCCCTCTGCGCCGCTGGAGGGGAGGAGGTGGAGAAATCGGGAGTGAAGTTGAGCCCGGGAAGAAAGGAGGGGTTGGGGGAAGGCGTTTTAAGATTTAGTTTTTATTTTCTCATTACCCTCCTCTGATTGGACTGGTAATAAATTAAACTGATTTTCCCCCAGTCGAGTCTGTTCTGCCCGTGCCGGTAATTGGTGAGTGATCTCCCTGCCCTTATCCCGACCCAGGAGCCTTTCCTTGTGTTTCCTCTCCCCTGTCCAGCTGAGGAGGGAGAGTGATAGAGTGGCTTTGGAGGGCACCTGGCGTCCAGCCAGTGTCAACCCACCACACAGCACTGGAGAGGTTTGTGAGCAGATCGGGGAAAAGACCGATGAATTTGGAAAGCTCTTGCCTCATGGGAAGGTAATTAAGCAGCAAACTGATGGCTATTTAAAGCAGGTGAATGGTTATTCTTGGTTTAAGGTCAGGGAACAGAGCTGAGCGACGGCACCTAAGCTCACCCCAGAAGGGGTGTTCGGAGAGGACCCCAAGGAGAGTTTATTTCTCCTGCCAATCTCCACAGGCCCTTGGCCACCTTTGGCAACACTCCTCCTCCCCTGTTGATTGCATTAACCCTCTGCCAGCCTGTGCCCACCTTGCCGATGCCACATGGAAATGGATAAGAAACAGGTACGTTGCAGCAAGATCCTTTAACCACAGGGAGAAACTCTATGTATGTACAGAAGACCTCCTTCTGAGCTATTCACATTGCACGTGTCTATGCTGCAGTTTGTCCCCTGCAGGAACAAGGTGCCAGTCCCCAGGAGGGCTGCTGCGAGCTTTTATCATCTTCGGGAAGCTTTGAAGCCACCCAGACAGACAGAGCCTCTCCCCTGCCCCTCCGAGCAGCCGGGGCTGCTGGAATTCTGGCACTGGCGCGTACAGTAAAAACGAAGCCATGGTTTACATCAAACACACACTCTTCTGTAATTCATGTCACTAACATAAACCAGATGCCATCTTCCTCAGCCTCTGCAGAGAACGATGGCCTGCCTTTGCGTTACATAAACCAGCAAGAAAATGAAATTTAAACCTTCAAGAAAAAGCAAAATAAATAAATCAGTAATTAGGCAAAAAACATCCAAGCCAAAAACAGCTTCCAAGTTTCCAGGAAGAATTAGGTTGTTTATGGAAGTCCTGTTTCAACTAACAGCCTGCCTGGCAGGTGGTAGGAATGTGAGTTTGCGGAGTAGAAACATGAAGCAGCTCTGCCTGGGGCACTGCGCTTTGCTTTGCTGTTTTCTTGTTTTAGTTAAACAAGAGGAAACATTACAAATATTCAACAAAAGGAGCAGAAAGGAGAGCTGTGCATCAGTGCGGCCCTTCCTACCTTGTATGCCATAGAGTCGATTCAGGCGCGACCGTCTGGCCTCGTCGGCGTACGGCACAGCTACCCAGGGCATCTCGCTGAAATACTGCTTGAAGGAGTCCTCTGACCTGTGCAAGGAGAACAGGGCATGGGATCCAGAGTACAGCCCCTCCGCCTGCCAGGCTCTTTCCTCTTCTCATTAAAAGCCTGGACTGCAAAGCCCTTTATTCCTTCTACCAAAGCCCACCAGTAAGGGCTGCTGGCAGACACAACCCGGGGAGAGCTAGACCAAATTTAAAGACCCCAGTCCCTCAAGAAGGGGTCCGTGGTGCATTTTTTCCTGATAAAATATTTCAGACTCTCTGGGGCATCTGAATGTCAACCCACGGTGACAGCAGGAGCTCGAGCATCCTTCAGACCTCAGACCCACGAGCCACAAAGCGAAATACAGAGCTGCCCCATGGACATAGCCTGCTCTCAGCCCACCGCTGCCCTTGCTAACCCCCCTTTGCACTTCGCCGCTGGGCAGAGGGCAGAGGACCCAGGCAGCCTTTCTGATACCAGAGCTAACCTGCTCTACCCCAAATCAAATTTCCTCCTCAAGTCAAACCAGCAATGCTCATAGCTTCCCAGCCTGGGGGCAGCTGGCTCTGCCTACACAGGGTGTTAGTGCTTCCTTACCTGTCTGCACTAACGAAGAGTATCTCAAACTTCTGGCCCGCCTCCTTGATTTTCCGGTAGGACTCCACCAGGACCCTTGTGAGGCTTCGGCATGGCGGGCACTGCAAAACACAACACATGCATAAGGACATCGTCTCCTCCGCAGGGCCAGACCCACACCCAGCAGGTCCAGATGACCTAGTGACTGTGAAAAGACAGATGTGACCTCATCTTTGCTGGAGTGCTGGGTAGCAGCCCTGAATGTGGCTGGGGCTTATGGCCCATAAGTTGCCAACAAAACCTCTTCTGTTTTTAAAATCTGACCACTCTTCCCCTTCTGAAGGGCCAGCTGAGGATGACAGGCCACTGCAATGCTGCGGCTTCTTCCAGAATGACTGAAGCATCTCAACTGCTTCAGCACCAACCAGCCAGAGGTCTTTACTTCCCACAGAGCTCTGCAGCAAGAGCTGCAGGGGGACCCCCAGAGCACCCCCCGAGCTCACTCTAATTGCTCTGCAAAGCACCTACTACTCACCCAGTGTGCGGAGAAATAGACCCCAACATGCGAGCCCTCCAGGGCATTGCTGTCTAGCGTCTGGCCGTTGTTCCTTAGCAGAGGCCCAGCAACAACTTCACTGAAGGGTTTTGGCCCCCAGGGGAACTCCAGACCTGGAGAGAGGTTGGGATGAGGGTGAAAAGAAGACACAAAACAGCAAGACGCACATGCAGCGTTTACAGTTTCAACCAAAAAAACCATCTCACCGTCTGCAAAGATACAGGGGAGCCAGGGAAGCCAAGCTCTGCACCGGAGCCAGGGCCACCTCTTTCTTACAGGTAGGCTGCACCCTTGCTCAAGTTGCAGCACCTTTGGCTTGACAAAGCCTGCTCGGGTTTTCTGTCTGATGAGGCATCTTTTCCTTATCAACAGCATTTGTTTTAACAACAGAGGGCAAGGTGGTACGTGCTCAGGAATGCAGTCAGACTATTTGCCTTATACTGATACTAACCATATATTTTTAGATATACACATTATTTATTTATAAAACCTTATTTTTATATATGCAAAAGATGCTTTTTATATATATATAAAAAACCCCTATATATAAACTAAACTTAGACTAACCCTCTGCACCCCAAAGCAAGCATGTGTGCATACACACAAACACATGCTCTGAATCATCTGCTGCCAGCTCCCGGAGCAATCAATCTATGTAGTCAGCCAGAGAGGAGGAAGCATCACAGATGGCTCAGGCCACAACTTGCTGCACAGTTCCCGCCACCTGAATTGAAGACTCAGTTACTGCACTCGGTATCTAGAGCATGAAGAAACGATGGGTGGGTAATATCTGTGCATGGACAGCCTAGCAGTTGAATGATGGGTCTGCAGAGTCTATGGGTAAGGGCACATGTTTTGCTTATTTTGTTTTTTGCAAATTGGAAGAAAATGGTTTAACATCAACCCCCAGTACCGTAAACCTCAGAAACGGAGAACAGTAGCATTTTTCTGTTGCATTTGCAAATAATGGGGAATTCATTTATCCTAACAGAGTGTGATGTCAGTGATAAAGTCCCACTCAGTATTTTGGAAGGATTCTGCTCCCAAGGTATGGCAAATCTGGGCCCTTGGTCTGTCTGTCCATGTGCCTCCATCAGGGAAAAATCCAAACTTAAGGTTTCAGTTAGTTTAACTTTTTCCTCATTAGCACTTCAGACAAAAATCCTGGAGGGAAAATCTTTGTTCTTTTCAACAAGCAAAACCGAAACACAGGATCTGGCAGGAATGATGCAGAAAATTTTATGCTGAAAATAATACAGTGCCTTGATTAGTTAACTATGACAATAGTTGTTTGTTTCCTTCCTCCCCTACCGCCCCAAGGCAACTAAAAATGAACTGAAATGAAAAGGCAGCCGTGTGCCCGTGTTTCTATGGCACATGGGACTCCAGGTCCTACCTTCTGGGTCATCTCGGATTACCAGGAGGCCGTTCCTGCAAACCACCTTCCCGGTGGAGGCATCGATAAATATCAGGGAAGGAATGTTGGAGACTCTGTACTTGTTCCACAGCTTCAGCTGTAAAAGAGATCGGGAGGGGAGAGGAGAAAGGTAAACTTGGCCGCGTGAAGAGGAAGATTTTGGGGCGTTAGCATCTTTCAGACCAGAGGTCAGAGCTAAGCACAGAAACAGAGCCGGTGCTTCAGCAACGCATATGAAAGCATGTGAGGGCATCTCTCCAGAGCTGCTGGGCCAACCTGGACCTCCAGTGCCCGCAGAGACACAATCTGTCAACACCATTCCCTCGGTACCGCGGGTGAGACCAGCGTTTGTCTCGCCTGTTGCAGGCTTGCCTGCGAGCATAGGTAAAGCTTCTCCTCCTGCTGCATTTGCCTTTTTGCAAGTAAAATGGGGATAATATTTACCATACTTTGAGGTCTTTGTTTAGCAGACATGGTAAGCACAAATACTTCTAATGCCACTGCTCTGAAGCAATTTGTAATACTTCCCTGGCTGCTTCCTCCCCTCCCATTTCAGTGTTCATTAAACAAACCAGCAACCCCTGCCAAGACACAGCCACGCTGAAAACAAGGCCAACACACAGAAACACAGTTCTTCTGCTACTGGGGCTTCCCGGGTTTGTTCCCAGGAGCTGATTAACGGGTTTGACATCAGCCTGGGGGCCGTGTAGCCCAGCTCATCCATCCCACACTGCCAGCCTCGCAGCGGTCCCCACTGGCTACGGATAGAAGCCATGCAGGCTGTGATGGCCACGTTTTGGGCGTCCCGGTCTAGATGTAGCTGTCTACTGGTCATTACGTTCCGCAGTGAGCTCGGCTCTGCACAACACCGGTGACTGAGCGCTCTGGGTGTCTCCTGGCCCTGGGTTGACATTTCTCAGCATATGCTTCTGGCACAGGATAATCTGGAGCTTAACCCACGTACAGAAGCTCACCAGGATGGGGAGGAATGAGACGACGACAGCTTCTGGCACGGCCCAGCCTGCAGGTGTGGGCTGGCTGTGGCCAGAGGAGCCGGTCTCTCCGCCATGCATGGAGGAGCTGCTGTGATCACCACGTTTACTTATATTTCTCCAAACATTTCAACCTAAACAGCCCAGCGGTGAATTATCAAACTCTTAAAAAAAAGCCAAACCATAGCCAAGAGCCAGAGGGGAAGGAAATGAATCACCACCTTCCCCTAAGCTCTGCTCTGCAAAGCCTCAGGCTCCGGGTGTTTACAGCTCACTCAGGTTTAGAGAATAAAACCCAGCAAAGAGAAAGGCAGGAGGGGACCGAGAATCCCACCCAGCACCAGCGCGGGTTCACGCATGAGCGCCAGAGAAACCCTCACACAACATGCTGTTGCTTCCATCAGTATCTCACGTGGGAACTGGACCCAGAAGCTTTCCCAAAGAAAGAGGCCACAACTCTGTAGATCACCATCCCCGATTTCCGAATAGAGGCAATCCCATTTCCCGAGATGGGAATGACCTGGGGACCAGGCAAATGAGGGCAGGAAAGGGATGCAACATTGTCACGAGAGATCTAGAGGAGGGAGAAAGTCACATCCACATTCAGGTTTTAATGGCACTGTATTAAATATTTCTTCCAACACCTTTTTACAAAAGATATACCTGAATGAGTGACGTAGGCCAGCCTGCTTGCAATGGGGTTTTAGCAAAACCCTCTTGGGTCTGAAGGAAAGTGTTAACACTGATCTAGGAAGACTTTATCAACCTCCATCTCCTAGGACCCAGAGAAAGGCAACGCTTGGTGTCCTGCCCACCAGCCTTCCAACAGACATATTTCTTGGGACAAGCAGACTCATTCATAATGCTGATTCACAAAGCAAATGGCCTCAGGCATGAAAAAGAAAAAAGAAATCGTACTAAATGCAAACCAGCCCCCTCACAATGAGAGTGTTCAAACCACAGAAGGTAAAATCCACTTCTGTGAAGTTTAAAGGGTGGGTGAAAGCTCTTCGTAAGGATCACAGGCATTTAAGAGGGTGTTGCAAACAATGAGGAAATTACAACTAGCAATTGGATCGTTCTCTTTAAATAGTTGCTTACATTACACTTCATTTTGCCAAGCCCTTTGTATATGGGCAGCACTCCCCTTGGGGCACTACGGCGGTGGTTTTGCTTGGCTGGGGAAGCGGCAGGGTCTGCACTTCAGAGCCAAAAGGCTGCATGGCCTGGCTGTGCTCAGAGGGACGGGGCTGGGACACCCCAGATAAGGGGATAAGACCAAACCAAACCCGTTCTTGCTGGAAGCACTGGAGTGAGCAGTGCACGGCTGGCTCCAGGCAGTCTATGGGGTCCAGCAGACCTGGCAGCTCTGCCAGCAACTAGCCCTGGGTCTTCTCAGGATGTGTACGCCATCAGGCCCCACTGGGCCCTAACTGCCTTTGCAGAGACTCGTCTTGGCTGCCCAGACATCTGTGGTACGGGTAATCTGCAATCCAGATGCTCTGTCCCCATGAAATGGAGGGTTGCCACTTCTAACTCATCATTGATGGTCCACAGGAGAATGCCTCAAGCAAGCTTGAAGCTAGGTGTGTGTCAAAAGGGTCAAAAAGCATCAAAAAAGGTCAACGTGACATCTGCTGCTGCTGGGGGAGTGTGTCCATCACCGGGCTCTGAGACTTGATCCCAATGAACACCGTGTCACACTCAGTCACACCTTGGGCGACTGAGAAAAAGCAACCAAAACTACCAGGTTTTACTTTGCATCTTTGCAAAAGCTTCAAGCATCACGCAGCTCCCAGACACCACCACCCAGCCATCCCAGGTCACGCCAAACGTTCAGAGCTTCATAAGTGCTGAGCAGCACTTACTATGTGCAAGGTATGTGCTGCCTGGGTTATCACTGAAACCCGTCACACGACACGGATGACCAACATGACAATTGCACATAAGAAGACTGGAACTGGGTTGCCATTTTAAGCCCAGTTATAAAAGGCTTGAACTGCAAATTAGTGGTCTCAACACACTAACCGTATTAATTTCACTGTCTGTATCGGAAAGCACACAAATGTGCTGTTTGAAGTGGGAGCAGTTTGGTTTGATGATCCTCCTGTGCGCTAGGAAAGCTGATGGGGAATGAGAAACGCATGCACTGCAGGACGAGGGCCAGGGTCTAGCACCATTCCCACCGCCCTGGCCCCCTTCAGCCAGGCTCAGCTTTCCAAAGCCTGTCAGAGACTTCTGAAGGAAGCCTGATGGCTCCTTTTACTGCAGGTCTGGCCTGAAAGAGCACAAGCTTGACAGGAAATAGGCCTGGCTTATTTTAGCTGGGCTTTTTGGATAAGATAGCTCACTATGGGATTCCTACACCACTATTTTGCAGCTGAACTGCAGCTTCCAGCAAAGACATCCGATCTCCACCTAAAGCCTCTGAACACCAGGATGACCTAACCTGCCTTGTGGCAAACTATTGCACCGTATAGTTTTTCTCAGGGTAAAATGCCAAGGGTTTGCACACGCGCAGGCTCTGAAAAGGAGACGAGCTCCTCCTCAGTCCCGCTCGGCGTATGCCCACTGGTTGTGGTCCACGCAGGAAGGGGAGCCCAGGAGAAAAAAGGCATCCCTTGGTACAAGTACCTGCCCAACTGTGCACCTCGCAGAGGACCCACGCAGGCTGGGCGTGGGATGTGGAAAGCAAACTACGACTTGCTCTGAAACCGCAGGATGATGGGATGATAGCTCAGGCAGCAGGGCAGAGTGCTGCCTCAGCAACTTTTAAAAGCTGTTTTTCCTGCCGCGAAGAGGATGACATAGAAATAACACACTCCACACTCTGAGGATTTGATCATCCATTTAAAGAGGGGATCTCTGCTCCGCTTCCCAACAGCTGTTGCAAATCTGTGGGATCGAGCCAAAGCTAACACAGATGTGGAAATAATCTACGGACTGTTCAGCCTGAAAGCAGCTGATCCTCTCGGAGCACCCTTTGCTCCTGGTTCAGGCTGCACGCCTGCTGAACTCAATACTCACCCCAGGACACCCACTGGAGAAGGAGCGAGGAAATACACCCCCTCCAAGATGCCGTATGGGCTGATCAGCTTCACAGAAACCTCTCTGGCTCCTGTGCAGGTGGTTAAGTACAGCAGACCAGTGGAAAAAACAGAGTCACCAGATTCCTCCGGTAACCCTATCCCTATGCAAAGCATCACCACGCTGTCCTGGAGGACCTGGAAACCGCAGCCCTGGGCTCCCTCTGCGACTCCATCCATGACCAGTCAACAATCGCTTATTGTTTGAGGTCTGAGGCGATCCCAAGACGTCAGGCCACGCAGCAGTGCACAGCATCGGTCACAAAGCCCGTCTCCACACCGGTGGCTGACTTGGTTATTTCCCCCACCCTGGTGACTGGGAAATGCCTGGCCGAGAGGCACGTCGGAGAGAAGTTTGCAGGCAGCTGCAGTAATTTTTCCAGATAAAGGTGTCAGACGAGAGGTCTCCCTAGCAGCCCACGGCTGTTTCTGCGCAGGGCTGGCACCCGGCCGGGGTGGATGAAATCCTCTCCTGCTCTGTGGGGGACTGGTGGGGAAGGGATCCCCTACTTCCAACAGCTGCCGGGCGCTATTTTTGGTTGTGCTGATTGATTTATCAGCCCTTGGTTGCATTCACTTACTAACATAAATCCTGAGCTGCAGCAGTTAACGCTGGCAAAGATAAACTGCTTGCAGTGAAATGAGCCCTGGCTGGTGGGAAAGTGGTCCTCCCGCCCTCTTTGGGGGCTGCGTTTCTCTGCTGTTGCGTGAACCTGGACCACAAAAGCTCTCACGCCTCCTTCCTCCATAGGATATGGAGCTGCCTCCACCCGGGAGACGCGGAGGTTTCAGAGGCACCTGCCCGTGCCAGCAGCAGGGCAGACGCTGCCTCTGCTCATCTTGCAACCCATGCTTCCACCCTGACCAGCGACAGCCAGACAAAGCTGGTTTAAAAACTCAAGAGCAGATCCCTCAGCAATAATGAACATGTTCCCAATGTGGATGGCTGCTGCTTTCTGCTAAATGCAGTGCAAAGCTACTTTTCTTCTAAAAATCCACCCTTGGAGGCAACACCCCCAGGGTCTGGGCAATTCCTCCGGTGAGGCGTTGGAAAGACCCCACTTTCCAGCAGCCCCATGACTGCCCATGCGAAAGCGCAGTGGGATTTCCATTTTCATTACAGACATGAGCCTGGCTCTTGCCAGTCTCTCATTCCAGAGCCATAGGCTGAAACATGAAGTCTGTCTGAGGAACTCACAAGCAGCGCTCAGGTGGAAAAGCGCCCTTGGTCCAGGGCTGCGGGGATCGGCAGAGCCCATTTCCCAGCTCTGCCTCCAGCTCCGCTACGCAGACCGGCTCCGGGCTGGCGAGACAGCCACAGCCGTCCCCGACGCTCTGCTCCCACAGTCCGGCGCTGCGTGGGACCTCTCTGTCCTCGCTCGCTCGCAATGTTAAATTGCGGCTTTTACATCGTGCCTTAAAGGGTTTACAAGCACCAGGGGCCACCCAGGCTCTGCAGACAGCAGGCACGGGGCTGCAGAACAGGCTTCTCCCTCGCCCTGTCGATTTAAAACCCGGTCACGCCTGTCCCTGCGATTCAAGCTCAGCTCGAGCAAAGGCTCCTCTCCCAGCCCTCCCTCACCACTCCTTTCCCTTCGTGCATAAGGGAACCCCCTTAAATGAAAGGGGACGCAGTGCGGGAACAGCATGCAGCCGAATAGCGGGGGAGGCGTCGAGGACAGATGGTGCACGCCAAGGTCTGACCTTGCGACACAGAGGAGACCGAGCGAGGCTTGGGATAAATTAATGTCTATCGTGCTGCTGTTTCTCTCTGAAAGCAAATCAAAATCTAATTACAAAATACAATGGTGAGAGAGATGTCTGCTCCGAGAACATTAATGAGCTAAGGAGGGAGGATTTGGAATTGCAATAAACAAGATTGATGTGAATGGCTGAGACTGACAGCACAGGGCACCGGGGCTGCTGGCACACACGGACCGGTGGGTAGCCAGGCTACTGTGTTATCATTCCCCTCTGCCCCCAGACTGCCTACAGTGGGAGAAAGCCCAGTTAAAACCAACCTTAGGACCAGTTTCCCCAGCACCTGGCCTGGCAGCGCCTGCTGCGGATGCTCCCCCCGCCAGTCACGTTCCAGCAATATGACTTGGTGCGAGCAAAAAATAAACAAATCAAATCAGAAGTCCTGCTTGTCACCGCCATCCTCTCCTTGCTGTGGCTCCATGGTGGGACGCCGGCACAGCACGGTCTGGCTTGCAGCTGCCTGCATTGCCCCGCAGCCGGCGGGGGGGCAGGGGAGACCCTGGCAGGAGCCAGCTTGCAACCCCGGGCTTTTGTTCTTCCCAGCCACGAAACACAACAGCGAAAGCTTTGGAGCCGAAGCGGAAGGAAATCCTCTCCGCGGGGTTTTCTGGCAAGGCGGCCACCGGCGGAGGGCTGCTCTTTGTTCCCCCGAGGAGCTCCGCAGCCAAAGCCCCGGGGTGAGGGACCTGGGCCAGCCCAACCTCACGTCCCGACGCCCTTGCTTCCTCCCGTTGTCTTCCTCTTGTTGCCCAGCGCCGGCACCGTTGTTCTTTGCAATTTGCCGGGCTAAGCCGTCCAACCGACTGCGAGCTGAGCATTTTATTTGAGGGCAAAGTAGCATATGGCTGGCGTGCGCACGCCCGGCTCGGAGAGCAAGCTGCCTCCTCTCCTCCTGACGCACATGCAGGCTGACAGGCTGGATCCTCCGCAGCCCACATCTGATAGGAAAACATTTAATTTGAGCAGAACTGAAAAGCGGTTAACATGATCTATGGAGAGCAAAGCCCCAGGGCCCGGAGCCGACACGGAAGGTGGCCTGGTTGTTTTATATGTCCAAGTTCCAAAGCGGCGCTAGGCTGGCAGCTTGATTTGATCCCAGGATCAGGGCAAAGTAGCATTTGTCTAAACATACAGATAACAACGCAGGCAGCAAATCATGCAGGGAGGATGCTACAGACAGGCTGGTCTATCAACGCTATGAGGATGTCTTTTATAAACCTCTTTTTTTACAGGTGTTCCTCAAATTGTAATCAACAGCCTGAAGACAACGCAGAATTTAAGGGTGAAGCATCATAACCAGGACCAGGAAATACACCTTCGTGCATTTCCAAGAAATGCTTTTTTCCCCTCCGTGTGTATGCTTTGCTTTACCTCTTAAAAGAAGGTTTGCATGTGAGCATCTCAAGATATTTCATAAACAATTTTTCTCCCTGCAGTTCTGCTTTGGGCCAAGCACTCTCCTTTACCCCAGGAGAATGGGGGCACAGGGCTTGCAGAAAGAAGGGTGCAGAACCCAGGGGGTCTGCCTGCACCTTGAACCCACCTTCTGTTACCTGTTTTCACTAGCATTTTTTTGCACTTTCCTGGTAGGTAAGTAAGACAGCAAGACAAACACATAAAAAGCAGTGAGGACAGAGGGAGTTAAAGTGTTTGTGGGAAAAATTTAAGACACATGTAGAAGTGTATCATACGTGGCCCCTATAAATTACGCCCCCAAATGACTAGCACTGAGTAAGAAACAGCTATGTAAACATAAAGGTAATAAGAAAAAATAATAATTTCTCTCTCTCTATGGGGAAGGGATTATTTTTCCATCTGTTTATAGGAAAGGCGAGGGGTGGGGTGGCAGTCTGGGACGTTGAATCCAAGTTCAGGGTCTCTCTTGGTCCCCAGTCTCATCTGTCATTGGAAGTGGGACGGCTGCCAGAACCGCCGCACATTACAGCCTGGGTTTCCTACCCACCGCCTTTGCTTTTGCTGCTACCGTTTGCTCGAAGGCAGCCAGCATCAAGCGCTGGTAGTAATCTCGAGGTGAAACTCCTTGCAATCCCGGATCATTAAGAAACAAACACTTCTGAAAAGCCCCGAGTTTACAAAGAGTTCCCACCACACACAAAAGCCTTTTAAATCTGCAGGGAAATTAGGATTTTTTTTGTTGTTGTTTAATGCACACAATGAGGTATTAGTGTGGTTTCTGTTTTGTTTTCAGCGGTTAATCCGAAAGGGAACCTTACACAATCAGACCAACAAAATGCTGGAAAACAATAGAGTATTTGTTAGCACTGCCACGCACCCAGGGGAGCGAGGGCTTCAGGATGCCGCAGTGACCTCCCCGGGACACGCCAGCACCAGGACATGCCCCAGACCCTTGTAAAACTAGCAAGACGCCTGCAATACTCTCTCGTGCCCACTGCTGCTGATGCACCCACTGGATAGGAAACCTGCTCATTACACGGCGCCTTTTGAAATGCAATAGCTCATCCATAGCATCACTGCTGACACTTCATTACAAAAACCTCCAGTCAACACAGCACTTGCATCACTGCAAACACTCAGACTATTTAAAAGCAACTACTTTCCTCCAGTTGCTCCAGTTGATCTCGGGAGAGGGTGCACTGGTTGGTCTGGCCCTCACTACAGCCACATCCATCTCGGCGTCTCAGAGCTGACGGTGTTGAATCTCAGTCTGGCAGCGCTCCTGGTTTGCAACCCAGGGAGGATTTTCATGCAAAGGTTACACAGCTGCAGAGCTAGAAAGGCCATAACCACAGCCCCGGCGCCTGCTCGCAGCCCACGCTGCTGGGGCAGCTCTGCGCTTTGCATGCAAGACAGGCAATGGGCTCTGCTTGCAGCTCGGAAGGGCGGCACAGCTCGAGGGATTCAGTCCGTAATCACACTCAGATCAAAATACACCAGGAGCTAACCAGACCCAGGTGCTCTCAAGTTCCAGCTGGAAAGAGCAATCCCTGCCAGTGACAGCTCGGAGTTATCCCGCTCCTCCTTGGCTCTTGGGGTGGAAGGGGGTCCCACAGCCCACAGCGACCCAGCGCAGCTGCGGCGCTCGCAGATTTATCCTCTGGAGCCATTAAAGTCCATCATGCGCAAACATCCCACCTCCGAAACTGCTCTGGGCTAAACCACCGATGATGATGCGCTCTCAGGGCCTCCACAGCCTTTTAACACACTTCATAAGCACAGCTGAGCCCCAGAACCGCGGCAGCCTGAGCCAGCGCTGGGTGCCCTGCGGGGAACACCATCAGACCGACTTGTGACACAGGCAGGATGGACGTAACGCATCAGGCTGCCTGGAAAACGCTCTCCTGCCAAGCACTTCTCTTCCTCCTGCTCCCCAGAGCGACACTCACCCCTCTGCAGAAAGGCTGCAGGCTAAGAACATAAACCTGCCCAACAGTGAGCCACTGACGTCTACGCAGGAGAAGGCTACTGCGAGTCCTGCATTTGCAATAATCAGCTGCACGCATTAAAGACCAGAGCAGGACCAAGCTGACCACAGTTCAGATACACTAACATCTCAACTGCAGCACAAGCCAGCAAAGCTGGGGGCATTAGCTGCAAGGGGGAGGCAGAGGGACAGGGAAATCAGGACGGCTGGGGGAAGCAGCAGAGATGTAGTCTGGGCCAGGCATGGAGGTGCTTGCAAAAGCCATTCCCAGCTGCTGGGATGGGGAGGGATAATCAGTGCCGGGCAAGCCCGGAGGGGGCCAGGCAGATGGGCCCGAGGGGATGTGGGGTTTACGACGCACACACATGGTGGGCCAGGTGCAGGGCAAGTGAGGGAACCCGATCCGTCCTGCGAAACCCAGCACCGAGACGCAGGAGGCCCCCGGCTCCAGAGCCATCAACCAGGGAGGAACGAGACAGCAGGCTGGGGCTCCCTCTTCTTTATTTTAAGGCTTGAGCGGCATGTCTTGCAACTGCCGAACCAATTAAAAAGACGAACGGGGATGGTGATAAATCAACAGCAAGGTCAAAAGCTCCAGCTACATCCTGACTTGACTGACCGAAGTCACAAAATATATAGTTTCTCAAAGGGGTGAGAGCCCATGAGTCAGCACATGGATGAAATACGGCACCGGGAAGGCAGGACCGACCCCTGGTGCGAGCAAGCCTCGGGCACGGCGTCCCTCCCGCCACCCTGAGCACAGCACGAAGGCAGCCGCGGCGAAACGAGACGCTGCTGCCAGGAACCGATGACAACGCGAATCCCACGGGGGGTTCAAAATGTCAGATAAGATGCGGCGTATTAATTCCCTCCGCTGACAGCCAGCCCCAGCTGGAGGGGGAGGCTCGGAAATCGCAGGCTTCAGCGAGGTGAGGATGCCCAGCGCCTGCTCTGCCACGGCGGCTTCGAGTCAATGGCGAACCAGGAGGTGACGCAGAGGGCTGGACGGCAGGAGTGCTACCTCGTCTTTTTGGTGGGAACAGGGGAGATTTTGTGCAAAAGGAAGAGCCGATCCTGTGTTCTTTTATAAAACGCTGAAGACTGCTGTGCACTGGCAGCAACCTTCCTCAGATGTGGCTGTATTTCAGCTGTTACTATATTCAGAGTTTGTAAAATGCTCTGGGATGATAAAAATCACTCCAGAAACAGTTACTGAAACTGTTTCCAGGAAACCGATCCATGGAGACAGAGAAAGTCTGGTGGTTTTACAAGAGCTTCAACTAGAGAAAGACCAAAGTTAAGGAGGAAGTTTTGCTTCCTTGTCTTTTCAGGAATAAAAAGGAGCTGCATCAGGGGTTTATTCAATTCTGTAACATAAGAAATAACCTCAGTTGTTTCCTTAGAGGGGAGCCTGACTTGAGACAGGCAGAAAATACCCCTCAAGTCATCTGGAGGCTTTCTGCCTTAGTCAAGCTCTGGATTTGTTTGTATGCATCCTTGTTTTATCCTGTTGCTTTCCATCATTACTGACCATCCAGAAAAAGATCCCAGGCTAACAAAATGCATGCTGCAGGAACAGAGATTTTATCCAGGAAAAGAGCACAAAGCGCCGCGGGAGCAGCGTCTGCCTTCCCATCCCCACTCCAGCCTCAATGCTAGGAAGCAACGTGTTTGGAGTTGGACGAGTCATGGGAAACGCAAGCACATCATCCGCTTACGTCCAAGCGGCTTTTTCCAAGGATCTGCCACAAAGTTTCAGGCTCAGTCCCCCCCTTCCCCACCCCTGGGTCAGAACTGATTAAATGCAGCCACCGAGTCAAACTCCAACATACTCATCTCGTTTGGCAGCCCTGCGGTTCGGCTGCGAGCTCCAAGCTTTCCCCCCACCTCCTTCTTGTTCAATTATCTTGCTTCATCTTTATTCCGTTTCCAGGAACACTTAGCAACAGGCTCTTGCAATCAGCCACCGGCAGGCGAGGATCTGAGGAGGAGACTCTGCAGTTACGATGACCTTTTACTACACTCATGCAAATTTTAAAGAAAGTATGCGAACAATTTGCCTTTTAAGTATCCTCTGGTTACATTCTCCAGGAGTTAATTCTCCTTCTCTCCTTAGAGACATCAGAAACACCAGATTTTATTATTTTACACTAATGAGAACAAAACCTGCAGCTTAATTCCAGTTTGCTTTGTGGAATCTTTTTTCTGTATCTCATGCAGCCTGAAGACCCCAAACGGGCAAAAATTAACCTGTGACATCTACCCTGGCCAAGATCACAGGTCTGCTTGGATGCCGCATGCTGACGCCGCCGAAAGCCAAGCATGGGCTTCGGGGTCCATCCCAGCAGCCAGCCAAACTCTTCCTGAGATGGACAAGATGCTGTTGCTTCTCTTGGCGAGTGGCTTTTACAGATCGCCATCAGAAACTCTCATTCCAGGAGAGCCAAAGGGTATGCCAGGAGCCAAACATAGCCGTCGCATCCCAAGGAAAACACAGCAGTGGTGATCTCGGTAATTAAAGCTCATCGGCCAAGGCAGCAGATAAGAGAGCTGGTGCAGTGGTTAAGGACTCTCATTCCCATGGGACTCGCTGTGGCGACATAGGGAGAGCTCCTGCCAAATCCAGGGACCTTGGCAAGCGACATCGGTCTCTCCCAGGGCCTCTCCACCTCCAAAACAACACATCAGCCACCACAAGGCTCTCGGAGGAGGCAGCACTGACACCCCTATAGATGGAAATAGGTAAACAAGCAGCCTGGTTTTGGCAAACCACAGCGGCAAACTCACAGCAGCCATTTTCGCAGCCGCCTCGATGGGTGCTGGCAGCTGTCAAGCCGACCAGGCAGCAGCCTTGCATTTTTATCAGATTTAAATCAAATCCCCAAAGCTTTCCAGCACTTTCCCTGTTGCTCAGTAATTTTCCCACATACACAAACAAGTTTGGAGATGCCCAGAAAGCACACACCAAGACAGCCTGTGCAGCTTGCAGGGCACAGGGGCATTACTGCATTTAAGTCCTTTCTCCTCGAAATGAATGCTTTGTGTTTGGAATAAAAAAATCCTGTATTTCTTGTAGTGACTAGAAGCTGGAGGGAGGGAATGAGTGAATACCAAGGTACCAAAGCAGGCAGCTCACTTCCTTCTGCTTGCTGAGTGCTGTTCATCAACAGGGAAATAATTTGCAGTGCCCTACTCGGGGGGGGGGGGGAAGGCTCACAGATCCTTGATACTTCAGATGATCTTAAAAAGTATAATCTACTTTTTTTTTTTTCTTTAAAAAATGAAAAGTCTGAATAAGCATGGCATTGATCTGGCTGCTGGGAATGGCATCTGGAACATCAATCTCTGCCTGAGACTGCAGAAGCTGCAGGAGAGCTCAAAGCAGCCAAGGCTGCCCTTGAACCAGATGCCGCTCGCTCTTACAGAAACGCCTGTGGATCTGTGTGAAAATGATTAAGCAAAATTGCTCCCTCTTTTTTCAACTTTATAACTCAAATCTGTTTTCTCTTAGAGGGCAGATGCTCATTACATACCCCGCAGCACATCAAAGGGCAGGAAAGGCAGGAAGGCAGTCGCCCCGCCATGCACTGGAGGGCCAGTGCCCGGCGTCCTGCCCAACCTGCCTGCACCCACCAGCTCCTCCCCACCCCGAAGCTTTTGGCTCGGGGTAAAGAGCCGAGAGAGTAAAAGGGCCTCTTCAAGCCTTGGTCCCCTATTAGTGATGCTATGAAGGATGCCAACCAGGGGCTATTCCAGCAGCAGCAGCAAATAGCAGTGATGTGTTTCTGCAGGGAATTCTCTTGGTGCTTCAGAACTCAAGTCCAGCTATTGCAGCACCCCAGGGAGCCCCATTCGTCGGGTGCAAAGCTGAGCATTTCTCCAATGCTCCTTCCTGATCAGTGCCTGAGCGTGCAAAGCAGAACACAAGAGACCGGCAATCCCTGCCTGCACCCAGATCCAGCCAGCATCTTCTTCAGATGCTCATTAACAAAATGACAACATTAAGAGAGCACTGCGCAAGGACACGGGTGCCAGGAGCCTCTCAATCATCCATGAGAGGCAGGAGAGGGAGGACTTGCACGGCAGGGCTGCTCCAGGACAGGGACAGGAGCTGCTGCGGGGCAGAGCAGAGCCAGCCCCGCTCCCACATCTGCCGTGTAAAGGGAGTCCTAATTACGCCGTGCGTGGGTGCCAAACAGCAAGACCTTCTGCCCTACCTCAAACAGCGCTTTTTTCTCATGAACAAGGCAAAATACTGGGACTCCTACACAACCATTTCCCTTATCCGAGGGTCTCGCATTTTCAACCCCACAGGCACTTTTGGTGATGAACTGACCCCACTTTTACAAACAGAATTCACTAAATACCTAAAGCACGATGATGCTGCGGTACACCCCCCACCACGAGCAGAGTGCCTCTGCTCCCACAGACGCCAGCCCAAAAATCCCACTTCCCAGCAGCACACCCTTCCCGTGCCCTCCCAAAACAGGATGAATATTGTCCAAAATTTCCTGGAAACTTCTTCCTGCAGATTTGTATCTGGGATGCAGATGAGATATATTCCTGTTCCATGAAAACTTGCACAAAGAATGGCAAACGAAGACCCTGAAATCCCAGAGGCTGAACTCAAACACACTGCCTCTTAACCCAAAGCCTTCTTCAACCTTTCTTTACTCTTAAACTCTACGGGATGAAGCTCAGATCTAAAACTCCTGGTTTTTCGGATCTGCGCCAGCTATGGCAAACACCCAGCAGCTCGGGCAGGCTTAGCAGGACGTGACCTAAGGGGCACCAAATCCTGTGCATTTAATGCCACACCTGATGCAAACCCCTGTCCTCAGAGGTGAAAGGCAAGTGACCGATGAGAGGCCTCATCCCCAGAGCCCTTCTCATTTATTCTAGTTCAAAGAGCTCAGAAAACTCAAGGCAATCACTCACCAGCTCAGATATTTAAGGAGGGGCATGGGGAAGGGCGCCTGGGAACCATGAAGCCAACTTCATCCAAGATGCAAGAGGGGGGACACAGCCGGGCTCTTACTTAACAGCTTCTTCCAGGCAGCCCACTGCCTCATCCATCTTCATCTTTGACCACCAAGAGATGAAAACAATTTAGCCTCATTCCCTGCTCTTACTGAGAAGTTACAAGAAAGAAAAGTAAAACTAAAACAAAGATCGATGTTATACCCCTTCTCAGACAATCTCCGCCTGACCTGGACTTTCTCAGCATCCCTTTTATCTAGCGGAGCGTTTTGGCTAAAGCTTTGCAGAGGAAAGCCATGTGAACAAGCTAGTTAAAAACCTGGTACTTTCATGTTTATACAGCCAGCTAAGCAGCACACTACAAAGCCTTTTATTCCAAGTCTCTGCTGACAAGCTAGCATTGATAAATTACAGAAATCACCCAGGAATTAGGATGCACAGGGGGAAAAAAAAAAATTCCCTAGGTGGAAAATAAGGGCTCAGAAACCCAGGACTCAAGGAAAATTCTGTACAAAAATCATCCCAAGATTAGGGGGCAATTTGTTTGTACTAAAAGGGGAGAGCAAAAACAGCTGAAGATGCAGACAGACTCCCTCCCCATGGTTTCCAAGAATTCACTAGGCCCAGAGGTGGAGATAGAGATACCTCAGAGGTATCTCTTCTCCCAAATGCCCCTATTTCCAGAAAAAGCAATCTGAAATGAGCCCCTGTGTTGGCAAACAGCACAAGTGGCTACAAGCATGAGAAGAAACGTGCTTCCCTGTCACAGAGGTGCAACGCAGACACTGAGCAACCATGCGATGTCAATGGGGCGCACTGAAGAACAGCCCAAGTTCCCGGGTCGCAGCAGGCTTCACGCGTTGACCGTGTACTGCATCATGTTGGTTTACATACTGTGCATGCAAAAGCCAGGAAAAATCCATCTTCTTTGTCATAACAAACCCTAAGGTAAACAAAAAGGCAAGGCCACGCATGAAACCCAATTAAACAGGCACGTAAAGGAGGAAAAAAAAGCGCTGGCCATCCGCTTGCTCCTGGTTTTTAATGTTTCTCAGTGAGCACATAAAAAAATGGGCTGTTTTAAGCCCTGCATGAAGGGGATGCGGGAAGCGAGGTGTGCTCCCCCCCTCCAAGAACAAACCTGCTGCTCCTTAATAAAAAGCAAAAGAGTTTTGTAAGAGAAATCGGCATTTCACAGTCTTTGTGTTGCTCTCTCCCACCACAGAGCAGGCAAGAAGCACGCCCTGGCCCCCTTGCAGATGCACGCCCCAGGGGCGGCTGGGCAGCTGGAATAAAAACCCAAATCCAGGAAATTCCCAAACCCGGAGAAACCAAACCAGAGCCAGCTACTCTGTAAAGCTGCACCCCTACACAAAAACTTTGCTTCTCTTCAATTTATGAAGTTCACGGTGTTTGCTCTGCACGTTATAAACTATGCACGTGGTTTTGCAAGGCGGTGGGCAAATGAAGGAGTGTCTGAGGGTCCAGGTGCCTGGTCCTTGGTGGTACTGCTTGCCAGGACGCAGCCAAGGGAAGAGCTCCACCTGCACAGACCCTTCTACAGTGCCCCCATATACAGCAGGGTAAAACTCAAACAGAGCTGGACTGGGTCTTCTGTGTTTCCTCCAAGAGGGTTGAGGACCTCCTCTCTCCACTGGGCAAAGCTGGAGACTGAAAGGTTAAATTTTGTGCATGTATATGCAGCGCTTTGGATTACTGACGATTTCAGAAAGAGGAGAAAAGCCCTTCTCGGGTAAGTTCTCGCTGCTCAGTTCGCTGAAGGGCACGGGGACAGCCTGAGCCAGCAGCTCCGCTGAACGCTTCCAGGCTCCGTCTGGCACGCTGGCACCCAGCCCGCTCCTCCACTCCCGCGCCAACAGGGACACCCAGATACGCAGGACCGGAGTTTGCAAAGACAGTTACGAAGCGGGAGGGAAGGACTCAGCTGCTTCTACAGAAAGATGCTGCTACAGATAGTACAAAATAATTAATACTTTCCAAGTCTGCACTTGCTCACGAAAGGACAGATTTAAAGTTCCAAGCCCAGCCCATTTGTAAAAAAAATAAGCACATGTCCCAGATTCTGTTCTGAATCCCAGCGAATCAGCAGGTGGCAGATCGTTAAAGCCCGAACAACGCTATTTCAGATATGCAAGCTGACATATCTCACCGCATCCCCCCTTCCCCCTCCGCAGGTATACAGGAGGGCCACAGGGAGGATTTAGCATATGCAGCATCGGGTTGATGTGGTTACCTTTTAGTCGATTCAAAAGAATATTACAACGTATTCCCCGAGGGAGTCCATAAATAGCAAAGGATTCTGCTCTAATCCCCTATCTATTCCTATCTGGATAATATGGCATTTGGACAAGCACTGCCAAAACACAGATTTATGGCAAAGCTTAGAGTTTGCATGGCCAACACGTGCTCTCCAAACTCTGGATTCCAAGGAATAAATAAAAGCCTCTTCTAGGATATAGACAGCTCTTCAGGTATGGAAGCTTTATGCAGACACAAACCTGTTTTCAAGATTTCTGCCTCCCTCTCCCATCCCAGGTGAAAGGCATGTTTATACTGACCTTCCTCAACACTAAAATCAACTGCTTTCACTGGGGATTCCTGCTGGTACCACCACTGCACGTTCTGCTCGCTTTTCATTTCTTTACTAATACTTTATATTATCTATCAGCTATTACCTATCAGACCAGCTTCAAACGTCTTTGCTGATGGTGACCAACATCAAAGGGAAAAGAATTATAAAAACTGCTGACCAAAGAGAAAAGGACTATGAAAAGCACAGCTGACGAGCGCTACAGTCGGCACTGCGGCACTGGAGACACCGGGGAGTTGTGTGTTCTTAAAAGCTCCTCAGAGAAAGGCGTATTAAAAAAAAACCCAAACCTGAACAACAGCAACTTTGCAGACAACTTAGTGCTGCCAAAACTAGTTTTCGTATTGGAAATGCTGAGAAGCACCTGAACAACAGAGTCACTGTAACACGCACGTGTGGCTGCGAGGGGCTGACCACAGCATGCCACCCACCCCAGCAAAGCTGTTTTTTCCTGGGAAAACTGCCCTCCTGGATCCCAGCCGCTCCTGGGCAAGAGAGGGCAGTTTGGAGAGGCTGCGCTCGGTGTTTCATCAAAGGGAGGGATGCCAGCGTCCGTGGGGCACGCCTCGGCGGCAGAGCGGTGCACAGAGATGCTCACCTTCCTGCCAGAAACCTGCGCCGGCAGGTCGGCGAGGGAGAGCGGCAGCAGAGGAAGCACAGTGAGGCTGGAGTACAAAAGACATGGTGGAAAGGAAATAAAGGGAAGGTCGGGCTCAAAAGGACAGTGCTACATCCTGAAAAATTATCTTCTGCTTCAGGATCCACATCTTAAAACCAGGTAAAAAAGCGAAAAGGGAGCCAGCGGAAGGCAGAAAATTCAGCGCAAGTGCGTGCTAAGTGCAAGCAAATACATTTTGCCCAGCTGAAAAGTCAACCCTGTAAAGATGCATCCATTCCCAGAGGCACCAGGCAGGATTGCTTCCTACTCCATACTCCCCAGATGTAATTTTAAATTACTCACTGGTGGTGCTTCCATGCACCTCCCTTGGGAGCCTGTGCCACAGCCCCACGCAAAGGCACGTATCCTGCCTGCCGCAGCGGATCAGAACAGCTAGGTACAGCAGCGGGGTCGGGAAGGTGCACGCTAGGTTACAAGAAGATCTACAGAGCCATTTTTGACAAAGGGGAAACACTGCATCCTTGCTGAATCGCTGTTGTTGGCTACACACCCTTTGGATACTGGCTACTTGCAGGCAAAAGTATGGTGTCATAAAATCATATGGTGTGAATTTTGGGGTTGTCCTATGCAGGGACAGGAGTTGGACTCAATGATCCTTGTGGGGCCCTTCCAACTCAGGACATTCTATGATTCTATGAAAACATAAAAGCCAAGGATATTTAAAACCCACAGGTGGACACTGTGATTCTATTAAAAAAATACAACTGGCATTAATTCTAAAAACTTCCCACTACTGGGACTGGGATTCAAAACCAGCACTGGGCAGCGAGGCCAAAACACACTCAGAGCAGACGCCTGCAAAAGATTCCAAGGGAAATTAGTTATGTGGGTTTTGTAACAAAAATAAAATAAAATCAAACGTTTATAAAGAAAAAAAAAAAAAGGCAGCTTCCCTAAGAGACAGCGCTGCGAACACCCTTTGTAGATAACTCAAGACCTGTCTGGATCCAAGGTTTCCTCGGCTCCCCGTGCCGGTCAGTGTGTGCCGCGAGGTGAAAGGCAAACATGAACCTTGAGCAGGCAGCAGCAGCCTCCTCCCATCCCCGGGGCTGGCAGGGAAGGGGCTGCCTTGCCCTGATTCACAAGCCAGAGCCATGCCAGCTCCCAGGTTGGGCACCGGCTCTCCTGTGGCAGTGGAAAGGAAACTCTCCATCCATCCCCTGCCACGCCACCAGCTTCAGAGAGCTGTGGGCAGAGTGGGATGAGCCCCTGGGCTTTCACTGCTCCGCTTCTCCTCTCGCCGCTTCCTCCAGACAAGGACACGGTGGGCTAAAGCTGGATGACCAACTGGATTTACAGAAAGCCCCAGCTTCCCTTCTTCTTGTGTGCTAAAGTCAGCCTTATACCATAAACTTATTTTTTTCCTAAGTAATTTTTTTGTAGCTGACTCACACGGAGCTTCTGCCAGGAATTTTTATAATTAGTGAATTAGAGCAAGGTTTTGCCTGTGCACGCCTGACAACATCTGCTGATTTAAGCGAGCTGTGTTCGAAACCTTGCAGAGCCCTGGAGGAGCATGGCTGAGCGCAGCCCTTCCTCCCGACAGCATGGCTGATGTCTTCTTGCCAGGCAGGTACAAAACATGCTGCTCCTCCTGCAAAGAGCTTTGCAGCTCCCAATCCACATTTTGAGGGGAAGGAGATAAGCTGGAACAAAGTCCAAAGGATACTGGACAAGGGAGAGGGACACTAGCTGCCTCTCGACTTCGCAAACCTCTTGCTGGAGCATCCCTGTGACAGCATCTGCAGCTATGCGCCTCTCCATCAAGCTGCATAGTTGCAAAGCCATCGTGCGTCACATCTTCCTTAGAGACAGACGATGGTATAGAGTTCCATAAAACCACAGAAAAAATAACTTCCTCAACCTCTTTCTTCGATGGACACAGGAGCTATTTTGCAAGTGAGGCTCCAACACACAACAGTGGTCCAACCTAAAGATCAAACGAAACCCATGTTCAGATAAGCCAAAAGCAGACATTTGGCGTTAGCAGCCTAAACTACGCACAAGGTCCTTCCTGGATGATCAAAAAAACCTCCCACTTTCTGCTACAGGTCAGAAATGCAAAAGAATTACCACCTCCAGGAGAGAGCCGTTCGACCTCCTCCCTGTAAGGTTTGCTACAGAGCGAAGCCTATACCCTCTGCACACAAACCCTTCCTCGCTCCGTCCTGTAATTTATACCATATTGCATCTGAAGGGCTGCATTAAGAAAATATTACAGTTGCCAAGCCCTGAAAAGCTAGGATGTGCTGGAAATCAGTTTTCTCTGTAGTTTTAATCTGGTCCACTTGCGTAGGGTCTTTACAGCATGGCCACATACCACGTGTGCATACAGTCCTGACGCAGTTAGTACCGAGAATAGAAGATGCTCAACAAGTGCGGAATTATTCAGTTTTGGTTTTCGACTGGTTGTTCATGCACGGCACTCAGTCCTCTTCACTTCACACTTTTTATGTGCTGCTCCAAGGCAAAAATGAAGGCGTCTTGCCACTGCGGACTGGGATACTTCTCAAACGATTGTGAATTTATTTTCATAAAATCCTAGAGAACTATGTTCACACCACCTCCAGTTTATAGCCAAAGAAAAGAGGTACAGAGAAGCTCTCGGCATCCAGTTCCAGAATCAGCCTACAGCTCCCTTTTTAAAAAATAAATAGCACCAAGCAGCATTTTACATGTTTGACATACAACTTCCCATGAGATCATCTGCAGCAGGAGCACTCGGCACTTCTGCGACTCAACCCTCAGCCTGGGGACCCAGGAAATCAAGTCCCTTGTTGTGCATGAAAAGCAGTTTACCCGGCGCCATACACGAGCCCTGCGGCAGCAGCAGAGCAGGAATCCCATCTCCTTAACCATCACTTTACCCTTGCTAGTTTTCCATGATTTGCCTCACTCTCTTCCCTCCAAATCCCGCACCGTGCAGGGCAGAGGTCCTACACACACAACCGCATCCTTCACTGAGCTGCCTTGATTGCCCTCCCTGAGCAGCGAGGGCAGGGGTGCCATGGAAAAAACACATATGTGATCTCGTAATTAGAAACTGCATCGTAACACACACAGGGGACTGAATTAAGGTTGCAGAGGAATACTGTAAATTGGATGCACATTTCTTGTTCCATTTTACTGCTTTTTTTCTGTTTTTTGCCCTCCCCCTTATTTGGTTTTGGCTGCACTTCAGATTAAGCTCCTAATAAGGGCTGGAGTTGGACGAGATTTTTCAGCCCATCAGATTGCAGCCTTCCAAACCATTGAAATGAGATTCAAGCTGAACTTGAATTTTCAATAGTTTGGCCTAAAGGCAAGGGTGTTAACAACAGACCTGCCAACACCTTCTCTATGAGAAATGTCTGAAAACATGTCTGCACATCAAATACTGCTCAGGCTCTGGTAGACAAAAGCCACAAAGCTAACATCTCAAATCCACCGCTAACTTGCTCGGCCAGTTCTCCTGTCAGTAAAGCTCATACATTTTCTCTGAAAATCCAGCGAACCTCTATATTCTCTCTAGGAAAATGGGTTTTCCCCCAACAACCCTAGAACCTGTTGTAGTTTCATTATGACAAGGCAAGGCAGAGGATAAGGAGAGGTCAGGTAAATCAGGTGGACGTATAGGAAGCAAACACACACCGGTTCACCCAACACAGTCTACTTAAAGATTACACATCACCAAGATTAAAGATATCACACTGACATGCATGGAGGAGCCATCAGAACACAGTCTGTCCTGTAGCCAGCTCCTCCTACAAGCAGCAGGAAGTTATGCTTGGGCTTTCTTTTCCTTCCTAATCACATTTCTCTTTTTTTTTTTCTTTTTAGTTCTAACAAACTATTTTTTTTTTAATCTACACACTATGATTCTGTGAAAGAGTTAGCCTGAAGGAAGACAGGATAAAACTGGAACACATCCCCAGTGCCAGAGGAATCAGACTGCGCCGGAGCAGAGGGCACGGCCGCGGGAAGCAGGAGGGTTTCCTCTCCCGCCTGGCCCCCCTTGGTACCTGCATCCTGTGTTACAGCACCCGGCGGAGCAAAACGGCCGGTGAAGGCAGGACCTGCCACGGGCTCCAGCCTGGGCAGACCCCAAACCACCCTGATTTTGAAGCTGCTCTTGCCCCAAGATTTTTTTACCTAAAACCTCTCACTTCAGCAGTCTTTACGAAAATAAAAATGTCATGCTATGAGTCTCTCAGAAGTCCTTAGGCCACTCCTGCCTAACTGTACAAATCTAAACCACATCACAAAGATGAGCCTTTGACCTTCAGATCGCTGCTTTGGTGGAAGAGGGCTTTAACCAAGACCTCTGCCGGTACCCCGAACAGATTTTAGTTTGGGCTTCTTTAAATGTTGAAGTATATTTTCTTGAGGACACAAATGCTTCAGCTTCCTTGCCACCAAAATCTTTTCTAATTCCCATTTCTAGCATGGTGGGTCTAAAGAGCAGCCACAGCCATCTACTCTTGCCAGCACTGGAGGCAGCAGGGCAGTGCAGGGAAGGTGCTCCCCGCTCTTTGATGACAAACGATAGAGAAAAGGAATGATGGTTTCTTGAACTGCGTCCAAGGGAAAGTAACCCTGCTAGAGTGCCTGGCAGGGCATCAACAGCAATGGAAATTTCAGCTTTCAAAGAACAGAAATAAGACTCAAGAAGGGGGTGGGAAGATCCTGCAGGAGCCGAGGTGCTACTAATCCTATGGACTGTTTTACAAACTCCTGCTTCTCTCCAATGCAATTATATCGTCTGCAGAAAAATCATCTGGCTCCAACCTCTTTTGGTAAGTGGAGCATAAACAGAATGGAAAAGAGCTCATACCTGCACAGAAATCAGGCTCAGACGGGCTGCGACAGGCAGGAGAGTGGAGGGACGGCAGCCAGACCACTGGGATTTTGCTCTTTTCTTCAGATGGCTGCTGCGGGATCTTTGAACCCAACCAAGCAAACAAGGCTCTTCCAACCCAACAGGCGAGCGTTGGCTGAGCCGGCGCAGTGCTCGCTGCGAGGGGAAGGAGAGCATGGGGGGAAGAAGAGCATGGCAATTCCTGCAAAAAGGTCTGGACTTGATTAAACTTCTTTTCTTTAGTAACATTTAGTTAAGCAAGGGGGAAAAACCCTGCGGCGTTCTTCAGTGGCTCTTAACAGGGAAGCTGGTGTGAGACTGTTCATTCACCTGATTAGCTGAACAACAGGCTCTGCGCCGCAGCAGGCGCTGCTCACATCAATATCCATTCCTCTGTCGGTAGGTGCTTTCACCAGCAGAAACAAGAAAGACTGAAAACGTGTGAGCAAATGGCAGTTCCCAACTTTGAAATCAGAATGTGTCTGGCAGCTCTGTGTCAGCGTGATGTACCCTCCATGGGAATTACACACTGGTTTGTATAGCTTGAAGCGCTGAATGAAGCAAATGCTGCTAGTAATGGCAGAGAAAAGCAAAACAAAATTGCGAGAAAAGTGACCACCCAAGCTCATGTGAGACAGGGGTTTTTTGAGGCATGGTGTCTAATTTGCTCAGCTACAGAATAAGTTTTGTTTCTTGTTTACAGGGTTCATGTTCTCAGCACCCCTCTAGCAACGAGCCCACTGCACCAGCACCCCCCGCGTCACCGGTGGGCTCTGTCCGGTCTTCAGCTACTGTGAGGCTGATTATAATTATTTAACAAGTGGAGGAAAACAGCAGGCACAGCTTGCCTTTGCCCCTCGTTTGTATGTCACCAAGCAGCTGTAAGTGGACACAGGCAGCACAGGCAAAGCACCGTCCTGTGCACGAGCTGCTCGGAGCCAGGCACCGGCATCTCACCGGCTGTAGAGGTTCGGAGCAAACGGATGCTGATTCACATACACATACCGACACCTTTTCAGTGCCGCCATGTGCTTTTGCACAAGGTTGGTTTATCCTCAGGGCCAGCAAACACCATGCAAGAAGCACATAGAGAACAGCAAAGGCAAGGCATAATCTGTAACTGCACTAATTGCTGGAGTAATTAAAAAGTAAAAGATCAAACTAAATACCAGAAGTCTGAGCATCACCAAAGAACCACTTTCCTTCTCAGGAGCTGCCTCTCAAACGTATGTCCTCACCAAGAACTGCCCGTGCTGAGCCACCTCCACAGGCCTGAACAACGGTTTGAGCAGATGACAAAAAAAAAGTCAGGAATTTCTCTTTTCAATAGATTTGATCTTATTTTCTCTTCAGCATAGCAGGACGAAAAGACATTTCTATTGAGCAATTGTGTTTTCCCCATAACAGACGCGAGCTGGCAATGTTCTGAGCATTTGGTATTTCAGTCCCAAATAAGTAAAATAATAACTGCTGCACCTAAGGGTTTCTCAGCTGCCTAAGAGGAAAGGCTTTATACATACACAGATTTTCCTAGCTTTACCACTGCATACTTAAGACGTGGATTGAGGGATGAATCACAGCTTCAAATTCTTCACTACTAAGCCTGGCAATCAACACTGCCACTTTCTGGCAAAGAAACCCTAAAAATCCCTGATCTTCACCCGTGATGTCATCTGCAAACAGCGATGTGATTTATGTCCCATGGGGCACTCCTGTCCTGTGACTCCTTTGCTGCCGGGGGTGCTGGGGCGAGGAGGGGTTCATCCCTGCGCCCAGCAGGTCTCCGTCAAAGAAGCAGCTGGGTAACAGGATTTGTTCTGGATAATCCTCGCTCCGGCTCTCGAGAGCCGAGGGGAGGAAGCAGCCAGAGATGCACTCAGCCAGAGATGGCAGCTGCCACAGGTAACTGGCTTTTATACAACTTATTCTACCCCAGCCACGTGCCATGTGTAAATCGCATCTCCAGTTTCAAGCCCCGAGAAGAAAAGGCAGCATCACAAAGTCAGAAAGGAGGCACATGAACTCGGTGCACTGACATCAGGGCGATGGGCATCCCTGTAACTGGGCAAGCAGACACCCGTCCCCAAGCTTTCAGCATGTTTTAACGCTGGTTTAACCCACTGACCAAAACCGGTCAGTCGGTTTGGGACAGTGACCAAATCCAAGTGACAAACTTCTGTCCATTTGCTTTGGTCCTCTCCCCTCCGAGCAGCCTAGCACATACCAGCTGCACAAGCTTGGCTGGAATAAATGCTTTTGCATAAAGGAGGTGACGTTCCCAAATCTCGGCATGAAGGCGAGCAGCACACCTTCACAGTCGCGTGGATGGACCTCCAGTTGCTGCACAGAAGAGGTGGGCAACTGTGGCAGCAGCCACGGGGAAGTCAAAGCACAGCCAGGGCTCTTGCCAAGCCACCAGGCAGGAGCAGCCACAAGGACAAACCTAAGGACCAGGCACTGGCAGGGAAGAGCTCTGCAAGTTTGTGGCCACCTCACGCAGGGCACAGCCGTGGAGGAGGTCTCCGCTTGCCTTCCCCTTCCAGATCCCAAACCTCTGTGCCTGCAAGGCGGGAGGCACCTCCGCCAGCCTGGCTTGTCACTGCTCGCGAGGCACCCGCCCTCTCCCCACGGCGCGAGGGGGACGTTTCCTTAGATAACTAACTGTAGGGTAAGGACTGTCTCTTTTTTATGCGGTTGTTTGAACAGGGCCCAGCACAACCACCCCGCCGGTGGGGCTGTAAGCTCTGCCTGGGGTTATTTTAATAATTAGAGGGATGGCCACAGACAGAGTTGTTATTTGGTGGCCTCTTAACCTAGAGAGTTACTGGGGTTTATGCAGACGACTCCACTTTTTCAGCTGTGAAGACTGCAGCAAATCCTCATGGAGAGAAACATCAAAAACAGGACGCTGGATGCGGCCCAACACAGGGCCGCCGCTCGGCCAGCCCGAGCCAAAAAGCAACATAAAACATGCAGGGCTCAAAGGGCGTTTCATTTTTAAAATGGAGTAAAATCTGAAGCCTTCCTGTGATTCAAAGCTGAGCTGTCTGGAGCAAAGTGACTTTCCAGGCAAGGCACCGCGCCCCGCTCCAGTCTAGTCCTCGCGCCTCTCTCCATCCATCCATCCCTCCTTCCCCATCCCTCTGCCTGCTCCTCCCACGCTCACCATCCCTCTGCGAGATGGCTCTTCCCAACTCAGGAGGCTCTCCCCAACCTACCACGTCACCATCTTTCCACCTCGAGAGCCACTGGCCCCACGCAGCCGGCAGGGACATGCCCACAGGGAAAGGCAGGGACAGCCACCTACCCTTCTGCTTCACAAGGTGGCAATTAACTGGCTTGAAAACTGCCTCTCTAGGCAAAAACCTGTCCTGGGAGCGACCAGTGCAGCAGACATCTACTTCGTGCACCACCTAAGTGATAAACACCTTCTGCCAAGTGGGGCCCTGGATGCTCCTGTCACACACAATAATTAAACCGTCAATCAGGAGACACAGCGAATTAATGCAGACGGAGGTGGATAAGGGAATGAAATCGTTCCACTTGAATCCCCACAGCTAAACAAAACCTAAACTGGGTCAGATCTAATGAGGAAAAAAGTGAAAGACTTACAAAGATTCAAGAAATCTCATTTAACAGTCAGGCTTTCCTAGCATTTTTCAGGAAAGCAGAAAACCGAAGACAGAGAGCACCCAAGCACGCAGCGAGCCAGGATCGGGCTCGCAAGAGGACAGAAAGGCACAGAGGGCATCACTGTGCCAGCAGGCAGAAGCGCTTGACCGTAAGGAAAGCACTGCAATAGAGGTGGCCTGAGGGTCTTTGAAGACAAGGGGCAGGCAAAATTGCTGGTACAGCAGCCCATAGCTTTTCCATTCCCTTAAGGAAAGGAGTCAAAGCTGTGCCATACATTAGCACTAAAGTAGTCCCTGCCCTCAGTTTCTCACCATCTGTACTACTCCCTGAAACTCCCCTACTCATTTAATTTATTGCTGTGTGTCTCTGTCAAAATCAAAGACCTAAACATCAGTAGTCTTGGTGGGAGGCATCCAGCTGCTATGACCCATTGTAGGAATAAAACGTATTTGTGCAAATTTGCACTGAGAAAGCTGGGCAGCAAATCTTCCTATGAAAAACTTCCCATGCTTTCAGATTAGAAGATCAAGCTGCAGGGATTGAGACCTTTCGCCTTCTATATCTGTGAAATCCAGCGCTTAGGACACAAAAATGGGTCTTTTCTAACCCTGGAACGAACCGATTTTGGAAGCGCGCAGCACGACGGCGGCAGCAGCGGGGGGCAATGGCTGCGGCTGACGCAGCGGCAAACAGGGAAGCTGAACACAACCCGGGGCTCAAGTTCACGTGCTGCATGGGCCTGGTGAAACGGGGCTGCTCCCAGGGGACTGGGGTGCTGGGACCAGGAAATCCCGGCGGTGTCGGCTGCAGAGCCCCACTCTGGTCGCTCATCCAGCCCGCAGACCTGCCTTCGCCTCAATGTCCCTGCCTGTCGGACGAAGACAGCAGGACTTCCCTATAATGCATGCATGAAGCCATTTGCAAAGCTCCCAAGCACAGAGATTACAGGGAAGAGCTTGTTAGAAGCAGCCTCTAATGTAACAGCGATGCGACCTCTGCCTTATAGCCACAAACCAGAATTTAAAAGGGAGCACCCTAAAAAATAACCTTGTAGAGTCATCAACTTCGCAGAAGGAAATAAGCACAGCTCCCTGCCCTCTTAAAGAACCAGCTATCAGTTCACAGAAGTGCATTCCTGCATGCTGAATACCCAGGCAGCACTTGCAAGGCAGAGTTTGTAGCCTGGTGACCTTCAATTCGCTCTGACAGTGACGGAACAGTAGCCAGAAAAACTTAGGGAAAAAATAAACAGCATTTCTAGCGCCCTGGTGATCTGTCCAATGCCAAAATCCCGTCAGACCCAAGTACGTGTGCAAGGACCACAGTGCTGCTGTCGCCCAGGCCCCAGGCTGCGTTTGGAGGGGCAAACGGAGGGGCGGGGGGTCCCTCAGCAGGGTTGGAGGCACCTGCGGGCTCTTGGACTCGCTCACTTCTCAGGGGCTGAAACAGTCACGCAAAGGACGTTTCATTTGCTTCACGGCTCCAACAGCAAACCTGGAAATTGTCTTCTCCTTCCCACACCATCACGTGGCTTGGTTCATTTGAAACCAGTTTTACCCTTGCTGTCTTCCTCCTGGTTGAGTTGAAGTCGTCTTATTCCTGCACACAACAGCAGCAGCCAAGTGAAGAGAGGACAAACCAGGACTCGCCCCCTCGCCCGGGACCCCCAGCAAGGCGCCGGGCAAGTGGATGCTGAACTGCAAATGCAACGGCGCAGCCCACAACCGAAACTCTCCACGCACACCTCCAGCCCAGCGTGCAACCTTTTAACTAGCAGCGAGCAGGAGAGGATGGAGCTGAGATCCCTGGCAATGCTAATAAAACCACTGTGTTTCTCCTCCTTTTCTTGGGAGAGGCAGAATAATCCTTTTGAGCTATCAAAGATGGGGAGAACCAACATCTGCTCAGATTCAACTGCTTTGGTATCACTGTTTTAGCTCCAACTCTTCCCTGACGGGTGGGAAAAGTCTCTAGCTTTTATACAAAGGCTTTGCCCTTCAACAGAGCCTTTCAGCAGTGGATCGCCAAGCACCTTACAGACATTTAATTAAAACTTACAACCTGCCCCACCGAGGGAGGGATTATGAACAGGTCCCCAGCTAAAGCAGCATCCCACCAGCACGAGAATCTCCTCCTCCTGTACAACCAAGGCATTTGGCAGTCCCAGCCTCACCAAGCTACTAAATACACCCCAAACAGCACGGAGCCTCTGAAGAGCCGTCAGAGCAGAGGGGAGAGGCTGGGAGCGCACAACGCTGGGACGGGATGGGCAGGCAGGGGCTCCTCTCTGCCGAGTCACAGCAAGGAGATGGGCTTGGCTTGTGCTGAAGACACAAAAACATGGTTTGTACCCTTTGCAATTTAAATACCAAGCATTTCCAAAGCACGGCGTTACCGGGGACCAATTCATCCACCTAACAGCCCCAGGAGGTCAATAAAATGGAAAACCTCTCCCCCTCCGCCCCCGCTTACCTATGGGGTGAGACTTCTGCTGGTTGAATTAAATCTATTTAGACAAAAGTAAGTTCAGACATCTGCCTTTGCACAGTGTCAGCTGCGAGAAATGAGCTAACATCCAGATGCAGTGGCATGTCAGGATTAGCCCAGGCTGGGGCAGGAATGCTTCCATGTATGGAAAAATATTGGAGCAGCGAAACCATAAGCTTGGAGCAGAGCAAAGTGAGAGGCCCTGTCAATGAAGCTGCGGGCTCAGGTTTAGAGGATTTAGCAGCTCAGATCCACCATAAGGTCCTCAGCACATATTACAATAAATTTCACACTTTTTCCAAAAGGGACTCCCACAGCAATGCTGCGAGTTGTGAGGGTGAGATCCTACACCCGTCTGTTTGCTCTGGAAGCGGGGCTCAGACCGCTGGGTACCATTAACGCTCCCCGCGCTGGGCACGGGCTGGGGCGTTGATGGAGAGGTTCTGGCGAGTACAAGGCTGCTGCTCGCACTCGCCTGCCCACCCATCCCTCAGCGGCTGCTTTCTGCACAGCAGGATTTATAAAAGCCAACTTGGAGCTGGCAGGCAGGACGAAGCGGTGGCAGTTCAAAAGAAAACACTGAGCTGAATCAGCACGGCAGGGGAGTTGGCGCGCGCTTCTGCCAACACCACGGCAAGGGCAGCGACTGCCGAGGCACGGGGCGAGAGTCGGTGCAGTATTCTCTTCAACCAGCCCGGCACGAATCAAGAGGGCTCATTTGTCAGCATCCTGAGTTAACGCTAATGAAGTAATGGCTATGACTTCATCTCTCCAGTGGGAATCTCTTGGGAATGAGGGAGAACTAGAATTTCTCTCTCCGTCTCACTCATGCAGTTGCAATTCATTTCAGTTGCCTTCTACTCTCTTCTGCAAACATTACCTAATTCTCACCCAGATTCTTAAATCCTTGCACTGAAACATAAAACAACGCTCCCTTCTCAGCTGTCAAAGCCCAGCCTCGCAGGGATCCCTCCCGGTGGGACCTGACCCCCTGCGCCGGCTGCCACCCCCTCCCCAGGGGCCAGCCACACCGAGCTCCCACTCGCATCTGAGGATGCCACCAGCTATTTTTTATACCTCAGACATGAAATAAAAATCTGCTAACTCTTGGCAAATTCATTTTAAATAGGGCCCTTTGCACCTTTTCTCTATTAAAATATTTTAAAGTCAGGTTTGATTTAGCCGCTGTTGCAAAGACAAACAAAATGTTGCTGGAGGACCCTGGAGTTTCTCTACACGGCTGGGCAGGACAGTTTCAACTGCTGCAGATCTTCACGGGTGCAAAATACACACAGCAACCTCTCACAGCACGCTGCTGCTACAGCAGTTTGTGTGCCCGAAGAGGCTGTCGAGCCTTGCCCCCGGCAGCACCGGGTAACCCCGCTGCCTTCCTCATTACAGGCCTTCGGCTTCCAGGTTTGCTCTGCCCCGACTTTGCTTCCCTGTGACCCCGCTGAAGACGCCCTCCCCCTCCCGTGCACCATTCCTAGTCTCTGCAGTTGCGATGGCACCTATCATTTGAAGCGTATCCTTTACGGAGCAGATCCTCCCCAGCATTTAGGCTCTGTGCCCAGCGCTCACCTCGCTGCTCGGGCAGGGAGCCAGCACCCCCACGCTCCCCCATGCCTCCCATCACTTTATTTTGAGGCCAGAGGGGCTTGCTGGGCTCCAAGCAGGGGGTTGATCAGATTGCAAAAGCTCAGCTAATGCCCTGACGCAACTGAAGCAGTCACTCACACTAAATAAAGACCGCAAATTCTTTACATATTAATTGTTGGTTGCAATTGTTCACGGTGTTGAAAGACAGACGTGAGAGTATGCAGAAACCATTCCTGCATCTTTTTAGTTCCACCCTTCCATTAATTGTGTGTACTCCAAGCCAAATCAATAAGACACTACATTTTCTTTGGAAAACTGAGATGATGAAAACGCGATCAGCTATCATACAAGACGCTCACACTGCAATCTGAAATACTTGTATAATTCACTTTCCCACGAGAGAATTTAATATGTCTATTTGCTTACTTCTCAACTCATCCCACTCCCAGTTTCTCCGCTGGCCCTGCCTTTACCTTACAACCTACGGATTTAATTCTAATTTTCACCTACAGAGCATCAGCAGAGAAGCAGCAGTCCCAGCCAGCGCAGAGGAAGCTGCCCTGCAGAGGTACGTCATGAGAGCACCGGGGGAAAGCCCTCTCCCCCAGCTGAACGGCCCCCAGCCAGGGCTCCTACCCCGGGAACGGAGGGGAATTAATGTGCACAAAGCCCAAGCCCTAATGAATCCAAGCACCCTCCCCACACTGGCGTTACTCCCCCCTTTCCTAATCATTATTATCTGGAGATGGCACGAGCACAAAGTGATCTGTCTAGAAAAATGTTTCAAATCTATCGTGCGTTGCGCTGTGATGTGCCATGGAACCGGTTTAGAGAAGACACACAGCTATAAAGTCGCGATAATTCAGTATTCAACCCAGCCTGAAAGCTCAGGAGTCAGCTTGTTATTTGCTGAAGGCAGGGGGCCTGAAATTATCCGTGAATAGTTCAAAGCTGCAGTTAATTCAACATCTCTACTTTCAAAAGCATAAAAATCACAGATTCCTGGCATGTGTAAGCTTTTTAAAAATGACAAACTACTAACTGTCAAATCAAAGCAGCAAACAGAAATCCACATGGCTGATAAGACAAATAGTTGCATTTTAAAGAGTAATTAAGTATCACTTTGGAATATTTTGCTTGGAACTTGTTTCCCTGATAAAAAAGTGGGAGGGGAAGGAGAAGGAGGAGGAGGAGGCAGCAATCCGCACACACCAACGAGCTTCTCACCAAGCAAATGCTCAGGCAAGCGCTGCTCAAACTTGTTTTCTTCAATTCAGAGTTCAGCCCACTCCATCACAGCCTCCCCTACCCTCTCAGTTTCCCTATATCCCTACATTTCACACCAAAACTCTAGCAACGAGGAGCAGGCAATCGCTACGTTGAATCTGCCTTGTTGGGGAGGAGGGTGCGTGGGGCTGGGGCAAGAATCCCTCTGGTCTGATCACCAAGCAGCGCAATATCTTCTGACTTGACTTAGATTAAAACCATACACCAACTTCCATGCTGGGAGCGTTGCTGAAAAAAACAGGAATGCAAAACAGAGAGCTCTACCCAGATGCAATTCGGGAGAAGTGAAACCCTACCCCAGCCGCATGAGCTAACCCTGCCATACGCCGCTTTGAAACACTAAAAGTACGTCCATGAGAAAGGACCAAAAAACTCCAACTTCAAAACCCCCTGGACTCTCTCATAACCCGTACCTGCTAACAATGAACTCACAATGAATTTCACACAAACTTTGCCGGTACTAAGAAATACCTATAGAAAGTACCTATAGGCAATGGTACGAAAGGATCGTTTCCAGTATTAAACAAGGAGGCAGCTTACTGCATTTCAAACTAAAATGTTATCAAACTGCTTGAAGAAGCCATCATCCAAAGGCAACGCAAACCTGGTGTCAGTTTTTAGGACAGGACTTACAGAGCCCAGCCCAAGACCCAACCGTGTACAAGCAGCAAAAGCTCCCACTGCTTCTCCCCACTGTGGAGCTGGGAGGATTTGATGACGGAAAGATGTCCAAGGACTTTCAGAGCTGGCCCTCAAACATGGGCAATTACCGACTGAAGGATGCAATAAACAACACAGCAGATGACACATCAGCAAAACAATTAAAATACTAATTCTCTTCTGGGGAAAGCACTCAGGCAGGCCACAGTTTGGATGCATGGGGAAATCCAACCTCCAAGGACGTTAGTGATGTTTTTGGAACTATTGCAGGACAATACACAGCCCTCAGACTTGCTGTCTACTGAAAGCAGTGAATGCTTCCTGGGATTTCACTGACGGATCAGGGTCTTGGCACGAGAGACGACTGCTAATGGTATGGAGGGTCACTGCAAAGCTGTATAAAACGTACTCAGAAATGATTTAGAGAAGTGGCATCAACAACAAGAAGAAGAATTACAGAATGTTTTGGCTTCGATGTCATCCGCACGATGTGGAAATGTTGAATAGCTTATTCCTCAGTCATAATTGAGGTTCACTGTTGCACTTCTCCAGAATTGAACAGAAAAATGCTCCGTTATTTTGTACCTTCTTTTGTAAAGCTGTTACGTGTTCAGTTCCTAAAAGAATGCATTTTTGGAAAAGAATTGTGCACTGATTACTTTAAAAAGTAAAGTTGCTTTGCTTAGTTCTGCAACCTGAGAGTAACAAATGAAATTGTCAACCATGCATTTTTAAATGAACGTTTTCATTTCAACATCTGGATTAAGATGCCACAATGAAAAACAGCACACAGGCTTCTCTGCTCCTTTCATAGATCTCCCATTCTTATGTTTCAGAACCAGCGAGTTTCAAAGCAAACAAAGAATCAGTTGGTGCTGCTAATGCCTTGCTTCTTACTCAATAGCCTTATGTCATGAAAAGACCATATTTTTCAAATCTACATCTCCGTGAGCCAAAGATTTCATATACATTCCCACCCCAGAAACACAAAGTCAGGAATACAGCTGAAAGTGATTACCTAGATATTTTTGTATTATGAAACTCAAAAGCTGCTTCAAGTGATCTACAAAATTCTCTGTTAGACAAATCCCACATCTGTGCTGACCACTTGCCTCCCAGATCTCAGCAGATGGCGATTTCAAACAGAAAAGTTACAAGTCCCTGAAAATCAGGGTGTATCTTAAATTATAATCAAGGGTTTGAGTTTTTTTTAAAAAAAAAAAATTGTGTACAGTCTAATTTAATGATATTTCTACCTCCCCACCATTTCTTGCACAAACTCTACCTACAAAACTAGTACCTAGCATCTTATTAGGAGAGGCTCCTAGAGCAATCTTTTTAAGCACAGGGAAAGAAAAAGCCCTTTTCTTGGCAAGGTGGGTGGGAGGAAGAAAACATAATTTAAAAAAAAAAAAAAGAATGAGTGGGTATTTGTTGTGAAAGACTTCACAGAGATATCTGTGAACAAGCAAGAGGCTTGTCACATTTTACCCATCGATCTTAAGACCACTGTTTTATTTGCAGTGCTAAGGAAGATGTACCCCCAGCACAGAAGGGGTGTTCTTCTGTCCATGTTCATCTCGGATCACCTACCACAGTAGTCAAGCCACTAAAACAAAATCCCAAACTACCAACTTACTCCTTTCCCCCTCCTTAGGGCGACACAGAACAGACGTCTTCTTCACACGCAGAGAAAGATCATGTGCCTCTGCCACACAATTCAGCAAAAGACACATTTCATGTGAACACAGGAGAAGACACATAGAGCAGGGCATACAAATCCAACTTTAAGATACAGGAAAACCATTTTGTTCCAAATAAAGTGTATTTACCAGTATGAGCAAAGAGAGATTCTCAAACTGTTTTCAGATACTTGACTGAATAATCACAGGAACATAACCGACATGTTTTGCATTTATTTAAAACCAGAGCAGAATATTTCAGCTCCAGTGGAAACGGGTTTGCCTTCCCAAGAAGAATCTGGGCAACACTCAAGCAGATGCATAAACACAGCGGAAAGCAAACACAAAACAAGAGGCAAAGCACAGACCCTACGCCACTGTGGCGCTGTGTGGATGCACCAAGTAAGCGTCATGAGAAAAGTCAAGATTAAGAAGAATGAGGAAGATGACTGGGCCAAGTAAGTAACAAGTAAAAACAAAAGCAAAGGCAAATAAACAACGGCAAAAGATAAACTGCTTCTCTCCCAGTGCAGACCCGCTTGCAGCCTCTTCTCCTCCAGCACCCTGATGCTCCTTTCTCCCACTCCTACATAGACCCATGTGAGAGGACCTACTCGATGGAGAATGTGGCCAATCTATTTTTATTTTCTTAGCAGAAATGACCAGGATGTCCCACAGCAACACAGTGCAGCAGGACAGCGTGCTCCTGCCCTCCTCCAAAAGCCTGCATGCTGTAAGCCCTTGAAGAGCACCCAAATTCACCCCGAGTGTAGGTGGACTCTGCAGCAGAGATGGTCTGGAGCTCACCAGAAGGAGCCTGGGATCCTCCCGACAGCGGGGAGGGTGCTGCCCCGTCGCGGGGGCCGGCAGACATCAGGGCACGTAGACAGATGGGGTCTGTTTACATTACCGAGGTTCTCAGTAGCAATCAGGAATTAAAGCTGTTATTAAATCAACCCTACAGAACTTGAGCAGCTGTTCATGCAAACAGATAACAACAGGGTGACGTTAAACCAAAACCCCAAACGAAACGAAGACACAGAGCAACATCTCGCCCCCATGTTCTGCTCAGCAACGCCAGGCATTATCGGAAGACAAATCAATTATCAACGGCTGCATATACCTGAATCCGGGGCTGAACAGCTTAATTGAGGGATGTGTATCACAAGTTAAAGGCTTCCGATCTCATCTGGCACGTTATGGTTTCGTTCTTGGAAAAAAAACCAATAATATGGCTGGCTGTGTCTCAAACGGAGGCATAATGCCATCCTCCTCATTAATCAAAGGTTTTCCCCACGTCCAGATGTTTGCTGACTTGTACTGCTTTCTTTTATTGCTGGTTTGGAGACAGAAATTGCTATAGGCTAAAGTTACCCAAATTCAACCGGTTGTTGCAAGAGGCACAGGCTGTTATGCCCTTGGTAACTGCACCCCCGCGTTACTGAGGCATTCGACGAAGAGTGGCTGTTTTCTTTGACAACCCATACTACTTTCACCAACAACCATGACAGCAAGATGGTATTTTACTTATAGGACTGTGGGAATTTTTCTGTAAGCCCAGAAAGGAGCCTGTTCTTTCACACCTATCAACGTTCAATGCCCGGGGTTTGGAAGAGGGAGAAATGTAAAAAAAATGCAGAGCACACCAGAAAAGACAAGGCACACACTGATAAATCTTTCAGCAGGAAACCAGGACCATAATAGCCGTATTATTCAATAATTCCGAGCAACAAAAGAAATGCTACAGCCAATATGAGACAGGAACTCATCTCTCCCCAAAGCTTTCACGCCCTCAGTAGATAAATTAACCAACCCACCACGGGAAGCGTTGGCTGGAAGGGACCTCTGGAGGTCTTTGGGCCCCGCAGGCACCAACACGGGACCCCGCCGGCCACAGCTTCACCCAGCTGAGCCCCGCAATCTCCAAGGACAGAGGCTCCGCAGCCTCTCCAGGGGCTGAGAGCTCGGGGACAGAGTTCAGCTCCCAGCCCGCTGTTCCCACCTCCCTCTATTATCCCTATTCTATATCCATAAAATTCCTTTCTTCCCATAAATCTACATAATTCTCTCAGGCTTGTCTCGCATCGGGTTTAGGAACAGCCTTTAGTGCAAAGGAACCATAACTCAAAAGGACTGCCTACATTTTTCTAATGCTTTTGTTTTTAAACAAATTAAGCCCGCGAGGTACTGAACATATGCTAGACATCCCTGGGTCTTGCTGGCATGTTTTTGAAAAATAGAAAGTTTGTGCTTTTCTGGAGAGTCAGGTCATTAACCTGACTATTTAAAAATCAGCCTATTATACAAGGAAACTTCTAACTGCCTGAACTACAGGTTATAAATCTCCTGTTTAGAAATCTGATATCCTGACATAATTGCCCTTATAACTTACAAATAGGTTCTCTGTTATCCATAGATTAAGCTTCCTCCAAAGCCACATCACATCTGCTTAGTTTTGAAAATATACAGCACGAGCTTCAATTACTTTACACTCCACACAAAAATAATCCTGAATTTAACTCAGGGCTTCTTGGAATAAGAGTTTAAGACCCCATAATCTTTTTATTTCATGTTTTCTCACAATCTAAGAGATGGAAGTATTGGCCAGCATGTAAAATTAATGCCACCTTCCACTTCTATGATTTCCCAACAATTTAACTACGTTGCAGTGGAATTTTTAAAGCAAATACGGCAAGCAAAAGTCCCACCACCTAAACAATCTGAAATGTTCTGTAGCGAAATGGCCAGCTACTAATTGGAACCACAGTCTTTTCATGTCCCTGTAGGAAGAGGGTTTGGTTTTATAGAAACCAGAATTAAACTGTAATTTCTCTGAAGGATGAAGCTTCTGTTACAACTCCCTTTAATAACGAAACTGATCTCAGACCCCAACCTGTGACCACTTATGCAGGCTCCCAGTTAGAAGTGACTGGACTTCAATGGGGCAAACTGGGGGCCTCCCGCAGCATCCACCAGGTGCATGGTGTTAAACACGCAAGAGCTTTTGCAGAACTGGGAGCTTAGCAAGAAAAACCTGCAGCAAAGGAGGAAAAAAGCCGAATCCGGGTTTCAAACCAGCTACGCCTCTTCTCAGCAGAGGGGACATCACACGGCGCAGCCAGACGACAGACAACTTTTCCTCAAACGACTCCTTTGCCTAACGAACAGCACGAAGTGCCGGCAGAGGAGGGTTCAGAGACCCGCTCAGGAAGAAGCGGTCCCTCATGCTGGCACAGCCTCACAGAGCCCAAACGTGAGGGATGCCTGAGGGGGCTCAGCCGCCCCCCGGCCCCGCAGGTACCGGCGTTACCCCAATCCCCACCGACGCGGAGAACGCGCCTCGCTGAGCGCCAACGCCTGCCCGCTGCTTTCAGACCGGCAGCCGCAATCACACGCCGGAAAGATGTTTAGAAATGGCACTGTGGGGCACCATCTTTTTAATTCTTACTCAATAGCTTCCAGAGATTAGATTTGTAAAGAGTTTTTTTTTTAAGCGACCAACGTCGCGAGCTCGTTGGGATCTGGAAGCCCAGCCTTTGCCTTCCTGTCCCTCAGAGCCTTCCCTGTCTGGGTCTTACAGAGCGCTTTTTGTCCGATATCTGTCTTTCCGATTAAACTCTATGGATGCGGGGCTGTAACTTGCAGAGGACAGAGCACACCAGCTGCCGAACGAAGACGAATAACGAACACCATCACACAAACTCGCCTGGCGGCTTGGCCAGCAGCTCCCGGACGAGCCGGGCTCCAACTCGCTCCCCAACCACCACACGGCTGGCGGAGGCCATGGCCCCGTTCCGTGCCCAAAGCCAGGCAGGAGCCCGGCGGCTGCCGGCGCCGAGGCCTGTTTCCCTCCGGCCGAGCGGAGCCGTGGCCCGGGGCTTTGGCCCGGAGGAGCGGCTCCTCACCCCCCGCTCCTCTGAGGGACCCGTCGAGGCCAGCGCCCGCCCGCCCCGCTGAAACCGCGACCCCCGGGCCGGGGTCCCCCCCCGCCTCCTCCTCGCCCCCCACCCGTGGAGGAGGGGGACGGAGCCTGCGGGGTTTCCCCGCCCGCTGCGGCGCGCAGGCCCCGGCAACCGGAGGAGCCGGGCGAGGCGGCGTCGCCCCGCGGGACGGCAGCCGACACCCCCCCCCCCTTCCCCCGGTTCCCCCCGGGAACTTTCTGGAAGGCGCCCACCCCGCTGCCCGCGGGACCCACCCCGGCGGCGCGGAGGGGCCCGGCCGAGCCCCCGCCGCCCCCAGACAAAGCCCGGGGCGCGCCCCCCCCCCGCCCCGGCCCCGCGGTCTCACCTTGCGGTGCTTGTCGGCGAAGGGCAGCGCCAGCCAGGGCATGGCCCGCACGGCCTCCTGCCACTGCTGCTGCTCCTGCTCGGCCGACACGAAGACGATCTCGAGGCGCTGCCCGCCGGCCGCCGCCGCCTCCCCCCTGAAGCGCCCGTAGAAGGCGGCCAGGCTGGCGCCGAGCTGCGCGCAGGGGCCGCCCAGGCTGCAGCCGAAGTAGAGCCCCACCAACGAGACCCCGCGGGCGGCCAGCGCCGACACGGCCACCTCCTCCCCGTCCGCGGCCACCAGCACCTCGCCCAGCACCTCCGCCAGGGCGCCCGCCATCCCGCCCCGCTCCGCTCCGCTCCGCTCCGCTCCCCGCTCCGCCCGCAGCCGCCGCAGCCCGCGCCGGCCCAGCCGAGCCCCGCCCCGCCAGGGGGCGCTGCCGCGCCGGGCGGCTCCGCGCCCGCCCCCGCCTCCGGCAGCACCGCCCTGCGCCCCGCACGGCCCGGCCCGGCCCCGCACGGCCCCGCACCGCACGGCCCGGCCCCGCACGGCCGCACACGGCCCGGCCCCACACGGCCCCGCACGGTCCGGACAGGCCCCCGCGGCCTCCCCGCCGCGGCGGCCCCGCGGTCACTGACACGCACCGCCCCCGCTTCCCCACGCGTGGGGTGGGTGCCGGGCTCGGCAGCGCCCAGGCCGTGGGTAAAGCCCCGGGGAGCCTCCCCCCAGCCCCTCCAGGGCCTGGCTGCCCCGGGGAGAGGGAGGGAGGGGTGACCAGTGGCCGGTGGCCGGTGGTCGCCGCTGGCCTTGCCTCACTGCTCTGTCCTGCTGCTGGGGATCAGCGGCTAGCTCGCCCCGGGTCACCCACCCTGCCAACCCGCCGGACCCCCCGCTCCCCATGCATGGAATCATAGAATCCTTAAGGTTGGAAAGGACCTCTGAGATCATCACGTCCAACCGTAACCTCACTGCCTGGCCCAGCTCTAAACCGTGTCCCTAAGCACCACATCCGCACCTTTTTTGAAGACTTCCAGGGACTGTGATTGCACCACTTCCCTGGGCAGCCTGTCCCAATGCCTGACCACTCTCTCCGTGAAGAAATTTTTCCTAATATCCAATCTAAATCTCCGCTGGCACAACTTGAGCCCGTTTCCTCTCATCCTATCGCTTATTACTTGGAGAAGAGACCGACCCCCCCGGCTCCAGCCTCCTTTCAGGCAGTTGCAGAGAGCGATGAGGGCTCCCCTCAGCCTCCTCTTCTCCAAACTAAACAACCCCAGCTCCCCCAGCCGCTCCTCACCAGCCTCACTGCCCTTCTTTGGCCACGCAAACACCCTTGGGACTGGGACACCCGTCCTTTAAACCACTGCCTAGAGAAGGGCGACTTCCAGCTGGCCCCATGTAAGGGTAGAGCAAGCTTTCACAAAGCATGCAGAACGAGAGTGTTTCCCGTCTTTGTTTTAAAAATCTAATGTAAATACGTGTTTACCCTTATCAATGGTGGGAGGAAAAACCTGAAAGCCAATCCAGAAGTGTAAACACAAGTAAATTTGGCTGCATTGAATTACACCGTCTGGCTGGCTGGAATACAGAAAGGAAATAAGGCATAAACAGTGATATGCAAACCAGGCTTTAAAATTTATTTGCTCTCTGTAATCAAAGTCTGTAATCTGCAAGCCCGCAGAATTCACTGCAGCAGGGATCCTCAGTCGCTTCAGACTGACATCCGTGTGTCCACGCCGCAGGTCCTGACCCGTCCGCCCTCGCTGGCAAACCCCTCCGCAGGCGAACATGCACCCCCCCACTCTCACACGGCGGTAAAGCACAATAAACGTGCAAGCGTGTGCGAGGCCGAGCCCAGAGGACGGGTTTGGGGGGCTGAAGTGTGAGGCTTTGGGTTGGAGCATCCGCACGAGTTCTCTACAGACACAGAGCTGCACGGGCGCTGCGAATACACACGGGGAGCAAAGTGTGTGCACAGGCTGGACACCTTCTCCATTTTACTTTTTCAAAGAGCCCCAAACCAGCACTCTTAAATCTTGCTAGCTACTGTAAAAGACACCTTTATTTTTACAGCACTTCCTTATTTGGCTTCTTATTATTGCTGCTTTCAATTGTATTTAAAATCGTTGTATAGCATCCAGAGCCATTAGGGGATGCTCTATAAATACAATTAATTATCATTATTATTATTACAGCTTTACAATCTCTCTTTTCTTTTGCCAAGACCTGCTCCCTAGAGGTGGTTCAAAGCAAGAGGAGTTTTGTCTTGTTTTTATTTGTCCTGCCTTATCTGCCTTAATTAAGTATTTGAGCTCTTCAGGGCAGGGAAGCTGTTTTTTAAGTCTGCAGCCCTGAACTCGACCAACCCATGTAGCAACATAAATATTCTCTTGTAAAAATAATATTTATGACTGCAGTTAATTTGTCTGGCCCCATTTTTAGTGAACAAAGCAGAAGTAAGATGCTCTGAAATACAGAACAAGTAAAAAGCATTTCTCTCTCTTAAAGAACAATAAAATAAAATGAGGAAACAGCTGTTCGCACCAAACAACTTCACAATGTGAGGTGTGACTAAACTGCGGTTAAACCACGCGAACGCTCGCAGGGCTCCCGTTGTGGGTGGATGTCTGCCCATGTGCAGGCTCCGCAGCAGAATCATGGATTCAGGGTGCCCGTTTGAGAACCAGCTTGAAACATTGGAATTAAAGAGGCAGGACGACATCACGGGGCTTTTAATAAGCACTTTCTTGTCTATACAGAGACAGTGCCAATCTGCATTTCCCTACCTCCTATGCATTTTTTCTAAGTACTGTTTTTTACACTGCATCCCCTTTCACTAGTATATATTGTATTTTTCACTAAAGTATTTAGCAAATATTTTGCTGAAGTATTTGGTAAACATTTGCCAAATATTTGGGTTTGCCTGGGTTTGTTTCCCCCACAACCAGTGTTTATTAGGGTCTTGTTGGCAAGAAAAAAAATATATTGACGAAATGTGTCAGGGTGAAAGTGCTGAGCCAGGCGAAGACAGGAATGGAACAGGGGTCCCGTTCCCTCCCCCGGCCTCCCCGCTGCTGGTGCTGGCTCTGCAGGGAGCGGGTGCAGGAGCCCTCAGAGCCGGGCGGCGGGCGAGCCCCCAGCCCCACGGGTTGGGAGCAGAAATGGCAAATTGAGTTGAGTTCACGCTTGCTGTTTCAATAGGGGAAGCTCGTCAGGCTTTGCGGCTTCTGCCCAAAGCCGATGATACCGAGCTGTGGGGACATAAGCTCATCAGACTGAGCAAATGAAACCCGTGGCAGAAGAAGAAAAGAAAGGTACGCTCAGGGTGGTTTTTAAACAGCGGTAGCTGAGTTACCCTAAAGCCACGGCGTAAAAGAAGCCACCAAAGAAAACTCCTAGTTACCAACAGCAGGGAGAAACAGCCTGGTTAGTCTCAGTCTTTGGGAAGGCAGCTTTCCAGGACACAAAAGGAGCCGCAGGTTACAGCACACACAGCGCTGCCAGGGCACGGGCGAGCAGCAGCACACAGCGGCGGGCGCGCAGCAATGCAGAGGCACGGAGGCCAGGGAGACGCTAGATTTCTCCTTGCCTTTTTTTTTTTTTTTAAGCAGGCAAATGCCTTTTGGACAAATTCCATCCACTGTAAACATCGGGTTTGAGCTACTCTATAATGATTCTTACAGAGGCATGTCTGCAATAGCAAGCTGAGACAAATAATGGTGCGAACAGCCCTGTTTATGTGACTGTCCATGCCAAAAAATAGCGGTTACAGGCAATGAGAACACCCAGGATGATTAGAGACCGCTGAGAGCTGCCCACTCCCGAGTTCAACCTTTCTGGCAGCCGTGTAACTGCAGGTCCTGTAATGGCATCAGTGCAGCAGCTGCATCACCATTTAAAACATTATTAGACATTATGGGTTTTGACATTATTGAACATTAATTATACCTTGGAGACGCAGGCAGCGGTGGAACACCAATTCTCCTGGATCCAAGGAAGCCTCATCAATCTGCAGGATGGACTTGAGAACACTTACGTGGGGTTAAACAGAAAAACCATCCCTATGTACCCAGTAGAGAGGCTACCCTGCAGTAAGGGTCACTATAGTCTGAAATTATTAGCATGTTTTGCTAACGCACTTACTACTCCGGAATATAGTAACTTCCTTTGCAGTCAGCTCATCACGCGAGGGGAACTATCTGAAGACAGCTATTCTGGTTTATTCTCCCTGTTGACAAGCCCCAAATCCATGTGCTGTATCCACTGACGGCTCTGATCATCTGATCCGATGGTGCGGCGCTTAAATAAAAACTGATGTGATTGCAAAAGGCTCTTTAGTTTTTAATTTAGCTGTTTTCTGAACTCCAGATTGCACGGAGAGGAGTGGATTTTCCACGGTACCTGGCCATCAGCCAGCAGCAAGATCCCTTAAAAGAAAGGGACACCCTTCAAACAGTTGAGCATTTGACATAAATCCATTGTGTTCTGACATTTTTCTTATTTGGTAGCTCTTAATCGCAATGGTTCCAGACACGGTACATTTGTGGGGTTTATTTTAGTAACGGGATGTTGGCTGCATTTCAGAATATGGACATACACATCTAGAGAAAGCCCTGGGTAGTCATCCTGCTGGAAATCTGCAGGAAAAAGGCCTCATTCTGCTCTACAGATGATGCAAGCAACTGCAATCCTTCTCCCCTCAGCTGCTTTCTTCTGGATTCACATCAGCATCGCTGAGAGCTGCACAGGGTCCCAGCTGCCAAAACCAGCTCCGACAGGGCAGGCCATCTGCCTGCCCCAGATGGTTTGTAGCTGGTCACACATTAACTCCTTTAAACAGGTCTGTGTTAAGGTATCAGCCTTCCAAAACGCTGCTCCAAACTCACTGGAGGTCTAAACTGACCGAGTTCAACGATGTTCTGCTCCGAAGGAATTTGACCCTTCAAATTCCTCTAACTGGTGTCGCAATACTGTTAATATCCGGATTGCTGAGGGCAGCTTGGTGCAAGGCTAGCGGTACCTTTGACCCTCCCCATCTGTCTGGGGGCTCCGGCAGATGAGCCCCACCGAATCTCGTCGGGCAGCTGGCAAGGTCCTTGCCCCCATCACAGAAAGGGAAGGAGTAAACGTGCCGGCATCCAGTGCCAGCACAGGACTCAGCCTGCAAGTTTGCACCAACCCACGGCCCCCTCAGCAGCTCGCAGGCTAATCTGAGAGCGGGGAGGCTGAAGCAGAGCCAGGTCTGTCGTGCTGGCGACGGGGGAGACCTCAGGGCACCCCTGCTCATCACACCAGGTCCTGGGGTGCCTGTTCTGCTTCCCAGCAAGATTGGGATCCACATGTGGTCACAGAAACAGTAAACAGCTCTTCTGAAAGCAAATATATTGATTTCAAACAGCAGCAGCAAAACACAAGAAGAGGGTTTCAATCACAGCCCATCTATGCGTGTTGGGGTCTCTAGGGGCTAGTCCTGTACCTGGCTCCGGGGCCTGGGAGGTAACATTTCTCCCCAAAGCCTTTTTAAAGTTCCCCCTATTCTTTTCAAAGTCCTTTTCCCCAGGTTTCTGCCTGATTCTCTGCCCAGGGTATTGATCTCAGCATGGTCACAAGTAAACTTCAAAGGGACTCACACTTGCGCTGCTTGTTGAGGACCACGAATGGCACCATCTGAGCCTTATCATTTCCCCTCCTGCCTCCACGTGAGAGAACCCTCCGGCCATCTCACAGCCAGGCTGGCGGCAGCAGTCACACCACCAGCCAGGACGCATGTCGTTCGCCGCTAATTACTTCTATTTCTTCATAGCTGCCACTGCAGTGCCGTCCTGCAGGCAGCACAGGCTCCGGCACGTGCTCCCAACCGCCCGCTGCTCTATCAGCCACAGGGGAGGGAAGGATCACGGAGAGAAGGAGCAGCCCCAGCTCACCAAGCCCTGCACAAAGCCACACCATTTGGAGCAAATGCCAGCAAAACTTGCTGCCTTTTACCTAGCACGAGACTGGAGTGACACCTTCCCTTTAATTTCTTCAGTCCATTTTCCACCCTCAGAAGGTGTGGCGGAGGTTTGCACGCTGGCTGTCTCAACATCAGCATAAAAAATCTCTATTTAGCCTCTTTTCAGTGGTGCTGAGCAGTCCTATCTGCAGCTGAGCACACTGGATGGCGAGAGTGCTGAGCACCCAGGGCAAGAAAGGCCTCGAGTCCCTGAAACATTACTGTAAGAATCTGACTTGAAGTGTCTGTGTCTGAACACGTTGGCCCAGGACGTTTCCATTCTGCACATCAGTTTGTTCCTCTCCTTTCCCCTGTTGGAGAGGAGCAAAGTGTTTACCTGAGCTCAGCCTGTGCCCACTGCGAAGCACATCAGGCTGGCCCCCACCCAGGGTGGGTCACGGTGATGTGAACACCACCAAAGGAAAAAGAAACTGTTCCGAAGTCGAAATATGCTCCCAAACTTTACATTGAACTTTACTCTCTCCCCGTTTGTGAAAGGGTTTTGGTGATCTGCAAACGACATCCTCTGGCTACGCTGAAACATGCAGTTCTTGAAGAAACAACCTCAGGTGAATTTTGCAAGTTGCTCTTTCCCCCTTGACTATAACCAAAATCAGGAGGAATTCAAGACCTGATCACAGCAGCATCAGGCACTCTTTTGCCCTGAAATACCCTGATTCATCATGGCACATAAAATCAGAGTGGCTATGACTCACCACTGCTACTACACAATTTTTCATGATGATACATTATACCTGAAGGAGCAAGGGGGTAAGTGAAACATTAACGAGACTTTAAATTTCTGAGTGGTGATACCACAGCCATAAGGCACTGAGGCAGCACTTAAACAGCTGTAAGACCAAGCCCCACTTTCCACTGTAATTTTCCGTGCATTAGAAATAGATTTGGTTACAGCTACTTGGTTACGAGCACTTAGGTAGAATTTCACTCCCGTAACAACCCAAGCTCCCACCCAAAGCAAGGCCTATTCTTCCCAGGTGCCGGGCAAACACAGCCATGGGCACCCCAGCCAAACGTGGGGTCTGGCAGACCCCCTTTAAACCTTTGCACCCTGCTAGCTGCGCTGCAGCATGGGTGGGAATCCCTGGTTCGGAGGGCGATCCCCAGGTCACCCTGTTGGCGAGGTGCCAGTGGATGGGTGGATGGAGGGGAGGGGGAGGCTGCCTAGAGCCAGCTGCCCCCGCTGTTATCGTAAAGCGGATGGCAGAGGGGACATCTGGTCCTGGAGGATATGCTGAGATGTCCCTGCCTTTGACAGGCCCCTATGTTGGGGGACCCAGCCCACAGCCAGCACATGGGGGGTCCCAAGCCATCGCCCCACAAGCAGGTCCCCAGTCTGTAGCCACCACCTGGGGTGGGGGTCTCTGGACTGGTGGTGAACCCCTGGTCAATGTGTGTGGGATTGCCGGGGGTCCCAATCCTATAGCCAAGATGTAGGAGGGCTCTAGATGTTGGTTAACAAATAGGGGGATCCTCAGCTCCCCACGCAGCAGGGCCCCACGTCCCTCGCCAGCACACTTAGGGGGGTCCCCAGCCCATGGCTCTCACATGGGGGTGCCCCCAATCCCCAAAAAACCCACGGTGGGCTTCTGCCCTGGCCAACACGAGTGTGGAAGGGAACGTCCCCAGCTCCTGCCTCCCCAGGGAGGGGTGCCCGACCCACGGCCGGAGCACGGAGGCTGGGGTCCCCCTCCTTGGGCGGCGGAGGGTCCCCAGCCCTAAGCCGGTGCACGGAGGGGACCCTGCCCCGGCCGTGCCGTGCCGTGCCGGCCCGCACCGCCCACAGCCGGCAGCCCCGCGTCTCCGGGGGCGGGGAGCCGGCCCCGGCCTTGCCCATAAGGCGTGCGGGCGGCGGCGGCGGCGGCCGTGGCGGCGCGGCCCATGGCGGCGGCGGGCGGTGCGGCAGCGCGGTGCCTGCGGGGTGCCCGGCGCCTCCTGCCCGCGGGTGCTCGGCGGGAGAGCTGCGAGCTGGCCCGGCTGGCGGGGCCCGTGGTGAGCGGGGAGCGGGGGTGGGGACGGGGCCGGGCGCCCTCCCGCCGGAGCGGGGCCAGCCCGGGTGCGCGGGGGGGCAGCGGCCGCGGCGCTGAGGTGCGGGGCCGCCGCCCGGGGCCGGGGATCGCGGCGGGGCCCGGGGCCTGGCAGCGCGCCCCGCACGCCCCGGGCTGCGGAGGAGACCTCGGGCCCCGGCCGGCAGAGCCAGCGGCTCCGGGGCGGGCTGAGCCCTGCCCCGCCGTGCCGCCGCTTCGCCTCCCTCCAGCCTCCGGGCACGGCTCGGCAGCGCGGGGTTTCACCTCCCCGCAGGGGCCACCCGGCCCCTGCCTCCTGCAGTCCGTGCCCGCTGAAGGCACAGCCAGAATTAGAACGCCACCCTTCGTTCCTTAATTGTCATCCAAGGGGTTATTCTTTGCCACAGGAATTCCTGCTGCTGTCCAGCTCGATCCGCGTGCCCTGCTCCAGCGGGGCCTGGCAGCATGGCTTTAAAAGCACGGGGGATTTGGAGAGGGGGAGATAAGCTGTTAAATTGCTCTGTGAAACCAGTCTGCAGCCCCCGGCACTGCTACGTACCCCTTGGGCGACAAGCAAGTCACTTCGCTTGATGCCAGCTCCTTGGCCAGCCCTTCCAGCAGACTCTGGGTGCAAAGGTAGCCCATGGCTCTCTGTCCTGAAATCCTTCCTGACTGCCGTTTGTCTGGAAGGAGAGGCATCCTCTGGTAGTCAGGGACCGACAGCGCAGCACTGAGCACGTTTCGCAGAGGCTTCCGCAAAGGGGAGCGTGTACCACAGCCCTGGTCTAAATCCATCGCGCGTGAAGTTTTGTCTGCTCTATCCGGTAAATAAGTACCAACTGATGAACTTCTCGGAGGCGACCTCCCTGACATCAAAGCGCCAACCTGCTGTGACCAGGCAGCAGAGGAAGTATAGATGGGTTTCGGTTTCTGTAGCTGAATATATCAGCCCTAGCTCAGTCCCCTCAACTGTTCCACCTGCGGCACAGCCTGCTTCCCTGTGTGCACAGATAGCTGTAGGTTTGGTTTTGAGGTTGTCGTTAGTTAATTCTCATTTCATGTCAAACCCTGCACTAGAACAATCATGGAGGTACGGACCCCTCCTGCGGGGATTACCCACAGCAGGTCCAACATGCCCGGGCCTGGCAGGAGGATGGCATCTGCAGGCAGTGGTGGGAGGTCTGGAGAGGAGAAGGTTTTGTTCTGTTCTTCCTCTGACCCCACAGGAGCTGGTTCTCCAGCAGCGCGCTGGGCTCTCGGCTTGCCAACTGCTGGGTGGAAAGGAGCATGAACAGACCCTGGGCACGGTCCCCCGCTGTGCCCACCCCTCAGCGGGTATAAACGGCTCTAACTCCTACCATCTGGTTCTAGCTGTGCCATGACTCCGTGCCTCGGAGGCCTGTAGAGGGGGCATCCTCTTGCCAAGGGAAAATGAGGTCTGGAGTGCAGGCTCTGCTACAGCATCGTTAAGCCTTGCTGTAGCCCCTGGCAAGGAACAAGCAGGCTGGACTTGGTGTCTTTCCAGGAGGTGAGGACATTGTGCTTTGGGAGGAGAGTTTTCCCTAGACGCACAGAGGAAAAGCATTGGGATTTTTTACTTTTTTCCTCTCTATGCATCTTTCATCCTGGAAAAGAGGATTTCTAGTGAAGCCATTAAGCCCCATGTAAACAAGGTCATCTGCCAGATTGGCTGCATAACACCAAAATACCACAGGGCAGGTAGAGGCCTACCTTGAAAGACAAAGCCACCGAGAGCCTGCCCGAGTCCTAGAGCTGGCTCCTCTGCCCCAGCAGTGCTGGCGAGCAGGGACGGGTTCCCAGGACAGCAGAGCCCTGACCTTGAGGCCAGGTGCTGCAGTGAGACCAGGAAACCCGACTGTTCGTAGTCTGATGCCCGGGGGAGGGCTGGTGTTCCTCAAGTCCTAATCAGTCCTCATCTCACCATCTCCTCCTCCTGTCCTAGTTTGTCGCCCAGCTGCTGGGGTTCCTGATCAGCGTGGTCAGCTCCATCTTCTGTGGTCACCTGGGGAAAGCCGAGCTGGATGCTGTGACGCTGGCCGTCTCCGTATGTATCACACTGATTCTGCTTTAAAACATACAAATTATATGTCACCAAAAAAAGAAGAAAAAAAACCCCAAAACCTGTAGGAATGTGTCTGTGAGGACCCTGTGTGTAAGCACAGCCTGATGCAATGCAAACATCACATCCACCAAACCTTTCTTTTGCCCTGAGCACAGGCAGGAGATGCTGGGAACCGAGCAGTCAGTGACTTTGCCAGTGCAAGGCCAGCACCTGGGCACGGAGCTGGAGCCTGTGACCAGCTCTCTGGACCGCCAGACCTAGGCGCGTGTGTGTGGCTAGGAGCAGCGCTATTTGTGGTCCTTTAGATATTCGCCCCTTGCTAGAGGATCCTTTTCCACACCAGAGGGGAGAAGAGGCTATTTGGGTAACAAGAATGTGTTATTCTGAGAAATAGAGAAGGGCTGGAAACTCCCCAAAAACTCGTAGCAGAACTGTCTCCCCACCCAGCTGGGAGGGATACAGTACTTTGGGCCAGGTCCCTTGTCACCCTCCCTTGCAACCCAAGTCCCTTGTCTCTCCTCCAGGTTATCAACGTGACGGGCATCTCCATCGGTTCTGGTTTAGCCTCAGCATGCGACACACTGATGTCCCAGGTCAGTAGCAGCTCCCTCTTTCTTGTGCCTGACAGTGTTCGACTGGTGGTGTCTCGCCTCCTGTGCAGTGGGATCTGGGCACAAAGGGTGGGAGGTGGCACCTTCCAACCAGCCTGGGGCTACAGATGCACTGGCTGGAGCCTGCTCCCCCCCTGCAGCTCCCCCAAGGAGCCCTGGGTCGTGCCTGGGCAGCAAAGGGATGTGCAATCCACCTGAGAGCCAGTTAAACCCAACCAGCCTGGCGCTAGCCGCTGCAGGCTGTGGGAAATGCATTTAATCACCCTGTTGCTGCCCTGGGTCCTGAGCATTTGCCCAGACCCTTTGGTTCCCTGTAACGCTCACCTTGGTCCTCTCTCCTGACTCAGACGTATGGCAGCAAGAACCTGAAGCAGGTGGGCACCATCCTGCAGCGAGGGATCCTCATCCTGCTGCTGTGCTGCTTCCCTTGCTGGGCGCTCTTCATCAACACCGAGCGGATCCTCTTGCTCATCCGACAGGACCCCGAGGTCTCCAGGTCAGCGGTGAGATCGATCCCTTCTGGATCAGGCATTTGGCTGTGGGTGGCTTGCCGTGTACTGTTGAAATCAAGGCTCTGTGGAGCTTGAGTGCAACGCTGCTTGGCTTGGCTCTTGTTTCGCCATATCATTAACTGGGGAAACAATTCTCTTTCCAGGTTGACTCAGGTCTACGTGATGATCTTTATTCCAGCGCTTCCTGTAAGTTGCTGCTAAAGCTGTTTGTTAGAAGCTCTGTATCCCTCAGTAACATTACGGGAAAGGAGGGCAGGTCTTTGCTGTGTCCATCACAGGGCAGCATGGTTTAGGGTTTTACAACGTGCCCCTTGATCTTGGGCCTTAACCTGTGTATTGGCCAGCAGCTGCTGGACCAGCAAACATGCACTCTTGCGCCTTACTGCGCAAAGGCCATGTGCAGGCCATGTCTCTGCACAACGCATAACTGGCGATGGACATTGGAATCAGGGGCTCCGGGGCTCACTCTTAGCTCTGAGACAAAGGCTGCAGCTCGCTGTTTGCACATGCTCATAGCTGCTGGGCTCTTGGCCAGTTACTCTGTCTCCTCTAAGACAGGGAGCAACACCCCTAGGGAATAAGGGTCTGTAGGTTAATCCTTTCTTCCAGGGTTTCCAGGCTCTCTCGTGCTGACCAGGAAGCACAGGAGATTTCCCATTTGGTGACTGATCTTTCTTCCCAGTGGGAATGGGAGGTGCCTTTTGTTACTCTTGGCTTTGGGTGCAGCCAGTGCTGGCAGATGCCACGCTTCAGCCAGACCACAGGAGCAGGGTGTTGGGCAGCGTGCCTGGCTGGGGCACCCTGAGAAGGCGGGGTGGGGAGCTGAGGGAAGGACCGATCTGTGAGTGTTGAATGGTGGCTGGCTGTTGAACCATAGTGCGGCAGTGCTGATGAAATGAATCCTGACTTTTGCAGGCGGCGTTTCTGTACCAGCTGCAGACAAGATATTTACTGAGTCAGGTATTGTATAACTAGCCAGGTTCTGGGCCATAGATTAAAGGTATTCCTAGGAACATGGATAAAGTTGGGGAGCTAAGTTCATCCTGTTCTGGGGAGAGCTGGGCTGAGGAATGTGTGATGCACAGCCCCCCAGCCGGCCCTGCAGGGCAGGGAGAGCTCATGGGAACCACACTTAGTTTGCTCCATTTCCCCATTGCTACCTCGCAGCTCTGCATTTTGTTGATTGCACCAGCTCTTGAGCCCCGCATGCTACCTTCTGCATGCCTAACACGATCCAGTTTTACCTGAAACAGGAGCTGCCTTCTTGGCTTTCGCCTTGGGTGTTGCTGAAGGTCTCCCCTGTGTTTGCTGGATGGGGCTTGGGCGGTGCTGGGGAAGCAAACTCCAAAGTCTCTCCTTGGCTTCCAGGCGATCATTTTGCCTCAGGTGTTGACGGGGATTGCAGCCAACATCCTCAATGTGGCCATGAATGCCTTCTTCCTATACGCGCTGAAGCTGGGCATGGTGTAAGTGTGAGCAGAGGTGTGGCAGCCTCTCCTTGGGTGCAGGGGTTTGCTCAGGGCTGTGGGGGTGTCCTGGGTGCCCAGCTTGGCCACCCTCTGCCCCCAGCCAACTGGCCTGCAAAGGGCTGGAGGGATCTGCCTCATATCTGTAACAAGGCTTGTATGGGTGCCACCATGGGTGCTCTAGCTGAGGAGGTTGGGGAGGATGTAATTTCTAATCTGCTTGTCTCTCTCCCCAGGGGCTCTGCCTGGGCTAACACTGTTTCTCAGTACACCCAGGCCATTCTCCTCTTCCTTTACGTGTGGTGGAAGAAGATCCACGTGGAGACCTGGGGAGGTACTGTTCATAGCTTAATCCTCCAAAATACCAGCGTCTGGCCCTGGGGATTTGGCACTGTCACCAGCACCTGAGAAAGGGATTACCATCCCCTCACAGCGGGAAGATGCTGTAGCCATGTCCTCAAGGCCTTTACCATAGCTCCAAGCACATTCTTGTTGATCATCCTGTCTCAGGAATGCAGCACAGTACAACAGCAAGACTAGGCTGATGTCCTGTGAGCTGCGGTGGCGATTGGACACTCTGAGGACAGAAGAGCATATGGCTCTCCTTTGGGGGAGGAGAGGGAGAACATACATTCATTTTGCTTCACCTCCTCATCGCAGGTTGGACCAGGGACTGCCTCCTGGACTGGGGCTCCTTTATCAGGCTGGCGGTGCCCGGCATGCTCATGATGTGTATTGAATGGTGGACCTTTGAGATCGGGAGCTTCTTGGCAGGTGAGTCCAAGTCCTCTTTTTCCTCTGGTTCAACTGGTCATCTTCCAGCCACGCCTGCTCTGGTGGCTGCCTCTTGAGTGTGTCCCCAGAGCACCTCCTGCCAGCAGCCTCCTCGCCTGCAGGGTTGGTTCTGCAGGATGCTGCATCTGTTAGATGGGAACCCTGTAGTCACTGCCTCCTTGTCAGCAAAGGAGGAGTTTAATTCTGACCTAATGAAGGAAGTGATGAATCTTTTCCAGGGCTGCTCAGCGTGGTGGAGCTGGGCGCACAGTCTGTCATCTACGAGCTCTCCTCTGCGGCATACATGGTAAGGGCTGGGAGTATTAAACCAAGATCAGCCTGGGAGGAGCCCCCAAACAATGGCCCTGCAGATCAAGGCTGGGGAGGGAAGCAGGAGTTGGTACCAGGCAGGTGACGACTCTCAGGCCTGCTGTGCAGCTGCACATCCGGGGTGGGCTGCAGGTGGAAAATCCCTTTACTGCAGCAGTGCCAGTTTGCCCCAAATTCCCTGTTGGGGAAGAAGAAAATTGCTGCGTGCTCTATCAGCACTCACCTCTTCCTTGTTTCCTGCTACTCAGGTGCCTCTGGGCTTCAGCGTGGCTGCAAGCGTCAGAGTGGGCAATGCCTTGGGATCGGGGGATGTGGTGCAAGCCAAGACCTCCTGCGTTACTGCCCTGCTGTGCACAGGTCAGCTCAGGTCCTGCAGAGGGGAATAAAGGAGCAGGACATGATGCCCTTGAGGCGAGCAATTTGACTATTTCTTTTTCTTTCAGGAGTTTTTGCTGTGGTGGTTGCAACATTACTGGGAACCCTAAAGGACGTGGTGGGATACATCTTCACCAATGACAAGTGGGTTAACAGCTTTCTTTTGAGTAATATTGCCTTCTTGGAGGGTGTGACATATCCCAGGAGCTGCTCAGAAGCTGCTGACAGATAGAGTTCATAAACCTCCATCTGGCAAACATGTTCCCCAAAGGTTCCTCCCCACTGCCCGGTGTCACTGGGCAGCACGGATAATGCTGACACTGGGACACTACCACGGTGGTACCCAAGCATCCCCTCAAGTCTCATGGGCTGGGATCAGGCTTTGCAGCTGGCCAAGGGAGATATGTCAGAACCAGAGTCCCTTGGAACCAGGCCGTGCTGCTTTCCCTGACCAGTACGTACATCTTCCCAACAGGGAGATCGTTATCTTGGTGTCCAAAGTGATGATCATCTTTGCTCCGTTCCACTTGTTTGATGCAGCAGCAGTGAGTATTCCAGTATGTGGAGCGATGCCTTTCCGCAGGTTGGGGTGCAATGGAGAGTGCAAAGCTGCCTCTAGCTCTTTCTTGATCTGTTAAAATGATACAGAGAAGCAAACTGATAAACCGTCAAAGCAGCTGCTGCATTACCTATAGCACCTCAGCATCTCCTGCCCTTGTAGTTGCCCATTGGTGTTGCTGCAGAACAACCCAGTTCTTTCTCCTTCTTCCCCCTGGCAAGACTTCAGCTTTTTACTAGCTTGTCAGAGCAGCAGCTGGATCTTCAGAGATATCAGGTACTCACAGCATAGCAGCAGTGTTCATACAACTTGTTAGACAGTGATTGCAGCCTGTTTCCTCCTGTCATGTCCCTGGGAGAGGGACCCAGGCAGTGCGGAAAGCACTAGGGTGTCCGCTGGCATGCCTCTCGGTGTCCGCAGACAGCTCCACGTTCTGCGCCAGCGTCGGCAGCTGGAACGAGAGGAGCCCCACACCGTGCGCTCTGTGATGTGGCTTTGGTCCCTCTTGGCTCTGTGGGACAGCGCTGTGGGTTCCCCTGTTTGCAGGGCCGTGCCGTACCCCAGAGCTCCTGTGGTGGTACCTCCCATAGCACGCGCTGTCCCGCGTATTGATCCCTCTGCCTGCTTTCCTTAGGCGACCTGTGGCGGCGTGCTGCGGGGCACAGGGAAGCAGAAGATGGGTGCTATCGCCAACGCCATCGGCTATTATGCCATCGGCCTGCCCATTGGCATCTCACTGATGTTTGCGGCTAAGATGGGGGTGTTAGGTACGTGTGTCCTCCGTTTGGCATTGGGAGTCTGGCTGTGTACGAGCTGCCAGCACTGCTTTTCTGCTGGGCCAAACCCTGTGCCCTGAGCAAAGGTTCAGCCCTGGATCTCGTGCTCAGATCCTCCTTTGCCTTGGCAGGGCTGGATTGCACACCGAAGTGTTCATCTGAGGCAGGCTCTGAGTAGCCTCCATCAAATGGGGGCTGAGATGTCCCAGTAAATCCAGGCTTGCTCCCAGTGTAGGACCCCCCCCAGGAGCCGTTTCCTCTCACTGCCCCTCAGGGCAGCTCTCCCATAGAGACTGGGTTAGACATGGGGCTATAATCTGACCCCACTGAAGTCCTTGGGCATTTTGGTAGTGGCTGACAAAAGCAGGCTTTCCTCAGGCCCTCGCTGAAGTAACTTTTCCATTGCTGCAGGTCTGTGGGTGGGGATGATCATTTGCATCTCTTTGCAAGCCCTTTCCTTCTCGGCCTTTGTCATGCGCATGGATTGGAAGAAAGCTGCAGAAGAGGTGAGACTCTTGTTTCTCTCTAGTAACTCTTAAAAGGTGTTAGGTGAGTTCCTGTCCCAGTACAATGCCACAGCCCTCTGGGAGGAGGCAAAAGTGAAATGGGATCTGTCCCTCTCCTGTAGGGAAGGAGCAATTTGGTGCTGAGCATGCTTGCTTTGGGAGAGTGGAGGGAGGAGGCTCAGGTTTGCTTGGTTGGGCAGGACATCCTTGCTCTAGAAGAGCAGCTCTTCTGTGTGTTTTTAGGCTCAAGTTCGAGCTGGACTGAAGAAACAACTGGAAGATGTGAACTCCAATGGCACAGCTGCTAACAAAACATCTGCTGTGGGTATGTAACTGGGCCTGACAACAGGGAGGGAGCCCAAATTCTCCACCCAACCCTTCCTTTCCTTCACAGTCATGGCAGCCATGTCTGTCCTGCAGGCCCTGATGGCTGGAAAGAGCGCAGTGTCTGCTGCTGGTCCCAGGCCAGTGGTACTTCTGTACTTAGTAATGGGGTACAAGAAACCCTGTTACCCCTGTCACCACCCTGGCTGCTCCAGGGAAGAGCCTGGTCTGCCAGCAGCATCTGCCTTACCCGGGAACACCTACCGCTTTGCTGCGGCATGTCCCAGTGTCCCTGAGCCTTGGGAAAGGACCCTCAGGACTGTCACTAGCGCTTGTGCAGCATCAGACTGGGATCCCCTGACTTTGCAGCTCAGCTTCCCTGCAGCACTCACCTTTCTGCTACACAGATTACGTCTCTGTTGACACGGACACCGTGGACACTGTGGTCCTGCCCGAGAGCATCGTGGGAGGCGAGAGGCAACCTGACCACCAGTTCATCACACAGGAGGAGCCTGCTGTTGTCCCTGCTTCTCCCGCTGTGGTATGGAGGGCCCTGATCATCCGCCGTGTGCTGGCTGCTGCTGCTGCTGTCGCTGTCCTGCTGGTGGGCATACTGGTCCGGCTCCTGACCGGCAATGGCTAAAACCAGCGGCACTGGGGAGCTGTGCACAGAGCAGGAGGGCACGTAGTGTCCCAGGAGAACGGTGCAGGGGAAGGAATTCCCCCTCAGTTCCTTGTAAAGAGTCACTTTCCTCAGTTTCCAGTTAGCTCACAATGTTTTATCCCACACACAGAGTTCTTAAAGAGGGTGAGGATGTGGCACCTGGGAAGAAAGTGCTTGAGAGCTGGTCCCTCTCCTGCACTGCACCAGGATGTCACTCATGCCAGGCGGGATTGTATCCCGGGGCTCGCCGGGAAGGAGACCTTGTGCTGCTGGCCTGCTTCCTGCTCCCTGGGGGCATTTGTCCACGTCATTTGCAGAGGTTTTTGCTGCCCACAGCGCGTTTCCTCACACGCCAGTCTGTGTGCTGGCATGGCAGAGCCCACTCGCTACCGCTGCGGCGTCGCAGAGCAAGGCTGACTTTGTTGGAAGATGGCTGACTCCTCTGACTGCTGCTGGGGCGTTGGGTGTTGGCTGCTGGCCCTGCTCTCCCTGCTGCGTGGCAGGCACAGGGCCTAAAGCAACTCTTCTTTGCACTTTTGTAAGGTGGGATTTTTGATACAATAAAGTTTTCTGTGTAAATGTTGGGCTGTTAACGTGGTGTGAGCGTGACCCCGGTCATTGGCACGATTAAGCTGTTAGAGGGGAGACGTGTGCCTGGTTTGTGCAGTGTGGCGGGCTTGCACAGGGCATAGCCTCAGCCTCCTGGCCCTGCAGCTGGGGCTCGCTCTGGGTGCAGCGGTAGCCAGGGGCTTGTTTTAGCTGGGCTCGCAGAGCACAGCGCTCCCTCAGGTGCAAGCGGGGTTTGTGCACCTTGATTGCTCTCACACCATTGCTGAGCCGCGTGGGAGAGCGTGATGTGGTGCACAACCCTACAGAGCCATCAAGGAACTGCTATATGTCTTAATGCAAATGCCCCAGCGCTGCCTGCCTGCCCCAGCCCTCAGGCCCTGTCCCAGGCTCTTACCTGCAGCTGGGTGACAGCAGCGAGGCCACCGCCTCTGTGGTGTGGTACGTGCTCAGTGGTGGAGGTGAGTGCCGCATGCAGCCAGTGCACGGTACCTCCCTGCCACCCCACAACTCCTCTGGCGCTGGTTGCCTCTGGGCTGGGAATGAAAAGATGTGACATAAAGGAGCTTGAAACAGCCATCAACCCTGACCTCAGCAGCCTCTGCCCAGATGTGGGGAGGATGTGGCAGACTGTGCCCTGCTCAGAGTCCAGGTAGTTTTGGGATGGGAGGCTGGAGAGAGGAGGAAGCCTGCCTTGCTCTGCCCTGCTCTGCCCTGTGGGCTACCCCATCCCACCGGAGCCCACCTCCCGCTGTGTGCAGGAAAGGGTCTGCATGGCAGCAGCAGCTCCCCTCCGCCTCCCTGCCCCGTGGTGGGCCAAGGCAGGACGCTATATTTGGCCTGGCGGAGTGGTGCTGGTGAAATCTGACGCTGCCGCGCTGTGCGAGGCCGACAGCTGGAGCCAATGGGGCCGGCTTGTCTTGGCCACCGCCACGCTGTGATGAGAGGGGCCGAGACAGGCAGCGGCCCCGCCACTGCCGGCAGCAGCTCACGGGAGACCGCACGCAGACCCATGAATCCTCCATCGCTGCTGGAAGAGGAGGACGACCCTCCAGCCCACCAGCTGGCAGAGCTGCAGCAAAGCAGGAGAGAGGTAGGAGGGCTCACGGGAGTGATTTGGGAAGACTCAGTCCCCACGCTGCCTCAGGGCAGGCAACAAGCACCTTGCACCGCACGTCCAGGCTCATCAACGCTGCCTGCAGTGGTGCACAGGACCCAACTGTGTGCCCTGCCCTGACCCATTGCCCGCACTTCGCCTTGCCAACCCTGCTGCCGGCAGCATGTGGTCGGCTCGCCCGGCCCTGGCTGAAGTTCACCCCACTGTGGTTACACATTGCTCACCCCGGCAGGGTGGTTTTAACAGAGCGCGGAGGAAGAAGGTTGTTTCACTCCCCTGGCAGAGCGGCAGCATGAAGCAGGCGAACCTCCCCGAGGAGAATGGCTTCAATGAGGCGATGGCCGCTGGCCAGCACACTCGCACACCCGGCAGCTGCGGGAAGAAACGCCGCTGGCTTCAGCGCCTGGTCCCGGACAACTTCTGGGAGGATGCAAAGAAGCTGCTGGTGCTGGCGGGGCCGCTGGTAAGGACCCCGGGAGGAGAGCGCTGGGATGTTGGGGTGGCTGCAACAGCAGCCCGGTGCCGTGGGCACCCTGGAGAGCGGGTCCCTTGGCCAGCAGAGCCCAGCCGACATGAGACCTCCAACAGCTCCCAGAGAAGACGGACCTGGAGTGCTGCTAAACACCTGGCAAGGGGCTCAAAACCTCAGATCAGCTTCACCTGATGTGTCGGGGGGATTGGGTTGCTTGACTGGTTATATGCACTCAGCTGGACGCGTTCCCCTCCCATCCTGTGCTCTGGCCCGGAGGTCTCCCCCCAGCACGGATACCTCTGCTCACCTCCGTCTCTGACCTTCGCCTCTCCTCTTCTCCACACTTAGATCCTGATCCAGCTGCTGATCTTCCTGATACACCTCGTCAGCTCCATATTCTGCGGCCACCTGGGCAAGGTTGAGCTGGCCTCCGTCACGCTGGCCATTGCTGTAAGCATTCCCGGGGGCTGCCCCGGCACCAGCTCCCACCCGCTGACGCTGGGACGGGATACGGGAACGGAGGCGGACAAGGACAGAGGAGATTTCAGACTCCCACTTTTCCTTTTAGCCCCTCTCCCTACCTAGAAGTCTTAAATGCTCATATGCTCTTTTTTTTTTTTTCTTTTTTTTTTCCCTCCAATCTCCCGGTTCCAGGTTATAAATGTTACTGCCGTCTCTGTAGGTTATGGTTTGTCTTCGGCGTGTGACACCTTGATATCACAGGTGGGTAAGAGATGCTGGTGCTTGTCCTGGAGACACAGGGGTTTCCGACATCAGCTGATGCTGCCCAGGTGCTGCATTGCACCCCAGCTGCACCTGCAACCTGGGAAGCTTGTCCCCTGTAACAGGGAGCTCCGTGCTCCCCTTAAAATACCAAATCCTTCTCGGGTGGTCTGTGGGGTGGTCAGGGCTGCTCCATGCTCTGTGGGGTCCCCGTCCGCCCAGGACCTGCGTGCTGCCAGTGCAGCAGAGCTCACCCTCCTCTCGCCTTGCAGACCTATGGCAGCAAGAACCTGCTGCGCGTGGGGGTGATCCTGCAGCGTGCCACCCTCATCCTCCTGCTCTGCTGCTTCCCCTGCTGCGCCATCCTCATCAACATTGAGCAGCTCCTGCTCCTCATCCGCCAGGACCCTGAGGTCTCCAGGTAGGGTGGTCCCATGGCCCAGACACCACTGCCTCCTCCCTCCCTGGCATGGTGGGGCTGGGGGGACGGTGGCCATGGCCCCTCGCTGACCGTACCTCTCGTGTCCCCCAGGTTAACTCAGCGCTACGTGATGGCGTTTGTCCCTGCTCTTCCGGTGAGTCCCTGTGAGCACCCTGGATGCTGGCCATGCATGGGGACCGGCCATCCTGCTCCTATTTCCCACCACAGCAGCACAACCCCTGCTCAGCGCTGGCCTCATCTCATCCACCGATTTCCTTTTCAGGCGGTTTTTCTGTATAACCTGGAGACAAGATACCTGCAGAACCAGGTGGGTCCTGCAGCCCTCACACCCACGGAGGGTCAGCCCCAGCTCAGGGCTCCCCTCGACCATGCACCCAGGGTTTTTGTGCTCTCAGTTCCCGGTGGCAAGGCAATATTTATCCCCACCACCGCCTGGGTGCCCCGGAGCAGCTCTGACCCTGGAGATCACCTCATCCTACAGCCAGTTGTATCCATCTGCCTGACGGACCTCCCTTCACGCTTCCCCACGTCAGGGATTTACCTCCAACATTCATTTTCCAAGCAAGCAACATCATCAGAAGTTTATTTTTTGGCTGGGAAAGCTGCTGAGCATGGGCTGTCAGGGACCTTCTTACCTCTCTCCCAAAGCTTTTGTGAAGGCGTCATAGCCCTCATCTCCTCCTCTTTGCAGATGATCACGTGGCCGCTGGTGCTGAGTGGGATTGTTGGCAATGTCGTCAACGTGATCGTAAACTACATCTTCCTCTACGTGCTCCACTTGGGCATCATGTGAGTAGCACCTGTGTCCCATGGAGGGGAAAACACAACACCTGGCAATGGCAAGGGACTTTTCTGGGACGCCGGCACCACCAGGCGCGGAGGAGCACCTGGCACTCGCAGGGGCATGGCGGGATGTTACGCTCTGGCACCCCAAGCTGGGGAGGCGTGAGCAGGATGCCGATGACCTTTCTCATTTCCTTTGCAGGGGCTCTGCCTGGGCCAACACCATTGCTCAGTATTCACAAGCCATTTTCTTGTTCCTGTATATTATAGGCAAGAAACTCCACGTGAAGACCTGGGGAGGTAAGAGCATCTCCCCAGCTCCCTTTGGGTCCTGCTTTACATGAATGTTCATGAATCTTCCACCACTTCTATCAAGTAAATTCTGTTAGTCCTGACGGTGAAATATTAACCTCAGCCCGGTACGCCCCGGCAATGCGGTGCTGCTTCGGTGGCAGCACGTCATGCGCGAGCATTGGCAGAGCACTGCAATGGGCAGTAAACATTAATTCTAGAGAAATGAAACTTTCTGCTGAGGCTTTGTCGGGTTCAGGCCTGAAGCCAGGTGAGCACAGACATAGGCACGAAGTTGTCCTTAGACGCTCTGCTCTGGGAGGGATGAGCTGAGGGTTGCACTGCTCTGTGGCCCACAGGATGGCATCAGCAGAGCTCATACATGCATGGTCTGCTGTTGGAGGTCTAAGGAGCTGAAGAGCGTTGCCCTGGTAGCTCTGCAAACAGGAATGGCACCTCCGGCTGCCTCAGGTGCTCTCGAGGATGTAACACGTGGCCAGTCTGGTCATCCATCAAGTGACGTTTCTCCTCTCTGCAGGCTGGTCCAGCGAGTGCCTGCAGGATTGGGACAGCTTCATCTCCCTGGCTATCCCCAGCATGCTCATGATGTGCATCGAGTGGTGGACCTATGAAATTGGGAGCTTCTTGATAGGTCAGTGGAGAGGGGCACTTGTGACCCAGAGCGGCGTCCATGGCAGTCACGGGGGCTGAGAGCGGCTCTCTGCCGGGCGCCTGAACCCAGCGCTGACCCTCTCCTCTCCCCCAGGCCTGCTGAGCGTCATAGAGCTCTCTGCCCAGTCCATCATCTACGAGGTGTCCGTTGTCGCTTTCATGGTAAGGGCTGGGGGTCATTATTTCCAACCAGGGCTCCCTAGGGACAGTCCAGCACAGACACACAGCAAAAATCAGCTCCAGCAAATCTCTGTCTTCCCCCTCTGCGCTTAAGCCTCTCCCTCCTCCCGCCTATCCCTCCTACGGAGGTGTTTTAAATTAAATCCTGAACTCCGTCTCCCTCTCTGCTGGGTGGTTATTCTGCTGTCGCTGCGATGGCCCTGTTACCTGGACGCACATATGAGCCTCAGCCCTGTGGTTACAGATCCCCTTGGGGCTCGGCACGGCTGCCAGCGTGCAGGTGGGGAACGCACTGGGCGCCGGCGACGTCGAGACGGCCAAGAGATCCTCCTCCACCAGCCTGTTCTGCACAGGTCAGGCCGCCTGCGCGCCGAGGAGCCTTTGTCGGGGCTCCTTCAGGCACAGCAGGAACAGGGAACGTTTGCAGTTCCCTGCCCGTGGTGCACACTGGTGTCCCCTGCTCTCTCCCTTCAGCTGCTCCCAAGCTCCCCGTCACAGCCAGGCCAGGCTCAGTGCTTTGCTCTGTTTTTCAGGTGGGTTTTGCGTAGCCGTGGGGGCCATTTTAGCTGCCACAAAGGACGTACTGGGATACATCTTCACCCCTGACAAGTGAGTGCCTCCTGCTCCCGGCCCCAGCGTGCAGAGGTTGGCTCCCAAAAGCGATCGTTGGCTCTTCTCTGTCCCCAGGGAGATCGTTGACTTGGTGGCCTGGGTCATGCCTGTCTACGTTGTCTTCCACTTGTTTGAAGCCACGTGTGTAAGTCCCTGGGGATGCTGCTGCTTTTGGTAGGGGACCTTGGTGCTGAGCAGCAGCATCGCAGGTCGGTTGGTCAGGGGTTCCTCAGGCCGCAGGTGGGCACCAGCACACGCATGGGACCCTGCAGAGCTCCTGGGGTCACCCCTTAGAAAACAGCAAGTGCACAAAGAGATGCCGACCCACAGGGCTGAGCAGGGACACAGAAATAACTGGGCAGAGGCACGGAGCTGTTTCATCGCCAGGCTGGTTCACCAGCCCCCAGGCAGCAGCAGAGCCCCGAATTTGGCCAACGCGGCGCTGCCGGCCCTGGCCTCAGCCCCTCTCCCTCTCCCCGGCAGGGCGCCTGCAGCGGGGTGCTCAGAGGCATCGGCAAGCAGAAATTCGGTGCCATCCTCAACGCCGTGAGCTACTATGGTGTCGGCCTGCCCCTGGGAGCCGTGCTGCTCTTCGTGGCCAGGATTGGCGTCATAGGTACCGACCCCTGGGCATGCAGCTCTGTGTGCCCCCAAATCCCCCGTGGGTAGATGTGGCTCCCCGCAGCTCCACTGATGGCTCGCCGTGACCCTCCCACCTGGCTGGGGACTGGGCACACTGGGGTGGACTGGGATGGCCCCTACAACTAGTGAGACCTTTTAATTGTACTGGGAAAAAGCAACCGCTGCAGCAGGTGCCCACGGCTACCCTATCCCCGTGTCCCTGCTGACCTCGGTGACATCCCCTTTCTCGACTCGCTGTCCCGAGATGCCGTCTTGGTTGGGTTTGCTCCATCCGCGGCACCCGGCTGACGCCGGCATGCCCTCTGCAGGCCTGTGGCTCAGCATGCTTGTCTGCGTCTCCATCCTCTGCACCTGCTTCATTGCCTACATCTCCCGCACCGACTGGAGGAAGGCGGCCGAGGAGGTAACCCACGCACCCACAGCATCGCGCCCTGCCAGCGAGAGGGTCCTCAGTGCCTTGGCTGGGATGGCAGCGGGATGAGACATCACCACGGGCTTCATCCCACGGGCCAGTGCTGCCCAGGGCTGTCCTCCAGTGCCCCCAGCAAAACCCAGTGCTCCTGTGACTGCGGCCACGTCCTTGTATTCAGCTCCCTCCCACACGTGCACTCAACGGCCTCAAGGTGTCCCTCTGCACCTTGTGCCACCCTTGCTTGGGGACAAAGCAGACGGGGTGACCGAGGCTACCTCAACCCTGCGGCCCTGAGCATCACCTTGTGCCCCAACAGCTCCGGGGTTTCCACCAGCCACCATCTCTCATTTCGGGCATCTTTCAGCTACACAGTGCCATTTCCAGCCAGACAAACCCCGCAAGAGGCGACATATTGGCTTTGCTCAGTGGGGATTTCCCGCACTGTGTGCCGCTGGCTAAACCCAGCACGTTCCCTCCCCCAGGCTCAGCACCGTGCAGGAGTGACCCAGCCACTGCCAGAGGAGCCAAACCTGGGCCCCGAACCCTCCTGCAAGGCGCTTCCCTCTGGTGTGGGGCCAGCCCCACCACCCCACCATTACCCCCCTGCCACGGCAGTGCGGGGGTGCGTAGGTATGGCCAGGAGCTGGGCACGGTGGGGTGGGGGAGCTGGGCACTGTGTGCAGTGGTGGGTTTGGGTCCAGGAAGGGTACCCAAGGATTCACATAAGCCAGGAACAAGCCCATGAAACGGGGGTGCAGCATAGCGCTGGTGATGCCCTCAGTTACTGGGAAAACAGTAAGTACAAGGGTGGGCTTGGGAGGGTGATGGAGGCTGGTGGGGGAGGACCTGGAGGGATGGGGCACCCTGGGCAATTCTCACCTTGCCGACACCAGGTCCCACCGAAGCTCCGTCGAGGGCTGGAGATCTCCACGCTCTGGGCTGCTCATAATGTGCTTTCAGACCTCAGACAAAACCCTCCCAAGAAACCCCTCAATCCCCGCAAAAAGCCCTCAGCGGCGCTGCCCCGTTCTCCTTGCAGCGGGGGTGGATGTGCAGAACGGCATCGTGCTCACGGGCATCACCAGGATGGAGGGACCAACGTACCAGCTGGAGCCCCAGGAAGCCACGCCTGCCGTGTCCCCTCCAGCCACCGCCATGGCCACCAAGGAGCTGATCATCCGGCGCGGGCTGGCAGTGGCCGCAGCCATCGCAGTACTTGCGCTCGGCGTTGTCATAAAGCTGATGACCAGCAAACAGTGACTCGCATCAGGGACTCTGGGGACTTTGCTTTGAGGGTGGAAACCCCTCCTGACGGACAGATGTACAAAGCACAGACCGGCCAGCAAGAGAATCCAGCACACGCCTGTCCCACGGGAGCCAAAGGGCCCCCCATCAGCATTTGGCAGCATCTGCTCAGACATCGCTTGGGAACGGGCCCTGCGGCTGCTCCAACACCCAAAATGCTGCTCTGGGCTGCCCTACGCGCACCAAGCGTGCGGGCAACCCCCTCCAGCCCGCGCTGCCGGCTATCACCCGCCGACTGGAGCCGAGCACAGCCCGGCTCACACTGCCGCTCCATGACAAATGCCAAATAAAGAATAAACCCAGCTGGACATGGTCTGGCTCCTTTGGGTGGTGGCTGAGGGCAGGGCTCAGGCCAGAGCAGAGGGACATCTGATGCTGGGGGCCGCAGCCTGTGTGGGAGCCCAGGGCACGTGTGTCTTGCCTGCCTCAGGTGGCCTTCACAGTAAAACAAAGGTTTTATTCAGCAAGGCTCAAGGTCAGCTTTCAGTTACAAGTTTGGAGGTAAAAGACTACCAGTAAACCAATAAAAAATTGAAATTCAATTACAGACGAGATGGCTGGCTGCTCAGCCACTCTGGCCAAGGACATCCCCCGACCTGGGACTCCGGTTGCAGTGATGCCCCTGTTATTGCCCCCAGCAGCTCCAAATGCAGGGCACCAGCAGCGCGATGGTCCCTGGTGTTCCTCGAGTCCTTGGGGCAGAGAGTGGCCACAGCTCAGAAAGCCTTTGCTGCCACCTCAGGTAGCCCTTGCACACCTGGAATGGCTAAAGATGGTTTCCCCTGCAACAAGACATCACCCGTTCGGTTGTGAGTCCTTTCCAGGATGAGGTGCTGGAGGTTCTTAGAGGCTCTTTCCCTCTGCTCTGGGCAGGCTGCTGGGGACAACCAGCCTGGACAGTCCCCATCAGTGAGACCCACATTTTGTTAGGCTTATTGGTGGTATGAGACAGCTTTCTATGGGGATCACACGAGACATTACATAGATAACAGGCTCAGTAATAACTAGCTTTGTTTTAATACCCCTGTGACAAATGATTCCCCTGTTCCCAAGAGCTTTAAGATGGGCTCCTGTTTGCAAAGCAGGGCAGATGCTGCCTCCTGCCATCTGCTGCCACTCACTGCTGAGGGACGACCAACAGTGAAGGTCTGAATCAATTCCTGTGTTTCAGAAGGAGCTGGAGCTTCCAGCTCAGAGCTTCTCTGCTTTAGGTGTGTTTCATTTGCTTCTACCTCTTCAGTGCACTGACTGCCTTAGAAGAAAAGAAATTGCAGCAAAAAACCGTTCAGCACTAGGACTGCAGGGAGTGAGTGGTAGGTTACAGGTCCAGTGTGCTGCTGACTGCTGATCAGCCCTCTCGTCTGGGGAACACCACCTGGAGAGGCATGGAAACAAGGCTGAGTCCCACAGGGAGGGAGCAGAGCCCGAGGCAATGGGGTGATGCAGGCTGAGACCAGGTGGGGGCTCAGGGGACAGAGCTGGGAACACGCACTCACGTGGACAACAGAGAGCCAAAGCTCACCTTTATCACCACCGCTGCCACAATCCCCAGCAGGGCCAAGACGACCAGTCCCACTCGGCCCTTGTTAAACCACTTCAAGAGGAAGAACTTGGCCCAATCCACTTTCTTCTGGCTGCCGGGCGGGTAATGGAGGCTGTTCGTACCCTCCATCTTCAGGTCCTTGATCAAGCAGGCGCGGCGGTGGGAGAAGGTCTCAAAGCTGTGCTTGCCGTGGTAGGCACCCATCCCGCTGTTACCTGAGGGACACAACCCAGGCAGGTCACACCACAGGCTCGGCCACTCAATCCTTTGGCCACTTGAGGCCATCAGCAGGGCAAGAAGCAGCACGGGAAAATTCCACTTGCTTGCCGCTGCACTGCACGTTGCCCACCCTGCATCTGCCTTGCTGCACCTTAAGAGCACAACTTCTCCTCTATATTCCTTCAGAGAGGACAACTGTGCCACCCTCTCTACAGCACTCCTCGTCTCTAAGATGCAGAGAAGCGAGCTCTGTTTTCCAATTCCAGGACACCATGGGCCGTTCACAGCAGAACGCTGCTGGTTCACAGTCAGCTTGTGAGCGCTCCAACACCCAAACCCTCTTCTGCAAGGCTCCTGCAGGCTCTTCCATAACCTCTTCCAAGTCTCCCCAGGATGAAGTCCCACCCTTCCTCCTGCAATTACTGCTAGTCACTCCGAGCACAGCTGATGTTTATAACGCACCTTTCACATCAGTCTGCACTAAAGGCTTCAATCTTCCCAAAAACACAACCAAGGGTTTGCCTCTTTTGGCCCCTTCCCTAAGGTACCCCCAGAATTTATTAGTGAGATCTGCTGTACCAAGGGGTACTTGGACACAAACCAACTGCTCCTGTTCCCTGGGTTACACCGCGCATCGAGTCACAACGCTTAAGGAGCTCCAGCGGCTTACCGACACCGCCAAAGGGTAAGGTTGAGAGGAAGAAATGCATGATGACATCGTTTCCAGTAACGCCCCCACTGGAGGTTTCCGAGATGACTCTCTTGATTAACTGACAAAAGAGAAACACCAAACAGAACATTACAAAGGCCCAGAAGAGGCCAGACCACGCAACCGAGCGGGACCGCGAGGGGAGCTATGAGCCAACAGGCCATCGTGTTAATTTCCTCTGACGACTCAGACGAGCCCTCTCCAGCCAACGTTAACTCAAAGAAAGTGGGAAAGTTCAGAGGAGGGATGTGAAAGCTGGCAATCTGGGAGCTTGCCTCCCTCGCAATATATGAAAAGTAAGCCAATTAATCAAGAAAGACTACGCGGCAACCAAGAGGAAATTCAGCCTTTTACCCTTCTATCGCACAAAGTCATGCGAATGCAAAGCACTTCAGCAGGAGACTGGGAGCTTCCAGCAACTCCGGGGACACTCACGGTCCCCCGTGAGGCAAACGCCGCCATTCACAAGCAAAGAGGAGCCGACACGGGCCCTGCGGGGAGCCGTGCCTGGGACCGACCACCTTCAGGATGCGACTGCGCAGAGACGCCTCCGCAGGGGAGCACAGCCCAGACCCACCTTCTTGTTGTTGGAGAAGACATACAGGGCAAAGGGCTTCTCCCGACGGTTGATGAATTCAATGGCTTCGTCCACGCTCTTCACCGTCAGAATGGGAAGGACTGGGCCAAAGATTTCCTCCTCCATCACCTTTGACTCCGGAGAAACGTCAGTCAGGATAGTCGGTGCTGAGGCAAACAGCAGGGCAGGAGACGGCGTGAGCAGGACAGAAGATGTGGTCAGTCACAGGACCTCGTCCTGGGCACTGCCTGCGTTCGACACACACCAAGCAAGCCACAGACGCACACAGCCCCCAAAACACAGCCCCTACCAGCAGAAGGTCCCACCCTCCACCGCCCCAACAGCTGCCACAGGCACCTATGAAGCAGGAGGCTTCATCAGCCTCTCCCCCGTGAGCGACCTTCTGCCCTTCCAGCAGGCCCACGATCCTCTTGAAGTGGCGCTTGTTGATGATCCTTTCGTAATCCGGAGACGACTTCACGTCTTCCCCATAGAACTCCTGCCAAAGGGCACAGCACAGCCTTCACAAACTCCACAGCTCCAGGCCTGCAGCTACAAAACTCAGACCTGGGCTCTAACGGGGACAACTCCCACGGCACGAGGAACTCCATGCTCACCTGCAGAGTCGCCTTGATCCTCTCCACCACCTCGCCTTGGATGGACGGGTCGCAGAGGATGTAGTCCGGGGCGATGCAGGTTTGCCCACAGTTCATGTACTTTCCCCACGTTATCCGCCTACGGGAGAAGAGGAGATGGTTCCTCCACGGTCAGTCCCTTCCAGCACCCACAGCCCCGCTGACAGCGCCTGAGCAACACCCGCAGTCTGGGGACAGTCAACGGCCCACCCAGGGCTTGCAACAGCCTGACCTGCAGGCGACGGCCAGGTCACAGTCCTTGTCGATGTAGCAGGGGCTCTTCCCGCCCAGCTCCAGGGTGACGGGCGTCAGGTGCTTGGCGGCCGCTGCCATCACGATTTTGCCCACTGCGGAGTTGCCCGTGTAGAGGATGTGATCGAATCTCTGCTTCAGCAGCTCTGTCGTCTCAGGTACTCCTCCAGTGACCACAGGGTACAGCTCCTGCGGGGCAAACAAGAGCCTTACGGTGACCTCGATTTCAAGCAAATTCAGCATTTTATTTGATATTCAGTATCAAGGGAGCAGCTCTGCGTGGGCCAGGCTCACTTGTGAGCTCCATTAGGATCTGGACAAAGGATAGCGATAACAGAGACAAGCTCTGCTCCTCCCCTGAAATGAAGTTTCACTTGCCGCATTGTGCCACATGAACTAAAAGAAACGGAGGTTGAGGCCAGGGCTGAGCCAGGCCGTGGACCTACTCCCACGCATTCAGACCAAGGGCACAGACGACCACCAGGCTCTCCCGAGGGCTGTCTCCTTCCTCAGCTCCTGCCCCTCGCCTAGAGACAGCACCAACTCCCTGCAGGAAAATGCACAGCGGGGCCCTGCTGTCAGAGCAACAGCCTCAGTGACACAGCGCAACGGACGTCAGAACTGACAGACACGTGGAGGAGAAACACCACCTCCCGCTATGAGTGTGGTTCAGCGGGACGTGAAGGTATCATCCAGATGCTTTAAGAATCTTCTGGACCTGCTTGTACCGGCTGTGTGGTATTCCCAGTTGACATCTGGCAAGTTGAAGTCCCCCATAAGGACAAGGGCAGATGACTTGGAAGCATCCCTTAGTTCCTTAATAATAACTCATCCGTGTCATCATCCTGGCTGGGTGGCCTATAGCAGACTCCCACAGTGACATCTGCTTTATTTGTCTGTCCCTTAATCCTTACCCAGAGGCTCTCAACTGCGCCATCGCCAACTGCCAGCTCCATGCATTCCAGCCCCTCACTACGTACAATGCCACCCCCCGCCTCGCCTGCCCTGCCTGTCCCTCCTGAAGAGCCTGTAACCATCCACCATGGCACACCAGTCACAGGACTCATCCCACCGGGTTTCGCTTATGCCTATGACATCGTATCTCTGGGACCGGGCCGAGGCAACTAGCTCCTCTTGCTTGCTCCTCCAGCTGCATGCATTTGTGTAAAAACACTTCAGGAAGAGCCAGGGTACGGCAGGCATCCAATGCAAGCTTGTGCTTGCCTAGAGGCAACCCCAACACAGTGTCCAAGGCGGCAACTATTGCAGTGAGAAGTACACACACACCTCTTTACGCGCTCACGAACGTTAAAAAGCCGTTCACGTTGCCGCAACATTATGTAGGTACATTAGGTTACGCAAACGCAGGAAGAGTAGGTCAACAGGTCTCTCTAAGAGTAATTCAACCCTCCCTGTACCTCCTGCTTACGCTCCTTTGGAGGGAGCGGGCAACTCATTTGAGTCTAACCTGCAGGAGCCCTTCAAAAGCACGACAGATATTTCCTCAGGCAATCACGTCCGGCACGGGGCCGCACTCACCCGGTCGAGGTACTGGGGAAGGAGATCAGCCACCAGCCGAGCCGTGTTCTCGCTGATCTCTGACGGCTTCACCACCACAGCATTGCCTACAAGACAAACCCAGCGTGGCCCCTCAGCCCTCGGCTCCTCTCCCGCCTCGCGCCCACGGCCCCACGAAGGACAGGGGCTGTGGCGGGTCCCCACCTGCTGCGATGGCCCCGATCAAAGGCTGCATGACCAGGACGAAGGGGTAGTTCCAGGCCCCGATGATCAGCACCACCCCCAGCGGCTCGGGGCAGATGTAGGCCTCGTCCCGCATCGTCAGCAGGTTCTTCTTCACAGCCTGAGGGGCTGCCCAGGACGGCAGCTTGTCCATGGCCAGGGCCAGCTCCCCCAGCACGCCCAGGATCTCGTGGCTGTACGCGTTGGACGCACTCTGCAACGACAGGGAGCTCGGGGAGGGGACGGCAAAGGCACCCACCTCTCGCGGCAGCCCGGGGAGGCAGAGCAAGGTCATCTGGGACCACGGGGGACATCAGCAAAAGCCACCTGGCGCGGCAAAGGCAGCCCTTGGCGTTGCTGCTTTCCTGAGGGCTGACCGCTGTCCGTGCACAGCAGAAGGGAGAAACCCCCCACCAACCCTGACCTTGTGCAGATCTGCCTTGATGGCTGCCAGGATCTCCTTCTCCTTCTCCTGCACCATCCGCTCCAGGGCCTTCAGCTGCTGCATCCTGAACTCCAGCGAGCGGCACCGGCCCGAGTTGAAGGCGGCTCTCGCCTGCCCAACGACCTGCTGCATCCTCTCCATGGCCGCTCAGCGCTGCGGGGAGAGAGCAGCAAAACCCAGCTCTCTACAGGGACATTGAGGGCCGCTCAGGCCTGGGGACACTCAACGTGGGGCCACCACCAAGAGATGTCCCACCCACAATAAGGCTGGGAGATGTTCTCTTCCTTGGGTGGCCTCCTGCCCCCGAGGTGACCGCTCAGGACTCCCACCCTCCCATTTCCCGTCCTACCTGCGCAGGGTCCACCAACGGAGGGCACCTCTCACGGCAGCCCAGTATCTCTGGGGATGGCTCGGGCCCAGGGCTCTCGCTGGAGACAAAATGCCCGATACCCAGATATATCCTCACGCTTTGAATATGCAAGCCCTGGATCACCGCGTTCAGCCGGGACAGGGACTCAGCCGCCCATGCAGGATTGCGAGAGACCACGTGGCGTTGCCCACGTTGGGTGCACGAGGCCAGGGGTGCGCTTTCACGTTCCGCAGCAGCCGTCGGAAGCCAACAAACGCAGCCCACACTATTGTCCACATCTGAACCTACCCGCAATGGGCAACGCCTGCAGGTGGGAGGCAATCGGGATGGATTTGCACAGGACAGGAGGAGAAACAGTCCTGCTCCTCCGCAGCTCCCAGCACTGCCTCGCCCCACGCCCTGCCTGCCTCTGGGCACCTCTTCAGCAGCCGTCCTGCGCTCCCCTGCCAGAGCTCTGGGGGATCCTTCCCCACGAGCGGGGCGGTCATCACGCTGGGGACCCGCGCTCCTGCGCCGGGGCAGAGGCACCTCGTCACACACGCGTGACATTCAGCCAATCCCTGGCCAGAGCCGGGAGCGGCAGAGGACAGGCAGGATTCCCCGGGAGACTGCAGGGACTTACCACGCTGACTTTATTACTTAAATTCTCAGTGTTTATTTAGTACTTGCAAAATATATCATTAAAAAGGCTTAGCACATGGATTTTCACCAGACGTGAAGAAATCCCACCTATTGCACAGTATTTATAATTTTATACCCTGTATTAATTGCATTTAATAATAATGTTTAAATTTTCCTTATTTAAACATTAGTATTTCTAAGGTCCTTTCATCTTAAATTTCTCCAGCACCCTCTCCCCAAGCTAGAACAAGCCCCATGTTATCTCCCAGTGCCAGATTATAGCAGACCCAGAAGCTCGAACACAAAGGAGTACACGCTCTTTCAGCAATTGTTTTCCCTTGGAGGAATTGGACCAGGAACATGTTGGTACTGGTTTTGGCTGGGATGGAGTTAATTTTCATCACAGTCGCCAAATTTCTTCATAGTAGGATGGTGCTGTGTTTTGGATTTGTGACCAAAACGGCATTGGTAACACACCCGTGGTTTAGCTGTTGCTGAACAGTGCCTGCACAGCGTCACGGGCTCTGTTTCTCACACCGCCAGCGCATAGGTAAGGTTGGCAAGAAGCGGGGAGGGGACACGGCTGGGAGAGCTGACCCCGACTGACCAAAGGGATATTCCAGACCATACGACATTGTGCTCAGTGAGAAAAGCTGGGGGGGAGAAAGAAGAGGAAGGGTGGGACACTGGGAGTTATGGTGTCTGTCTTCCCAAGTCACCATGACATGTGATGAAGCCCTGCTTTCCTGGCAATGGCTGAACATCTGCCTGCTGAGGGGAAGTAGCGAACGAATTCCTTCATTTGTTTGCTTGCACGCCCAGCTTTCACTTTACCTATTAAACCTTATCTCAACCGACAAGTTTTCTCACTTTCACCCTTCTGATTTTCTTCCTTATCCCACTGTGGGGAGTGAGTGAGCAAGTGAGCGGCTGCGTAGGGCTTGGGTGCCCGCCTGGGCTAACCCACAACAGGGCACTTTGTGATTCCCACGTCTCTAAACAGGCTTGGAAGTTCTTTTGTATGGGCGTAAGATGCTCTTATCAGCAAAACGCAGGCAGTGCAGGTATCATCTCGGTAATTTTCTAACTGGTATTAATTAACTCACAGGTATCATCTTGGTAATTTTCTAACTTTTTCTAATTGTTACAGGCACACGGTGAAACCCAGAGCCCCAAAAAGGGTGTCAGCCTGCATCCCCTCATCAGCTGTGGACGATTCTGGCTCACAGGGATCCATTAATATTTCCCCTCAATTAAAGTGCCAACCTCACTAGATTTATTCATAACCATCACTATTGGTGAAACGCATCAGCCAGCACGGCCTGTCTCAGGCTCGTCACCAAGAGGCTGCTTGTTCGGAGCACAACAGAAGACAGACCATCCCCAAAACTGCAGGGAAAACACTGTCAACCCAATCACAGCTGAAACTTAAGCTCCTCTTTGTCCCTGAAGGAAGGTAAGCGGTTTGGTGCAAGACACAGTGTGTGCGTCCCTGGCAGCGGCGCTCTGCGTGGCATGGGGTGGAGGTGGGGACTGGTATTTCTTGCTCTGCAGTCCTCCTTTTGAGAGCCTGTACCCACTGGTCCCTCTGTTTCAGCATGGCTTTTTAGCAAACAGGAGTCCGAGCCTTCTCTTCGTTAGTGCCTCTCTAAGGCTACTCTGTGTGCTTGACAGCTCACTAAAATAACCCAGTACAAAAGAAAAAAATGACTTCTCAGCTTAAGGAAACAGACACAAAGCGAGCACTCAGAGTATGACTTGCACATGGCGCCTTCTCCTCTCTTCAGCAGTAAACCATCTGTGAAAGCAAAACACAACACCAAAGTCCTGTGAAGGATTTGCTGAAACAAAACCGTTCCCTTTCCAGAACAGCCTGAAGCAAAGGCCCTTCGCTCAGGGTGACGTCCCCAGGGTCCAGCTCGCCTGCCTCCTGCCCCCTCGGCATGCACTGACTGCTGGTTCTCTTGGACGCTGTACGAGCTCCGAGCACTGCCAGGGAAAGCATTGCTCTCCGGCGCCGGGGGGAACCTTCTGCAAGCCCCACATTCACTACTCTAACAAGGCTTTGCCTGATCTCTAATCAGGTCTAACATAGGAGAAAATAAAGGCTCCTACCTCACTGCGACAGCCACAGCACTGCTCTGAAACCTGCTCCTCCTCATCACACACTGAGCCAGCCCAGCCTCTGCACAGCCAGCACAATCAAGAGGGCTTTTCTCTTCAGCACAGACTGGTGATTCTGAGAAACCCAAATGATTTCAAGATGCCGTGAGTTTCCCCCTCTTTGCTGAGAGGGCATTCACCTAGACACGGCCTGCCTCCCTGGCTGGTGCTTCAAGGCCTGAGCCAGTTGTTGGCTCTTACACCTCCTCCTGGACTCAGATACGCAGGCAGGGTGTTTCCCCCTGCTTGTTGGGCTCCTGCACGTCTCCTTGCAGCGGTAACAACACAGAACAGACCGAAGGGCAGAGTCCTGATCCACCCTGACGTCTCCTGCCCCCTCAGTGGCTACTCCCTTAACCCTCCTAAACCCCCAGGATGCAGAGTTGAGCTTCGCAAGGAGCAGCCAGTGCAGGCTCACAGAGTGCCTGGTCCGCCAGCCACAGAGAACCACCAGCGATCACACTTGGAGTTTCAGATCTTATCCTCCGACCTCAGGAGGCATCTCGAGTCCTCCAGCCAGCACTGGCAGGCTTCTGCCTCCCGCAGAGAGGGGAGGACATCCCACCCTTCCGCACTACCCAGCCAGCAACAGGGGAGGAAACGGAAATAATTGAGCTAAGGTCAGATGGGGGCTGCACCTGGGCAAGGAACAGGAGCTTGTGGTAGCCCTAGGCTTTAGGGCACAGCCTCCCTTCCCCAGGGCCCTGTGACACAAAACCGCAGCCGGCTGGGCTAAGCTGTGGAGCAGCTCACAATGCTGCCGAAGCAAGCCCAGGAATCAAAATCACTCTGAAGAGACCTGTCCAAAACGTACCAGCCTCTGCCTCTGGAGGGAGCTTCTCACAGGTGTCACCCACCGAGGCGGAGCAACAACTAATAGCACAGCAGCCTAGGAGATTTCTCCGAGGACGTTTCTATTCTAGATAGCACTTGCAAGAGTGAGAAGCAGCTCTTGATAATTTCAGGGGGGACAGATATCATAAGTCTCAAGACAGAAAAAACAGGCCGGGCTCTAAGAAAGGACTGCAGTTACAAAGAGGGAACTTGCAGAAGATCAGATGAATTGCACATGCACTCGTGTAGATGGCAAAGAGCCAAAGCTCACCTTTATCACCACCGCTGCCACAATCCCCAGCAGGGCCAAGACGACCAGTCCCACTCGGCCCTTGTTAAACCGCTTCAAGAGGAAGAACTTGGCCCAATCCACCTTCTTCTGGCTGCCGGGCGGGTAACGGAGGCTGTTCGTACCCTCCATCTTCAGGTCCTTGATCAAGCAGGCGCGGCGGTGGGAGAAGGTCTCAAAGCTGTGCTTGCCGTGGTAGGCACCCATCCCGCTGTTACCTGAGGGACACAACCCAGGCAGGTCACACCACAGGCTCGGCCACTCAATCCTTTGGCCACTTGAGGCCATCAGCAGGGCAAGAAGCAGCACGGGAAAATTCCACTTGCTTGCCGCTGCACTGCACGTTGCCCACCCTGCATCTGCCTTGCTGCACCTTAAGAGCACAACTTCTCCTCTATATTCCTTCAGAGAGGACAACTGTGCCACCCTCTCTACAGCACTCCTCGTCTCTAAGATGCAGAGAAGCGAGCTCTGTTTTCCAATTCCAGGACACCATGGGCCGTTCACAGCAGAACGCTGCTGGTTCACAGTCAGCTTGTGAGCGCTCCAACACCCAAACCCTCTTCTGCAAGGCTCCCGCAGGCTCTTCCATAACCTCTTCCAAGTCTCCCCAGGATGAAGTCCCACCCTTCCTCCTGCAATTACTGCTAATCACTCCGAGCACAGCTGATGTTTATAACGCACCTTTCACATCAGTCTGCACTAAAGGCTTCAATCTTCCCAAAAACACAACCAAGGGTTTGCCTCTTTTGGCCCCTTCCCTAAGGTACCCCCAGAATTTATTAGTGAGATCTGCTGTACCAAGGGGTACTTGGACACAAACCAACTGCTCCTGTTCCCTGGGTTACACCGCGCATCGAGTCACAACGCTTAAGGAGCTCCAGACGCTTACCGACACCGCCAAAGGGTAAGGTTGAGAGGAAGAAATGCATGATGACATCGTTTCCAGTAACGCCCCCACTGGAGGTTTCCGAGATGACTCTCTTGATTAACTGACAAAAGAGAAACACCAAACAGAACATTACAAAGGCCCAGAAGAGGCCAGACCATGCAACCGAGCGGGACCGCGAAGGGAGCTATGAGCCAACAGGCCATCGTGTTAATTTCCTCTGACGACTCAGACGAGCCCTCTCCAGCCAACGTTAACTCAAAGAAAGTGGGAAAGTTCAGAGGAGGGATGTGAAAGCTGGCAATCTGGGAGCTTGCCTCCCTCGCAATACATTAAAAGTAAGCCAATTAATCAAGAAAGACTACGCGGCAACCAAGAGGAAATTCAGCCTTTTACCCTTCTATCGCACAAAGTCATGCGAATGCAAAGCACTTCAGCAGGAGACTGGGAGCTTCCAGCAACTCCGGGGACACTCACGGTCCCCCGTGAGGCAAACGCCGCCATTCACAAGCAAAGAGGAGCCGACACGGGCCCTGCGGGGAGCCGTGCCTGGGACCGGCCACCTTCAGGATGCGACTGCGCAGAGATGCCTCCGCGGGGGAGCACAGCCCAGACCCACCTTCTTGTTGTTGGAGAAGACATACAGGGCAAGGGGCTTCTCCCGACGGTTGATGAATTCAATGGCTTCGTCCACGCTCTTCACCGTCAGAATGGGAAGGACTGGGCCAAAGATTTCCTCCTCCATCACCTTTGACTCCGGAGAAACGTCAGTCAGGATAGTCGGTGCTGAGGCAAACAGCAGGGCAGGAGACGGCGTGAGCAGGACAGAAGATGTGGTCAGTCACAGGACCTCGTCCTGGGCACTGCCTGCGTTCGACACACACCAAGCAAGCCACAGACGCACACAGCCCCCAAAACACAGCCCCTACCAGCAGAAGGTCCCACCCTCCACCGCCCCAACAGCTGCCACAAGCACCTATGAAGCAGGAGGCTTCATCAGCCTCTCCCCCGTGAGCGACCTTCTGCCCTTCCAGCAGGCCCACGATCCTCTTGAAGTGGCGCTTGTTGATGATCCTTTCGTAATCCGGAGACGACTTCACGTCTTCCCCATAGAACTCCTGCCAAAGGGCACAGCACAGCCTTCACAAACTCCACAGCTCCAGGCCTGCAGCTACAAAACTCAGACCTGGGCTCTAACGGGGACAACTCCCACGGCACGAGGAACTCCATGCTCACCTGCAGAGTCGCCTTGATCCTCTCCACCACCTCGCCTTGGATGGACGGGTCGCAGAGGATGTAGTCCGGGGCGATGCAGGTTTGCCCACAGTTCATGTACTTTCCCCACGTTATCCGCCTACGGGAGAAGAGGAGATGGTTCCTCCACGGTCAGTCCCTTCCAGCACCCACAGCCCCGCTGACAGCGCCTGAGCAACACCCGCAGTCTGGGGACAGTCAACGGCCCACCCAGGGCTTGCAACAGCCTGACCTGCAGGCGACGGCCAGGTCACAGTCCTTGTCGATGTAGCAGGGGCTCTTCCCGCCCAGCTCCAGGGTGACGGGCGTCAGGTGCTTGGCGGCCGCTGCCATCACGATTTTGCCCACTGCGGAGTTGCCCGTGTAGAGGATGTGATCGAACCTCTGCTTCAGCAGCTCTGTCGTCTCAGGTACTCCTCCAGTGACCACAGGGTACAGCTCCTGCGGGGCAAACAAGAGCCTTACGGTGACCTCGATTTCAAGCAAATTCAGCATTTTATTTGATATTCAGTATCAAGGGAGCAGCTCTGCGTGGGCCAGGCTCACTTGTGAGCTCCATTAGGATCTGGACAAAGGATAGCGATAACAGAGACAAGCTCTGCTCCTCCCCTGAAATGAAGTTTCACTTGCCGCATTGTGCCACATGAACTAAAAGAAACGGAGGTTGAGGCCAGGGCTGAGCCAGGCCGTGGACCTACTCCCACGCATTCAGACCAAGGGCACAGACGACCACCAGGCTCTCCCGAGGGCTGTCTCCTTCCTCAGCTCCTGCCCCTCGCCTAGAGACAGCACCAACTCCCTGCAGGAAAATGCACAGCGGGGCCCTGCTGTCAGAGCAACAGCCTCAGTGACACAGCGCAACAGACGTCAGAACTGACAGACACGTGGAGGAGAAACACCACCTCCCGCTATGAGTGTGGTTCAGCAGGACGTGAAGGTATCATCCAGATGCTTTAAGAATCTTCTGGACCTGCTTGTACCGGCTGTCTGGTATTCCCAGTTGACATCTGGCAAGTTGAAGTCCCCCATAAGGACAAGGGCAGATGACTTGGAAGCATCCCTTAGTTCCTTAATAACTCATCCGTGTCATCATCCTGGCTGGGTGGCCTATAGCAGACTCCCACAGTGACATCTGCTTTATTTGTCTGTCCCTTAATCCTTACCCAGAGGCTCTCAACTGCGCCATCGCCAACTGCCAGCTCCATGCATTCCAGCCCCTCACTACGTACAATGCCACCCCCGCCTCGCCTGCCCTGCCTGTCCCTCCTGAAGAGCCTGTAACCATCCACCATGGCACACCAGTCACAGGACTCATCCCACCGGGTTTCGCTTATGCCTATGACATCGTATCTCTGGGACCGGGCCGAGGCAACTAGCTCCTCTTGCTTGCTCCTCCAGCTGCATGCATTTGTGTAAAAACACTTCAGGAAGAGCCAGGCACGGCCAGCATCCAATGCAAGCTTGTGCTTGCCTAGAGGCAACCCCAACACAGTGTCCAAGGCGGCAACTATTGCAGTGAGAAGTACACACACACCTCTTTACGCGCTCACGAACGTTAAAAAGCCGTTCACGTTGCCGCAACATTATGTAGGTACATTAGGTTACGCAAACGCAGGAAGAGTAGGTCAACAGGTCTCTCTAAGAGTAATTCAACCCTCCCTGTACCTCCTGCTTACGCTCCTTTGGAGGGAGCGGGCAACTCATTTGAGTCTAACCTGCAGGAGCCCTTCAAAAGCACGACAGATATTTCCTCAGGCAATCACGTCCGGCACGGGGCCGCACTCACCCGGTCGAGGTACTGGGGAAGGAGATCAGCCACCAGCCGAGCCGTGTTCTCGCTGATCTCTGACGGCTTCACCACCACAGCATTGCCTACAAGACAAACCCAGCGTGGCCCCTCAGCCCTCGGCTCCTCTCCCGCCTCGCGCCCACGGCCCCACGAAGGACAGGGGCTGTGGCGGGTCCCCACCTGCTGCGATGGCCCCGATCAAAGGCTGCATGACCAGGACGAAGGGGTAGTTCCAGGCCCCGATGATCAGCACCACCCCCAGCGGCTCGGGGCAGATGTAGGCCTCGTCCCGCATCGTCAGCAGGTTCTTCTTCACAGCCTGAGGGGCTGCCCAGGACGGCAGCTTGTCCATGGCCAGGGCCAGCTCCCCCAGCACGCCCAGGATCTCGTGGCTGTACGCGTTGGACGCACTCTGCAACGACAGGGAGCTCGGGGAGGGGACGGCAAAGGCACCCACCTCTCGCGGCAGCCCGGGGAGGCAGAGCAAGGTCATCTGGGACCACGGGGGACATCAGCAAAAGCCACCTGGCGCGGCAAAGGCAGCCCTTGGCGTTGCTGCTTTCCTGAGGGCTGACCGCTGTCCGTGCACAGCAGAAGGGAGAAACCCCCACCAACCCTGACCTTGTGCAGATCTGCCTTGATGGCTGCCAGGATCTCCTTCTCCTTCTCCTGCACCATCCGCTCCAGGGCCTTCAGCTGCTGCATCCTGAACTCCAGCGAGCGGCACCGGCCCGAGTTGAAGGCGGCTCTCGCCCGCCCAACGACCTGCTGCATCCTCTCCATGGCCGCTCAGCGCTGTGGGGAGAGAGCAGCAAAACCCAGCTCACTACGGGGCCTTCCTCCTACAGATGGAAACTGACCTTTCCCACAAGCATTGCGCACACCCTCAACCAGCTGCGATCCCACCTCCCCAGCTTGAGGACCAGTATCTGCTATCATGCAGTCCTAATTCTACCGTATCCTTCTGAAACCTTATATAATTTGCTGCAGTTTGCGATTTAGAAAAATCTGAAAAGGGATACGGAGAGCAAACGTCGGCACAATAGCAAGGGCGTCACTCAGGCAGCCGCAGGGCAGCCCCTGGCAGGGGCAGGCAGCCTTTCCCCGCGCCCCAGCACCGGGCAGTGCCCAGCGGGGCCCCCGAGGGCGGCGCGGCGGGGGGCAGGCGGCCCCTCCGAGGAACCCCAGCGACCCCCGAGCGCCAACCGGGCTGAGGCGAAACCCTCGACCGTGGTCCGTCCGCCCCCCCCCCCCCCCCCCCCCCCCCCGGGAAGGGCCCGCAGCCCCCGGGGCCCCACCGCCCACCCGGGGCCTCCGCTCGCCTCCGCCGCTTCCGCCTTCCGCTCACGTGACGGTGCCGCGCGCCCCCGGAGGTGAAATGGGCGGGGCCGCGGAACGACCGCACCCCAACCCCCCCCCGGGTGGGCGCAGAATGGAAGCGGCCGGGGCGGGGCGCGGCGCGTGCCCCGGGGCTGGGGGGGGCGCGCGCAGCCCGGGGCGGTGCAGCAGCAGCAGCAGGAGCGGTGCAGCGGCCCCTAAAACGCCCCGGGCACCGGTTTTCTGGCCGCAGGTGAACAGTCGGCCCCGGAGGAGGAGAGCGCGGCGTGAGGGCCGAGCGGCCCCGCGGCGGTGCGGGGAAGCGGCTGTGCCGGGCTGCTGAGCCCTCCCGCCGGCGGGCAGGGGTGTTGCAAACCGTATCCGCTTGCTGCGGAGGCAGCAGCGGCAGGCAGGAACCAGAGCAGCGTCCTTGAGCCGCAGAAGAGATCGGGTGGTTTGGCAAGAGCGTAAGTTGAGAGGAAAGAGCAAAAGACCCGCGTGGGGTGAAGAACCTGAACCGAGCACCCCGGGCTGCGGGAGCCGGGCAGGGCCCCCGGGAGCAGGCAGCGGCTGCACCGCCAGTACCTTGATTCCCACCGTCAGGGATGCTCCTTCCCTCGTCCCAGCGCCTCCGCGTCCGTGGGCTGCGTTGCAGGAGTGCCGGCGGCTCACAGAGGCTGCTAATCCCCCGTGGGCTCCCCCGGGAGCTCTGCCGAGCTGGGGGCGAGACTGGGTCTGGCACAGACTGGGGCCCAGCAGGTTGTGAAATGCTGACAGACGTGGGGCAGAGAAACGCATTACGTGAGAACTTGGGGACGGGGGGCAAAGTCCCGCTCAGGGTTCCTTATCTAAGGCGGGTAAATGCCACCGGGCAGCTTTACCCCTCAGTTTTCCCCTGCAGAGCAAATGCTGCATGAACTCACTGAGCGCTCATCTGTGGGTGACATTTCTGAGCCCAAGGGCTGGCGAAGGGATCGTGGTGCCCTTCTGGCAACGTCCTGCTCGGGTGGGAGGGAGAGACAAGTCGGTCAAGGAAAACTGGCAAGCAAGCGCTGAAAACGCAGGTGGTGTTTTGTAGGAGGCAAAGCAATCAACAGGAATAGCCTGGCCAGGACAGTCGAATTAACCTTGATGCAGCACTCGCATGGGAAACAAGCCAAAAAAAAGCAGGGAAAGGAGCTGAGACAAGGCTGGGCTCATTCCAGTTAAAAATAGCCTTGCCCCAACTTGTTCTAAGAAATGCAAGGGGATTATTTGAAAATTACTCCTGTGTTGTTGACACGCTCCTACACAGGCCATTTATTGCTAATGCTCCTCAGCTGGAACTATGCCCAACTAAATCCCTGCCCACCATGCAGCTCTGCGATGCGCAGGGCCGGCAGCTGGGTGCTCGTGCCCGGGAGATGGGGCACGCTCCCCCCCAAAGTTTCATGACATTTTCCCAGATCAGCATGGCTCTCCCCCCCCCCACCACAAAGCTTGGCTTTCGTGAAGTCAGTTGGCTTTGCTAACAACTCGCGGGCTGCGGCTCAGCCAGCACGTGAACATTTCACAAGCTATTGCACAAATCTCGGCAGTAAACAGAAAAGAATGACAAGAGCAACTGCCAATACTTGCATGCAGGAGGCAACATGTAAAAGAAAAACAGGCCGGGCTTGACAGGGCCCTTCGCACTGTGGTATATGAAAAGGAGCTGGGTTTGCCTTAAAGACGACGCAGGTAGAAGTGGGAACTTTCCTCGCAGGAGCATTACCTGATGCAAACACGCTCTCCTTGATCCTGTTAGCATCCTTGCAGGCAGGGCAGGTTGGAGCTCTGTCCAGGCACCACGCCGTCTGGCGGTCCAAGGAAAATTAGATAAGGAGTTAATGCTACTGCAATCAGAGTAAAAGTCTTTGCGCTCTCAGCGTGGAGTATTACATCGTGCCTGGGGAAACGGTGCTGCAATGCATCCTCTGCAGGCAGCGCACCCACCAAGGGATGCCTGCAGGAGCAGGGAGATGGTTATTTTCCTACGTTTTCCAGAGTGGCCATTCTCCAGAGTCTGTAAAAAATTCTCACCCTTCAGCCCAAGGGTTTTCATGCCAGAGCAGTGCTTGTGCTTGGCATCACACACAGGAGGCAAACATCCCAGCTCCCAGTTCATCCCAGTGGCCAGCAGGCTGGTACTGTGCCACGCTTTCGCAGAAAACCTGGTCTTAAGGCTCCTTGGTATTCGCAGAAATGAGACAGCAGCAGCGTGGCTGCATCCTGGGAGATGGGCCCTTTTGGTCCTTGTCAGGGACATCTTTTAGCCAATTATGGACAGAAAACAAGGCTGAGGGCATTTTAAGTGTTGCAAAATATCAGCTGAGTCTCCTTGGAGCGGCTGGGCAAGACACGTGGATTTCAGGGAAGTGTGGGATCTCGACTGAGATGGAAGAATACCCCAGACAGCACCCGATGAAACGCACGGTCTGCAGCGTGCTCCCCACGCCTAGGAGCTGACTGTATTTTCTATTTTTATTCAGTCACTAAGAAACAATAAAGAAGGGAACTATTTATGGGAAAGTAATTGAACTCCAGAGGAATCAGGAGGTAAGCAGTGCTGGGGGTGCTCTAATCCCCAGGGCTATACTATACTTCCAGCAGCAGGAGAGGTTTTACTGAGCAGGCTCCCCTCTCCCCTCCATTCCTCGCAGCCCCTCGCTCTCGCTCCCCTCTTGGAGTCAATCACAGCGAGGCACCGTGGTGAGACAGGCTCCCGCCCTGCCCTGCCTTTGTCCTGTTCCTTGCCCTGCTCCCAAAAGCATCCAGCAGGGCCTAGGGACGGAGGACTTTGGTTTAGAAGATAAGCTGTGCAGTATTTGGTTTCAAGAGTCCACGAAAGAACACAGCTAATCAACAAACACTTTTTTAGCTCACACACCACAGTCACAGAATTTCCAGTTTTTAGCTAGGCTGACGATCCTCAATTTCTGCTTAAATGTTTACCTAGTCTGTTGCTCCAAGTGTTTTATTCTAAAAGTCACACCATCCAGCCAGCGGCACGAGAAGATGGGCAGATACAGAAGCACAAACAGCACTCAATCATAAAAGCGGGTACAGAAGATTAACAACAGGGAGAGGTTTTAAGGAACCTACAGGAATAAATGCAGCTCAGTTCATTTATGGCATCACTTGTTTTGAAAGCTGTGGCTGATCTCACATTTGCAAGAACAAGATACTGTGTAGTACAGAGCCATGGTCTGTGGGCTGCATTGTAGACATAGCTGGGGCCATGGAAAATGTGAAAGCGACACAAAGAAACAATGAAAATGATTGGCACAAAGACTGCAACAAGACTCAACAGCACCACTGGCATTTAGTTTGCTTTCAGCCCAAGAGGAGGGGGGAGCCTGCCACACACAAAAGCCTATTGAAAAGGTGTTTGTCTGAAGAAGCAGTGCCAAGACTTAGTGAGACTGGGCTCCAGCTGACTTAAAGACCTCAAGAGAGGGGTTACTGAGCTATATGGCACTGATCGACAGAAAGGAGGAGCTATGTGGGCACTTGTTAAAAAGCCACAGCCAGGGCTATGGCTCAGGTTGGGCAGGGAAGTTCAGGATAAAAGGAGATTTCCTTAAAGACTTAAAAGGCATCCTGGACAGTCAAAAAATAGTGGCAAGCAGAGATCTGAGCAGACAAAAAAGTCAAAGGATCAAAATTTAAAAAAAAACACCACACAAAAAATAGGAGAGGAAGCAGAAGTCAAAAAGGAGGCGGGTCACAAGTCAGGTCACAAGCCAGCCTATCTGAATTTCAAAGCCTCAACAAGCTTTGAAAGCAGCAGCATCCAGCTCTACTTGCTCTAGACGAAAAAGCAAGCTTCCCTTTTTGGTGCAGCTGGGCTGTGCGCTGCACAGTGCTGTGACACCAGTGGATCACAGCAGTTACTGCCTCTGAACCCAGAGGTGACAACGGCAATACCTTGACACTGCTGTACGAGAAAGCAGCAAGAACTACGCAGAACCTGGCGAGTCCCAGGAACAACTTACACCTCTCAACTGAAAAATGCCTCTCAGGATAATTCGTAGTATCTTAGGTGCAAGTTGAATTAACAAGATTTCATTCTCTGTATCAGAGGAAGGACTGAGAATTCCACTTCTTGCTTATAAAAAGCAGCAAGTGTCAGAATCAAAACATGTTTTATATTCCTCAGTCGACATTATACACTATGGAGAGAGTGGAACAAGAATGAAACATGGTACTCTTGAGTAGATGCTAGAGAGCTGAACTAGAAAAGCAGCACATCAAATACCTCCTTTCAAGTTCTATCTTTCAAAAGGCTTTAAAAAAAAGTATTTGGTAGAAACAAGCACCTGCTGTTCAGCGCGGAGAGCTGAAGACAGAGGACAGCTTCAGGATCTTTGTGGAATGAGCTTATGCAGAAAGACAGGCCATGGACATTGGTCTCCTCCTCCTGAGAGCAGCAAACAAGAATAGCCCTTTTCTTCCCCTCCTGTTTGTGCAGCTGTAGTCTTGCTGGCAAGAGTGGAAGGAGAATGAGCTTGAATCCTGAGGAAAAAAAAGAAAACCAACAAAAACCAGTGAGTTCCTGGGAAAAGCAGCCTATCTCCTAGCCTTGCGCATTAAGGCTGTTGCTTTGTTCCTAGACTCATGTTCAGACATTTCATTAGCATTCCCTGCTCACTCCTTCCTCATCCTCTTTTATCGTTATGTGCCAGTCACAAGTGTAGGGGCTTTTTAAATAATAAATTGGGAAAAATTTGATAATACAACTAAGAAATGCAACAGCCACATACCAGCTACCGCAGCACACCTCAGCTGGGGAGAGGATATTAGCTACAAGGTGGACAAAGCCTGTTTTTCATCAAGTTTGGATAGTTTTTCACTAAGTTTGGTAACTTAGTGCCAGTTTTCATCAATTAGCTCTGTACATGCTGTTTTGGCAGCTCAGGCAGCTCCTCTTTGCTAGAGGCACCTTGTCAAAAGACATACAGCTGTTACCCAGGAACCTGCTTATCATGTTTGTTTTCAAATCCAAGCTAAAAAAAAAAAAAAAAAAAGCAGGGTAAATTGTTTTCCCAAAGCAAGTGAAAACAAACTCAGGGACACTTTGTGCCAGGGCTATCGAGAGATAACGAACTCAAGCAAGTTGCCCCATCCTGCCCCGGTGGCATGGCCAGCTGCTGAGGCGAGCATCTCTTGACCCAAGCAGGGAACATTGAGCATCTGGTTTCACCAGCCAAGTACAGACCCTTTTTTTGGGCCTTTGGTTACACAGACACAGAAACTCGGTTTTACCATAGAAACACTTCTAGTGTCAGTATTTATTTTACCTTAATATACATTTATACAGGCCATAATAAAAAGGCTATTACACAACAGTTCAGTGAGTTATTACCTAGTTTCAAGAATAATGCATGCAATTACAAAGGAGAGGTAGAAACACCGTATTAAAGACCTAAAAATACAAACATTATATAAACAAACACTTTCAAATTAACTGTTGGAATTTCATACAGATAAATAAGGTAAAAAGTACATTACTCTGTCAAAGTAAAGGAAACACATGGTTATCCGAACACTGAAACAATATTTTGATGTGTAAGCCCTGTACAACTTTGTCAAATAGTTCAGACCACTGTGTTTAAGAGGATTAAAATGATTTTGTCCTGGAGAATGGTTTATTCAAGTATTCAAGCAGTTGAGTAACAAAAAAAAAGTCCCAAAAATAAAGTATAGGAACCATTTCCAGAGAAGCTGATCTGCCTAAATACTTTGCAAATCGCTGTCCTGATGATCTCATGGGATGCTTGAAATGACAATGCCTATAAGGCTAAATGAAGCTTCCCACCTCTCCCCCAAAATGCACACAAAATAATCCTGATTTTTCACACACTGTATGTAGATATTCCACATCAATTTATCAGCATCTCAAACCCCAACAATATTTTCTGGTTTTGCATGGTTCCTTGCAGAACCTTTCAGTTTACAGTATTTATTGTAATACTGCCCAAGAAACAAACTACAGAGAACTGTCATTACACCCCTAGAGACTGCAGGCATTAATGCACATATCGCATGCACAACAAAAGATGCAACCAAATCTATATAAAAAGCAAACAACCAGCAACTCAACATTGCTATTACTGAGAAAGTCCAGAGCAGTAGTTACTCAAGTATTAGACAAATAGGTATAAAATGGAAAGGTTCACATGAATACAAGTTTTTACAGTTTGTTTGAAAGTCTTCTAGAAGCTACATTTGAAATTCTGAAAAGAATTTTATGTACACTGAAATGAAATTCAGCCAAGTCCATTGTGCCTTCTTTCTCTAATTTTTTTAATATAGTTCTTCAAAAATGAATATACAGTTGCTTTAGTAAATTAGTGCAAAACAAAATATTTTGGAAGAAGATCATCAAATTGTATCCACATCAGCTGAAAACCCACTGGGCGTTTTGCACAGATGGAGCACAATTTCTTCCATTCCCATCTTTCCCCCGTGTAAGAGCGCTTTCTCACCATCCCTTCACATGACAAGCTGAGCCACGTTTACAACATGTGAGCTCCAATACAAGCCAGCTTAGCCCTGAAAGCTTCAAACAGCACTTGCACATGGTTAGGGTTTCCCAAATTCACTCCACCACATTTTACTGACAAAGGTATTTTTCACAGATTTGTGAGGGAATCTTCTGAGGGAAATGTCTTTTTGTACCTGATGCAGAAGGATCCGCTCTCTATAAACCTCATGAGGGAAAAAAAAAACCCCGATCATTCAAGTTCAAAGCACACGTACAAGGATCAGTTTGAAATGTGAAGAGAGATTCTTTTAAATTCTGTTGCTAGGAAGAAAAAGGAGCTGCTGGATCAGTAAGGCAAGTGTACTTTTGGAATTTCTCCTCTTTGAATATGCTGCTGTTTCTTTGGTAGTCACCACAGAAATGTAAGAATCATCTTCCACGTGGGGCAGAACAAGGACAACAATTAAGCTGTAGTGAAAAAAGTGCAGTATCACTGATGTGGTCCCTTATGTTCACACCATCTGGTCCTCGGGATATTCCTACTGCTCATACACAGCCACTGTGCTATAGCAAAGTGCGGAAAGCCTTCGCTCGATGCTAGATTTATCTGCAAACAGAGAGAGGTAAAAAAATAGGTGATGACTTCAGTGTTATTTTACAATGCATGAATTTCATGTAATTTTCAAGATATTCATTATTCAACATAAACTTACACTTGTGTACATTTTCTATATCTGCAGGGTCTTGCAGTATTTTCGTCAGTCCTTCCAGCAGCAAGGCTGCTTTGTGGTATCGATATGTAATATCTTCAGTTTGCTGAAACATCTCATCCAGAGCTGCCGACTGAACCTGGAACCATTCAGGAGATTCAGTTACATAAACTGCATTAGGCAAGTAATGAAATGAAAAATTCAAAATGAATGATATAAAAGTGTCATTAAGAAACTATTTTTGAGCCTTAATTGAGCTGATCCATTTTTATAACTGTAAGACAACAAAACAAAGTTTGAGAGAATGTAGTGCCTGTGCTGTATTAACTAAGGATAATCAGCACATATAAGCTATAAAAGCACTTTTTGATCTTCTGTGTTTACATGTATTACAGCAACATATGAATAAATATGCTTCTTATACCTATATTCTCTTGTAAAGAAGACAAATTAATTGTGCGTGACTACACCATTATTGGGGTTAAGCACAATATTTGCCAGTATCTTTTGTGTGACACCTATGTTAAAAAGACTTCCCTCCCATCAAAAAAGCAGTTAAGTTTCCTGTATGGTTACTGCATCTGCTCCATGGCAGATAGAAATTTTATCAATTAAATGAAAAAGCTTCCACATTTGCTACCGTTTTTGCTTTGTATGGACAGGCTGGCGTTCTTCAAATTGATCTGGTAGATTGACAAAGCTACTTCTGTTGCTTCTATGCTTTAGTAAGCCTTACTGGATGAGACTTCAGCACACAGGGCCGTGTGGCTTAGGAGTTCATTTCCTAGTGTTTATGTACCAAATGTGCTGATGTAGGGGAAATGTCCCCGAGGAACAGTATCTGCCAGGAACTTTAGCCACAGTTAAGGCAGGGCAGGAAAGAGAGTGAAAGACTAACAAAAATCACCATGAACAACAATTCTGGAAACATACATTCTAGTTTCTGGTTATGTAGAAGAGGTATGCGAGAGAAGGAAACAATTTATCTCAATGTCCTATGGTTTAGGTAAAAGGAGTCACTTACCATTTCTACGGCGCAGCTGTAGATGAGTTTCTCTGCAGTTACACTGTTAATTTCATCAATGAACCTTTGCTTGTCCGAAAAGAAACGATTCAACTTTTCCGTTAATTTCTTGCACATGCCGATACAGAATTTGTATCTCTCATTGAGGCTTTTCACAACTGGAAGAAAGGTAAGAAGAAATTAAAAAAAAAAATAACAAAACACAACCAAAAACCAATGTAGCCTAAGTTCAGCTTTTCCCAGCACTAGCAAAGTCAATCTGTTTAAACTTGTGCTTTTAATGTTTATTTACTCTGCCACTTCTATGAATTAAATACATATCAATTAATTTCCATTTCAAGTTAATAACTGCCCATTTCTTACCAGTTTCTAGCTGTATCTTTGTTTGCTATCAGAATTGTGCAATTGTACATATCTACAATTCTTTTGTACAGAAGAAAATAAACAAACGTTGCAACTTAAGCTTTCTGAGTGATGTATCGGCAAAGAAAATTCACAAGCGAAGTAAATTAGATTATGTTGCATCTACCTTGCTTAACAGCAGTGGATGGGTTCAGTTTCCCCGATTTGACCTGTGCTTTGGCAAGATGCAGAGAAGATGCTAGTAACTGGGCAGCTTTCATATACAACACCAGCTGCTCTACTTGTCTAGGGAGAGGGGGGGAAAAAAAGTAATTATGTATCAAAACACCTTTTTTGAACACATTCAAGCCATGGGCAGACACCACTTTTTAATCACAGCCCTACACAGGACTCAGCAGCAGCAGAAAAGGAAGACAGATGTTTAAAATGCAGCTCCACCCCTCCCTTCCCTTCACAAACACTCTGTCACGGGGTTGAGAGTACATCTGCTCATCTAGTAGCTGCAGCAGCAAATACAAACTGCTTTAATGCAGACATTTTAAAAAGGAATGCTTATTTGTGGGGACTGACTGCCCGAGGTCAATGTCTTACCACAAGCGACTGGGTGTATTTTTCTCGCAGCGTCATTTCCTATGCCCCTGGAATTCTCAGTTGTGAAAAGCAAACGCTTTGCAGGGTTTTTTTTTGTTGTTTTTTTTGTTGGTTTTTTCAGGAAGAAGGCAGAAAGTGGAACTGCCCTTTCCCACCACTCCAAATTTCTCTTATTTCTCCTTGCTTCTGATTTTGTATTAGGGCTGATTTGTTCCACTGAAAAAAGTCAGATTTGGACACTCCTACCCCCCTTCCCAGCCTTCACCTCAGTGCTACTGCTTCAGCCTGGCCAACAAGAACAGAAGAGGGCTCAGATCTGACAGAAGCTGGTACATAAATTTCCACGCTTAGAAATGCTATATGGCACCTCAAGCCTGAACTCCTCACCACTTTCCCCAACTTATGGAGCAGGCCAGCAAACACTGTCCTTTTGTCTGCTAGCAAATGTGTCTCTATCCTTTGCTGTTTCTGATCTGTCCTCAGTTGTTAAAAATGTATTCCTATAAAAGATTCTATACAGTAAAACAATCGCTCCCAACAAAAAGGGCATAGTTTGAATACATTTTTGATGTGTTCAATAGTCACTAATTCTCTTGATACTATTTGACCGCATACTTACCCCCATTCTTTGCTTAGCTGGCTGATCTGATCAACAACTATGCTCTCTTGGATTTGGTACAGCGACACTGCAGAAGTACACAGGTCTGGGTTTCCTCCTCGTACTGCTGTCAGATCCAGAACACACTCTGTAAATGTCAGCATCATGTTTAGATGACGCAGTGTATCTGTATGTTCTCTCTGTCAGAGGGAAAGACGACAACAATTTAACCATTATAAGCCATAAGGCAACCAAGTACACTTAAAACTCTTGTTAATAATTTGAGGATTTCTTGGTATGTCAATTCTATGCAGAAATCACATTGTAGTAGAGCCAGTGCTAGGGACTACAGAACCAAACGGGTCCAAACAGATCAACAGATATTAACTTGTTCTCTCTTTGTTAATGATTTCAAGATACTGTAGCTTATACTTAAGAGTCTTTCAACAAAGCCAAAGGAACTGGGACATGGAGTTCTATGTTTGCTGAAACCTGAGCAACTAAAGGAATCACAAGTGGGACATATTACTTGTTATTATATTATCAGCAACCCAAAAGTATGCTCGGCACTTGTATTAGAAGCCAGGAGGAACATTTGGCTTTTATTATACAACAGACTTGATACCTACAAGAGAACTGATCTAAAGCTTCATACTTATCTGCTTCACTCTAATTTACACTTACATCTGGAATTCTGTTGTGTTAAAAAGTGGCTGTTGCCAAAGTTTACAATTTAAACTAAAAAATTTCAATTGGAGCTAACAACTCACTGCTTCTTGGTGACTAAAAGATACTACATGCATAGTCTCTGCTAAAAAAAAATTAGCCTTCAAAACTAATCAAACATATCTTAGCAATATTTATAATTTTTTCATTAGTAATGCAGGCCTAAACACATTTTAAACTCTATCTGTGGGAAGAATACAGTGTACTGTCAAACACTTGTGTTATACAGATTCAATAGGGATCCAAACACCTTCCAGCAAGATGTGAATGAGAAAACAGAACAGCAATCTGCCTTGAGAAATTTATGGTCCAAGGATAGCATTCTGGTGAAAGACCACCCCAATTTGTGTTTTTTAAAGTGTCACTCCTCCACACATTTTAAAAAATATAGGACACTCTTCCCACAAGTAGGATTTAATGTCATCCACCGACTGTGAAGAAGCAGTTAAAATCAACGCCCAGAGGGACATTGCTACTGTCAGCACCCACGTCCAGAGACTTGGCATTAAAACAGAGGCCTCTTTGGAAGGCTCTGGTGAACAAAAGCAGTCATGTTCCTTTGGTTACCTATTCAAATACACAAAATGCCAGGAGTAACTACCAAAGAGAAATTGGCCACAACTGACACAGGAGTATTTTCAAGATCTTCAAAAGGAGTATGTGAGATAGTGAAGAGGAAACTATGAAGTGCACTGAGCAGTCCTGTTTTTACCATGTCTCTGTTTTAGCAGCATTATACATTATAAAACATTAAATTATTTTTTCTATACCTCCATTAAAGTTTCCTCAGGCAATTCGGGAGCTTCAAAAGTGATAAAGCCCTCTAAGCTGGGAGGCGAAGTACCATAAGGCATGTACTTCAGACTCGGAGCTGCCTCGGCTCCCGGAGGAGAAGAACCCATATAAATACCAGGAGGAGAGCCCATATATACACGGCCACTAGTAGAGCAGAGAGACCCTCCAGAACTGTTTGATCCAACTACAAGAAAAATAACACACACATTCAGTCTAATAGGTTGTTCCATCTCGCAGCGCTGGGGCTGCAGATGATAGCAAATGACAAATCAGTAGTCATCACAGATTCACTCTTGGGAGGCTCTCCTCATTGTTCCTTGCATCACTCTGTAGAGAATGCAAAGGCTACACCGTAATGAAGAGTGACGACTCATAACACAGATTCTGGGAAATGGCTGACAAGGATTCCAAGGCAGAGAGTCCAACAGTACAGACCAAAGGTTGTGCTATAGTTCACAAAAGCACACTGCTGCAGACTCCTGCTTATCCTGAGCAGACGAAGGCCTTTACCTTGAGATCTCTGATATTTGGTAGCATAGCCAACACATGCCGAAATGCAGTCAGCTCACACCCCTTGTGTCTTGTTTCTGGTACAATGCACAGCAGCACGCAAAAATGCAGAATCAGAAATCTAACTTTTCCTCTCCACCTTTGTCATAGAGATCTATTATACTCCCTGTGGTGGAGTAAAGCTGCGCACACAGAAGGTTACACACCGCTGTATTGTAAATCCATGCCTCTGGCCCTCTCTTTAGGAGAGAAAAGGCAGAAATCACCTGATACTAATCTCTACTTTACAAAGCACTTTTACTGTATGGCCTAGAGGACCTACTGCGCAAGGCAGTAAGCAGGTTACTAGCCCAAGAAGTGGGCAAGCCTAAATACTGCGTTCAAGGACAGTCCACAGTTGTCAGACAAGTCTTACCTGAGGTGGTTCTTGTTCTGAGGACCATATGGGTGCAGGTAGGAGGGGTGGCACTGCTTGGAGGGGACCCAACAGTAAACATGACAGCCCGAGAACTTGCCCCGCTTCCCATGGAAGGAGGTGCCATTGCAATTCCACAGGCCCCTGCTGGAGCTGGAAGAGAAAATTTCAGCAAGTTAGTCCCTATTACATATAATCATACCAATAAGTAGTTATATGCAGAAAACTGGAGCACTGCAAGACAACACGCTTTGATGTAGATCCAAGACTTGGACTACTTAGAAGTTCTGACAGCAAATAAAACAAGCTGAGTGGACAGCCTTGGCGATACACAAAAAGAGTCAAGATGCAGTCTTCATATATCTTTTTACTTTCAATCTCTCTCTGCTCTATCCTCGCCTAGAAAAGAGCATCAGAGGCTCTCTCCGAGAGCCTGAGGACAGCCCCAGTCCTGCAGCAAAAGATACAACAGAAAAATTCTAGAGGCAGACCATGACAGGTCTGGAGGCTAAAAGACCAGCCCTGTCTGCAGAACTCCTTCCATCTGCTCAAAACCAAGGCGAGAACTGCTGGTGGCCACTTGTGGCAAGGGAGAAGCTGGGGGAGAGAGGAGGAGAAAAATGACCCAGAATTACATAAACTGGCTTTCATACGGAAACAAGGTGGAATTAGGAAATGAAACAGCCACAAATGTTGTATTAAAAATAAAACCAAACCAAAAAACCCCAAACCCCTCTAGCCAGTATAGGCAGTTGATAGATTTCTGTGTTTAGCACAGAAATAGATATTTTCATGTCTCAGTTATTTTTAAAGCTATGCTAAAGAAATGGAACATATCCCCTTCAAAGATTAAAAAAAGCCTTCTGTACTGAGGCTAAAAATTGTCAGAACCAATTATTGAAGCTGGAAACAGAACTGTATCTAGTTGGCACTCCATAAAAAAACCCAGCACGTAAGGGCAGCTTGGATGTATCAATCTGTTCCTTACCTGTGTCCATTGGTCGTTCTGTATTGAGGCTGTCTGTACTGCCTTGATATAACTGGCCACCAAGGGTTGTCTTTACCTGTTGATCTGATAGCTTCCCAGTACTAACAGATCTAGACAGAAAAACGTATGAATTCACAACCAAGTTCTTCAGTAAGATCTTCCTATCTAACTTGCAACTAAGGCTGACTTTCAGATTCTTGGTATTTCTTATAGAGAATTTTACAACAAAAATACAGAAAATCTTGAAATCTCGCTCTTCATCATGGACCAACTGAAATAGAGCTAACCATAAAAATAAAGAAACCCTTTTCTCTTAAAAGTTTATATTGCAAATTTTGTCATATAGATTTTCAAGCAGAAACTGAACAGGCTTTGCAGATGCAATGAAATTCCATATTCAGATAATCAAAACAAAAGGGAACTAGACAGCAACACAAAGCACTCCAGGAAGTCCATGCTATATTTATACACGGTACAAAATGTTTCTGTTGTATAGACCAAACCTCAGCATCTCCTCACAGCTCACTCTTTGCACGCTCTTCCCCTCCAAGCTGCTGTGTGCAATGTACATTCTTCTGCCAAGTTACCTACCCAACTTTACAGGTTACAAATACTACAATGCCTACCTGCCGAATGTAGTTTTACTGTGCTGTTCTCCTGCCTGCTTTTCACCTCCTTGCGTTGAGTGGAAGTGCGTGAAATCCCTTGGGTCAGTGATGTCTTTAGGCTGCAACTGGGTATCTACCGAGCCCTGTCGATTAGCCAGGGCCAGCAAGTTTGAGGACGCTTGAGTTTTAGGTATTTTGAAAGGAGCTGTTGCCTTTAAGAATCAAGACCAAGAACATACAAAAAGCAAGGTTAGATACTCAAAATATTCTTGGGAATTGTTTCAGGCAGTGTGTTACCACTTCACATTTTACTGACAGTGGCAAACTTAACAAACCTTAGTAGGAGAGCCAATGATCGTTGGTAATGGAGTTTTGAACAGCCAGTCTGAACTCCTAGGTGACGATCCCATATGTTTGGTAGGTGATGTTCCCAAGCTACCCGGCCTACTTGGTTGTGGAGAATGGCTGTATCCATACCCAGCATAAGATGGGCATACTGGGTCTGAATGCTGCTTTCTGAGCTTCTGCTTGTTTTGGTAAATATCTGTGAGAGTAGGAGCACTCTGCAACCTCGCTCCCATCAAAAGTGACTGTGGAGACTGAGATGGTGGTATCGGAGAACCTGTGGGGATGAAAAACAATGATGTAAAATTCTACTTGCAGTGCTTGGAAAATGTATCAATGACGCCCAAAATGCCTGAGATCAACATTAAACTGAAAGGAGATGGGACTGCAAATATCGTGAGCTATGTTTGATCATCAACTCACTAGATGGCAAGCAGAATAGATTTAGCCTGTTGGCTATTTGGACTAAGGCTACATTACACTGATGAGACGTTCAAGCTGCCAAATAGGCAAGATTTCAGGGTGACAGCTGTACTGGCAGCTGCAGTACCTCTGGCAACCTGCATCAAGACAAATAAAGTGGTTGGATTCAGCAGGAATGGCATAACCAATACTGAAATTTCAAGTGCAGCCGCCAAGACTCTAGGTTGAATAGAGGTTCTGAAGCACTGGAATTATATTCTTGCAAACAAGTGCGTGAATGCAACATTGCATGTTAATTACTTGTTTTGTACCTAATGACTTCATTTGCAGACACAAAAGGCAGCTCATCTCATGGATCCTGCAAGAAAACTAGGTACTAAAAAGAACCAAGTTGTTCCGATGAAACAGTTTGGGATCATTACTTTGGGCAGTCATTTACTTTTTAGTCTGTCAGACTGAATCTTTTTCAAAAGCTTACTATGTACAAAGGAAGTCCACACTTAAGTATGAGTGCGAAGTTTCTCCTAAAGCAAATGGAAATGGAAGAGCTATAAGCAACCATTTGAACAGAGGGCTTTGGGGAAACATCTCTTACAAACATCTCACCTACTCAAAGATGCCCTTCCTCTTTCAAAATAAGGAACCTGAAATTTGATTAAGTGGTCTCTTCCTTGTGATATTTTTATGCCTTATGATGAGGAACTGTGCAAAGTTACAAACAGTACATAAGAGTTCAACTTTATGGCCACAGCTTCCCAGATAAAATGCCTATCTTTGTAACCTCAAAGAGGTGACACTGAAGTGACAATTTCACTCACGGTTTTTAAAAAAAAAAGGGGGGGGAGCAAAATTGAAAACAAGCGATACTAACTAGACAAGATTTTTAAGAGCTGGCCAAGATAATCTTCTGAAGTAGGCTCCGTTTCATAAATGTATGCTCAAAAAAACCATCACAAACTTCTTGCAGTTTGCTCAGTAAAGTGCCTAGCTGTTAATACACATCTTTCAACCTTCTTAAGCCTATGCTTTTGTTAGTTAGATTTTGAATATGAGCTACTTCATCTTGATTTCATTCCACTCCATTAAACAGTATGTTTTAGAACAGCCTTTCTGCCTGCAGCTCCAGGACAGGGATCAAGTCTATTTCTCATTAACTTCCCAGCCAAGAATTTGCTTGTTTGAAATCCCTCTGCTCCTCTGTCTCATAGCATTGAAAGTCCTCACCTGTTGTTTCAGAAACCAGTCTTAAATCTCACTGGTTACTGTTCTAATGTTATTGCCACCGCAGGGGAGGCTTCTGAATTAGGAGTTTGTCCTCTGCTGCCACTGGCAGCAAGAGCAGCTCAATTAGTTCAGAAGCTACATTACGACAGACATCTTCAGTCCTTAGAAAATCTCAGTACAGATGACCTCACTTCACCCAGAAGCAAAAGACAGCTTCCCATGCCCACTTAAATGCCGAGAAACAGACTTGCTGCAATTTGTGGTATTTTACAAATAGAAATACCACTGCAGTCATTTGAAATTAAGAAACGAAGTCAAGTAGGAAAAGAATGCAGAAAACAGATGAAGAAATGAAACATTAAAAAACCTTACAGCCATAAAAACAGTGCTGTGGTATGTTACAAGTATAAGTCAGTTTAACACTGGCAAGAGGCACTAAACCAACAGCCCTACAAAATTCTATCCAAAGAAAAGATGCAACAAGAAAAGCATACACACATACACACTGCTTTGTATTCTCTTCACACACACTTTTTTTTAAGAGAAGAGACTGTTCCAAATCTGAGGATTCGCTCATTCCTTGTCTTTTGTTGAGACTGCCAATGGCATAGCAATTATGAAGGCAATTTTTGAGACACGTCATAGAGCTTATTTCATATGCATGAAACCATTCCCAGATATTTGAAATATTGCTACTCCAAGAAATGAAGGCTCTATCATCTCCAGATGATTTTGGAAAGTGTTTAAATAAGGGAAAAACCCACAATGCAGTTTCAACACCACCTCTTAGAAAGTCAAAACAAAGAGTATAACTAGTGTTTTAGATTAAGAAGAAACGGCACCCAAAATGTGCACAGAGCAAGAGAACGTGTTGCTGAATTGCATATGCTTATGGCCAATCCTTCTGGCATTACAGTGTGATTCCATCTTTAACAGTCTCAGAACATCTTCAAGCCCTGTTTCTCCCTGATCTTTTTTTTTTTTTCCTGCTGGCATGCCGTAATAATTTATGACTTGCAAAGCTTACTGAACGCTTAGCAACACTAACATCAGATCCCAGTCAACTTCCTAAGGGAACGACGAAAACGTGCTGCACGCTGTACACTGGCAGCTCTTCCTCCCTTTTCTGAGGACTGGCATGACAGAGCTGGTCTATCAAAACCAGATTCTGAGAAGCATGTTGCTACCACTCATTATAATCCATCCACTTCCATCCCTGTTTAAAGACAGGCGTTATCAGGGTTGCTTTTTCATCTTGAGAAAAAGAAACTTCAGTCACTCTCTTATTGTGTAGGGAATTAGTTATGGGGAAAGGTGACTTGATACAGCCACAACTGGGCTAAGTTTCTCCAGAAACTCAGCACACCACTTACCCAGTGTCTCCTATTAACCCATACTAAGGTAGTGTTGACCCTCCTCCCCCTTCACAAAATGCTGTAGAAGCTCTATCAAAATAGTACTGGTTGCATTGTCCAAAGTCACTCACCTGAGAAGTTTCTACTCCTTGATTCATGTCCTTGAAGCTGTCCGCAACAACAGTGTCCAAGCTGCTCAGGTATGGTTCCAACTATGCAAACAAAATCAAAATGTGAATTTACACTTTATACTTCACCTACAAATGAAGGTAAAGCAAAATAAAACCTAGTTAGTTTACTTCCGTGAGTCATTTAACAGAAATTATTTCTGCAAATGTGACCTAGTTGGGCAGATTTTGGTTTAAGATAATTTCGAGCAAGAATTAGTGTTCTGAATTTACTGTTCCAGATAAACCTTCACTAATTGCTAAGAATTTACAGGCTTACCTAGTGGTGAAGGAGAATACGGTCTAGAAGATCCTGTGGATAACCTGCGCCCAACACCCTGTGCAGTGTCAGCTGGTACTGGAGAACAGGAGCCCATCTTCATGAAGCCCATTGGGCTAGTATTTGAGCGTCTCACAACTCCAGCTCTAACAAGGTGAAAAGAATGGTTATGCACACTATAGTAACTGTGGTTCCTTGAGATAAGCTTCAGAACACCCTAAGGAGTATAACGATTGGTTAAAGAAAATACTGATATTTAAAGACAAAGCTATGACGTTGACGCGTATTCAGCTAATAACTAAAGCTAAGCTTCCCATACTGAAAACAAGCAAGATTTAATTCCCTGTGTTCACATTGACTTTTCAACTTTCAGTGCCATAACAGTCTGTTAACTGGAGAAAATTAAAACAGATATCCCTTAATACATGGATCCCTAATCTTCAAACAACTTGATTATCAAAGTTTGAATTTTACAATCAAGTGAAATGTATTGCTGCAAATGCCCATTTTTATGTCAACAAAGATTACGACAAAGTTTTCATATTGGGTCTGGTATACAAGTCAGATAACTGAAAACAGATTATTTAAGGGAAAGGCACTTCTCCAACTGCAGCAACTATTATAAAATCAGAGATCCTGAAAAAAAATGCAAGGAACCATGGGGTTTGTTTTTGTAAAGATCTCCAGAGTAGTCTGTTTCTGAATCTTTGACCTTCACCATCCTGATCCTGTAGACCACAAGGCAGAGAATAAGTCTGGCACACTAGAGCTTTGTAACAAGACAAGCTGGTTAACTAGCATGCCAAAAATTGTTTCCTTGATATTCTACAGAACAATGCATTCATCTCATCACTACATGTGTGAAAACAAAACATAACTTATTACTGACTTTCTAGTTTATGATGTAATGCCATATAATACACAAAGAGGAATAAAAAAAGCAAGACTTCATCTTTTTACCTTCTTGGGTTGCATTTGAGTGAAAGAACAAGCTCATTTTGTTTTCGTGAAAAATTTCAAGTGCCCATCCAACAATCTTGAGATTGTGAAGGACTATTATTTGTTATCATTAAAATGTCTCTTTAGTATGTTCTTGTGCAGAAAAAAAATTACATCAGCAAGAAAGCACGGACATCTGTCAGGGTACAAACACAAACTAGAACCAAGAAAAAGGAGTTAAAAAAAGGAGTTAAAAAAACCCTCACCTTGGTGATCCATGGGGGTTTGACACAGGGCTGGCAGTAGAGGAGAGGTTCTGTTCTATGCGCTGGTAATTCCGTAGCTGAGTGGGAACCGGGATAGGTTCTGTTTCGCTGCGGGGAGATACCGAAGGCTGACAATGCCTGAAGTTGGAAGGTTTGGAGACAGGAGATGAATATAGGCAGACAGGTCTCTCTCTGAATTGTACCATTGTTGAAATTTCAAGAAAATCTAGGAAACCAGCAAATAAGCTGCTTCTGCACTCCCTGCATGCAGTATGATCTTAGCTTGTCCTAATCTAGCTCTAACACTTCACAGAGGAAGATAAAGAACTGTTCCTTACCAGCTACCTTTCTTATACTGGCTAGTATCAGACCGAGCTGAGAGCGCAGTCCTAGCTGAAGCACTTCGTCACGCATCACAGCGATCTACAGATCCCTCCGACTTCCTGCCAATCAGCCCGCTCTGTTTACCACGCTTCAAAATAGTGTTCTAGGAAAACCCACTGCGCTAAGAACAGGAAGTTCAGCAGCAGGGCTGGAATGTGTACAAAAGCCACTGAAGCACAGGCAGAGATATCCCAAGAGACACGGTGAACTTGCAAAAGGAAAACAGGTTATGTAACCCGCCCCTGACAAAATGACCAAAACCACACACCTGAACATTAATCCACAGACTCAAAACTTGCAGATTAGCATTACCCGAGTTCAACTGAACTGTCAGTGACCTGGCTTACCTCAGTGTACTATCTGATAAGGGAATCAAACCACTGCAATGTAATCAGTTACCAATATTTTTAAAGGAAGACAGAATTCAATGGAAAGAACTTCAAATGAACGGGCTTTTTGGAAGGTAATCAGTTTAGTATCCGGTCCTTTATTGACCACCTCTTCAGAGAAAGATTAGAAATTCTTAGAGGAAATGTGAAAAATGTTCTACCATGAGCTCTAGAAAACAAGCAGTTACAGCACTCACTGCACAGCTACAGCTGAACAGAAATCTGGGTTTCTGACTGCATTTGTCCTATTCTCTTTGCTACCTCTGAGAATGAAATACTACTTCCTAATACGCATAGAGCTTCCTTAGCAAAGGAAAAACAGCTTGTCCTTTTATTGCCACCCAGTTTCTAGACACTAGTGAGCAATTTGAACATCAGCTGTGAGCACACAGTTGGTGGAAGGCCTGAAAGCTTCCACGCAAGCAGGAGGTCTCACAAGTGGAAACCACACAAAGGCAGCGGGCAGCCTGCTACGACTAACACAACACGCTGAGGTAGCACCGGGAGGCTCCCTAGGCCCGACCTCTGGGAGAAGGGAAGCAGATGTTATTTAAACTGTGGCAGTGACACCGAGGAGGCCATGAAGGCACTTCAACTTTTAAAGCACTCAGCATGGAAAATGCCTTCCCCTGCTCTCACACAGCCTGGCAGGTAGATTCAAGCAAGCTCTGCGAGCCGTGAGCTAACTAGAGGCAGCAATGGTGTGTTAGCGTGGTGGAGAGGCATGGTACAGTACTTGGCCTTCCACCAGGGCTCCCCAGCTCAGGACCGAAGCTTAGCTCTGGTTAGGCATCCTCGAGTCGGATGTGGTTTGTTACAGATTAGAGAAAATGCAATACAGATGTATGCAGAGTTGCATGCAAATCTTGTTTCCGTGAGATCCAGAGAATAAAATCAGCAATTAATCACAAGAGAGTAAACCGCCTCTACCTATTTTGCCCATTCTGGCTGAAGCCTGAAAAGCGTTACAGTTTCTTCTACTTGACATAAAGCAGCGTAACTACGGGTACAATTTGTTCAGTTTGATCAGCCTATCATAAAAATTCACTGTTTCATAGGGTATAACCTTTTGTAGAAAAAAAAAAAATTAAAAAAATTACACACTATGAAAGAACATTTCTCAGGAAATAAAAAACCAAAACCAAAGATCAAAAGCAGCATCTTGCAGAGTATCAGACACACACTCTGCTTCCTTCAGACCATGCCCCAAGCAGCCAGTTAGTTACTGAGTTTACTCAACCAATAATTAAATCAAACTATTATAGTACAAACACTGAAAGTGTGAACAGCAGGCACCTGTTTCTAGTCACATGACCGTTTAGCTCTTAACTTAGTACTGCACAGATAACTGGCATATTTTCATAAAACCTGTAACTCTAATAACTGATGCCTGACACAACTTAAAACAGGAAATTATATTGTGTTATTAATATATAAATATATATTATAAATATTTATGTATTTATATAAATATATATTAATATATAAATTTATAAATATAAATTTATAAATATGAATTTATATTTATATAAATGTATTTATAGAAATATTTATGTGTTATAAATACATTGTACATGGCCAATCCAGAGCAAATGGATCTTTACAGACAAACCATCCCCATTATCTGCCCTTAAACGTAAAAGGTAAGACTAAAGCTGTATTGATAGCCCACATCAGCAGGTTTCACAAACTGCACAAAGATCAGCACAAAGTAGCAAACTTTTCTTGTGACAAGCATTTTTAAACAAATAATGCTGACTTGCAGTCCTGTAGCACTAGCATAAGCCAAAAATACACCCAACATAATAGCTTTATTCCCCATTTAGCCACTCATCCTCTTTCTATTTGTACTGAAAACATTATGAAATTCATTACTTGGTCAAATGACAATATCTTCAGTTTAGATATTACATGAGTAGTTGAACAGTATGATTAAGCTTTACATTTTCCAATATAATACAGGAAAGATTTCAGGCAACACTGATGAATATCAGTTCTATTTCAAACTAGCAGAAACTCTGTCTACAACCATGTGGAAGAAAGAGGACTTACTAACAGTCCTGCTGCTGGAAAAGCTGCAATACATGTTCAGCTCTTTCATGTGGCTTCTTTGGTATCTTGTGAGACACAAACGTGAAATTCACAGTAATTGCTTCCACAGAAGTCACACCCAGTTACCAGACACAAGACAATCCAGCCACGAGACACAAATCCATAGCAATCTGGGTTTTGTAAGTTCCTCTTCTCTCGCGACTACTTCTTAAAATGTATACTGCATTCAACATCTTGAGTCACTAAATGAAGACTGTACTGTACTTCATAACACCAAAAAGGATAAGTCAGTAATGTCTCTGAAGTTTCTGCTTTCAACCGGTTCAAAATTTAAACATACAAAAGAACGCTATCTTTCCTTATGGAAATCTTTTGGGGATGCATCAGAGCCAGAAGTTAGCTGTGCAACCATCAGCCATTAGAATACATTAAGAACCTGGAAAAAACAGGCCTAGCTTCTATTTCAATTTAGTTTCCAGTAGCCATACACAATTTAAAAAAACCCCATATAGTAGCAGAGAAACATTTTAAAAGAGAGGAAATACTAAGCCTACATCACGCACCTGTTAGCTGTACCAGAAGCAGTACTTCGAGAAGAGGCTGAAGATGGTTTCTGTACAGTTCCTGAGCTTCCAGAAATAGTTAATGGTGACTGCCTGTGAAAACAAAAAACACTGTCAAAAGACAGGTCTTCACATCAGAGAAACTATCTACTTTGCAGCAAAACTCTGAATTCAGGCTGTTTACGTATTCATATTAAATTCAACTTGGTATATTAATCTTTAAGAAAGTCCACACACAGCTATGTAAACCCATCACTGCCAAAAACCCAGCAACCCCTTCTACAGCTGCAGTATCAATTTTAGAACATGAGACTTCTTTTGGATAAAGCTCAGCACACCTACCCTCCACACATCAAGAACTCGCTTGAAGCCCGCCTGCCAGCTGCTCCCAATGGCATATCATCTACAGTAAGCAGAAGAACACATTGAAAACCCACGTCATGAAGCAGAATCTTTAAAAAAAATCTCCAATATTACTGTTGTAGAAATAACCACTTCTGACAAACTTCTGTGAACATATAAAAGTCTTCCACAAACTGTTTTGTGTATGAAAATACCTTAAATGTTACCTACAACAAAAATGTAACTGGGGAAGGCAGTTCTTTAACAAATTTTTTTGTTGTTGGTTTTTTTCTTGCTATACTAATTATAGTAATTTTGAAATAAAATTGTTTAAGAGTACAAGGTATCAGCATTGGGAGATTTGTAATAACGAGTGACAGAAACCCTTCAGAGATCAAGGCACTAATTTAGTCAAATATTTAACACTAGTTGGTGGCATTGTATAGAAATCAGCTGACTAGCTTCCCAGTGGCAATTCGGGTTTGGAAGATGTCATAAAACAGCAACATTCTACATCCAAGTCTTTCTACTGTATAAGCCCAGTCTAATGCTTTACCTTTCAAGTATTTTTTTTACGTTTCTACCTGCACTTGTTTATTGTCTAAAGCTCTACAGCATGGACTATAAATGTTCAGTTAGTCTAGAGGTAACAACATGCCTGCCTCCACCGAAAGAATCCTTGGGCTTCTTATCAGCAGTTGTTTACAACTGACTCTCTTCTTCTACTGCCAAACTCCAATATTTTCCATGACTTTAAATCACCTTGGTACCTTTAGCATATCTGGCTACTCAACTGAAAGTGAAAATGTCCCAGATGGACACACAGGTATACCAGTCTCCCTTCAAACTAAAGAAATGAGTTCCAATGTGAACTGAGACACATTTAGAGAAGAGAGAGCTAAAGAATAACAGGACATAAAGCTATGTTACAAGTGGAAATTGTTTTAAAATGTAAAAATAAGGAAGGTTCTTACATGAGTGGTCTGAAGAGATGTTGTGTGGGACAAGAACAAAGTCATCTGTGTCACAAGAGGAGTTCTTGCTACTGGTACTGGCAGAGTCTTTAGAGACTTGAAGATAGTTAGGAGGACCCAACGGAGGGGAAGACAAATTTTCTTCTTGAATATGCTGCATGTCTGGCAGAGACTGAAGCGGGGTGGAAAAAAGAAAGTTAAAAAAAACACTGTAAATCCAGTGATTCAGAACATATAATTGGTCTTTTAACTATGGAGCTTCTAAAATAAGAATCATCACTAGCTTTGACAAAAAAAAAAAAAAAGATAAATCTCGGGCCGTTTTTTGTTTAAGTATTTAGAAGTATAAAATGTATTTGAATTTGGAAATTTCAAATACTGGATAACCCTGTAGTGTCAATTTAGACAGTTCTATATTAAATAGGCTGTGAATTTAGACAATTGCAATTTATTCAATCATTCCTGATGATACAGATACACCTCTTCCAAATACCACATAAAATTCAAGTCACTAGTTCGTATCAGTATAAGGGGCCTTAGCCAAAAAGGCCAATTCAAAAATTATCTGTAACATCCATTACACTGCAAACCACATTAGCATATCTAAAGATTTGCTATTCTAGCATTTGATGTGTATATGTATTTTTTTCTTTAACAAAAAAAAACGAACAAAAACTCCACAAAGTACAACACAAGGAGCAAGGGAGAACCAAAATGTTAATGCCATTCTTCTAGCAAAAGACAGGGGTATTCCTTCCTCTGTGCTCTTAAATGTGACAGTTTACACCATTCAAGAATTGAAAGATCTAAAATTCAGTAACTCTTGGCTAAACATTACAGAAAATATTTTCTAGAGATTGTTCTGTAAAACAGAGAACTTACTGGAGGAGAAGCAAAACGGCATGAAGGAGAGCTACCACAGGAACTGCCAGAGACTGAGCCTGCATATGTGGGCACTGGTACAGGACAAGCTAGAAGAGGAAAACCCAGGGGGAAAAAAAATGGGACTAAGATTTTGAAAGGCTGAATTTCAAACAAACTCATTTCCTCACTGCTTTTCATTCATAAACTCTTATACAACTTATAAGCACAGCACATCCCTAAACACACAAGGGTATTTAAGTTCAGTTGAAATGTCAAAGGAACTAGTAAATAAGTATCACATTTCAGTCTGGCATAATACAAAAAAGGATTCAACACTTAGCCTCACAATAGAGCACAACAAGTCAGACTCAGGAAAGTGCCTCATAAACACTTAGTGTGATATTTGGCAGATCTTTCTCTGTTCCAGCCCCCAACATTCATCATTTACACAAATAAGTGGAAAAACAAAACTACTTACACTTTTTGACTGTTGAAATCTGATCCAGGAAAGGGTGGTTGAAAAACGCTTCTATAGAACAAGAAACAAGAACCATGGTGAGTAAATGTACAAATGACAGAATTTACAGACTATAGTGCAGATGGTGATAAATGGTTGCCTTCCCAGAATCAGTATTTCAGAGCCAGAGGGTGCAGAGCTTATAAAAGATTAAAGCCCTCTATGTTATATGTTGCTACAGCATTTGGAAAGGAAACAAAAATCAATTGAAAAACTTCAAACAACAGCCAGCAAGCCCAATCAGACCGAATTACTGGAGGACATTTTATGACTGTACTTAAGGATTGTGTACACAAGAAGCCTTCCTATAACCTCATGAAATTATGTTATCTATGTTCAGTATGGTACTAATCCAGTTTTAATTTGCTCTTCAAAACGATAAGCATCTCTCTCACATCAAACACTGCAAGTTATTTTCACTTCTGCCTTTCCCAAGGACCGATGCTTATTTTTGAACCCACTAATGCTACTCCTTAGGTGGCTGAAAATCAGAACACAGAGCAGCCGCCACTCTCCCTCCCGCTTCCCAGCAGCAGAACATGACCTGTGCAGCCAGTTCACAGTTTAAAGCAGAGTTAAACACAATTTCTTTAACAATTTCCTCAGTTAACTTGTTACTGTCACAATAGAAACATTTTGCTTTTGTTGTAAATTGATATGCTGGGAAGCATTTAATTGACTTAGCATAACCAGCTGGCTAACAGTTTACACGGAAAGTTTTATTCTACAAGAAGTGACCTTCAGCTAGTTAGGGGAAATTGAGGGTTGGTAGAAGCTAGCTGCTGAGCTTTGTGAACTTTAGTGTTCTAACAGTTGAGGAAAAACAATGCTGTTCCTCAGACCTAAGCAAATAAAAAGGAAAAAAAATAAAAGAAAGAATCTGAGGCCTGCAGTATCTCCTCTTCCTTCAGCAACGCTTTCTTCCACGACCCGATAAGGAAGGAAGGCTAGCTATAACGCAAGAACAATGTAATGATTAACTTTAACACAAGGATCAGGTGTTCTTGAGCTTTTGTACAACACCTGCTGTTCTACTTTATATTGCTGGAAGATCAACAAGATTTCCAATGCTATTTTTACTTTAACAACAGGCAACTGGTCTCAGTTATACACTCTCCCTTTCACTCCCTTTGCTAAGCACATTCCAGAGCAGCCCCTTTGAGGCCCTTTAAGCGGCTCAGCCAAGGAAAACATGACTTTCATCACTACCATTCTGCTTTCTATTTTTCTTTCTAAGCACAAATGAGTTCTCCCACTACCACAAATGATACAGTGAATTTCCCATGTTTGAAGAAACTGTAGGGATCAGCATACCCAAAGTGCAAAGTGGAATCAATTACTCGAAGTCCCTGTTTGTGACATATTAATTCTTCTACACATACAGATTTATAAGTAACCTTTGAATACTGTCACTATCATCTGGGATATCTTACTCAATTATCATGAGTTTTTTCTGTATCTGACTTCTACTTAAGCTTTTACGTACAGCAGTTAAATCAAGTTATTTCAGTCACGTCTACACACAAAAATCCATGCCTAGTTCTCAGAAGAGCAACACCTTAATTATGCCATGATGTTTTCAATTCCAAATTATTAAAAAACAAAGTTTGATATTTCTTGGAGCACAACATAGCAGGAACTGAAAAAGGAAAAAAAAATGTAGCTAGGAGAGTCTTGAGCATCAAGTAAAGAACTTAAACGACTTTTGAATCCTCCTCTCTCCACAGTCTAACAAATACAGTCTTCTTACCACAAATACACAAGGACCACATGTGATGAATGAGTCAATCTGTATTTCAGTACTGCATCAAAACCAAGCTTGCATGCATAACTGAAGAGCAAGGGTGGAGTTTTGCAAACAGAAACAAATACTGAGCACATCTGACTTTTGGTTGCAATTCACCCTAGGATCTCAGCATCCCAAGAGCTGATAGCTTATGGTGAGGAAAGCCTATGGGTCTTATCTACAAAGAGCCTGAAGAGACTTTAAGGTTTAGGCTCTTTCCCACCATTCCATAGATTAAACTTCACGGGTCACCTATCTTGTTGTTAAAACAAATCCCAGGATAAAGCACACTGCTATGGATATAAAATAATAATAATGAAAAAGATAATTGTATTTAGCTAAGCTAGCTTTAATTAACTAAAAGTTTAAGATTAACATTTCCTGGGAGCTATGAAAAAACTGCAATAACAAATAGTGCTATAAAACTTAAACAACCAGCACGAATAACATGAAAACAAATCCGGTATAAAGCACACTGCTATGGATATAAAATAGTAATAATAAAGATAAATGTATTTAGCTAAGTTAGCTTTAATTAACTAAAAGTTTAAGATTAACATTTCCTGGGAGCTATGAAAAAACTGCAATAACAAATAGTGCTATAAAATTTAAACAACCAGCATGAATAACATGACATACAAGATGCAGCTAAGAAGAACTAATCAAGATTTAACTTTTCAGTGGTCGTCTTTTAAAAATGCTGCCCGAGTTTGCATTAAAAAAAAAAAAGGCATTACTACTTTGGCAGTAATAGGTAACCAAAAACCCAGCAATAAAAAGGCTTTTTGAGACTGAAGTGAGTACCAGACAATCCAGCCAGTACAAAGCGCACACAAATCTAAACTCTACTCCTGACTAGTTTTGAAGAGCCAACAGTTGTAGCCATTCGGAATGATTCAATAGCACTGATTTGAGGCCTTGAAATCTTAAGAAGTTAGAACAATGTTCTGCAACCAAAGATCTCCAGCTAAAGAGAAAAAGCCAAACACAGCAGTAAACTGGAGCCAAAGAAGTTCACTTCTGTTAAGGGGGTATCCATCTAGTTTGCACTAGGTTTAACTTCCCAACTAATTCAAAATGCAGTCCTAAACAGACATTGCAGTAATCTAACAGTATGCGAACTTCAGTGACTGCACAATTTAAAAATTTTAAGATTTTAGGACTTAACGAAATACAAAGATACAACTGTTGTCTCTACTACTTTTGGGCTTAAAATAAACCAGTGAAAATATTTCACTAAAATAAAGAAGTCTCTACAGCTAGCAATATCTAAGCATAATACTAGGAAGTCATCTTTGCAAATATAAACAATTTTGATGTAACATCACATCTCTCATTGCCCTCAGATATTGACCTCAAGGTCAAATCAAATGTGCACAGTTTGTACCCCCATTAATGCTGTTATGATACTTGCAGTCCGCAAGAGAAATCAACAGGGAGGAAACCCTTTAAAGCAACTTTGTTGCCAAAGTGGGTTCTTCCAGTACTTTGCTATGTTTCTGCAACCAACACCACGTGGAGATCAGAGATGTCAGCTCCCACGCTGAAACCAGAACACCAGTTCAAGTAACAGAAATAAGATTGTGACATGAAATTTAAGATATATCAGTTAACACTGCAGAGGGGAAAAAAAGGCCACAATTGAAAGAACTGAACTAATTTATATTTCACTACTCAACAACAAAGTCATAATTTATGTGCATCATTTAATACTGACTGACAGTAGTTACCTAATTATTTCTTTTGGCTACTCTGCCTCCTTTACGATAACCGAGAAGAAAAAAATACTTCACTTTTCATGTAATTGGCTGTAGACAAAAGGTCAAGACAGTTATTCTGGTCACATGAAAACGACTAACAAGGAAAGTCAAGAGAGCAGAAGGAAAAGTTACATACCAAAGTCCATTCTATCTTTTTGGTTTCTCTGAAGCAAACCCAGCAGCAGGTCAGCCAGATAAGCTGATGTTTCCCTAGGAATACTGCACACAAGAAGAAGTAACACATGCATTAAATTTCATGCATGCATTAAATAATGCATAACGCGTTAAATTTCAGGAAGTCATCATTCTGCCATAAGTCTTCACTATACATGCTCTATGGCCTTAGTACAGGACACTTTCAACTCATCACGGTACAATGAAGGCAAGATGCAACACGAGTCACCGGTATCATACTACGCCCTTGTCAAGATAGCAACATCAAATATTTTTTTATGAATCCCAGGCACTCCCAAAGATGAAAAAGTGTTCAATCAACAAATGTAAGTGACAGGAAAGGCCATGGTGACATACCTAGGAATCAAATTCCTGTTCTTTTCATAAAACATTCTCAAATCTTGAGGACTATTGGCCTGTCAAATAAAAACGTACATTAATTAAAGCTCAGTTTAATGGAGAAAATAGCTTTCGTACCCATGCACACATACACAAGAAAGAGGCCTTTGCATATGGGCATTAAAGGAGAACACCGGCACAGCAGTGACCTCAGTACTGAGTATCCTTATATATTTCCTCTGGATTGAACATACTGATCTCAGACTAAGTACGAGCAACTTCTCCCTTGGTATCCTCAAGTGATCTGGCCTTTGAAGCATTGACACTACACTCGGACATCACTACTTCTGTTGTCATGACTGGGTAAAAGCCCTAGGAATTTCTGTGAGACTAAAAAGAGGGAAAAGGAAATAAAGTCTTACCTGAAAAGGTGGTTTTCCAACAAGACACTGATAAATCACAGTTCCTATGCTCCACAGGTCTGCTTTAGCATCATAGTGTTGAGACATGATCACTTCAGGGGCCTGGAAAGAGCAGGAAAATCTCAGAAGGGAAAACAAAAAAGCAAAGCCACAGCAATACAAATTCTACAGATGTACTCTCAGAGCAGTATTAACAGAGACCACTTTATTGTAAAGAGTAAATATTTTAAGACAAAATTAACGTTTTAACCTGCATCACATGACTTCAAAGGTAACAGTTATATTACATTATCTAAAATGAAAGCTACATTTCAAAAACACAGAAAACTAGAAATGTTGATGTTCTAAAGAAAGCAACTAGCAATCAGCATGTATGGGAATAAGAGGTAAGCATTATTTACTTGGTTTATGCAGTCCTCCTTTTGGATAACTAACCAAGCATTTCGTAAGGAATATCATTATCACCATTTTACATATGCAAAAACAAGACAAGGGAAAGCAAAATGATTTTCCATGACCATACAGCATGGTAGCGGTAGTGCCAAAGTCAGACAGTTCAATGCTCAATTGACTACCACACTACTTCATAAAAATTAACAGCAATTAACTCCAAATTGTTTCTTTAAAAAAAAACAACAAAAAAAACCAACAAAGAAACCCCACATGTGAGACAATACATTAAATAACTAGAATGAAAACATCAAGTAGGTTTTTTTTAACTACTAGTGTAAAGCTCTTCTAGCCTGTATTTGATCACTTTTTATTTTCTTAGAAACTGGGAAGGAGATAATGCCCTATTTCAGGGGAAAAAAAAGTATGTAAGTGGGAATGAAACTACTTTGCCAAAAAATTAATGCTAAGATGTGTTGCCTTTTAATTCTCTAAGATTTTTTCCTCCCCGCAGCACTAAAAAATTTTCAATGTCTCTCTGATTTTAACAGTCGTGATCTCCAAATCACAAGAAAAAAAGGAGCTAGTACAACTATGGAAAGGTGATCCGCATGCTGCCCCTAATACTTCTGAAGCAACATTACGCATTTGCCAATCTGCAAGCAGTAAATGATTTTGTTCTGGTAGGAGAATGTTTGAGATAAGCAACATAATCTGAAATACACTGTCACTTACCATGTACATAGGGGAACCACACAGAGTTGCAGCCATCATGTTGCTATGCAGATAACGAGCAAAACCAAAGTCAGCTATGTAAAGAAACACATTTGTCAATGAAAAGAAAGATAATTTTCAAATTTTTAAAGTCTAGAAATTATGTCTCATTGAAATCTGCTACAATTACCAATTAGAGAGAAAAAGACAGGTATAATATATAGCCAGCTACATGGAATAGTAAAATCTATGTTACACTGAAAGAATAATGTATTATCTTCCAAATAGCAAGCCAAGAAACAGCAGCAGCGTCATTTGCACAAACTGCTGCTTAGCCATCTCCCCAGCTGCAGAGCATGCTGTCTGGCGTCAGCAGGAAAGGATTAAAGTCAGTGGCTAAATATAAATGGTTCATTAAGAGTGATGAATATACAATCTGCTTCAGTGAAATCACATCAGGTAGAAGTTTAAGAAATCAAGTTTCAGACGCCTGAATTTTCCACGCAGGCAAAAGCATCTGATACTATCAAGTAAGGACAGCAAAAGTTGTTTTGTCTCCTCTGTGCTGTTCAGAGGATGGAGTGAGCTGGAACAGATCTCAGATTTTGGTTAAGCAAAAGCATAGAAACGAAACTTGTTAAAAAACAAGGTATTTTTAAATGGACACTTAACAGACAACAACGAGAGACTGAAACTCCTGAAGTGTCCTCTGAAGAGGAGTTTGGTAGTATCCTGAACAGTTGACATCTCTCCCCAGTTACAATGCCAAACCTCCTTCTGCCAAAAATAGGCCATAACCTACATTTCTAAACTTCTCAAATAACCCTTAGGAGGGTCTATCACAAAAAAACCCAGCTGGAACTGCGACTGGAGTCTCGCATGCCCACAGTTTTGAAATGGGCTAACAGCTACTTGAAGTTTCAAAGGTTACAGATTTATGTCTAATTAAAATAGTTTAATACTAGAAACATCAGCTACATAGGTTTCTTTTTGCTCCAGATTTAATCAAAAAGGTCTTCATGACTCAAGCTTTTTTTATACTGAGACTCTGCATTACAGCATAAAGCTCATCGTTCTAGACTTACTGTCTGATTTGCATCAATTTAATACACACATATCCAGTACACCCTCTGTGCTTTAACTACAAAGACACTTTTGAGTAGGGAAACTATCCAACAGCGATGATTTACCTTTAGATCATAGAAAAGTATATTTACCTATTTTGATGCGTATGCCACTGACACTTGACTTCCTACGACTGGCATAAGACAACAAAATATTCTGTGGTTTAAGATCCCTATGAATGATTCCTTTACTGTGCAGAATACGCATAGCTGCTGCAATCTGCTGGAGGAACACTCGGATGGTATCTTCACTGAGAGTTCCTTTAGCTGGAAACAACATACACATTAGCAGATGAGAAAATAAGTATCATTATCTTTGGGCAAAAAGCAATAAAATTCACAGTGATCAACAGTGAAAAAAACAAGACCATCAAATCATAGTGAATTACATTCAGAACAATCCAATCTCCAGTATTTTTCTACAAATGTATATAATCTCAACAACATATACATCTCCATAGTTTTACATTACCTGGAGTACTCTGAATTATCTGTTTTTACAGTAGTTTATTTAACTTGGTAGCATAATAATTGTAAAACTTCTAAATCATCATTAAATCCTAAACTCGCTAAAAAGGCAAAGGAGCCAGGAAAATAAAAGAACTTCACAGTTTAGAACATTAAACGTACCTACAATCATGTTACAACCTGAAGCCATAAAACCTGTTCTTTAAACAAATTATTATGGGGATGCAGATAACCTCTCTGCTCAAAAATTTCATCCATGATGAAATTTATTTTGAAGGGAAAAAATAAGATTTACTTTCGGAAGTCTCTTCAGAAAGTATTATCTCATTCTGCAGTCTGAAAGGGTACTGAACGCAGGGGCTGGATTATACTGTATGAGTCTTTCCAAGGACTTTAATGGGAAGTGAATTAGGCTTTTAATATACGCAGTTACCATAACAATAGCTGTTCACAAAAAGATTCCTTCAACATACTGAAATACAAAGGCAAGTAGAAGAATATTTGCAGCAAGAAAAATATGAAGATTAACATGTCTGCTCAAAATTTTGTTTGTAATAAGAATCCACTTGTCATGATTCTGTAACTTCTGTCTTCACTTTGGGCAGAGCCATGCGGAAGGGTAAAATCTCTCCTAAGTCAGAACTGCCTCTTTGTAGGAAGCATTATTATATAAGTAATTCAGTATTTTTAAGTTCATATCTTGGAAAAGAAAGCAGGTGGAATCAAAACACTGGGAGCGTCCCCCAAAATATGACTTTGGAAATAGAAAACCACACGTTTTTTCACCATGCTACTTATGGTTAGCTACCTCTTCTCCCTCATTTACAAATAAGGGAATGTTAAATTCAACTGTTTTGAAAGCAGTAGCTAAAGCATTTTCTGTCTGTGCATTATTTTATTCACCTTCATTGCTACTTTGTGGGTTTTATATTCTATTATGAGTGGCATTTAAAAACACTGGGAAATATTTTTAAACAAACGCAAAACCTTATGTCTTCCTGCAGCTTCAAAATTTGGTTTTTAAGTTTCCAGGGTGGCGTACAAACACACAACAAACAGCACTCTGCTGCTGACCCTGACTGGAGACAGAATACAACACTCAACAGATTCCTGGTGAATTCAATTACTCTTATAAAGAAGGTACTCTAAAATCACACCAGGGTGAACATGCATTGTGGAATTACAGACATTCCATGAATAGAAAAATATTTAAACCGTAAGCAAAAAAATCTCAGAGAAACACCAATGGATTACAGGAATACAGAATATAAACATGTAATGCAATAGCTTCTTGATAGGGAAATACAGTAATCAATTACCTTGTAAGTAATCTGCCAAATCCCCACCATTGCAGTACTGTTAAAAAGAAAGGTTTTTATTCAAAACACAAGCACTGAAATACTTGCTATGTAATTTTTACTTTGCAATCTTTTCATGAAAATGAGAAGATACTTTCCAGCTGTTTGCTTAAAATTGTTTTGTCAATTATTTGTAATTAATAATTTGAGGTGTAACACTTCATCAATACTTGCAGTATCATAAAATGAAACAATAATTTATGGAACAAACACTGCTGATAAATTTAGTAGTGCATAGGAAATTAATAATCCAGTTTTCAGAATTGCCTGCTTTAACAAGTCATGGTTATTTTGCAGCTGTGCAAAGGAGTTTGTCTAAAGCCAGAAACAAACATGTGTGTTAACACATACCTCCATTACCAAAAAGACAGAATTGGGCATTTCCTAGAAGAGAAGGAGAACAAATCCCATTTAAGAATGTGACGAGACAAAGCCTTTGGTACCTGCATTAACCAAGTGTAACATGAGATTTTTCAATCAACAGACACCTTATGTTACAGTCACTGTTTTAGGAGGTAGCAAATATGTACATTCCCCATAATTAAATACTTCACATTTTCAAAAGCATTAGTATATGCAAAAAAAAAAAAAATATCACCAGGCAATATCCTGAAGACTAAAGCTATAATTTGAAAGAGCATCATACCGTAAGTAACATCAGTTTCCACTGTATGTCGCTCCCTTAGCTTTCGACTGCCTTGCACTGCTCTATCGACACTCGACTGCTCTATATTAAGAGCCCTTACAAATAAATAAACATTCGCTATCAGCCATCACTGAAATCAGTCACTAATGGGACAGTAACGTTTAGTCACAAATATACTAGATAGAATTACAAACTGTAAGCAAGACAATCTGGCTATGACAACCAGTTTTCTAAGGAGGAATTCCAAAGTTATGTTCCCCGCTTCTGGGTAAAACAAGCTTCGGTTCTGCCATCTGACAAACCGAAGGTCCGTCAGAAACCAGAGAGCAGTTAACTGTCTGGAATAAACTGATTCCCAAACACGATTTTGTAGGATAATTAATTCAGGAATCATGCATACTTCTGTAAAGTATCTCCCTCAGTGAGTCACCGGCAGAAGCATGTCCCTGCCGTGGACCTAAATGCCTTATGGCAAAGGTGTGATTTGGTATGGCAGTCCTTCAGATTTTTTGGTATGGCAGTATTGAGATTTTCCAAAGCACTGACCTCCTTTGACCTATTTGCAACCTGAATTCCCTCTCTTGTAACTGGGCAAGAGTTACTGAAAGACAGATTAGCTAACTTCGACTGTAAATTATCTACACACTCCACAAAAATGCAGTAAAAATGTCTGTGCTTAAACCCAACTGTAACAAGAACATTCATCTTTTTTACAAATATTTATTTTGTTGTGAGGGAAGAAAGAGCCTACCTGTCTATGCCAATTATCAACATTGTTTTCCACAAAGTCTCCTGCATAAAATAGTTTGGTTTTGCCTACAAAGCTGAAGACACTCAGAGATCTTTTCTGAAGTAAAAGCATTTTTTGCCTCTGAGCTGACTAAGACTGAAAGAACACAAAGAGAACTAGAAGGAAACATAAGGCAAGTATACAATAAACAGGATGATGTTTTTAGTTACATAGTATGTTACTTCCCTTTCACTTTAAAAATAAACTTAAACAAAGGTTGACAGTTTGTGGGAAAAAATATTTTTAAGACAGTTGAAGGAAAAGAGCGAGATGGCATACCAGAGAAGGCCAGGCATATGCCCCAGTTGGAAGTGGAACTGTAGACAGTCTGACTGTATTCTGCTAACTAGTGTCACAAAAAAGCCAAAAGGGACATTGCACGGCAAAACAAAAGCTGTGAACTTAGCCACCTTTCTCAGTGCTTGTATTAAAACTTCAGCACATGTTCAGTTTGACCACACTGGCAAGAACTACCACAAGAGTGCCATTTTCAAGGGTTCGCTAACAGGTCAGGCTAGGAAGCTTTAAAAAGAAAAGTAAAGTAAAAATGGGCTCATGCTAGGGAAACCGCTGCCCTAAATATCAAACACAGCACAGCGCACATGGATGGTACAACCCATTAAAGCCAATTTCCATCAATCCACCAGAGACACAGATATCCACTACAGATAACTGTAGTAAGTACAGTTCAAGATGAACCGGACGTTTTAAGGTTAATTCAAGACTGTATTAGGCTGCTTCACTTTCTGGAAGCATTTAGTTTAGTCACCCTCATCTGTGTTACAGAAATGCATTTGAGGTTCTTTCCAGCTCAGAACATCAAGCACATTACAGATTTGTTTACATTTGGAAATTAGCTTCAAAGAAAGCAAGTTTCTAGGAACATTACTCAAATCTGTTGGGAATGAAAGGCAAATGCCAACCATTATAGAATATTAAAGCAGCAGTAGATCACATTTCAGGAAATCACAATTGTTCAATGTTTCTGTAACAGCTGTGGCCAACATGAACCATAATTTGCAATCCTATAAATGCCTCAAAACCTAAGTGCATACATTAAAGCAAAAAAAAGATAAGTAATTACTTGCTCTGTAAATTACTGAAAATACATAATGATAAATGTTGTTTCTTTCTACATTGTTCCTTTGCAACAACATCTTCCAAGACAGAAACTCACTTTCTTTCAGGAACCCCAAGGATGCCCAACAGCAACTCTGAGATCCCAATTTATCAAACTGAAAATCCTGCCAACTGAGGATCACTTCACTTAAAGGACGACTGTGATGTGTAAAAGAATAACACAGCTAAGAAGCATGGAAACCGTCCGCTCCCCAGTGACAAGAAAGCAGCTCAGCTAGTGGATTTCCACCCGAACATAGCAAACCCATGAATCAGAAATAGATGTTCCACAGCGTCAGTGCCTCCACTACACAACACACTCTGTACAAAATCAGCAGCTTATGGCAGTATGTAATGCTCAGCTCATGACAGACATTTATTCACCACAGAACTAAGAGAATGTGTTTTCTGGATTCCCTTGGAAACAAAGTCCTTTCAAATGAAACCGCTCCCTTCAGAAACACCGAGCTGATGATTTGTCCTGTTGTACTAGCCCTCACCTGTTTAAAGAAAGTCATTCCTATAGACTACACTAGATTTCCCTCAAACAGCATTACTCATCTTTTTTTGACTGATATTCTTGATTAATAATAATCAAAAGAGTCACTGGGTTAGTCATAGTAAGAAGTAGAGCGTGTTTCCTTATTGTAGCTTGGATAATCCTTTTTTATTAAATCAGCAGAGTAGATAAGAGGTTTCACAAAGAGTTTTTCCCAGACTGGTCAAAAGTCCTATCTAATTCATACTGCAGAAGTAGTATTTTGCACAGTATTGGTACCAAGCTCCCCAGCTGCATCTCATCCCAACTTTAACTCACAAGCAACCCTTTTCAATATCGCACCAATGCAAGCTTTAGTTCAAAACAGCTGAAGTCCTTCACCACTTCACAGGTGCTCACGTTTTGCATTACGGTTCTTAGCCAGCCTGACTGGGAATGGGATCTCCATTTTGGGAATACGTTCAGAAAACACAAGTCAATTCTGTAGACGCATTTTTCCCTTCTAAATTATTTTGCTGAAAAATAAAGCCATCTCTATGATCACTCTCTAGACTTGTGATTTCTGTTGACTTGCTAAGCAGAGCAAAGTGCTCAAAAAGGAAAACATTAGTAAACCAGCATGTTTCAGATCTAACATTCAAGAATAAAGCTGACCTAGCAAGCTACTTTAAACTGCTTCTCGAAACAGACAACAAAGCTTTCCAAAATTTACATTGACATACAGATCATAAATTACTGCAGCTGGAGTTGTTCTGGCCTACACTTCTACCTAGAAAAATAATGAAGCAAAACAAATGTATGTTGTGTTGCAACAGTTACGGAACAGTTTTGCCCAGCATGCCTTGCTCTGTTGCTTAAAGTTTCCTTGACAAAAACCTACTTTTGCTCCTTCTTATTCTGAATCTAGGTTTTACTTGCAAGTTGAAGTAAAAAGATAGCAAAGGTTAATAGGAAACCATTTCACAATTCTGAAAGCTAACAGATAAACCTACTAGAAAGAGATTAAGAGGCAACATATTTGCCAAAACTTGCTGTGTTTTAATTCCAGACTTCCAACAGTTGTCTCAGGGGATGTGAAGCTCCAACCCAAATCACAGGCTCAGTGCAGTAGTTCCATTTAAAAGACATTAATTGAAAAAGAAGTCAAAACATCCATGGTTACTTCTGACAGCTGTTGCTAGAACTCTAACGTATTGGCAGAAACATACCCTAGATTTCTTTTTGGTTAGGAAGTCCTCCTTTAGAACAAGCTGAAAGTCTGCAAGGAGCTCTTAGTGAGCTGCCAAAGCAGAAATTGTGGAAAAGAAACAGTTACTACATTTTTGCTCCAAGTTTATAGATTCTGTTTAGCTGCAGTTTATGACTGGACTCTCAAGAGCATTAGAGTTAACCTGATGGCTTGTGCACTGCTATTATCTGATTAATTTTCTGATATGTTAATTTGTGCTATATTTGCTTTAATTTTTTGGCCAGGAATATACTCCTCATTTTTTCTGAGCATTAAATACATTTGGCAAAAGTTCTAATGATTTAATGTAAAAGGACTGGTCCAGATCTTTTTAAGGTTGCTTCTTACTGTATTACAGATACTCTTGGTTTGTTTTGCCAGTGCACCACAGCAGCAGTTTCTAACATGTTCAGCTCCTATCATGTCTAAAGGACTGAACATTTTGTTAGTTCTGACTAAATGTTAAGTCTCAGCCTAAATGTCAGTTGACATGTGCCTGTAGGATTCAAATAGCGTGCACGCTGCCAATTATTCACATAAAAGAGCAATCAGCCATGGAGAAATGTACCACAATAGCCATATCACTCATTTTCTGTTATGTGAAATGCTGTACTTAACTAATATATATGGGAGGTAGTGAAAGAGTCTGGCCTGCTGCACAACACAAAGGAAAGGCAAAACTACTCTCAGCACACCAAACATTTGACATGCTCGCATACTTGAGATCTTCTGAAACAGTTTTGAAATACAAATTATAGCATCTAGGCACAGCAGGTAAGCTAAGGACTATGTAGTAACTCCAACTGTTTGGTTCTGTGGGCCAAAACAAATTCTAACTGGTTGTCCCTAACCTTCAACGCCTACGCTGGCGTCATTCCTTGCAGTCCAATATTGTCATAACCAACCTTCCAGTTAGCATCAGCTGCCAGGTAGTATTTCAAAACCTTTACAATTTCTACAGGGCAGGATTTTTCTTTTTATCTGAAAACTTGTCTGGACAGCATGTTTTCATTTCACTATTTCCACACACAGTGAGGATGGAAAATGACAAACACAGAGGCCTTAATCAAGGAGCTGAGGGGCAAAAAAATATTGAGACATCCTCATTCAAAAGACAACAGTTCAGAAACAGGTATGATGAGAGTATGGGGGCAACCAAAGCTGTGAAACACCAAGATTAAGAGCACACAGCAGAATGCTTGAAGCAACCACCTCAAGAAACACATGCAATGCTACCAGACCAACTGGAGTCCTTGGGTAAACCAAACAGCAATATTTAATTCCCACTGGTAAAACAACAGGTACAGATAAACATGGTTCCTTCCATAAGCATCCCTAGTAAGACCTCATGGGCACTCGCGTATAAGTAAAGGCTGAGGTGTAGGTGCCAGAAGGACCACTGGCTTTGTTCCCACTAGCTCTCACTGCTTTCAAGGACAGCAGAAGCAGCTGCAGTTATTTTGTCTGCTATGTACCAACAAGCTAAGACAAGAAACAATTTCTGTTCAGATACTGTTTCTCCAATAACACACTAGAAATTAGTTCTCCCTAAACTACTGTTCAAACAGCAAACTTCAGACTCCATACAGTGAAGACATTAAATCATTCTTCTAAAACGCTATCTCAAAGATACATTACAGGCTTTCATTCTGACGGCTGACATTCTAAAGAGGTTTTGAATTAAATTATTTGCTAAAACAGGCACTGTCTGGCACTCTGTAAGAGATTAGTTCTACTCAGCACACACTTGGGATCATGAACTGCACAAAACTGTAAATTCATGTCCTAAATATAGCACATTCCAAATAACTTACTGATACCTTCATACTTTAGCATAATACTTTATCCAAAGACCTCAATGTACTTCATGCTGGTGAGTTAGAGGTTATTTTAGACTCCTTCTGCTTTTGAGAAACAGTGGGCTCCATTTCCCCAATTAACATGATCCAAGACTGTCTGATCTTTTGCAGGATGAATGACATCCCATAGCAACACCATGAGAAAAGAGTTGCATTCTTATACCATTTTAGAGATTCAAGAGATTTTTTTATTCTTGAAAGAAAGAATACCAAACTCTTGCCCAAGAAGATAAGTAAAAAATATCTCAGCAGGTTATGTCTTGCTATACATCTATTATATTCTCAGGGTTTTTTTTAAGCATTTCACTTAATGAAAAATTAATTTCACATTCAGATGTGAGCTGCATACACTTATTTTTCAGAGCCCTACTACTGCAAAACATTTGCCTCTCACACACAGAGAGTTCATATTTAAGTATCTCCACAAATGCCTTCAGTCTTAGATCCACTGGTCTTCACACCCTGGTGTGTGCAGATCCCTGGCCTTCTGAGATGGCACAAACAACAACGGTATGCTCTGCTTACATAAAATGCTTAACTGCAGATCAAACCTGCCAGTGTTGCATGTAACCACCTTACGGAAATCAAGGGCAATTATCGTGCTGGCACCAGAACAAAAGATTTTTATGCCGACCAATGCACATACAACATTAACGGCACACCAATTCATTCGGGTATGTCTCCAGATGAATGGGCATTTCTAGTAATTTAACTCAGTGGACCCTACACATACGAAGTAACGTATCAAAATGGTGTTCATAGGAGCTGAAGCAACAGCAACGTGGAAGGTTTTAAAATGCACAGAATGGGTCACAAGTTCTCCTTGGATCTAATTAAAACCTTAATGGTGTATGTATCTTTATTACACTGACTTGTGGGACTGGTCACAGATCATGCAACAGGAACACAACCATAAATGAACAGAGATGAAAGAGAAAGAATCTAACTACCTCCTGTGAAAACAATTCCAAAGGAAGCCTTTTGCAATATGTAAAATAATAACCACCCTTCTCAAACTTAAAAGATATATTCCAAATTGCTATGCAGGGATACAGTTTTAATCTCAAAGTATTGCCATTAAGTACAAATAATTTCATTTAATATTATGAGATGTAAAAATATTTATTCTTCATTGCAATTAATTTATACTTTTTTTCCCTTAGTTTTGCCACTTACACTGCACACCATCTTTTCTATCTGAAAACTCGGCACAACAATCAGTTCTTGGATTATTCAGCTAAATGGTCTGCCAAACAGTGCATCTGAAATATGAGCATTTTCTTATTTCAAACTGTCTAAGGTTAAGAAAAACTTCAGACCAACAGAACTATAAAAATAAAACAGACTCCCAGTCACACTGAGAACTTCCTACTGTGACAGACTCCACTGGCTCCAGCGCTGAGGGAAAAAAAATAGCTTCTGTAACTTAAAAATTGCTTGAAATCCTAATGTCTTATCTGCTGTACTGTATCACTATGTTCACAATACTATGGCAAACAAAAAGGCCAGTACATGCTAGAACATGAAATGCTAAAGAAAATTAGTAGGTGTAACAGCCTACTAGACATGTGAATGCCGTGCATAGTGTTCATTCTTGCTGGGTTATAAATTAATGTAATCATACAAGTTAATGATGTATAATATTTCACAAACATAGCCCTGTGCAGAAAGGGAAAAGCTTATTTGTGCAAGTGTCACATTCCTTAGACCATATTTTGCAAAGCAATTTCTTCTATACAAGTAGCATCATACTGCCAAGCTTTATGGTTGTCATGAATGTATTTGAAATATCTCCAAGGTATGAGACGCAGGTTTTCCCTTCTCTTTGCTTTAACTGATCATAGTACTTAAATGCAATAGTCAGTGACAAGCAGTAACACCCCCTTCTCAAATGGAGAAGACGGGACTGATCATTCAAGAAGTCCTGTCACTCTAAGGGTACCCTTTCCTGTGGCAGAACAGAAAAGCATAAAAGTTACGTTTTTAAATAACCTTTAGGTAAAGAAACCATAGACAAGCGTACGGCTCTGTCCTCTCTTCCCTTGTGGCTGTTCTGTGCATAAATCAAAAGAAGCAAGAGCCTCTCCAAGGCTTAGAAGATACACAATGTTAAATCATCAAAATACATATCTAGTCAACTACCCTCAGGTTGAGCTGCAATGCTTAGTAAGTAATCTTCACATATAAACAACTGTAAATGATAAATCTGAAATTCAGCTGCTTACTCACACACCAACGCCCTCAGTCAACAATTCCAGTTTCTTTTAAGATGTCTGGATATACTAAATTTAGGATGCTGAGAGATTATTTCCACTTAGCAATACTCAGGAAAGCCTGGTCTCTTCAAGAAGCACAAGAGACTACACTTTCCCTCTCAGAGCAGCTAGTATCATTCAAAATGCAGAGTTCTGAAGCCAAGACCCAGGAGGGAAAAGAGTCTATACATCCAAATGAGAAGTTTTGATGCGCAATCTGTTACTACATGAACACTACCGCTTTGCACCAGAAGTCAAGAGAAGTTAGTACGTGTTCTGTAGCACTACACACAATAAAACCTGAGCCCACCTAATGTATATCTTGTGAACACGGATTTCTACAGATACACAGATACACATCTACATGTAAGCTGAAAACCTTTTCGGATGCAAACGTGTAAAGACAGAATATGTTGAAGAACATTAAAATGTCTATTTTGCATTGTTTTAACTATGCAATGCCCCAAGGGTCATCCTTAATAATTTTTTCATAAATGTAACTCTGTATTTAAGATTAGAATTGAGCCCAGGAGATAAATGTATAGTTCTTATTCAAGCAGAACAAATGGCTGCATAACCTACATCACATTATATTTAGCTTTACTCAACACTTGCAAGCCTTAGGATACAAAAAATGTACTTCCTACTAAGTAGAATACATTACTCTAGATAGGCTAGAAAACTAACTCCTTCGCCTTATCAAGCAGAATCCTGGGAACAAAAAGAGGAAGACAATTTGAAGCAATTTAATACTTATTTCTCCAACTTGAAAAGATCCAAATGTCTGCTTGGCTTTTATACTTTATCCTATCCCTTTGAACACAGGCAACAGCAATATATACATGTGTGATCATGATCTTCTACCTCCTTCAGTTCTTCCTCACTGTGACACAGGGCTATACAATGTATTTCTTTGTTACAGAGATCTCAAAGATGCTGCTCCTTTTCTGCAACAGAGTATTTTAAGTTACATTGACTTCTGAATGTCACTTGCTCCATCCATTCAGATCAACTCCTACTAGTACATTTTCCATCAGGTGTATTCAGCCATTATCCGCAAACACCCGCTTTCCAATTAAATTATAGGGCTAGGAAACAAGGCTAATTCAGGAGAATAGTTAACTGCCACCGACAGAGCTCCCAGCCCAGCCAGCTGATGCTTCTTCTCTGGAGACAGGACCAGACTGCACAAACAGCCTCTGCAGAGGTTCTCGGGCTGCCACTTGCCCCTGCTGCCTGGAAGTAAACCATATTCCTCACGGCTTTCTATCCCAACTGTGCATCCTGTTTATTAATAAGAGGCAATACAAAATAAGTGAATAGTGTGTTGAAGATGAGAGACCTCCCCTGCCATCACTAGGGAACTGGATCTTTTTTTCTAAATACCAAACTGATTATAGCAACAAAATACATGGCCATTCAAAATTTCCTACTCAGTATACATATATATGCATTATATTTTCATAAATAAATTTAAATGAAAAAAAAAGGCATCAAAATATATTTTACCTGGACATCATAGAGAGCTACAATGTTCTCATGCTGAAGTTCCTGTAAAACAAAGTATTTGTATCATGGAAATAGCCTGTTGTTGTTATTATTTTAAATTTAACATGCCAGGTGGTAATCAAAGAGAACAAAATTTTACAAAGAAAGGTAGTATCTTTTTTAGATCATCTGATGGAATTTGGAGCAAATCCCAGCTATTTAGACAATATTTACAGGAATAGGAAATTAGGCAATATCTTCAGAGGTCATAAAAACATTTGGTTCCAGAATTTATTTTCTATGTCTTGTTACAGAAAGTACTACAGCACAAAATCCTTTAATGAGTACTGAAAACTGACTAAATTTAATTTTGTAGTCTCACACAATTTCTTGCTTAGCGGAGTAACCAACTACACTATTTTCAAGTCAACCTTACCATTTTACAATAAAATGGAAATCAAACCAAATAACACCAAATAAAACTCACAGGACAGCTCATGCAATCATTTTTAACTGCTCAAAAAAGCATCTGTCTTTGCTAAGTACTTGCAGCACACTAGTATACCCAACACTACAATTTCTGGTATATAATAAATATACTAGAATACAATAAGTATATATTAGTATATAAAATAGTGATGTATCTCAAGAAGCTTGGAAACATGGAAAGAAAGCAGCACCAATTATTACTGCAAAGCTATGTAAAATGAGGTGCGGTGAAGTTCAGAGAGCGGAGAATGCTAAGAGACCATCCAAGGTGACATTTCCACAAAATAGCACTGAAAAACTAAATGATGCTCCGTTTTATTTCCTTCATTAGAGCCACATTACACATTTTAAGCCAATTAACACAACTTAGAAGTAGGAAGACTGCTTCAGGAATCCAATTCAGCCTGCGATTTCAGCTTTCAAGGCATCTTTGAGCAAAGAAGATGAAGAAAGATCAAAGACTGATGTTTTACCCCCAGCTACGACTTTTGTTGTATGCACTGCTTGGGAAAGGAGCCATCCTGAAGGACAAAGTTTTCTACATGTCCAATAAGCAAAGCACAGAGACTGGTTCTACAACAATTTTCCACTTTTAACTACAAAAGCATGCCCATAACCTGTTCTGAGACCATTTCCAGAACTAAAAAAGTATCTTTTCCTTTTTTTTTTCCTTGGTCTTTTTAGTTCTGGATTTCTCCTGGAACTAACAAAGAAACAAAAGGCAGAATAGCAATTACTGTGATACTACCCATGACCCAGAATGAACTAGGTCAAAAGTCTCTTTTCTTTTTCAAGTAAAGCAGCTTTAAAAATCACCACAAATTAACATACCTTTAAGATTTTTATTTCTTTTCCAAGTAGGATTTGTGACTTTGACAAATTCTTTTTGTTAATACTCTTTATGGCTACTTCCCAATCAGTTTTCTGGAAACAAACAAACAAAAAAGTATTGTCAGTTTTATTTTTTTTTTAAACTTTATCCACTAACAACCAGCTAGTCAAGCACTGGAGAAAAAGTTGCGAGATCACCCCTACTCTACCCACCAGTGATTACTACATCCCATGACAACATCAAGAACGATTTCATTCCACAATAGCTCAGATGGCTATTAAAATCCAGCTGCAGCTACACTGCATTTCCATGGATTCAAAAGCATTTTAAAAGAAAAAGTAAGTAATCATATCCCATTTATTTCTTGGTAGTGGTGCTATGCATCTGCTTTTCAGTCCTCTCTCAATGATCAAGTTACTTTAATGACTTCCCATTTTCAGCCTTCTTATGCTCTACAGCTGAAAATTGCACAAGAAAACATCTGTTTTTTTTCAGTAAACCTCTATATTGTCTATTTATATATTAGCTAAAAATAAACTGCCTATTTATTTGTAAGGTGGAAGCACCTCCATTGGCCTTTAAAGTTTCTGTTTTCCTTTCCCCCTTTTTTTTAAGTCCAAAAATCACTGCACTGGGCCTCTCCAAGTGGCAAGTACTACCCTAATGCTCCAAAAGGATAAATCTGAAGAGTTGTTTTCTGGAAAGCTGAGCACTTCAGGCACCAACACCAGAATAAACTCTCACAGCATCAAGAAAACATAACGTAACTATGAATATCCGTGGTGATTAGCAAGCCACGCCAGGAAACCAGACACCTCTGAATTTAAGAAATCTTCAGCCAATCCCAAAGGAGACAATTTTCCATTAGATCCCTCGTTATCCAGCGCGATAAACATGACCCTCCTGACAAACAAAGGGCTCAGCCTCCCATACTCTCCACTCGCCGTTATGTTAGGGAGCTACCAAACAGCAGAGAGGAGAGGTGGGAACGCAGATGGGTTGTTGGTTTCTTAGGGGAGGGGGGGGAAAGAAAAAAAAAAAAGAAAAAATGAGGGGGATTTATGGAGGCCGGGAGCCGGCTGCTGGGCTCTGGGGCCGCCGCGGGCTGCAGGCCGGCCGCCGGGGCTGCCCCGAGCGCAGGCCCAGCCCCGGGCCCCGCCGCCCCCGCCCCGGTACCTCAGCCCACCCCGCACCTTTTCTTTCTTTCTTTTTTTTTCTCCCCAAACACCCAAATCCCGACAAAACTCCCCAGAGGACCCCGCCCCAGCTGTCACCCACCGGGAGGGGCTCCCGAGGGCTGCGGCCCCGCCGAGCGACCCCGGCCCCTTGCCCCGGCCGGGGCTTGTGTAACCAGCCCCGCTCCGGCTGCGGGCGAAGCCCGTCGCTGTTTACCTTGCGGTGGCGACCTTTGAAGACCACAGCAAAGGCTCCGTGTCCTATCAGGTCCTTCTTGCTGTACTCAAAGTCCCCCACCACCTCCATCATCCCTCAGGGGGGCATGAAGCCCCGGGAAGGAGGGAGGGAGGGAAAACAAAGGGGCTCTTCCTCCAGCCGAGGCAGTTACAGCCGCCTCACGGCAGCCGGCGGCGGGGTGGGAGCCTGCCCCTCTCCTGGCTGCCCCCGGCGGCGGGGGCAGCTCCTCTCATACCGCGGGGGCAGCCGCAGACCCCCGGGCCGGCGGGGCTGCTGCAGGGCGTCTCCGAGGCGAGGGGCTCCGTCTGGCATGAGGAGGGGAAGGCGGGGGGAAGGATCTCAGGGGCCGGGTGTGAGGGGACAGCGCGGCATCGGCGCCGGGACTAGGGGCCTTCTCAGCGTGGAAGGGGGCTCCGCGCCCTGCCGCTGCCCGCCCCCATGGCCCCGCCACAGCGGGGGCTGCCGGCGCCGCGGCCCCCCTCAGGGACCGAGCTCCAGAGCATCCAGCAGGGCGGGCGGAGGCGCGGCCCGCGGCTCCGGGGGTGGCTGTCGCTGTCCCCCCCGCGAGAGAGGAGAAAGGAGAGAGGGTGCAGACGGGGGTCTCTCAGGCCGCCACCGCCTCCTGGGGCTCCCGCCGCTGCACCAGCGCCTCCCCAGCAATCCGCACCCCGCTCGCCTCAGCTCCGACTGCCCGGAGCTCCGCGCCACCCCACCTATTTTATAGGCCGCATCGCGCAGGCCCCAGCGCTCGGCTGCTTCCGCCGGCGGCCAAAGAGTGCCTCACCCCGTTTAACCCGGCGGGAGCGCGAGGCGGGGTCCCTCCGCCGCCATCTCCTCAGGAGCGCGGCCTGTCCCGGGGCCTGGGCCCCGCACAGCCCTGCCCCGGGGCCCGCCGCTGGGCCCGGGCCCCGCACGGCCCCGTACAGCCCTGCCCGGGGCCCGCCGCTGAGCCAGGGCCCCGCACGGCCCCGTACAGCCCTGCTCGGGGGCCGCCGCTGAGCCAGGACCCCGCACAGCCTTGCCCCCGGGCCCGCCGCCGCCCCTCAGCCCGCCGCTGGGCCCGCACAGCCCTGCCCTGGCTCCGGGGGTCAGCCCCCTCAGGGAGGACGGTAACCCAGGACCCCCCCCCCCGTCCTCACCCCAGCCAAACTCGAGTTAAGCGCCCCACGCCTGGCTCTCACTTTTAACACTTGCTGGTATTTCACTATTTTCACCCTGGCTGAGGGGCCATGAGGAGCGGGGAGCCAGAGGTGCCCCGCAAACCAGCTGCCCTCTGCAGGGAGCAAGGCAGGGTGAGGGCCGGGAGAGTCGTGCAGCAGCCGGCGGCGGGAAGGCAGGTACTCGATGGCGGCGACACTGCTTACCCAGTGCCTCCAGGGTCGGGCACTCTCAGCGCTGTCCCTGCTCCATTAGTAAGCAAGACTCTACATCAGACCTGATACAAGGAACTTAACTCAATGGAGAAGCAATGGAGGAACAAGCATACAAAATGCCGTAAGCCAAAGACACTTCAAGTTGCTCGCTCTCTTTATCAGGGGAACAACCTCTTTAATTTACAGCCTCCGCCTCTCAGCACTTTCAGATCAGCCTGGGGCTGTTTACAACACCACATACAAACATTTAAAAAAAGAAAACACCAGCCACCATGCAGCAGTCACATGGAGACTTTGACCTTCACCTCCAGATCTACATAATTACGCTCCTTTCCTTTGCTTTCCATTCCTCACTGTTCTCTTCCCCTTCCTCTCTGTCCGCATTCTCCATCACGCCACCTCTGCATCCCAGAGCTGTTTCAGGCCTCCCCGATGTCCCCATCTGCCCCAGGCCCCCTTGGCACTCTTAACACCACAGCAGCAGGGATTAACCCCCCACTGAAGTTACAGTCGACACAAGGTGTGCGTCGGGTCACGCAGGGCAGAGCTCTGACCCCACGTAGCTGCGCTGCACCTTCTCTCAGATGGGATATAGGGTCTGCTTTCAGTGCCACTAGATCAAAATAGAGACTGAGCAGAGAGTTACGATGTTTGTCCTCTCCTTATTCTTCACTTATCTCCCTTCGCTTTCTGGCACTCAAAACCAAGCACTGCTGGAGCTGCGTGCCATGTCAAAACCTCCACTGCTAGTCTTCTCTGAAGACAACACACTTAGATTAAAGAAAAATTCAGCAAGAGATTCTTAAGGGAATATTGACAGCTTTATGACAGACATTTTAAGCTCTAGACATCATATGAGACATCAGAGGAATCCTAAGACATCTGTTCTGTGCCAAAGAGAACCAAAGGGCTTTAAAACCCCTCAAGACCAACCCCCCCTTTATTTTCTGAAGTTCTGAGCTCCCATCCAAAATCTGTTCATGGCACTAATCTAACAAACAAAACAGAGAAAGCGAAGCTGACCAAGTAATTTCAGCAGCTCAGAACACCCCCATGGAAGGAATAAATGAGATGTAAAAATATTCCAAGTTAATCATAAATTAAGGTGTTGGTAGTAACACAGATGCTTTCTAGTATGCATTCACAGTGCCCCTTTAAAACCAGGAAAAAGCCCACAAGTCTCAATGTGTTAAATATTTTGATTCAGAAGATAATTTCCCTGAGAATTGGCTGTTTATTGCCATCCACCGATTCTCACATTCAGTATTAATCCTCTCAGCATCAGTGTGTCTCCTCACCCCAAAGTCAATGTCACAAGCTACATTTTAGGGAAGCTAAAAAAAAAATCCAGAAAGACCCCTTTTGAAGGAGAAAGCCACTTCAGGAATTTCTAAGCCACCCATTCTGTGTTACACTTCAAAAACCAGACACATTTCCCTTTGGTAGCAGCACATCTGATGTCCTTTTGTCCCCGTAATGGGGCTGGAGCCCTCGAGCAGGTTTGTTTCAGCACAGCAAGGACAAAACAGCCAGGAGCAGAGGGGAGGTTTGACCAGAATAACTAAACATGCTGCCGTCGCACTGGGATTCCAACGGGATCTGAAGGGCCGAGGTCTGAAAAAACCGCTTGAGGAAGGGCTGCGGGATTTGTATGCAAGTCACTCATTTGAGCTGGGTCCTTGTTTAGTCTCTGGGAGAATTTCGAGGTGTCAATATTTCCAGCACCAGTGGACTACAATAAATCTATTTACAAACAGTACCTTCAATTGCTTTTGCTGCCGAGAGAGGTCGGAGAGGAAGTGGACTGTATTTGTCTGCCTTTCCCAAAGGGAGCCTCGTTACTGGAGATGCTGGGAGAGCGATGCACGATAGCCCCGCGGGGCTCGCGCTGCTCCTCGTGCCCAAGGATCGCACACAGATACTCGCCATTTAGCGCTGGCAGGTGGCGGCAGCCCTGCAGCACTGGGAGGGATGCACCGCTCTGCTCTGACAGGCCACGCAGCAGGACAATAAAATAGTGCGCTCAAAAAGCATGGCCGAGCAGTGGGCACCAGTACCACATCTAACCGACCACGGTGATCCTTCAAAAGCACAGAGTATTGTCTGCGGAGTTTATTTATTTTTAACATCGTACTGTGCAAGAGCTGCAGCCCACTGACAGAGACCACCAACGACCTGCAGCTCAGCAAGGACCACTGATTTACAGGGTCAGAGTGAAGAAAACAGAACAACAGCACTGGAGATGGATTTGTGGCTCTCTCCCAGCTGCACTACGTTGGTTCAGCCAAATTAATCCCTCAAATGTGAGCCAGGACTCAGGATCACAGGAGCAACAGATCTGGGAAGGAATTGGCACCTTCCAGGATGCTTGTCCGAGTACACAAGAGAAGTACACTTTCATCTGGCAGCAGCTCCCCAGAACACAGACATCACTGATCCGAGTTTCCATAACACCTTTCATCCTCAAAAGTGCTAATGGTCTTCACAGTAAGCCTTTTTCTGCCATACCACCAAAACGCAGCCCTTTCTGAGGTAGAAACATCACCTGAACGGTGCCTGGGTTGACCCAAAAAAAAAGCAGAGAAGACTGCTTTTCCTAACGGTCATGCAGAACAATGAATGAAGATGCTGATTTTCTTCCTGTTCATTAAAAGATTTTTCTTGTATCTCCCCCCAGGCTATAAACATGCACATAGAAGTTAAATTACTGATCTGGGAAAATAATCAAGAGATCAGCTGAATCAAGCAGAACATGAACGTGTGGCTCCAAGGACCCAGGACTCAGGGAGCACAACACATAGGCCACTTGCCCAGCCCTCCTGTGTGCATAGGCAGAACACAGGGCCCTGATAACAGTTTTCATAAGGATGCTAAGGCCTCGCTTATCTAAATCAGCCCCCAAAGGTAGAAGTCTGGCACTGTCCGGCTCATCCCAGCACTCTCCCAGACAGCCCACTTCACCCGAGGTGCGCTCATCGTTTTCTTCTCTCCTTCCTTCCCTCCCTCCAGCATACCCAGGAATTTATGAGACAGGTAAACCCTTCTTGGAGGACTGCCATGCTTCCCAGTCCTTATCATCACTGTCCTCCCATTGGGGATTTGTAACAAAATTAATGGTGGCATCAGCTTTTAGAGGAGAAAGTGTCAGATGGCTCCATGGGACAAAGTTTCCAAATATGCTTAAAATTATTCTTATATTGCCAGTGAAAAACAATGCCCTTGTGGTAGGCATACCTGTGTGGTACGCTTAACGAGTAACTCAGGTGAAACTGGATTGATACTGATTGATACAGCAGATACTGAGATTCCCATCACACGGCATTGGAAAAGTTCACGTGTTTCAGTAGGTTTCTTGTCAGGTTAGCGATGCGGTTCCTGGAAAAGTAATCAGCAAGCTCCAGCCTACCTTCTAGATTTGTCCTTTAACAAAAAGTAATGTCTTCCCCATTAATAACACCATCGACCCAAATCTGCAACTGCAATTCTAAAGATTAGCTAATTAAAGCTCACATCACCATCACCAGGAGAGCGAAGGAGGTCGCGCGCTCGCTTCGCCTCCTGCCAAAAAGGAGCCAGCCCCGAAGCGAAGGGCAGCAGCTCTTCCCCAGTGCATGAGAGCAGGCAGGAGACTGCAGAGGGAGGCCTGGGAAATGCCGCATTCAAATAAAACTGGGAGTGTTACGGGATTGCTTAGGAATACAGCTGGAATGGGGCCAGCACTTAGTATGCATGGAGGCTGGTACTGTATGAATGATAAAAATAGTAGCAGCTGCTTAGATAGGAAAATATGATTTGGTATCCGTGCAAACCCATCACATAGTGTGGTTCAAAATCTACCCGCTATCAGGTCACAGAAAGATTAAGGCTGAGATAGCTTCTTTTGGTGTAAATTTAGTTGCAAGGCCCTCTCTTTCTTCAAGAGGTCTCACTTTGCTTTGGAAAAGCTTTCTGCTCCAGCATTAGGAAGGTGGGTTTTAATCAGGCTCTGTTTGGTGCTTAATATTACAGAAGCGGAGTCTGAAGGGGTGGCAGGAGCTAGCCTAGGTTAGGAGCATGGCCAGAGAGCATGGTGATTGCTTTGGTTTGGAAATCAGTGGATAAGGAAGTGGTCTTTAGGTACACGTACGCACACGCATGGCCAAGTTGGTCCCCGCAGGCAGGATTGCGTCTCCCGGCTCTGATACATCCCCACTTCTAACACACAACGCACCATGGATTAACGGGGCACAGAGACCCTGTGCAGCGCTTTGGGAGAGGAAGCAGAGAATGACGATGCTTCCCTTGGAAAGAGCCACGTAATACCAGGAGCTGCAGAAGCTGCTGCTTTCAGCGAGTCAAACCCGGGGACACAGACAGAGCTGAACTCCCGAGGGCGGACTGTTTCCTTTAGCACAGGCAGCCCAAAAAACTTGCAAAACGGGCAGGCTTCTTGGCTGTTACCAGAGATCCGTCAGCTGCACATGTGCTCCTCTCCTTCCCAAGGGCACAGCAGTCCGGAGAGGCAGAATTATCGGCTACAGTTTTAAATCACCCTGGCCCACATTTACCTTAGTGAATTACAAAACGTTTTGTTTATGCAGATGGACACAACATGGCCTTCACCGTCAGCAAGAACCAGCTGGAGGAAGCACGTTAATGAAAGAGCAGGTACAGGATATTGAGTTCTTCCCAAAAGATCCCATGAAGATAGAGCCTGCTGACTAGGCTGGCAGAAAGAGATACTAACAACAGGAACCGCAATTTGTTCTCAGTCATATTAAAGATTTAACCCTTTGCTCCAGTCTTTTGCTCAGCTGCACACTTGCAGACAAGCAAATGGCCATTACTGCACCATCCCCTCTTAATTCTCCAAAGCAATCCTACCAGCAGGAATAAAGTCCTAAAGTGCATCTTCTGCAGCTGGGAAGCATCCGAGACCCAAACTGCTGTTCCGAGTTGTAGTAATCACTGAGTAGCAACTGCAGTATGAGGGCTATGGAAAATGTTTTGGCCTTCACACTGGCTTGCTGCAACTAAATCTGACAATATAATCTCTATTCCTTATTAATCACATCTTGATTTTCACTGTTGCGTAACCATCCTAGAAATAAACAATAAATCCAGGTCTATTTGCCTCATGATTGTTGAAAGACTGAACTGACTTATAAAAAGGCTCATAAGCAAGTTTACAAATATCTGACTCACAGTGTGAATCCCTCTCACCCACTGGGCAAGTAAATGCACTTGAGAAATTCCAGGAGGAGCCAACTCTGTGCAACAGAAGTTTTGCCATTTACTGTGACAGTCCCAGCCCTGCTGGCAGCAGGTATCCAGGGCAAGGGACAAACACCACCCAAAAACGCCTGCTCCATTCTTCCCCTTCCTTCCTCCCCCCCAAGCCGGCAGTGGGTGGGAAACGGGCGCTCTCTTCCCTGTTCAGAGGCACAAGTGCCTCATTTCCCCATTTCCAAGAGCCATCGAGGCCTGAAAACTCAGCACAGCTCTAGCAGTCGTTTGAAGTCCATGCCTGTTGCACCCTGAAGGGATGAGTGAAGGAGTTATCTGCTGTGCATGCGGAGGATCACCACCAGATAATGCTCAGCACAGCCCACAGGGAAATGGTCTGAGTGGAAAGGCAAAACCTTACTGGAATAACGAGAAGCCCCGAGACCTTATTCTCAGCAGATCTTTGTCCCAGGCATGCAGCCGAGCACAATTCTGCAATGTAATGATGTGCTGAATTTTCCCCTTCCTCTCTGAAGGTCACACAAGGACGACTCTTTCTGTTCCCACTAAAAGCTGCTTCCCTGCAGGATACTTCACACGGCAAGAAAAGGCATGAGCTGTCCCCACCCTTCGCTTGTCCCCTTCAAGGGGGCAGGCTACTATAAGGCTGAAATTTCAAAAAAAAGCCAGTTGAGATGGAGGCAGATGAGATATCCCTCCTGTAATGTTCAGAGGAAATCACCCTGCAAAGTACAGCTCTTAATAAGAACTGGAATTAAAATTTCCTTAAATAAATATAAGGAAACAGTTCATGAGGGAGAGCAGCCAACAGGACCAGGGAGTCATGCTCAGGTCAGCCTCCATCATCCATAACCTCGCAGATCTCCCAGGCAGATTACGCCGAGGGCAGGCCAGCTTAGGATGGGATCGGCGGCTTCGTGTCGCTGCTCCTATCGACGCCATCTGCAAACGGAAAGAGCTGCTGCGTCCCTGTGGTCCAGCACCAGCGCTGCCACACGGCCCAGCAGGTACCATACAAGAGCAGCACAGTGGAGGCCTCAGGACCAAGTTCCTTCATCAGCCGTGGTCAAATGGGAACCAGCTCACAGGAATTTCTCTGTCTGTGTAACTGGGAGATGGAGGAAGGTGAGGGAGGAAGGGTCTGACCGACTGGTGCAACTGTTCTTTCCCCTCTCCAGGAGCCAAAACATCCGAGTCAAATTTCACCACTGACTGCTCAGTTGGAGGGACTCTGCTTTCTAGTCATCTCCCAGGGGACAGCAACGGTTCCTGCCCTGAGCAAGGTCAGGTTCCTGGGCTGGAATTTGGCCCAGTGCCACGCTCTCTGCAAGCAGAGATCATGCCCTAACCGTGCAGGTCTCTGCAAGGAGACTGCAGCTCTGAAGAACACATGGAACGGCTATGACAACCTCTATGGACAGACAACAGGTCACTTACATCCGCAAACACTTATCCTTCCCTCCGCTCGCTACCCTCTGTCCGTCTGGGCTCCAATCCGTCGCATACACCTAGTATTAGGGAAAGACCCTGTTATTTCTGCTGTCATGGGAGGAGGAGTCACTCCTGCCTCTCTCAAACACCTCAGCTCGACCAAACACCTCACCTCATCTGCATGGCCAGGAAGATCGATGGCCAGTTTCTTCATCTTGGCATCCCAGACCTTCAGTGTGCTGTCACTGCTCCCGCTCACCAGCAAGCGGCTGTCGGCTGACCAGGCAATCTGATACACAGCCGAGACGTGCCCTCTCAGCGATGTCAGGTACCTGGTGCGGAGGAGGCACGAAGAAGCTGTTAGAGGAGCAGGCAGTTGGGTTTGTTCCAAACCCACCCATGTTTCTTCTCCACCTGTGAGCAAGCCAGCACACACAAGGCAGTCAATTACTACACAGAGTCCATAGGTGGTTCAGTCTGTCTAAAAACCCTCCCAGATGGGCTCAGAACCTTCTAGAGGACGGCTCTTCATCTCAGCTCCCCCGCCAAGAAGCCCTTAACCAGCAGGCAACACTACAGCCTTACCGTACAGATGCGTCCTTCCTCTCTCTGGCTGAGCAGCCTGGATTTAGAAGGACTGTTAAAATTACTGACATGAAACCCAAGCTCATCAGTATAAAGGCAGAACAAGGGAAGGACTGCTGCCCCTGAGAGCTCACCAGTACTCTTGCAGAAGGTTAAAAGCTGGACTACAAGAGCATCCAAACACCAACAGCACCACTTGCAACTACAAGAATCTGCATCGTCCAGAACAAGCTGTTCTCTGGCACATGAACTGTTTAAACTGGGTCAGTCTACAGCATGCAATGCACATGTCTTCACAAGATCAGCCGAGTGGAACATCCCATCCCACGGCAGCTGCGCCTGCCCCAGAGAATCGACCCTGCAGCAGGCAGCATGTGCCGCACGGGTGCCAAGCACTGCTGTGGCTGGGTGACAGCGGGGTTGCAGGCACCCGGCCAAGCACAGACCCCGTAACACAAGAAGAGCTGGACAAGGGACTTCCCAAGGGCAGAGACAGACAGAGGCAGCAGAATTACTTTGCATGAGTTCAGGCTACAGAGATGCTGAACAGACCAGGGAGTCGCTGGCAATGACACTGGGGCCCATCTCTGCGTAACCTGTGCATTACACGCAGACTCCACACGAGCACCACCTCTGCAACAGAACAAACCAACTCACTTTCCTGTCCTGCCATCCCAGAGCTTTATGGACTTGTCAAAGGAAGCACTGGCTATTATCCGGGTATCTGGCGAGAAGAGGACTTGGTTAATCAATGCCTGGTGGCCCGTCATTCTCTCCAGTGGCTTCTTGTCTTCTGCTGGTCTCCAAAGAAACAGTGTGAAATCATCTGACCCCGAGACGAGCCTTTCTGGTTCCTGGCCCTGAGAAAGGGATGAAAGAGCCCAAGTCTTGTAGAAGCCAGGTGTGGAGAGCTCGGAAGCACACCGGTGCTGGGCTCAACAGCCAACTGTGCACGTTTACTGCTTCCACCAGTAACAGTGTTAGAAATGACAGTAGGGACGTAAGGGACTTACCCTGACTTGGTCATACCTCTGCTGTGCCTTGTCCTTCAGTTCTGCCACTGAAAGAGGGGAAGAAAGAGAGATTTGCAATCCTCAGGTAAAAGGAAACTTTATAACCCCGCGATGTCAATTCCAATCCTGGCTCCATGGGCCAAGCAGACGCATTTGTGACTGCTCACCCCCTTTCTCTTTGCCGAGGGCAATACTGGGAGCAAAAGCCCTTGAAAACAGAGTGGCCTTTCCCATCCCCCAGACTGCTCGACCCTGCGCATGGGCAAGGAAGATCATGGCTGCCAGCACGACTGACACTGGCACAGGACTGGTGCTCTCAAGATTTGCTTTGGCTCATGGCAGCGTGAAGAAGAGACATCAGGTCTCCTCGCTATCCTCCCCACTGCCTCCCCCAGCCTACAACATGGGTGCTGCACTTACAGGAGCCGCTTACATCCTGTGGGTTGATGGTGGCTTCAGCAGGTTCGAAGGCACCGGTGCGGAGAACATAGTCGGTGCTAAGGGCCATGGTGTTCACCCAGTGAGCGTGGCCCTGCAAGGTGCGGCAGAGGACCCCCTGGAAACAAAACCACCCGCTTAGAGAGCGATGGGCAGGACATGGCCAGGCTGCGCAGGACCCACCAGACCCATTGGGCTGCGAGGACCAACCCTAAACTTTCCAAACCCTCTTGCCCAAGCTGCAGGCAGGACTGTAGCCAGGCTTAGCAGGGAAGAAACAACACAGTTCAGCTTCAGGAACCAGTTTCCCGCAGGGCCTTGCAAGGAACCCACCAGCACAGGTCACTCCAGGGCCGTTTCCAGCTTTTAGCCCCATTTTACACTTTTAGGGATGAAAACATTGCACAACAGCTACTCCTTCCAAATGGTGTCAAGCAACAGGCTCTGACAGGTCAAGAGGACACAGCACCCACTCCGCACCTCCCATTTTTTTTCCAGGGCACAAGCTGTGCCAGGAAGAGCAGACAAAGCTACAACACAGCGTGTCCAGCCCCCTTCACCAGCAGCTGCAGGGCTGCCTGCCTCACTTACGTCCTGGCTCCTCCAGACTTTGATGGTCCTGTCCTGGGAGGAGGAGTAGAGCAAACCATCGCCCCCCCCACTTCACGCACGTCACCGACTGCGTGTGACTTGTGAGGATTTTGTCACACCTGCCCATCAGCGTGTCCCAGATGCGGATGCTGCCATCCTTGGAGGCACTTGCCAGGTAACGGCACTCCGGGTTTCTGGGCAAAAAGAAGATGAAATCCATTTGCACACCGCACACAGCTCCTCCACCAAGCTCTCCCCCCATCAGCCCCAGAGGATTCAAGGGTCCAGAAGTCAATAAAAGACAACTTTCTCTTTTGGCTTAAGATCAGAGAGAGGCCGTGTGGAAGCAGAGCGCTGACCTACAGAGAACAAGATCCCACAAGGCAGGGGAGAGGCAGACAGATGCCTCCCTCCAAACCGACTCCCGGGCTGCACGCTGGAGGCATCAATCCAGGGTAAACCTGGCACCTGAGCCCTTGGCAATGACCTTGTTTTCACAGGAGGCAGCTTTAACCTGCTGGCTAACGAGGGGACCACAAACCGGCACCCTCCCCGGGCACTGGCTGGGGAGAGCCCTGGGCAGGGGGATCAGCCTGCCTTACGCAGGCAGCGCAGACCGGCAGCGTGCGCTGAATGCTCCCCTGCCTATGCCACGCTTCGCCTCCGGCAGGAAACGTGCCGGCCTGCGGACACAGAGTGCCACTGTGCTGGCAGGACCAAAAGCAGCAACGTCCATCCACGTGGCTCAAGGGGGCAAATTTAACACATCTGGAAGCAGCTGGCCACGACCCAGCAAGGACAGGGGAGCCACAGCCCTCTGTCCTTTGCACAACATCACTCAACACAGTTTTAACATCAAAGACAGTGGTCCCTGGCACCAGCAGCAGTGAGGAAGAGCATGGCCTCTCCTGTTGTGCAGGAACTGAGCAGGGAGCACAGCTGGCTGGAGACAGAGAAGTGGAGCCCTGGCAGGGTCGCCTCCCTCCTCTCCATTTCCTCATCCTCCTTTATAATCAGTTTTTGCCAATCCAGTTATAATTGTTTGCAAATAGCTGGAGTTTCCTACTGGCAAATTCAATTTGCAGGGCTCTGCTCTGAAGGGGCCCTGTTTCTTGTTATTTATTTCTATCATGTCTTGGATTATTGGCCACAACTGTCCCTCTCTACCCATCTTTCCCAGACAGAGCTTTAGCTGATTGAAGGGATGAGGGGACTGCACAGTTCATCAGCCCTCATGATAAATAAACTGGATGACAGAGGCAACCGGGATGCAGGAGAGCAGAAAGGGAGTGCTCTGCAGAGCCTGAGCTCGGGCACCACGCGGGCAGGCTTTCCTGCTCCCAGCTCAGCACGCTGGGGAGGAGCATATCCAATGTTTGTCCAGCACCATGAAAACATTAAGTATTTTTCATAGGCAAGTATCTCTTTTGTACAGGGGAAAACAGAGGCGCAGCCTGGCAGTGACTTCCCCAGCACGCTTACAGGGACCGTGAGCAGCGGCTGGGACTCCTGGCTCTGAGCTAGATGCATTTTTCCCAGCCCACCCTGGGGGCCGTTCTCCTGCACGCACCCCCTCTGCGCACCGTAACGGGAGAACGGCAAACAGGAGCGGTGCTCTTCAGGTCAGGCTGCTCTTTTCCCTGTGAGTAACGGGGCAGGGCTGGGCTGGCCCTTCACTTACATGTGGAGCGGTTCCCAGCACAGACACGTGATCCATTTGGAGTGGCCGGTGAGCACCCGGCCGATCTGATTGCCGGTGGCTGGGTCCCAGAGAAATATCTGTCCAAGAGAGGAAGCAAAAGGGTCGCGTCAGGCCACGCACATCATGTGAATCCCAGGGACGTTTGGGCTCCATTTAGAAAGGATAGGTGTCCTTGGGGTTGCATTTACATTGGCAGAGGCAAGGAGCAGAAAGGGAGGGGGGCAGGAGGGCTGGATGCCTTTCCAGATCACTGCAGCAATCAGCTGACACCTCAAAGAATGAGACCTGATCGCCCTCCTCCCCGCCTAAAACGCTGCTGCTACAAAAATATCTGCCTCAACTCAAAACTGATCCAGGTCCCCAAAAAGCCAGCCCGAGCCTCTGACATTCTGTGCCAGCGAGTTAGTGAATGTTTGCAGAGCGCGATGAAAGCCAGAGCGCGCTAAATGCTACTTATTATCGGATTCCGTGGGTGGGACACATGCTGGTTTTCTCTTGTTTTTTCTCTCTACATAAATGTTCATCCAAAGAGCCAAGGCATTAGTCATCCCCTACTTAAGAACCTGGGAGAAACAGGGAAACGGAGGACAAGCGGCTCCCTGGGTTAGATTCAAGCCAGAACAGCACCACACCAGGGCAGAGCCACCCCGGCCTGGCCCGTTTCCTTGGGGCTGGTATCCCAGTGGCCTGACGGAGTGGCTGCTCAGAAACCGAGCGTGGGACGGCAGCACTCGGCAGCTCCGTGGCCGCTCTTGTTGCTCCCAGACCGTTCGAAGGTCAGAGCGAGCCACTGCCCCTCTGCAGCTCAGCAAGCTGCTGACTCTTAATTGCCCACGAGTGCTCCCGCTTCCCCAGGCATTTCTGCGTGCACCTTAAGCGCACACATTTTGCCCCGCAGCCGGGGCAGGGCCCCCTTCACATTCCTGTAAGAGGGAATTTGGCTGTGTCTGAGTGCGAGTGCTGCAAAACAGGCTGCTGCTGCACGTCTGGGTCATGCAAAGAGCAGCCCTGCCTCAGCCAGGCGATACCCCTTCTCGCTCCAGACACCTCCCTCGTGATGGAGCTGTCTGCCAAGGACCACGTCCAAAGCCTGGACTCTTTCCTGCACTGAGGGAAAAGCGTCTGCCACAAGACAGCAGGGCTCAGCAGCAAGAGGTCTACAGAGGCAACAAAGCCAGAGCGCTGCCCGGCAGAGCTTGGAGACGCTACTCGCAACTGCCGCGATGCATGAACATGCAAAGCTCCTCTAGGGAACGGGAACCCTGCTCAGAACAGCTGGATACACCCTTCACGCCCCAGAAAAAACACGTCTTTGTCCCTAATCCCCCACAGCCCCTTTACCAGGCTTCATTTCAGTTCCGAACAGGGCCGCAGAGGGTCTCTGCGCTCCCACAGACCCACCAGCGCGGCTGTTGGGGCACCTGGCCCCGCGCCGAGGGAGCAGGGAGCCAACGCGTACCTGGCTGTTCTTGCAGCCCGAGGCCAACTTCTTGCCGTCGGGCGACCAGGCGATGCTGAGCACCCAGTGCCGGTGACCTGGCAGAGAGAGCACGAGCAGGCGTGAGTGGAGAGCTGTGACTGTCTGTCCCCGGTGTCCCGGCACGCAGCCGCTCCGAGGAATGGAGGTGGGAGAACCCTCCGTGTTCCTCCCGCCCAGACCCTCTTCCTCCGCTTTGTTGGTGAAAGAGAGCTACTCCCTCCCTGAGCCGCGGCCCCAGCCTGTACGGCTCCGGCAGAGTCTGAGCTCTGCTGTTTGTCCCCCCGAGCAGGCAGGGGGTCCCTGAGGGAGGGGGCTCAGGAGCTGCCCTCCCGGGACACCCCTGCACCCACCTTTGGCCGTGAACTGTGGCGTCTCTGTGCTGAGGTCCCAGAAGCGGACAGTGGTGTCTCCAGAGCCGCTCGCCAGGTACCTGGGAGAGGAGGAAAAGCGGGGCTCAGTGCAATGCCCTCGGAGTGGGGGACAGCGGCCGAGCCCCCCACCCGCAGCCGGACCCTCGTACTTTCCCGTGGGGCTGAAGGCCACGGAGATGACGGCCTCGGTGTGCCCCTCCAGGGAGCTGGTGCAGCGGGTCACCGCCCGCACCCTGAACACCGCCTGCGGCTGGTAGATGATGTCCAGGACCTTCTCCGTCTCCACCGTCTGCCCCACCAGGGTCTTCTCCAGCGATGCCACGATCTCGGCATCGTGGACGAAGAAGGCCAGAGGCACCGGCTCGTCCTGGGGGAGAAAAGGCAGGAGGGGTAGCGAGGGGTGGGTGCGGGGGGTGCTGGGGGAGCCTGGGGGGGTCTCACCTTCTGCAGGAGGGCATTGCAGACCAGCTGCAGCTTCTCCGGGGTGATGGTGACCGGGACGTCGAAGGGGGAGCCCAGGGACTCCCCCGCCTCGTCCCGGAACTGGATCAGGAGCCGCTGCACGTCCTCGTCCGGCGACATGCTCTGCGGGAGAGGGGGCTCAGGGGCGGGGGTGCCTCCGGGTGAGGGGGCACAGCCCCACGGCGCCCCAGCCCGGGCAACGCCACCCGCCCGGGGGAGACGGAGCCGCGACGGGAGAGCCCAGCGTGGTCCCCGTGGGCGGGGGGGGGGGAGAAAAACACCCTGCGGGGGCCGGGACCCCGCGCGGGGGGTGCGGGAGGAGCCCCACAGGGGAGCCCCGCGGGGGGTCAGGAGGCCCCGGAGCGCCCCAACACCCCCGACCCCTCCAGCGTCTACGTCCGGCCCCGGCCCTGCTCCAGGCCCCGCTCCCCCTCCGCCCCGGCCCCGCTTCCCCCGGCCCCGCTCCAGGCCCCGCTCCCCCTCCGCCCCGGCCCCGCTCCCCACGGCCCCGGCCCCGCTCACCGCGGCCACGTGCCTGCGCGGCCCACGTGGGCCGGAAGCAGCCGCTGCGGGGCGGGAGGCGCTGGGCGCTGCTGCCCCCTGGCGGCCGGCGGTGAGGGCAGCGCCGCGCCTCGGGGGTGGCGGGTTCGAGGCCGCAGTGGGCGAGTTCCGCCCCGGGGGGAGAGGAGGCTCGGGGCCGCTCCCGGGCGTTTTCCGTGGTGCCCACACAGGTGTTTTTTATTGGTTTTCGAAAATAAAAGCAGCAAAAAAAGCAGGAAAAATCATCCCACATATCCCATTCCAATAAAAACCAAAGCCCACGCCGCAGCCTGCCCAGTTGCAGCGTGCGTAAACCCTTCGGGGTACAGGAGAGAAGGGCTGGGGCTGCCATCAGGCGTGGTTTATTCACCACATAAACACGGGCTCGTCGGGCTGGACAGGAGGGAGGGAGATCCTGCACTGAGAGACGCAAATCTGCCACACAAACCCGTAACATGGTGAGAAATTCAACGTCACCCGTCCTGTCCAGTGCAAACCAGGAACGACCATGGCAAGCATCAGACGGCCATAACCCTGGAGATCAACGCTCCATCAAAGCCAAGCAACGCTTGTGCAGAGAAGAGGAAAAACCGGCAGGCGGGTCCGAATCACCAACCAGGCCTTGCTTTGCCCGTTGGGCACCCATCAAGTGAAGCAGCTTTGAGAAGCTGCCCCGAGCAGGCGCCTTGTGGGCCCGCAGTGGCCCCCGCGCACCACCTTCCCCTTGAAGGGCCGGGAAGGGCCCACGGAGGAGGTGGAGCCCTGGCAGTGATTTCTCCCTTTTATTTTTTTTTGCTGGATATTTTTCTTATCAGCCTCCAGGAGCCGCAGCACTACACGTGTTTGCTACTGAGCCAGCTCAAGGTAAGCCGAGCCTCTCTGACTCGGTCTGGCCACATCCACCCCAGGCAGCGCAGCAGCTGAAGGAAACACAGCCCTGAGCAGTATTTGTACCCAGACCTGGGGCCTCCAGTCCCTAAACACCCTCAGCTGGTCAGTCTGGGTCCTGCCGAGGTGGGGAAATGAGTAAGTGTTGCACGCAGAAGGGCGAGGGTTTAGCTTTCCCACACACACGAGGACTCAATACCGCGCTACAGGACCAAGCCCTGCCCCTTCTCCCTGTTTCCTAGCCCAACTTCTGACGTGTCCTGCGATTAAAACACCTTATTTAGTATTTAAATAGAAATTATACTTATTTCACCACACTGCCATTAACATCAGCCATTAAATATTAATAAGCATGTGCAAATGTACCAAGGACAAACTGTTCAGGGGTTTGTTTCTTTTATAAACCCCTACAACTTAGATTTAAAAAAAAACAAAAAACAAAAAACAAAAAACAACCCAAACCCAACATGTAAAGTCAAATCCCATCAAAACAGAAAATTGACACAAATTTTAATATTTATATATTTTAAATCAAAACACAATTAAATATAGTATGTTTTAAGTACATGAATACTTGGGCATGAGAGAAATAAGAGGTGGTACATAGTACCAAAAACCTATACACAGCCTTTTTTGCTTTTTTGTAGACAATACAGTGTGTCTCTATACAATCGAATATTGCAACAGAATAACACTTGCTAGTCAATCAAGATATTCTGAACATTGGAGATGATTTGAGTTCTTCACAAAGTGATTTTTTTGCACAAGTTTGAGGAAAAAAGCAATCATAAGAGTAAAACAAAAAACCCAAAATAGAAGTGTTGTATACTAAAAATGCAGCAATAACATAATGGTGAGACACTGAGTACTTTTGATACCCTGCAAAATCAATTCACTGGAAAAAAAAATAGAGGTGCTGTGTTAACACGGTGGCCTTTTTACTTAAACTAAAGGTGTTGCAATTTGCAAGTGGTGACAATGTCAGGGAGAAGGCCAGAGGTCATTAAAAATTGTTTTTCTTTGTAAACTGAACATCTGGAATTAGATGCTATGGTGGCTGGAGGACAACAAGCTATGGAGAATGGCAGCAATTACTTTTTTCCTTGCTCGTGGGGTGGAGAGGAAAGAAAACGGAGCAGTCTACAGGGTACAATCTCCTCAAAACGTGGGCTGCATTCGGAGCCGCGGCTCGGGAGCAGAGGGTTGCACAAGTGCAAGACTGGCTTTCGAGTCGGCTCTGGGTTGGAAGCAGGGGATTGTGTATGCAGGTGTCAGAGCTCGACAAGGAAGAGTTACACTGTCCAGGCTTCGCTCCTCAGCATTCTACGCTGCCTTCAAAGTTAACGTAGTTATGAAGTAAAATACATTTATCTTACAGTTGAATACGCATCTATTTCAAGTAAGGAAAAATGAAACTTAGAACTTTTTAGGTCATTCATTGCCAATGAATTCACCGTTTCAGGTTCACTTCTCCAGTGGCCAGTGTCGGGGACGCACCCCATGGCCCTTCCAATTATGTGTTTAAAAATTACAAGTAGTAGAACTAGAAACTACAGCAAAACCTTCCCCTCTTTGTTGTGGCTTGTGTCCCATTCCAGATATTTTGCTTAAAAGTCTTTTTGAGACAGGGTCAAGTAGTTGTGAAGTTGATCATAGTTTCTCAGTGACACATTCGAAAACTGCGTCTTCATCTCTTTAAAAACCATCATTATTGTGAATGCCACATACAACAGGAAAAAGTGTTTCTTCACGCTCTGCAGTGGAGGTACAGGATTGCTTCTTTTTAATTCTTCCTTATAAACGAGGGAGATTTCGGCGTTTGGAGTAACAGTGCTTTGTTTTTATTGGCTGTGTTAAAGAATCCACCAAAAGGGAAAGTTCACTCATTCCCGCAGCAGAAAACCAGATTTCCCATTCCGGCATTTCTAAAATCATAGCTGGAAAAGGAAGAACAGGGTTAGAGTTCATTTTACACTAAAACATACAAGGCAATTGCTCAATAGAAAGACATTTTGTGTTTAAAAACGTTGAAGCCAGGTATGCTTGTGAGTTTGGGAGAGAGAAAACCCTAATCCCACAACACACTCAACCTTCCGATTACTGTAACCATATTTGCTTAATTGAATCCAGAGCATCTGCAGCCACTTGATATTTTTAAATACTGTGCTGAGAGACCTTTTCATCTAGCCAGACTGGAATTATATCACTTGCAGTCACGCTATTAAGTGAAATCATTATACGAGTAATTTAACTATAACTGCTCTATTAAAAAAAAAACCAAAACCAACAGTCACAGAGTGAAACTATGGATCCATCCGTTTGGGTCTAGTTACTGGGCTTTGGCAAATGTTTACCTCCAATAATTAAAAAAAGTGCAAGTTAATTTTAAAACAGCCAGATGCCCGAAAGCCAGAAGTACCAGATATTAACTTGGTAAACTGCTGTCATCATTATTTCACAAAATCTAACTGTTGCATCAGAACTGTTTGGTTTTGGGTTTTTCGGTTTTTTTGTTTGTTTTTTAACAGAGAACAGGTGGACTTGTACAACAACAAAGTCGCTAAACAACAATATACAACACTAAATCGCTAGCCTACAGAGAGGGCTATGTGTCTTTTTCCAAGTGTAGACACGGCACTGTGTAAATCAGCACACCCACCAAGACAACCTTCCAGCTGTTGAGTTTTACTGGTGCTTTAGGCAAATATACCAGTATTCATTAACGTGAAACAGCAAGTGTGAACTCAAATAAGGAATTACAGTATTGATCCTGCAACACAAATCACCCTTTTAACTAATAAGGCAGTTTGTAAAGACTCGAAATGAACAAAGACAATTTGAACACTTGCACAGGGAACCACTTACAGGTGGCATAAGAAATTCCTACAACATCATACGTAGGCTGAAACACTTCCAACCTTTGTTTCTTCACATCATGCTATCCTAGAGTTTGAACATTTACCAGCACGGGTTTCAGATGCACTGGGAAAGCAAGCAAGAGCTCTGCTCCTCCCATTGTCTGGCTTAAATCCGATCAAGACAGGCAGCCTTCCCACCCCCTTACCTTCGTAACCTTCTCCAAAGGCTGTTCACATTGCGCCTGCTGCATAACGTCATTGACTATCATCTTTGCTATCCTCCAAGCCATCTCTTCTTGAGCCTGCCATAGAAAAAACATCCCAAAATACAGATAGCTTCAAGTTCTTAAAATACAAATACAGTCCTCTCAGCATAATCCACATGCTCAACCTTGGAGACGCAGTTAACCTTCACAACTCAGTGACTTGTAGTAAACATATCCTCCCTTGATGAAAATGCACCCAGTCTCCAAGTACAGCATTAACTTCAATTATCGGGAATATTTATGGCTTCATGCCATTTCCAAGAGAGTCAGTGAAGTTTTTACACCTGTCTGTTGGGGACTTGTCCAGGCCCCTCTGAGGGGGAAAAATGCAGCCTGTAATCCGTGCACAGTGGTCACTTCACAGTAAAAAACAAAGAACAGCAGCACCTCTGCTCCTAATTGTAGATGTATCTTATAAGACCGTAATAAGAAAAACCTTGACTGCAAGCACACAGTTAACCATTATATTAGTTAAACCAGCAAGCAGTGGCAAAAATCAAACTAGTTTCACACATGCACGCAATCAAATTATAGGTAGCACACAGAGTCAGACAGTTCTTGGTGGTGCATCAGAAAGAGACTCAGAGAAACAGCCAGGATTAAGAACTTCAATGCTTCATTTCCCTAATCTACACCGTAAAGTAAGTCACAAGAGCAACATAAAAGAGGACACACCTCATCTGTGTTTCCTTGAACCCATTTCTTCATTGCTTGTGAAAACATGGACCCTAGGTGAGATAAAAAACAGCAAGCAAGGTATATTAACAAACTCTGTGGCACACCTCTCTCAAAGCTAAATTCCTTCCATCCTTCTGAAGGGTTTGCGCTGCTGGCGTTAGGGAATGCAGACAAGTGGCGTGAAGGACAAGGGATTACGTGGAGCCGTGGTTCATTGGATACCGAGCCTGAACCATTCCTGTTTACCAGAGCTGAGAAACAGCAGATCCCAAACTGGGTGGGAAGCATGCGGAGAGCTGAAGTTCTTTTTCATCTCGAGACCAAATTTTTGAGGTTTGATCATCAGCTCAGCTGCTAGCGGCTTTCGTCCCTGCCAGGTTCCATCGACAGCTCCAACTCCCACAGGCTGCTCATGCTCCCAGGAGTCCAGCTGGACCAGAAAAGCAGAATTTGGCTGGGAAACTGGGCCAGGGATGGGTTTTGCCTCAGTACAGGACGATCCCCTAAGCATCTCTATTTGGCTAAAAACAGATCTGGAAAGCATCAAGAGTCTTGCTTATCTTGACCGCAGTAAGGAAAAGAGCAGTTCTGCAGATGTTTACAGAAATGGAGAGAAAGAGGAAAGCAAACCTTTTGATTTTTTGACATCAGGCTCTGGTTCAGATTCTCTGATAAACTGTCCCAGGTCACTGACTCGCCCAAATGTCATCCTCCTGAAGAGAGAAGGAGTAAAAGAACCACACAGGTTACCAAGAGAACTTTGGCATTATAGAAAGCTACCACTCAGGAAAACAAAAAAAGCCACCACAGTAAAGACTCTAGTGTCGGAAGACTGGCATTTTACCCATTACCACCTCTTCCACCTAAAATTGGCACATTGGGGAAAAAAATCTCCTGCTCTTCTCATGTATCTGAATTCAAAGTGTATCTAAAAAATTCTTCTAGAAACTAGAAGCAGGCAAATGCTTCAATGACTCAATCATGTAATAGCAACAGGCAGTGCTAGCAAGTGCTCTACACTATCATAAAAACATGTCATTAGGGAGAAAACAGTTTACAGTACCTAAAAGGACAGAAGACTAGTATGCAATAGAAAAGCAAGGTAGCTATAGAAACAAAGAATTTCTGTATGAGATCCACAGAGCAGAAGAGCTTTATAACAAAGAGCAACTTAAGAAACAGAAGAATAGCTGCGCAATCTGCTGAAGAAATGAAGCATAAGCCCTTCTCTACCATGGGGGCAGGGAGAAACTGAAGTTGCACATTACAATATCACAGGCGCCTGAGCTTATTCTTTTCTGTTCCGACCCCAAATAGGAACTACTTAGCTGTATTTTGGAGTCAAAGAGGAATAATAACTAGGAGAAAGAGAAAAACCAACTGGAAATATTTTTCTGGCTGCCATTCTGGTCAGAGAGACATTCACTATGACATTGGTGTTAAATCACGCTATTGAAATAAATGTACTTTCAAGCATTAAGACACGTACTAAGATTGCAACATCTTGCATTTATGCGTACTCTCCATGCAGGAGGACACAGTAAAAATGAAACAGAGGTGAAACACGTAATTAGAAAGAATGAGATACACTGAATAAACCTTACCCTGCATAGGCTCGTTGATACAAAGATTCTGGATCCAGACTTGCAGCATCTACAATTATTGCTTCATCAAAATTTTTCAGGATTTTAACATTAGCCTTTTTGACATTGGACTACAAATAAAAATTCTAAGTATTAGTGCCCAATGCAGACAACTAATAGCTTCTTAACAAAACTGCAATTTTAGTGCTTTTACACTTAGATAAACCTCCATAAAGTCTCTAAGCAAGCATAAAAGAATTAGAGAGCACCTACACAGCAGTGAACTCCTAACTCAGTATGACGTTGGTTTTAAAGGGAGGATGATAAAGTTACATGAACAGAGCCAAAGACACAACGCACAGGTCAGCATACGTACGTGTAAGGACTGCCGCCTAAGCATTATCGACTGAACAGATCTGTGTGCGCACGCAAATTATTTGTTTGTGAGTACATAACACTGAACTGCCTCAAAAGCCGCAGCAGCTTCACTCATCCCTCTCATGCAGTTGGTAAGCAATTCCCAAACACACCGTGCTTCCCCCATACACACAGAACAAGTGTTTACCTTTTTGGCCTGGAGTATTTATATAAGATTATGAAAAAAGCCAAGGAAACATTAGAGCAACGGCAGGGAGAGCACAAATGCACAGCAATCTATTAGCACCTTAACACAGAACAGAAACGTTTATGGCAGCTGCCTCGCAAACTCCTTTCCTGCTGCTCTGTGTAAGCGCTGGGTTTTATGCAAAAATATGCAGAGACCCAGAGATTCTCCTGTTCAGATAAGTAGGAATGCACACCACAAAGTGCCGCACTTCGTTCCCAAATTGTCCAAGCAAGCCAATTACCAGCGGTTTCTCCTGCTCAGACCATCAGGCAGCAGGGCAGTTCAAGATGGTCAGAACACAGATTTTATTCCCCACTTTGCAACTAGGCGGGAATACTCCCTCCTTGCAAATTAGGAGGTTTAAAAATATTACAAGCAGGTAGTGCAGCTTCCGAGTTGCTTGAAACACAGCACATCAGTGATGCTGGTCTAGATACTGGATTTAAAACCCGTGGTAGCACTGCAGCATTCAGTAAAAGCAATTCAGCAAAAGCAGTTCCAGCTTAGCTTTTCTGTTCTCAGCTGGGCTTGCAGTTTGCAAGCTGACCTGGTTACAGATAAGCTAGAATCTGCTTATCCTCTCGTTTCACATCTGAATTAAGCAAAGCTAGAAATTTTGGAATAGACAACTCTTGTTTAAAAACACATCTCTGACATTATTGGGATGGTTTCAGAGTGTAACGAGCTCCACGCTCGTTTCTGAGGCTAGGCCCACACAGGAACACAGCTCTCAAAGTGGCACCACAAAAGGCAATAAAAAAGAAAGATGCTGGCCCGCAACCAGGGCACCGTGCAAAGCAAACACACAGTGGGCATTTCTCAATGACTTCAGAAGGGTAACAGAGCCGAAGGAGCCCAGTCACATTCTCGTTTCTACACAGTGCAGCGAAGCAGCAGCCACATAGCTCTAATCATGCTTAACAATTAGAATGCCTTACCCAGAAATGGACTTTTTTATGCCCAGCTTTACATCAAACTATATACATGCAAACAACATGCAGGTATCACCCCCAGCTCAGAGCACCTCGGTGGTAACACAGCGTCAGAGCTCTGTTGTGGAAAGGTCGGGAGGCTGGCCATTTTCTGTCAAGACCAGCAGTACTAGCTAGCTTGAGGATGACAGCAGGGAAAAGTCTGCTGAGACAAACTAGCGAACACCACCCGCTCAGGTCTGAACTGTCATTGCTCTACGCGTGGGTGGGTAGATGCCTTACACCCTAGAACTGAGTGGACTCTTCAGGACAGAAGATCTGGCACTTTAATAGAACTGAGCACACAAAACTTGCATTGTTTATATTTAAATTCTATAGCATATTCACAAGTGTCAATATTTTCCTAAAGTTGTAACTATGGTATTCATAAAAAAATGTTATTTCTAGTAAAAAGCGTTCTTAACTGTTATGGCACTATGAAACAATCTTCAGTGAACATTAACAGCTTAATAAACACGTAACTTTGATGCAAAGAACTAAAAGCAGTACAAGACTTTGGGTACAACAAATACTATAGCTAACCTTCCATGCCAATACTGTTTGTTTGAACTTACCAGCGGTAGACTAAACACATCCTAATATAACACAGGCTTTACTATTAAAGTGGAATGGGAAGCTTCAAATGACAAGATGTTTCCTTACAGCGTAGGAACTTTGATATTGATACAAAAAAGCGATTGCAGCCTTTCCTATAACAGAGTCAAACCAAGAAACTCATACCTGGGAGGCAGAGCCATCCGGGCCCCCTATAGAATCGCTATCGGGAGAGCTACCGGGGCCATGAATACTCAGTGCAATATTCCCTCCTGGAAATTCATCTCCTCGTACTGAATGGATGAGATCGTTCAAGTATTTGTAGTAAAGGTTGCTGGACAAGAAACCAGGTAAAAAAACCTGAGAGACAGAAGGAGGAGTCCTCTTTAATCAAGGCTGGTCTGCACAATTACTGTAGATCGTTTGGAGAACAGAAGGGGGACACAAACACCTCAGTCCTTGTGTAGATGGTACGCAAGTAAAAGTGTCCACAACACGGAATTATTCCGGATTAACGACTGCATTGCTTTAAATTTGAATCCTACTGCAAAACGAACCCTGTATTAACCAAACCCTCCAGTAACTGGAACTGAAGTTCAGATTCCGCCCCCCCCCCCAAGCCTGACAACCCGACAGGCTTACAGGTATTTTGCTATGCTGTTCAAAAATCATCTGCAGCTCCAGAATCAAATCACTGATCTCCAGTGTGCAGGTATCCCCATTAGCCACACCACTGGTATTAGACTTGCAAACAACTGCTACTAGCAGGAAGGAAAATTTTCTGAAGACATGTAATAAACTGTTGATAGCAATTCACATGGGAGGAAATTCTGTTACTTCCATTAAAATGCAATAATCACCCAAGACAAACATTTCCCAGAGAATTGACAGAAGCCAGTGGGTGGTATCTTTTCCAATCAGGCTGGGGAAAATAGTCTAGCGAATTTTACTAAAGCTGTTCTATTATCCAGGTAAACAGGAAGCCAGTAAAAGAACAAGACAAATCAGAGATGCTGAAGGAGGCACTTGACACACTGCAGAATTTCCACATCATCTTTACTGTCAAAACCGTTCGGAAGAAGGTATCTCACCGTCTCCATGGTAGTCCACGCCTGCCGTAAGGGAGTAGTGAAACAGTTAGGGAGAGGACCACCTTCCCTGCAGATGTTGGATTCAATCTCCAACCTCACCGAGTCATCAAACCCAAGAGGATGCGTGGCTTGAAGGGAGAAGTACCTGCAGCACCGGACAGGGGAAGAAGGCAACACAAAAGGATTTGCAAAACTTTGCAGGTGGGTAGCACCCACCCTTTCCACCCAAGACCATCAACCTGCAGCCACTAGATGGTGCTGGCTTCAAAAACGTACATAAAACTGATCCTCACTAAGTACAGGGGGAAAAAAAAAAATCCCCAATTCACAGAAGTATTTTTGATAAAGCCTTGCCCTGAAGACACAGATAAAAGAAATGGAGCACTACGTGACTACTGGCAAGCAGAATCTTATGCACACAGCTTTGCAGGAGGGAAGCAGGAATCACCCAGAACTCTGAAGCAGCATTTGCTCTACTAATTGCATCATTGAGTTTGTGGATGAAGTGGGGGGATGACTGACAAAAGTCAGAGTGAATTGTTTGCTTCCTCTCCAATTAGTATTTCCTACAAGGGCAGTAACTCAACAAGCTTGTGGCAATGAGTCTCACGCTTAAGCTTAAGAACAAACTTTTTCTGGAAGCAGTTTTGATGTCTGTCTTCCAGTTGCATTATTGCTAAGGTGAAGCACAAAATAAAGGAAAGAAGTTGCACTACTGAGAGTGAAAGTCTGATATTAAAAGGTATCTGGTTGCTTCCTTAAAAAAAAGGAAAGTATTCTGAAATACTAAGAACAAGCACTGTTTGGCTTTTACTGTGCGTGATAACAGCTCCTACAGCCTGCTTTAAATGGGTAACAGTATCTGAACCTTAACGTTTCTCTACAGCGATGCATCTGCTATTAGGTTTAAATCCTTTATGTTTTCAACTGGCAACCAATTGGCTTCGATATTTCACGACCAAACATTAACTCAAGCAATCAAGTCCTGAAAATTCTGAACTGTGTTTAAGAATGGAGTCGTAAGGATTTTCTCCTCATGTATAAAGACAACTTTTAAAAGTTCCTGTGTGCATAGACATCAAAGGCCACCTTCATAAAATGCATTTCAGCGTAACAGTGCAAGGCTGCACACTTATGGTTTATTTTAAAAAGTTCATTTTAGAAGAATTCCTTTTGCGCAGCGCAACACAAAACTATGAGCACAAAATTAGAGCTTCAGAAACAAGTAATTGTTGAACTCCCTCACTTGTCATATAAAATCATGGCATCGTTCTGTGCTTCTTGCCCATCATACTGGCCTTTTTTGGCAGCAAGTTGAGACTGGAAGTTATCTGCTGCCAACCAGAACTGCAATACGTTAACGGCATCTTCCTTCTCCATGTACTGGAAGGGAAATTAAGAAAAAGAGGAGAAATTAAAGAAGTTTTAGCAAGAAACTTTTAATAAGCATAGACAAACCTGCTCCTTCCCATTTAAAACAAGAAACATAGTCCATATATTAACGATGCAAAATTGTCACCAGGGCATATAAATACTCTGAATTTTCAGATACAGTGCTGCAGACAGATTTAGTTTGTTTAAAAGAAAAAAAGAACTTGTGACATTTCTTTTCTGTACTGATTTTCACATTTAGTTTCCAAGCAACTATTTATTTGTATCATGCTAAAGAGAGGAAACACTATTTTCATGCTACACTTAGTTTACATTGAACTCAGCATATTGTCTCAGCTTCCCGGCTTGCTGTTTCAAACACCACTGGCTTGTCAGACTATCAGGACAAGTATTTTACTACTAACAGACGATTCCCTAAAGGTACAGGACCCCACTGCTGTAAAATCATACATCTAACCTACCACATCCCAATCTGGTATCCTCTCTATGTAAAGCCAGGGAATTATTTGTTATCTGTGAGAATGCTTAAGGCTTTCAGAGTCACTACTTCATTTGGCAAGAATAAGATGACTATGTCAAAGCTTCTACAAAGCAAAGAGACACTTCGAAGCTCTCACTAACTGGAGAAGATGTGCACGAACACTCATTCTACAATACAGTGTACAGGTTTGAACATCTGAAATAGTTCTACACATGGGCAGGAAACCGTTTAATGTATTTTCTCCCAGAAAAAGACACACGTCATCTTTTTTGTTATATTTGAAGTGTCTTTATTAGAGCCATCAGGGGATGAATATTTTTTTTCCATTTGATAGAAAGGAATAAAAAAAAGCAAACCCAAAACCTAACACTCACCTCAGAGAAATAGAACAGGGCTGATTCACAGAAAAGTATGTCAGCCAGATAAACAGTCCCGCTAGTCAGCACCTCAATCTGATATTTACAGAAATGATGACTTCGCAAAAATTCACTAAAGTGCCTGCACACAGACAGAATAACGATTAGTTATTAAGGGTCAACAGCATTCAAGGCACCTTATGAATCACTTAGTTCTTGCCCCAGAAGTCTTACGCTTTGAGTTGGATAAAAGCAAAACAAGCAAGAAAGAGTGCAGGTTTACAAGTGACACAAGAAAGATATAAAGAATGTAATAACAGCATGCACGTACAACTTCAGCGAGTGATTACACGAATGGATTTGGAGGAAGAGATCTGAGCAGTTTAAAATACAGAAGACTGCACAAAAGAAGTGACTATATGGTTATACCTCCATAAATATTTTTAACAGAACCACCTTTTGCAGAAGGACAACAGACACAAGAAGCCAAACCATTCAAGCAACTTACTCTTGTTCCATTGCATTAAACACTATTGACTGTGCTGTAACAAAACAGTTAGGGTCCACTTGTCCATCTTCCCCACAAATCTTTGCTGCAAAGACAGACCGGGTTAATTTTAACATGCATTTGGCTGACCAACCTCAAAGACATGAGTGATGACTAGTTAATGGAAAAATTGCAGTTCAAATCCCATAGAATCAGCTCGTTCTGACTGTGCAAAAAGAGCTTTTAAAGTACTGCAGAGAGCCGAATGATAATATTACGGCTAAAATATTTGATTGAGACTCAAATCTGGATTTCCTCCATAACCACCAGGAATTCTTTCACTAATTTAAGCAAAGTCTCTGAAAGTTCTTCTGGGGATATTGCACAGCACTACTGAAAGGTCAGATCCCCTGATACTTGTAATGTGATTTACTATCTTTTTACAACTGACTTTAAAATTCATAAAAATAAAAAGAAATATGAGCGTGTGGTATTAAAGATACATTTTTATGGGGAACGAGGAAGCTCTGAAATGAGTAGGCAGTATACATTCTTACCAACTATGTCATTTCTCATTGCTTCTGTAATAGGTATTGGTTTAGCAGCATCTGGAGAAATATATTTGGTAAAAGTACTAACTGCATCCCGTTCTATACCTACAAGGAAGAAATACAGAATCAAACTTTGAATTCCTTGGCATAGGTCTAAAACAAGGAATGAATAAATCCTCTGCTCTTCAGAAAAGCAAGTATCTAATTGCCAGCAACAAATTTCTTTCCCATGAGGCTTTCGGTCCGCTACTCGATACTATGCTACTGACAAGCTACAGGCTGTGTTATCTCTCACCAGGCCACAGTAAGCCCAGCAGGGACTGACCCGTGAGATGGAATAAAGCAATGCAGCTCTGAATTCCCTACCACCAGACAAGCAGCACCCTCTTACTCAGCTGCACACCTTAGTCCCAGAAGTAATGCCTATGCGGCAAGAACTGCAGTGAAGTTCCCAGTTTCTAGCTCTCATTATAGAGAATATAAACCACTTGCATTATAAATAAATTAAAAGGGAAAAAAAATCTTAAAATGGGATGCCTCAGAACAAGACATATGCTTTACATGTCATCAAGGGAGAGTTGGGACACTGCTCCGGAAGAGAGAAAAAATTATACTCCAGACTTTTCAGATTTCTCAAAAAGGACCTCGTCCTTTCAAATTCTTTTTAGAAGTCAGAAAGCAGAGGTGCTTTTCATGACTAAAGTACATTTTGTTTAAGATACTTTGGGGCTGAGGTTATGTATTGTGGAGGTACGTGGTAAGTAACTATACGAGAAAGACAAACAGCAAGAGAAAGGGATGCAACGTAAGGAAACAGTTGGGCAAACAAAAGGAACCAATATGAAGAAAGGAGTGTTTCCTTTTTGTCTGTAGACTTGCACAAATGAGGGAGGACTGAGTAGATGCAAAGTAGAGAAACAGGTTACTGCGCATGTAGCTTACTACCAAAAGTAAATGTTTGAATTTCACCCTTACTTCCAGTAGCCTCTGAAGAGGTGGATTCCAAATGAGAACAAATCAGTTACAAGGGGAGGAACTCTATCAAATAAATCCAAGAACAAAAACAGTACATTCCACACAAAAATCTCTACAAGTCTCTTGTAACCATTACTTATGTCATTTTATGTGATACAGGATATTTACCTTCTGTGGAAAGTTAATTATCAATTCTCAGCCCCATCATCCATATTTTCTGCAATTCTTTTAAGTTGGGGGTGGGATGGGTGAGGGAAGAACGGGACATTGCAATGTTCCTACATGTGTAATATTAAGAAATGAAGATGAACAGAAGTAACCTAAGCTTATTAGGGTACGTAATGGTTTTGAAGTCTCTTCAGCAGCACATTTATTTCTAAACAACCAGACAGTCAAACAATACATAGCTCAAATTGACCATTAGCTTATACAGCAATTAACATTACTAATATACAAAATTATTTTCCTCCTCGCAACATCATATCATGCTTGCTAAAAACACGTGAGAACTGAGGCAGCTCACCGTACAAAGCAAGCAGCAGCTTGTATGTTCCCCACCTCCCCACCTTTTTTAAAGAAGAAGAACATGTGGCACTTACTTTTCATTAGTTTTCCTGACAAGTCTTTTAGTGCAGAGGAGGGGCTGTTTCTATTTGATACTGTAAGCTTGGAAGATTCTTGCTGATCAGCTGGAACAGAATGGGTCCCTGTCTCAGATTTTCTTAAACAAAGAACACTGGTATTGTCGCTCTCCTGACCCGAGAGCACGTGGTTCTGGCTGTTGCTAGTTCTGTCGTTCTTGTCCGAAGCCACTGGCTTGGTCCTGAGCAGACAGACTGCGCTAGAACCCTCCAGTCTCTCCTCAAGCAATCCAGTTGGAGAAGACGACGCAATTTCCTGCTGTTTCGAGGGCGACACCGGCTCTGCCAACGAACTCTGCTTAACTGTGTTCAGGCTATGTGCTCTTATACGGGACCATGTTGTGGAGTGGAAGCTTTCAGCCTCTAACCAAAACTTAACCAAGTGTTCCATTCTACGTAGTTCCATAAACTGGATAAAATAAGGGAGGGCTACACTGTCCTGCAGAACTTGTTCCAGGGTCTTTGAAAGGCTTGATTTGGTCTCTTGAGCCTGATAATTCAGACACGATCTGCCTAAAGAAAAATATCAAGGGAATGACTCCATATTGTACCACAGACATGGGTATTTGATACAAAAATGTCCTGCAATGCAACTGGTGAGGAGATGATTCCAACATAATGGTGGTACACAAAGTAAAGGAACCTCTTAACAAGCAAATGGACCGTCCTCATTCAAAACCCTTCTAGGGTAACGCAGATGCTATTGTAACAGCAGACAATTTTTTAATTATCTAATCTACTTGCCTCAAAACCAAAGGATGGTGAACATACCAGTAATATACATAGAATAAAAAGAAACGTTGACATTATTATAGAGCTGATGAAGCCTTACCTAAGTCTCCAAAATGAGCAGCTTCCATGTGACTTGGCTGCTTCTTAAGGGCAGCTGTCCGACTGCTAGAAACGGAGTCCATGTTGGCAGAGATGGCATTAATCGCCACATGGCTTGGTCCTGCAGCCTCCAGCAAGGCATGATTTCTAGTGCTTCTTTGAGGGGAATGTACTGGTATTGGAGCTGGAATCAAGACAGGAATGATTAAAAGACAAGGATCCCAGGACCTCTTCTAAGCAGGATCCAACGCTAAGCATCTCAAGATACGCCAGAGAGTTTGCAAGAGTCAATCTTATTAAAAACCTCATTGTACCACAGAAATAAACAAGTTTTATTATAGCAAGAATAAACTCACTTCCGATAGGTCAGTGGTACCCACCCACCTGTATTTGCCTTATTCAGTACCTAATCAGAAGATACTGAGTCTAAGTTTACACATGAAATATTATCCCTGAGGCTTCCTGCTTCCTTGATAACCACTGTCATAACAGCTTAATACTTTGTCAACAATTTAGTTCAGTTGTGATGTTCTTGCCAATCCATTTCCATACCTTTTTGAAGGCTAAAATGTGTTACAAAATCCTGAACTACAAAGCTATCTGTGAGCTTTAACAAGAGTATTTTTCAAAAGTATTTTCTTTGCCTCTATTTGGTTTTAAGAGAAAAAAAGCAATAAGGAAATCTCTCTGACGAAACCCAGGTTATAAGCCTTAACCTCCTCTAGCTGTTTTAGAACACAGCTGGCTATTTGAGCCCAAAGGGAACAACGAAGAACTTCCTCACACAACACTCTGCCAGTGAAAAAGCATCAACTAATTGTTAATTGATGACAAAGCTGAAAAAACAAAACACGCTCATAGCAGTTACAAAAGCTCTCAGGAAATTGCATTTGATTACGATGTCATGCAAGGATATCTTACACCTCTGACTCCTAAAGCAAGTCAGATGACACTATCTCAGCACACTACTTCCTAACAACGTGTTTCATCAAGGTGTCAAGCAACTTGGTTTTGATGACTTTCATGCTGCATAACTTTATTTTTATGCACAATTTCATGACACATGGTGACAGAAGTTGACAATTTCACACTTGCACGTCATGGTAACAGATACCTTAGGAGCAATGGTATAGGAGAGTTAAAATGTTTCAGCTATTGCAAAGTGTTTCTCCAGTTGCAGTGTTTGGTACCAAGACACTGCTTGCCACCTCGTACAAAGCCTTTGGTATTTAGCATCAGCGATAATGGAGAAAACACATTTTTTCCCAGGCCAATGGATGACAGCCAGTTGCTTGGCTGATGACAGTAACTGGGGAAAACTTGCTGGAGGCTACTCGTGTAGAACCAGAGCCACATTCCTCGTAACGGCTCAGGCTTTTGTGAATTAGAGTCAAATTTAATTTTATATTATGAACATTTGAAGAAAAATGGTTCTACTTAATCTAAAGATCAAACACCTGTTCCCAAACCTCCAGATAGCACTACATCGCGAACCTAACATCATACAGATTGCAGAATAGCTGCCTGCCAAACTGGAAACATGCTCTCTGTTTGCAGCAGCTCACAATGTGTAATACAATAAATTTTCAAACTTATTTTTATTTACAGGTAACGTAACCTCTTTCAGCTAGTCATCGGAGATGGTAGTTGCACTGAAATCACGGGGTGTGCTATTAAATGGATGCAACGTACTATTTCCTGTATTTGATTTGAAAGACAGACCACCAAGGTGAAAAAAGCCTTTAATTTTCTCTTGATATCCAAGTAACACATTAACAAGTACAGAAACACGATTTTGTCTGAGGATATAAAAGTAACAGATCAGATTCATACAAATTACCTCATCTCCTTTTAGTATTGCAATAAAAACTGACAGGATAAATAATCTTGTTTTCCCACTGTTTATAAACTCCCTTCCCATCAAGAATTTCTTTCTCTCCCAACAGATTTAGCAGCAAGATTTCTGCATCACGTGGAACAGCATTAGAATAGCTACTCATTCTGAGCAAGATTCAGATCTTCAGTCTCACAAGCTACATCAAAGTTAAACCAGACACTGGCAGCCTCTTTTGCGAACTAGACACAGTTAAGCTGCGTTTGCAAAACTGCAAAGTATGCTACACGGAAGCAAGAAACTTCAGAAGCAATTTGTTGTAGATAAGGAATAACCACTATTTGCAAGGTGACTGAATTGCATGATCGCTTTGAATTAAAGCTCATGTCTGACATAATTTAATAACCTTCTGCACTTACAGATTCAGCAAGATGACTAGGAAAGATTAGTTACTATAAATACTCACAAACAGAATTAAGTTTTGCGTTTGTTTTGTTTTTAATGCACAGGTCACATCTGTGCTCAGTCATAAGGAAATTATTCCACTGGTCAAAATAAAAATGGCAAATAATATTAGATATCTGAATCTATAGACAAAATAAATATTGATCTTACTTTTAATTGCTTTCACATCTGTGGTCTTTTCTTGTTCTTTGCCTTTCACTGTAAAATACAAAGGAAAATGGTAATTCTATTTTGGGTGACTAATGGCATTTACCAGGGAATGGACATAAAATTCCCAACTTGAGCAAGTATCAAAGGCAGATGTAAGCTATCGTTTTGTTAAAACTAATCTCTCGTATTTAAATCTGCACATCTAGTAACTGACAGAGGCTTTCAAAGCTTTTGTGCTGGTTTATTTTCAAAAGCAAAACCTTATGATCTGTGAATTAAGTTTAATGACATACAGTATGTTAAAATGAACATTGAGAAAGATGCTTGCTGTCTATATGATTAAAGCAAGGCCACATTCAAGGTTACTTTAACAAATAGTATTAATTGGAAAGAAGGGGATAGACGCATTTTAAGAGCAGGGCACTGGCAGATGTTCTCTATGAACTAGAAATCATACACCTAAACCCAACATCTCCCTTGCCTTACAAGATGAGCAGTACAACACACACAGCCAGAGAGATGTACGTGGGACCAGCCCCACGAAGCCAGAGCCAGCCCACGACTCCTCAGTCACGATGGATACCACAGAAATCTTCCAGAAACACACTGCAAGTAGTTAATTCTCTCACAAATAATACTGCTTAACTACCATCCAGCCTATGGCAAGCAACTGACGAGAAGATAATTGTTAAAAAAAGAGTTGTGATGGAAAAGCAATTTTTTAAAAATTATTTTTTAAAGGAAGCTCCTGAAGGAAGTGAATGAGGAGATCCGTTTAAAACAAAAATATCACCGAAGGACTACATAAACAGGATGGCAGGAGAAACAAATTAAGTGGTGATATTGAAGAACATGATCTACTACTGAAACCTCCTCTGGCTGCTCCAGGCTGGGGTTATTACTACAAATAGGTCATCTTGGAACACCGATTGTGGAGTCCTTCCCAACGTAACCACACATCATAACCCAGCACAATCGAACATTTACATCACAAAACAGGAGCAGATTGGAAAAAAAAAACCCTTCCTATTCTGACCTAAGTATTTTAAATATTTTAATAACATTCAATCTCTGGTTACATAATTGTCCTGCACGGTGTGGCTGCAGCACTGCTGTGCTGCCAGCCTTCGCTGCGAGAAGTAAAAACACTGCAGGTCTGCGAATTGGCAACTCAGCATTTAAGACTTAAGCTAGCAGCTAGCACATTCTCTCTTTGAGAGAGAGGTTTAAGCATCCGTTGAAAGAGCTGGATTCTTTTAAAACTGAACTCCTGCAGCCAGATGCAGCTGTGAACAGTGAGAATAACCAGCTTTTACATAACTGGGGGCGTGCTGACATGCAGGAGAAAAATCACTGCAAAAAATCTGCATGTCTGAAGTAACATGGAGGTACCACAGGGATGAAGCAACCTCTATACAGTATTACAAACCCTTATTTTTCCAAAATTATTCCAATAGTTAAGGCATCAAACCGATTCCTAACTATCAGCAATGATTTCTGAGTTTCAACAGAAGAGTCCTCCATAAGCCTATTTGCAGTTTAACTACATCTGTTCCTTCTTACCAACCACTCAGTTCCTCTCTGTCTAATTACCTACTTATTACTGCTAATACAAACTCCTGGTTCATGTTCCCAGCCTCTTTATACACAGGCTTCTTTTGTCCCCATCAGCTTCACACAGAACAAAATGAAGAAGTAACAGCAGAGGACAAAAGAAAACTCCTATATGTGACGAGAACAGATTTTAGAGAGTGAAGTTTCACTAAAGGAATTTACTTTCACTTTCTTCAAAAACCAGATGTCACTTGGTGTCTGTGTGAAGCCGGAGAGGTAACTGCAGTACACGATGACCGAGGACTAAAAGTTTGTGAGAATTTCCAGCAGCAAACCCCGTTCACAAAGCAGTAGCGCATCAAACCGACGCAAGCCGACCACATGAGATTTAAGAATTTTAATTCACATCTTGAAACACAGAAGAACGAACAAACCTAAACTGTTCACACATGTATGCATACAAAAAGCAATATATAACTTCAGAGGTCAGCCAGCTGGTAGGACCGTGCACGGTATTTCCAAGATCCCCCAGTGAATGGGCGTGTAGTCTGGCTGTTTTCACCATTAACAATTTCATAATCTGTCCTCAAGCCCCCCAGCTGCTGGTCCGTTAGAGTTTAATTTCTCAACCTATTATCCACCCTCAGTTTTCTAGACCTTTATTTTAAGGCACAAAGTAAAAAACTATTTCACTATTATTTTTGAGCCTTTTCTACACGTTTTCACTTAAAAAAAAAAGTTTTATTTTTACTCAACAACAATACTTCGAAGACACTGATGCTTTTGTATGGTTTTGGACTGCATGTGTCTAGTCTACAGCGTTTTACCATAAGCCTTAATTTGTTGCTTTTCTCCCAGCGGCAGTTTAAGATCATCTCTAAAAGCCAGTATCTAAAATGGAGAAACACAAACCAATATTGTTTTATGCACAACCCAGATGAAAGCTTACTGCTCGCCTCTCCTTAACAGCGCCTCTCTTGGGCATTTAATTCTGACTGCGCTCCTCTGACCAAAGATCCTTTAATCAAAGTAACACAAACAGATCCTCAACCAGCCATTTCATTACTTTCTCCCCGAGAAAGTTTTCACCAAAGCTCGCATTGTTCCTATGATTACGCATCAGGACGGAACATCAGCTCCACAACTCTCTTCATCAACGAAGCTGCAGAAGCTATTTTTGAGCAGTTTATAAGCAGTATGAAAGTTTTACGCTGCAGCTCAACATTAGTATGTAAACACCCCAAAAAGGATTATGGCACTTGCAAAACCTTCAGTGGACTTCAAGAATCTTCAGAACTATTAATATGAACAGAATTTTAAACTCATTTCTTCCAGGATGACTGCACTAACCTCCACAAAGAATGACATTTTTGAGGCTGCTACTTTGGCTGAGCAAGCTTACAACAGTCAAGAGCAAAAACTTCGCCTCAGATAATACGTTCTTTCCTCCTAACTCACAGTCTCGCCTCCCAAGATGTACATTTGGGGCTGAGAAATGCTTCAGGAGAGCGCTGTATCAGCCGCTGCTGGAAAAGCACTGGTCGTATTGCTTGAACTACAGCATTACGAGATAACAGAACTACTTTCCCAAGAGGCCCTTCCTAAAAGGTGCCGCTTTCAACAAAAACCACTCAAACCACACATCGTGCAGATTGAGAGCGCGCCACACCACATTTCATCACAAGCTGTAGCACAAGTGCCTTCAAAACATTTCACTCTCAAAGAACATTTAAACTGTATCCATTTGTGCTATAGGAACATTATAAATATTTCAGGAGTCCTAAATTTCAAATCTTAGCTTGTGCTCCGTAACACCAACAAACATATTACAAAATAAATTGTCAGTGACTCCTTTGGCTTTTATGAAGAACTCAATGCAATGAGGTCCCTTTTTCAATTAGGGTTTTTTGCTACCGCTGTAACATACTTAGCCTATTATATTTTTAGGAAATCACATCTATCATGGTATCATAGAATGGTTTAGGCTGGAAAAGACCTTTAAGATCATCAAGTCCAACCGTTAACCTAGCACTGCAAAGTCCACCACTAAACCATGTCCCTAAGCACCACATCTACCCGGCTTTGTTGGTATTTAACCTCCAGGGATGGGGACTCAAAAAAAAAAAAATACTCTGTGAAGAGTTAAAGAGGCTCAAAAATTGCAGGAGGTATGAGACACTGTACACCAGTCCACCCAACTGCCCAAGGCACCTGTCCCGAATCGCCAGGCTTTATTGCCCCGTGCAGCAGGGCGGCAGCCGTGCGAGCGCTGCAGCCGGAGCCGCTCCCGGGGCCGCCCCGGGAAGGAGGGAGGCTGCAGCCCGGCGCTCAGCTGTGGCTGCCCGCGGTCGCTGCGAGAGCCCCGGCAGGCCGGCCGGCCGCAGCCGACAGCCCCGCGGCGGCGATCCCCGCCCAGCCCCGGCCCCCCCCCGACCGCCTCCCCGAACCCTGAGGGGGGAAAAGGGCGCCGGGGCCGGGAGGGGCCGGGACTGACCGTCGTTTGCGGAGAGCCCGCTCCTCAGAGGCCGAGCTTCCTCTCGGGGCCCGGTCGCCGTCCCCGGAGGGGCAGGGCCGGGGCCCAGGAGCCGTGCGGGGGACGAAGCCGGCAGCCGCCCCTCAGCCCCGGGCCTCCCGCCCGCCGCCCCCCTACCTTTCCGCCTGAAGAAGGACATGGTGCCGGGGCGGGGGCGAGGCGGCCGCCGGGGAGGGGGGGAGAAGGGGAGGGAGGGGGCGAGGGCAGCGAGCCGGGCTCCCTATGAATGAGACTCCTTCCTCCGCCCGCCGCCTCCTCTCCCTCCGCCTCTTCCTCCCGCGGAGGCGCCAGCGGCCGCCATGTTGTCAACAACCGCCCCGCTCCCTCTTCCGGGCGGCCGGCGGCCCGCCGAGCATGACGGGATGCGGCCGCGGCCCCCGCCTCACTCAACATGGCCGCCCCGGCGTCGGGCAGGCCAGCCAATCCGCGAGCCGGGGCGGCCATCTTGGATAAGGGCAAGAAGCTCACGGGGGTCCACGGCGGGCGGGGGGCGGCCATCTTTGATCAGGGCCGGGGGCGCCGGGCGGAGTGAGGCGCGGTCGGCCATCTTGGATGAGGGCAGGAGGGCGTTGAGGAGGCGTTTTGGGGCCGCTCCGGCAATTTGGGCAGGGCCCGAGGGCGAAGGGTGGCAGCCTGCCCTGAGGACAGGCGACAGCGAGCAAGGGACAGGAGGGAGCGGCATGGCAGGGCTGGCGAGAGCCGAGGTGCCGCGCGAAGCGCCCTGGAGGCTGCTGAGAGCTGGGCCCAAGGTGGCCCCGTTGGCCAGCGGGGCTGGGGCAGAGGAGTGACAGCCCGGCAGGCCCCACCTCGGTCTGAGCGCTGGCGCAGGGGCTTCGCAGTTCCAATGGAGGCAGCCACAAGCCGCCGGGCCCTGTCCGAGCAAGGCCCCGGTCCCCAAAGGCGAAAGGCCATCCCCCCGTGCGTGAGGTGTGCGGCGGCACCGGTTGGTGCGTCCATGTGGTGCCAGAAGTGTGGCAGGGCTTCCCGCAGCTCCGTCATTCCGTCATGAACAACCTGGTTATCGGCGCAGTGTTACCAGAAAAGCCTGCCAGGCGGCATCGCGCCGGTCAGGATGTGGGGACGCTGCACGGGTGCTAGAAAGCAGAGCGTCTGATAAGTCAGTTCCGTCTGCGTCCCGAATCCTGCCACAAAAATCCTATTAATTATCCTCCCAAGGCAAATCTCGTCTTTTCTCAGCTACAAAGGACGTTTGTAGTTATACATTGATCTCTGAAGTATATGATACAAATGCTTTACAAACACTATAAAGACTATTATTATAAATTCTAGTTTATGTATGAGGAAAAGTGAGGCACAGCGCCAGAAAGCAGCTCTCCCAAAATCACACAGCTACGCCTGATACGTGCAGCAAACCGTACAACCTTGTGCCTTTGAAATTGCCGTGAATGCTGGAGAAGCAGCTGAGAGCAATGAAGTCCAGCGAGGGCGAGCATCTGTTGTGGTTTAACCCCAGCCGGCAACCAAGCCCCAGCCAGCTGCTCGCTCACACCTCCCCTGTGGGGTGGGGGAGAGAATCGGAAGGGTAAAAGTGAGAAAACTCATGGGTTGAAATAAGGACAGGGTAATAGGTAAAGCAAAAGCCGTGCACGCTAGCAAAGCAAACCAAGGAATTCATTCTCTACTTCCCATCGGCAGGCAGGTGCTCAGCTTTCTCCAGGAAAGCAGGGCTCCATCACGCATAATGGTTACTTGGGAAGACAAACGCCATCGCTCCGAATGTCCCCCACTTCCTTCTTCCTCCCCAGCTTTATACGCTGAGCATGACATCATACGGTGTGGGATATCGCTGTGGTCCGTTGGGGTCAGCTGTCCCAGCCGTGTCCCCTCCCAGCTCCTTGTGCCCCCCAGCCTCCTTGCTGCTGGGGTGGGGTGAGAGGCAGAAAAGGCCTTGACCCTGTGTAAGCACTGCTCAGCGGTAACAAAAACATCCCTGTGTTATCAACACTGTTTCCAGCACAAATCCAAACCATAGCCCCACACTAGCTACTACGAAAAGAATTAACTCTACCCCAGCCAAAACCAGCACAGCATGGAAGAAACACAAACCATGTCCGCTTTCCTGTGGGCTTTGGCGCTCCATCCCAGTGGACAGGAATTAGCTTTCCAAATGCATAACTCTCCGCCCAGTTCCTCTTCAAGCTCCTTTATGCCACGATACTTCTGGGCTTGATCCCGAGGAGCTTGTCCCGTGGGGCCCAGTGAGCGAGATAGCACGAGGGTCCTGAAACAAACCCCGCAGGTGGTGCAGGGACCGCAGGAGGCAGCTGCAGTTCTTCCTCTTACATCCCCACGTCGTGACGGCTCGATGCAGTGTCATCCCTCCGTGATGTAACTGTCCCGCCGGCGGTGCTTGAGCCATGAGAAAATTATGTAATTAATAATCATTACGTAGATTTCTGCAGCATCTTTCATCCAAGTGTTCCAAAGGTCTTTACAAACATTAATTAAGACTCGTAAGTTGTAAATTGCATAAAAGGTATATGGGGATCTCTTCAGGGCTGAGATGAAGCCATCTCTTGGGTGGGATGCTGCAGCTCATCGACACCCTATAGCAACTGCATTTTCGCTTTTGATACTATTTTTGTTAACTGATGCTCTTTGATACATTTTTGTATATGTGCCCAGAGGCTGGTTTGAGGATAATGAACTGAATTATTATATGTTTTTTTTGCGTAATGAACTGAATTATTTAATTGGCACATAACCTAAGAGGCTGCTAATAGACTAAAATATTCAGAAGGTGAGCAAATGTGAAAGAATGGGATGAATCATTTAGGGAGCACTAAATTAACATCCTGTGTCAAAAAAGTTTGCACCCAGTCCTTTACAAACATGCATAATAGCTGGCAGTATAAAGGGAGCCCTAATGCAACCAGTATACTGGCCCTCCAGTACACTGCACACAGATTTCTCTCTGGTTCCATGTAACGGTGTGTGGTTGAAGGGTCTGTTTCGCAGATCAAGCTTTAGGTTTCAATTTATGTGTTGGGGCTGAAGCAGGATGCAATATGTATTACGGAGTCCTGGTCTGCCAGGCTAAGTTGCAGTTTGTGGTAAAATTCGCAAGGCAGGCTGTATCCTGGACCCTCTTTCTGGCCTTACACACTGATCTTTTTTCTACTGCCAAGCCCATAGGTCCCGACTGATGTTGCTCCTCTGGCTGAGCCGTGGTAGAAGCAGGCGTGTTTTCTAGCAGGTTTAGTTAGCTATGCATATCTGCTTCAAGCAGAGCGGACGCTTTCATGCTGGGACACGCAGTCTCCTGAGACTGCACTACCAGCTGCAAAGTGACAATTTGTACCGTCAATAAGGCGAGGCTGTCAGCTGGCAACCTGATTTTGGGGTGGGTAAATTGTAGGCATCCCCCATCATGCTCGATGAGGAAGACCTTCTATGTCACAATTAATTTTCAAACAGCAGCTCCTTTACCAAAAACCTCATCGAACCTGTCAAAATCTTTGAGATAATTCAATTATCTTTGCATCAGATTCTAGATAATTGCTGAAACCTCAAGCTACAAGTATGTTTGGCACGAATTACCTTTCCTGGACTGAAATTTTCTCCTCCTTTTGGGAATGTGCAGAAGGGCTGAAGCTCCAATCCACAGTTAGTCACTCAGCCATGGACCCTGGAGATCTGAACTGGAAGCACGAACGACATCAGGTTCTGGAGTTTTTAACAGAACGTGACAGTTTAATTAACTGAGCAATCAGTTGAAATATGACTTCAGGACATAGGTTGGCCAACATCAGAGAAGCTGGGGAACACCTCCCTAAATTAAAATATTGAAAGAAAAAAAAATGCCTCACTGCCTGGTGATTTTTCCCTCTCCATAGATAGAAGAATAAACAAACTTTAACATTTGAACAGATCTAAATGGGATGCTCTTGTTTGGACAGAATTAATAAAGCAGAACAAGACTTTGTTGATAGCTTGGCATCTTTGACTCAGGTAATTAATCACAGGGAACTGCTCTGCTCAATTACAGCATTCACAAAAACACAAATGTAACAAACCATATTACAGGCCATTGCCGTTTCTCACATCTTTGGGACAGTCTATTCCTTTATTTACATGTATTTACATGATGTTGGGATTCTGTCTCATGTATAGACTTCTCCCTACTTTGGGAATACAAATAATAAAAACTATATGACTATGGGCTTTAACAGCCTAGGTCTTACTCTGGAATCAATAATAATGTCCAAAATATGTAAGGAGTCAAAGATGCCTTTGTACAGAAACACACTACAAGCTTAAAAATCACATATTCTAAACATTTCCATTAGCATTGTTAAAAAATTATAGAATAATATTTCAAACAAATAATTAGACATCTTAGAGGAACTTGCAAAATAAGCAATACAAATACTAATCACTAAGGATCCAAGAATTAATGGTGGGGGAGAGTGGGAAAGATGCATCCATACAGAGAACGGTGCACAACGGGGTGCTGGGGAGGCTGTAAAACTGAGAAGACGTAACTGATACCATTACGGTAGGGGTGCTCCAAAACTGCAATCGCAGCAGCTTCAGCTGTAGACTTGTATTTTTCTCTTTTTTTAATGGGAAAACAAGTGGCTGCATGCACACATAAAATTCATTGCAAATTTGGTTGTGGCTGACCTCACTCCATTAGCCTTAATGGGAACGGGAGGGTTGGTACTGGCTTCTCAACTGTGCTGAGGGTTTCAAAGAAGGGAATTATCCCACGTCCCAGCCTGGCAAAAAAATTAACTGATTTTATTAAAACGTCGCAGCCCCTCCTTGTCTCCTTCCACTGAGCCCATGCCCAAGGAGGAAGGTTTGTTCCTCTGTGCCTGGTGGCAGGGCACAAGTAAGGGGCGAGGGGTTTCTGTCTGACTCTCAGTGGGTGGGTAAAAACCTGAACCTCGAAGTGTAAGACAGACCAAAATGGGGGGGAAAAAAAGCCTCAATCCCAGCAGAAAGAGCTGCGTTGGTGACCTGCGGCTGACGATCTCTGGGCATCTGAGCTCTGGGGAAGGAGCACCGAGCAGGAGCATAGCCGTGGCAAACAGAAGAGCCCTCGCAGCAGTTTCTGCAGCTTTTCACCAGCCCTGACCCTGCTGCAGGCTGTTCCTCACAGCCTTTCCTGTAACGCTCCCATGCCGCTCCGGAATTATTCTGATTTACTGAAAACAAACCGGGTCGTTCCTACCTCCAGTCTGTCCAGGTGGTATTGCCAGCGTTGTGTGGGTCTCACCTCAGATGACCTATCTCCAATTCACAGTGTTTTTCCCAAATTCTTGTCCATTTATGGTGTCATAAATACTTGAATAAAATCAAGTGTAAAAAAAAAATCTAGTTTAAAACCATTTTTCTGTGTTTCTCCATTTATGCTTTTTTTCCCTTTTGTTTTTCTAAATGCGTCAAAGAGTACGAGAAGTGATGCAGCACATGACAGCAGTCGGGTGTTTCTGCAACCCGGGGATATCGGGAAAAGGCAAGGCTGAGTGTGATTTTATCCCTTCAAAACTTTCCTGGAAGTCAGAGGACAACAAGCACGCACAACATTTTTACACGCAAGACAAAGACACTCCCCCCCGCCGAAGCTCAGTCTGCCCCCAGACAAAACTGCAGGGTTTTTCCCCGTGAGTTCAGCTGTGAAGTGCGAGCGCTGCCCATCGCTCTCCTGCGGCCCGGGCCCGGCGGGCCCGCAGTCTGGGCGCACACCAGGAGGGGGTGCCAAGCGCCCGGCTTCGGCGCTGCCGGCCTCTGCGGGGGCTCCACCGGCAAAGCCCCGCTCCGGCGGCCGCTGCGCCAGCCCCTGCGAGGGCTGCGATTGCAGCACCAACCAACCCAGCCCGAGCTGAAGGGAAAGCTCTGCTTTTTTGACCAAAACCTGCCCAATACCTTTAGCTCTGCTTCAGCGGTATCGGCAGTAAGTGCCTGAAAGCCGCCTGAGGACATTAGGGCAGGATAAATCTATTTTTTTTTTTCTATATTTAAAAAAGGATCGGCCTCTTTTGGCTTGCGGCTGGTGGAGGTGGGTACCGCTCGGGGGGACAGCCGTGCTTCTGGAGATGGAGAAAACCCCGTAAGATCTGCGAGGCAGGAGCACAAGATATCAATTCATGCTGCAAAGCGACCGGGAGGTTTAAGAGGAATAAACCCTGGCTGATCCATGAAGTTTCAGATGCCTGTTACAAAAAAAAAAAAAAAATTCATCTGCGCTGGGAGGCGCAGCTTTTATCCCTAAAGTAAGCCCGAATTCCGGGCAGCCCTTCTGCCTGGCTCTCCACCCTGCCTTTAAGACTCTTTGGAGAAAGCTACGAGATTAAAGGATAAAATTAATGTTAATATTCCTCGAGCGAGCAGACCCCGAGTAAGAAATCTCCCAGGGAGGGGCCGTGGATGCCTGGGCTGTGCGTGCGTTTTAACCCCCCCCCCCGGTGACACCCGGGCTGCGAGAAATTCCCCGCCAGCCGCGGCCCCCACGCGTGTCCCTGTCCGGGAAGGCTGCAGCCGCAGCATCGCCGTCTGCGGGCGCTGGGGGGGGGTAACCACATTGAGGATAACGGCAGGAATAAACCGACTCTTTAGGGGCTCCGCAGCCTGACGCCGGGCAGGGAAAACGGCGTAAAACTCCCCAAAACGTGTGCGCAGGTGTGGGGGGGGCAAGGGCTCCCCCGCCCGCCGCGGGTGTCGCAACCGCGCCCGGCCTCAGCCGCGCCCCGCGGCGGGGGGGGGCGGCGCGCAGGCAGCGCGCAGGCAGCGCGCAGGGGGCGCGGGCAGCGCTGCCGGCCCCGCGCCCGGCCCCGCCGGCCGCTCCGCGCCGCGGCGGCTGCGCGGCCGCGCTGCGGCGCCGCCGATGCTGTCGGTGCCGGTGCCGGTGGCGGGCGCGGGGGCGGTGCGGGGCGCGGGCTCCCTGCCCCGCCGGCCCACCATGTGCAGCGGCGTCGGCTGCTTCTGGGCGCTGCTCTCCGCCGGTCTCCTGACCGCCTGCGCCGCCGCTTTCCTCTCCCCGGCCTGGCTGCTGCCGCCCGGCCGAGCCGCCGCCGGCTTCGGTTTGCTTTGGCGCTGCGCCGGGCCGCCCCGCGGCTGCCACGGCTCCGCCGGTCCCGGCGGCTTCGGAGACATCCCCTCCGGTTCCTGGCAGGTGAGCGCCTCCCCCCCGCCGCGCCCCCCCCGGACTCCCCGGCGTCCCCTCGACATGCCCCAAGCTCCCCGGCGTCCCCCATCGCCTCCCCGGCATCCCCCCTGCCTGCCTCGGGCTCCCCCATCACCTCCCGGCGTCCCCCCAGACCTGCCCCAGGCTCTCCACCGTCTCTCTGTCCTCCTCGCCTCCCCGAGGTCCCTCTGCCATCACCCCAGCATCCCCCGTTCTGACCCAGGCTCCCCAGCATCCCCTTGTCCTGTCCCCCAGACCTGCCCCAGCATCCCTGTCCTGCCCTGAGCATCCCGGGCATCCCCTCCATCCCCCACGCGGCTCCCGAGCATCCTCTGCATCCCCCCATGCTGCTCTCAAGCACCCCTTTCATCCCCTGCATCCCCCGTGTCCTGCCCCTCAGCACCTCCTCAGCACCCCCTGGGTGCCCCATGGTCCCCATGGGGCCGCATCCCTTCTTGGGATGCTTGGCCGCGCTTGGGATGCTGCACAGAAACCTCCCGGGCGCCTTCGTGCCGGTGTGGCGGTCAGTGCAGCCTGAGCATGGCCACGGTGCACGCCCCGGCCGTGGCCCCGGCAGTGCCGCAGGTCTGATCTGGGCACCCTGACCCGCCGGGGGTCCTGGCCGTGCCTCACTGCTGGGGCCTCAAATCCCTCCGACCTGCCTGGGCGAGCTCCTGCGTGGGCGTGCGGGAGGGAGTCGGGAGAGAAGCAGGAGAGGGTTGGTGCTCCCCGGCAGAGCATTGAGCATCGCTTGCCGGCTGAGTTTGCTAAGCAGGAGGGGAGCGGAGGGGTGGCTGAAACTGCTGCCCCTGGGACACGAGGATCCAGAAATGAAGCCTGGACGTGGGGGACTGCGGCCGTTCCCCTGCCCGTCCGGCCCAGGGTGATGCCCTTGCCAGGTTTTGGGAGGAAGGAGGCCAAGGCCTCCCCGCTTGCCCCGTGGGGCCTGGGGTTGCTGTGGTGTCCTGGTGTGACAAACAGCCGCCTGTCCCCGCTGGGTGTGCGCGGGGACCACACAAAGCCTGGCCCCAGCATCCCGCCGCCTGCTTGCCCCTGCCCTTTCTTCCTCCTCTCCTTTCCTTCCCTTCCCTTCCCTTTTATTCCGAGCTTCTTACCCTGAGGTCGTGAGTGTGATTTCACTACTGCTGCTCAAAACACATGAGCTTTGATTTGCTCCGGGTCGCTATATTGCAGAAATCCCAATACAAGGGCTGAATCCCCCAGAGGTCGCGGCTGTGCCCGGCACAATGGGTGTCAGTAGTTGAATTTCTCAGCCTGCCGTGAAGCTGCGCTGTTATCTCTCCCAGGACGCCAGGTCTGCGTTGCGATTGCTTAAATCCCGTCATGGTCCTTAGAATTGTCATTAAAGACAAATATTGTAAATTGCAAAGAAAAGAACCGGCTGCACAAAATCCTTCCTATTTATATAAAAACGTGCAAAAATGCTGTTGTTTCCATTAGTTGGCCTTTGTTCAGATGTTTTTGCAAACGTAATTCAGATAAGCACTTCCGAGTAATAACAAACTTTAAAGATAAGAATGAAGCTCGGCAGTGACTCATTTGAACAAGCTTCAGCTACACACAGCCTCAGCCATCTCATAGCCTCTGAAACGCCTTTAGATCCAGAACATAACATAACGCAAAGCCTCTGAGCTCCTGAGCTTGGGCTGTGGTAGGGATGAATAACATCAGGGGACCGAGAGGAGTTTACAGCGGATTTTGTTGACACATCCTTGTCACCTTTATTAATGCCATCCAAATAATTTGTGAACAAGGAAGAGTGCAGTCTCTTTCATGGCAATGTGCTCCCCTACCAGCTTTCTGCCATGATGAGGATGAGAATACCTGTTGTGATGGTTATTTGATGAGGTGGAATATGACAAAATATCCCTGACAGCTTTGCTAAGGCAGGCAACAGCTTTGGCTTTCTTGCATGAGCAGCCCTCCGAACCCGCACGCCTCGGTGCTCAGGACAGGGGGAGCTGAGTGCTGTGAACTCCGTCTGCAAGTTCAAGCAGGAGATTTTCCTTTTTGGAGTGATGGGGAAATCGTGACTCTTTTTTCTTTGCTTTCAGAACTTGTGACATTCATTTCCAATCTTTCAAGCAATCTTGTGGGCAGCTCCTTCTTTAAATGAAAGCCAAAAGCTTAACGTGGATGGGAATCTAGGAGCTTTTGAAAACAGCCACCAGCTTTTTGCTGAAGCGGCGGAGGCTGGCGAGAAGGGTGTGAAGCTGTGGCTATGGGGCGCAAAGGCAGCAAAGCCGACGTGGGGATCAGGAGCTCTTCTAGCGTGAAGCTGGTGGCACATCTGGGGGAGATGCTGAGAGCACATCTGGGGGGATGCTGATGGCATACTGAGGGAGGATGCTGAGAGCACATCTGGGGGGGATGCTGAGAGCACATCTGGGGGGATGCTGAGAGCACATCTGGGGGGATGCTGATGGCATACTCAGGGAGGATGCTGAGAGCACATCTGGGGGGATGCTGGGAGCACATCTGGGGGGATGCTGATGGCATACTCAGGGAGGATGCTGAGAGCACATCTGGGGGGATGCTGATGGCATACTGAGGGAGGATGCTGAGAGCACATCTGGGGGGGATGCTGACGGCACACCTGGGCAGGATGCTGACAGCACACCTGGGCAGGATGCCCACCTGCAGCGCACAGGGGGTGGGAGCAGCCCACAGCCGGGATGTCCATCCCCGGGGAACGTTGTTCTTTTTGTTTCCTGAAACGTGCACGCTTACCACGTTTCGAATGTTTCCCTGTTCAAATGTGCCGATTTGATGAAGGGGTGGGGGAGCGTTCAGCCCTGCAAATGATCGTTAATGCCAGTTGTGTGTTTGCACTTGGGGGATTATGTTAATCATGCTACAAATGATGCTTTGAATCATGTCTAGAGGTTAATTAACATGCCTTTCTTCTCTTAAGAGGGCCTTCATGTCTGCTTAGAGTTGCTGGCTTTTTTCTGCTTCCTTTCATAATTACTTTGCAGCTCTCTAATGTCATGGGTACCTTTAATTTAACCCTGTCAGAGCTCAGGCTGCTGGGGCTTTGCACCATGCTCAGCATCATGATGGTGATTTGATGAGGTGGAATACAATAAAATATCCCTGACACCTGGAGATGTTGCGGCCAGGCTGTCTTGCGCAGGCTGAGGCCTTGCAGGAGCTGATGGAAACTGGAGAGGGTCTGGCTGGAGCCAGGTGAGGAGAGAGGATGATGATGGGGATGGCCACAGCCAATTTATGAGTGGGGCCCTTAGACGGACCATTAATGGAAAGGAGGATCCGTTGTGGGAGGACTTGGAGCTGTGTGGGCTGGAGAGGGGCATCCCGAGGGGTGCAGGCACCATGGGGAGAGGGGATTGCTCTTGGGAGGCCAACTGATAGAGCTGGGAAAAACAGGTGAGCTTTTGAGCTCTGAGCTGCTTCATTGCATCTCACTTCTTTTTTTGGTGCCAGATCCCTGTGTGCGTGCAAAACAGTGCTTTATCCTGAGCTAATTTATTTTCTCTTTCAGTGGGAGCATTTGGCTCATGGGTTCCTGTCTCAATGCTGCACTTCGGAAGCCAATGCTGCTTCATTTCAAATTTCTATTTTTATTTTTCCAGATAGTCTCCAGTTATTTTCAGGCTTTGCCAAGCATGTAATCTAAAATAACAAAGAAGCTGATCAGCCCATGGTATTCAGGTTAAAACCACATGGACCATTTGCCTATGAAGCCAGTGATGCCGTGCTGAAGCACACAATAACCCACTCAGGACAGGAGGGAAGGCTTTACACGGCCCCAGGAGTTCCCTGAGTGGGTCTGTCCTGGGTCGTTGCCCATAACAGGACTTGAAATGATTCAGTGTAGTGAAAATGCACAGTAAACCTGCTTACCCTTTTATTAGAAAACGCTGAAAGGTTTCATAAACCTTCATTGCCGGTTTCTCAGCGTGTCAGTTCAGCACTGGGCTCCTGATGTAATTTGAGGCTTGCCTGTTGGGATCAGATTTGCAGAGCTACGCAGCCCCATTCCCAGTGAAAAAGCACGTGACATACTCGTGGAGATGGGAAGTTATTTGGAAAATCCATCGTTCCTCTTCTAGCACAGGCTCTGGCACAAGGGAGAGCTCAGTGTTTTGGGAGCTCTCAGCTTGCGACGTGACCCAAGCAGGGAGCCACGTGCGAGACTGGCTCTTGGGCAGAGTCTGCTCTGCCTCCCGGGGCCATGTATCAGGCCAGCGTGTTAATTTGGGATTATCAACAAATCAACTTTTAGCTCCTCATCCTAAGAACTTCCCAAGAGAGCAGATCCTTCCGGGCTTACTCTGTCTACCAGTCAGTTTGATTTTTAATTGCACTTACACAACCTTGGCAAGTGGTGTAAGTGCTCAGCAATTCTTGAAATCACCGTTTATGCATATTACTTTGCAGCAGACTTTATCTCCTTTCATTAACCACCCAGAGTTTTTTGACCTACATTAAAAGAACAGAAAATACCCGGTGTTGGGGAAACCTGTAATTCCTGGGCTCTGGCCCCATGCTTCAGTGCCCGAGGAGCAAACCATAACCAGGACTCACCGACCAGTGAACTGCTCACCACTAAGCTGGGCTGAAAGGGGTGCTGAGACAGGGCCAGCTTATGGGTGGGCTGTGGAAGGTCGAGTTGATTGAAAATACAGACAGACTGCTCTCAGGATTAATTCCATCAACTCCGCTCTCAACAGGAGATGGAAGCTGCTTTGCTTAAACAGAGGCACGGAGAGGTGGGTATTAGCTGCAGCGTCACTGCTTGGGCTTAGCTGAGATGTGGCCGCTCGTGACAGTGATGACTGGTTCACGCTGGGTCGCCTGCCCACAAACCTGCTGGGCAAACAGGGAGTCCCGAACCCTGCACCTTGGGAAGGGCATCGCCTGGGCGCATCAGAGGCATTTGGGGCTGAACGTTGCATTTCCCCTTTGTAGGGCCCAGAGCAGAGCCTGGCTCAGGGGGGTGGGGACACGGCAGGGACATTTTGATGGCGGGACATTCCCTCCATCCTCTCGAGGCTGCAAGTCCCACTTCCTTCAGGCTCCTCTCCATTGGCTTTGTAAGGAAAAGCCAGATGGGAGAGCTTTGTGACCTGCAGGTTGTTCCCTGGCCCAAGACGATGAGCCCAGCTTTGCTGCCAGCGCCGGGAAAGGGCTTATCCCAAGGAGGGATAATAAGAGAGTGTGGGTAAGAAGGTCTGATCTGGTACCCAGCGACAGTGCACTGCTTGCTGCCTAATTAAAATTTCATTAAGTTGGTTCGCATCCCTTGATGGAGGTCACAGGCACACCATTGATGTGCTAATGTCTTACTTTTTCCCTTTTTTTTCTCTTTCACCACTATCCATCATCCTTTTAGATAAAGCAGTGCCATTAGGAACTGCTTTCCAGCATCCCCAGATGCAATGACACTGGAAGAAAGACAGCTGTAATTCATCAGACATATTATCTGTCTCTTATTTTCTCCCTAATTAAAAAAATGCATTTTTTTTTTCTTGAATCGGTTTGGACATTAACCCCTCTGGTGTTTGTGTTGAATGCCCTTGATTAACTTGAAAGTGGGAAAGTTACCTGGAAGGCCAGGACTGGCTGAGCTGTGTCTGGGGGGGGGGTTTGCTAAATTTTGTGTGTGAGCAGCTAAATCTGGGCTGGGGAGAAGTACCCCTTGTGTGTGCTGCAGCACGGGCAGGTCCCCATCAACCAAATCCTTCATTTGAAGGAGAAGAAATGGGGACTGGAGCCTTGTTGCCTCCTCTGCATCCCTGTGCCCCAGGCCACTCTGGCTCAGGGGATCCTTAGACATCAGCCACCTCCCTGGCAGCATCATGCCTGGGGCTCTGCATTACTGCCCGGCTGGTTTGGGGAGGTTGGACCTGCTCCCACTGTTCCCATCAGATGAAATCAGGCACTTCCTAGCGCTGCTGGGCAGGGGATAGCATCTGCATGGGAACAGGATGGAGCGGGAAGATCAAATAGGAAGGAGAAAGCTCTCAGATGGCGCCGAAAGGAAGGTAATTGCCAGGGAGGAGAAGACGAGGACGTGTGGGATCCTCTTCCTGGCCGTCGCTTTAATGCCGACCAGATGGCGGATGTTTGTTTCTGTGACTTGTGTGGGGGAAATATGAACAAGCTGCGAGGTTCGATCCACCCACCCCTGCGCACGCAGCGTCTCCTGCAGAGGCAGGCGCCTCTCTGTTGTGCCCAGGTGGATATTCCTGGTTTTTACCAAGATCTCCTCTTGTGCCTTTGCCCAAGGAGAAGGCACTGCTGTTTTGGGTGCAGGGCAGTCTCGCCAGTGGGGTGTGGATGAAAGCAGGGGTTTTAGGGTCCAGTGCAAAACTCACCAGAAGGTTTGGGAGGAGCGAAGGACCTGGTGGCTACGTGGTGCCGGTGGCAGCGACTCGTGGGGTGCAAGGGCACGCAGAGACCCCGTCGGGCACTGGGATGGAGAGGAGGCAGCTTTGCTGCTCCAGCGCTGCTGGTGCCCTGCAGATAGATACCAGTCTGAGTATTTGCACTGATCCTTTCCAGCCCTCTTTATTTGCCCTCCAACAGGTGGTGGCGACCACTCCTCCTCTATCAGGAGCCTGGCCAGGGGCATCTCAAGCATTGCAGCAGAGCCAGACCCAGCTGCCAACATCTGCATCCATTTCCCAGCATCAGCCCCTGGTGTGGCCTCCCGGGTCCTTGCCAGCACTGCTGCAAATCCCAAACCCCAGCTCCCCACTCAGCACCTCCATCCAGCGCTGATTTATTTCTTTAACAAGGTTAAAAAGCCTGGTGTCCGTTCAGTTTCTGCCTCTCCAGGTACAGCACTATCCAGTTTAACCCCAAAACATCTTCCCTGAATGAATATTTAATCACACAGAGCTCTGATGGGAGGGGACTGCATGTAAAAAAAGAAAATAGTTTGATTAATTTTGCCCCCTCTTCTCTTGCAGTTGCTTTTACAGCCAGTTTTTCCCCAGCTTGTTTGAGGTTTCTGAGACCTTTTCTGCCTTAACAGACACCCCCAGAAAGCCAGACACGCTGTGACCTTCACTCTCTCTCAGCCCGTGGCTTTATTTCCTAATTGTTTAGGGTATTTATTTTCTGCCCCAATTTGCAAAGATGCTTAAGCATTTGAGCAGGGCTGAACTACCCAAGCAGTCTGTAACCTTGCCTTCAGCCTACTGCTCCGGGTACCACAGGGCCCATCCGGGCTGGCAGCTCTCAGGGGTGGTCAAGTTCCAATTAATAAATTGCATTAATAAACTAATGTGCATTGGGGTGTGACCCAGCGCACAGGACGCGATGGCAGGAGCTTTGCCAGCTTGGTTTATCTCCACCAAGCCAAACACCAGGTACCCTTTCTCAGCACTAACTCATTGGAGCGGACAGTTTTTTCTCTCTTTGCCCTTTTCACTTTAAACTGTAAAGATCATGGATGCTGGCTTCAAAAGATGGGTTAACTTTTTAAAAACTTTCATTAGGGATATTAAGTTATTCTTCCCAGGATGGTCATTGTGTGATATTTTGATTTTGATTTTTTTTTTGGTGAATGAAACAGCATCTTCAGCAGATTTATTGCTTAGTGAATGGCATAGCCATGGCACGTGTCAGACCTGTAAAACATTAAAATAATGGGTAGGGGATTGTTGTTAATCGGAATTTATTACGCTACATAAAGGCATATTTACAGTCCCACCAGGGGACTATTAATTTGTTTGGGGATAAACAATTAATCTCCCTGAGAGTGGGAGCAGAAAATCTGACACGGTTTTATGTCTTTTCCCAGCGCGGCAGAGGCAGGATAGCTCACAGCCCCGGGCTGCCGGGCTCCCCGGGGGGGTCTCCCCTGGTGCGGATGTGGGTCTGTGATGCCTGGGGAGAGGTAGCCCACCGGGCAGTGAGGTCCCGCTTCTCCTTGGCTGGTTTTGCACTGGGAGCTGTGCTCTCTGCTGTGATGAATGAGCTTTTTCCTGCCCGTGCCTGAGCTGGGCTCTCACAGACGGCCTCGATGCATCCCGTTTATTTCCCCCCCCATCTATTTTTGGGTTTCAGCCTTTGCATCCTGTTTCCTGCATTCTCTCCTTTCCGCTCAAGATGCAACAGGCACAAACAGGGAGGAGAGAAGGAGGTGCCGCACAGTTGGAAAGAGAGGGTTTTTAGCTGCTACTGTTTGGTACCTTTGCTCCATGGACTTCTTCAAACTTAAGCCTTATTATTTTTCTTCAGAAGTGGCTGTTTGATCTGCAGGTGCGATTCCAGTACAGGGCAGGAGCACTTGGGATAATTCCCAGCCAAGGCCCTGGAAAGGTTATGACAAAAGCAAAATTTCTGTTTTACAAGAGCTTATCCAGTGTTTTTGCCAGTAATGCCAGCATGTTAGGGAAAAAAGTTTGCACCTTGTGTTTAAGCAGCTCTGGCCATTGCGTACCAGGATAATGTAGGAGCCAGGCTAAGACCGCCGGCTTGCAGCAGGGTCTCTTGCAATCTGCCCTGAAATGCCTCAGGCCTTTTCCTATGGCCACCTATTTTGGGGCAGCTGCGCCACTGCCATCCCTTGTGCCCCACAGCAAAACCGCTCAGCTGCATTATCCCTTCTGCCCCCAGAGCTGCCCGGCGGCCGTTCGGTGGCTCAGCATCCCTGGCCCACATGGCAGAAAACAAACCTCACCATTTACCTACACCTCTTGCCCACATGAGTTTGAACCCATTTATTCAAAATGAGACTTTAGTTCCCTTTGCCAAGGCCTGGTTGGATTTGGTCGGTTTTTGGCCGCCACTGTGCACACAGGGTGCTGCCGGCCCTGGGACCCTGCAGTCTTGCTGCCACCTGTATGAACCCTGATGGCAGGACCCAAACCAGACCCAGCTCTTCTTTCAGTGCAACGCTCACCTGCACCCATCCTGTTTGTGTCTTTTTTTTGGTGCTATGTCTTGAAAAACATCTTCGCACCTTTCTGTGGGGATTAGCAGTCTGAGTGGCTCATATGTTGTTTCCAGTAGGAGCTGCGAGTTTTTAGGGGATTTGTGCTACCATAATTAAGAAGAACCTAGATCATTAAAAATAATACGCTTCACACGAGAGAGGAACAAGCCTGCTTCACAAGACCCCTTTCTGCTGAAAAATTCATTGCTCTAAATAATTAATGGTCCTCGCAAAGGAGGATGGTTTTGCATGTTGCCGGGTGGAAGGTGAAATTCAGATGCTGGGCAGAGTAATCCTTTTTTTTTTATGAGTCTGTATTTCCTCACCGCGCTGCTGCCCTGGGAGCGGTGGGGAGCAAGGGCTGTGGCTGCTCTCCCCACAAGACCCCGCGCTGGGAGGGTGTCTGCTCAATGGGGTCACCCATCCCACCCCAAACCCCGTGGGTGCCTTGCGGGGTACGGATGGGGCCAGGGGCTGGTCCCTGCTGGGGGTGTCCCAACCTCGTCTCTTTTGCCCTGAAGCAGCACTTGTCTCTTTGGGTCTCGGTGGCTTGGAAGGCACCAGAGAGGAGCAGATACCCCTGCTGCCACAATCCCTGCTGGAACAGCCTCTCCATTTCTCTTGGTAGCTGTTTGTATGGCCGTGACTTTTACATCGCATGTCAGAAATTAATTTATCGCTGGGACAGTGTTTGCATTGCTTGTGTGGTGTATAAATAGGCTATAAATAAGATGCTGATTTCTAATCACTGCACAGCACTGGGGGAAGCTCTCACACCAGGGTGTCGGGGCAGTGCCTATGCTCCCCTGGCCCGTCCCTCGCCAGCACCAGCGTGTCCCTTTTTGGAGTGGCAGCAGCTCCCTGGCAGGACCCTGCAGGCAGCAGCTCTGCCACCATGGCACCAGCCAGTCCAGCTGCTAAAAAACAGCTCAGCAGTAAATAATGCAGGTAGATGTAGGTCAGTGCCAGACTATAGGGCAGCACTGCCAGTGCTGGAGGGTCAGGAGGGTTTTTTTAGCTGCTTGGACCCCCATAGCCATCACAGGGTAAACCCAATTCCTCTTCCCCTGCTCAGCCTGCCTGTGGTTCCTGCAGCATAACTTGCATTTAGCAGATTATTTACTCCTGATTTGTAACCTCTTTGGTGAGGGGGAGCAAACGGAAACATGTATTGGGTTTGCTCCTATAGTAACCATGGTTGCCCAAAAGCTCAAATGTAGGGGGAAAAGTAAAAAAGGAGAATTGTGCATTCCTAACCAGAACATCTCAGCAGGGCGAGGGGGCTGGACAAGGGCGGGTGGAGGTGGGACCTGCGCTCCTTATGGCAGCTCCCGCACAGGTTATTAGGAAAATGGGGCCAAGACCTGTCTTACAGCTGTACTGCTTTAGGGAGCCAAGACGCTGACGTTACTGCAGGGTGACTCACCAAAGCCAGGAGTGTTTCGCAGAATTTGCCATGAAATGTTGTGAAATGACAGGACTTGACGTGGCTGCTGCAATGCTGGGACCGCGGTGCCCTCACGCTGTTTGAAGGCTGCTATGAGCTGGGTGCTGGAGGAGGAGGCACCCATCATGGGTCCCCTCACCGCCCCTGGCCACACCATGCCCCTGGCTGGGCTGGCACATGTCCCTGCCGGTACAGGGACCACCTCGCTGCCAGTGCCATCCCATTGGCAGAGCTGGAAATGCCACCTGCAACGAGGACAGAAACAGCAACAGTGCAGCAGTTACCAGGGGATCAGGCCCAGCCAGCATGGGTTTATGAAAGGGAGGTCCTGCTTGACTAACATGATCTCCTTCTATGACAAGGTGACCCGCTTAGTGGATGAGGGGAAGGCTGTGGATGTTGTGTACCTGGACTTTAGTAAGGACTTTGACACTGTTTCCCACCGCATTCTCCTGGAGAAACTGGCTGCTCATGGCTTGGATGGGTGTCCTCTTCTCTGGGTAAAAAACTGGCTGGATGGCCGGGCCCAAAGAGTGGTGGTGAATGGAGTTAAATCCAGTTGGCGACCGGTCACGAGTGGTGTTCCCCAGGGCTCAGTGTTGGGACCGGTCCTGTTCAATATCTTTATCGACGATCTGGATGAGGGGATCGAGTGCACCCTCAGTAAGTTTGCAGATGACACTAAGTTGGGCGGGAGTGTCGATCTGCTGGAGGGCAGGAGGGCTCTGCAGAGGGATCTGGCCAGGTTGGATCAATGGGCCGAGTCCAACTGTATGAGGTCCAACAAGGCACAGTGCCGGGTCCTGCACTTGGGTCACAACAACCCTGTACAACGCTACAGGCTTGGGGAAGAGTGGCTGGAGAGCTGCCTGGCAGAAGAGGACCTGGGGATGTTGGTCAACAGTCGCCTGAATATGAGCCAGCAGTGTGCCCAGGTGGCCAAGAAGGCCAATGGCATCCTGGCTTGTATCAGAAATAGTGTGGCCAGCAGGACCAGGGAGGTGATAGTGCCCCTGTACTGGGCACTGGTGAGGCTGCACCTCGAATACTGTGTTCAGTTTTGGGAAGGACATTGAGTTGCTGGAGCGTGTCCAAAGAAGGGCAGCGAGGATGGGGAAGGGTCTGGAGCACAAGTCTTGTGAGGAGTGGCTGAGGGAGCTGGGGTTGTTTAGCCTGGAGAAAAGGAAGCTGAGGGGAGACCTTATCGCTCTCTACAACTGCCTGAAAGGAGGTTGTAGTGAGGTGGGGGTCAGTCTCTTCTGCCAAGTAACAAGCGATAGGACGAGAGGGAACGGCCTCAAGCTGTGCCAGGGGAGGTTTAGATTGGATATTAGGAAAAATTTCTTCATGGAAAGGGTAGTCAGGCCCTGGCACAGGCTGCCCAGGGAAGTGGTGGAGTCCCCATCCCTGGAGGTATTTAAAAGCCGGGGACATGTGGTGCTTAGGGATGTCCCTAAGTGACTAAACCCTAAGTAAGGTTTAGTGATGGGCTTGGCAGTGATAGGTTAACGGTTGGACTTGATGATCTTAAAGGTCTTTTCCAACCTAAATGACTCTGTGATTCTATGAATTGGGTGCCCATACCCAAGGGCAAGCTGTTTTGCCATAAATTAGCGCTTTTCCCAGTTTTAGATGCTGATGCAGTTTGCATCTTGCAGCCGGAATATTAAATAGCAAAACCGCTTCCACCCTGGCCAGGTGATGGCAAGGGGACAGACTGCTGTGCTGGCCTCCCCTTTCACTGTCCCTCCACACTGTGCCAGCCCCTGGGAAAAATGCTGCTCACCAGGGACTCCTATAGCCTCTGGCACCCCAAAACATCATCCCACAGTGTGAGCTGGGTTTGAGTAACAGCTGCAAATGACCCAGTTTTGTTGCAAAAGAAGCTAAACCAAAGACATGGCCGCTGCAGGGAAAAGCCAGTGGGGCTGCTGGAGGTGGGCTAGGGGGTGGGAGCAGCCTGCCGTGTCGGCAGGGGCTGGCTGCAATGCAACCTTTGCAGCAGCAGGTTCCCCACTATGGAGCATCATTGGCAAAATACCTTCTAATTGCCAGGCTTGCAGGGGCGGGCGCCGTCACAAGATACTTTTCAGCTCTCAGTGGAGGCACTGACACGCGTTGCAGGCATCTAATGGCACTTGTATTAGTGATGTAGCCCTTCATGCATGTAATACATTTGCTATTATCACCATAGCCTGAATACTAATAACCCCTGGGACCAGGTGACGGGTGAACCATGGGCTCAAGATTTAACAGTGAATTTAAGCAGCAGAAGGTAGAAGGGAACGGGTGGGAGAAGCCACCCATGACGGGGCCCCACTTCTCACTTCAAGAGAGGGAGTTCGTGGGGAGGTATCATGGGGACAGCGGTGGGGGACCACCTCGCTGACAGCCCTGTGTGTCCTTTCAGACGAGTGCCGTGCTGTGTGCAGGCGGCTGTGCCCTGCTGGCCCTCAGCTCGCTGCTGGCCATCGTCGCCGTCCTGCTGCCCGGTGGAGCCTGTGAGAGGAGAGTCTGCACCCTGGCTGGCTACATGCAGACAGCGGCAGGCAAGTGACGGGGACTTTGCTCTTTGGGGTGGAAAGATGGGGTTTCCCCAGGGTGCTGCCTGGCATTCATGGCATCCTGGACCTCAGCAACAAGAGGCGCTTGCAAACCCTAACCAACGCTGGGAGAAAAGAGAGCAGATCTTTGCTTTAGCAATTGCCTCCTGTATCCATGCTTATAAAATCTATTAAAAATCCCCTCTGCCCAAATACACAGGTCTGTGGCAGAGAGCCTGGGCTTCAGGTCCTGCTCACTGCCGCCTGCTCAGGCTCACGTAGGGCAGGGGGCCATGGCAAGCAGTGGAGACCAGGCTGCCTGCTGCACCTCCTGGGGTCTACGGGATGCCTCCTGTGAAGTTTGGAGTCCCATTTGGGCCATCTTTGCAGTTAAGCCTCTGGAGGGATTTCCCTTGCTGAGCTTTAGACCTGAGACAGGCTGTTGCCCACCCCATCCTTCATCTCCCCCCAGCCTCCCTGGGCACCCCACTTGATGCTGCATTTGCTTATATTTCCATTGCAATTGCTTATACTTCTGCCTTTGAGAAGCACTAATGCAGAGGGGAGGAGGCAGGCAGCTGGGGAAGGTCTATCCCCGTCCTGTGCTCCCTGTGGAGGGACAAACCCCACCAAAGACCAGTCTCCACTGTGGGGAGCCACATCTCCAGGAGCTGAAGTGTTGGACTAAACCACCCCAACTGGACAAGAGCCACAACAGGAGATTAAACTGCCTGTTCATGTCTGTGCCCGAGAATAAACTCCTTTCCTTGGAGAAATCCTTAGGGCCAGCCAGGCTGCGTTATCTGCCCAGCAGCATTCAAGCAGCTTTTGGGGGAAATCCTGTTACATGCTTTCCTCACCGGGGCTCATCCCGCAGGAGCCGATTTGGGAACAGATGGAGGGGCCTGGCCCATTAGCCACAGCTGCTCCAGCTCAGCTGGGATGTGGGTGGGCACAGGCAGCTGCTTGTGCCCCATCACTAGTGACCGGTGCATCCCTTGGAGGCTGTGATTTGGTCATTCCCGTCACCCCAGTGTGTTGGATGGTGGCTGTGGCCAATGGGTCCCCTGGGTGCAGAACAGAGGCTGGAAGAGCCCCAGCCTGGGGATGGCATGGGTCACTAGGAGGTGGCTCAGGGTGGCCTCCTGTGCAGGAGAGAAGTGGGATGGAAAGAGGTAACCCTGCGTTACCTTTGCTCAAGGGGGTGGCGCATCCCCACTGCATCTGGCTCTGCAACAAGAGACAAGCGCGTGCAAAGCAAGGGATTAGGAAGAGTCCCTGGAAAGGAAACTGACTGTGGCAGATAAATACAAATGAGGCGCTCTGAGGGGTTTTTGGTAATATTGAACAGGCTGTAAATAAACTGTAGGCTCTAAGCGTTATTGACAAATGAAAATTTACTGGGTACGTTCGAGCAAGCTAATGGGTTGCTTTAAACCCTGGCCATGCCTTGCTAAGCATTTTGTATTGCGCTTTTTAATTTTGGTTCACTGTGGATTAATTCCCATTCAGAGTGAGGCAGCCCTGAGTCAACAGAATTAAATGGCTTAATGTATTTGGATTCAGAAATGCTGCCCCCCATAATTTTTCTCCCTGTTCCCGCCCCAAGGAGGAAGCTCTTCATTAGAAATCAGCTGCAGCCCAGCAAGCAGCTGGGTGACAGCAAAACTCCTACCTAAAAATCACATCATCTCAGAGAAAAGCAGGTTTTTTAGGGGAGATGAATTTATGTGGGAGAGAAGGAAAGGAGAGCAAGCCCATGAGGTTTGGTAGAGCAGCTTTGTGATGGCGGGGGGCAGCTCTGTCCCCACTGCAGTGTTGGCTCTACTGGGGGAACCCCTATAAAACCACCACGAGATGCTGGCAGAGCAGTGGGGAGGAGGAAGGGGCCACGTTTCTCCCAAACCCCAGGTTTCCCTGAAGCACAGCAGGTCCCACAGGCACCTTCCCTCTGCCTGTCCTGACATTTTCCCCCTGAAATCAGAATTTTGCTCCCATTTTCCCATCCCACAAAAACAACACGAGGTATTTTGTAGAGCACCAAAGGCACAAGTAAATAAGCTTAATACTATAAAACATTGAATCAGGCAATCTAATTTCCCAATAAAGGGCCAGGTGCATTCAGCCAGGAGCATGAAACATGCCATAAAGTGCAGGAGCAGAGGCACCGGCAGAGCCAGAATCAGTCCCCACAGGCTCTGCGCTGTATCAGACAGATGCCCCGAGCCACACTCACCTAAATGCAGGTGCAGCGGCCAAGCTGAACCAAACAAGACCCAGTCCTGAAAGCAGCCCCACAGCAAAGGGCAGTCAGGCTCAAGCTATGTCTTTAACACTTTCCTACTATTTTTTAGAGATCCACGCTGTGTCTTTTCTAGCCCCAGAAAGAAGGAAGATAGAAACCTCATGCAGATAGAGCAGAGCATTAATTGCAGACACAGACATGCCATCAGGGTTCAGAGCTGGGCTAATTGCCACCATACGTTGAACACATGATTCCTGATGCCTGGCATCCACCCCTTAGAAAAAAAACCCAACATATCCACACAAATGACAGGAGGATGACCCCTAATGAAAGAGTAAATGAGCAGCAGAGCAACAGGGAAGGCAGAAGGATAAAAGACAGGACATTTGCTCAGCTCTCACACCCTACAAGCAAAGTCAAAGCTGCCCCAGAGAGATTAGAGATGAGGCTCACTCCCTAAGCATGGTGCCAGCTCACTAAAATACAATTTCTGCTATGATACCTCCTCCTAAGCCTGCATAGCAGCACCACCAGAGAGGCTGGGGTAGCCAAGCTGGCCCCATTTATGTGTGGGTCAGCAGGGTGGCCCCGGCCCCCAGCTGCAGCCCATCGCTGCTGATGGAGAGGGGCCCTGGGGCTAAGCCTAGGGACAGGGAGTGCAAATGGGGGCACAGCTGAAATCCTGCCACAGTCATTTTTCAGCAAAAGTCTCTTTGCTGGCATTTTAAAAATAGGAGTTAATGACAGGGAGAAATGTCTCCTGCCATATGGGGCTGTGAGGGAAGGGCAGGAGGTGTTCTCCAGGGCTGGCTGTGCCTGTACAACTTCTCCGTTGGCTTCCAGGTGCTGTGCCAGGGAGCTGGGGTTTATAGCTGGACATTACAGTTTATCTCTGCAAAGCTCTCAGACCAGTTTTCAAGCAACTGCCAGTGGTGAAGCTGCTGGAAGGAGCATGGGGCCATCACAGTGACTCAGGCATCGGCTTCACCCACGGGCACCCAGCGGTGGTGCCCCTGGGAGCTCCGAGGCCCCGCTCCAAGCTGTTGGAGCCCACACAGTCCCCAGCAGTGCCACCACATTAGGGGAGTGTCCTGAAAGCTGGGGGTGCTGAGAGCCAAAGTAGCCTCTGCTGGGTTTCCAGTGTGGACCATGTCTGCTCCCTGGCCTGGGAACATCTGTGCTCCCATGGGAGTGGCCTTTTCAGGGGAGTGAGACTGGCTACCGGTGGAAACCGAGATTTAAGCAGAGGCTGAGTAAACCCCATCAAACAGCAAATCCAGGCAGCTTTCTGCTTTTGGGGCTTGTGGGACTAAGGGAAGGATTATGGGTCTGCTGTGGATTAAGCTGCTGGTGACCGTGCTCTGGCACCGAAGTGGATTGCATCTGCTGCTTAGGAAAAGCAACAAGTCTTCATAGGCGGGCAGCAGGGACTAGCAGCCTCCCTCCACAGCTCCTTTTGCTACCCTAAAAACCTCAATAAAAACCAAGGACTGCGTTGCTTTTTGGAAGCTTTTCACCATGCGCTTCTGAGGCAAAGGGCTCTTGCTTTGCAGGCAAGTGGTGGCTGATCCATCAGTGGTTAGTAACTGGATGCACCCCCAGCCGCCCCATGGCTGCTGATCCTTTCCCTGCTCTCTGAGACGTGCCTGCGAAACGGCCTGGCAGGAGGAGGCTGCAGAGCTTTGCACCTCGGCAAGGGCACGGGCACAGGCACAGGCACAGTTGAGTGGGAGGGAAGCCTTCAGGGAGAGGTTTGCTTTCACCCTACGCTGCTCTCTGTCTAATCCTACCACCATCAACTCACTGCTGAAGACAAACCCAGTGCTGAGGGCAAATGATCCTGACCTGCCTGTGCCTTTCTAAAGCTCTTTCAGTTTCAAAGAGCAATTTCCCAGCATCGCTACGACAGAATCAGAACAGTCATAAGACTCCAGCAAGACAGGCAGAAACCCCCAGTTACGCAATTCCCTTACTTAGCCACACTTTAATCCCAAGTTTCATGGTAGTCCCAAGACCTTCTTCCTGCAAAATTTGATTGCATTCTGCAGCCAAGATCCCTCTTGCTGCCAGAAGCATGGTGGCATTACAGAGATGGCCTTAGCTTTTGCTTAGTTAAGCAGCACAGCAAAATACAGGAGACCTTGTGCTTTTTGAAGTAGCCTGTGATTACTTAAGACACTGATCATCAGGTAAGAACACATAAAGAGGGAGAATCGTTCATTTTCAGATCAGTGTGAATCTTTTAGAGGCATCGCATCCCAAGGACTGAAAAGCAACACAGGTTGAAATGGGCTGTGCCATTCCCCTGGGAGTGCTGCGGGACAGGTGGGAGGTTTGCCCCAGTCTTGGGATGCAGGCAGATGCTGGGGGGTAGCATGGAGACGGCAGGTCCCTGGCCAGGAGGCTGTCCCAGTGCCTGTGTCACAGTGTTATATAGGAAGGCAGCATGTGGTCACTGCCCCCGTTGTGCCTCCCATCCCGCCCTGCATCTCAGCCTACCTTGAGGATCGATGGCGCCCTGTTTTTCCCAGCTTGTGCAGGCTCTGAATGGCAAACAGCACTATCATCCGTGTCCGTATTGATTCCTCGGACTAATATCGATCAGCCTGGTGACATATAGGTAATGTGTAATTAGTAACTTGGATGAAAATAGCACCAAGAGGGTGTACAACCAAGCTGCCTGGGTACTCTGACCTTTGCTAGCATCTCCATGGTGGCAGCAAATAAAAGGGTCGTGGCTGCCTGGTAATTGCTGACCTGCTATTGAAAACGCTGTGAAAGTCTCCCCTTCCCTGCTGCCATCACTACCATGCGAGGCTGTTTTGGAGTGCTGCCTGACGGGGTCTCTGATGACTGGGTGCCAGTGGAGCTGTTGCCATGACTCAGGAAAGAGCAGCTTCGCTTTCATCCCTGTGTTTTGCTCTGTAGCTCGGACGCTGCATTTCTAGGGCCAAAAGATAGTGTGAGCTGACAGAGCTTCACATATGTCAGCGTTCATGGCCAATCTGCACCTGCAGCAGTTGCCTGCAAGGTCTTGGATCCGTCCCATCCTGCCCCTCACCAAGAAATCATGATTGAAATAATGGCTTGGGGAAGGCACTCTGCCAAATATCACCTTCCAATGCTCTAAAGGACTTGTGGCACCAGCAGCTGTTGGGGATGCTGGAGAGCAATGTCCAAGGACGTTGCAGGGGCCACTGGACAGTGGGGACATACCCACTGCTCCCAGTGTGCAGGCAGCGTCACAGCGCAGCCCCCGCAGCACCTCTCTGAGGAGACATAAATGGAGCAGACATCTGCCCAAGGCAGGGGACAGTTTGGGGTTGCGTGGCCAACACTGCGACCGACACTAAGAGTGTTCAGGGCTGGCCGAGGAGATGAGGCTCTGAGCCAGTCCCTGAGCCTTTCCCACCCCCTCCCACACAGCCCGGGCTGGGGGCTGACCCGCAGCCAGTTTCCTGATGGGCGTTTTCATGGCCGCGGAGCCTGGGAGCCCCATCCTGTTGACGCCGAGGGTTGTTTGTCAGAACATAGCCCTGGGATTTGGAAGAGGAGCTTGGTAGTGGAGGCACGGGAGGAGCAGTGCCCTGTTGTCCAGGCATTGATTTGATTTAAAATCACCCAAAGCTTCTCCCATCCCTGTTTTAAAAATAGCATCTTGGCTTTTATCGCAGAGCCCATGTGGTCCCTCTTCTTGTGGGGCTTGAAAAATGTGCTCAGGCTTGATGCAGTGACATTGCTGGCTGTGTTCGATCACCAGAGCAGCATTAAAAAAGTGTTGCCATAAAGCTGTTTCCAGCCATTCACAAAAGGTCCCCCAAAACTGCAAGATTTGGCTAAACAAGAGGAGAAGTGCAAAAAATAAAGCAAAGTCCAGCCTTGATGCAAGGTGCTTGGGCATGAAAGTAAAAACCAGCAACATCATAAAACCTGAACCCAGAGATGGGTCCAGCTCCTGAGTCGCAAGGGCAGCTCTTCTGTTTCCCCCTTGTCTTTCTCTGGAAAGAGCAATGCTCCCATCACAGCTGGGAGTAATTGCATGATCCTCATCACTGCTCAGGTCCTCATTGCCATCTTCACCCTCTCCCCTCCACATTTCACATCTCGTCCTTGCCATAGAGACAGTGACCAACAACGTTGGAAACCCTGGTTCCTTCCCCAGTGCAAGGCTTTTCCCCCCTGCTTTCTTTAATTACATTAGCAAAGTCGAAAAACTGCCTTTGGCACATTATTATTCAGTCAGTGAACTCTCACTAATTCCTGACACAACTAATAAATATCTGATGGTAGGAGCCCGCTGCCAGGACGCTGGAGAGGGGGCTCTGTCACAGCCCAGCCCGAGAGGTGCTTCGCTCCAGCACCAATATTGCTTACGCCTGACTTACGTGTGCTCTCATTTTTTTTCACTTGCACTGATGCAAATCCTCTTTTGCTGCATTTTTTTTCCAATTTGCTCCAGAGTTCAGCTCAGTAAAAGCCATCACCATCCTGGGCCTTGGGCTGATGTGTCCTGGAGCAGGGACTGCTGGAGATGCTGGGCACCAGTGCCAAAGCCCAGATGATGTTATTCCACCAGTCTCTGCATGTTTAAGAATTTGATGAACTCCCATGTTAAAACCAACAACTGACTTTTTTTCCGTCTACCTTCCAACTGGGAGATGTTACCTGGGAGGATGTTGCAGGGGAGCAAAATGAACTTGCTCAATCCGCTGAGCAACGGGCATGAAAGTGGAACCACAAACATCAACTCAACTTCAGCCTTTCACCAGAGGAAATTTTTACTTCTGCTGAAACAGTAATTTCTCCATGCTCACTTCGGTGCATACATTTGGGTGACAGATCATCTTGGTTTGAGAGCCATTTTGTGATTTTACTTTCAAAACCTAAAATCTTCAGGAGAGAGCCAGACCATTAAACTTCGCAGTAAAAGGGAGAGGGACTGGCAGCTTTCCTTATGGCCGGGCTCCCTGCCACAGGTTAAACGTAAATTAGCCTTCTCCAGGGTTTAAGCTCATTTCATACAAGGTGCAGAGCTGCTGAAGGAAAAGGGGGCAGATCCTGGCTGCGCTGTACAGCAGCTGAGCCACACTTTGGCCTCGGCGAGGGAAGCTAGGGATTCATTTCCATCTCACATTTGGACAGTTTTCTTTCTTCTGCTTAGTTCTCAAACTATGGCTTGATTTTCTCCAGGTACAGTTTAGCCATTTGGCACAAACCTGCTGACTTGGTGCCTTTGCCCTCCCTTCAGGCCGGGGACACGGCAGTAGCAGTGTGCCTGGGCTAATGCTGGGAGCAGCGTGTTTCTCAGTAGCCTCATTTAGAGAATAAACCAGCCATGTCCTTTCATTGGTTTCTTGGAGAAGGGCAATACATTTCCAGTGGCATCAGTGACAGAAGCAATATCCTTTCATTGCTGTCATCGGAAAAGAGCAGTTTTATGCTGCAAGAAAGAACTAGTTCACTTGTACAAAACATATTTTCTATTCCCTTAAACCTGGGGAAATCCTTGTTGTATTAATATGTGTCTGAATTGCTTCTCTTTCAGCAGTTCTCCTAGGGATTTGAGTTTAGACCACTTATTGCACTTGGATGCAGTAACAGTCCATAAAAAGTATATTTTGTAAATAATAACAGTGCTTTGTAATAAATGGGAACAACAAATAACAAGTGCCACTGGGGCTCCAAAGCTGCTGCCTCTGAGGAAATACCAGCCAGCCCCAAGGACCCCAGCACCGTGCCAGAGCCATGTGTTTCAGATGGGAAAACCCATACTTCAGTTTCAGAGGGAATTTGTTTTCCTTTGCCTGTGACTCTCCATTCAGTGTGCGGGCAGTTGTTCCTTCTTCTACGACACAGGATGTTTACTCTCATTCTAACAGTTTCAAGGTACCAGTGTGGAGCTCAGGGGTGTTATCGGAGGGCTCTTCAAGCCATACTTTTCCAAGCAGGCTCCCTCACATGAGATTTTGGGGAGGGATGGCTTTGGTTATGGTTCACCTTTCATGGAGCTTAACCATCCTTGTTGGTTGTTGCAGGAGAGAACCACTGCATGAGAGGGTCCTTCTTCCCTTGCAAGTTCAGGTTGCTGGTAGCACAGCCAGGACATCATAAACTGGATCCTGCAAAGCTTCAGAGCATCTATCATTTAATAGCTGTCATTAGTGGCTGCCCAGCCTGCTTGTTGCATGCTCACAATGCTGGGAAGAAGCATGTCTCCTTATGTCCTTGCTATGTGATTATGTGCGTCAGCTGATGTTTCTCTTCATAAACAATTTGACTTTTCCCTTTTTTCCCCCGGCTTGGCTCATGTTTGTATATCTGCTGTTGCTGGGAAGATGGAGACAGACCCTTGCAAACCCCTTCCAGGGCCACCTGAATATCCTCCCTTGCTGTGGGGAAGGGAGCTCCTAGCTGAATTTCATGCATCCTGAATTGTGTAGAGGTCACATCATCTTTACTGACTCATCCATCTGACTGAGTGTGTAGTGTGTAACACAGAGAGGAAAAAACTTCCCCATCCTCTCTGATGGTAACAGGGAGCTCGGGACTGTCATGGGCAGTTTGCTGTTCAGTCTGCTCAAGAGAAGGATCCATGCACTTCAGGGAGCTTTGGCCAACCCCAGTGTCCAGCCCCCTCTTTCTGTCAATGTTGGAAGTTTTTGGCCTGTTAGGATGTGCTAAAGCAATATTAGCAGCACAGAAGACAGTCTCTGGCCGTGGTGTGAGACACAAAAGTTTGCTGGGCTGGTTGGATCCTGGCTGTAATTTAACAGGCATCTGAACGTGGGGACAAGGACTTTTCAGGACACAGAGCGGGACAGTACATAGCGATGAGAGCAGCACGTACGCACATCTGCCAGCAGCAACACGCTGCCCTGAAACCTGAAGGTTGATATCAGTTTCGGGTGAAGCAGTGAGCCCCCAAATGCCTCAAAATCTGTTTTCCTGCGATTAGATGAAGCTCACGCTATCTGTAGATCCGCCTGGGAAGTCATTATGGGCCTTGCTGCTGTTGTACAGTGGAGATGTGCTGGCCTAGCCTTGGTGAGCAAGGTGATAAATCTGGGCTGCAGCTGCTCACTGTCCTTTGTGTCGCAAATTGCCCAAGCAGTTACAAACAGCTGTGTTCATGCATCAGCCAGTCCTGCTTTAAGAGAAGGCATGCACGGAGATAGGGTTTCCCTGAGAAAGGAGCTATGAAGGTCTGACAGAATGGGTCTTTCCAACACCTACAGCCCCGGCTGACCAGCAGGGTCCCGGCTGCCTGGGTCAGACCCTTTGGTGGGATGGGGGGCGTTTCAGTCCTGCTTTGCTTGCTCTAGATGAGCATTTGGCGTCAGCATCCTGAATAACTGGCAGGCGGTGCTGTGTGATCTGGGCTGCTGGGTGAGTTGTGGAGCCAGCCCTGAGAGCGGACGTGTGAGCAGTGGCTCTGGGCCAGATCCCGCTTCCTTTTTGCACAGTCTGATAATGCAGGTAGTCTGGCGGAGGTCTCCATCCTTGTGTGGGCACGTAGCGCAGCTCCCAAGCGAGCGCTGGTTCGGAAATGTTTTGCTCTGCCTTCCTGTCTGAATCTATGCTGAGTTGTATTTCTTTGCTGGTAAGGAACAGATCTGCTAGGAGGAGAAATTTACCCCGCACTGAGTGTAAACACAGATGGAAACATGGTGAAACCCTTTTCAAAGTCAGGGGAATAAATCTGTTTAAAAGACTGAACATCTGGGGCAGTGAAAGCACAGGTGGAGAACTAACCCACGAAAGGACAGTGGTGCTAAGGGGTAGGATACTGGAAGTGTCTAAAGTGGGGAAATCACCCCAAAGAGCAGCAGAAGGCTCCAGCAAGGTCACCTTTTTGGATCTTTTAAAGACTCCTTTATTTTTTGGGTCCTGTGATTTGCATCCCAAGCACTTTAGATGGAGCAAGTTGGTATGCTTTTCCCCTGAACTAATCTCATCTGACCTTTCTAAGGCAGCACGCGAGGGATCCAGCCCTGCGTCTCCTCCAGCTGCTGGGATAAGCAGGATTTTGCTCCCTGGTTAGGCAGCAATCGCTGTGCTGCAGAAGCTGCTCTGTGCATTGCCCTGGAAGGGCAGATCTGGCGTGTTCATGCCACTGGGAATCAGCTTCATGCTGATGGTTTGGTCAGCTCTTCTGGTCCAAGCCAGAGCATTTTCTACGCTCCACAATAAAAGCACTCCTGGACAAAGGCCCTGGTCCTGCAGGGCTTTATTCACTTGCCTAACCAAAAAGCTAAAAACATGGATAAGGCTTGGGCGGCTGAGGAAATGTTAAATTGTGTTCCCCTCCCAGCTGTAACCTTGGCAGAAGCATGGCTCTGGCTGCTAAAACCCATAAAATGAACAGCCCCTGTTGCTCCTGATAGGGGTATAAAAATATAATTACTTGAAGAGTGACTTACGATTCAGTGAAACAAGGATCTTCTCCTTTTTGATTGAATTACACAGCGGTATTCCTAGAAGACTGGAAGCAGATGGTGAGCTCTGGCCAGGCGTTTAACAGCTTGAGTTACTGCTTGGAAGGGATGGAGCCGGGCAAGGCTGCAACATGCCACTCCTGCCTTTCTGCTTGCCTTGGGCCACCCTCATGGTGTATTCCCTGGGGAAGCAGTGGCTGGAGGATGGGGCAGGATGGTTTGCAGCAATGGATGGAGATGCAGAGCATGTCCGGTAGCAGAGAGCTTGTTTTGCAGCAGCAGCACGCAGCTCAGCTGGCAGCAAAGAAAAGCAAAAATTTCGTTTCTGCAAACCCAGTGCTGCTTTGGTCCCTGGTAGGCACATTGAGATAGCAATCCCAGCATGTGCTGGGTCAGGACCCCATGGACCTGGGAGGTAGCAAACTGCCCTCCTGTCACACAGGAGAACTCCCCATCCCTCTGGGCCCAGGAGGAGGACGGACGAAGGCAGACGGTCCCCTGGGCGGCGGTGGAATGAACGCCGCCGTGTAATTTCTGCCTCGCTGCTCCTCCTGCCCCCATATATCTTGAGCGTGTCAATAAAATCAAACAGACTATTAGCAGCATGTCATGTTATCAGCCGTGGATGTGTGTGCTGTGCATTAGGCAGCCATGCAGCCTGCATTTTATGAAGTGAGCTGCTCATACAACTGCTGGGGTTGCAGCGATTATCACATCCCCTCACAGCTGGGTGATACTATGGCTTTTATGAGCTACCCTAAATCAAAGGCCCTTTCTTTTTAAACATAAATTAACAAGTGTCTCCCTTTCTTTTTTTTTAATAGCATAACAGCCAGCTGACTACTAGGTGAGACACAAATCTTGTTGCTGAGTTGTGCCTACTGCATTGTCTTTTTTTGATTATTTCTATCAAATAAGCAAATGTTCTTTTGGAGCGCTGAACTCCTTACGAGGCAGACTCATTTTCTGCTACCGTGATCTCTTTGTTGTGGGTGGTTGATGTATGAAAAGGAATTGCAAATAGCTGTTTACAGCAAGCAAAGTCACGGAACAGCCCACTTTAATTTCTGCTATCTGTCGGAGACTTGTTGGTGATGGTCAAAATTAATTAAGCAGGAAGGAAGAGAGCAGGGAGGCAGTGTGCATCCAGTTCTGACATTGAAATATTAATGGTGAGCTAATCAAGAAAGAGTATCTATGCATATCTAATCAGCTTACAGTTTGCATTTTTACTGATGCAGTGAACTTCTGGGCAACAGCCCGTTACAGGAGGTATCGGGAGCAGAGGTGGGCTGCCTGCTGCCTGATTGCTCTATCTGGGAATAAACAAAGAGCTCGTGCCTGTGTCAGGGGCTGAGGCACATTTGCCTTTTGCACCTCACAGCCCTGCTGCCACTGGATGCTGCTGTATCCCTCCTCTGTCACCTACAGCAGCTGGGTCAGAGGGTCCAGCCCACGGCATCCCCGGTGCTGTGTTCCTTCCTCTCCAGTGCTAGAGGGCACTTGGAGGGCTCAGCTCCTCCAGGATGGAGCTGCAGCATCTGTCCACATACAGGCCTTGGGCAAAAGCTCAAAACAGCGTAGCCTTGAACACGGGACCTTGCCCTCTCGCTCCATGCCTGGTGCAGGGCACTCCACGGGAGGCAGCAGGCTGTGTGTCTCTCTCTCCTGCCAGTGTGTGACTGGTGTTTCCAAGCCGAGTTTCCAAGCTGTTTTGGGGGAAACAGAAGATGCTGGTTGTGCCGCAGGGCCATGGTGCACTGCAGACCCCCATGCCCAGCACCTGCTTCAGGCACACTGGCTGCAGCGGGGGCTCAGCCACTTTTGCTGACCCACCACGCAAGCAGGGGAAAATAGGAGGAAACAATCCCATGGCAAAGCTGGGCTGATTCTAATCAAAGTCACAAAAGTAAATGTCACCTTTGGGTGCCAGAAGGAGTCAAGCAGCATTTCTCTCTTCAAGACCAGCATAATGAGGGCTGTGGCTTTGGAGATTTGTATTGCTGTGTTTCTGCAAACAGTTCCCTCCTCTAACCTCTTGGAAATTGGATTTAGCAGGGCTGAGCAGTTTGTGTGCAGCAGATAGCAGCAGGACTGATAAGCAGAAACCTGTTTACACACTCACTCATATCTAATGCTACAATTGGGCAGGGGACTGCCTGGATTTTTTTTTTTTTTAAATGCTATCAAATGTAGTCCTTGTGGCTGAATGTCTTGTAGCTGCTTAACAGGGAGAAATCTGAACTGGGCAGTTTTAATGGGTAACAAATGTGAAAATAAATTTATGTGAAGCAAAAGGATAGAGTTAATAAGTAAATCTTAAATGATAATAAGGAAAAACTGAGCAGTGATCAGTAATGAATAGCGTACCTACGCTCTCCTGTGTGAGGTGGTATTCCACATGTTGCCAAGCTAGTAGGAACTGGATGTAACCTCAAATGCAGAAAGGAGAGAGGCCTGGCATGTCGCTCTCACAGCAGTGGGGACTTTCTGGGAAAGGAAAATGGAAAGCAGATGGTATCCGTTAAGAATAGGAGGAAGGTACCAGGGATGTCCAGGGAGGTGGTGGAGCCAGTGGCTGCATCCATCCCCCCGGTCTGCGGGAGTGAGAAACCCCCTTGCTGTGGGTGCATGGGCACCACAATGACCAGCTCCAGTTCCTGGGGGCTGACGGTGGAGTGAGCAGCAGGGATTTCTCCAGGAGGAGCACTCTGAAATGTGCTACTCTCTGTTGCTCCAATATAACCCAAATCTGTCAGCCTTTAGGGCTTGCTGTGAAGGTCATCTGTGAGCAAGGCTAATTATTTCAAGCAAAACAGCAGGCTAATGCCACTAACCTGCTCCCGGGAACTGAGCTCTGCCCTGTGCCTCGGCTGTGTAGCTGCACACAAGCTGCAGGGAATTACGGATGCACGGGGGTGTATGTTAAGCCCACAGATATAAACAGATCCTACTGGCATGTACCTTGAGCACAGAGAAGGAAACACACATTTTTCATAGCTGATTCATTCAGTTGTCATGAAAATGCTGTTCAAGCCAAAAGGTAGTATCTCTTCTTTCCACTGTTTAATTTTCTTTAATCTGCTCTTGACATTTATTGAAAGAAGTGGTTTACGCACATCAAAGCCAAAGATTTCAAAACATCACATGAAAAAAATGTAAGGTCAGCCCAAAGGAGGATATGGTAGCAAACATGAGATGAAAGACTCTAGTTTCTACAAGGAAGGTCTGTGCAAAGCGAGAGGCCACACTGATCTGTGGTCCGAGGGCACTTCATTTGCACCTCTGACACTAGCTGCAGGAGGTGAGCTTCGTATGTTGTGACACCTTCAGCAATTTAAGCAAGGCCATCCTTAATATGAACTGGTTTAAAATAAAAGATGCCTTGATAACATGACTTTTCAGGACCCTCTTCACGTGGGCGAAGTTTCCCATTGCTCTGCCCAGTGTTGGCCCAACTTGCTTTGCCTGGGGCAGCGCTCACAGGGCTGCAGGCAAAGCTGAGCCATCCTTTGCATTCACTCTCCATAAGTGAGTGTTGCTGCTTCTCACACGATTAAATGAGCCAAAGCACTTGACAAACTGAACGAGCTGCTGAAAGTGAATCCAGTGGAGGGGCCAATCCTGCAAGATGCCTCCTGATGTGTTAAGCATCCTGAATGCCAAAAGTGAAGAAGGAGAAATGTAAAAGATCCCCAGAAAACTTCTGCTCTGAGTTTATTTTACATGGGTAGAGGTAACAAGCTGACACAGGTTAATTTATAGCTTAGTTGTATGCTGATTGCAAAGTACACATTTCCAGCCAGCAATCATTAGTAAATCACTTTCCCACCAGTTCTCTTGGCATATAAAAGAAATTTCTCTCTTCCTGACATTTAAAAAAAATCCTAATAAGTTATACACTCCATGACTTTATAGCATTTTTAATATTTAAAAGGCTAGAATCTATAACCTCAACCTTTAACAAATGTACAGTAACGTGATAACAAATTTGCCTCAAACAGCTGCTATCTTGGTACCAACTGGCATGAAGAGGAGGGAAGTAATTGGCTTGTTTTCAGATAATTACCATAATTGTAGTGACACCATTTGGATCACATCTAACTGCGTTCCTGCTGCAAGTTGGATAATTTAATAATTGGCAGAATTTAGACTGACAGTAAAGGTAAAGCCAGCGTATGGTGGGGAAATCAGTAGGCACCTCCCTGCATTGCTGGTACAGGCTCTGCTGCTCTTGCTGTGAAGTTTAGCAAAATCTTTCGATTTTGCTGCTTTTCTTAAGCCCTGTGACTGGTTCACATCTTTGCTCCTTTTCTGATGCTTGACCTGATGAGATCATGTTTTGCACCTTTCAAACCTTTTGATTTGAGATAAATCACTTCGGTTCAGTCCTACCCAAATTACTACTTTCTTGTGCACTGAGTATTTTTAACTGTCCTAGTTCTGCTGGGGGCTTGTCAGGACTCTGCACTGAAAGTGGATTAAACTGCAGTCAGGTGCTGGCTGGCAGCAGCCAAGTGCCTTTCCCGGAGGTTGAACCCAGATCCCCTGGAGCAGGGCTCGTTCCCCTGGCCGAGCCCTGCCAAGCTGCAGGGGTGGTGGGGAGCAGAGCGTGTCGGGCTTGGCATGACACGCTGGAGGGAACTTGTCCCCGTTGTGTCTTCTCGTGCTTGTGGCCAGCGTGAAAGGGACTCAGCATCTCCTGTGTCTCCAGTCCTGACAGCTGCCCAGCCAGAGTCCCAGGAGCAGGGGGGCTGCAAGGTAAGGCTAGGAGGTGGCTGAGGCTACCGGGCAAAGACAAGGAGGTTTTATGAGAGATCAGCTGGGCATTTTTGCCAGGGAGTTGCGAAATGGAGCAGAGTGCTGAGCTGGTGCCTCACAGGGTTGGTACGGGTACTGAGAGCTTTCCTGCAGCACCTGCCCATGGCCTTGCCCTGCCTCCATTTCTGCTTTGCAGTTCAGAGGTGAAGACACCTGACAGCAATACTGACAGTGCCCAAGGAGAGAGGTCTGCTGGAGCTTCTCCAGTCCCCAAATGAGAGAGACTCTTAGGACACATTTGCTTATTTTGCTTCATGCCCCTGCCGCTCCCTGTGGCTCTTCTGCTTTCCCTGGGCTGAACGCAGACGACAGAGGGGTCAAGGAGGCTGTGCTGGACCTGCAGGGCAAGCAGAGTTAATGCCCATTGCCAGGGGGCAAAGCGGAGTGCTTCCCACCTGTACCAGTTGCTGGCAGAGCTATGCTCTGCCATGATTCAGACTGAACCAGGCCATCCATCCCATATGTATTTTCAACAGGTCCCAATGGGTGAGGTGACTGCTGATGCACTAGCCGTAGGTCTGCAATGCAGCCCATGCCTGGGGGCTGGGGGACGCCCAGCTCATCACACGCTGGGGAGGACTTTGGCACAGAGCAGGCAAAGTGCTGATCTCTGTAATAAACCTGTCTGCCGAGATGAGGTTGACGGCTCCATCCCAGCCTCCAGTACCTGGGCACACACACAGCACTTGCGCAGGAGGGAAGGGAAGGTGGATGACTAAAAAGCAAACCCCGTCTCTGTTTCCCCAGGCACTGGGGGGTGGTCTCTGGTGTAATGGTGGGAAGATGTGGGAGTGTGTGCTGGACCAGGTTCGCGATGCTTGGGCTACGTGCATGGGAGCGGCTGGCTGATCCCCACACATCCCACATCCCCGCCCCTTGCACAGAAACTGCAGGGTAACTGTTTCCTTGCAGCATTCCCTCCCCCTCTGTGATTTATTGCTGCCAGGAGGCTGTGCATGTGGAGGTGGCATAAATCTCACCCAAAAGAGAAAGGAGGAAATTTGCATTCGCTCCCTCACTGGCATATTGAATGCAGCTTTCCAGTTCACTGCTGAAACCCTGAGCGGGTCCCAGGCAGAAGGCTGAGGCACTTTCCTCAGTATAAAACAGGGCCAGCACTGGGGGAAGCCATCCCTGCCGGAGGAGGCTCCCATGGCCAGCAAGGAGCAGCTCCCCCACTCAGCCCAATTATCCCTAGATTAATTTCAATCCAATCCTATTTATATTCCATGGTATCACCCTACATAATTCTGTAGTGTTTGCAGGCTTCAAGCATTCACTGTCCTTCCCTCTACTGACCTGCCAACAACCACAAACACTTTAAATAGCTTTTTCTCATTCAGACCTTCTGATTCTCCTAGTCATTTCTGCTATGTCTCACCCACCTCCCTCCAAGTTGCTTACATCCTCCTTCTCCTCCTGTGCAATGCCTCCCTGTGCTGACAGTCTGTGTGCTGGAGTTAAAATCCTTCAAGCTGCTACTGGAAAGGAGACTACAGAAAGCAATTAGACAGACAGACCATGGTCATGCTGCTGCAATGGGTCTGGATGTCCTGTCACGAGCAGCCAGCACAGACTAAGAGGATTGCAAATAACAGAGCATGAGCAAAGAGAAAAGCCTGGCAATTGTTGTCTCTGGGATTACAGTTTTAACTGGAAGTCCATCAGTGTTTTCATATGTCAACAGTAAACTGGATACAAGGCAAACCAAGAAATGCAAGAAAGCAAGGAGAAAGAAAGGTGGATACAACACATTAATCCGAGGCAAAAGTTAAGAGGCAGTCTGCAAACCTCTGCTTCTGCATGGGCTGACAGCTGTAAATAGCATATTGAAGCAATGGAGGAAGTAAAGAATTAATTACAGTTCTGAGACCCAGTCCCACTTCCAGCCACAGGCAGCATTTATTAAGATCTCACTGAGGCGGGAAAGATTGAACAAGGGACTCGGGGGACTACGAAGGGGAAAAGAATTAATCAGTTTGTCACAGGAGACTGGAGAAGTCAGATTAAATAAAAACTGGAAGTGAAATGAAGGGGGGAACAAGGTGGTTGGAAACCTGGACCTATTTGAAGGAGAAACTCTGGAGTCACAGCTGGGAGGAGTCCCAGGGGCTCTGGTCCCCCCCTACAGAATCTGGGGAGCTTTGGGGAGAAAGGCTGAAAGTTTGCCTTGACTTCTGTAATAGGTTTAGAAATGTCACATTTAGCCCTCTTGCTTCCCTTGCCTGGCTGAAGGAGGCCACGCAAGGCGGCCCCAGCTCTCCCACCTCTGATCCTTGCTCCAGTGCATCACTGAAGTGCCCAGGTCCCCCCTGCCCCAGTGTCACTGGGACTTGAGAGCCGTTCCCCAGCCTGCCAAAATTCCCTGGTAGCCAAAGGGGGCAGGAAGGGAAGCTGAACCCAGCTGAACGAATACATGTCCAAATCCCACATGTCCCACAACCAACACCCTGAAAGGAAAATGTTTGTCCCTGCCTGTTGTCAGCCCAGTGTTTTCCATCACAATAACATTCAATTATTTCTCTTCTAAAGTGTACAACATTTTCTTCCCTCTTTTGTGTGGTTGCTTTTCTGCCTGTCCCTCTGGGAAAGGTCACTGGGCTTCCACATTCCTGCTGTATAATGAGCTGTGACAAATGCTGCCGATGGTGACCAGCGCTGGGGTCAAAGAGTTTTAGTGGGTGTTGAACACCAACGGCACAGGGAGGGAGCCTGTCCCCACTTGTGAATGGGTGTCCCATTACCAAGCTCCTTCCCCTCCACGCAGCTCAGTGGCAGAAACTTCATGGAAACCAGATTAGAGACTCTTCCCCTTCGAAAATCCCAAGCTAGATACTGGTTCAGGTTAGGTCTATAAACAATAAAACAGCCATAACTAAAAACTTCTCATGTAATCAAAGTAAACAGTGAATGGGGGAACACACTTTCTCCTCCTTAATAAGTTTTTGTCTTCAGGAAACAGGAAAGCATTCCTATTTTTCTGGCATATCCAGAAACAGGCTCTTTTGAGAAGGTCCTTAAGGAAATGCAAAAGTGCATATCCCAGAGGAGTGTTTCTTCAAACCCCAACAGCATTGATTCAGAAGAGACACCAAAGCCCTCCTTGTTGCTGGCTGCAACAGAAACACCTTCCAATAAAACTGCTATTTAGAAAGTTCCTGACTTTATAGTATCTGTCTCTTTCACAGAAGTATGGCCCTGTGTCTATTTTTTGAGCAAGCTTCCAGGTTACTGGAAATTACTGGTTACAGTAAAGCACAGAAAATAGCAAAGCAGGTTGTAAGGAAAAGAGGCTATATTAACAGCTGCTGCATTGGCTAATAACCCCTAGGATATCAGAAAGCTTCATAGCAGGATTTGTTTTTTCCCCTGTGTTATGCCAAAGAACAGTCAAAAAAAAGGTATGTTCTGCTGATTCTATAGTGGTATTTCCTAGCAAAACCACTAAATACTGTTTGGTATGTTAGCTGGAGTTTAATATGCACGAATGATGGCAGGGAGGGATGTGCACTGTGTTATAACTAACGGGTTTCGAAACCCGGCGCTTGAAAGCTGTATGTGCATGTAATGCATCTCTACCATCCTAACTCCCTGATGCCCAACAGTGGTACGGCAGTGGCTAAACCTGGTCACTCTGACCCTGAGCACTAGCACCTGGCTGCATGGTGTCAGCCCCTTCCCCTCAAGGCACAACTGACCTCAGATTTAAGGTGAACGATCCACCAAGCCACAGCTGCAGGAAAGACTTAAAACAAACAACCAAACAAACAGTATGTTTCCCAACACATGCAATATTTTTCAAACAGAAACCAGCCAAAGAACTGAATGTGAAACCGGCGCAGAAATATACTCTCCTTCAGAAAACTGACGAAAAGGATGTTTGCTTGGGGTACAGATAAGACAAGAAATTACTTCTGCTTTCTTTACTACTAGATTGGAGGTAAAACCTGAAAGCTGGAGGTGGAAGAGCCTCCCTGAACCACCTCTGCCTCCCAGGGTCCCGTGAGGCTCCAGTTTCAATCTTTGGGGTGTACAGACCCAATTGCACCCGTTTGCTTTTTTTGCAGTTGGTGCTGCCCAGTGATACCTCACATGTACGCTGAGATGACCATTAACTAACCAAGAAAAGACAAAATCTTCCTGTCGCTTTCCAGTCAGGCTTTTCAAATGTGGTGGTGAAAGACTCAATGCATCTCACTTTAATGCCCCTAGGGTTTATTGATGGATCCCAAAATTAGATCAGCAGACTTGGGCAGGCTCAGAAGTCTAGCTAGGCTTGTTACTTTAATGAAACGCTAATTGCTGCTTCTGCAGTCTAAAAAAAGTGCCTTTGGTCCTGCAGCAGCTTCAGTTAAGCAGTGTTAATTGCCAAAGCTAATTATGTTGCTGTTGCTCCTAGATACTGGTTCAGGTTAGGTCTATAAACAATAAAAACAGTAGCCAAACTGCTGTTGCTTAGCTGATGTGACCTGTGCAAGGCTGCGGCTCTGTACGGTGCCGGCTGAAGGCATCTCCCTGCTCTCAATGCTTTCTGTGCACCAGGCACAGGCCAGGAGCTTTGCAGGGAGCAGGGGCTACATCCCAAGCTGGTGCCACCCACTCAGCACAGGACAGGACCAGGGAGGTGACAATTTCAATCAAGAGACCTTGCAGCAAATCTTCTTGCTAAAATTTTTAGGATTTCATTTTTGAGAGAAAATACTGAAAAAAGCTTGCCTTTCCTCAGTTCCATAGGTGCAAGTTTTATTAATCTCTTTAAATCCTGAAAAGGCCTGAAATTTCTTCTGTGTTGCAGTTAGTAGAACGCCAGAAGCAAACAGAAGATTTGGGGTTTCCCTTCCCCAAGGGAAAAAAAAAAACCAAAACTCCAAACACCTTTTTGGCTATACGTACCATGTCTGTTTCATCGATGACATTCCCAGCTGAAAAGGTGCATTACACCAATTAAATCACCACAACTTTCTAAGATCTTTCTGAAAAACAAGCTTACTGTTAGGATAAAATATTTGCTGGTGAGAACAGCCTCATATAATTGCTCCGAAGGGGGTTACACTTTGCCAGGTCCCTTGGAAACCACTGCTTTGGGACCGGAGGCAGAAGCAGCCCTGAGTTGGCAGCTGTGCTGCCATTGGAAAAAACAGCGTGAATCTTCACCAGGCCGCTGGCAGCTCAGAGCCGACGGCCAAACAGGAGCAGCCTGGGAGAGCCACGAGGAAGGAAATTTCTCTTGAGCTCGGCCGTGCTGCCTTACCACTCTCCTCCATAGTGCAGGAGAGGAGCAAAACAAAGAGGACAATGCTATAGGTTGTTATTCTGGAGAGGACTTTCCAGAATCCTGCTTAGGGAACATGCGGTAAAATAGATTTTATCTCAGATCCAATTAACAGCTGAGTTACGGGACTCAAGTGAAATAAAGGGCAGTGAATCTCCAAGACTCTATTTACATGATTTATTAGAATACGGCTGTCTGCAGGAGCGGGCGGCAGCCGTTATGTTTAATTTATGAGGACACAAGGGGGAAAGGGCTCAGCTACCAAGCTGTTGGGGGGTTCCTACCCCAGCAGTGCAAAAATTATCCTTCTACAACAAAAGCACTAACAGCCCCCCTTGCACCAGTATCGCTGGCTGTTCACGGGACTAAATGGCATGTCAGCCAACTGGGCTTGGCAGAACTGCGCGTGGAAAAGCACCGTTCATTTCCTCTGACTGGTTTCAAGGTTTATGCGGAGGGAAGAGCCAAAGCTTAGAGATACAGAGGGGAAAAGTAGATCAGTTCCCAGCCTTGCAGCTGAACTACCAGCAAGGGGCAATGCACATAGTGGGAGTTTTTGCAGCAAGCATGAAGAAGGTGAAACATGAGTCCTCTCATCTCTGTTTCTAAAACTTCCCATTTTAAGCATCTTCCAGGCCAGAAAAGGGTATTTGAGCTGACAGCCTTGGAAGAGCTCCATCATTTGATGTTTGTGTGTTTGTAGAGGAAGCACAGAAGGATTTTCAGTGACAGATGAAATCTGCAGTCCTTCTAACACACCAGTTAAAGTGATTTTGCCTCTTGAAAGCCAAACTGTAAGGTTTCTATCAAAGAGATGTTTGATACCAGGAAACCAAGTATTGTGAGAAAAATAAAGTGTCCATAGTTTTCTCACATTGCAATCAGCATTCGTATAAAATAGCTGCTTTCCCTGTCTTGCATAGCAATGCACAGCAGTCAGACCAGCTGCTGTTTAATTTTTTGTTTCTTTCTTTATTTTTGTCAGAAGCAGCTGATGTACAGTGGTAGGAAAATACAACCACAAATAACGTGACTGTCTATAACTGACTGTTCTCAATAAAAGTGTGTTTTGTTTTGTTTTTTTTTAACACTTCAATGCTGTTCTGAATATCTGTTAAGAAGAGAGGCTCTGATGCCCTGTTGTATCACTATCACAAAATTGGGTGCTCCAGAGGGAAGAGCCTAATTAGGTTTATTATTTATTGCTAGAGCAGCCTTAGATTTGGCAAATCCCCTCCTAGCAAGACTGTGTTCAGTTCTAGCATATGTTGTTTGGATCCATAATTTGAACTTAAAAAGCTAAAAGTACTTTTTTCTAATGGGTAGATGTGAGCTTTCTTCCAAATCTCCACACGAGGTGGAAGGCTCTCCCGGGGGGGTTGCCTTTTTCTGTTAAGTGTTTCTCTAATGGGTTCGGTAAGAAGCAGTACTGGCACAGAGCAGAAGGATCAGAAATCAGCCTTAGAGTTGCAGTTTAAAGCTTCTGTTCCCAGGCACCTTCTCAGCTTCCCTGTTCACTTTATTCACTCAGTCTGATCTCTCATAAGAAAACCAAGGACATCTCTTGCTTCTTTCCAAAAGCTGACTTAAATAACATTTTTTAATGCCCATAAATAGAGTTAAAAATTAATTTGCAGAGTAAGAGCCATCCATTAGAAATCAGGTTGCTACATTTAGTTTTCTACTGTCAGATAGAGAGCCAGGGATGCTGACAGACTCTTTATAAGGTGAACTTCAAATGGGACCGAGTTTTAACAGAGTCATTTGTGCATCTTTCTACCTAAAATGCAGCCATACAAGTATCTCCAAGCTTTGGTATTCCTGAGTGACCGCTAACGCGGCTCTCGGAGGCACCTGAAACACAACGCAATGAGACAACTGAGCCATATGGGGAGTTCTAGGCAATTGCTCTTGCTATCAGAGATGTTGTGATCTCTCATGTCCCAATTTAGGGAGCACAAGGGGAATAGCAGAAAACATGGTTTTAAATGAAGGGCAAGAAAAATGTTAGATAAATGCATCAGTAGTTAAGTCTCTATAACAGTAAGCTGCTGTGATGTTTTTCCAACAATATTTCATCCAGTCCCTAGGTTTAAGACAATAAACCCTACAGTTCATAACGTGCATGTTCATTTTAATAAGGGATCTGTCTTCCTCCGTAGTGCTTTGGCATAGACCACACTTACAACTCCACTGTGATGAAGTAGTGCATGCTTATTTTTTGCTTTTGAGAAGACAGCAGCACACAGTGCTACCCCCAAAATAGAGCAGAGATGGGTATGGTCTGCTCTTGCAGGAGTGGCAATGCTTGAGTTTCACTAGAAATCAGAAGAGAGAAGTCAGCCTTTCAGGAACATAGGGTTGTACTAATAATCAAAACCAGGTCTCCTGAGCCACAGACAATGCTAACCCGACCACTCCTCCTTATTAGAAAGGGTCATTTTTCTCATTTGCCTCATCCAGATTCGCAATGCCAAGGGAGATGATGCTTGCAAATTTAGCTAAAAGCTTTCAACCACATTCCCATGAGCACCAGTGCAATGGCTGTTACACACAGGTGCCAAAAAAAGCATTATTTGAAATACAGAAGATTTTCAGGGTACAGGACAGAAAGTGATTTGTTTTAATTCCTTTCCTAGCTCCCTTCCCTTTGCTAGCCTTTCTAGTAGAGGTCACATCGGTTTTCTCAGAGCCACATGGGATGCTAGTCTCCAAGCATGACTCCCTGGGGTGTGGGGTAGAAGCACTGTTACTGCAGTGTGAGGGCTTAGCGAGGAGCTCCCCTTCCATCCTACCTGACCAAGGCTGCCAGCAGGGAAGCATTAGGGGCAAAATGGTTCCTCTGGCTCCTTTTCAAGAGCTTGAATTGGACACAGAGTCCATTTTATCATATTACTTTAGGAGGAAGTCAGCAGTCAATCCAGACCAAGTTCTAGAAAAGTCAGTGCAACATTTCCAAGGTTTCAATTTTATCAAATTATTCAAAGTTTGGCAGCCAAGTAGTGACTATGAACAAACAGCCATTAGTACTGTTATTATTTACTGCCTTTAAGTGTCTAGGACTGCACGGTGCACAGCAGAGGGGAGGAATAGGCAGGTACTTGCTCCCAGAAACCTACAGCTTACATTTAGTCATAGCAAAACAAGAGAATTTTTCTGCATCTCCACCCCCACCCTCCCATCAAAGTCACCACGAACTCTTAGTTTGAGGACGGTGTCATTACTGACAGTAATTAACACCATAACAAGAGCCACAGCCAGTGTCTTTGCTAGGCACTGGCATGCCATACACGAGGCAGCAGAGAACCTGGCTCAGTCCCTCCTGGCAGTTTAAGTTCCCACACGTTTTGTGTTGCAGCAGGTCTAGCTAGCACATGCATGGGGCAGTTACCGTGGCTCAGACGACAAGCAGCACCGTGAGCTGGGATGGCTTGATGACTTGTGATCACCTCACCATACTTAAATGGTCACATACAACTTTGATAACAAGCAGTTGCTTGGCTCCTCTCCTCTTCCCCACTCAGCCCCCAGGCACTCACAGCTTGCTTCTGGGTGCTCCACACCCTGCAGGAAACCACCTTGCAAAGCCCCTGGCTCTTATTCTCCATCAAGCTCCCCCCCATCCCTGCCGACAAACTCATCTTGAAAAACTGTGTCAGCTGCAAGGATGCAGATGGTCGCATTTGCATCAAACAACTTTTAAATTATCATGCAAATTAAATTAAATTGAAAATGCAATGAGCTGTTCCTGTAGATCTAGGCGCACAAAGAAGAGTTAATGAAGGTCACATTTGTAACCAGTGAAGAACATTTAAACTGTATCATGCCTAGCATGCTATACCATTAGAATAACATGCCTTTCTAAATAAGGATAAATTACTCCTGAAGGCCTTGTGCAGGATTACTCCCCGCTCCCAGGAAAGGCTGGTCTTCGGGACCTTTGTAGTTCAAACAGGGAGGAGTTGTGCTGGGCCCAGCAGAGCACCAGCAAAACTCGTTGGCCATGCAGCGCGAGGCCTCGGGCATCAGTTTGGGCCGTGCAAGTCCCACCTGCTCTCCTTGCCCAAATGCAAAGCCAGGCAAGCCGGGAAAGCCATGCATAACTCAGCTGAGCAGCACTTCATCAAACAAGGGAGCTGTACTTTTGCAAACGTGGAGTCTGCATGCCTCTGGTTGTAATTGCCTCATTTACACGTACAAAACTGTGTGCCTTTTCCCTTGCACTGTGTTTGTAGTCATCTTTGAAAAACTGCCCTGTAATGGCTTTTGTGACATCCATCATCTTCACAGCTCTGTGTTGTCACAACAATGTCATACAAATTAACCATACCTATTTCCATGTGTTCAGATGAAAAATGCAACCAGTTTGGCTTGTAAGTGGCAGAGCACAGGCCGCCACCTTGTGAGGCTTCCCACGGGCCAGCTGCTGCTCTGGCAGCAGGCTGGGCTCTGACAAAACACTGGGCAAGTGCAGGAACTGGGCACTTGACCGAGTGACCTGAGTCCAGGCAACCATGGAGCAATAACCTGAGCAAGCCAACGTGAAGCAGAAATTTGAGTTACTGTTCTTTCTCTCTCCTTTGCGTGATACTGCACCTTATCTACAATTGCTGCAGGCCACATCGCATGCTTCATCCTGAGAAATGAACTATCATGTAGTGTAAGGAAATAAATAGCAAAAATACATACCAAATGCTCCTTAGCAACAAAGCTCTTGTTTTCACATGTTCTCTGTTCCACACTCAGGTGTGAAGTCAGATGCTGAGAGATCAGAGAAACCTGTGAAATGGAGGGTAATAATTGGCAAGATTTTTGGCATCTGAAGATAGTTTTTGCAAGCAAAAGCTTAAGAGCTGCTGGTTTGTTTCAGGAGTAGCGTGCTCTCTCACAGAAAAGAGCTAACACCTGCCATCAAAAGGGGACTAATGTGATTGCTTTAATTAGCCACCAAGGTTTTAGTCTATCCACCACAGTTGCTTGAATATGACTGCATGCATCAAAAAATCTTAGAAAGCAAATGTTCTAAAATCCACCTATCCACATTTCTGACATAGTCTAACAAAAGCAGTCAAGTCGCAGCTGAAAGCAGTTGATAATTCCTTACAACAAGGATCACCAGGTTCAGTTACTGAAGACACTGGATAAGTGGGTTAACCCCATCTGCAAAACGTGCTGCCAGGAGGTACCGATGTGCCTTTGCTTACTCTGAGAAGAGCATTGCTCGGATTTTTTCCTAAATGCTCATAACGATTGTAAATCTGAGGAAAGCCCTTTTGATCTCAGTGGATGATGGTCTAATTTGTATCAGCACAACTGAGAACAAAATCTGGACCTGAGTGTTCTACTCGAAGCAAGCTTTTGTGTGATGGCATCTGAGAAATTGCAACAACTGGAATTAAACTATTTTACATAATCCATTCATAAGATACAGCTCATAAATAATAGTAGGAAAACAAAATGTCAAGCCAAACTGATTAAAAAACAAGCTTGAAAGCTGCCTTACAAATGAGAGGCACAATAGTAGCTCAGCAGTGAATGGTGATTTACTCCCTGGTTTGTAAACCAATTTATTTATCAATAGTTGAAGTTAAAAGATTATGCAAAAATAACAAAGTCAAGGATATGTGACTAGGAGGAGTGTATTACCACTGCTGCCTATCTGGATTCAACAAAGGAATTTCAGGCTTTGTCTTCTTTTTGATAACTGCAGAACAACTCCCCGTCTAAAACTACAGCCTCCCTCTGGGCATGGGAGCAGACTTCTTGCCCCAGTTTCTGCACCTCCTCTTCACCAGCTCTGGGGAGTTGAATTAAATGGCCCCAGTCGAGGAGGTCACGGACTTCATGGTGCCTTTTGCTACTATTAACTGCTGTGGTACGTGACAAGCCTATGGCACGGACACAGCTCAGTTACTAGCCCCCCAAAACTCAATGACTTTTCAGAAGAGATGAAGACTTTGAGTCTTGCCATTGAGTTCTCTTGCACAGCATCAAAGCATTGCAAATAGGAGCCTTTGCACTGTCATTTCACGTTCTCCTAGGAATCTCTATGGGAAGGAAATTTTTCCTTTTTAGATGTTCCATTAGAAACTGCTGATGCAGAATCCATCAAATCCATTAAAAGTCCATTAAGTCTGTAAGACTGTTGTTTGTTTTCCTGTGTTGTCTGAAGAATTTGGAAGGCCACAAGCTGTATGTTGCCTGTGGCAGATTATCCTGTGCTGGCTGGCTATGTCTTCTGGCTGCAATATCCTATATGCAATAAGGATATGTGGTTTTGAAAGATGAGAGGATACAAGGCACTTTTAATATGCCTGGATGGCTAGGCCAGTGCCTTTGAATTATGTTACACAAAAATGACAGCAGCAGAAGACAGACAACAAATGTAGCCCAAGAAGTTTGGCCTAAAATACACCATGCCACTTTGCATCAGAACAATTCTGAGTCTGAGACATTTGCTGTTTAGTCAGTTGTGAACTGTATATTCTTCCCTAATAACTACATCAACAGGTGACACTTACTTAAATTATAACTAGGTATACATTAAAATAAGTGGAAGTTGAAGATCAATGGTACTGAGTATGACAACTACCTTGTATATTGGTCTGAATGAAAAATCACATAGGATTAATGTCCCAGAGCATTTTACAAACTTGTATTAACACATCAGTTTTAACATCTGTGCAAAGGATAATTTCAGGTAACACTATGAAATAGCTATTTCTAAGGCGAAACAAGGCACAATGATTCTGTGCAACCCAGAATGATCAGTGGCTTTAGGCAGAGCAGACTGGCTAGGACACAGCATTATTCTTTGTAAACTAGTGTCAAGCCAAGTGGAGAGTCTAAGCCAAGGTTGTCCCAACAAGCAACCTAGAGCGATGATATTTTGGTGAAACCTCATGACACCCTGTTGTGAATTGGTGATGTTGTATAAACATGCAGCATCTCGGACTCTTGCAGATAGCAGGCAGATACACCTGGTACAGCGCAGAGGTCAGACATGGAGCGTGTGAGACGCTTGTCTGGTTTGTTACAGCCTCCTGGGAAATTTGTTTGGGTTTGGTTAACTTGACTTTTAAATGCAGGCATCCTACGGAAGGAAACTTCCCTGAATGACAGGTCTGATGTAGTTAAACAAAACCATTTTAGAAATGCAGAACTCCAAACGTGATTAAAATGGAGGTTTTCCAATGTATATTTCATCAAGGCTAACCATGAGCAATCCTTTTAAAATATTTCCTTTGATGGCTGGCTGTTTATTTGGATTCAGTGAATGCAGGTTTGGTGAAAGAGGGTGTCAAAGAGGTCAAGAGGCGAGACGGACATTGTGCCCTGGAAATGCAAGCCTTTATTATCTGGTCTCCATGGGATTTCCTTTCCTACATGGAAAAATGTGTGGTAATGCCATAGCAACAACAAAGGAACAAACATAGCAGGATATGTCTCTGCTGTTTAAGGCTTAGTGGGCTGGATTTTGTAAATGACTGCATTTCCAGAACAGCTATTTTGCTTAGAGTAGTATAAACAATGAGAAGCTGAACTAAAGGCACAAGAAATAAGGATGAGCAGCTTTCCATCTTCTCTTTGAGGATTTGTCTGTAAGGCAAAAAGAGCCTTATAAATATTAAGGACGAGCTGAAAAATCCTCATTTTAATTTTAAACTGATTCCTCTCCCTCATCTCATATCAAACTTATAAAAGAAGCATCCTTAAGCCCCACGATAAACCCCTCACCCTGTGTGGGTAAGCACAGCCGTCTGCAACTGCACATACTCTCTGCCAGCCAGTTCCCACAGACACAATCTAATGGCTGCTTGTTACTGGAAGGGACTTTGCTTAAGGATTCAGGGGCTCAACGGCCTTAGGGCATCCAGGATGTCTATGGAGATTCACAAAACTGGAAGAGGCTCCCCTGAGTGCTGCACTTCAAGGTTGGGCAGCTCCCCAGGGGCAGGTCCTGCTCTGCGATGGCACGGCCCAGCTACCATGCAGTATGTATGCCAGCAGGACATATAGGAAGGCATAAGCTGTTTTTTTTTTTTTGTATGGATTTGATCTAGTATTTCCCTGGAACTCATGACTCACCAACAGCACTGTTAAAGCCTTTTGCAAATGGTAGATCAACATGATTTATCAAAATCAGGTTATAATCATGACACTGATCTGTCAGTCAGCAGCCCCAGAGGAAAGTTTTTGCAGCCCTCCTATAACCTTTAAGATCCTTGACATGAAATGCAAGGCTTCCTGAGCTGCTTCGTGACCTTATTTGTAACCTTCCTTCCACAAGCCATTATTCTTCACACAGCGCGCCCAGATAGCAGAGCCCATCAGCACCTGTCACGGAAGAGGTCTCGGCTTAAAACTCACAGTCTAGCTGTTGTATTTCAAACCCGCTCTTTATCAGAGGAGACCAAAGTCATGCCAAGAAAAGACATAAGAGGGGTGTGTGTAAGAAGGAAAAAACCTCTCCAGTTTTCAGGAAAAATGGCTAACTATAACTACATTTCATAGAGTTACCCAGTTTTTGCTGGAGTAAATCTAAAAGACTAGATTCAGTGCCTTCATTTGCAAACCTATTCTACATACTCATCACAGGCTCTGCAAAACAGTACCTCTGACCTCAACCTCTGCCCACTCCTCCTGGTCTGCCCAGGAACCTCAATTAGTCATCGGGTGTAATGTTGTGATAACTGCTTTGTAGTTTAACTGTTTCACTCAGATCGCCTCTCAGGGGAGGGTGCCGAGCATCAGGAATTCCCTGCCCTTGTGCAGAGGGAACAAGTGCTCTGTGTCTTCCCTAGACCAAACCCTTCAGTCATCTTCTTTGAAGCCTAAATCTCAGTTTATTCTCATCACAGAAGAATGCCAGCATTTAATTTATAACTTACCTAGTATTATACTGCCTCTGATTTCACTATATGTTTCTTTGAAAAGAGTAGCCCAGTTGGGCGGTATCCAGAGCCCATCAAAAAAGCAATGGCAAGAGGTCCTCGATAATTAATGTGAGCGTATGACTGACAAACTCACAGATAGGATTTTGTTCAAAAGGCTCCTTCATAAAGAATAATAACTGCACTAATTATATGAATTCTCTAATAGCTCAATACATGTTGAAATCATTTCACTAGGCATAAAAAGAAGTATCGTGAGATTAACACTTAACAGATTGAAAACATCTGGGTTTAGAAAATGGATTGGTTAGACAGCCAGCTTTTGCAGGGCTTTGCAGGGTTATTTCCCCCTTCGGATTAATCTACTCGACTACAGAATAAGTATTTTTCTGACCTGCCAGCAGAGACAATATTAATAGTTTCTAATTCTTTAGTCAGCAGAACAATAAGGCGAATGCATGCTTGGGATTGGGTAGAGGGGAGTCTTTATGATCCTCTAGCATCCCTTTAAATTCTCCCTCTGTCACTTGCAACAAAACAGGCACTTTTTGGTATGGAAAACACATGGCACACAAAGAAAAAGGAAAAATAAGCCTGCCACCTTTAAATGCAGAACTGCACTCAGATTTATGGGGTTGTGGCTGAGGAACAGAATAACAGCTGATATCTTTTTATGGGTGATGGGAAAAAAGTAAATGTATTTAATATACTATGTACTATAATACAATGGTTAGCGATCTCAAAGAGGTAATAGATGGACCTTTTTTTTTTTCATTAAAATGCCATTAACAAATGGAATGGGTGGGAGGAGCCATTGACTTGATAGTGGTAAATGACCTGATCACAGGTGAATAATAATAATTGTGCATCGGCAATGATCAGTGCCAACTTGACAGATAGCTCAGATTTGACCTGTAATATTTGGCATCAAACCTCATTTCTATGCATCCAGCTTCATGCCTTCTATCTTTATTACGCAGTGCATTTTCTTTTCTGAGAGCGGTCTGATTGCTACTAATCTTCTAGCCTGTAACCTAATGCTCTCTCTTTAAATGAAGTCCCCACATTGTTGATAAAGAGTCATTGTGTTCGCTTATCTCCCTCCTCTCCAGAAGTGATAGCAGGAAATCTGACTTCTCAATTAACCTGTGCTGAATTAGAATCTTTATGATCAAATTGGTCAATGTGATTTTTTTTTTTTAATCTGGACTGCTTGAAACTCAGTGAGAATTAGGATTTGTGAATCACACCAGAGCCTCTTTCTGTGTCAGATTGCTGTGGTGTACACAAATGAGAAGCCATTTTCTTGTCATTCTTACAAATTGCTTCTCCTTCTGAAATTTTCAAAGGAGGAATGAACATGGCACTGTGTTGCAGGGAAAGCAACAGAAATGAGATCATTTACAACATGGAAAAATAATGGATGTTTCACAGATATAGCAAACAAAGGCAAGTGTGGCATAGATCTGTCTGTAAGACAGGAGCCAGACCCTCCACAAATGAATTAAAATTATTATTTAGAATGTATTTTTCTGGGATGCAATGTTATACATTGGCATGTGAGAAGGAAGACATTCAAAACCCAGTATACTTGTGTCATCTGCATGTTTTCCAAAACGTTCTTTTCGGATTAAAGTAATTTATGGCTTGCAAATGCCACATCCCGTATGGGAATCTCATCAAAGGTTGGGGAAAAAGTAAATGAGTAAATAGTCAAGAGAGGCAAGAGTTCCCAACTGAGCCAGGCCAAGAGGCGCATGGGCTGCTGGGCTGGGAGCAGATCCAGCCCATCGGCCTTGACACGGCACAAATGGCGTGGGCTTTCCTTTGCTCTGCTCCACAGGGGCTCTCTGGTATAGGCACATCCTTCTGCTCCCATCACTGCTTTATAAAACCTGGTGTTAGACACTGTCTTCCCTGCATATCTTTGAGTTCAAGTAGGGCTTAACCTGCAGGAATAAGGCTTGCTCTAATTCCTTGGCATTTTACATAGATAAACCAAGAAGTTTAATTACAGAATGTTTAATTAGAGGCTGCATTTAAGATCATCAAAATGTCTCCTACATTAAAAAGCATATAAATTTCATTAAAATATGGATACCTAAGAAAAAAAGATTTAGAGGCTAAATGGAAGCCCTGTCATTACCGCTTCATTTCCTTGCTGCTGTTTTGAGTTTTGACAGGAAGGGCACTGGCAGCAGATCCTACTCTGATTAATACATTTCCGTTTAAGATTCCACCTGTAATTATCCACTGTAGGAACATGAGGACCTGGCCAGGTTTAAATCAGCATGCACTGGATGTCTCCTTTATTCACCAGATAGATAGGTACTTCAAATATTTTTCTTGTTCAAACAGGGATGCATAGCTATAGTTCATGAAGGGCTCATCTAGGCTGTGTTTATCTGGCAAGAGAAAGCCTGCACTAACGCACACAGAGGTTGGTACAAATAAAATTTTCCATCTCTCACCTACAGATTAAAGCACAAACTGAAACTAATGCCATAAAATAAAAAACGGACACAATACAAAAGTTTAGTCTGTATTTTACAAAAAGGTGAGGATGTCATTGAAATGTGATGGAAAGGAGGGAAGGAATTTGATGTGCCAGTGGAAGTCAGAGATAATTCTGGGTAAGTCGTGGGATAGCAGCAGGTATAAAACTGAGAGCAGAGAGAACACACACGAAACTCAGTGAGAGGGAAAACTTCAGAGTGAGATGGCATAGGTGAATGATTGAATTGTAGACAGGGTTATGTAAAGCTTTGAAGAGGACTAGATATCAATACTTTTTTTTTTTACATTATCTTCGAAAACTGAGACACTGCCTGGAAAAGTAACTCTTGCTTTCTGAATATTATGGGTGAATAATAACATTGCTTTGTGACGTTGTTTTTCAGGTAGTTTTCCTGGTAGGAGAAAATTCTTACTAATCTTTACTCTTTGCACATAGATCTCTCCATCAGGAATTTGTGCCAGATTACACACTTGCACTGACTCCCATGTGCAAGATACACTGTAAAACTCCAGCTCAGAAGTGCATAGTTTTCATAAAAATACTCCTTTGCTGAAGATTTCAGCAAATTTCAACAAATGCTTTCTCTTCCATCCGGTATTTATGTTTTCCTTGTTAGATTCTGTTTAAATTCACATTATTTCAGGACCATCTTGTAATGTTTGCGCAGTATTTCAAAGCACCTCCCAGTAAAAACACATTAAGGTAATCTATGATACTATAAATAAGAGGCTTTTTTAAGAAAGTCCTTGAGTCATTTTGCTGTAATGACAGCAGGCCTCATTAAACAGCTGCATATACGGCACAGATTGGGGACGTTTGCTATGCTAGCGTGCCTGCATTTTATAACAGCCCCAAACGTGACCCCTGGGAACATAGCGGTAACAGAGACGTGGGACTTAAATTGGATTGCAAAAGGAGCAGGAGTGTCAAAGTCGGCCTCCTCCTGTGATGGGGGAGCAGACTGGGCAATGGCTGGGGTGCTGCCTCCCTTCACCTCTGCTTAACGCTTCGTTACTCAGTTCCTGCTGACCCGCTGTGCTCAGCAGGGTGACATTGTCCTGTGCATGACAGCCACATGCACAGCTTGTCTTTCACTAAAGGAAATCCCGTGGCTGTTTTGTCCAGAGTCTCCCAAGTGGTGTGCGTGTGTCAGTGCCTTTCATGCGGGTGCACTTAGCTCTTGTGTTTCAGTTGTGCTGTTTTGTGAAATATAATGTGACTCCTGCAGAAAGCAAGCCACAGTCTCTGCCTGCAAAGATGCACTCCCTGTCTGCTTTCCCTGCGTCTGTGTAATGAACTGCCTGGTTCACCCGGTTATCAGGACTAGAAGGATCACGCTTGCTCTGAAGGGCACTTTCCTCCTCCTGCAGTGGATGCTCAGGGCATGCCCCACCTCCTTCCCGGCTTCTTTCTCGCTGGTCGAGGTGTGCAGGCTGGGCTGTGACCTCTCTGGCTTGCTCCATGCTCTGAGCCAGTCTTGTGCCAACAAATTTGGGGCACATCATGTCTTGATTGATGCTAGTCTCTAAACGTTATGTCCTGAGACTTTGTAGAACTGAAAGAAGGGATCTGATCTTTTCTGAAATTGTTGAAATTATTATATATACATTTCTCCTCAACAGTCCCTTTCAGTCTTTAGAAATCCAGGGCTGTGTTAGGCTTCCTGTACAAGCCTTATACATCTATTAGTGCTCAGCACAGTAACTCCTCCACAGTATTTTATAAACCATTTCGGAGAACACAAACAAATACCTGGAAAATCAAATCACCATTACTACAGAAACTGTCTTTGTTGCATACCAAATCTGACCTGCTCTCAGCATGCATGCTGTCCTGACCCTGGCCCCAGAGCCGCCCATATTCTGGCTCACTGAAATAGGCAGAACCCCCTGGAAAAAGGGCTTGTGCCAATGCTGATAAGGGAAACGTTGCAAGGGACTGGCAACACAGGTCAGAATTTAAGCCCCTAAATCCCCTAAATCCTACTGATTTTAGTCTTGAGAGAGGAAGCTAATTTTTCTGACTCAGTGGCAGGTTGAGGCTTTAATGAGGATGCCACACCCGCCTGGAGCTGTGGCAGACCCTCAGCCCATAGCACCCAAGCACATGGCATAGATGCAGCTGCCCTCTGCACCACCCACATCTCGTGGCCATGGAAGAGCCTCAGTGGTTCGTGTGCTCTGTCATCCTGCTCTGAAGTTGCCCAAAAAGCAGCAAGAGCAATTCAGGTGCTGGTGGTGAATTCATTGATAATTGTTCGTGTATTTCAGCTACTCCATTCCTCAGCAAAATAATTCTGTTAGGAAAAAAGTTGTAGAAATGTAAGAACAGGAGGCAATTTTGAAATGCAGCTTGTTGTATACATGATCGAGAAATCAAGCTTGAGAGGATCTTATAAAAGGCTGAGAGAACCCAGTTGAGCACTTGTTCAATTACGCTGCTGAAAGTTCAACTCTTTATTGTATGGAGGCAAAACATTCAAGTCAGGACATCCAGGCACGCAGGGGTTTAACTAGAATTTTGTAATTTGCCACTGGACAATCTGGACTATGAATTTGTCTGCAAGTCATTCCATAAGGTCTGAGGGGTTATATCCTCCATGGGTCACTGAACACAGGTCAACATTTTATAAAATATTGTTCCTTCAGCCCTTCACTAAGTGTGTACAGAATACCAGGCTTCCAGACTCCTGAATTAAAGCTGTAAATTTGAACTGTCAAAGCCAAAAGATGTTGGACCAGGCAGCAGGTACCTTTATGACATTTTCTTATTACAGGCACTGAGGTGCAATTGCTCATAGAGGGCATTAAATCAAATCGTGGACGGAAGCTGCGACAGAAACACCCCAGCTTCCTGCCTTACCGCAGGCGCTGGCAAAATACTTGCAATTAACCTGCGTGGCTGGGGAGCTGGGAAGTGGAGATGCTTTTCTTTTGGACGGGTTATGCCCTCCCAAATTTAACTGTGTGCTTGTGTCTCTGACCAGTCGCAATTATCTTAATGAACTTAAGCCTATGAAGCACCTGTCCCATCACGCTTGCAGGACAGCATCTGCTGCACTGCCCCATTGGGCACATGGTGTTCCAGTGAGTGATGCTGTATCTTCCCAAAATGGCATCTGCCACAGAGGAGCAACCACCTCGGGTGGCTGCTATCCGTGTCCAGAAACACAGGAGAAAGAATGATTTGACAAAATTAATGATGCTAAAAGACTAGTACTGTGCTGAATTGGGTACATGGTTATTGGTTTGTATCTTACACAATCCGCAGTAGTTCAGCAGGTAGCTGAACCGTGTTGTTGACAGAAGGTTAACTGTTTGCGTTGAGTTAAAGTTTTGGTGTGGACACATCTCTCCGGACAGTGGAGGTAGATACTGTGCTGTCAGCATCATTCAGCCAGGCCATTGGTTCCCGATCAGAAGAGTTTACTTGGGCTTTGTTGTTAATTGCTCCACTCATTACTTCTTTGTAGTCAATCAAATTTAATTCTGTCTGTGGATCCAGTAATTACATGTTCTTGTTTTTATGCAGGGCTAATAGACCACCTAAGGCTTTGTGTAAATTAGTTAATGTTTTCTCCTGCAAAGCTGGCATTTTTCCTGTATTGTGGTGGCAGGTGCAAAATGTTCCTTTGCAAAAGCATATGGCAAATTGCTGAAGTACAGCAAATGCTTATGGGTTTTTGAAGGACAGGGTTAAAGGACCATGTTCTTTATGATATATATGAGCACAGTGTTAATTTTATAGTTCTTCAGTAGCCTGAAATACCTTAAAGTTGCTTGTGAGAAAGCAGATACCTCAGAGGAAAAAAATTCTTATAAGGAACACAGAGGCAAAATAATAATTTCAGAAGGTGGTTAAGCCAAGCAGGCGTGGCCATGTTGGGCAAACAGGCTAAAACGGAGCATGGGGCAGCGTCTGTCTTGCACTGAAACACAAACTTGTGGAGCAAAGTTTTTAGGCCAGCTGCATAAAAATGAAGAATTCTGTAGGGAAAGATAAACTGGTTTTGTCAAATATTAATCTGCTAGTCATACTGCAAGAGAATTGTGGTTCTTTGTAGATATCTGGGGGCAAAACCTGGCCTAATGAGGTCAGTGGCAACATTTCTGTTGACTCAGTATGGGCAGGATTTCATTCTAATTCTTTAACTGTTTTTATTTCCTGTAAATAATCCCTGCTAAAGTTGAAGAACATTTTTAAGTGAGGGTTTATTCCTGAGTGCATAACTATAATGCATTAATAAATCTGTAGCCAAACTAAATAACTACTGTTTTCCAATTATGTTTTAGCTTTCCCATTTATTTCTGGTTTTCCTCTTTCTCATGCTATGTTGAAAACAACTCAATAGTCCACATTTTCTGGCAATTTTGGGATGCCCATAAGAGGGGTGACACATACTCCTCTCTCTACCAAACGATCCCTGCGATGTGTTCAGGCAGTGGTGGAGTGAAAAGCGCAGCATTTGTTCATCTTTGGTTCCCTTCACTTCCTGCTGATCCCATGAAATCGAAAAAGCAAGTGGAAAAAAATTGAAAGATCCCATCACATTTTCTCCGATTTAAAGTACTAACTATCATGTTATGCAAAAGCCTGAGGTAAGCCTCAAAGTTGGATCCCTTACACGGCAATTTCCTTGAAGAGTTGTTGGATCATATTTTTGTATGGGTTTCTTCTACATAGAAGTATTTTATTGCATCTATTTATCCCAGTGACCTGGAATTCATTTATCTGACACATATTTCCATGACTGAGCTTCCAAATATACAGAGAAAATATGACACATCTGCTTTTAGTTTGTCCTTTCTGTAGCTAATTTGAAAATGAACACTACAGAAATACGTGTACAGCACAGGGTTTGCACATTGTTACTAGCAAACACCAGGTTGCCAACTTCTAGGTGGCAATAACTGTGCCAAACCACAAAATTAATATGACTCTGATGGAGTGTAGGAAGGACTGCAGTCAGTGGGCATGCAGTGTTTCTCAGGTACTAAAAACACAGGCAGGGATTTGGATCAGCTGATAAAAAAATCCTTTAAATCTTCTGACTTGTTCCCAAGTCCCTCGCACAGTAATCAGATACTGCAGCTGAGACCTTCTGTCCTCCCCTGAACAGTGTATCTAAGCAAGCAGCAGGGATGTCTTAGTTTGGAAGCTGACTCTTATGCATTTATAGTCTCTAAAATGAGCCTCTTTATGCCTTTGTCAGACAAAACCCTAAAGGAATTAGGACGGAGAACAAGTGCTGTTATGTCCTGGTGCTGTGCTGAAACGTGTTCTTTTCTTAGAAAGAGAATGTTAAATGAATGGAAACTTTTGGCCCCTGATGGCTGCTGTATGCGCTTAGGGTTCATCATTTGCCCTGCCTAGATGCACATCACTTCTGCCAGAACAAATGAGTATTTCCCTGATTAATCAGTCATCCTCAGGGAACTGCTCTTTCTGCACATATATTATGATCATTAAGAAGCCTTGCTATCCTGTGCTTGTTGCAGGATATGGAAAATGAAAAGTGTGCAAAATATACTATGTTTATTAGACACATTTCTCTATATCTCTTTCAGTAACGGTGTAATTCGGTATCCTGAGGTGACATGATGTATTTAAGTTCATTCTTTTGTGCTGCCCCATAAATGTTATTAACTCAAACATTTAAATGCAGGAAGATGGAAATGCTGGGGGATTGTTTTTGTCATCCCTGAAGGAAGCCCCTGTCATGGACTAGCCAGCCCTAACGCAGCGCCTGCCTGGGGCGTTTCTTGCTGCTGTGTTGTGGGGTGGGCAGTCTCGGTGCCGGTGCCTGGCGGCAAAGGGGGGGTCCCAGCTCTCAGCAGGGTGGTGGGGAGCTGGGCAGGCACAGCTGAGCAGGGGTGCCTGAGGCTGGGCTCTGCTCACCCGCTGGAGTCAGAGAAACCCAGCTGCATGGCTGGCGTTCCTCCCAACAGCATCCTTACACCCCCGCTGACACACGCTGATCCGCTGGGTCGCCGTAACCTGCCAAACCAGCACAGATTCACTGGAGGGTTTGCCGGGCTGCCTCTGCTCTCTTGTCTCAGCCAACCCTACCCACACCTGACATCTCACACGGGACGGTTGTGCTGGGCAGCATCCTTGGCAGGAGCAGCATAGCTTGGACCCAGCAGTGGCACAGGGGCAGGACAGAGGATAGAGTCCTTTACTGTATTGGAGAGCGCAGCTTTCACTTTGCAAGCAAATTACTGGTTAAATCACATTTGACAGACTCCAGAGTAATTGCTGTGTGAGCAGCGCTTGAGTTTAAGAGGCAGGCGTGACTGCATGTTCACCTGACAATTAGGTGGCTCTTCCCATCCAAGCGAGCGTCTCACCATTGTGTGGTACTGGACACCTAATTAAACAGCAAACGAAAATGAATAGGTTCCCCTTCCAGTAGCATAACCACCTAATTCTGGTACTACATAAGGCTTGCGCTATTGCAAGATAAATTATTTGCTTTTGGGCAACAGGGCATATCTCCTTCCTGCCAAGCACTTGGCCACTCCTGAAGAGGGGCCATGGTGCCATAAAGGGCGTGGACCAGTTCTCTTCTTTCTTTCCTTTCCTCCATCTTCAGGCTGTGGTTTCCATGGAAAGGACACTCAGGCTTGCAGGGTGGACAGGAGCATTTCAGCAGGTGCTGATCAGGACAGGTGATGTGGAGGCTGTCTTCTGCGTCCTGGGCTGAGACAGATGGAGAGAGAGGGGGGCACAGGGCTGGCTGGTGGCAGAACCTTTTGCTTTGCTCTAAAACAGATGAGCATCACCAGATCCTGCTGCCAACAGATATCGCTCACGGAGACAGAGCTGAGAGGCGGCTGCATGGGAAAGCAGCCATTAAATGCTGCTTGCATCTCCTCTGCAGTCACAGGGCTCGGGTGGCCCCGCGGCCCTGAGCTCTGCATGGCGCTTGGAGCCAAAATGAAAGGAAATGGGCAACTGCAGCTCCATTATTTCAAAGCAGATTGCACAGAAGTTAGTCTGCTGCTAGCGGGAAGAGCCCTGGTCCTTCCGAGCTGACCTGAGACCTGTGCTTATCTGTGGCCGTCTTTTGGTTTAGGAAACTGAACAGAACCAAACCCACTGACTGGGAGAAACTTCCACAAATTTCAGCCTGTGGAAGTCTGTCCACTAATGCTTTTCTCACATGAAAGAGAATTTGGTTGTCTGATATTGTCCCCTGCTGGGCCTATATTGATTTATTTTTAAAAGATGAAAATATATGATGCAGTGTGCTCTTGAAAAATTAGAAAAACAAATCAGCCTGGAGCTCAATATAATTTGTAATCTTTAAAATGCTAGCTAAAGACTATGTGAAAGGGAAGAGAAATATGCATTTTTTATTATAAGATCTGAGCTTAGAAACTGGCTTTACTTCCCTGACCCCCTGGGCTGGAGGGCACTGCTTTTCTGGCACTCTCACATGTTAACAAGGTCATCTGCACTCCCAGGAGAAACTCAGAATACACAACTGGAGTTTCAGCAGATAAAAAAGAGAAGAAAGAGAGACTGATTTGCAGTTTCTTTACATAAAAATATATTCAGAGAAATTTCCAATGCACATGTCCCTTGCTATGGTTGGGGTCTTAAGTAGTTTGTTTATTAAGAAAGATCAATGTTCATTTTCTTTAAGCATTTCAGCTCCCCTTAAAAAAGAAAATCTAGAAAATAAATAAAGTTCAGTGTCAAAAGATCCATAGCAGCACTCTTCTCTGTATTAATAAAACAAAGGAAATAATACAGATGTCCTTGAGAGTAACTGTTTCTTACAGAGATAAGATGGTGATTAATGGGAAATTTGTTCTTGCCAGAGGTGGCTATCAAGTATAAGTAAATAAATGGTATGGTTCCATTCTTGCAGTCTACCTACCATAAATATTATTACTCTGGTAATAGGAAGCTGTAATACTGCTGGCCATTCGAAGGTTAAGATTCTGAAAACACCCTTGCCCCTAAGGTTATTCTGTTGATGATGTCATTTACTATGATGCCACAGGAAAAACAAATGGCATGGCAACCAATTCAATTTAGTTTTAAAATAATTTCTAGAATATAATGTTATTTTCTGATGGTGTCACTGCACCTTGTCAAAATTAGCCAAAGATCTTAACCTCAAGAAATGGAACAGCCTTTATGAAGCTGGATTTTAAACCTGATAAAGTGCTGGAACAAATAAATATGGGTTATGTCCCTTCTGATGCATTTTAAGACATCTCCCTATGGGCAGTGGTACATGTCCTGCAGCAGCTTGCCTCCTTCCTAAGCACTTGGTGGGAAGCAGAACATTGCTAGGAGGCACCAACCTCCTGCAGTTCTCCTTAGCACTTGCCTGAAGTTACTTGCACGAGAGACAGAGGATTTCCAATGCTACCTTAACTGGAGACAGAAAAAAACCTCCCCCCACAAAGACATTCAATCGTCCCCATAGTTTATTTATGGATTTTGTATTTCACGGTCCAAATATATTAACTAAGTTATTCTGTCAAGAAATATAAATGATGATCATTTGTTAGCTGCACCACTTGAATAATTGTATCAAAGTGTAATAAAGTTATTGAAGGGATTTATTAACCTGATGAAGTAACTCATTAAATCCTTCAAATGCATTAATGAAGGAGGAAGTGTGGGCATTTTGATATAATTGGAGATGGGAAATTGTGCAGCTGGGCCAACCTGATAAAAATCATCAGATATCCCAAATCACTTTTATTTAGCTAGTAATTTTGGGCATTTCTATCACTACTCTGGATTCCTACATTATTTTTCTAACCTAAGTAGCTCTGCCTCAGAACTCAATTACTTCTTTTGTTTTACTATAGCCTGAAGTTACATTTGTACGTTTACAAGTTGGGAGCTGAAGCACACATCAGTCAATGATGAGTTTCTTGCCCCATGCAGCGGAGAAGGGACATGAGCCAAAGCCTGCCTTTTGAAGTGCACTAGGATGGCAAACTGTTGCAGTTGACAGGGGCCATTGCAAGCAATGACTTGCTCAGGTACCCATAAACGGTGTCCGCAGAGGGAGGTGAGAAGCACACCTGGTCCTTCCTGCTGGCAGGCTGATGGTGTGCTCAGTAATAAGATGCCAGGTGAGTTTTGGCTCTTTTCTTCCAGCAGCCTTGGACTAAATCAGCCTCTTGTGCGAGACGTGGCTGGTGGCTCCTAAAAGTAGACCTGTCTGTTGCTAATGGAGTGTGTGGCTTGACCAGCACGACCCAGCTTGGTACCGTTTTGAGCATGTGCTTTAACAGGACACATTCCTGAAAGTTGCTGGGTAAGACTTGGCTAAGGAACATAGGGGTCAAACATGGCTGAAGTCAAAATGTTAGCTGTGCTGCACTAATTCATCTGCACAGCCAGGAATCAGTACGAACAACCTCTGCTTAGGGAAAAAAAAAAGGTGGATGGTAGAAAGAGAGTGCACTGACCGAGGGAGAACAGGTCAGAGTGCAGCACGCCAGCAGACTTGTCTGAGGAACAGCCCTGGGATCACCTACAGCATTACCATGCAGCTTTCAGAGAATTAGCAGTTGCTATCCCATTTCCTATCTGCAGAACATCTGGTTTAAGCCCGAGCTGATTCCTTTTATCAAGTTTTTAAAGGTTAGGAAAACCACTGCATGAGTACAAGCTGCACTTTTCCAGTTCGCAGCATTAAAAAGCTTCCAAGTACTCAGGCAGTATTTGCTGTTGGGGGTGCTGCTATAACCCACTTCAGTAGGACGTAGTCTACCATATGGCTACAGCTGTGTGGCACCTGGGCCGTAAAAAGAGGGGAGCTCAGGAACAGACAATTATTTCCAACATTACTTGTGGTGTTGCTGATTTATGGTAGGCTGGAATCAGCACCGTGAAATGAGGGTTGTTACAGAACTGTTTTTTATGATCAGGTGGCAGTATGTGTGCTTCTGCTGAGTGATGACATTCACAGGACTAGGACATCTGAGAAATAGAAAACTCTGGTTTCAACCCCCTGTCAAGGAGTTTTTATTAGGAGATATGAAAACATGCAATTTGTGTCTTCCTGGTAGTTCCTGTGCCCTGACAAAACCGAAGCTGGTCTTTGTAGCTTAAATCAATTAGGAGAAGGATGTAAGCTGCCTTTTTTGTTTTAGGCATGTATTTTTCATGGTTGCATTCCAGATAAAATGCTGTTCTGTCAGGGATTCTAATCACCTTTCAGCCATTTATGTAAAATACATGTCTCTCATAGAGGTAATGAATGCGATATCCCTGAGGCTTGAAGACTGCTGGGATGTGAAGTGCAACTGTAACGAAGTGAGACGTGGGCATTATTCTCAGGCATCAGGCCTCCCGCCACCACTGACTCGGCTGCCACATCGTGCATCTCCGCGATGTGGGAGACAAGGCACAGAATGTGCAAAGTGAAAATAAATTCACTGTACAACGCGTTACAATGAGGTCACCTCTGATGTAAGGCTAGTATTTCATGGCCACCAGCTTCATTGTAAATCTGTTTTCATGAGCGTCTGCTCTGCTTAAATTGTGAGCCTTGGGAGAGGTGAAAAGATTGATTTAAAACAGACCTGTGAGGTGAGCAGGTGGGGAAGAGAAGGGAGCAAACGTGTCATGTCGAATCATGACATTTCAGGTGATCTATACATCACTGCTTGTCTTTTGGACCTCAGCCCCTGCTCTAAATAGCTATTTAAGAACTTGGAATTGACAGCCAGAGCAGGAGCCAAGACCTGCTGTAGGCTGGGCAGCATCTCCCCTTCCCAGGCGAGCTGGCTCCAAAGGAGAGACAATATGCTGCAAGGAAACGTGTCCACTCCCTCACTACGTCCAGCTGCATGTGGACCCGCAGGCTGATACTGTTCCTTGCTAGGGAATGCATCAGATGGTGAGTGGAAGCTGCACTTGTTCTTAGCCAAAAGATCACAAGAAGAAGCATTAATTTAAATTTTCAGTCACCAATTTCATTCCCTGCCTGTGCTGGAGAACATACTGGTTCTGGCATGGATAGGTTAATTAGGAAGAGCAGCAAAGGGATTGCCACCTTTATTTCTATTTGCAGAAATGGAGTCGAGCAGTTAACCAATGTGCATTGCTTAGAAAATGTGTGCCATATTATGTTTGCCTAAAATAGAACAACTGAAATACGCACTTTTTATTAGCACTTCTTAACCGTTGAATGAATTGTAACACAGAGGTAAGGGAATACAGGCACATTACAGGCACAATACATTCTGAACGTGCTGCTCTCATCTAAAGAATCCAACACTTAAATATGTCAATATTACATTATTAGTCTGCTTCTGTGTTTGTGGTTCTGAAAGAGATGAAGTGAGCATGACTTACATAATTTTAAAAAAATTAAATAGAAAATCTATGTAATTATTGAAGCAATACAGAAAAGGAAAATCATAATGGCTTCCAAATTAGAGTGCATCTGACAGTCCCTATTTCTTAGCTCTCTGAGTCTTGTAAAATTTTGTGTAACAGTCTGCTATTTTGAGAAACATTAGCTCTTGTCTCTTCCTTTTACAGTCTGCTAAATGGGCTGTATATCTTCTAACCTTGCAGATGACAAAATGCACTTCTTCACCATAGTCCACACAGTGCTAGATCATTTCAGCCTTTTTGAGTAAATGACACGCAACTCTATAACTGCATGATTAGGCCCATAGATTACCAGATTACATCTATAAATCTTCGCCATAGCTACCACTCAGTTGGCAGAAATAGTGAAGTTTCATCATTTGTTCTCATGTAGAAAACATGCTGTGAAATGCAGCCTCAAAGGTCACTGGGATGGCATTGCCTTTTGTGGCCCTTAATGAACTTGCAGCTAATGCAGCAATTACCAAGCCCAATTACCTCTATGTTGGCTTCAGAGAATTTCTTTTCCAAAGTCTGGATAGTTAGAATCCACTCCCTTCAGTTAAAAAGTGAGGTAGATCCAGCTATTCCTAAAATTGTTAGACATTTCTGAAACAGGCTGTGCAATAAGGGCCCGTCTGAATGAGGAAGTTGTGCCAACAGAACTCGAATGGGGTATTTAAGTGGTACTAAAAAGATGTGTGCAAAAAAAGTGCATGGCCACTCTTATTTCAGTGCTAGTATTATTTTAAATAACCTGTTCCTATTCCACCTCAGCTAAATCCAAATAAACTGAAATGGAAAACATTGTCCAGCTTTTTATATACATATATTTCCCAGTAGTTTTGCATATATATACATATATAAAAATACAAGTTACTATATCTGATGCAGTTCCTTAGCTTGTGAGCTGTAGTCACGTACTTAGCATTTATTTAAACATAGAATTTGGAGACGCTGTACAAACTAATACATTTCCTTTGTTAGCTAACAAATGGGTGTTTGACAAGCTACATAGCTTTCGTTATAACCACATTTATATTACAGCTGCTAAGTGCTAACTTGTGAGTTGCACCATTTATAAAAGGAACTGGTATAATCTACTTACTTGGCAACAGTCCAGCACTGATACATGCTCTTCAAATCACAACATGTTTGACTGAAATGAAGCCAATGGAATAATTCTTTACAAAGGAGAAGAGCTAAACTGTAATATGTTAGAAGTGGCTGTATCGTTATTACGAGTTCCAGCTCTTTGTTCAGTTACAAAGGAAGATAGCTACATTTTGATACCAAGTATATGGGTGTTATTATCCCTTTTCCCTGCTCTCCGTTTTGCTTTCCCTGGAGGGAATAATTGCTAGGGCTGCTTTCAAGAGTTTGGACTATAGGTACCTGCCATGCACCTGCCAGGAGTTCAGCAGAGTAGAATGGCATTTAACAGTGGTCCCTTTTGCCTTGCCTCTCAGAAGTTTTGCTTCTGTAATGGTAGGATTTTGTCTGGTTTGTTTTATCTTTGACAGGTCAGTTTCCTGTTCATTTTATTTATATTTAATTGGCATTTAAAATGATGCCTGCTGATTTTTGATGTATTTCAGCTCTCACCAAAATTACTCTAGGTAATTCCTCCTTTTATGAAGTAGCCAAAAGGAAATTCCTAATTTGTGGATAACCCAAAATTCCATCTTGTTTCTCTTTGTACACTCATGCGCAACTATTACCATGGAGAACAACAAGTGTGACCTTGGATCTTATTTAGCATTGTCTTTAGGTTTCCAATTGTTGGAAGAAACATACAGGTATCTCCTTTTTTGTACAAGGGAACTTGCACCACCTATGTCCAAAATATCCTAAATGTAGTGATCCTTCAGGCATGCTATGAAAATATTTGCGTGGGAAGAATGCTGGAAGTATTGAGTGTAGGCTAGCCAGTGCAGTAGGACACGAGATTATGTTTTTGAAGATGTCTGGCTGTGTTACTGGTTGAAAGGTTTTCTCATTGCTGCTCAGATGTTAGCTGTATTTCTGGCTTTGTGTTAAGGTGTCTGTGGCTTTGCATCAGCATCTGCTTTCTCATTTAAAATGATGTAAGTCAAATCACATAAACATAAAGAAAAGCTTAAGAGGAGCTAATAAAATTATTAGATTAATAAAATGTATAAACCTGAGAGGAAACGCGTTATTCAAAGTCAACTGATTGTGCATAAGGACTGCCAGAGTTAAGAAGGGAGGTAATGGATTTTATGTGAGAGGAAACTTCTTGATGAGATGAGTGAAAACTGCCTTGGTAGATTAAACTCTGTCAATAAAAATGTTCCAAGAAGAGATAAGACTGTGATAATCTGTAATAGGGTTGGAATAATACGCTTGCTGGCCTGCGATTCAGCCCTAATTCTAATGATTGTCTGATATGTCCCACAATCTTGCAATTAATCCGTCATTGTCACAAGTATCAGGAATATAATATACTCCTAAAATAAGCAAATTAAATTTCTAAGACAAACTAATCTTCTTACGGCAGGTAATTTCAGGAAGATAATTCATGCACACAGCATATTTTACTACTGGTGATCAGTACTGCTACTACACATCATCTAAACATAGTAAAAATACGATAAAATAAAATAGCTTTTTCTGATCTCTATAATAGTTGCAGTCCATCTCTGGATTTCCATCCATTTCAACATTAGTATGGAAGGATACACATAAGCTTAGCCAAGTTTTCACATTCCTGCTTCACAATACAGAAAACTATTCAATTATCGTGTTTCATACGTTGAAAACTCCATCAGTCTTGCCAAAAGAAGCAGAAATGGAAATAGCCATTTTTTGTGCATGGTATGTAAGAGAGTTGTACATTGGTGCCCTCTACACACACTCTAGAGAACTGCATTACTTTGGTTTGGTTTCAAATAAACTTGAAAATGGTACATGACAGATATAAATAATTAAACATTATTTCAGGAGCTTAATGAAATGAATGAACCATTGCAATGACAAAGAGTTATCGTTTACTAGATTTTAAAATAGCAGAAACTGCTATTTTCCCTGAGCAGAAGTGTCATCGATTCTGTTATCACCAACAATTTACTTTTTCTACAAAGTGCCCTGTTTTCCCTAAAAAGAAGTGTCCTCCTTTCTAATAATATCTTATACCTGTTAATTAAGGTTATTTTATTTAGAAATTGACAAATTCAGGAATCTAATTTTAAAAAAAAATAGGTAAACCATATTTCTTAAGCTTTGGGCCTGCACAGGGAGCAAGAGCACAGCGCAGAGGTCCTGCCTTGGCTAGCAAACCCTTCAGAGGAGAAACTGCCATTACTGTCTGGCTGTAGGACACCAGTGAACTAAACAGGATGCAAGAGGATGAGGCTAAGACTGTAACTGTTTGTGAGGGCAGAAGATTAAAAAGTAGAAATAAAAAGTGACTTACAGTTGGACCAATGCACGTGGACTTGACTTTAAACCGCCTTGCAGTCAGCAGTGGCTGTGACTTACTGGTGAGAACTCAGGTGATGAGGACCTAGCAATAACGAACACCGCATGTCAGATATTAAACCAAAAAAATGCATGTTTTTAACAAGACCCAATAGCTGATGGGAAATGAACCAAATGATCAGTCAAGCCATGTTAAAAAAAGAACTCCAACTACCCATTTTACCAGCAAGTCCCCTCTACACTCCATATGCTATAGAACAGACCCAAATATGTTGTCTAGCCTTATCATCATCTTGTCTGACAGCGGGATTACACTACACATAATGGTAAGATGCACTCACTACTGTACTCTGACACCTTTTAAAGTGATGTTTGTTGTTGGAAAACCATGCAGAGGCATAAGTGTTATATGAGGAGCCTAAATGGAGCCCCACTGTTTCTTTGTGTGCTCTCCCAGCTAACTGCACTGCTGACAGACAGCACTATTAAGCAGTCATTAGCACCATGCCTGAAAGCTTGGCTTCTGCTGATAATAACACGCTATTCAATATTTTCAGCCTTTGTAAGAAAGAGGGCACCTAAATGAGAATAATGAGGTCATTCTATGACATGCCTGAGGATATGAAACCATGGGTAACCTTTTAGCCCGTTTGATATGTGAACACGCTACATTCGACTGTGACAGATTTCTAGCCTTCAAAAAAAAAAGCTTCTTCCATTAAATCACACCATACAACATCAGCACCAAGTGGTAATCAAAACACTGGTGTCACTGTAAAGCACAACCTTCAAAATAATTCTGTGTAACCCAATCAAAAAGAAAACATATATAGGGACAGATACGTGAAGTAGAGCAAGGGGTTGCGATAGTGTCAGAAAACCAGCAAATTTTAATGGTTAGCAAAGTTTAAAAGGATTTTATGAGAGAAAGATTGCTTCCAATTCTGCATAATGTTTTCTTTTGCTGAATGAGATGCATGGACTATTTTGGCTTTGAAATTTTAATTTTAGACCTGCTTCTTGCTTAGAGCAGTTGCTGCTTCTCTTAAAACTGGCTCTCCTTCCTTTGCAAATGGGCCCAACATTTTACGGAAGGTTTTGCACCATGGGGCTATTTCAAGATTCTTCATGCAGTCGAGCAGCCTGGGTTTTGAGTGGGGCTATGCTGTGTATCCACTTCACATCACATTCTCTTCCACTTCCTAGCTGTATTAGCCCACGAGTGAATGCTACAACCTGCATAGGTCTATGGATTAACACGGTTTAGTTCGTTGCTCAGCTTAGCGGTTTAACACTCTCAAACTTTACAATAGCAGTAGGAAGTCTCCCTTTTTTCTGGTTGTTCTCCAAGGTTGCTTCCTATGTTTCTGCCTACAGAGGTGGTGCTCGGGAATTTTCTTGGGCATGCAAGAGTGTCGCACAACTTTCAGGCTGTGCTACTGAAGAAAAGAAGCGTGCTGGCCCTTAGCTCTTTTTCTTCTTTTGGGAAAGCTGGGTGACCTTTGCTAAATGAGTTGTTTGTGTGTGTGTCTAGTTTAGCTTCATTTTTATTGTATTTTCATTTTGTATTGTTTTTAGTGGTGTCATATGTGTGTAGGTAAGGGAGATCTGTGTAACACAACTTACTTCTTTGTAATTAGCTTCAGCTTCTGTATGTTTGTTTAATAGTAGAGCCTAAATGCACAAGCATAGCTGCTAAGAATTCGGCACTGAGCTTTGTGAGCTCCCTCCTGCCCTGGGCACCCACAGCAGGTGCAGCTGGTTGAATACCAGGGAGTGTGAGATGTGCTCAAGACCTTGCCTGCGCTGGGGAGGACCCTTCCCTTAACCGGCTCCTGCAGCATCACCTTCACACACCTTGAGCCTGGAAGGAGGGGAAGGCCACAGTGTCCCTTCCTTGGAAACCCCTGGAAAGTTGTCATTCATAGAGGCTTAAAGGAAAAAAGAGTGGTTGTGGGAGCAAGGGCAGGTAAAAGCACCTTGCTCTCAGAGAGCTCCACTTACTGGCAGGCAGTTTCCCTTTGTACCCACACATGAGTTACCCTAGAGGGAAACAGACTTGCAAGTTTGCTTTTGTTCCAGTTTCTCTCCTTTTAATTTCCATTTTCTTGGTCTTATTGTTTTTTACAAGGGATTAACTCAGCGGTTCCATTTAGACTAGAAGGAAAGGTTTAATTAAAATTATTCAGGGACTTAACAGGCTGAGTGTGTTAAACTTTGTGTCTTCGTCTAGCCCTCAAGCTTATTAAAGTTTTTTTTGGTAATTAAAAAAGATTAATGCGTGATTGCCCTTTGTTAGTGGATACTTTTAAGATTAAGCCTCTCCAATACCATAATTGGAGTAATATGCACATGCCCTACCTGAAAGGTAATTACAAATACAGAGAATAGCATGCAGTGTTTGTTTTATAATCTTAATGTTTCATTAGATGTTTGCTGGTTATGAATTATCTATCAGCTCAAACATAACAGTTAATTCTGATTACCACTATTCTTGAATCACTAACAATCCACCCTGAATTTCAACAAAACACTATCCTGGAAGAACGGGAAGGTAGGAAAAGGGACCGCTTCGTGGTATCTTTTTGGTACATAAAATAAAGCCTTTTAAAATAGACTATAGATTTTAAATGCAGTGGTTATTCATTAGCAGAAAGGCTAGAAAAGAAAAAATGGTTTCTCAGTGTTCTCTCAAACAAGGGGTACACAAAATGGCTGGGATGGCATAACCCTTCGCATCAGCCTCGCTCAGCCCCTCTTGACTTCCAAGGTGGGCAGAAACAGGCTCTGAGAACTGTACCTGCAGTACTTTAATGCATCTTTATCATAGTCATGATTTATACTTTGGGCAGTCTTATTTTCAAAGCTGGAAAAGTAGGTCTGCTGTTCATTAACTTAATTGCATAAGCCATGATATTTAAATATAATGTGTACTCATTAAATACTGTGAAATGTGTGAAGTTCTATTAAAAGCTAACAGATAATACAGACAGTGTAATTGCAGGAGGCAACTCTGGCTTTCCAATATCAAGAGGTGGCTTAAGCTGTGTTTGTATTTTAGATGTATTCCTTCATTATGCACTGGATTAATCTGCTGGTGTATTTGGCTAGAAGGAGTAAAAGACGACTCACTGGGAGAGATTTCCTGCTACTTTAACTCTGTGCCTTTATGTACTAAACCTTTAGATTGCTACAGAATGTCCTGTTATATTTGTTGTGTGTTTTTAGAGCCCAAGCTGTCAAAATTAGGTAATATAGGAACTTTAGGTCTTAATACTTTAGGTCTCAACCTTAGGTCAAAAATTTTTCTAATCCTTAAGTTTACAGAGAGAATTCAAAAAAATACACTGAAAGACTCCAATGCTAAAAGCTAAGTAAAAAGAAGACAGATTGTTTTTCGTCTCAATCTTTGGGTCAAATGCAGGAATTTTTTAAACAATTTGAGTTTGTAATAATGAGAATAATGAGAAAGTGCTTACATTATCAGAACCTAATCAGCAGAATCTGAAAAACTACATTTAAACTCTTTCATTGAAAGTTTTTATTTAGCAGAAGAAAGTAATTGTTTGTCTCAAGTACAAAAATGCTGTTGAGAAGAAAATCAAGCTGGTTTGGAATCTGCAAACTTAGGAATTCTTCTCCTCTGGATTCCATTATATCTGAGTCATCGTACTTTTTAAATGGCTACATAATTTGGATTACAAAGTTTCTGAAGTTATGTAATGGGCAAGAGTTCTCATGAAAAAAATCCCAATGCCAACTTGCTACCATGTTATGACACTGCTGTCCATAAGAGGTAATTATGAAAAGGAAGGTAATCTGCCAGTCACAAGGGTTTTTTTTTAAGCTATGACTTTTCCTATTGATTTTAATATAACATATATTTGCCTTTCTAAAAAAAAAAAGGATTTTTTTCCAAAGGAATTAAGTGTTCGATAATAATTGATGGTTGGTTTTTTTTTTTCTCCTCTCTAGTGTTCATAATGGCTTCTGGGCTTTTGGTTTACCCTTTTGGTTTCAACTCTGCTACTGTGAAGAGATTCTGTGAGAATTCAGACATCTACTATGCAGGAGACTGCCAGATTGGATGGGGGTATATGCTGGCAATTGTTGGGGTCATGTTGTCTGTCTTTTTACCATTCTTTGCAAAATATGCACCAAAAGAGCACATATCTCCAACTCCAATACCTACTATTTTATAGTATTTTATTACTGTTTAAGAACAGAATATTCCTGTCTACGGGCAATGGGCAGAAATTATTATAGCACTTCCGTTTAGCTGCATTGCTAAAGAGAGAAAAAAGGAGATGGGGAAGAGAAGGTCAGACTCACAAAGACCAAAAGTGCATTGATAGTCTTCCGTAAGTATGAGCAGCGAACACTCTGGAATTGAAATAAGATTAATCAGCAGCCTTTATACTGCTCTAAACATATAGTGGCATAATGCCTTAGACAAAAAAAATCTGTTTATCCTCAAAACATCTGTCTACCTCCCAGTTTCTTTTGAGTCTCAAAATCGTAAGTCTTTTAAAAGCTTCAATTCACTTTTTATATATTATTAGATGTCAAAACTTTTATGAACCCAATAATTTTAAAATCAATAATGATATTTTGTTACAATTATTTTGATTAGTGAAAAAGCGCCTACTAGTAGCCACGGCCTAAAATGAAGCTCGATATCTAAAAAGAATTGTATAGAAGAAAAAAAGTTTCTTCTTAATCTATATGTATTTGTAGTACCTTCATATTGTAAGTTGTAGGCACACTTTTTAATACGGATCTAATCTTCAAGATTTACAGTCATCTTCATGAAGACTTGCATAAAATTCAGATTACTTTTTTTCAGAGAGAGAGAGATAGATCCAACTACTTCCAAAGGGTTCATGATGATTTAATAGTTTAACAACAGGAAAAAAAAATGCTAATAATTTGGTTTTGGTATTTCTTAAATTATAATTTTAGGTCGACTTTTACAAAATTATTTGGACTATTACAACTTCAGATTTTGGGGTTTGTTGTTTGTTTTTTAAGGCCGAAAAGAAAAATCTCTGTTTACAAAAATGTATGTGCCCGATGGTCCTTGTATGTAGTGATAATACAAACCAGTATGAACTAGATTCTAATATTTCCATTCCTATTAAGAGCCCATTATTGTAAAAAAAAAAAAAAAGAAAAAAAGAAAAAAAAAAGTGAAGTGAAATGCTACTAGACATGATGAATAAGAATAATCTGATGCCGTGACAGAACTAGCAAATGGCCATATTTCATGGGTTTGTATGTGAAATTTGTGAAGCCTGATTTCCACAATAGCACTGAATTCATTACTATCAAGCATTGGAATAAGTGCACTTGATTGCCTTAAGCAAAGGAAACATTGGGTTGTAATCTCACCCCGCTGTTATGTTTTTCATTTAAAATAAAAATTGAATTCTAGTTCTATTCTGATCTTTTATTTTCTATTATTTATTAAAAAATAAATAATCACATAATTATATTTAATTCAGAGCTGTACTTCTTAGTTTTGTATTTTGGCACAAACCAAGTGATCAAATTTATTATTCTTCACTTAGCTGAGTCCAAACTGATTCCTGAATTTCATTTCATTTTTTTTTTAATGGAAAGTGCTCATGAAGGGACAGACAGAAACATTGAGGATGTATAAGAAAATGCAAACAGATAGAACAATCACTGTGTTATTTTAATGTCAAAGACTTTTGCAGCCTTGTTTACATTCCTCACCCTTCTAAACTTCAATGGAACATTGCATTGTTTTCCAAAATAATTGTCTGCTGTTACATTTTCATGGAGTCTAAAAGCAAATTCTGCACATAAACTTAGCAAGTTCCATTACTAATCTTTGAAAATACAGATTTCAATGTAGAATTAAGTACACTGAGAAAGAGAGAGAGCGCCCATGCTATGCGTTTTTGCTCACAGTGACTAAGGAATTAAATCTTCCAAATATTTAACAAAATAGATTGAAGGAACGCCTCTAAAGTAAGAAAGAAGAATAAATTTCAGTCACTTCTGTATAATAATGTACTTTTCAGTAATGTCTTACACTTTTTTTTAATGAATGGCTGAAATAATTGATAATTTTCATATAAGAGTCAGAAAAGTGAGGAATAACAAACAACATGGAAAAAGAAAATCATCACCGTGAAGTAGAGAGACAGAGATGCAGGCTTTTCTTTCCTAACCAACCTGTGCCTTTACACTAGAACCATTACACAAGACAGGATCGATATGGTTAAAAAAACCAACAAACCAAGCAACAACTGAAAAATGTTGAGTAATGTGTATAAACTGTATTACGTAGGGTTTTTTCTGTTTTGTGTAAAGTTTATGTTTAATGTTTCCGTACAAAAAGTGATTTGTTAGTGTAAAGTAGAGAAGTTTTTTGCAAAGATCTAAACACTTACTGAAAGTAAAATTATTTTAGATTTTTATTAACAGCCATAACATACCTAGTAGACACAAATGACCTATTCCTGCCATTACTTATTAATGTAACTTTCACATTTGCAGAACTGGAACCATCAATCATTCAGCTGAAATCAGTAGGACTACAATGTTTGTGTGATGTTGATGACACGCACAGATGCTTGCAGGTCTGGTCCCATAGTTCAAGCTTCCTTTGTAGTTTTAACTTACTGTTACAAAGGAGTCTTACAATCTACAACATCGCTGTCCCAAATCCTTTACTTCTTAAAACTCAGCTGCTTCTGTTGTGAACATCGTCAAGCTCTATGTCCTGTAATATTCTGCACCTTTTATGAGTTAAGCTAATGCTTCAATTTGGAACTTTCTTTAATATTTTATAATATATAAAGGAAATCAAATATACGTATGTGACCTCTACAACTGGGTAGACGAAACTCTCCTCGAAACATCCATGCTCAGAACCAGCTTAGCACAGAAGGTAGAGATGATAATGCAAGTGATTCTTATAACAGTTGGTAAAGCATATACCTTAGATCCTCAACCGGAACATTAAGGGGGCGTTGCTAACAATACATGTGCTAACACTGACAGATCACTTTTTTAAATAAAAACTGTCTGCGCGTTAAATTGTGTAAAAGCGTTTTCCTGTTACAAGTCAAACGATTTACTGGACCAGGTTCAAGTTTTATTCTAAATATATAATTTTTTAAGTGTAACTAAAAGCTGTATTTTCCATTAATGTGTTTCTGCATTGACTAGCTGGCTCCTTTTTAGAATATTAACTGTTTTCTGTATTTGACTTGTTGGATACAATATTTCAATTATTTTAAATGTGAAGTTTCCAATTGCCAACACTGTATAATAAAATAAAAAAAAAAAAAAAAATCACACTGTTCACTATTTTCTTGACAACTCTTTTGTTTTACAATTCCCAACAGATCTGGCGCAAAGCTTTTGAAGTAGGGGAACCAGCGAAGGGGAAAAGGAAATAGAAACAGCAGGAATAATCTATGAAAGTTCATGTTTGAAGGCAAAGACGCATAAACATGTACATGGTCCATCCCTTATGAAAGATGTTTCTATGGCAAAGGCAAGGAAGTTCTGTGTTCAAATAATTATTTCTCTCCAACTTCCTCTGTGTTGTTGAGCAATCCTCCTACAGCTTCAGGGTCTGTTGCTATTTTATACAGGTGTTATACTGATTATTTATTGTTTTAAAAAACATGAATCAGATAACATATCAATGGGAACCATATGAATATGTAATATATACAGCTGCATCCTGTGAAATCTTTCTGTAGTACCTATTATGTTCATTTCTAGAAAAGCTTTTACACGTGTTCTTGTAACCCAGTGAAGGAAAGGGAACCTGTTCGCTGGAATTGAAGTGGAATAAAGAATGCCTCCTTACTTTCTAACAAAGAGCAGTTTTAATGCAATATGCAGAGCCAAACAGAACTTTGGTCAAAGTTTAATAGCTAACAAATGTCACAAATACTCCTCAAAAGAAGTATATAGTCAACATTTTGAAATAGGTATTGAAGGAATCGCTAAAAATTGAAGATAATGAAAAGCAATGGCAATCTGAATTAGTATTGATGATCTTTTTCTAAGACACTTGCACTACTGCAAAACTTAAACATTTTAGTTCAGAACTTCTCCAGTAAAATCTCATCTACTATGTAACAAAACCCTGTTATTGCATATTTAACTGGGAAAGATAAGCTGTGAAAAGTAATAATGGGAACAAAACATTGTTACTAACATTTGTTGGATAACATAGCATAGTGATATTTTCAATTATTTAATCAGATTTTCAGTATTAGTTTCAGTAAATGCTTTAGGATGTCCAGCCTTTATGGACAATGATTAGTGAAAAATGGTTTTGGACACCCATTTTGACCTTTAAATTTCATTCATTGTTTTTACATACGCTGTCATCTCAACATCTGCAATTTTAACAAATTCTTGGAAAGTGTTTTGTTCTTGAATAGTTGCTGGTCTTACAGAGACACACTTGAAAATGTTCCTTTTTGCGTCATAGTTTCCCATGCACCTGTGCACTCGACCTCTAATTAGTCTTGGAAGCTCCCGGTCCTTCATCAAAAGCATAATAAACAAATTAAAAAATTAAACACCTTTCTAACATAAAAGATTTTAAAATGTCTGTTTGTTAGATATTAGTGGATTTCTGAAGACTACCGCAAACGCAGAAGGAATTTATATCAGCTTTTTTGCTGTTACCAGCTACTTAGAAGCTGAACTGAAAGTCCCACCCTTTTTGCTGAAACAGAAGTCTGAGGATGCCTAAATAGTGACTGGATTATTGCTCTAGACCAGTTTGGGAACAACATGGTGTAAGCACCCAGCTTTCCTTTTACACAGTAATTTTCTGTTTTATCAGAACAACGTATTATCATCTTCATAAAAGGGATTATAGCCAGTGGTGTTTGTGTTATGTATGGGCACAGAATACTTACAATTTCGTAAAATACACAAGGCAGACTCTCCTTTCCATCTCTCAGAAGAAAATTCTTTGCCCCATATGCTCCAGATGTGACCGCAGAATCAAGTGTGCCTGTACCATTTAGAAAAATAAATCATGATGTAAACATCAGAGCAGCACTGTGATATACAAAGATACCATGACAACATTTACTACACAAAAGCACTAAGATATATCGAGTCAGCACCAGCTTTCTGTGAGCACTTGTGCTGACACCACTGGAAGTTCCAATACAAATTATGGGCTTTACATAGTCTTTGAATAGTAAAATTGTATACGATGTCTCTCTAAACTGAGTGACCAAATGTGGTTTTCATAACCATCACTGTAAACAGGTCGTTCCCCTTGTTAAGCAGAGCACAACACAATTCCCTAAGTTTTATCAATCTTCGTATGCAAGTCAACGTCAAATATTTGCAACCTTGTCAAAATAATAGTTTTCTGAGATGCCGTTACATTGTATATTCTTATTCACCTTGATTTAAAGTTTAGTCATTTCAGTCTTTCATCATGTTCATTTCTCAGATAATGTCAGTTAAAACACAGTGAAACACACTAGAAGTCATCGATGTTTAGAAGCACTCCAGACATGAATTTATTCCCAGATTAATTGCATTAAAAATTACTGTAAAACTGAACCGCCCTACAGAAGGTTCCTTTTTAACAGGAAAAATGCATTGTAACACATTCTAAAAACAAGCAAAGAAAAGGAATGGGATAGAAAAAGCTTAAATGTTGGAGGATAACTGTATTATTAATTTTGTACCTATTTTAGTCACCTTTGATAGCTGAATGGATCTCCCAGCAAGAAAATTAGATGGTGCTCATGCCAGTATTTTGTGGTTTTAAGTATTTCAGCTATTGTTCCTACAGTAAATAACATTTTCTCTCGGCTGTTGTCCTGCCATTATTATCAGCTACAGCACAATATATCATGCTTACCTAAAACTTCAAATAATAGCGGAGTTTTATAAGTATATTGACTCCAGTGCCTCATACTTTCAATGACTGCAGATATGATTCGCAAAGAATTCTTTTTTTCTTTAATTTTTAATTGAGATGATGAAACTTCCTTTCAGAGGAAGATGAAAACTCAAGTTAGAGATACACACTCACACAATTTTAAAAGGCACATAGACATTTATATATTATGTTTAATACCCAATGTTTACATTATAATTAGACTATTTGTTCAGACTATACAAACAACTCCCTGCCGATTTATATGATTGTGCTGAGGATTGTACGTTATTATAATATGAAAAACACAATTCTAAATTTTCAGAAACCTAAGGGTTTACACTAAGGCAGCTAGGACTGATCTTTCCACAATTTTATTTTTTCTTTACTGTTTTCTTCATTGGATCTTCCTATTAACTCTCTCCATAAGTTTACCTGACTTTTGCCTTCTGGAACACAATCAAATTGTTTTTCATTCATTTTATTTTGCTGAATATTGTGGTTAAATTTGTATGCCAGACCATGGTCCTGCAGACTTCTTGAAAGAGTGTTAGGTTTCACTGGCCGTTGTCCTTTAGATGTATATGTTTGGCTGGTTTCTGTTGTTTTGATATGCTGTGATGAATTACGGTTATCAGGGTTTTTTTGTTGCTGAGCAGTTTTCAAATTATTTGAAAGGCTCTCAAACTTTCGAATAATTCCACTATCAGATCTTGAATCTGTTGTGTTACTTAAAGGAGTATACTCATTTCTGTTCCAAACGTTAGTACTGGGAGCCTTCTCTTCTGCCCTGCAGTACAACGTTAGACATAGTTCAGTATCAAAATATCTATTCTGCATACTCAGATATGTAATTAAAGTATAGAAAAGCAAACTATGTATTGTTGTTTTAGCTTTAAAAGCATCTGTTAAATATTCAGACTCAAAGCACTTGAGTATACACTTACATTTATCCATGTACACAGGGCAGTGGTCACACCTATGCTTAAATCCAGCTGAATTCAATAGGCCTTAAAAGCTTGCTTAATTATTGTCCTGCCCTGTTTAAGGGATCCTTCCTGACCTAAGATTCACCTCTTTTTCATAACTCTAAAATAAAATAAGCAGTTTCTTCTGAGAGCGATATTTCTGAATTATTCTACCACCATCACCGAAGAAATAATTTTACAAAAACCTCTAGTGCTGACCTTATTTTTTCTAGCACTCTTCATTTTATAAAGGCGGCTCAGAAATTCCTTCCCCCTCCACTCTATTTTGCCTTTGAAGGCACTTGTCTGAAACATTCACTCTCTTTTTGCCATTGGAAAGGAATAGGAGGAAGGGAAGAGAGAAAAAGGACAACATTGCTAGAAGTTTTCCTGCCAGCTCTAGGCATCTGAATCTGTAAGCTTTTCCTTGGTTTATAAAAGCACAGAGTTCACAATTATATTCAGTTTTGATTAAACGTTTTGATATACAATTGCCCTAATGTACACTGATAGAAACTTATTTGAGTCTATTGATAAATTTGGTTTGAAAGTGGGCAAAACTTCAAGTAAAGGGGAATCTCAAAAAATTACATCTAAGACCGGCAAAATTCAACCAACATTTACAGTAAGACTGAATTTCAGGCCTGATAACATGCCTAGATATTAGGTCTAATTAATAGGCCTCACTAGGTGCACTGGAAAGATACTTCATTTCAGTGGGTTTTGGCTCATAAGCACAATGGAATTATGATCAGTGATGATCTGAGAATTAAAAGGGTCTCTCTGAATGCTACAAGAATATGGAAAATTTAAGATATGTTTTCACATGAGAACAATTTTGGTTAAGGAAGGATAATAAAAATTAAAGACTTCACCAACCTGCAGGCATACAAGTTTCTTCCAGCATTTGCTAAATTAGGCCTGGATGCATTTGGTGGTTTCATAAGGGAAGGAGCCATCTGATGTTCTGTGGGGCTTTCAAAGGTAAGTTTAAAGTATCAGCGACATAGTAGCAGCTTTATTGTAAGACAGACACATGGATCATAGTTTGTGAAACAATTAGTACCCAAATAAAAAACAATAAGCAACAAATAATCTGCTTTTACATACCCATTGTTCGCTGCTTTCTGTAGTTCAGCCACTTCTGGGTTTGCAGTTCCCCAGCCTAATTCTCAAAAGACAAAGGATTGAATATGGATACAAACTGAAAAGATTGAAAGGTAATAGGTCTACTTAGGGCTCCTACTCTTTATCTGCTTAATGTTCCACAAATAGTCTCACACAGGAAGGAGAAGGGAAAAAAAGAAAAGGGAATGTGATCCTTTGATATCTGTAATTATAAGGCAACTTCTAACAAGTAGGCTGCTTCTCTAGACAATGGTGAAGTTACAGACGTTAGACTTATTAGCACAGAGCCTTTTACTTTATTATAAGTAAACTTTTTCACTTTATTATAAGTAAAACATAAAGAAAGTACTAAAGGCAGAATTCTGCATCATTCTTTCCAAGCAGAATTTGAAGAACAGAGGTTCTCTTCTGAATTACAAGAAAGACATCTTATAAATGTTTCTTCTTGTAACACAGGACTTGAATGTTGATTGAAATCAACTGAAAACAAAAGGTCAGAGTTTCAAGAGACTCTATTTAAATGCCAGTGCTACTTCATTCTCTAACACACAAAGAGTCAAACTCCCTCTAGGCACAAAGTATAAAAAGCTCAATTGTATAGAGGAGAAAGAAATTTCCTGGAGGACATTTTTTACATAATGAACTTTTCAGAAATAAACATAAAGGATGCATACAGTTCTTGATAAAGGCGATGTCCAATTTAATAAAATATGATCATAAAGTTAAGGTTTATTTGGATTTAGAGCCATTAAGAATATAAAATATGTCTTATTTACCGAATGATGTGGGAGAAAAGTCATAAGTACGAGTCCCAGAACCAGTATCTGGCTCATTTTTAAGTGGATTTGAAGTGAGGGGCTGTCTATTTCTTTTTTTCTGATTGAACAGAGGTACAGGCAGACAACCTAAAATTAAAATTCAAATAATAATACTATACCAATAGCAAAAGGATACACAATCTACACTTAAAATATGTAAATAAAATTACTTCACAATTATTTTACATCACTCATAGGAATTACATTTCATGAACACATACCAGATCAGCCATTGCCTCACAGAATTTATATTCCCAGCCCTTTGCCCTGCACATAATCCCGTGAATGAAACATTTCCCTTAGTGACCAGTCCCCTGACTCCATTCAAAATCTTACCCTGTGCTGCAATAAAACAGATAAGCCCACTCAGGAAATGGGGGTCTAGGACTGAATACTGTATATCCTGAATGAATACTGCATGTGTGTGTTTGTGTATATATATATGTATAAGCATAATGAGGTATGAATGAATGGTAAAGCACAAAAGAATGGGTGGTACCTGCTGGTCTGTGGGCTGAAGTGTCAGCTAGACTCCTTTTCATTTCTTTGCTGTATCCAGATTTGCTGTATGGAAGTTAGATAAGCAGACAAAGTAAACTAATTCATGTTGTAAACACATCCAAATTTTATGTGATTTTATGGCAGTTCCTCTTAACTCTGCATACCAAGTGACATGCATCACTTCAGACACAAGCCTAAAACGTGCAAGCTGTTGTACTGAATTTAGAAGGTCCATGGGTACATAAGTAACATGCAATTGCTCTTTGCAGATTAAGGGCCCAAATGATTACATTTCTGAAGTAAAAGTTGTATTCTCTACTTTTTTAAAGTGCTGTAAAAATACTGAATTCACTTCTGAATTTAAAAGTACATATACATTCAAATACAAGAAATATTTTTTTAATTCCTGAAAATAGAATACTAATAGAAAATGCATATTTATACATTTCTGCAGAGTGTGACGGCAAGGTACATGGCTTTGAGTAAAACAACTGATTTAACTATTCTGTGAAAAATAGTGTCACACTTCAAAAAATAAACTTCTTTTCCGTACTTTATGGTACAGACCTAAAACCTTTAGCCAATTTCCTCAGATATAAAATACTTCACAAGTCAAAAAACCCCATTATTCTCAGCCAAATATTATAAACAGAAAAAGTATATATTAGCATATTAGGTACAGGTAGTTTGCCATATTTGTTTTCTGATTAATCTACAGCAACTGCCTATGTATTACTGTATACATCAAGGATACTACACAGACTGTTGAGTAGCATTAGTTACTATTCTATCTAAGTTAGTTACTGGTGCATATTGCCTTTAGTGGCACATGAATAATGCTGCATACTTGTTTGTATAAATAACATAAGACATTACCTCTACATTTATTTTGATCTGGCAGTTAACCATATGCAGCTATTAAAGATGTTGATAAGAATGAAGCATGAGTATCTACCATAGATAGACAAATAGCTCAATTCACTCTTTATGTCTGTGAGATATATCAGTTACACCTGTGACAACACTAGAGCAGCTTCTAGTTCATTGCTGTTACATAATTTAAACTGCATTGCTAGCACTATGAAGCCTAATGGCCATCAGTAAGTGACATACTTGTAAAATAAAACCCCATAAACTTGACATTTCAGTTTATGAAGCCAGTTTTGGTGTTGCATAGGATTTTAGACTGTATTGCTTTGCTTCTTGTCCTCTCTTGAAGATAAGCAACCAAAACCCAGAGCTAAAGCTGTAGGAAAAAAGCAAGCTAAGGATGGAGAAGAGAAGATACCAGGCTAAGCCTCCGCAGCGCTTCACACAGCAGCAGCGCCAGACACAGGCTAAAGGAGTCTGAAGGAGAGGGCTGAGGCGAAGCCCGCCAAAAATAACGGCCCGAACGGCCACGCCCTCGCGCCGGAGGGAGTGAGAAAAGGGCGGGAAGGCGCTGACCGCCCTCGCCTTCCAAAGGCGGCAGCGCGGCGGCCGCCAGTGAGGGGGCGCTGGGCGGCCCCGGCCCGGCCCGGCCCGGCTGGAAGCTGTCAGTCCCAAAGTGGGGAGAGGAGGAGCGATTAAATCGGTCTTCTGGAGGATTTAATTAATTATCTCGATTAAATCGGTCTTCTGGAGGATTTAATTAATTATCTCCGTACCCGTGGAACCGGCCCACGTGGTGTCACGTTTAGCACTCCGAGAACCTGGGACAGGAGCTGAATACCCACAAATGTGTGAACACAAAACATGGATATAAATAAAACTATCTGCATTCTTCGCGCTGTTTTTCTCTTCAACCACTAGACAGGGTTTTACATGCGCCTGTTTTCAAGCGCGTAACTTCTGACTGGTTCCTGTGTAAAATCTTAGCACTCAGCAGGGTTGGAGCCTGTCCTTTTTTTGTAATCCCAATTTTTGCTTCAGCCAGTGCCTTGGAAGGCTTTGGTGAGCACGTTACACTTCTTATATATATACACACACCTTCATGGCTTTGATAGCTAGGCTTCATTTCATTTACGGTGTATTATTGCATATGTTTTTCAGCTCCTGGCACACATTCTAAGCTGTCAGATGCACTGCTAGATATTGGTATGTTGTACATAAAACCAGTCTGAATTCTTAATAAACTAAACATGGCCCTACATAATTTTTCAAAGTGTAAGTATTGGCAAAGCACAGGAATAAGGGATCGGTCCTGGTGTTTAATTCAGAAGAGTGAAAGCTTTTCAAGTGTCTGCATTTGTGCCCCAAATTCGCGGGTGCCTGTAATGTCCTGGGAGACCAGGAGTTAAAAGCTGTTTGGACGTTAACGTGCTCTAAGGGTATAAAAGAAGCCTCCATGGCTTTAGTTCCTAAACTCATGTTTGGAAATGCACTGTATCTGTCCTAAGAAAGCTATTCTTAGGAGACAAACTTCTTGCATGTTAAATGAGGTAAGTGCACAAATGACCGCTGTATTTCATTCAGCGTTTTGCAAGAAATTATAACCATTACAGTACCACCAGCAATAAAAGATAAACTATGTGTACTAGCACTGCGTGTTTGCATTTTTGCCGTTTACTCTTCGAACTGCTGTGGTGTTTAAATTCAGCAAACCAAGATTCAGAGCGTGAGTCATTTTTTCAGGCAGTGTGTAAAATAGCTGTTTTGGCACCACCGCTAAAGAGACCGGGGTCAAAGGACAGTACAGACCGTCCAGTGCTGTAAAATACAACTTTACTGCTTTGTTTAATAAATTACTTACTATGATTAAATATCCGACAGCTTCTAAGTGCAGGAGTAATACAGTTGAGTGTTTGTTTAAACAATTTCTCTGTATTAAATCGCCGTGAGATTCAGCAAATCTGTATGCATAAGCTGAAACATAGAGAGCAAGTTTGTAGGAAATATATTCCTGGCAGAACTTGTCTAGATAAGCCCTATGTTTAGCTTTCTTTTCGTAGACCTACAGTCTATCAGCCTGGGTTATAAAGCCTCTCCCAGGCACCAGCCAAATACTCTCTCAGTCACCGGAATATAAGCTTAATAAAAAGGAATTGTTCAATAATCATTCTTTATTCCCTTGCAATGTAGCATTTTTTATATTTATATCGTGTGTCAGATACTAATTGCAAATACTTCTGTCATTTACAGCAGTAAAACTTATTTTCTGTTATTAAGACCTTTTATTCTCAATGTTTTGATCCTCGTGATGGAAGTTACGGCTGCTGTGTGACTTAAGTTTCAGAAGCCGATCTGACTGCTTTTGGAAATGGAAGAAGTCAAGTTGTTGACTAAGGTTTTTTGGGGGGAGAACACAACTATTGTCCCATTGTGGTCTATATCTGTTTCCTTTTTAATAAGAGATTGCAGAAGTTGGAAGGGTCGTCACTGGCAAAGTTGTTTCAATGTGTTAGAGGTCTGTGCTAGCAGATCCCAAGACAGGACTAGAGCCAGGAATACTAGGCAAGTCAGCCATGGATAAATTGCACTTTAATTTCAGTCAGTGCTCCTTCTAATCACTGTTCTTCAGATATTATAAAACAAAAAAGGTCATACGAGCAACAACATTTGAGGAACTCAGCTCTTCTTGTTTTTTTAGATGAAAGTACTTGATGTTTCAGCATTATGTGTTGATCTAGAGCCAAGATATGATTCATATTTTACTGGTTTTGCTCACTTTAAATCATTCTGCCCTTGTATACTGTAATGTTTATGTAACTTCAAACATACATGAGTATACTTGTTACACCTAGTTTGCAATGCAAAAACGTCAGGGATATTTAAGTGCATTATTAAAGTTTACATTAAAAAAGTCTTTTCATACTGTCATTAGTACAAGATTTACCTATGTATCATCTATTAATAGAGATTGCCTGGAGAAGTTAACTTTTGAACTGTGCAACAGTACCATTAACAGGCGTGGAGATATTACTAAATATGGTAAATGAAGGGGAGGGCTCCTCGGGGGGGAGGAGTGTCAGGTTAGCAACTCCCCGCCTCGCAACGGGAGTCTAAAACTGTTAGAGAAATGATAATTCACTTTCATTCACATCCGACCTAAACTGGCTGAAAGAATCTACTATTTAAAAGAGTAAAAAGAATTTTTTTTTTTTTTAGGCAAAAGTTTTACTTTATCATTATTTTCTGTTTTGCTTTCAGCAATTCTTAGAGCTGCTGAAAAGCATGACTTCCGCTTCTGTTGTTGATAAACCTCCGGTAAGACGGGTTGCTATCTTCGGGGGAACTCATGGCAATGAGTTATCAGGGGTATTTTTGGTCAAGCACTGGCAAGAGAATGGAGCTGAGATTCAAAGAACAGGAATGGAAGTGAAACCATTTCTTACCAACCCAAGAGCTGTGAAGAAGTGCACTAGATACATTGACTGTGATCTGAACCGTGTTTTTGACCCTGATAATCTTGGGTAAGAATAGTTGTACTTTCTGTTGTTTTACTTTTCTGTTTTTATAAATTGTAAGGAGCTTCCTTTCCAGATTAAAATGTTAAGTAACACAAGTTCCACTACTCTTTTAACTGTGCAGTCACATAACTGAAATTACTGACCTTTAACCCAAAAAGAACAAATTGCATAAGTGTTAACAGATTCATTTTAAAACTATTGCTAGTAGAACGAGTCTCAAACCAACACAATCTTAAACACAGCATTTTAAATTAGTATTAGATTAGCTGTATTTGTGTAAACTTAAGTATTGTTGTTCTGAGTTGCAAAGCCATTATTTCTCACATGCCTTCTTGTGCATTCAACTTTGGAGCTCTTCTGAATACAGTTCTATTTGCAGAAAGATAGCAGATAAAAGCAATTTAAAGGTAGACATCTGAGTATGTGAAAGAATGGCATACAAATCAGGGAAGTGCATTTAGTTTCAGTTATATACAGTAAAAGATGAAAACTTGAAATTAGCGAAGTTAGAAATAATGTATTCTGTGGCAAAACGATAGCCAAAAAGTCTCAATAATTTAACTGACTCATTGTTTTAGAAGAAATGCAATCTATAATTACTGTAAAATAGTAATTCATTTTACATTTTTAAATGGGATTTTATGTTTTTCTGCTTTTGAGACATCTATTCCAGAGGTGTACTTTGCTGTATAAACATTCTTATGCTTGGTATAGTTGCATGCTAAACAGGTAACTATGTTTCAGAAAGGTCTTAATGGTAAAGGTGAATATCACTGAAAGAAATATGTATCACATACATTTTGTAAGCATGGTTATTCTTACCCTGCACATCTTTTCATCTGGCTTTTCATCTTGGAATTTTGTTGTTGATTATTATATATAAGATAATCAGACTTTTTAACACCTAAGTGTTGAGGGCATTCTTTTAATTGCTTAATTAGGACAAACATATGAAAAAAAAAAGTGGGTGGGTTTGTTTTCAGCTGCTTTGAACATAGAACACTTGAAAAAATAGCAGATTAAAATACCTGCAGATTGTCTTCATTTTTTAACTAATATTCCTCAGTAAATCCTATTAAGTTGCCCAGCCCAACACCACTGACTGTTTGGAATACCTTCACCTGATCCCTTTAAGTGTTGACCCTTCAAGATTACAAATGATTTTACAAAATAAGAAAAAGGAGAGTGAAATCCTGATACTACTGAAAGTAATGGTGGAAGTCCCACTGGCTTCAATAAGAAGTATTACTTTAACAGTCTTATGTGAAGAAACCTTGAATTTCAAAGGCAGAACTAAAGAATACAAAGGTAGATTATGTGATATACAGAATCATAAAAATAGAAAAAGGATTTTGAGGGGCTCACGCAAAAATTCTAATCCACCTCATGTCCCACCAGTAGATCAACTGCATGTAGACATTCCTAATGGATTATGTCTTGCCATTTCTAATACCCCAGCAGTGGTGATCCCAGAGTTTTCCTCAGCAACCTCTTCTGATGCCAAAATATCCATGCAGTTAGTAAGGTGTTTTGTTACTATTTAACAAAACGTTGTTTATGCAACTTAATACCAGTATTCCTTACAAAACTAAAATATTACAAAGCTTGAGCTGTATTGAGAAAGGAAACTGAATTTAGCACAAAAGATAGCAGGTGTGTCTATATTGTACTTGGGTAGTATCCCAAGCCTGTCATCAAACCCACATTTGCTGCCTGTGCAGAACAAGTCTGAACCTACAGCAGCTCTGTACGCTGTTAACGTGTAAGATAGACGTCTTTGGGTCATACGTCAGTTTCCTATAGAGCCCTGATACAGAAAGGAAGCAGATCTCAGACCTTTCCTTAGGCTAAGACCATTTTTTTGAAGTGTAGAACAGACATAGTCACCTGAGATTACAAGTATTAAAACTTTGGAGGAATAGATTTGAGGTAGCAAAATCTTCTATGAGCTTTGAGGGTCAGGAGGGCTCAAAACAATAGACTGTAAAAGTCCGATCGGAATATGAGAAGACAAGAAATAAAGCAAGTTACGAAAGACCTTGTGACTGATGCCCAAGGTAAAAGGGCATGGACTGATACCTGAATACCATCTTCAGCAGGAGCTGGATCCGGTCTTGGAAGTGGTTGAAGTTGTTGATAAATTTTGAGTTAGTTTTCTGCACAGGGGGAAATTTTGGGATGTAAAGAAATAAGAGCGAATTAAACAGTCTCCAGCTAAAATCAGATCAAAAAATTCTTACTACCCTTCTGCACAAGATACATAATAGTAAGACCTATTTAACAATCATACTTGCTTTTTTCAAGCACAAATTAATCAAGTTTCAACAGGTTGGTAATTAAATAGGTGATTTCGACTCCAGTCAATTATGGAATTAAAGTAAAAAGAAAAGGGTATACATATTTTGTTGACTGTAAAGCCATGGAATGAGTTTACTAATTTCTTTGTACTGATATTAACAGCAGGACAGTGGTGGAAGATATTCCATATGAAGTGAGAAGGGCTCAGGAAATCAATCATATATTTGGTCCAAAAGGTAGTGATGATGCGTATGACCTTATTTTTGATCTTCACAACACCACTTCTAACATGGGTGGTACCCTTATTCTTGAAAACTCCAGGGATGACTTTACAATTCAAATGTTTCATTATATCAAGGTAAAACTAATTTAAATAAACTATTAAAATAGATTATTAGTTGTAATGTTGTATCACTATATATTATTTTGTAGTTTCTTTAAATATACTATTTTTTCTTATGCAAAACTGTTTAAAATATTTAATCACTCATAGGATGGGGTTTTTAATCAGAGATAATTAATAATTTGATTATAATATCAGGTAATTCAGCTTTGAACTCATCATAATCTTCATGTATTAAAATGAGTGTTAGTAAGACTGATGGGCAAAGAGGAATGCTTAGAATAACATCTATGAAAATGAATGTAATTTAATCTTTCACACTGATCTGTCAGGAACTTGGATAAATTTGGGTCACACATGCTAAACAGTTAAACATTAATTTTATGAAATAAAGACATGGAAAAAATAATGGAACTAGGTAATGACAAATGTTCCCTTCATCAGTATTTATAGGAATAGCGATATGTCTTTGGAAGCTGTTCAGTTCTGCAGTTCCTGTAGATAAGTATTGGTATAGTGAGGTTTGCAAAAGTGCTGGCTTAAGCGTAATCTGGGTGAAGTACTAGTGACCTAGACAATGACTGATGAAATCGAGGTTAGGCCAACAGTCTGGAATTTTAATTTTTTTTTTTCCTTAGAAACAAGGTATATTTTAACATTTTTTTTTTTTGCATGCATCCCATTTAAATATTTATAAAATATTTGAAGATATAGAAAGCTTATGACTAAAATTATATGAAGAGCAATGGTAGGCAGTCATCAGGAAAGAGGCCTGAAATAGGTTTCTATGTCAAAAAAAGGTTAAAAAAAGGCTTAATTCACAATCTATGTGCCCGTAAGAGACTAAGTCTAACACAAAAAATACTTGAAATCTGCTTTACGGTATTTTGATTCTAAGTTTTGGAACACTGATGAGTAGATTTTTCTTCCTGTTAGCAATTTAAGACTAGAACTGTGTTCAGTTACATTAGGAGACAGCAAAGTTCAGTGGAGCATGCCTGGCATGAGTTAATGGAAAGGAGACCAACAAACACAGCTTTGTACGTTTTCTAAAGATGTCCTACTTCTCTGAGGGCCATGAAATAAAGGCAACATATTGAAGACATTGTGTAAATCACTTCTGCATCAGTAATCTTTTGTGGCACAACATTTAAAAATATTTGCATAACAAAGAAATTTTTAAACAATCTCCACAGAACGCTTTGGCTCCAGAACGCTGTCCTGTTCTGCTGATTGAACATCCTAGCTTGAAATATGCAACAACTCGATCTGTAGCAAAACATCCTGTTGGTAAATATGAAAAATAAAGACTATTTTAACCCACCATAAATTATTTAAATATGCGCCTGTTTCCAGATCTGTTCATTTCATTACATTACACAGAGCGCTGTGATCACCAGTAGCTATTTGTTTGACAATATATTTACTGAATCAAACATATATGATTATCTCTTCTTCTGAAGAGTTCTGATTTATACTTGGCTTACAAAATACAGAAGCCAGATGGAAATTCTTGAACTCAGTTAACCCACTGTTTGCAGAAAATATTTATAATCTATGAGGGTAAGGAAGAAGTAACAGCTTCGGAAAAGAAACGTTTACATCCTCTAAATAAGCCTTGGCTGAAACGCTGGTTGTTAGCCAAGAGGAAAAGGGAAGATGTGATGAAGGGGGAAATGATGTTCTGTATGGAAGTGGTTAACTTTTTCATTTATGGAATCAAAACCATGACCATAGGAAAGAATCACTAGTTTGCTTTTCATATTAAACAATGAGTTCTCTAAAATGCAGCATGGAAAGACAGGATGAGGAAAGAATAAGAGAAACAAATATATACAGTGACCCTTTCTCTTATCCTAGTAGCCCACTCAAAAATGTACATAGGGTTCTTTAAACTGATCCAGACTGGTGAGCTAAATTTTCTGCTTGCCTTAAAAATCACATAACTCTGTACTTTATAATTCCTCTTAAACATAAAGCGCAGACCCAATCAGACATCTATTTTTGCTGTGTAATCTAAGCATGTGATATATTATGGCTGTATTAATAATCTCCCTCATCTGCAAACAGGCGTGGAGGTGGGTCCCCAGCCACACGGTGTTGTCAGAGCTGATACGTTGGACAAAATGAGGAAGATTGTCAAACATGGCCTTGATTTTGTACAACTTTTTAATGAAGGTAGAGTAAGTAATGAGAGAATATATAGCCTCCTGTGTCATATCAGTGGACTATTTCAGGAGAATATTTTTTTAAAAAATAGGTTGGGCTACAACATTTTACAGTTAAACAGGAAAAGGAGGCGGGGGAGGATTGTTCTCTGGCCCACCTAAGTGTGGCATCAGAAAGTCAGAATTCCTGTATAGCTCCTTTGGGTAGCTTTTAGGATATTTCCTCTTTCTGAAGGTTCAATAAGTATATGTGATCTTAATCTTACAGTTGCTTTGAGAATCTGAAATACTAGTTAACAATATTTGTATAGTAGTATGTACATGGAGAACATACAAGAAATACTAAGAAAGAAGCGTTTAATTTACATGCCCTCTGTGCATTGTTATCTAAAATTAAAGTCAATACATTTTGTAAGATTTTGTTATACCTGTGCACTATCTAAAATACATACTGACAAAAATAGGTGTTTAAAATTCTTTTAGAGTACATTTTGTCAGCGGGCTTTTTTTTTTTTTTGAAGTAGAAGGAAAAGAATATAGTTGTGCATGTCAGTCTCCATTATTGTGCTGGAGTGGTAAAGATGAAATAGCACCGATACCATTCTGTATTGTGCAGCACTATCACACACAGGCCTTTCATTGATTTCATCTACAAAATGTATCTTTTTAAGTACACAGTGAAAAGTCACATTTCAGCACCAAATTTAGATCCAGGCTTCATATGCTACAGTACATGACTGGACAATCTCTCTGCAACTTGGCTTCGAGGGGACAAAAAAAAAATCTGGAGATAGATGTTTTTATGATATATGAGCTAATCACTAGTGTGTAAACTTTGATGAGGTACAACCTAATGATTTAAGCCATTCTAAAGAATAAATAATGCATTGTTCTTTTTAACAGGCAGTTGTTCATTCTGACATTAAATTACATTTATTCTTTCCAGGAAAGGAATTTCCACCATGTACAATTGAGGTTTTTAAAATAATGGAGAAAGTAGATTATCCCAGGAATAAGAATGATGAAGTTATTGCTATTATTCACCCCAAACTGCAGGTAAATTCCAAAATAGTTTCTATTTGTGACATTTTATAAGTATTCCTGTGTTGCTTCTGCTACATTTTAGTATATTTTACCAGTAAATATTTAAAATGACAATATTGCCAATGGGTCTGTTAAACACTTTAGTGACAGAACTTACTATAGGGAAGGTCTAAGGTCATACAGTATTTCAGTAACTGACTTGGGAATCACTGAATCTAACATCACTTTTGAACCTAAAACTGAAAGAGGCAATAGGATAGCTTATATTCTAAAATATAAATCTAGTTTTGGATTCTAAAATGAGGGTCTGTCAGTTGTCAATCAATTGTGAGCATATGCAGTTTCCTTTTAGTTCACCTTTACCAGTTCAACTTTACCAGTTTACCTTTACAAGCCTGAAAACAAGGGCCAGAAACCTGAAATTACATACTGAAGATTGGAAGGAATTCTTTTAAAAGCTTGTGCCATAAGCTGGAGAGAATCCAACTATTGACCATAAGCTTAGAAATGACATGAAATATACAAAAACTTGAAAGTAAATACATTCTATTTATTTTCTTTCTCTAAGGATCAAGACTGGCAGCCACTGAACAATGGTGATCCTCTATTTGTGACTCTTGATGGAGAAGTAATTGCATATAAAGGGGACTGTACAGTCTATCCAACATTTATTAACGAAGCTGCATATTATGAAAAGAAACAAGCTTTCGTAAAAACAGTAAAAATGAAACTCACTGCAAAACACATCAGATCCTCAGTCTTAGACCAGAACACTTCTTAAAAGCTTATTACAGATTTTCAATACAAAAAGTGGATTTCTTCTCTGTGAAATCCAGTGTCATTCAGTAGTAATTCATGGAATAAATAAATGCAGGATCTAATTTTACATTGTAACTTAATTAACATTGCTGAGCACTTTTAAGATTAAACATACTATCATAATTCTAGTTATGATTGTTTACTTGTTCTAATACATTACCATAGATGCAAAGAATAAATACTATTTTTATGAAGTTTGTTAGTTCACACTATATAAAATCATTAAACAACGTACCACATATGGGTTAGTGGCTATAAAACTTATATCCAGCGTCATATAGAAAGATGCTCATCCACAAAACTACATTATATAAAAAAATTACAGCATTTCTACTTTACAAACCTCCAATAACCAACACTTTTTAAAATGAGGTAATCCTTGAAATGAGTTCCTTGGATAAACATACAAAATATGAGACACAGGAAAAGCTAGGGAGAGAGAAACAGAGTGAGGGTATGTATATTAAAATTCTTTTGTGTTATCTGCATTTGTGACTAACCCCTACTGCGCTGAAGTGGAAGCCTTAGGGTTTGTTTTATTTTTATACTTATGAAGATATAAAATAAGCTAAAACCATATGATTTCTGAGAAAAATACACTAAAATGAAATGTAAAGCTTTTTAAATTTAAAGTATTACAAGATTAATTCAAGCTGCTTCTGATTTAACATTAATTTAATGACAAAGTTTGAATTTAGAAAGTATCTAGTAGTCGGAAACATTCTGGAGCAATATTCAAATTCAGGAAAAAGATGTGCTATATGTGAGACAAGAGAAGTTTATCGCTTTATAACTTTCTAGGTGTATCTACCTACTGCTTATAACATTTTCCAAAAAAAATTTTAATCAACTGTTATACCCCAAAAGTTTTCAATGAAGAAGGCATTATTAGGTAATTACTCAGGTTTTGATAAAGAGCAATGCACAAACCATACCTGAGTATTTCAGAATGGAAATTAAGAAGAATTCCATATGGGGAGACTTCTCAGAATTTTGAGACTGACTTGTTCTGTATTTGTAGAGAGAAAGCCTGTCATAGTAGCTGAAAAAGAGAAGAAAATGGGGTTGTAATTAATTTTCTAAAGTTGTTTTTAATATATTTGACAAAAATAGGGGATAGAGAAAACATTAAGAACTTTGCATAAGGATATAGTGATTAGCTATTTACTGAAAGATTAATTATCTAGATAACCCCCAAATTATATCTTTTGAAAAGTGATGTCTTCCTTATTTACTACTAAGCCAAAATCCTTTTTTTCTTGCTTTGTGTAACTCCTATGGCAATAAAATAAAAACACAGGACAGAACGTTTATTGAATTACAAGTTTTATTTAAATAAACATTGTATAAAAAGTACAGAATTCTCTGCTGTAGTCATTATTCATAGTGTTCTCGATAAGAGCCTTGAGCTAGGAGACAGTATGTGGGCTCTGGCAGGGCTCTGTGGCCACAAAAGGAGGGCATTTTCTCAATCAAGAACTTTTAGAAACAACCCCCCCAGCTTTTTCCTCAGTTTTATCACAGTTTTGTACCTGGACATTGGCACAGCACATTCCTTAAGGGTTTTTTGTGCCTCCCCTGTTTTAGGGCTACACCTACAGAGTGACCTCAGTACAGCGCAGAGACTTCTGAACTTGTTTTCAGTGACAAGTCTACCCATAGCAACATGGAGTACAGCGCAGACTAGTTTATTCTGGTTCCTGAGTACATGTGAAGAGGTATTTTTTTTGTACAAAAACTGGCACTCAAAAGAATCCAAACGGAACTGCACAGTCCTAAGGCAATATTCTTTGTTGGCAGTTTCAATGCAAAATTAACTAGCAAAGATGAACGATTCCAAGACCACAGGAATTGTTTTTTTTCTCTCATACTCACATACCTAAGAAGGCCAAACAATGCTCAGATATTACACTGGTCTATTGCTACGCATCAATGTCCTTCCCCTCAAATTCCTATCCCTGTAAAAACATAACTGAATTGAAGATTTCAATTTGATCCCATCCATCCAGGCCATACGCGGTAGGAAACACAGGATACAGCATCTATAGGAGACCGGTTGGGTAGCAAGAACCACGTTCACCATCCCTGCAAAGAGCTTTGCACTATCCTTTCCGCTGGAGAGTTCCCTCACGCTCTCTTCTGCGTTAAGAAAGTCTTTTGGATCATTTTGCCCACAGCAGGCTTAGCTGTAAGAATCCAATGCAATTCATATTATCATCCAAACACGGAACAGAATTCACCTGAGTCTTTCCTAGATAGCACCTTTAAAACAGGCACCAAATGAATATATATGATGAAAACCCATGACACTGAAGACACATAATGTATTCATTGAAATTTAAAAGTACATAGAACAAGTATTTCTTTTTATACATCCACACATAAAATAGAAAACTAAAAATATAATTCATAGTACTGGGTCATCCCAGGTAGTGAAATAAAAAGTGCTACAGAAATGCATTACGTAATCCTCTGAATAAAAAAAAAAGAAGCTTTAAAAGTCTGCAAGTGCATTGCATTTTACTTATTTTGTTAATTTTGGGAAGAAATACTGACTTCTTATTTCCCTGAAGTGGTTGAATATAAAAATTAATTTAAACTCAAAAAACTTCTGATGTGATAACGTTTTTTTTTATGCAGCAAGATGCAACAGCATGGAACAGCTGAGTAGGAAAAGCGAAGACCTTGTGGCTGGAACAAACTCGGAAATATTCTCCATCATGAATTATGTTTCTGCCCTGTTATTTTATGGGAAGGCGTATATACATAGTAATAAATAAAAAGCAGTAAACACCACATTATACCCTAGGGATTACATACAGGAAAACAACAGACCAAGCAAAGCTAATGAGACCTGAAGAGGCTTTCTCCAACTTGTGCGATCAAGCCTCCAATAACACTGACAGTCAATACAAAAGCTTCAAAAGTATCCAGAACATTGTTATTTCAGAGTAACATACTTCATTTAGTAGTCTTCAGAATTGAAATGTCTTTCTTTTCTCCACGACACAAACTTAACTTTTTTCAGTGTACAAAATGGTTCTCATGAGTTAGAGATTCCAAAAGATGGCAGACTGGGATCACAATGATCTTAATTTTCCACAAAAGGAAGAAATATCTGACATTTGACCTTTTTTATCCAGTAAAAAGTCTAGAGCCAAGTTTGAGTAGCGTCACGCAAACTTGGACAGCCAGAGTTTTCAAGAGGCTCAAAATTGAACCAGTGAAATAGTCCATTTTATTTTAGCTTAGCTGCCCTGATTAAATGGGTTAAAGTCATCAGACCATGTCACTGAAAGTTTGTGTTCCAGCTGGTTACAGCTGTCCAAAACACCAACAAAGCTTTCAGCACCCACTGCTGATGCTTTTAACCTTCAGAACGACCACATATCAAATACAGCACAACTAAACAGAAGTTTCAGGCAAATCATCCATTTCTTCAAACGTATTCAGGGTGGTTTTGCTATTAGTTCTTGAATTATCTTGAACTTTGCTTGGATCTGCAAAAAAATGCATTATAAACAAAACAGGATATGGTAGAAACTGTATATGCAAGATCAAATTTTTGCACATCTATTTTTTGTTAAAAAAACCATACATTTATTTAAAAAGCAAGTTTTCAGTTTACTACCATACCTTATGGAGAAATTTTTCTGTCTGTCCCTTTTCATTATTACTGAGATCATTCTACTGAGCAATATACATGCTAACTGACTCAAGAACAAACTTCAGAACAAGCCTCCCAGATCCTCATATGCCCCTATCGTAAACTCTGACGCCTGCTGCCAGAAGGACATCTGACACCTCAAAGTGAGGTAATTTCTCTACTACGCTTCCAGCACTCTCAGCAGATGAGTATCTTGAATTTCCTGGTCAACATTCACGAGGGGCAGTTTGTCATCCAATACATATTGCAAAACAACCATGAATGTTCTAGGGTTAAAAACAGCAGACTATAGTACTGTCAAGTAGAATCAGTCCGATTTCTTGCCAGATTTTGCAATCCTATATGTAACAATTTAAGGACTAAATGTACTTTATGACAACTTTTTCAAAATAATGTTTTCTGTCTATTAAAAAGTTCTCTGGCCTTGTACCATTCAAATGCCATAAGAGAATGTAAAACTTAGATCAAGCATAACTGCTTAGAGAAAAATAAAGGTAAACCCACCATGCTTTGGTGCCAAGATGAGAGTTTGTAACCAACTCTCTCTCCAAATCTTTAAAAATAATTTAACACCCCTACCATATTAGCCATGAGTTTTCCTAGCAGTAAAATGTGGTTGAATATCTAGATTATGAGAGATTGTATTTTTAAAGGTATAAAACTATAAATCAAAGCATTTCTAAGAAAAAAAACAATTTCACAAATATGGTGGTGTAAAATTTTGTAGTACCTGTTGGCCCTGGATCTTCATTAATAAATGAAACATGTGTTTTCCACTCGGTCCATTTCACTTCATTAATCCTGTTTATATTGTACATAAGTTGTGTTATTAGCATGCGTTATCTCCCAGCTACGTAGCTGCACTTCCCCTTTTATTTCTTTATTCCTTCTTGGGATTGTCATACTTTACCATCAACGCCTGCTTTACTAGTACTTAGAGGCTGAATGTCTTTTGCAGTGGTATGTACTATATGAAGATGAGAATAATACTAAGACTACTTTATAATTTCACACATGATGAGTACAGTCTTGAAACTCACCTTAAATATTTAAGTATTTTTCATAAAACAGCATAGTAATATTTTCTTTAATATGGTAATCATGAATGGGCAATCAACTTAAATATAATTACTTTTAAGCTAACATTCAAAGGAGATTATGACAAAGTACATTCACTACAACCAAACTTGATGCTTGTACATTAAAAACATACGAAGTTGAAAATCTGTTTTCTTATCAGAAAATTGTCTACATAAAAAACCCTACATATTTTCCCTTTTTTTAAACAATTAGTTACAATTGAAAAAAACAAATTGGATTTTTGTACACCTAATATAATTTGTAGAGATGTAGAAATATTTTAAAGAGGCTTTTGAGGAGAAATAACCTTGAAGAAACACACAGAACAGAATTGATAGCACAGTATTCCAGCTTTGCTTTACCTTAAACACACCCTGGTGTCATTTTCGGCCACTTTACACCGTTCTCCCAGTTGGAATTTTTTCCTTAAATATTTTGGTAAGAATTTTTCAAATTCCAAAATAGTTCTGGCTCTCTATTAACAATAAATAGTAACACGGGTATGGTTAACCACATTCAAAATTGTCTGATTTCATGCATATACAGTTTGCAGCCTCCGTGTTTCATTAAAACATGTCATGCCTCCATCCACCATCCATAACCCACACTGATTCCAAGAATAGTAAATAATATGGCATGCCACTTATTATTTGGCATGTGCAAATAGGGAGTCCCCAGCTTTCGCTAGTTAGCCCCGCCACAGAAGGCACACTCAGAGAAGAATCGAGAAATCTCACTCTAGACTCAGCGCTTAAGGTTTAATGCTAACACACCTTCACGCAACACCCTGCCGCAGGGATATATCTAACCCGTAGTGGGGTGCTGCCCACTACAGAAAGCAACTCCCATCCTGATTATGGCTGTGTTCTCGATGGCAGCTTGGGACTCAGAGCTGTCTAGCCTTGGTAAAATACCAGGCTCGGGTAAGGTATGAGAAATTGGAATGAACTCATGCATTGCTCAGACTCAAGGGATGGAATAGCAGAGCATGCCGTGCTACAGATTTCTGGGCAGATAATGCAACACGTCTTCCTCCCGACATATCAAGGGAAATGAAAGTCATAAAGGTATGTGACAGCGCATGAGGTTGAAAATCTGAGCCACAAGATTACCTTTAGGATAGTTGTTAATTCTGAAGTTATTACAATACCCTAATACTAAAATTACTTAGTTCCATTATTTGCACACATATACAAATGGGGGTTATCATTGTTCATACCTAACCCCTTCTGTCAGCATGATAAGTTACCATAGGTACAGCTCAAGAGATTTTAGCCAATGCATCTATACTTCACTAAGCAAACTAACTCACAAACGAACCTGGAGTTTCCAGATGTGCTCACTCTCTTTAGAAATATCTTCCACTGTTTCCCCCATTAATGCAATCAGCATGTTCAAGAGAAGAACAAAAGTCAACACAACAAAAGTTATGAGGAGCAGAAGAAATAGCACAGGATACTTTGAATTTTGCTGGATCTCCAGATCACCCAGTCCTAGGGTGAGCTTAAAAAGATCCATCAGCACAGGTCCCAGACTGCTGTTGGAATGGCATTCACTGCCATCTTGGCAAGTATCAATCAATGCAGCAAGAGCTAAGAAGAAAGCACAAGAAAATTTTAATCACCATAATGCTTTATGTGTACGTGGCATTTTATCCTAAAGAATTCAAAATGCACTGCTTCATAAAGAGCTAGAGCTGCCCAGCACCTTACAAAGGAACAGCTAAACGACAGGTTACCACGAAGCAGAGAGCGCCCACATCCAGATGAAGTTGCAGGCAATTGAACAAGAGCCAAATTACATGTCTGTTCAGATAGTCTCTAGACAGTTTAAATCTCTAAACTTGGCTTTTTAGTATCCAGAAGAAACCCCAACATGAGCTCTCATCGTGACAATAGGGTTCTTATTCATAGTAATGCTAAAATTTTTACTCACACAGAGCATCAGTGCTTTTCTCCAGTAATATTTACCTACGCCAAATCCCAGCAAAAACACGATATAGACAACTAAAAATTTTATCACATCTTGCAGGATGACCTAAAAATTAAATGAAATATTTATCAGAAATGAAAATTGAGAACTAGTTTTATGCTTATGAATTCTGCAGGGATACAGGTGTGGTACACACTAAAGCGTCAGATTGCTTTCGTTAAGCAAAGTGGTTGTAGTCTCAGTGAGAAACCCAGAGAAGATTTAGGTCTGATTTTTTCTCTGTCATGACAGAGTCTAGTGTGTTGTGTACTTCCAAGGGTGACTAACTGTACAATATAGGCATTATAGCATATGATGCAATTAAATAGCAGAACTACATTAGCTACAAGTTACTTACATATTTAATATAATAAAATGTTAATTTTACGATATAAACTAGTTTCTGCCATTGAAGTTATATAGTGTATTCTGCTGAAATAGTACGTATAAACTGAAAATAAGAAATTTCAATATGCACTATAAAATACGTCTAAATTGCTGAATATGCTTGATTGGGATTGTATCATAATAAGCAAGCATCATAACAAGGCAGATTAGACGAAACAAAACAAACTTGCCTTTTGAATCATGACACTGTAAATGCCCATGGACTGGAAACCTCTGGTGAAATAGAGCATATTAGCCCATCCTAGGGCCATTGCCAAAACAAGACACACGAGGTGTTCTTTGTAGGAAAACAAGTACAAAAAGACAGAGAAGATCACAAGCAAAGCTTGTATAAAACTGTTAAAAAACAAACACATGTATGTAAAAGGGAAATTACTAGCACAAAACCAACAACATAACGGAAAAATATGAAAACAAGACTTCTTTGCTTCTTATGCTTCAAATCTAATTCCATACTGCGTTCTATTCTCCCCTATGTGCATTACCATTATAGTTTAACAATAAAACAGATGAGTACAGGTAGTATAAGTATATTAACATATTAGGATTATATTTATTAAAGCTTATTTTAAGTGAACTATTCTCCCCAAAATAGCTGGTCAATGCAGATTTTGCTGACAAAGACATTAAGAATTCTTAATAGTATCTTTGAAGCCATTTAATTCAAGCTTTAGCTTAATGAATTGTTAGAATCATTACAGATTTTCCATGAACAAGGAAGACGCTAGTAGAAGGTGTGATGTGCTGTGATAAGATGTAGACGAGATTCTCAGCAGCACAAGATTGATATCAGTGTGGTTGTAGGAGGAGGAAGAAAGGTAGAGTTAAGGCACCTCTCTTTTTATTGATCCTACAATCATATGCTAGAAATGAGAGGGAATCATCTGTGCTTTATCTAGGCCAGCTGATGGGATACTCCCATCAGCCAGCTGAACCAGCTTTATGCTGTTTTTCCTTCCTGAAGGAGTAGAGAGGAATGTGAAACTATATCTGGTTTATTAACCAGGTTTCTTAAACACGTTTCTCTATATACAGCTCTAAAGAGATACAGCATCACAGGAATCTAAAGACAGTACTGTACTTGGGAAAAATTCAGCCCGTACACATCAACTCCCAGTATTGTTACCGACCTGTGCAACCATTAGTGTGTGTTACAGAAAAGCCACATGTAAGATTACATCCATCACTCTAAAAAACTGATAACCTAGAGAAAAAGTGAGCATCTCCTACAGGAGTATGTTCTCTGCAACCATGAGATAGATAAGCATTTTATATATAGTACAAAATATATGCACAACAGACTTACAATGCAAAGTGGAACCACGCATCAGAGAGAATTGACTGCAGGTCTGAGGGCCTAAGCAGAAAGATGGCTACACTCTATGTAGACAGATATATAAAATACAGAAATGGTAGTAAGAGAAAGCAGGCCTCAAAACTGATTTTTCAAAACAATTAAATTGAAGTTGATCTTCTAAAAAATCAGTCTACTGATCAGACATAACTTCTAGAATTAAAAAAACTTCAAAGACTTCAATGTTTAAATTTCTGTCATCTCTGGCATAACGGTAACAGTTAGTTACTGTTTTTAATTACTTATAGTATATGGTAAAAATTCTACCCTGTTTTTTTCCCCATTACAAGTTCTAATTCAACAGTGTCCTTAAAGCCAGTAATTTGACAACATCGATATTATACAAATCTAAAATCTCTGTCTTGAGAATTTAAAAGGAAAAAACCCTCATATTTGCTTCCCAGACCAATACAGTTATATTCAAATACATATTCCCCGTCATTCTGAATAAGTGATGTATTGTGTCAAAGACCTTTAGGCATTATACATATAAAGATATTCCAAACATATTTCTAAGATCATCATCAGTGTATTCATAAAGCTAGAGAAGTTCTTTACCTATTTTGTTATGTATTTGTTATTAAAAGGTCTTACCTCTTTTATGGCTAAAAATATTGCTCCTAACATAACCATCACCTGTCCCGATAACTGCAGCCATCCCACACCACGTGTTAGAGCTAGTGGATAAGGTGGAGCCTGTAAGACAGGTCCAGAATGAAAGACTGAGTGCCATACCTGAAGGGTAAACGGGAAAGTAACAACAAGCCTCAAGTATGTAGCTCTCCGGGTACCCAGTTTCTTCCCTTTCACTGAGAGTTTTCTTCATGGTGGATTTACAGAATCGACCCCCTAACGTATATTTGAAATGCCAGAAGTTTCTTTCTTAAAAGAAAAATGAAAAACTCTCCCCACGCTTTTAGAAATTTAACCACCTGTCTTTGTATTACGTATTTGTATTTTCAGAAACTTTCACAAAATGCAAATCTCCTCTATTACTGCTGCTCTTCCTTCCAGATACAAAGACCTGATGTGGGAGAACCTGGTCTCACTACAGCCAGATACTCTGATATCTGTTTTTGGTTTAGCATTTTAAAGACCATTCAGGAAATACTATTGCATTTTAAAGCAGTAAAATTTGCTGAGATTAAGTTGCTGTACTCACTTCATTTTCATTAGGCCGGTGGTAGGAAACTAACGTTAGTGTTATATTGTATAGGAAATAAAAACAACATGACATAAAAAACATGTGTCTTGCGAACTTCTTCCATTTCATTCGCAGGAGTGAATTCAGAGGCTCCAAAGTCAGCATTTCATGACGATTCTACAGGAAAAAAACAATTACAATTTGAACTTGCCACCTGTAAGGAAAGTGAGATAATTTCAGGCATGCATTTTATGTATTTCATTCAGTATCTGTCTTTGCTGATCTAGAAACACATCTATGCTCAGACCCTAACACATCATATATGTCAGACCCTAACCTGACAAGATACAAGGGGACAACTCTGACTCATGCTGGATAACCTGCTGTACTCTGGTAAACTATGATTGAGCTAAAACTGATGTGAACTTCTCGTCTTGCTTCCTACAGAATTTTTATGGCAGTATTTGAATTTAGCAAATGTAAAATTCTAGCTTTGAAAAGCTAACATTCTGTGATAAGGTCCTTCCTAAATGCCCAAAATACACACCTGCTAAGTCAAGTTTATAACTTTAGGCAGAGTATTCTCGTAAAGTGTTTCTGTTTGCTTGCCTTGTTCTCATGCACTACCTTAGCCAGCTGCTAGTGGCCACTCCATGGAGACAAGACACTAACTAGCTTTGGTCTGACCAGCTGGGTCAGACCATTTATGTTCCTATGCAAAGCAAATTAACACTTAAAATGTAGAAAAAACAGTCCCCAAATGCCTAGCCAGTGTTTCAGGAGCTGAATATATATTCACTGACAGTTGACAATCTACCAAGGTATAAAATTCATCTTGCTCCTGATACAAAACTGAGAACCAAAAATTACTGTTTTACAAGTAATTCAGTCGAATGTATAGGCTAACACATCTGAAATTAGTGTACTGCTAGAAAAAAATATATACAATTTTGAAATAAGTAACTTACACCAATATTTGTATTATAGACAATAATTTCCAACACTGAATTGTCTGCGGTGGTATCTAGTTCTGTCAGATCATAAAGAGAAGATTGAACAGGACCATAAGCCCAGTCTGTGAATTTTCTTGACAGGCTCCTGTTGGGCTTATCTCTTATCTCTCTGCTCAGGATATATTTCAGAATCTAAAACATTAACAGAATCATTTGTAAGCAGATGCGTTCTTCATGGGAAAGGAGAAAGCACACATATGTACTTGCCAAAACCCCTACCTTTTAACTATCACATTTTCTACAGTAGTGCAATTCAATGTATTTGCAATTCTGTTATTCAGTAAGCGGTGTTAGAGATGACAGACCTCTAGGAAATAAATACAGTATTTTTAATGCCTCCAGATTTTCTGTCAGAGACATTTTTCTAAAGGATGAGAGCACAATCTTCCATGCGTTCACATTTATATCTTCCTTTTACTTAATCAATTACTTTCTAAATTATTCCATTGTCAATTCTTTACCACAATACAGCTGATTTATGAGAGCCAAATTCTGAAGTAGCATAACATGCAGTTCTAGTGAGTTTTCTGAAATTATTCAAAAACTGTATATTGTGTAAGTGTAGTATTGTAATAAATGCAGAATTTCTGAGTTTCTGTACAACAGAAGGGTTTGCAAGGCTGTTTTTAAACAGCATGTGTATTTTGTACAGAGAGGCGTTGTTAGAGGGAAGCCTTGAAAGGTAGAAGCAACATTGCAATAGAAATACTGGTTTGTATTTTGAACAAAATTAGCTCACCAAATACTGCTGATACATAGTACAGCATAACCAGCATGGAAAACTACATGTCAGAGCACCAGTGTCTGAGTACATAGTTGGCCTTGACTCTCCATACTTAATTCCTCTTAGATGCTACTGAAATAATACCCACCTCTAATTTCCCAGTTTTTGCAGCTAATTGTAGTGGTGTCAACCCCTCTTTATTCTTTGTTGTTTCCAAATTTCTGTCTTTACTTTTCAACAAAATCATATCATACATTCTGATTACAAAGTCATTCTGGGTTTTAAAGTCCTCTGCCACAGTAACTAATGCGTGGAGGATATTGTTTCCTCTGGAATCCTGAGAAGTAATATTAGTTCTGGTATTGTCCATTAACAGTTGAATTATGTCTGGTTGATTGGTACATGCAGCTAATGCCAGTGCAGTTTCACCTACAAAATTATAAAATGTAACATGTGTTCATGTTTTATTACAAGCATTCAAGCCATATTATAAAAGAGTAACTGTGTTAAGCATCTTAATATATGAAAGCACATTTACATATTGATTGTATTGAATTTAGCTCTTGTTTTAGAAGAGCTTAATTTGCATGAAAACATTTGGAGAAAATCTTCAAAATCAAATTTGTTACATTTTATTTGCCATTCAGCATTTATAATTTTTTTTAAAATGTTTTACAATTATTTCCGAGTGTTTATAATACATTGCACTCTGGTAAGCTACTTTTACAAAAGGTACTATGCCATTTTTATATCTTGTGATGCAAGTTTCCTAATCTAGGTTTAGCTACAGTAATGATTCACACTTGCCTGTCTTCCACACTGTCTTAATTGTTTGGGTATTCCTTCCTAACTTTTCCAGAGAGATCGCATTTCCACTTACCAAAATAAAAGCCTTCATGCTTATGTTTGGGATTAAAGAAAATACCCTTGGCCTGAGCATTGACATCAGCTCCTTTTTCTATAAGGCTCTGAGTTATTTCATATTGTCTTCTTTCAATGGCAATATTTAAAGCTGTCTGGCCTGAAACAACAAACACGGGTATTTAGCATTGAATCTCAAGTACATTATGAAACATTAATGATGTTTCACCATGGATAGCAGCAGTGATAATGAATAAAAGTTGGTTTAGGAATTTAAACCATCATTAGAATGTTTGAAGAAAACGTTACTTTTATGGATGGTATATTTAACCATATGCCTGAAATTGGTATCAATGGCAATACCTTTATACGCCTCTTCTGTGTATGCTGCATTGATAAACCTCTCCAAAATACCGTTTTCTTCTGCAAAGGATAGTAGTGTATTCACGATCTCATTTGTGTTTTGGCTGATGTTCAGCAGAGCTTTCATCAGACAAGTTTTGCCAGTATCTGAAGCTGTGAATTTTTTCATCAGATAATCTACAAGAGTGAATTTTGAGATTAGTTCATCATTATTTATTAAAGGGGGTGGAAAAGAATTCTAATCTTTTGTTTATTAGGGGTGGAACCTGAGGGTATATATGAACATAAATTATTTGCTAAACAATTACTCCATCCTATTCACTTTGTATTTGAGCTATGTATACTTGGTGAGACGATGCATTCAGAGACGTGGTACTAATTAATAAGGTAGCCAATGCACTTGCTTTCTCTTTCAGACATCCCATGGCAACTCCAGACAGACCCAGAACCCTTTCCTACTTCTCTGCCTGCTCTGCCACGCTGCACACATCACAAGCCATATCTGTACTGCAATTTGACTGCAGTTTGAAGAGAGACATCAGCTCGGAGTCTCGTGCTGCAAAAGGCTAGCTTAGGTGTGGCTACGGGAACACAGTGCAGAGGGACCCTCCGTGTATCATAAGGAGACAAATACTCTCCAGTGTTGCCTCAGAGGCAGCAAGGAGGTGGCTGATTGAATACCTTGAGCTTTCATTTAGAAATAGGAAATGTGACATACATTACATTGCAAACAGGTGACTGCAAATTCACAGGCAAGCAGCTGTTGCACAGAGATATTTCCCAGTTTTAGACTACACGTATGCTGCCAAAAGAGCTAACAACCTTCCTTCAGGTAACTCCACAGCTTACCCGGCACAGTCATGTTTGTACATGCATTTGATCGTTCCTTCAGCTCTGCGAGGAGACATTGCAATTCTTCTATATTCCCCTCAGATACTGCCCGAAATATGTATCTTTTCAACTTCTTCCGGGCACTGGTCTGCTCAGGTCCTTGTGATATGTTAGCACTGAATTATAAGAAATAATAATGAAATTGCTGATTCAATTTACTGTGTTTTATTTTATTTTCTACGTAAGAGGAAAGAGAAACACCATTACTTGCCCCAGACTACATATACTTGCCCTGCTTCCATATATATCTTGGCATGGATCTCTCAAAATGTTTCTGCAGGTTGCTTATTTTCAGATAAGTGGCTATTGAGAGAGTTTTTACAATAAAAATGTACATTTTTCAAGTATTTTTTATTGCATTTTTTTTCCAGTTTATCCATTCTTCTGAAACGAAGGCTAAGAAATACTTCTCTGCTGCTTTGATCTGTCCACAATGCCTGAAGTTCCCTGATGCTGCACTCCAGCTGCACCCATCCCACTCACAGCAGAAGATAAAAATTAAAGAGGTTAAAAATTATCTTCTTACTCAACTTTCCTGATCACACATTATTCTTGAATAATAATGATTTAATATTTCCCCCACAGTCAGAAATACTCCTAGCTGATTTCCTTTGGAAGCCTCTCCTTCATACATTAGCTGTCTCTCTTCCCTTCCCAGCAAAATCAGCTACCAGGATTACTAGTCCTCAGAAACGTTAAGCAAGTACGTTTTGTTGATTCCATCAAGCTAACAGATATTTCTTAATACCGATTGAAATAGAGGGCAATACTTCACCTCTAAAACAAATATTTTCTATCTTACAAGAGTTTGCTTTTGAAGGAAGAATGCATCGTATTGTTGCTGAACAATATTGATTTTTAAGAATTTGCTCATGGCTAGTTGTGCATGGTGTTTAGGTCCTTCGTTGTCATCTAGGAAACAGACATTATATATGAAGACTCCTCACATTAAAAGTGAGATTTGAGAAAAGCAGAGGTTAGAGTTGTTTATTTCAAAATTTAATTATTGAAGAATCAGAAATGCACACACACATATGACCCTATTTCTAAAACATGGCAGGCAAAATAGGTAATCTCTACCCTAGACTTAAACCATTAAACCTACTAAGAGATACTCCATGTCTCCACTCACCAACAACTGTCTACATTAGGGCTATATTCAGTCGCATCATCCTGAAGAGACTGTGGGGAATCCATATCCTCCCCATTTCCAGATGCACTACAGAAAACAGAAAAGCAAAAGTGCTAAGTCAGGAAGATACTGGAAGACATTTTAGCAAATTGCATGGAGAATCAGTCAATACTAGGAAGCAGTATCTGCAGTAGAGATGAAGTTAGTCTAATTTGACATTGTGCTTTTTAATTCTATCATTTCATCTCCCCCGTGAATTTTAAAGTGAGTGGTAAAAATGAAGAGACCCACAGGATTTTATTATATTTAAAAAAATCATTCATAAAGCAATCTGTTTTGTGTTTTACTAAGTTATTTCATTACAGATCCTGAAACTGTGGGAAGATTTTTTTCTTTTCTTTTTTTTTTTAATGTTCACTGCTTTTTATGCATCATCCTGAATGCTTGAAGCTTACATTCTTCCTTTACACATGCTTAATTTGTCATCTGCCACAAAACAAGTGCTAAATCAGTAACCGTAGATGGGTTGCAAGCACACAATGAAAGTGATTTACCTAAAGATTTACTACATGGTACACTGTAGGCAACTCAAGAGCATTTTGCAGCTGACTTGAATGGAAGCTTCAGCTAAAAGAAATTGAGGACTGGGCCCTAAATGCATATTTAGGTAATCAATTTAAAGGATTTAAATGGCATTGGTATTTTGTAATTGCTGTACATCATTTCCAGACATTCCTAAAAGCAGATCTGACTTAAAAATTAATTTTCTATAATTTTTCTTACTCGTATTTTTGTTTTCTATAAGGTTCAGACTTGATGAACTACCTCGGGTTAATAACTTAACTATTAGTTACTGACAAAATGGATGTATGGACAGTAATGTAAGGATTCAGCATTGCTCTGCAGATATTCCCTTCCCTTTGAAATAAAGCTGGTAGCTCAGAGTCCATTCTTATTCAGTCCATCACTTCTCTGCAGAAAACCGTGAGGAATCTGGTGACAAAGGGTATGTGTGTCTTGTGCAGGTCTGTCCCTGAATGAGAGGGAGAAATTTGGATACCTCTCCTCTGAAACCAAAATAAGACTGTCAGCTAATTCCAAAAAGCTGACCAGACATCCATCGGACACAAACACATTTGGCCATTCTGGGATTATGCTAGATTCGATGCATATTTCCCTTATTCATAAATATTGGCTGTTAGTACCCCACACATTTTTAAAAATTAAGTGCATTCTTCCCAGTTATAATTTTTCTCTATTCATTCAGCATAAATGGCTGCCTTTAAATATTTCAGACTCAGCATCTTCATGTTGTTTGATTGTTAATGAGCAATAGAGGGAGGATGTCAGCACACAGCTGGGAACAGGGTTTGCTAAATTAAGCTGTGGTCTTCACGCAGTAGAAAATACACACATGGGTGCGTGGAGTTTGTCCTAATGTATCATAAATAAGAAACTAAGATAAAAAAACCAAAGACAGTACTGATTTCAAATTTATTCAAATCGGAGGCCTGATTTATTCAGTGTAAATGACAGCAGTAGATGAACTCAAAGATAAGTCATCTAGCAATGACTGACCTCCAAGGGAGTTCTTTGAAGTGACCAAAAGCTAAGAAAAGCCATGTGAGATTTTAGCTGTGAAGTCTAAGGAGAAATAAGGAGTAGCTGCTGAAAAGAAGAGATATATTTGCAGTATAACTATTGCATATGCATCTATAACTTACCATGGACGAATATTTGAATCCATTGGTTTTGAAAACACAGGGGGAGATGTATTATTTGGAGTTGCGTTGCTTTCAAAACCATCAATCTCCAGAAAAAAGTGTGAACTGTTGAACACAGTGCATTTAAAAATATTAGTAAAAAAAGCAAGCTCAACCATAAAATAAGCAAAGTACTACACGTACATGCCTAGGACAAGGTTGATAATTTATATTTTCTGGCATTATACCTAATAGGACGCTGGAACAGAGGCTTATCTACTTTCCCCTGGGGGGATCCCAACCTCCAACACTGCGCCCAGCACTTTCATGCTGGAGGATGGGCAAAAGATCCCAAGATATTTTTAGGACATATGGCATCAGATCCTGACATGTCTAAGCAGCCACTCCAGCAGCCTAAAAACGGCCTTGCATCCAACTTCTGTGCAAATAGCTAAATGCAACAGCAGATGTTTATTGAACAGCCATACATGTATGCACACACACATACACGCATATACTTTTTAATCTACTGCATTCTAGTCCCTATTTCTCCATCCCGGAGCCATCAGGATGGATCATTTCAAGCCCATCAGCAGTGATAATCAGTAAGTCAGAAAGTCTGAAAGGTCCCATGTTAAATGACATCAGGCATTTCCACCATCCAGGACTGCATATGTAATCTTGCCAGTCAGTGCAAGACATCTAACCATTTCTTTTCCCTATAAATTTGAAACAACACAGGAAAGGGAACATGAGAAGAATAGGAACATTTCACCCTTTAAAATCCTGCAGAGTTGAGAGGCAAAATCAATGGCTTGGTATTACTAGGTCTCATTAAAACATTGCTACATTTCACCAAAGACAGAGGAGTTTCAGTGGTGGATGTAGAGACTCCCACATGGCCTATTGTTCAGAAACTGTCTTACACTTCTAAAATAATCCAGTAGTCGCCTGGAAAATGCTTCCAATTCACCTAATATTTATCATTTAGTCCATAGGATATTTATTCTTTCTTTTGACAGCATCTCCCCAAAGAATCCTGTTGAATTAAAGTACAGATACTGATGTTAAAATGCAGTATATTATTAAGACACTACTGAACAACTTGTTGATATCTGCTAGAAATAGCATGATCTAATGGCCCTAGTTCAACTCATTTTCCAATGGCTTGGTGATCCAAGTGTTATTTCCCTGTATGTGGTTGTTTAAACATATATGACCTTTTAACATTTGAGATGCGCCTGTGAATTTATTCTAAGCAGGCAGCAAGTCAAATGCCACTTCTGGTTAGCAGGGCAGTGTCCCTGAAATTACTTAGGCAAGGGGTGCTCTTCAGAGTACAGGAAAAACCTAGACAGAAAGAGGACCATTGCCATCATTTCTACCACACTTCCAGATTCACAGCTGCCGTAAATCACTGTTGTTTCACTGGGGTCTGGACTTGGCAAAGAGACTGAGGAGTGTGAAAAACATGGGTTCATGCTGCTTTCTTGCAGCATGATGTGCAGGAGCTGTCCCAACAGGCATACAGCTGTTGGGAGGTCACAGTGAACTTCCAGAAAGCCAGAAGTGCCACACTCTAGGTTTTGCTGGACTGTATCACCTGCCCTTGGCTCAGCAAATGTGCTCATGCTGAAGATTTTGGCATCCAAGAGATGTACAGCAGCTGTGAAGTGGGCCCTCTTTTGGACATACCTAACCTATCCTGGCATGTGGGTTATCTGAGGATACCACAGGGGGAAAAAAAAATAAAAAGGCAAACCAACTAAAAGCCACCATGCAAGGCAGGTGCACAATTGCCTACAGATACCCAGGTGCTTACGTGGCCATGGTGCACACTCTCAGGAACACTGCCGACAAGCATAATCAGTCTCTGACAACGCTGGCAGCACTCCTCCCAGCCTGCCTGTCGGTTTTCCTGTACTTAATTATATACTGTTAGTCCACCCAAATACCAGGACCTTCAAGAAGGGGAAGTCATTGTCTTTTCAGAAAGTGCATATTGCCAATACATTTTGTCAAGTGACAAGTGCCACCCAGTGAGGTGCAGTAGCTGCTTAGTGGCACAGGAGAAAGAAGCATTTGAAGCAACAGAAGTACAGCTGCACAGAAACATATAATTAATAGAACGCGTGAAACCTCTGCATTAAAAGTCACATGATCTTCCTTCCTTATATTGCAGGAATGTTGTTGGCCACACCCCGAGCTCTTGATGGAGAGGTGGGAAAAACCCCAAGGTTACTGTTACTGATGCCACAAAACTGAATGCCAGATATGAGCTTAAGTAATTGAGGGGTAGTGTTTGCCAGCATTTATTATAACTACTCAATCTTCCATGGAATTGCCCCTTTTTGAAGTACTAGGTGTATTGTGAGCTGTTCAGACATCTCATTTCCCCCTTATGCAACCAAAGAGCTTCTCTTTTTGAATTTAATGACAGAGGACAAATCGGGCCACCCAGGCAGTGGGTCTCAAATAACTAATAACACCATTTCTGTGGAAGTGATTCCTCTGATTATTAAGAATTATAAATGTCAGAACAGCCGCAATTGCCTAGGCCTCCAGAGTGTCAAAAATTGCCGTAATAGCTAGTAATTAGCCACAGAGTGAAAACTATGAATGAAAATTCATCCTTACTCTACAGTAACTTAGTTGACTTCAATAGCATAGTATCAGGGATTAATTACTGCTTATATTTCCCCATTCATATTAAATACAAACCCTCAATCCTTGTATTAATTCTCTAGCATAAATTATGAATGAAAGTGAATATTTTATTTTATAAAATAATGAAGAAATCTTGTTAATCAGAATAATGAAAAATAGAGTGAATTCAGGTTTCTGTTTGTGATGAGATTTTTCAAACCTCCTGCTCTCCCAGCCTTCATTTTTAAATTCACCTCTGCCTCTCCGTAATCTGTCACATTCCCATGTGAGGCTAAATTTGAAATGCTCCCTTTTTTCAGGCCAGCGTCTCTTGCATAAAACCTGGTGTACCCTGCCACGTGATCTCTTTAAAAAAGATCACTCTACCTTCTCCTGTTGAAACACCAACCATCGTTAGACCACATTCTTGTAAGCTTATACAGGTATATGCAGTGGATGCAGAAAGTCCAGCTGATATGAGACACAAAAGACTGGTGTGTGAGTCTGATGTCTCTAGACTAGGGGTTAAATATTTGTCCCAATAGGGTAAACACGTCATATGTCTACCTAACCAGGATGCTCTTCCACTTCTACACAGCATAAGCATATGGTTTTTTGAAGGCACCTTGTGTTCATCAGGTCTCTCTCATTCATATATGCAGCATGAATAAAGATGTTAGTGATATTTCAGTGCAAATATCTACTAAAGGAGATAAAACAGGGAGTTTTAGTGTTTTAGACTGAGCTAGAGTCCTACCTTTTCTTTGTGGGAGTGCTTTCAGTCGGCTTTTTCTCTTGCTGGTTTGAAGGCGGAATACCAGACGGATTTGTTTTCTTGCCCATTAGTGGAATAATTTCGTTGTTATCTTTAATCATGTTTCTGCAGTAGACAGATTCACGGTTACTTAACTCCTGTTCATTTGAAGAAAGTATAGTGACCAAATTGCCTCTTTACAGTCTCTTCACATGTAAGCACACAAATCTAGATATTTTTTCAAAGTTTTTCATTTTTTGGTTATTAAGCACATACATGCCATTTTATGTGTCAAGGCTGGAGGTTTATATTCATGACTGATTAAATTACATTCTAAGAAAAGTGCCATTAAAAGTGATACCATAAATCCAGGAGAACCATAAATTCAAGCATGTGCCTAAATTAAACTGAAGGGAGTCTGTCAATCACAATGACAATATATGTTATTTAGAGAAACAAAGAGAGCCCAATGACTTTTCTAAGTAGCCCTAAAGTTTGTGCATATTTACAGTTAATCTAAGTAGTCTGCTCTTATCCAAGATAACTTCAGAAATAGTAAATTCCAGGAAGATCTGTGCAACAGATACAATGCGTGAAGGAAGGTTTCAGACGTGAAATGTAGTGAACACAGGAAAAGCCCTGAAACTTTTCACTGCGTTAGAACAGCAGAAGCAACAGACAGACTCTGACTACTACACCCAGGCTGAGCTCAGCTAGACAATCAATCGCATGGCTAACATCAAGGACTTTTGTGTCCTTGTGACACTTCTCAACATTTCTTCAGGGAAAAAGAAAAAATCATGCCTCTACTGGATGGGAACGATCTCCACCACATGACATGAAAGGATCTTAATGCATGTCATCTGCTTATAAACACCCACAACATGGATTCTGTAAGTAATAATGAATAACTGTCTTCCTGTTTCTCAATATAATACTCAAGGGCATCATTTTAAATCACCAAGGATAATTTGAAAGCAAGAAGGTGAATTTAGGATACTTTAAAATTCACTGAATGTAAAAATAGTAAGTTTTACAAGGTCATGGACCATTCCTAAGGAAATGAGGGGAGTGCCCTCCACACCCAAGGATAAATGATAAAAATCACTTGCCTGCAAGTTTGAACAAAAGGAACATTTTTCCTTTCCTACCTCCACTTTCTCCTTAATGTGACAAACGTACACACAAACTTGCTACTCCTGTCACAGTCTTGTCAATGTGCCTTAGCACTGGAATTTCTTCATTATGGGAATATCAAGATATAGAAAGCAGATTGTGAAGCGTGTTTGAAAAGACATGACACCTGGTATGAGAGAGGAGACAGGCATATCAAATACATTGATATTTGAATGAAAATCTGTTAATGCAGAAATGGCAAATGCTTAAGTATGGGAAATTTTCAATCCCAAGTACAGACAACTGAGAATTTACAAGGCCCAAACACATGTAAGTGCAGTTGTAATTTCTTGTCACTAAATGAAATAGAGAAGAAATCTGAAATAGTGGAAAGTACTCCTTACCTTGAAAAGGTTGGCATAAAAACAAGCATGAAAATAAATTTTTATTGTGTTTTCTAGCATTGGTAGACATGTTTACACTGGTGCAACTCAAAACTATGCATAGTTTGGATGCATTTCCTAAGAATTCATATCACACCTTTCATAGAAATAATTTATAAAGGGCAAATATGATTTACTTAGTCCACTTGCATACAAGTACACCATAGCTTTCACTGCAGTAAGTGCACAAAAGAATTGAACTCGGATATTACATATTCGAGGTAGGAAAAAGGGTTTTGTCTATGCCTTTGAAAATGCAATTCATGTAGTCTTCAGACACATGTTGTATCAGTGAATACACTGATAAACATTTAATCTTAACACAGCTAAAACAAATGACCGTTGTCTTATTTCGTCCATAAATAATTCTATTTACTTCTTACCAAGTACTTTAAGAATACACAGCAGTTTATGAGCAAAGACATTTCCCATCCTGAAGAAGAGGCAAATTTCATACTTGACATAAATCAAATATAAGGGGACTAGATTAAGATGGAGATGGGCATTAAATAGCTTCACAAAAGAAGTTACTTTAAAGGAAGAAAATGGCTGGAAACAGACTAATAGATCAAAAAGTCTGTCCGCAAAAGGAGTTGCCAAGTTGAGAGAGGCACAGCTGGTAGGTGTGTGAAGTTGGAGGGGTCAGAGAGAGAGTTAGGAAGAGCTAGTGAAAATAAAGACCAAGGTTAAAATCTCTAAAGCACGCAATGGACACAGGGAAGAGCCTTTCATTTGTAAGCAATGCTGGAGCTGCTCAGATACGGCCCCTTATTTCTACATGGGCCATCTGCAGCAGGAGCAAGTCAGCCCCATCTGCAGCCAGTTTTCACTGCAGAGTTTTCAGCAATGACTTGAGAGCAGGCTACATCGTTTAGGAGAGGTGAAAATAGTCAAAGATAGCATTGAAGTTGTATTGGATGATGAAGGACTACTGAACCATCAGTGATTTAAGGAAACAATTTGGGAAGGAAAAAGAGGAAAGATTTACTTTTGTATACATGGACTACAGCTTTAAAAAGCACATAGAAGATTTGACTGTGTAGTCTCAGCTACAAAGACTATTTTAAATGAGGTCTCAGTCTGCACAAGTAAATAACTGCAGGCACAATGGTATAAATACCTTGCTGCAGTGCTGAGGTAGCGTCTGTTCCTCATTTTTAATCACGATTAATTGCATGCTTGGATGAAAACTAAGGTAGGGCTTTTGACAATATGGCCTACGGAGCTCACTTCTTGTTTTAACTATATCCATGGAAATCTCATGGGAGTTATGGAGCTTTTTTATGCTTATCAGCTTCTTTCCTTACTCTGTCTTATTAGTTTAATGACCAACTGCTTTCATCATCATCTACCTGTGCACTATCATTTTTTGTAACCTACGACATATAGAGAAAAATAGCACAACAGTCTGAAGAATGTCAAATCATAAGTAGTGTAGCTCACGTAACCTGATATGGAGTGCCTTCTTTTGTTGTAACTATTTTCTACTCCCATTATCTAGTTAATTGTTACCTACAGGCCACCAGAGAAGTGGCTTATTTGAAGTGGGCAGTAAGACAAAAATACTGCATTGATTTATAGTATTAACAATTACTTTGAAGGGAATTCTGAGGACATTGAAGACTTAGTATCTCACTTCCAGTGTGCTGGGGATAAGAAAAGGGCATTTATCTGTAATGGTGATTGGGACTCTGCCACTCCTACAGTAAGTGGCACTTCACACTATCACAGACTTGCCTCTACCTGAGCAAAAGAAAAATCATGCATATCTATATCTCTATAGCTCAATAACAGTATAAGTAAAGTTGCTAAAGAGAGAATCCTACAAATAAAAAGAAACACTCAGCTGTGATATCATGGGTCAAAAGTCTTTTCTTCCTTAGGGGCAGAGGAGTGGAAGTGACTACCAATAGCTGTTTCATTCACAGGTTCCTCCAAACATCCACAGCGCAGACCACAATGCTTTCTAGCACCTACAACCTAATTCTTACTAGCTCATAAAAAAGAAATCCCCTCCCCGATGGGAAAGATGATAAAACTTCATTTTTGACTTTTGTGCATTATTTATGGTGTACGAATCCTATCAGAAGAAAGCTACACTTCATAGAGTTTCATCTTTCTGTAAGATTTTCAAACCTTTGAGGGACATCTGTAGACATCAGGTGCTATCAAAAAGTCATTTTCTTCTTGGTGAGAAATTTGTTCTTTCCTATGAAGGTTTTTTCCTAACAGAGATTTTAAAAGACTCTGTGAAATGCAGTGTTTTTCCCCTGAGGAAAATATTTTAAGATTATTTACCTGCCTATCTCGGAATTAAATAAAAAGAAGAAATTTTACTGAGTTGAAATAAAACCTATTCTACTAGGCTAGGTATTTCACTTCTGACAGTCACTACAGTAACTGAAACTTTCAGTGGAAGATGAAAATATTATTTAAATTTAGCTTGTATGATAGTATATATCTTGGATCCCCTTAGCACAGAAATTAGGAAGTGTAACAGTGCATCAGGCTGACAAATATGAACGAAATTAGGTCTATCTTTCTTCACTTCTGAGTGCCCAAGGAGTGAGCGTGCCATGGCTCAGGAGAAAGATTTATAAATTAGAAAAATGGAAAAAAGCACAACAGAAAAACAATCTCCAGTTAAAAAATAGGTTTAGTCTTTGTCTCTTGAAGATTTCACTCTCTACAAAAGCATCACACCTACACCGAACACCCACAGAAACTGCCAGAGAACTTACCCTGCTTACGAAACTCGCATTTCGGTATAGACAAAGCGCCTCAGAATTGTACAAACGAAGTTCAAAGTAGGGGCCTGCTGACGCTGCGACAACATCCAACGAAGCTAATCTGCCAAATGAGTAAAACTATATTCAAGCTCAAAACTATCCTAAAAACGCAAAACCACCCTTCTTCAGTCATCCGGTTTGCCCAGCTGTTGGAAAGCACAGATAAGTACAGTGCCAGAGTACTGCAGCCTTACAGGGTTTGCTGCATCTGAAATTAGGGAGCAGAGAGAAACTTGCTAGACAACAAACTCTTTACTTCATAGTTACCAAAGTGGGATGACACACACACACGCAATAATTATATACTGAAATATTACTAAAGCTGAGTCGCTCACAGATGACTTAATGGCAGCAGTAGAATATCTAAAACGATCACTGCTCTGCAGTTTACATACTGTTTTCAAAAGAAAATAGTTATGCACATGCATTTGGGTTGTAAATTACATCCTTTTATGTCATGCTTAGCTTATTATATATTATAGAACTATTCAGAAAGCACAAAGGAAAATGAGAAAACGATCACACTAAGTGCTCCAGAAAGCAAAAATTTTTGCTATTACTTTGAAAAAGTAGAAATGGCCTTCGAAAATCTTACACTTTCACAGCGATAATGTCAGTGAAAACATGGTGGGAGTGTTTAGATCTTTCCCTATCTATAATAGTTTTGATGAACGCGTACCCTTAGGGTCTGTGAGAATACAAACAGGCGTGTTTTGCATGAACAATACTGGTGTTACTTCTTGCTGTGCCAACTACAGGGAATGGCATTTTTCAGCTTTGCTAGTTTTGAGCTGTTGAGCAATGGTTAATGCAGGCTTCTGTTCTGGGACATGCCAGAAGAGCGACCATAAGTTCTTCTGCTCTCTTTATAGAGTCTTTCTATTATCACCAGAAATAGTATGTTTAAAATTTGTACATCTTTGCAATGAGGCCTAAGAGATGTACTTACAGCTGCTGGTCTTTCCTATACTTGATTGATTAATAGATGGGAGTTTAAGGAGAACTATGCAGGCCAGCAAAATGGGAATCTTTCTCCAGCTGTAGACAAGGGAAGAAAGAGTCAAATTGGGGTTTTTTTTTGGTAGGAGGTAGATAAAAAATTAGGAAATAAAAGCATAAAATATCTTAGGATACTAAGACCTAGAACCAGACATTTTAATCTGAAGAATATGGCTTTAAAATATATCTACAAACTGCAGGTAAACTCCTCCTGTTCATCAAGCAGATATCTAAAAACAGGACTGCTGGGTATTACATTTGCCTCAGATCTACTGTGTGAAATACCAGGAGCACTACACTGGTTTTGATAATGAATCACAGCTTCCCGTGAGCAGCGTGGTGAGGCAGGCCATGCCTACGCCAGTTTGATTTGGCATTAGGAGACCTTTGGTTGGATATGCTGAGCACACATTCAGCTTTGTCCAACAAATTTATAATGATATATTCCAAACTCTGTACCAGGAAAGGTTGTTCACACCTTGTCAAATGACTGTACCTAAGCTAATATGCTACAATCTAGAGTCAGCTGCTTTGATGGCCTCTTAGCTGCTGGTCTAATTACCTGGAATAAGGACTGAATACTGGCATTTAATCTTGCCTGGGAGAACATCAGCTTAGTTCTCAAGACAAACTATGAGAGAATGTTTAATTGAAGTCACTCTGAGGATGGAAATGTGAAAATAGGCAAAGTTAGATTAAATCTGGGTGAAGGTGCATTTGAGGACTCTTGCTTTAACTCTCATACAAACCACAGTAAAAGACTGCTTAAGAAAGTCTTTTGCTAAGGAACAAAAATTAGTTTGGCAGCAAGGAGTACTTTGAACTCAGAAAGCAGCTATATCTGAAAGCACCCAGATCTGTGTGGTTTAGCAGAATATAGGACCTAGCAGTGTGGTCTATTTATAATGTAGTGGCAGTTATCCAAAAAGAAAAAACTGGGACAAGCTACAGCAAGAGAGTCAGAGCCCTGTTTCAGACCTGCCTGTGAAAAGGTGTAGAAGATTGTACAAGCTGTAACAGTTCACATGCATGAGAATTACACTTCATCCTGCCTGTTCTGTGTTAACAGCTTCTCGCTCCATTATGAGGACAGTCTTGGCTCGCTAAACCTAAGTGTGGCCTTTTCTGTGCAACTGTCAGATTTAGGAAACATGAGCCCAGGCTGTTTCTAGCTAATCTTCCTGAAAACAGATAAGAACATCACGTGCTACACATAGGTGTTGCGAGCCTGAACTGAGCTATTTTTAAGGGCAGACTTAAGAGTCAGGAAATAAGAGGCAGAACTACAGTAAGCCACATCTGTGCAAACATTTTCTTATAGTTTTAATCATTAACCTGCTTAACCTTTATGTTCCCAGACCTGCTCCACCCTAAGACTTCTGACAAGGCTAGCATTTTTCAGAAGCCACGAAGGGTTTTGCAATAGGCTGTATCACGGCTGTGCAGGCCATTTTAGAGAGTTTTACGACAGTTACCAGCTGCTTCAGTTACTAACAGAGATGCCATAAAGGTCAAGAACATTAATAACCAGGCATGCAGCTCCTATGAAAAATTACTTGAAAACATTAGCTTTGCATAGTCTGCACAGTATGAATAAGGAGCAGAAGCCCTATTAGGCATTCATTATTTTGTTTTTTCTAGCAAGTGCTAGACTCACTAGAAACTAAAATGAACAAGATAAAGGAAACCCCAGATGGGAGGGATTGAGCATTTGGAGATCTACCATCTGACACCAGCGAGTCAGAGCTGCATTTTCTGTTCTGCTGATACATGACATAATCCCGGTCAAACTTGCATTAAAAGTTATTCAGATTTTATATTTAATTCTATGATTTTCAGTACCCCAACAGGGAGTCACTAAGGGGAAAAGCCATTGTCTAAAAAGCATTTTTAATATTAACAGGTAAGAGCAAGGATAATTATAAATTACTTATTGTCAGCATTCCATTCCCCAAGCTCCCCACAAACAATCCACAGCTTAAGTATTAAAACACAGTGCATGCCAACTACCAGTAGCAGCCCAGTTCCCCTGAGCATAGTGTTTAATTGATTCACAAGTGTCTCATGATTTTTCACTGTGGAAAAAGCACATTTAAATTCTTTGTTTCTGTGGAAAAGGATTCAGAGTTGTTGCTCTGTTCTGGGAAGAATCGACAAGATATCCCATAGAGACTACGGTTTTCAAAGAACATGTATGCATTTAATGCTAGTATAGTTTATGTCGATATGTAAGAAAAGATGGATGAGATACTATCATTTTCCCATAGTTTTTCCAGCTAACTTTTAGCCAGACAGAGAGAAGGAAGGAAGTAGGAGAGAATAGAGAAGTCACAACAATATAGTTGCAGTGCTACCCCAACTAGAGCTCAGAAAGGGTGCTTTGCTGCCAAGCTTGTGCTTTAAGAGAGTGTAAATGCTGCAGCCATTCCACAGGGGGTGATGCTGTAGGAAGGTGAAGCTCTCCTGATCTTACTGGCTTGCTTCCTAATATTGAACTCTTGATTTAGGAGTCAGATTTTCTTGGTACGTATTCAGTCCGCAGCATTGAGAGGTTTTGTGTTATTGATTTCTCTTCAGTCAGTTATGATAACCAGTCAGTTGTCTCCCTTGCAACAGATCTTTTTATGTCCCCAGAAAATACTGTATCAGAAAAAAGATATATGTCATCCCATCTTAAATCGACAGATTGACCTTGATCCTTAGCACTTGCCTTCACAGGGCATTTTACAAACTTTATAAGGGAAAAATAATGCAACAACTAGTGCTTAATAGAGCAGTGTTACTGTCTCTCATTCTCCCCTACAGAAGAATGGAAGTCCATAATCACATAGAATTCTATCTGAATTCAGAGATGCACATTGCTTTTTAAAGGTTGCTTTTCTGTTTTCACAATACTTCAATACAAGTATCATCCCAGATGAAAAATCTTCCCTTAATATGCATGTCAGAACTTCCCTATTTTAGAGATATGAGTGTATTTAGTCAGTCCTGTAAATGATTTAGGCTTTTTTAGTAATTATACTTGACTTCTCACCAAATCATTCCTTGTTTTACAGATTGTGTTTCTATTATTATTTCTATTATTTTCTATTTCTCACTATTTATTTAGCTATTCTTACTCTGAGAGGTGAAAAATAAGGGACTCTGAAGATCAGCAAAAGTCTTTACTGAGTTTGTTTTTACCATGCTAACGCTTTTGGTCATGCACACTGTGCTATATCCCAAGTAACTAGTAACAACCATTTTCAGATTCAGAGACTGTAGCTTGCAGAATTAAAATAGCATACTCTTGACTGCTCTTTAGGTACACAGCTTCAGCAACATTATCTCTGATACAATGCTCTTCTTGTTCCTCCACTCACATTTAAACTTGTTCTAGGATCATATCCATGTGTTGCTACACACATGTATGAAGAGCTTTTCATACCGCTCCAGACAACCGAATAGCACTTGCAAATATTTAAATGTTATGCTCGTAAACTGTGAGATAAGAGATTGTTTTGTGCAGCTGAGGAACAGAGAAATTAATTAGTCTGTAAGTGTTTTATTATCACCTAACAGGACACAGCCTTGTGGAAAATCATTCCAGGAAAATACTGGGATATCACTTACCAGTTGGTACAGTCCAGACTGCAGGGACAAGTCAGCCTCTTTAGCAATATTGTTAGGCACACTTGCATAACATACATGCCTGGAGATTTTATTCCCCAGAGATTTCTGCCACAAAAGAACAGCCCCATTCACAAAAGGATATAGAAGAGTTACTGGAGCTTCCTTCACAAGCATATTCCCTGCAACTATGTCACTATGCAGGTTATTCTTTTGCTCAGGCAAAAAAAAAAAAAAACCAAAGAGAGATGAGCCTGGTGCACTGAAGGAACAGCATTATTGTTGGGACTGTCAAAATTACCCAACAGCCAGTCACCCTAATTATTTCGTGTTTCCCCAAACTACATTTTCCAGACCCAATTCAAGCAGCTATCTCCAGCTGCAGTGCTGACGCCCTGAGACTCCTGCCTATCACAATGAGCAACACTGCTCATGACACTCCTCAGTCTGTCTCTGCTGTTGTCTTCCTTTCTACAGCTAAGCTTGGCAACATGAACATTTACAGTCCGCATTTGAGTAGCGCCTAGTGTAGCAGTGCCCTGCTGAACCACAGCTAGAGCTCACAGAGGCTACTCTAAGAGAGCAAAAGAAATGAGATGAGCCTGATCCTATGTCTTAGATTCTACCCTACTACCCCCTTGCAAAGAAACAAAGCAACCTCTCTTCCTCCCTTATTATACTCTTTTGCCACCCGATAGCGTGCTCACTTCCACCTGAATCTCTCTAATTCCTGCACCTGTGGCCACTTCCCTATGCAGGGGTGGGCTCTGTCATGAATGAGTTGAGATCAGTGCAGTAAAAATCAACTTAATGTAAGTGGCATCAGTGTTTGACTTCAGGTCATCGTTATCTCTTCTCTTGGCAAAGTTACAGGGGACTACATAAGCACAAGATAATAATAAGAGGTGGGAAGAAGGACTCTGTCACTCTTTTCCTGTGTCTTTTCCTGTATCTGTGCTGTTAGTGTCCCCTGCCACTCTCAAGGCAAAAAGTAACAGTGCAAACCTACAGAGACCTTTGCCAGCCATCACTCCATCGATGTGTGCAGTGTTGGGCACTTCTTGTCCCTGTCCTGCGTGCATGTGCCATCTGCTGACGCTGGAGGTCACAGGCTACACGGTCAGTGGGGAAGGTTCACATGGGTAGGCAACCTTCTGAGGCTTCTACTTGAGGAAAAAAAATAAAACCAGTTTTAAGACCATGAGATAGCCACTTTTTACTTTTATTGGTTCTCACTTCGCAGTCACCCAGGAGGGTGCCATTTCTCCTGCATGAAACAACACGTAACACGTCATTGAGGTCTCTCAAAGCACAAACTTCGCTTGGCTGTTCTGAGCCTCACGGTCCCTACTAGGTCAGGGTTGTTCTCCAACTATTTCAGCGTGAGTTCGTACCCTCGGTAAATCTTCAGTTGTGGTGCATAGTTTCTGGTAATGCTTAGCAGTGCAGGGGAATTAAGCAATATGAAAATGCCTCAAGGAATACACCATGAAGAAAGCATGCCCCACCTATATGCTACATTTCTTTGCTCAAGTCTGTACTGTCACTGTTTGACTCAACTAGTCTTTGGAGGGTGATCACCAAAACTGGTGAGGAACCTTAATGTTATAATAATTTCAGGTTTAACTAATAGTTGTCATTTGATTTTAAGAACATCAAAGCTCCCTTTTTAAAAGGAAAAGATTTTCATCTGTCCCATCCATCTAAATCTGGGGAATAGTTCTTTCCCCTTCCCCCTCCAAAGATCTGGTTAGATCTGTAAAAAATATGAGGGGAATAAAAATTCACCCACTACCAGGTCTTACACTGAGAGCTAAACTTTGCATCAACTGTAGCAGCATATGAGATGCTCACTAACTATAACAAAATAAAGTCCCTGCAGGCCCCTTCCACTTTTGGTCAAGCTCTTTCTGGGAAATAAGTGAAGCACAATTGAACATCTACCAGTTGAAATAAACCTTCAGATACTTGGGTTTCCCAAAATTAGAGAGCTAAAACCTGCAGGTCCCGTGTTGCTGCAGCCAGGATGGCACTGAATATATCTGCTTATGTGAGCCGAATGAATCTTCCAGTGTTTCCAAAGGCAGTTCTTTGGGCACATCGTATGTGCCTCACAGAAAGATCATCTTTTCAGAATACCTTTTCCCTGTCTCAATTTCAACCCATTATTCTGATTAAAACCCCTTTTATTATGCAAATCATCTCCTCTCTTTGTCAATACTTGAATTTTCTGTTTTAGCTAAGATATAACTAAACTGTTTTGATTTGTCATTGCAAATCAGTCTCTTGAGAACCCTCTACCTATTTCCAGCCCTAAACTCCACTTTTCTATATCTTTCTGGTAACGAGGGACACCGTACTCCTTGTGTCTTCCTCTATGCCAATTAAACACTCTTGGCTTTCCCCCTCTGACTAACAGGAACTGAGGACACGATCCCTTTTCTCTAGGCAGTTCATTATCCGCATTCTCCTTTGGAATAAGAGGAACTGTCTGGGCTAAGCCTACTATGTCAGCTTGGAAACAAATGACTTTGACTTAGTGACATGGCTTAAAACTGCTCTTACTGGCCGAGTGAGTCGGATGCTTCCTTCCAGCTCCTGTAATTGGGAGTTGCTCTCGCTGGCTGTGGAGCAGCCAGCTGACATGGCAATTCCAGGTGACATCAGTTTTCATAACAACATTCAGGTGACTAAAATGTTGATTTAAAGGCTGATTATAACAATGACTGAGAAGTACTGTTCTGGATGATGATGAAGTCTGAAAACCTCGGTGATTCTGTAAATGTTCACGTCTCCTCATGTCCACTCATTGCCTGCATATTGAAACAGGAAGTGTTACTAATAGTGATGTAGCTCTGCCACAGCATCACAAACACACCAGAAAGAGAGAAGTCCAGTGAGGTCACTTGGTTGATTTCCCCTCCTTCCCAGAGAAATAGGGTACTCTCCACCATGTATTTTGAAGTGCTTTGCACAGTTTAACATCTGATATAGGGGAAATTGGGTCCAGATTTTCTCTATGGAAGCTATTCCAGAGTCAGAAGTAGTCCCAGTCTGCATGGTGTGGGTGACGGAAAGCACTTCAGAGCCTTATAACCACATCAAGAAGACCCAGGATGTCTATGCTGCATCTGGCAGTGTCAATTAAGACCTCTTCCTCCCAGGCCCTAGTAAATCCATGCCTGTTGCCTAATGGAACAAGAAAGACTTGTAAGAAGTATCCTTCACTGCAAGAGGATTCTCTCTAAAGCACCAAAACATGCAAGCTGGCGTTAAATATCCAAGATGCTGGCTGACAGTGGGTTGCTCTGAACATCAGCTTATCTGGGATTTTTAATGTACATGGATTTTTTTGAGTTTGGAAGATTTACCACAACAATTTACCACTGTATAAAATTCCTATTGATGGGGTTCTGAAAACTTCAGGCATCAGAACCTGAGTCCACTGGCTTTATCCCTTAAGGCTATGGGGTTGGCAGGATCCCCTGTGTTTTATAGCACTTGCTGGGAACACACCTTGTGGATTTTTGAGTACTGAGGACTCCAGCAAAGATGCATGACTGAGTAATGTGCTAGTGTGATACAGATGAACAGAAGAGTGACAGGATTAGCTGGCATTTGGCAAAGATAAATATGATTCTGCATAATGAATTTGATCAGAGGCAGCAAAGCAAGATAGTGGCATCACAGGGAGAGGGGCTTTCCTGGGGCAAGCCAGTTGTGGGGTACCCCAGCGGGACGAGGCAGCATCCCCACACATGGCTTGGGGGCCCTCTTGTGGGCCCGTGTCTTCCGTGGACCCCGCTAAAAACTACCAATGTGCAGCCTGAGAAGGGATTAACATTAATGTTTAATTAGGACAAGGGCTATTCCAACTCTGACGCCAGCTGTTGCAGAGGGCACAATGAGCGCACACAAACAACAGGCTGCGCGGCTCCAAGTTTTTCAGGTAGGATGTACATTTTTCTCAACAAATTCAGAAATCATTGGAGTTTGAAAGACACAACAGTTCAGTTTATGTGGCTGACTAAATAAGTTGCATCTCAGGTATAGCAATGCTGTAAAACACTGAGATCGCGTTTTTGCTTTTCCACACGTTCATCAGCCCATTTTCAACTCCCAGTGAAGCGTAGCCCAACTCACCTTCATCCAGCTCACCTCTTCTTGCTGTCTCACATCCCACGCACATTTGCAGTCATTGATAATTGCAGTCGTCACCCACAGACAGGAGGTGAGCACATCAACACCCTTCATTTCTTCTGCTTTTGTGCCAGTGTGGTTATTGGGAGCTGATAGGTATAGACAGTTGTCAAACCTGATCATCTCATATTAACCACTTAGTGTGGACACAAATTAATGTGACTAATAACTGTGAGAGGACAGATTTTTACCACCTGCAAGCCTCAAGAAATATCATGGGAACCATGTGCTGTTTCTAACCATGTTCGGTGTGAAATAATTATGCAAACTTCAAACTAAAAAACTCCCCAAGTGCTCAAGACATGGATTCTGCAAGACCATGCAAAATATGTCAGCCAAGGTGAGCAGAACCTCCACAAAACAACCCAAGTAAAGATAATTTATTGCAAAGCCATGCTCCTCCTCAGCCAGTGGAGGTGTCTAGCAGTAGGCATAGAAAGGTGCTGGTCCTAGCTAAGCTATTCTTAAAGCTCAAATACTTCCCGACAAGCCACCTCTTCCCTGGGGGTTAGTTGCAGCCTTCCACTGTGAGACCGAGTCTTTGTGCTCTCTGTCCCTTCAGAACAATGTCCCCCGTAGGCATCCCACCCAGTCTGCCTGAGCAGAGACGCACCTTGATTTCCAAAAGCAATTCTACGCACTTAGGTGGAATGAAGATGAAGGAAGTAAAGTGTGGCAAACAGAGCCCTGGCCAGTTGTGTCTGAATAAACGTGTGTGACACCGGGTTGGAGTCACTGCCAAGCTATACCTCCCCATCTATGGGAAGCAAATTTCTGACCATTGCAATGACGATATATCTGGGAATTCTGAGAGGTTAGTCGTAACTCACTCTAAGAAAAGTGGGATAATTTTGTTTGCTTCCCAGAGAAGACAAAGGGATTTAAAAAATGCAACCAAAAAACCCACCAGCACCACCCTATCCCACAAAGATATGGCATTTACATTTTTAACTACAGCATTATACTGATGTATGTTTTCACTCTGAATTCTAGCATTTCAGGTTTTTGTTAAGAAGTCCCTTGCAGTCTTTGTAATCTGTTGGAGCAGAAAGAGACAGGAAGGCAGAGGTCTATATTCTGTTCAGGCTACCCAGGGCAGCTGATCAATCCTTCTGGATAGGCACTTGATGTAAATCAAGGTGGAATTTAAGCAATGGATTAGGTCTCTACCCAGGCTGATAATTATGAGAAATGGATACCTCACAGGGAATACAGAAATTTCATGAATGCTTTCCAGCTACATCATGATCCTGGAATGCTTTCAAGCATAAATTTGCCCTGGCACACAAAGGCATGGAGACAATCAACTATGTTTCTCTGGTCAGCCCCTTTGTACATTTATTCTTAATAGTTTTAATAATAAATTACTTCACTGTCTCAGCCTGTCTTGTCTACTTAGCTGTACTTGTTTTACATGTGGACTGTCTCTTGCCATGTTCAGCATGGAGCATAATGAAGTCCTGAGTGGAACCTATAGAGACTGCTACCAAGTGTTTAGATACACCTTTGTAATGATATGAAATTGAGCGTGCCTACTTTAAACATCTTTTGTGGTTTCTCTGTCCACCGGAGACAAAGCTTGCTGGGTTTAAATTCCGATTTTTTTCAAGCATTTCTTTCAAATCCTTTGGGAAGTTTCTCTGGTTATACCCTACAAACTCTACAAAAATAAAATCACGTTTTTCCTGAATGATGTTAACAAAAGAAATAAGAATTACTAGTCCTCTAGATGGTGCTACTATTTCAAATAAAGCAGCTGGATGCTTGAAGAATTTGTTGAAACATATTGCTGTAGTACTCTATGAGAAAGGAGCACTGTGAGAAATCCTGACCCCAGTAGAACTGATGTCAAACCACCCAAAACTTCATCTAACAGTGTTAGCAGTGAAGGGCAGTATGTGTGTAAATAAATTAATTGTTTCTCTTTAAGAAGAGTGAATGTTTCAGTATCTTACTAAATGCAGAAAAAATTATAGGTAGTGATGAAAATTATCTTTCAAAGGCTGGCTCAATTTTCTCTGTCTTTGATTTCCAATTTTCCTAATAATTTGCAACTGATCCCTCCAGCATACCACTTTTCAACTTCAGTGACTCATATGAATGTTCTCTGACCGCAGTCTTTGGATGCATCACAGGCCAAGCATGACAGGCTTTCCCTGGCAAAGGCTGTGCACTGTGGCCCAATTTCACAGAAGCACTTTAGCACAACCGTGCTTCCAATGCAACCACAGAAACAGTGCACATGCTCAAACTGAAACCCGTGGTTAAAAACCTTGTTGGCTTAAGGATACTTGTATATGCACGCTGTACTTGTGCATTAAAGGCTGTTAAGTCTAAGTGCTTTAGTGATACATAACAAGGAAAGAAGGTAAAATAATTTACCTTTTCTTGCCCAACAGAGCTGCACAGGTCCAGCACTTGAAATATTGGGCCAGCTGTCTATAAGACAAATTTTCTTATCCTTAGTTCCTTTCTGTCCAGCCACTTTTCAAGAGGATGCCAAAGTTGCTCCTATTCTTTCCTCTCTTTCCAGGGCTCCTATCTGTAGTTTAGGAACGTCTGCCTATTTTCTGTCTTAGATATTTTTCCTGATTCTCTTTGTAAATCCAGCCAGTTGGATTTGCAGCACCAGATTTCTTTCCTCCTGTTGTTGCTGTCAAAGTCAAGAACAAAAACTTTCTGATTTCAAGATTATTATTGTTATACGTTATTATACATCTGACCTTTGAAACATATATTCTCTATAACCACTATCTCTTACTTTGTGCAAAGTTCATCCGTTATCTAAATAAATGTCAAATTTGGGATCTTGTTAAGCCTTTAGCCTCAGTAACAATAACTGTGAATTCTGGAGTTTACTCAGCCAGTTTAAGAGAAGCATTTATTTCATTGATTTTGACTATTCAACCTTTAGAATTTCACAGAGTATATTTGTTCTTGTGTTATGAGAAAAGAATAACAACATCTCTAGATCATTCATTATTTTGTATTCTTTCACTGTGTCCCCATTTATTTAGCTCTTTTCCAAGAAATTTTCCTCACAGGACCATATCTCTGGGCTCTTGGTGATTTTTACTGCTCTTTTATGATTCCTTCTCCAGTTTCCTAATAGTTTGGTTAGTTTTTGAGGCTGTGAAGCCACAAAATCAGGGCCTGTAGCTGCTCACAAAAAATACTTTTTAAAAGAAAGAGAATCTAAAAGCAGACAGAAGGTATGAAATCCACTATGTTCAGGGTGTCAAGTGATAACAATTTTTCTATAGGTGCTTTTGTTATTTTCATATTATCAAGAGAATATCCACCATCACGGGCCACTTGCACCAACCTGCAAAACTTCGTGAAGCTCCTGTTAGCTAACAATGCAAATGTCAGCTCAGATCTCAGAAATGCATGACAGCACTTTCAAAGAGTAAAAGAAATGGATGAAGACTGGAAAAAAATCTGCACTAAAAGAGGGCTAGCTACCTTACAGACAGCTCTGAAGTGCGGGAAATTCTCAATGTATTTATTTATAAAACAAAACAAACAAACAAACAAAAACAACTATGGGAACTGTTTCTAACACTTCATGAGACAGCCTAGATGCAAATTTCTAGCCAAGTAAATACAAACCAAGTAGTATAGAGAGTTTCTTGCAGATTTATATTAAAAATAACCATGAAGACATGAGCTTAAACAACAAGTAGTTTATTTAGCATACTTAATAAATCCTTGCACATGGTAATTTCCTAAGTCCTCTGACCTTTTTCCATAAATCCCTGTTCTTATGAATGAAGTGCTCTAATTGCCCTGCTTGTGCGGACCTACATAGACAATTCAATTATCCTCCTTAAAAATAAAATAAGATTAGACTGACTTTGGAAGTGACTCCTTCAACGTCTCAGAATCTTCTGGCTCATAATAAGGTTCCAAAATAGGTTTTAATTTGACTTCTTCTGGTAGTTTTGGAGTCTCTTCTCTCCTGCTTCCATCTCTTAAAAGTGGAACCAACGTTTTCCAGTTTTTTCCTGAAACTAAAAAGGAAAGGAATGGTTAATTTTTTCCCCTCCACAGAAACAGAAGACAATATACAAGTGGTTTAAATAGGAAGAAAGAAGCAGGATGAAAGAAGAAGAAAGAAACAGGAAGAAAGGGCTTTGTGGTTTTCTTCCCCGTACTGTTCCATGAGTTTTCCATGTTTCAGCTGGCAAGTACAGCAGAGACTGATCATACAGTTAAATACTTCTGTGCTGGATGCTGAGCTCCCAAACCATAGACTTTGGGGCCTCCAAAGTAGCTTCTTGGCTACTTGGCTGCCATCAAACACTATCCTGTCTCCTCAGGATTTACACATATTATCTGCCTTGTAAAATCTACAATCAGAATGATGAATCTATGGGGCGTCTATTCCAGAGAGTAAAACTGCTATGTGAATAATGAGCCCACTTAATTCTTTACATTTTGTGCTGACTGAAAATGCCATTAACTTAGCTACTGCTATTATCATTAAGGGCATAAACTGATTGCCCTCTAACAATTAATCGATGCTGCTTATATCACCAGTGTGTAGCCCATACTAGGATTTAGGTCCCTGAAACCCTCACCTCTGCCAGGCTTAATAGAGTAACTGGGATTTCGTTTGAGGTCCCCAGAGTACCCAGGGTCTTCATTGATTATGCCCAGATTAGTATTCCATGTGGACCAGTTCACTTCATCAACCCTGGGGAGAGAACGACAAAAAATATCTATTCTAAGGATCACCAGACAACTCCAGGATGAGTTTGTATCACATACTGCCACCTCTCAAGCCTCCGATCTGACCCAGAAAACCGATTAAACTGACTACTGTAGACAGTGTTAGTGCACTACTTTTCAGCGGAGTGCTCCCAGGCGAGAGTTCTGCTTCCCATTACCAGATGCCTTAATGTTGTTTGTCTATAAAAGATTGTTCATTCAACATACAAACAGGTTACCTAAAGCACCATCTGTAATCATCTTGGCCGTCAGGTGTGACCCCCACCAAGACTTGCTTCCCAGACCGGAACGAGCGCCTCACACAGTTCAAGTAGCTGTTTTCAATATCCAAGATTGTGATGGCTCTCTACCAGGTAAAAGAAAGCAGACCACTGAGAGGCTGCTGTTTCAAAGTCATACAAATCCTGAATTCTGCCTTTATTTTAAAAACCTTGAGCTTCTATCATTGTTACTATCTTAAAGCAGGCATTGTAACCATCTCTGAAACATCACCCTCTGTTACTATGTCATTAAAAGTGCTGAATTACTGCCCTGTGATTAGAACTATGAAGTTCCCTTTCTTACCTCAAACAAAAACCGATGTGCCTTTGAGATTCTGGTAAAGACTGTTTTTCCCCTTGCATAATCCCTGTCTTCATAGTCTGATCGGGATTTTCCATCATCAAAAGCCCAAATAATTCTGTCTAATTACAAACATACTTCTTTTCTTAAATTCTGAACATCTGTGGAACACTGAGAACATCTGCTCAGGCAAAACATCAAATATGCATGGAAAAGGAACTAATATACATTTTTTAGGAACTGTTCAGGGGAATCAGAAAGAAGCAGTGACCTGCTATTTAGAAACATGTCAGTTCCTAAAGATTCTCTCTGAAATTTCTTATGATTCCCCACACCCTCCTTCTTGGATAGCAGCCTCACAGAACCAACATACCTGGAGTTTCCAGATGCTCTTGCTCTCCTGTGCAATTTTGCTCACAGTTTCCCCCATCAGCGCAATAAGCATGTTGAGCAGGAGGATGTATGTAAGGATGACATAGAGAACCAAAAGGATGACAAACACAGACTTGAACCTGTAGTTCTCTGTGAACTCCAGGTCCCCCATCCCAATAGTGAACTTGAAAAGCTCCAAGCAGGTGTAATACAGACTATTGTAGGATGTGCGGCCTCGTTTCATTTGGCAGCATCGGGAATATTCAGAGCTATTTGTGTCTTGCCCCTCATTGTCATCTTCAATTAAAGTCACCACAGCTGTTGCAAAAGAGGAAACACATATGCAGGATGAAAATACAATTTGAGATCATAATTTCATTGCAAGCAATGAAAATGAGCATAAAGGTAAGACATGTTATCTTCATGGTGCAATGTCGCCAGTGAAATTGCTCTATAAAATATTCCCCATCGCTGACACCCTCTCAGAAGGTGCTGTCTCAGTTTTATCTATATAGAACAGGGTGACTGTTTTTCCATTCAGCTTTGCAAAGCAGTTTGAGACCCAGGGATGAAAAGCTGCATGAAATTACTATACGTAATTGTTATTCTGAAGAGGTTTTTTTTGTAATTAGGTTAATTTGTTCGTTTTTAGTTGGAAACAAAAAGTCTAAGCCAAATAAAATTTTCTGAGATTCTTTAAGATAACAAAAAGTAACTCCAAGTATGATATTACCTGTAGAAAATCCCAAGAGGAATACTAGATAGACAAACATGAAGCGACATAAATCTCTAAGGATCATCTGTAACACAGAAACAGAATATTTTTATATTGCTAAAACTTGAATATAAACTGCAACAAAAACCGGTAGAAAATACTGCTTCAGCTCAAGAAGGCATTTGCTGTGAACTGACTGTTCATGCATTAAACTGTTGTTTATCCTGCTGAGATAATAAACTTTAATACAGAAAACATTCTTCTCTGTTATTCATGCAACAGTTTACACACATATGCAAGACATATGCATGCCAAATAGTTTCATCTTTGTGAGTATAAACCACATTAAGACAGTTGCATCTTCCTTTCCCTCTTGGGCTAGCTGTCTACATCATATATAGAGGTTTATTAGCCAACTACTGCCTCTTAGCTAATTGCTCTGTTTGGTAACATGTAAACTATACCTAAAGAAATTTTCAGCTGCTAGAAAGCTGTGCCATTTCACACCAGACCAGTCTGCACTGTTCTCAGCCTACTTTCATCCATGCCTATCCAACTGTCATTATTTTGAAGCATGGCAGGTAATAATAATAATATAAAGACTGATATAAAATGTATGGATGAAGAGCAGGAGGTTTTTCAACATAACTTAAATTGTATCACTTCACTCAGAAAACAATGGCCAAGTATAGTAGAATGATATGAGATTTCCCAGTGGCATCACGGAGGTAGATACGGTGATTTCTCTCCTGGAAATGGAGCTGTTGGCAGCAGCGTCCTGATCTGAGCACTCTGCTGCCCTCATCACCCACTCACTGGACTGACCTTGGCAATCATGACAGAGTAAATGCCCATCTGCTGGAAGCCACGGGTGTAGTACAGCATGTTAGCCCAGCCCAGCGCCAAGGAGAAGACCATGGAAGCCACGTACAGTTCCTGGCCACAGAAGTACAGCACCACAGAGCTCAGGAGGAGCAAGGAGTGAACAAAGCTGAAAGACAAGTATGGTCTGAATGCAGAGTGGTGGGAACAGAGGAGCCCCATGAGGTATACAGCAGAATGAGGGATTCTCCAAAACACAAAGGAGCCTTGGCAGACACTTCCTCTCTTCCCTTCATTCTTTCCCTTCCCAAATCCTACAGCTCCTCTTGCAAGCTCCTCAGTTTCCCCACATATAAACTTCTACAGTCTCATCTGTACTCTTCCTTGTGACTGGAGGGAAGAAAAGTCCTTGAAAACACTAATTACTTCAGCACTCCCTCTCTTTCTGCAGACCCATGAAATTGCCCTGTGTGGCTGCACTCCAGCTGGGAAGAGAAAGGGCCCAAATTACTGAGAGGCAAAGCTCCCTTTAGGAATGGGAGGATTTCTGCACATCCAGTGCATACACTCGATTGCACGTCCAACTTGGAAATCTATTCCTAACTCTGCTGCATGACACAGTCACTGAACTTCTAGACACTTCATTTGCTTTACCTCCAAAAAAGGTTTCTGATCCAGACCCACTTGTTCAAGTGCTATGATATCCACTGGCAAGGATTTTGTAAGGACCCAGGAAATTATAGCAAAGCATCTACCTATTACAAGCAGCCTCAGCCAAAGCTACAGATCTCACACACTCATCCGTTTCATGCTGAAATGCAGTCAAAGATATTGGAGCTTACAAAAGAACCTCACTGTAGCTGTCAACTATCAGCGTTTTGAATGACGGGCGCCTCTGCATGAAATACTGTATCTGAAAAAAAAGAAAAATGGGAATGAAGACCAGGTTTGCATCCAAAGAGGGATTAAGTATCCATGTGAATGCATCAACTAAGCACTGACACCTATCCCAGGGAGCTGGTACCTATAAAGCATCTCACAAGAATAGCTCAAAACCAACAGTGGCACGAGATCTAGGGAGGACTCTTCCCGTAACACTTGATTTCTCTTACATCTGGTGTCTCTTTTGAAAACAACAACTTATTCAATCACTGGTTTGAGGACCTGTGATTCACTGTACACTCTCCATTGGCTGCCAAGAGGAAGCAGGGGGACTTTAAGCTAAGATGAGTAATCTTTAATAGAGGCCTGGCTATTTGCAATACCCCATTCTTAAGCTTTGGCCAGGCTAATTACCGAGATGCTTATTGACTTCTAAGGATAGTCTTTTTTTTATACAATAGATAAAACTGTATCTTAGCCTGTAGGCTCATTAGTAACCTGAGAACTCCTAATGAGGCCAAGGAAAAGGATTTGTAGCTCTTGACTAAAACAGATCTTAGCAGCCAATGCTAATGAATAGGAAAGGCATGTTTGGTTCTCTCCTACCCCTACCCAAACAGCAAAAAGTTTCAAGTATCTTACCCCTCTGAAAAAAAAATAGAGACCTCCCAGTACACTCAGGATCTCTCCAGTCACTCGAAAATATTCCTCAGTGCTGTGACCAAACGTGAAGGGAGGCTGTATAAGACAGGAAGATAGATATGTTCAGCAGAACTGGAGATAGGAAAGACCTGGCCTTGCCAGCAGCTGAAAGCAACTACATTTCTGGGGCTACAGGTTAAGTTTCTGAATGCGTTACAGCAAGGGGGCAAGACTGGGAAGCAAGCAGGGTCACAATCTCCCTCCTGTCTTCAGGAAAGAGGAAAATTCTGATGTTAGGAGCACACATTCAAATGGGAGGCAGATCTGGGATATCATGCACTGGGTGGTTCCCTGATATATGACAGGAGTAACATACCTTTTCCTTCTTCTCTACAGGTCTGTAGTAAGCAGCTGCAGTGAGGATGATGATATGCATGGTATAGACAAAGAAGTTGAAGTAAAATAAGTGTTTGACAAACCGGTCCCACTTGTCTTGCAGCAGCCTGTTAAGGGGTTCCACCAGCAGCATCTCATGACGGTTCTAAGCAGGAGAAAGAGGAGAATCTTGATGGGACCAGTATGTACTGGGCTTTGAAAACAGCAAATGATATTGATCTTCAGCAAATGTTCCCTCTAGTACCCTTAAACTCAGGAGGGGAGATTGCTGTTTTACAGAAACAAGCCAAAAGATGCACTGTGTAGAACACGGAGCTCTTCCCCAGCAGTCCCCCAGCCTGTGAATAAAATGCCAGGGAGGTGGATACTCACTGGCGTTTCGCTACTGTAGGCAATGATCTCAAGCACTGAATTTTTCTCGCATGTGTCTATACAGGATAGGTCATAAAGAGATGAGTGGACAGGTCCATAAGCCCATTCAGTGAACTTCCTAGACAAGTGTCTGCACTCAGGATCTTTGATCTCTCGTCTGAGGATGTAAGCGAAAATCTAATTGCAAAAGAACAATAAAACCAACATTTCAGTACTAATAGACTTCTCGTTCCTCAGTATCTCCACAAGACAGGATGGCTAATTTCCCCCTAATTTAACTGTGCTGAAGTCAAACCACTGGAGCACTGCAGAGATCAAAGTCTGAAGTAAACACAATTAATTTTCTCAGTGGACGCTGGGAGATGAGAAATACAAATACCACTTACAACTTGCCATTATCTGTTTCAGAACTGCAAGAGAAAAGCAGAGATCTATGTTACATATCTCTGAGCATACAGTCATTTTGAATGGGGACTGCCAGAAGATGAGTTGTGTCAGTCAGTCAAAAGTACAAGGCCTCCAGTGGTTCAGATGATAGCAGAGACCCATTTTCTGTTTCCGCTTGGGCTGCCTTGCATACCAGTGGTATATGAATAACGCCAGCTGGGCACAGACACACATGCACTTCCGTAGCCTTTAAGGACTATGCAGTTTTGCATGTTAAACTGCAGCATCAGTACCCCTTAACTAAAAGGCCCCAACAATAAGCAGTGATAAAATCTGTCCTGGATAAATGTTTTGCATGTACTCTGTATAACTTGATACAGTAACAGGACAGATAAACACATTTGCTCACCTACCCCTATCTTCCCTGTTTTGGCTGCCAGAGTTAATGGAGTCAGCCCTTTCTTGTTGGTGAGTTCTTCTAGCTTCAGGATTGGATTAATTTTGGCACCGAGGATCAATATGTTATTGTACATCTTGGTAACAAACTTGGTATTATCCTTAGTATTATCTGCAATCTCCACCAGCGTGTGCAGGACCATATTGCCCATGGAGTCCTCAGCGGCGATGTCGGCTGCCTGGTAGGGGTTCTCAAGGAGGAATTTCACAATGCAGAGCTGGTTGGTGCAGGCAGCCAGGGACAAAGGCAGCTCCCCTACGGGCAAGCAATGGGAATAAGTGGTCAGAAAGCCCATTACTACACGTGCATAAAGAGAAAGAAGATCACATTGTTTTCATCTTTCACCATGAGAAGAAGAGGTGTATTTCTCTGTCTGATATAGCACCAATTCTTGTGACAGCTGTTAGAATTACATTTTCTTTGGTTTAACTGCATCACAGAAACATGGCTGCTTAAAAAAGCACCAAAAGGAGAGCTAGCAGAAGGTTACAACCTTTCAAAGGATGCAGTGCCGAGAAAACAAAGGGATGCAAACACCAAGCTCACAGTGAACACCATCAACTACCAACTGTGTTTCTTTATAATCTCAGCCTTTGGGAGTAAATATTGGACTAAGTGGTGGAACAGCCCATCTGGTACTTCTGAGCCTCCAGTCCCACATAAACAGGATTATTTAACAGCTTGTACTTGGGATAATGCTAGGATAACTCAATCAATAAAGCCCATACTGTGCTCACCCCTACCAAAATAAAAGCCAGGTTTCCCTTTGATTTTCCTGAAGAACTCCCCACAGGCTCTTGCATGAACATCTGCTCCATTCTGGACCAAGAGCTTCACCAGATACATGTTCCTTCTCTCAATGGCGATGTGAAGTGCAGTCTGGCCTACGGAGACACTCATCAGACAGAAATCTTCAACACTGAATACAGACTGAGAGCTTTCAGGCACCACAATTCATTCAGCTCCATGTAAGATGGTGGAACTGAGAGCTTTGCAGACTAAAAAGCTCTAGAATTGAACAAAAAAAGATGGCACAGACAGCAAATGCAAGTCCCCTGAACTTCCTATTAAATCACTGTAGATAAAAAATGGCAGAATATTGCACCCAACAAAACACTGCCCTAGCATGAATGCACTGATTGTTAATCACACACTGGAACTTCAGGGTGCTGCATCCTCAGGCATAAGGCCTCATGCAGAAGACTGTTTGAGAGCCCTGCCTAACCTCATCTTCAGTCTTAGCACCAAGAGCATTCACTGTAGCAGCCGTTTCTCTTACCTTTGTAGTAGTTGTCAGTATACTCTGCATTAACAAACTCTTTCAGAGTTCCAGTTTTCCTTGCAATATCCAGCAGCAAGGGAATGGTATCATTTTTCCCATCATGTAGATTCAGCATGGCTTTCAGTAAGCAGGTTTTCCCAGTTTCTGGCTCTATAATATAAAAAATTGCAGCTATATAGAAGTGATTACAAACCTACCATCTACTCCCAGGCATGCAGGAATGAATGAGGTTCTTTTCAAAAGACAAGAAAACTCATTCAGGGTTTCATAGAAAATGTCAACTTTTCTGAATTCTCCTGTAACCTTATCATCAATGGGTTGCCCAATCAACAGGGAAGTACTGGCTATTAGAGGACCTCCTGCAGACACTTAACACAATTATATTGGTTTGCTTTCATCTCAGGAGCACTACTGGAAGAAGAGGGCAACTTAAGGTATGTGACACTAAAGAGTACCTTTGAACTCATCATCTGTGAGATGCTTCAAGGTTCTATTAAGATAGAGTAGCAGATCATCCAGGTCCCTTGTGTTGCCTTGGGCTACAGCATCAAAGATCCTTCTGCGGTCATAAAATTTGAAAGCTTTTTCTGAGCAGCCTGTGATGGAATCTGTAGATAGGAGCCTAACAAGGGTAAATTTTAGTTACTTAAAAGTCAGATATTTAGCAGACTTTTTATAAACTACCAGAATACTATTTTTCATTTGTTTGTGTGAAGTAGTAAGCACTACAGATTAGTATAGATGGATCTGCAAAGTCTACAAGATCAAAGTCTGATAAAATTATGTATCTGTGCTGAAAAGTTGAGAACACGACTTAAAAGAGGCATTGAAGTATGGCAGTCTAACTGCAGGCCTGGGAGCCAGGCAATCCCATGTTCTCATTCTGAGCGACATCCATTTGGCTGAACAGTCTCAAGCAAGTGAATTAAGGCCTACTGCTAACTTTGGGCAAAATATCCATGGACTGAATTTTCAGAGCTGCCAAGAGACACCAGCTATTGTCACTTTCAGATGCACTTTTGAGCTGCTCCTTATTTTGGCATAGAAAACAGTGAAACTGAAAAAATGGGCATGCTCCCATGGAGAGAATAAATGCTGCTCTAAGAAACACAGTCTGCAGCTGTCAAACTGTTCATTACAACCAAATCTTAGAAGGCAAACTTACTTGTGAAGTTTCCCCCTCTCCAAATTGGCATGAAATTTGATGATAGAAGGTGCCATCAGGTGATCCATCTGGTAAAAGGAATCCATGGGAGCCATGTTCTTGTCACTATCCCCCATCACAAACCGCCCACGTCTTGCAAAGATGTTGCTTTTGGGTGGCTGGACCTTGGTGCCGAGTGTACCCTGGAGGCTGTCAGGCGTTTCCAGCATGGAGTCCTCCCCATCCGTGTGTTCATCTGTCCCTTCAGATTCCTCCATGTCAGAACTGCCAAATTTCTTCATCTTTCCAAGAATGGAAGACATGATGAGCAGGCAGTCTGCGGGGAATGACACAAACACCTCAAGTCAGCACTTTACGGGGCCATAAGTCCCCTTTTGCCCAGGGCTACTCTCCAGAAATATCACAGAATGGATTGGTTGCTCTCATCCCAGAAGTGAGGCAGATGGACGTATATATTCACTACGCCCAGAGTTGGAACAGTTTAGTAGGTCATCACCTCTATGCTGTTTGTTACTGTCCCCACTGCCCTTACCCATTTCAGAATGGAGAAAGCAAGCCAGAGTGTCCCAGAGCTTGCCAGCCACCTCACTCCAGAGCTGACCATTTCTGCTTAAAACTAGTGCCTCATCCTCCTCCAATCGTTGGTAAAGCCTAAACAATCTCAAACCCCAAATGATCTCTGCTTTTTTCCTCTACTTTCTAACTGTTTTGTGCCACAATATATTTTCAGGATTATATCAGGCCTGTGAAAAAAGCCTGGTTGTGCCATAATTGTATCTCAATGATGCTGAGTGCAGCGGGCTTCCTGCGTATAGGAAAATTATGACTTAATGGCTTTACCAGAGTTACAGCAGTGCTAGATGAAAATTGGGGCGTGTGATTCTTGGGAGATTAGTGTCACCTCAAACATGAGACACGGAAACAGAAAGGGAAAGGTTACCACAGATAAGAAACGACTGTAAGACCACACATCTGATCTTGTCTGATATACAACCACAAAGAATTTGACACAAGTTAACAAATATACTGTACTGAAAGTAGAGCACGCTTTTTTTCTGTCTTTCTTATCAAACTTTTACTCAGACAAATGTTGGTCTTCATGCCACTGAATGCAAAATATTCTGGAACTCCAGCAGTGGAGACAGGAATGCATCATATCTGAACCGCTGCATAGCTGGCTTTTAGAGAGCTGAACAGCCTTACAAACATACCCTGAAATTCTAGATTGCTTGGAAATCTTATGGCTTTGAGCAGGAGTGTTACAAAATCTTTAAAAAGCCTTCAGTTATAAACCAAATTACAGCGGTCAGTAATCTTCTCTGTACATTCAGTGTGAAAACAACATCATAAACAAGGTTGTTTCTCTTTGCAAAAATATTCTGAGGGGTTGTCTGCAAACCTACATTGTACACTAAAGCTAGATTTTCAGTTCTATGGGACTAGTTAATATTTACATTAAGGGTCACTGACATTTTCCCATACAAGCAGGATAGGAAAGAAACTTTCGACAGGCATTTGCATTTTCTATAATTTTGTACAACATACATGTAAAGAAAACATCAGTTTGCAAACTTGCACATTTAGGGTTACTGGAAGCAAAACAGCGTAGTATAGGTGAAATACTGTATGAAGTTTCTATGAAATACATAGAAAACTATGCAGTTTAACTCGCTATTTCCTCTGAGCTCACCTTTCAAGTTCTTTGTGTCCTTAGAATCACTCTGAAAGAATAACATAGTATCTTATTAACTTAAATGTTCTATAAATAAGAAATCATATACAGAAAAATATTTCCATTTGGAATATGATACTAAAAGCATAGAAGAACAATTACTTCAGTGAAAAAGTTATAAAAATAGTTTTAGAAAAAATGAAAAATACACTGGGAATACAGCCATGTATAATTTTAAATTTTTGTCTTATTTAAATTAACGTGGATTGAGCCAAAAACATCAGAGAGATGGCTATGGAAAATAGAATCACTTATTTTCCACAGAATAGGTGCAATATTAAAATCCACAGAATAGACTCAATCCCATCTCCCTGGCAATTTGCTCAAACCTGTTTTAGTCATCATATGTGCTTTTGTTTCTAAACTCTGTTGCTAATATCTTTGATAATGAAGACAAAGCCACATTTCCTCGTGAGCATGAATTTGCAAGGGAAATAACCTTCAAAATTCTGTGGAAGGATTCTTTAAAAAAAAATATTATCTGTCCTAAAAAATGCATGACCTACTTGAACTCGTTGAATCCTATGTACATTGAAGTTTGATACAATAAATGAGATAAAGAAATATTTTTGATAGAATGTCTAACCACATCACAACTTATAATAAATACTGAAGATAGATTACAAATAACTAACAACTATGCTATTCAAATATACATGCAGAACTTACAAATATTGAAAAAAATCCTGTCTTCTGCAAAATAGTCCGGTCTCAGTGAACACCCTCTGATCTATAGGAATTTGGTGCTGGATATTCCTCCTCCAAGGTGCCTGGACTGAAAAGACCTCAGAGTTTGCTTCTGCACTTCATTTGTCTGCAAAAGTGTTCTATGCCTCTGATGATTTTTAGAATCAAGGGAAGTTCACTAGAAGAATGGAGAATGGAGTCATAAGATCATTAAGAACAATTCTGGAACCAGAAGTATCAGTAGCTTCTATTCCCAGGAGTTTAGCAAAGCTCTTTACAAGAATTGCAGTAAGTTGCTGTTGTTTTTCCCTCCCCTTTAATTGCATTTAGTAATGGATACTCTTCTCCAGATTTCCTATTTGTAAATACACTCAAGCTTGCAAAAAAACCCAAACCACCAGACAACAATTGTTTTCTGTGGGTCACAGTTTCATTTCAATTTACAAAACTTTGTAAAATATGCTACAGCTCTTCTCTGAGATCAGTCATCTTCCTGTCCATCTTTCTTGGGTGGCTGCTGTAAAGCCCACCAAGTATTTTAAAGATAAGCTGATTCTGAGCAGAGCTGAGGAAGAACCAATGACAGAAAGTCCTAAGGCCATTCTATCGATCCACGTTCCTAATACGTTTTATTTAAATAAAATATATGTAACAGTCAGCTTTTAAAGTCATTAGGAAAACAAAAATTCTTATCTAATCCAGGATGGATCTAACACCCTTAAAAATGAAGAACCATGTCATATATTGTTAAATATATAATTTACATAAGATCTTTCTGCCAAAAACTGGTCTAGAGAAACAGCTTTTCCAGCAGGCTGAGCTGATAGGCTGTAGCTGTTAGGCTAGACTCTAGCTCCTGAGGTTTTGAGTTAGATTATGAAATTATTCAATGAAATTATCTAGTTTATGTTTTGCAAAAGGGAACTACCTTTCTAGTCGTGCCATCTATCTATCTAAGTATAAAAGAATAATATATTTGCCTATTTAATAGCAAACTAATTATACTACTTAAAACACCCTACGGCATTGTACTCAAAAGAAATAAAATGCCTATTTATTAATGCATAAGTATAGATTACCAATAAGGCAGGTCCTTAGCTGGTGCTCCTGGAGCTTTGCTGAGCAGAGCATCTCGTTCAACATTACGATTAACTCCACCATTTCCAAAGTAAGAAAACTATATGGATCAGTGGAGGGTCTGTCTCCCTTATTCAGTCTCCAGCTTCTTGCTGGTCCTTTTTGCTAAATGCTCCTTCTCTCTCTTCTCCCATTCCAGGCATCAGCTCCTTTCAGTCTTACTGCGCTCTGATGTACACACTTCAGGAGCCTTCTGCTGTTTTCTGAGTTTTGATCAGCCTCCTTGACCTGTATTTCTTGTGAAGATTTTATTTCCTTCTTACCAGCAGCACTCCATTGCTTTTTGCAACAGTTCTTGGACGTATCATATTCCATCTCAGCAGGGACCTGGTTTAAAGGTGTAAGCTCATAAGGAGATGTGAATGCTTATCAAAATAGGTCTGTAATAAACAAGAAGGAATTTATTCCTTTTTCTTGGGCCTGCATCCAACATGCTGCATAGGCTTTGTGCGACTTCTGTGCTTCAGAGTAATTTTGCCAATTAAGAGCCCTCTCCATCAATGCAAATGGAAAAACATCAGCAGATGTGCTAAAGACCTTGAAGATGTACCCGAAGCTGGCCTGCGGGTCAGAGATAGTCTTGCCTTCACTAACAGAACCTAAAACCAGGCCACAACTTTACCAGCTCCTGGAAACAAATATCACTTGATTTCACAGTTAGCAGCATGCTGGAATAGTATTATCAGCTCTCTCCAGTTATTCAGTAAAAATGAAAGCAGATCTGCTGATCCAAAAATACATTATAATAACAAAAAAGGGAAAACAACATATAACAAATTCAGACTTTTTACAAAACCTTTAGTCTAGTCTACACTTTCTCTGTAATTCCTATATATGCCAATAGTTCTCTAAACATGGCATGGAATAGATGCATGGAGGGAGGGTGGAAGGAGATGGAAATTAATCCATCTCTGTAATTAAGATCTCAGAACAGCTTTCTCATTACAAAAATGAGTCAGTCCTGATGTTGCTAATGTGCAAGATAGGAATACACTTCTGTATTTCAGTTGAAATACATGCTTCTAAGTAATGAAATTGTATCTAAATAGCATGAAACTATCTTACTTGCTTCCCAGTCTCATTTGAGCACAAAAGGTGTACATCCATCTTGGTTTAGACAGATAAAGTATAAAAGTCTTCACCTTAAAATAAAGAGTAGAGGGAGAAATTAATTTTCAGAGCATAACACAGGGGATAAAAACTTGGAAATTTTAAGGGAATTCGCATGAACAATATTTAACATTGCAAACAGATTAGAGTCCAGCCTGGCAGCTGCTGTATTAAAGCCCAGTTTGACACAATACATGAAGGGCAGAATCAGAAACACTTTCGGATCAAATACACTAAAATAGCTATGCACTATATTACAAGAACAAATTATTTTTGTGGACCATCTCTCAAAATGCTAATTGTGTTTGGGCTTAAAAGGGAAATTGAAGCTGAAAGAGATGAGAATTGGGCTTTTGTAACCCTGAGTTTGCCAGCACCTCCAGTTTATCACAAATTCTGACCATTTCAGAGAGGCCCTGATCCACTCTACCACCCAAAAACCAAACTTAAAATAATTATGTATGCCAAATAAAGAAAATAGTTACCCTCTGACCCTATAAATTTATTTTCCACTCAGATATAAGCCCTGCATTCCAGGCATCTCCAGTCATGGTACTGGTGTAGCCACGCCTTTGACCTTAGTCCACTGCACCCGACCTGGGTAGCCACAGAAATAATCCTCCATGGTTTATTTTGATTGTTTTGTTGACGTTCAAGCCAAGGTTGTATGCCATCTTTTACAGAGACAACATACAACATGTGAAAACTGGCATTCATTCTGTGCAAGAGCCACTGAACTCCCCAAACAAGGTCGACATCCTGGTCTGCTGCCTATATGTATGTATATTGTGAGACAGCTTAAGGACAAGAAGTCTCTAATGAAAGCATAAGGCTAAGTTACAGACAGCTACTCATCTCTCCTCGTCCTTCTGAACATACTTCCTACCAGGAAAATAAGCCTCGCATGAAGTATCATTTTATGCAGAAAGTTAATGGATCTTTCCTCGTCACTCAGTCAAATTTAATGTGATAATTACTTCTCATTTCACAAATGGGAATGACAGTGCAATGAAATGCGTGCACCCAGAAGCAGAAGCGGACATTAAATACAAGCTTTTTTTTTTCCACTGTAATGAGTGAGATGGCGTGTTGAATACAACTCCAGAAAAAATGAAGGAAGTGAAAGAAGACACTGTAGAGCCAGGAAAAAAAAGAAGCTGCATCTCAGGCCATTCCAAACAATGACTTTATTTTCTGTGGAACATCACCATGGCAGCCCCCACAGCAGCATCGACATCCTTCCCATAAACCACTGGGAATGGAAAAATCCTTTCCACTTCCTGCCTCAGCGCCTCATTCCTGGCAAGGGCACTCCCGCTCCCCAGAATCCGCCTCACTCCCATCTCCATCAGGCGCCGCACAGGTAACATGGAACAGAGGTTTTCAACGATGCCATGGCACAGAGCTCTGGTTACGTGACCCAGGGAGAGGTCAGAGACAGAAATATTGGTCACTGATGCCAACTGCTCAGGAATGTGTCTCTCCCCAAATATGGCTGGGTGGATTGAGAGTTTGCTGTCGTTTTGGGCCAAGGCTGCTTTGATTATCTTTGTATAGATGGCAGACTCCTGAACTTGAAGTCCTGCAGATGGGAAATACCACGTTACTAATCCGAAGGTGTCTAGTCTGTCTTACATGTGGAGACGTAAAATGGATGCTGATCCACCTGTTCAGCAAAACATCGTGCATCTTTTCCCTGTCCCAAAGGTAATTGTTTTTCCAGGATTATGAACCACAGTTCTCCTCTCCAGTTGTATCTAGTATCTGTGATACTAGAAATCTTTTTCTGATTACAGAAACTGCCTTTCCTGGTAATACAGCTATTCCTCTTTGCCTATACTGTGCTAAGTTACACAAAACAACTAATGGCAGACTTCAGCTTCAGTGGCTGGATTGCATGTGAATGCAAAGTTCACTTCAAGTACTCACTGAAAGAACAATTTCAGAGCTTATTTCTGTATTGCAATACCCAAGAGATGATTAAAAAAACCCTGTAAAGACCATGTTTAAAGGACTCAGAATATATTACATGAGTTTGAGTCTTAAAATCCATTAGAGTGCTGCAAAATATGTGGCAAAAGGCAACTGATCTAATCAAGGGACTCTTTTGGACTGCAGTCATACAAAATTAGAGGCTGTCCTCAAATTTGCTGACCTTTTCTCTTGAAAAACAACTTGCAAAAATAATTCTCTTGTGTTCTTGAAACAAAAAAAACCCCCAAACCTAGAGGCAATGTGAATGTGGAGTCCAAGCATGACTGTCCCAGCATGTTCATAAGCTTCAGCAGGAAATTCCAGAGATCTAGGAGGCATGACCCAAGAGTTACATCCTGGTTCCTTATACGGCATGACAAAACAGCTCCAGGCTTGTTCCTTTGCCTTACCTTCCTTTTACCTTGCTGATCAACCTCAGTTTTAAGCTTTAACTATCCTTGAAATAGCTTACCTAGCTCTTCTGTCCACTGTGCCACCATGTTCACAAACGTTGCTAGCACATTGCCTCCATTAAGTGATGCTGCCACTGCCAAGTAGTCACCATTGAAGTAGGGAAAATAACCAACAGCTGAGGAAGGATCTGGTGTCTCTGGAGGCTGGAAACCCGGGGGCATTGAGACAGTCAGCTGAGCAGAGGTACTGATATTAAGAACTAGAACACAAAAGAAAAAAAAAAGAAAAAAGAAAAAATAATAACCAGTAATCAGTGTTATACTAGGCTACTCCGAAGGAGGACAATGAGAAAACCAAATAAGATACCAAAACGATCATACCTGCATCTGTCTTCTCAGTCAGACAAGAATAAACAGAGCACTGGAAATCTCCCAGAGCAATTCCTACTTTTGCTCCTTTGGGTATTCCATGCCATGCACAGATTGTTCTGCCTGCAATACTGCCAGGGTCTCCCACCTCGGGAAGCAAGTGAACAGGAAAGCTGGATTTCTTCAATCTGCAATCAGAACAATATTATTGCAGGAAAGCAGTATGGGAACGTGCGGCATGACTATCAAGACCTCTTTGAAGTCACAGATGAACCTGGCCATACGTTTGTGGCTGCTGGATTTAAGGATGCTTTCACCTATTTAGAAAGCTTTGTCTGGCAGCATTCCAGTTCAACAGGCTGGGTAAATTAGAATAGTCCAGAAGAATAAACAGCTTTCCTTTATATGCAATCTGATTACCTGAGATTATACAGCAGCACATGTTCAACAAGTTTAACCTACTGATGTCATACGGACAAGCAGTTCCAGGGTAAAGGGACAATCACAAAAACAGCAAAAAAATGCAACTTCTAAGTGTCAAAGAACTTTAAGCTGTCATGCAGTTAGTGGTTCAAAACCAAATCACAAAGTCCAACAAACTCCTTACACAATCAAACTGCAAGATGCGCTACATTGCTACAGCAACAACACCAGATTAGTAAAAGTGCAGTAGGCTAAGTGCAAGTTTCTGTCACTCTTTCATACCTTCATGAGCAGATGTTTTCATCTTGGAGTCCTGGCCTAACCTAAGCCCTGAAATATATAAGGCCTTAGCACTCAGCCCTGAAAGAGCAAACCATCAAAACAAATAAGTAAATTAACAAATTCCCTGTAAGACTTCCTGTAGCCTAATAACTCTTAGGTATTATCACCAGTAAGTCTCAGTAGTTACGAAGGAGCTCAGCTGAAAGAACTAGAGAGCAATAACTGTCTTTTACCATCGCAGAGGTAACGTTTGGCTGCAGCATGCACTTGTCCATCCCATCCCACCACAGAAAGGGAGAGAACGGTTTGGTATACAAGGCCTCACTGACGAGTCTCTCAGCTCTGCTGTCTTAGGTATTTCTAAAAATACTGTGCCAGATTTTATATAATTTAAACATATATACCTCACAAACCAGAGCAAACTCTCAATAGTTCTTCAGTACAGGCTACACCACAATTGATTAGGAGTACCTTTCAACCACTTTTTATCTGTAGCACATTCACACTTAGGGCCCAAAGAGGTGTTCACATTGCCTGACACAAGCAACGCACAAAACGCACGGAATGACCTTAGCACTTACATGTCAGTATTCCAGCTTTTGTTTCTGGAATTAAAATATCCCCAGCTGGCAGCGTTCTGGACGGACATGAGTGGCTTCTTCAGGTCACACAACATGGCAACCACATAGTCATGGATAGTGCCAGCTGCATCGTAAGACTTCAGAAAATCTGGGCTTTTAAACAAAACATTTTAAAAAGAAAAACAATGAGGGGTGCTTTAAGGCAGTGGGAGCATGATTATTTCCAGTGCTACAGGGAACTTTAGATGTGTGTAGTCCCATCTAAAAATGAAACGGCCATCTCAGCGATCAACCTGCATTTTGTTGTTTTGGTTTGGCTTGTTTTTTTAAATAGAATTTGTTTTTCCAAGCTGTTATCACAGCAGCAGTACTTATCTCCTGAGGGAAGATGGAGAGACAGTGGCTTTAAGGAATGAATTGTCTAGGTTCCAAAGCATGCCATTGCGAAAGTTACCAGGAAGGCAGCAATTGTTTGCACAAAAAATGTCACTTTGTTGATCCTGGAGCATTTCAGAAAAATTCCTGCAGTTGCTCTAGGATCCACGAATTATATGAATGGAAATGTACCAAATAGAATCATAGAATGCTTTGGGATGGAAGGGACCTTTAAAGGCCATCTAGTCCAACCCCCTGCCATGGGCAGGGACATCTCCAACCAGATCAGGTTGCTCAGAGCCCCATCCAGCCTGGCCTTGAATGTTTCCAGGGATGGGGCATCTACCACCTCTCTGGGCAACCCATTCCAGTGTTTCACTACCCTCATTGTAAAAAATTTCTTCCTTATATCTAGTCTGAATCTACCCTCTTTTAGTTTAAAACCATTACCCCTTGTCCTATCGCTATTGGCCCTGCTAAAAAGTCTGTCCCCATCTTTCTTATAAGCCCCCTTTAGGTACAGAAAGGCTGCAATAAGGTCTCCCCGCAGCCTTCTCTTCTCCAGGCTGAACAACCCCAGCTCTTTCAGCCTTTCCTCATAGGAAAGGTGTTCCATCCCTCTGATCATTTTTGTGGCCCTCCTCTGGACCCTCTCCAACAGGTCCATGTCCTTCTTGTACTGAGGACCCCAGAGCTGGACGCAGTGCTCCAGGTGGGGTCTCACTAGAGCAGAGTACAGGGGCAGAATCACCTCCCTCGACCTACTGGCCACGCTGCTTTTGATGCAGCCCAGGAGACAGTTAGCTTTCTGGGCTGCGAGAGCACATTGCTGGCTCATGTCCAGCTTTTCGTCTATCAGTACCCCCAAGTCCTTCTCAGCAGGGCTGCACCATTCACAAATGGTGAAACAGGAACAAAAATAAAGCAGCTGGACTCATGAGTTATACAGCTCTAAAGCAAGAGCACGCCGTGCTCCATGTATTGGCTGAACACACACTGGAAGAAACCAAGATCTAATACATTTTTCCCCATTTATTGAACCTGGACTCATAGCCGAGGAAGACACTGGCTCTTCGAGAAACACAGCATACTGCAGATGAAACTGAAGAGCAAATCTTGCTGATGCCAAGTCATAAGTGAAAAATTATATCATCTGCAAACATGCCACAACAAAGCAGATCATTTGTAACACCTCATAGGGATCTCAGTGTCTAAGGAAAGAACTGAAATTAATTTAGGGACTGTTTGTTTTAGCATCTGGCAGCAACCAGACAAAGCAACTCTGTTACTGTTTTAGGCATGTTGGTACTTTTCACTATCTGCACAAGGCAAAATTATAGTGTTCAAACTGCATTAGCAGAGCTCCTCTGAGCGGTAGAATGGACTAGAATTATTCTACGATACTTCAAGGCTTCTGTTACTAGATGGTCAGAAGCTTTTCTGTTTATTAAAGAGATCTGTAGTATTTTTATGAGGTCAGAGACTCTTGTGTGCTCAGTTGCATATAGTTTATATTGAATCCTGCCATTTAAAATATTCTTTGACTACTTAATTAACATTACGATTACAGAGAATCACAGCCCCTCAGCCTGTAGTGGCATTAACATGCTACAGGAAGACTAAATGTCACATAAATTCAAGATGAGAAACTTCCAGTGAAACAGCTTGATGTACCTCTTCTGTAAATACCAGTAGACTGTGGCACACCCAAATCCTGTAGCCAAGCTGATATGCGACTGTGGCAGAGGAAGAGAAGAGAGGAACGTAGGACTGCAGCGGCGGTCTTCCCAAGTAATCAGATGACTGACCTCCTCCGGCTCAAAGGCAGTGCCTGTACCACACTCTGTCCACTTGCAACCTGAAACACATAGCATCCGAGAAGTCCAGTGATTCCCCACAGGGTAGTCTGCCTGGCATTCTTCATTTCTGGACACTCTTGATAATTTTTCAAATATATTGGAAAAAGCAGAAACAGAGCCAGTAGTGATTGTAATCAAATTAATTAGTCACACTTTTCAGCCCTAGATAACGTCATAATGCCAGTCATCCTTTGCTGAAACAGAGAATGGTATTCAAGGCCTTCCTTCTCTATAAGCACTGTTAGTGCTTAGAGGAACAACCAACTTGCACATTGAGAGATTAACGGTACAACTTAAATAACAGGTGACCCACAAAAACCCCCCACAATTCTGCTATGGGAGGTAATGAGCTGATATGACAGATCTCACATAAACCTTAACTGGGATCTGTGACATCATGCCCCAGAGAACGCTGTGTTAGTAATGAACTGACTATGATGGAGAGCGCACAGTTTCATCACTTTTAGAGCCAAAGCGACAGGAAACCTGGATCTATATGTATTAAGCAATGGACTGCAAAGTACTAAAGAGTATCCCTCCCCTGTGCTGCGCAACAAAGCTTCACCAAAGGTAGAATAGGGTTTAACTCAGTTTTCAGTTTTACCAGTCCAGCATGTCCCTTTTGAACACAGAACACTACACCTTTGATGAAACCTTCACGTTATTTCACGTGAAGGCCTCAGCTAAATTATGGCAATTTCTCAGAGCCGCTCAGAGCCTTCTCAGCAATGCCTGCTATTGCCCCGGTCCAGTGCGCTACTTCCTGCCCTGACATGCTCATCACAAGCCGTCCTGCAAAGGCAGCATACGGTCCTGTCAGAGCAGCAAACTAAGCAGAGGCTGAGCTCAAGCACTGGTGTGTGATGTTTGCTAGCGCACTCCACAGCACAGCTTCAGCCTCTGACAACTACTGCTCTCCCAGCTGATGCCTGGCCACAACGTGGGGATACACACCGTCTCCAGCTGGCTCTGCGACCAAGGCAACCTTTTGGGTTTTGGCTGGGGATGGGAGCAGAGTTTCAAGCTGTGTTGCACCACTTGTCCTACAGGTCAGAGAAGAGACCCGGCTGCTTAACTGACTAGCACAAGTACGGCTAAAAGAGTCTTTCTTGGGCTGGATACACAGATTTGAAGTTACACTCACACAGTAAAAAGCAGCCGTGAAAGCTGGGAGGTACTACGTGAAATATGCAAAGCGAATGCATACTTTTTCTTCTTCCCTTAATTCCCTGTTCTATCAAGTCTGTTTGAACTGAATTTCCAATTGGTTTGCTTTTCTAGTTTTAAATGGATTCTAAGAAATATTATTAACCATAAATCTAACCCTAAAGGATGCTATTAAAAATGTAATTTGTGTCCCAAAGTGCATGGATTCACTTAGTCTACTCAAAACAAGTGAGAACAAACACCCTCTTTCACTTGATAGAAATGAAACAAAAGTGGCATGTGGCTTTAGGAAATAAAATATTAACCAATATGACATAAGAATCTATGTCTACCATGAACCCATGAGGCTTTCTTATGCAGCCCTTGGGACAGCTGGAAAGCAAGCAACAGCTCCTTCAGTCCATCAGCCTTTGGATTTCTTTCTTTCTAATCATTTTAGTATTTAACGTAAAATTACAGCCAGTAATGAATAGCATAGTGTCTCTTAAAGAGCAATTAAGACCTGACAACTTTTGACAGGCAGTGACCAGCACTTCTGGGAAATCTATTCCGTGGTTTACAATAAATCTTTGCTTAATCTGAATAACTCCTATTATTATAAGACTTGTGTAATTGTTCAGATGTGCGCATCATAAGGTAAAGAGAAAGAAGATATGGAACCGCATTCTGAAAGCCTTGGACTTCAGTAGGTTTGTAAGACATTAGCCAAGAAGATAATCCATCCCTGTCTCACAGGGCTGGCAATCCAAGGCCTGAATTTTTCAAACATCCTCGCTGTCACAAAGATTATTTGAGTATTTGCACCATCAAGCCTCATGTGACTACCTCACTGTGGTTCATTTTGTTTCTGCAGTCTTGGGCCTTCATTCTAGAAGCAGCTGAGTATTCCGAATCATGACCATAACCCTTTTTCAGCTCCTACTAACAGAAGGATAAGCAGCAAGATAAATGCAACATGACAGTCTATGACTTGCTAGGAAAAAAACCATCTTGAGATTGGGGTGGGGGGAGAAGGGGAAAGGACTGAAAACATCATTTACTGAACTTCAGTTTTTCTCCTACTGTACTTTCAAACAGCATTTCAAAACAGCATAGCGATATTCACTGTTGGATAGCTACTGCTATGCACATTCTAACATAAAGATGAAGCATAGCTTATTTTTCAAGGCATATGCAGAACTGCTAATACTGCTACTGTAGAATCATTAGAAGGTATTGAGATACTGGGCAATAGCTGGTTAAGTGTTTTATGAGGTGAGTAACTTTCTCCCCCCCCCCCAAAAAAGTCATTCATATGATTCAGAAGTTCTTTCAACTGGCAGCAGACAGCATATGATGGACAAGCAATTAGCAAGCCACAAATGTCATTCCTCCTTCATATTAATAATTGTGCTGACTCTGCCAGGATCTCATAAGACTAATCTGTGTAAACACCATGGTCAACTATAGTCAGTAGGTGAAATTCCAGTGATTAAAGCAAAATTCCCACAGAAGATGATCTTCTGTTAATTCTGTTTTACAGAAGACCAAAGTGAACACGCAACAGTTTCCTACAGATAACTTCAGTGTTAAAAATTTATTTTCTGCATCATAATACTCTGAACAGGAATGCCAACGAATTAATGTTACCTCTATCTTTTTTCCAAAATACGATCCCATGCATTTGTCCTGAAACGCCAATGTGACTGACTTTTTGAAGCTGCTGCTGAGGTAGAGCAGCAAGGCATTCATTCAATGCTCTTATTATTCTCCGGACATTCTGCTCCATTCCCTGTAATTATAAAGCATTATTCTGAGCATGAAACCATTAGGATTCACTCAGTGTATTTATTAAACAAGGCTACTCTAGTCAGAAGTGAAGAACAGAATTCATTTAGCTTAATAGCATGTATTAGAATAACATTCCCTACTAAATTGGAAAAAAAAAAAGAATGCAAAAAAACCCACAAAACCACAAAAACTAAAACCCAATACTAGCAAGTTGAGAATGAGGTAACAGCCTCTTAAACTGAAGGCCAAATAATTCTTAACTTAATTTCCTGAGTTACCATACTCAAATATACCTTTTTAAAAAATCCATTAACACTCATTACATGTTTTCATCAGTTTACCTTACATATTGCTCTTCTTTTTCCTCACAAAGAGGATTATCTGCATGTTCTGACTGGCACGCAGTCTCCCTTACATCTTCCTAAAGCTCCTCCGTACCTACTCACTGTTGATTTTGATGGTGCTGATACTTCATTTCTGGATACTTTATTCCTAGAATTACCCAGCAAACTGATCTACTCGGCAAACTGACCAAACCGTGCCACAGGAGAAGCTGTATTCCAGCTTTCACACTTTTGAAGATTCAGATTACTTTGTGACAGACCAGTATGAAGATTATAAGCAAAAGTAATCAAATATAGTCTACATATAGATGTGAACTAATCTGCACATACATACTTCTGGCTGCAGAAACATGGCTGTAGGGAGGAGGGTTGGCCTGTTTGGTAGCTTTGCTCAGAAATTAGCCTCACTCACTACAATACTAGGCCTGAAGAATGTTGATACATATTTTTTATGATTCTGATTCATCCTTTCTTAGACTGACCAACACAATGAAGGTAAAGATCCTTAACAGGAGTACATGTTCCTGGTTATTTCCACGGGGAATTTCCAATTGTGATTCCATCTCACATTAAAGTGCAAAATACCCTTCCAGTTGGCAAGTGGCTACAGTTTCCTGACTGGAAGTGTCAAAGACAAGGTGATGGTTCACAGGAGAACAGTTTTAGATTGTCTTATGCAACTTTTCAAAACCTGGGTCTTTCTTAAAACAAGCAGCTGTACTTGACTTTCTTGAACAGTAAACAGAAAGCATTTTAATTCTACTTTCAGACATCCAGACACATGCAGCAACCATCTGTCAATCTAGGCACAAAAACAATCCAGGAAAGCCACTTAAGTCTGCATAATGTAGCAAAACAACCCAGCCACTACAAAGCAAGGCCGGTATCATGAAATTGCCAGCAATGCTATCTGCCACCCCTTACCTGTGGTCCAGCTTCCAGGCTACTGGTGTGTGCCTGCGTCTCCCTGGAGCAGCTCTCTGCCACCACCGGCCCTTGCTCTGTCCCTACCAACAGGGCTGCCTTAACCGACGTGGTGCCCAGGTCTATGCCCAGCACGCAGGCGGGAGCAGGCCTGCCTGCCGCCTCGCTGCCCGACATGGCCACAGCTAGCGGGGCTTGCTTCCACCTTCCCCACCGCGGGTCCCTCTATGTGGTGGCCAGATGGACACCCGCCGTGCTGAGCCCCACACGGCTCCTTGCTGCCTCTGAGGGGGCACCTGCCCCAAGAGCCAAGGGCGCAATCGGTGCGGGCTCCCACCCCAGCAGCGTGCAGGGACTGGGCAGACTGGGCCGGGAAAGCAGCCTAGGCGTTGCCCTCTGGCTGAAGATTATCTCCCCTCAGCAATGCCTGGGCACTACCCCTCCATCTTGGGCGTGACAAACCACCCCTTTCCCCAGCCCTCCCCGGTGACCTGCGCAGCTTTAAACGAAACTTCAACAAACAACCATAAGCGGCGAGTCCTCCCTCCGCCCGCAGCTCTCTCCCCCTCCTCACAGACCGGCCGGCGGCAGCCCAACGCGCTCCGCCACACTCAAGATGGCACCCGAAGGCGACCGCACCGGCGCAGCAGGCGCGATGGGCGCTGGGCGGGGAGATGATAGGCGGCCGCCTCACGTGAGGAGCTGAAAAGGGAAGAGCCGGGGCTGTGCGGGACGGAGCCGCGGCGCTGGAAGGAGGTAGGCGCCTTCTCCTCAGCACCGCTTCGTCAGTATTAGCGCGTCCTAAAGCGTGGGATGGTCCCGCTTCGCCTTCCCTCCTGAGGGGAGGACGGCGGGGACTACAAGTCCCAGCGTGCACCGCGCCGCGCTGCCAGGGGTGGGGAGGCTGGTGGCGGCGCGGTGGCTGCTGAGATTTGTAGTCCTGCCCAGGTTGGGGGGGATCCCTCAGGGGGGCGGTAGCTCTGTGTGGCGGGAGAGGGAGAAGTTGTGAGGGAAAGATGTCCCCGGGGGAGTCTGGGCAGACAGAGAGACCGGTGCTCTCTCGGGGGTGCTGAGGGTCCCTCGGCCGGGCAGGGCCGGGGGCCATGGTGCTGGGGAGGGAGCTGTTTGCAGGGAGCTGGCAGCTGAGGGGATGGGCTGATGCCCCCTCAAAACGCGTGGGTCCTGAGCAAAGTCTTCTCCCCACTTTTCCTGCAGTTCTTCCGCCATGAGGATGCAATACCTGCTCCCCGCTCTGCTGTACCTCTCGCTTGTGCTGCTGGGGCCTGGCGGTGAGTGTTTGGCCATCCCAGCTTGGGCCCACAGGGCCTCCCGGGCAGGGGCCAGGTCTGAACTGGTACGAGGTGGAAGAGGGCTGCCCTGCAGTATCCCCATCACACCTCTGTGGGGAGACCTGTGCCATGATTCCCATCAGCTCTTCTTTCACACCGTACCTTTGATTTGCTTGCTCACATACAGACGGTGTTACACTGAGGCACCGCTGTGATAGAGTACTCGCCTTGCGCTCTGACCTCACCCTCTGCAGAAGCAGATTAAATACTGGCTGTGGTGATGAACTGGGGAGCTATCCTGCACTTAAATAACTTCCTAAGAACACCGTGTAATATATGGCAACAAGAAAAAAAAGTGTCCAGGGCAACCTGTTTATCTCTCCATTTCTGGTCTTATTTTTATATAGCTCTTTGTTCTTCGTCTTGTCTCTTGTGTCTTTTAGACATACAGTGAATAAAATAGACTTGGATTCCAAATGTCAAAATTGTTGAAACGTGACCAGCTTATGGTTTTGATATCAGTTGTATTGGCACTTGGAATCTCAGCCTCTCTTAAAGCATAATGTGGTACAACATAGCTGGATTGTTGTAAAGTGTACCCCTTAATAGCAATATTTCAGAGCACTATAGTAAGGTGCTTGTGATTCCTGAACTGTTAAGATAGTAAATCTACATTCTCTTGAACATCTGGGTACCTGGTTTGAATTTGTGACCCAAGAAGCAATTTTAAACTAAATTTTGGGCATTTATGATTCCTAAGTTACTAGGATCACATCAAGAAACAATTAGTGTGGGTTTGAAGTATCCTATAGCGGTTTCTTGGCATGAGCTTTTGTTGCACTTCAAATATTTAAATTGCTTCCTTGTAACATGTTCAAGTGACAGTTATTTACTTCTCCTTTTAAGTTGTTTAGTCGCCTTGAAATAAGCTGTACTTCCTTTGCTGTTTATCACGTGTGCTAATTTAATTAATCTGACACTGCAGGTACCAATGGACAAAATGTCTATATCACAATAGAAAGTAGGTAGTTCTTCTGAAGGAGCTATTCATAATTCATAGTAATTGAGATTTGTGTGCATTTTTGGTTGTCTCCCCCCCTCCAGATGGAGTCATTGTATTGTCTGTCCCTGAAGTGGTTTCATTAGAAAGTGGAAGTTCAACAAACGTCACTGTCTCTCTGAGGTAAAATCATGATTGCATCTTTACTTTCTCTTTGGAACGGGGGATGAGCAAGCAGGTAGGACTTGGCTATATACTTAAGACTTTCCTGCAGACTCAGTTAACTGTTCATACAGAGTGAATCTCGTTGGTGTGACTGGCCAGTTCTAGACTATTACATCGCTTAGTACCAGTATAGACCAAGACAGTGCAGCGTTCTCAAACAGCCTCATATGGTTGGCTTCTGACAATATCCCATGCCATTTGTATGGGAAGTTGAGCAGGAAAAGATGTTTTGTATTCTCTGCCCTATATTAGCTCACTGAACTGTCTTCCATAAGTGAACTTACAGTTACTCCATTTCTAAAAATTGATGCTTAAAAGAAACTTGCATTTCCTAGAATGATCACCAGATAAACTTTACCAAGCAAACAGAACTTGCCATTTCTAGCAAAGAAATGCAGCTACTCCAGGGTGGGGCTGGATGCACCTTAGTCTCATTGTTTAATACAGTGCATTGTTTACCCATGTTTTTGCTATGTCAGCCTCTTTCCAGGAAAGGATTGTTAAACACATGCACCCCTCCCCTTCAGGATCTCAAAGTCTAAGTAAAGGGAACAGTCAGGTGAAAAATGTAAGAATTGCAATAAAGAGGAAAATAGCAAAACATGGCTGCAACAGTCTAAAACTTCTATTTTTGCAAAGAAAGATGTGGTACTGTATTTGTTCATGGACAAGTACAGGCATTTGAACCTTATGATATTTTAAGTACTGCTATGCAATTAAACCTCCTGGACAAATGCTCAGTGGAGTTCTCTGGGAAAGCTGTGCAGGACTATATCACTTGGAGGTGTTTTATTTTGGGGTTTTTTTTGTCTTCCTGCACTGCTATAATTTCTGCCCCAAGTACATGTCCATTGTTTCTGCCCCTCTTTACCAGCAAAGGGTTAACAAGCCCAATGATAGGATTCTGGTGGCAATGACTTTGCTCTGCCACTTGTGTGGAGAAGAGGGAGGTAAAATGTGGCCATATAACTGTCTAGTGCCCATCACTAGTTCAGATAAAAGAAATGGTACAGTGCTAACACACTTTGGTGCTGGTGTTCCTCTGAGTACTAGGTAAGTGCTGTTGTGTATGGACTGTTCATTATGTTTGCAACAGCTGTGAGGATTTAGCAGATAGATACCATCTTGCAGCCCTGAAGCAATCTTTGTGAACTCAGGCACTACTCTAACTTGTTTTTTCTGCCTTCACAGGGCTCCATTAAATGAGACACTGGTGATAACTTTTAATGTTACACACTCATCAAAACACAGCACCATTGTTGAACTGCCTGATGAAGTAAGTGACAGAACAGACTTCTGACCTTATGCAAAAGCCTACTGCTAGTATGGTGCAACTCTTCTTTCTTCCCTCCACTTTGCCTTGCAGGTACAATTGCCTGCAGGTCACACTAAAGCAGACTTCCAAGTGAAAGCAGATGATGTTGGACAAGTAACAGTTTATCTTTATACCATTAATTCCAACTTAACTGGGTGAGAAACTGGTTTTTAGTTCTACTTACTATCCTACAGCTTCCTAAACTTTGGGGTAACTATTCCTTCCTTATAGTTAAATAGTTAATGGGACATGGGTGGTATGTAGTTGAGAAGATGTGGTGACCCTCCAGCAATCCCCAAGGTATTCAGATAAATACAGGGTGTGGAAGCAGAGTGATGGTCTTGGTGTCTTAGATTTCATTACTAGATGACTGTGAGTTCTCATAGCTCCTCAGTCTGGTTTTAATAACCCCTCCCAAAAGTATCAAAACTACATGTCAGCTTTTCTGAAGCTAAATGTCCAGCGGGGTACTATTCTTACTATGCAGAACTCATTCTGGAGTGCTAATAGCCTGATGCAGTTGTGCACCCACATCACTACCATGAGATATAGGTGTTTTGCTTTCTAGTTAGGGGAGCCCTCTTTTCACAGATGCCAGTCCTCCCTAATAGGAAAACAGTCTAGCAAGATGGAGAAAGCTGGATTGTATTTGTTTGTTGCCCAGATGATACTGAGCAACAGGATACTCCTGTTTTACTTCCTCGTTTTGCTTCTGCTTTTAGGACTCAAAGCAAACGCAGAGGTAAGCATGTGAAATGCTCAACAGGACAGGCATGGTCATGAGTCTTTGCTGGCAGAGCGTGAAGAGTGAAACTCTGCTCTTGCATAACAGATCTCGTGCTAAGAGAGTGGAAGCCATAGGCACAAGATGACCTTTTTGAAGACTTCTATGGTAAAAGAATGGAAAGGAAAGAGCAAGGCAAGAAGGAAAGGGTAGGTTGAGGATAGGAGTGGGAGATGCCCTAAACATAACCAGGACACTAAAGAAAAGGGGAGCAACTCTACTGAAACCAGCTCTGAATCTTTATTGTCTTGTCTCAACACCTGGACTCTGTTTTCTCTCAAAGTAGAACAAGGCAAAATCTGCTGGAAAAAAGTGTGAACAAACAAATTAACTAATTCTGTTTGCATTAACCATCAGACCTAGGATTCAATTTCAAGTGATTCATAGCATCATAGTGAGATACGCTGATGAGGTGATTGGCTGGATCTATTTCCTCGCCTGGTCTATCTCCTTTTATCCTCAAGTCTTTGAGAACTGGCGACGAAAAAGGTAAAGAGACTTAAGATGCGTTTGCAAGTTGCTTAAGCACCTTCTGTAAATCATGCTCCTAGCTTCAGTGACATCCATCTTGGTTATCGTGAATTGTGCATGGAAAGACTGGGGAGGAAAAAGCAAGGCAAAGATAGGGCCTGAATAAATGCAGCCCCGTGAGCTTTTATGCGTGCACGTCAGAGGAAACTAAGTGCGTCCTACAGACACCTAATCCTAAGGTTTGGCATCCAATACTATTTTGTGATGGAGGAGATTTCCCCATTCCCTTTGGTGTCATGTTGTAAATCATCCAGCCAAGCCAATTGTGGTGACCACCTTCAAAGATTACTTACCTTGTGATGATCAGGCAGCTCCTTGTAGTGTAATCAGTAGGCCAGTTACCCTTAAACTAAGTGACTGTAAGTAGAAATGTAATTATATATGAAAACTAAAGCATTTGTTTTGGCAAAGGTGCACTACTGCTTTTATGGATTCAGGCTGGAATGTTTTTATCCAACTAGCTGAGCTCATGGAGAGGTGAAGTTAAACAGCAGGGACACGACCTTGTCAGTGAGAGCTGTTGTGAGTGCCAGGGCATGGCATATGAGGGCTATTTCACTTTGTTTCCTGATGAATTCACAGCATCATGTTGTCACAATGCCCGCAGCTTTGGTTTACATCAAAAATTGCCTATAAATCAGTATATTCTAGGGTCAAGTTGTCCCTGGAACTGCTTGTAATGCTCTGATGCGTATTTCTCACACTTTTCTTTTCTTCCCCCCCTCTAGTGTTGTTGGACTAAGCTTTGACTTTATAGCATTAAACCTTACTGGCTTTATAGCATACAGTGTGTTTAATGTTGGACTCTTCTGGATTCCCTTGATTAAGGTAAGCATGATTATCTCTTAATACTTGCCAGGGTGTGGCTGTCTACAGAAGGGAGTTAAGATATTTAGCTGGTTTTGGTTTCTCTTACTTTTAGGAGGAGTTCTTAGTCAGTTACCCCAGTGGGGTGAACCCTGTGTCTATCAATGATGTTTTCTTCAGTCTCCACGCAGTAGCTCTAACTCTCCTCACCATAATTCAGTGCTGCATCTACGAGGTAGGTCTCAATGCTGGGCTGACCTGTCGGCTCTGGCAGAGCTCCCTCTACCGGGCACCTCCCCACTCACCGTCCTCTCCTTTGGGGCTCCAAAGTCCTCTTCATGGCACTTGCATTGGCCTTTCTAGAAGTCAGGCTTCACGGTCCAGCTGCCTTTATCTTTCCTGAGCTAGTAGCAATTCCAGGAGGCATAGCTACTTCAGCTTCATGGATCTTCTGAGCTTACAAGTAAACTCCTTTACTTTAGTAAAGTTAGTAAACTCCTTTACTTTGAGTCCTTTAGGGACTCAAAATAACTAAAAGGCAAACACCCAAGTCCATAAACTTCCCAAACAGATATCTAGCCAGCACATAGATTACAGCTCTACGCAGTAGAAATGCTGGTATGTGCTTTGCTGTTTCCTCACTACTTGGAGCATTCTTCAAGCTAGGACAGGTCCTCAGGGATTCCCTGCAATTCACACTTTCAGTTTGCAGGGCCCTTTTATAATTCCCACCCCTTTTCAGGTGAGACTGATTGATTGTTATAGTCTGGTGGTTCTCTATTTAATTCCCATTGTAAAAGCCTCTGATCTGAACAGCCAATTTTCTCTGGATGGTAACTGTTTGTCTTGGGGTGTTTCCTTTGGCGATGCTAAACCTAAAACTGTAGCAGCCCATTTGTCACCACTGCTAGGTGCAGTAGTCTTTTTCTAGTGAAGAATTAGAAGGCAGCCATGAATCTTTTACCATAACAGCATTATCAGCCTGTTGCATATATAGGAAGTCTTGATATCATCAGACTAAACTCAGATTATTACAGATGTGCACTGATAATAGGCATCATAAATACTCAAGAATACTGCCACAATATTGTTTCTCACTTGCTCATGGACAACAGTGTTCCAAATGATTGATGTTGAATATTTCTCATCAGCTCTTGCAAACCTACAGCTGGTTGCTGTAGCACTCATTTAATCTTAAAATTCCCTTGTGGTATGAGCCTAACTGGTACAACCACAGGTTTGCACTGTAACCTTGCATAGCCCTGAGCATTTTCTGTATTTTACAGTGTGTCTGGGGATGTATGACCTAGGTCAGTCTAAGTGTATCTGCATTTTTGTTTCAGAGAGCAGGTCAGAAAGTATCCAAAGTTGTTGTTGGACTACTGGCACTTGCATGGATCTTCACATTTACAACACTGTTTCTTGCTGCAGCTGAGGAAATGACATGGCTACAGTTCTTATTCTGCTTCTCTTACATTAAGTTAGCAGTCACACTGATAAAATATTTTCCCCAGGTAAATCTGAACTTTTCTGCTTTTGTACTGTATTCCTGTCACCCTAAGCCTGTAGTGTATGCTCTTGAAAGTCTGACTAGACTAAACCAGCAATGATTATTTATTAAGTCTGTTACTGACAAAAACAGTATAGTTTTATACAAAAGTTGACATTAACTTAAATGTTAATCTCGGAAATGCTTGTACATGACATGCTGACCGACTTCTTGTTACGCTCTCAGGCGTACATGAATTTCCGTCGGAAGAGTACTGAGGGATGGAGCATTGGAAATGTTTTATTGGACTTCACTGGTGGAAGCTTCAGCCTTCTCCAGATGTTTTTACAGTCATACAACAACGGTAAGGCTGGAACTGAGGTGGTGGGGCCTTTCTTTAACGGCGTGGGAGAATCCTGCTACAAAGCAGATACAAACCTGTAGGTTATCTTGGGAGAATGGTGTTTTTGCTGTAGTACAGGTAGCTGTTCTTATACTAAGAATAAAGAACCTGTTCATATTCCTTCAAGATAAAAAAATGAAGTAGCTATTCTGAAGAAACCACAGGAACAGTTATTAATTAGCTTTGCACAAGATCTACAGTCAGTCTCAAGGTGTGTCTAAGTAGTCCAGGTAATAAACATGAGCTTCTCTAATATGTATGGCATGACTTTGTAGTCTTGAGACAAGACTACACTTGAGGAGTTAGTCTTAACTCTCTGATTTTGTGTTTGACAGATCAGTGGAAGTTAATCTTTGGAGATCCAACCAAGTTTGGCCTGGGTGTCTTCTCTATAGTCTTCGATATTGTTTTTATGGTCCAGCACTACTGCCTTTATAGGAGACGAGGGTATGAGCCTTGTGAATAACATCACTTGTGAAGACAAGAACTTTAAACGGAACTTACCCCTACCCTGGCTGAGGGCTTTCAAGATGCCTACTGCCAGTTACCAGAAATACTGCTTCTGATCCCTCTTTATACTTTGATCCTCTCTGGTATGGAATACAAGCTGTTGCCTTGCCAAATGCTGATTGCCAGATGCCTTAAAGGACAGCAAGCTATCTAGCCACCACTTGCAAATGGAAGACTCATGCCTGTTGAAGCTGCAAAGACAGCTTAGCGTGAGCTGTCCAAGCAACGTGTGGCTCTTTCTATTAACAACAGGAAAGAGAAAGACCGGAGTGATATCTTTTGAGTGGAAGCGAAGCACAAAGAGCGGAGTTCTGGCTTCCAAAAATCTGAGGTCATGTTTAAGCAACCACTTAATATCCTAATGTAATGACTGAAGAATGTCTGTGGATCTAAGCGCTGCTGCTGACTCCTCACAGACAGATCACAGCAGAACACCACTCAGGCTGGCTGTTAACAGCTGTAGTGGTACATAAAAGAATAATGAGGTTGGTAGTAAATACACAAATATTAGAACCTGAACTCTTTATAAAAAAAAAATACTAGGAAGCAGCACAAACTGTATTCTTATTTCACCAAAAGCTCTTTCAAAGGTGCTAAGACAAGTGCTCAGATTTATCTGAGTACTTCTAGTGCACTAACTTCATTTTTTGCTCAGTTCTACTGACATGCCTTGAATCCTAAACGGTGGATGGTAAAGATTAAAGATTTATCAAATATTATTTCTGTGTGGATCATGTTAACAGCTGCCTGATTAAAGTTTAAACATATGGTTTTGTTCCTGGGCAACTTTCTAACTACATGTGGTATGTTCTAGGTAGAGATCAAGGTCTTGAGTTACTTGAAGGTACGCGTTATACCCTTTAAAAGACCTAGAAGGGAATCCATGGATTTATATGTGGAACAATACTTGAATGTTCAAAAGCTAATATATGTCTCACTAGGTGTCAACCCAAGGAAAACTAGAACCCCTTCTCCCCCCTGCTAGAGACCAGGTGAGGTTTGGTGGCTCACGAACGCTGCAAATACCCACCAGTGAAATCAGACCTTACTAACCTCAGACTGCATTGTGTTCATGTAGTCCACAATCCACTTTGACCCAGAAAAAGGTCTCAGCTGGAGGCATTCAAGTGATGTGAAACTCTTAAACAGCTCAGGAAATCCAACTTTGTTTTATTGTGTGTAAAATCAAGTGAAATAGCAGTACAAATAGCAGTGTATCTTTATAGTAACAAAAATAACTTCAACTTGAAAGCCTTAAAATTTACCACTGAATTCTTAAGTTACAAAATTCAAAAGCAGTATTGTAGTAATTCCATAGATATAAAAACGGTAAATAGGCATCTGCTGGTGCGTACAGAACAGTCTGAGATGCATTAATCGCAACATACGTACATGGCACAGCAGTAACGTACTGAATAAGTTAGTCTGCCACCTCCTCGTGTTCTATTTACAACAGCTTACCTGAAGACTGCTTAAGGAAAGTATAGATATGTGTAAATCAACTGAAGGGGATTAAGGACTCCAGTTTTTGGATAATTGTAAAGCTAGCTGGCTAACAGACCACTAGGATGCTAGATGATTAACTTAGTGTTGCAGCAAGGATCTTAAATCCTGTGGCATGTTGATTTAAACAACTTAGTATCTTACCAGAAGTTTAAATTTGGTCAAGAGGCACTTTTGCAAATTACTGGCATATTCATCTCTTCCATCCAATAAATCAGTGATTTAAGCAAAATCCTCTAGAAGACAGACCAAAATCCACCCCTCCCATTTCAAGTCTGATAGAAGTGGAATGAAGAACTGAAGACTCTACAGCCACGAGCAGCTCTTTTGGTAAGTTCAGCAACAGTGTTTTCTTTCCTGCTTCATATTCCTTTCATTTAAACTTGATTCATTTGATTTTACAAATTACTTGCAAACAAGGAGAATCAAGGTTTTACTCCGACAGTGAAGTTGAACTGTAGTGTCTATGAACTTTTAGTGTATTTGATGGGCATTAATCTAACGCTTCTGTGTTACTTAGTTGTTTCTTGTTTGTTTCTTGTCTGGAGAGGCTGCTTTGTAGAGGGAATCTTTGCAGTAAACCGTAATGCCCCAAACCCTTCAGCCTATTCTGTCTAGCTAGCACACAACGTGGGATTAGTACAGTGCTCCTCCCCGCAGCAGTGTGCACCTCTTAATTCTGGCATTTTCATTCGATAGCATGGGGGGACAGGACAGCTCGCTTCTAAAAGCTTAAGCACAGCAAACCCTCTTATCTTCCATAGCAGAAACAACATTTCCTCTTAAAACAGGAAGCTTTTGTGCTACAAGAGAATCCTGTCAAAGTTAAGGCTTTTCCAGTTGCTTCCTTAGATAACTAGGGTTTGTCCCGTCCTCCTGAAAGCCATGACTACAATGAAGTCTTACCATGTACCTGCAGGGAAGACTTCAGAGAAGCACTCTGCTGAGGGGACCAGAGTTTTACTACTGCCAGTTACACCAGAGGAAGGGAAAAAAAAAAAAATAGTGTTTACCACAGTTAGGAACATGCACTCCTTCCAGACAACCTGTTCGGGTCTAGCATTTGCCTCCTTGCTTGATATCAGTCTATACATCTCCCTCCCCAACCCTTCCCCAACTTGATGATTGATTAGGACATCATGGATTGTTGCACAGCCTTCTGCAGAGATTGCCTGGTCACCAGCAGCCGTACCACTTCTTCGTTCCTTTTTGTCAGCCTCTTCCTAGCTTGGTCGTGGGTCACCATTGTCATATCCCAGCCGTTCACCTAGGAAAAAGCCAAGATGAGGCAGGTGCAGGGACTCACAGGCATCCTGTAGCTGCTCTATCAGAACTATCTAGTAGATATGCTCATGCCACAGCTCAGTTTATTTATAAGCACCACAAACTGTCCTGGAAAGTACCCAGAAGACAGTATTTCCCCCAGCAGAAACTTCTCTGCAGTGTGCACTTAGTACTACCTTAGTACTTGTCTTATCTTGGTCTTTACCTGCATGATCTTATCTCCAATCTGAAGTCCTGCAACTTCTGCTGGGCCTCCTTCTGTCACCCTTGTTACATAGATACCCTGGGGAAAAAAAAAAAATTAAGTGTTCATTGACTAAATATGGGAGCATTAAATACTCAAGGGCCATTCTACTGACAATGCAAGAATACTCTGTAGTGTATGACAGGGTCCCAGTTAAAAACAGGTTTGTGCATTGTTGGAAAATAGAAAAGGTAGCGAGCTAACTTAAAACAAGCTCAGTCTGCAAATGGCAATGTGGCGACAGAGTAACCTTAGTAGTCAGCTATGTGAGGGGACAGAATACAGGTGCCAGTGCGTAGCGCTTGCTGGGCGAGTTGGACGTGCTCAGCCTTTTGCAGAGATAGTGGCTACAGAAAACAGAGCGCCTGACCTTGTCGGTCTTGTCTTCAGAGAAAGGATTCTGAGTCGGATCCTGGTCAATGCCACCTCCAATGCTGAATCCCAGAATCAAATTGTCACCTTGACGAAGCTTATGTATTTCAATTCTTTGCTGAAAAGAGAAAAAGATAAAATAGCTGAGTATTGTGATCACTGGAAGAAATCTCAAGCGTGTTTCAGACGCAGATACTCAAGACCCAGTTAGGTTGTCCGTCACAGATACCATAAGCCCGCTAGAGCAGGCTGCATCGCAGCTGGGTGAGCTTACGCGTTGTAAGCAGACAGCTCTAGAACCCTCGGCGGCACAGAGCTGTCCCGCAGCCTTTGCCGTCTGTCGGGCACATGCAGCCGTGGCGCTGACAGCAATTGGCTCTGAACTCTTCCCAGCCTTAGCACAAGACAGCAGGACAGGACGCCATCTGCAAGCTCATGCCAAGGGCGCTTGTGCCACGATACAGCCGAGCTCCTTACCTACTCCGTGCTTTACTGCTGCCCGGAGATACAACGGGAAAACACTAAAAATGGAGCAGGTCTCTTCAAACATGAGTCACGTCTTGCTAACTAGCAGTCACTCACAGCTAAACTCATCTTGCTCTTTATCCACATGCCCTGCCCAGCCTTATCAGTGGAAATAACAAGCTATTATTAGCATGGTTCTTTTTCAAGAGAACTTATCAACGTACTTTTGCATCCAGAGACAGGCATCTGACAAGCTTTACTCATTACCTAAGCACTGTATAAATGCCAGCTTGTGCAATTCTTGAGCCAAGACAAAAAGCCACTGTCTTAACCGAAACAACAAGCGCTGAGAAGGTTCTTCCCGAACAGCGCTGTCAGACACGGCTGGGCCCAGGCTCTCCCCAGGATAGGATGCAGGCTGCTGGGTCGCCCCAGGGCAGCGTCCATCTCCCCGGGGCTGCCTGCTCTTGCGCAGGCTTCAGCTGGGCTAACCCAAAGCACAGTTAAATTTAGCATTCGAACTAGCGGAAGAAACAACAGAGACCCTTGTTCGTTGATTAAGGCCATTGATACGCTTTAAGAAGTAGAGCTTTTAAGCCCCTCCTAGGCAGGGCAGGTGCTTCTCCGGCCCGTACGCGGGGCGGTGGAGGTCAGCCTGCCCGCAGGGCCCTCCCCACGGACGGGAGGGGGCTTCTCTGCGCGGCTCCGGTCACGGCCGCTTATTCCCTCTTTCCTCAAGCAACGCCTGAGAAGGCGGAGGCGGGGGGGGCCCGTTCCCTCAGCCCGGCGGAGCTCCCCTCCCGGTTCTCCCAGCCGGGAGCGCAGAGCCGTTCGTCTGGGGCCCGAGCGCCCTGCGGGCACTGACAGCCCCCGCGGCCGCGCCCTTCCACACCCCCTCCGCCCGCTGACAGCGCCCAGGCCGCTCCCGCCTCCGTCCCCGTCCCGCTCAGCGGCCCCCGGCGCGGCGCCGTCCCCGCCTCACCACCACGGCGGTGACCGGCTGCCCCGGCACGTACGACATGGCCCCGCCGCCACCGCCGCCGCCCGAACAAAAGCGCCTCGCCCGGCCCCGCCCCCCGCGCCGCCCTCAGCCAATCGGCTGCCGCCTCGCCCGTGGCGGAGGCGCGGGCGCCGGAAGCCGGGCCGCTCTCCCGGCGGCCCCCGCGCACAAGATGCCTGACAGGAGCTTCCGGCGGGGAGGCGGGAGGCTCCGCTGCGGCGGTAGGTTGGGCCCGGCGGGGAGGCGCGGCGGCCTCAGCTCCCGCGGTGACGGGCGGTGCGCGGTGTCCCTTGGCAGGGTGCGAGGCGTGACGGTCGGGCCCGGCCGAGGGTCCCGCGGAGCGGCGCGCCGCCGTGGATGAGAGGTACGGGCCGGGGGAAGGCGGGAGGGCCCCGCGGGCGCTCGGCGGCGCCAGGCGGGCGGTGCCGGGCGGGGCCTCCGGGCGGGCGCCGAAGGCCGTCGAGCTCCCGCCGCGCTCCGCCACGGCGCATCTGAGGGCGGCCTCGCGGCGGCGGCCGCCCCCGAGCCGAGCGGGCTCGCCGGGTCGGTGCGGCGGGCCCGGCTCTCCGCGGGAGGCAGCGCTTCGGGCCAGTCCGCCCCCCGGCCCGTACAGCCTGTGTCTCCTTTACCCCAGTCTCGTTGGGAGAGAGGAGGTCCCCGAGCCCGGCTGGGAGCCATGGCCGCGGTGGTGGCCAAGCGCGAGGGGCCGCAGTTCATCAGCGAAGCGGCGGTGCGGGGGAACGCCGCCATCCTGGACTATTGCAGGACGTCTGTCTCGGCCCTGTCGGGCGCCACGGCGGGGATCCTCGGCCTGACCGGCCTGCACGGCTTCATCTTCTACTTCCTGGCTTCCGTCCTCCTCTCCGTGCTCTTGGTGTTAAAAGCCGGACGGCGATGGAATAAGTACTTTAAATCCCGAAGGCCGCTTTTCACGGGGGGGCTTATAGGAGGGCTCTTCACATATGTCCTGTTCTGGACTTTCCTGTACGGCATGGTTCACGTCTACTAAAACAACTAGGAGCCACATTAGCTGCAGTGGTTTTTAATGAAGCAGGAGGACTGTTGCCAAAAGTCATCTACACAACTAGGCCAGCTTACCTTTTAAACTGTTGTTCATCGCTTGTATTGTTAATACCGCCAGTAAATTATGTCCAAGTACAAATGAATCGGTAGTACTGTTCTAATTAAACTGAATGTGAAACACCACTTGGATGCCTCCCATGAATATTTGTTTGGTGGTTAAGGAAGAACTTCTGTCCCTAACTGCAGGCACAGCCACGGGTTTTGGTTCATGTAGTACCTTGTATGCTTTGTTTTGGGTAAGACACACCAGTTACAACCCCTTCTAGCTTTGCTGCCTGTCCCTACACACAAATACTGAGGAAAGCAGCGTGTAACACAGCACTCTTAAAAATAATCCACTGACACAAGGACATACTGCACAGTAGCATGTAATTAAGTGTATGTGAAGGTTTGGTACAGAAATGTAATTGAGTTGCTAGTGCCACAATTGCTATATGTACACGCTATCAATAAATGACATCATTGTCACGGATACTCTTACCGGCATATACAAAAGTCGATAAATAATGCTCTCACAAGTCAAGTCAAACATTTTGCCCCTTTTTAGTACTGTTGTGTCCAACAAAACAGACAACCAAGTGTGTGCAGCGTCTTACCACCTGCCAGCCCAGTCCGTACTGAGCACGCTTGTAAGCAGGCTGGCATTGTCTGTACTTGAACAGTGCGGTGGTGTGGTTCCGTATGTCTCTGGCAGGAACAGAAAGGAAAATTCGATCGCCCACCGTACTGGTAACATCTTTGCTACAGACCTGCTTGTGCAAAGTGAAGTGTTTAATTGACTTGCTTAGCATAAGTATGCATCGCAAAGAAAAGGCGGTGTGTGTGACCTAAAAACCACACTGCACAGAAGAGTCTTGGAGAGCATTGCCCTACAGTGACAAATTTTATTGCTGTACATTAAACACAAGGAGAAAAAAAAAATGAAAGAAAGAAGGAATCTGGTTATGTTTTATCAACAGCAACGGTTGTGGGAATTGTGTTAAACAGGGTATAAGGAAGGGAAATATTCTAGGGACTTCGGGGGGCCTGAAGCCCCTGAAGACTTAAATTCAGGAAGTCACTTTGGTCATCTAACAAGAGGGTGTTTTGTCAAGTTAAAACATTCGTTTCAGTAGAGCACGGTCAGCTTTATGTGTTATAATGAGCTACTTGGTCTCCATGAGTTGTGCCTTGGCCTGGTGTCACGTGTGGGGTTCACCGTGTGTTTCACCATCTAGAAATTATTCAAACAGAATTAAGCTCTGACAGGCGAAAGCCTGTGCTGCGTTATTGGCGCGGTATTTCTAATAGGCCTGACTAGCGCAGTTATACACACACTGACGCGCGTTTGCCTAGAGGAGAATGAAGAGAGGAGGCTTTGGATGTGGGTATAGCATCAGAGGTACACAGCTTATCCTAAATTGTTTTAACTCCACTGTTTAATTCTATTTTCTAGCTAAATGTTTGACTCAATAATTACTTGCATCCGACCAGAAGCAGAGGGAGTGGATTAGACTGGGTGGGGTTTGCTATCAGTGACTGGATTCGGAGTTTGCCACTGCTAACAAAGGTGAGTTTTAATTTAGAATCAACCTGTACCTCGGAGTAACCGCCTTAAAGAAGTTAAAGCAAAGGTGAGTGCAGCTTGCTGTTTCCATTTGTGCAGAACACCCGCTGACAGAGCGCTCTCATGCCGCTCTAGCCGGACGGACGGACGCTGCAGCAGGAGTCCTTTAAATCTTGATATTCAAAGAGTGCACAGAAACACTTGATCTTTATCATGACGACTCGTGATCAATGGCGACGTGGCAGCATTCACAGAACACGGGTCAGTTTGTACCAAGCCCTGGTGTGGAAGCTTTCAATGAGGCAGGAATATTTGTTTGCCTGCCTTCAGGAGCTGGTGAGCCGGCTCCTGGCAGCTCAAACAAATGCAAACTTTAAACAGTGATATTCTATAAGCACTTTGCTGAGATCAGTTACATCCCCACGTGAGCATAAATTCACAGAATGGGCTGCAGTGAGACATTTCTCTGTTGAGAACCAGGGAAGCACTAGCAGTTCCTGGAAGTTCCCAGTGTTGAAATAGCAGACGTCCGTCTTGGAAATCTTCCTCCTGTTGGTACCTTTGGCAGAACCTGGCAAAGTCTGGCTCACCTGATGGAGCTCCCCTTTTCAGTCTCTGCAGTACGGTTCAGGGTACCACGAAAAACGACAGAAGCGTTAAGTCCCCCATCCAGCTCTCTCCCCACCAAGAGCAATTGGTAAGCGATGCAGAAAGGACAGTCCCGAGCAAATAAATGAAACCAGCCCCTGAACAGGGGAGGGAGAACCCAAGGCCGTCTCCGTGCAGATACTCCCAGTGCCACATCGCTTTTCAGTGCCTTAACCCCGTTTCCCCCCACTATCAGCCACAAAAACCTCTGTCCCTGCCTCGCTTCGAAATCCTCCTCTGCCGTTACCTGTCCCGTGCTCTGCAATGTCGGTTCTCTGGGCCAACTAGAAATGGAGACGGTGGGTAGCGGGTGAGGTAGCTGGGCCCCAGCCGTGGCTGAAGTGATTCTCCATTCAGAGCTGCAGCAGGGCCTTCTCCTGCTGTTCCTGAGATGAGCGGAGCACCTGGTTGCAGCTGTTGCGAAGGCTTTTCCTGGAGCAGCACCATTTCTAGCCCTAATGGTTACGCACGCACAGCAATAAGAGCAATGCCCCCACTGTGACCCAGGCCCAGGCAGCACCGGCGTTGTAGGATAACGAGCCCCTCTCCCCCGGGCTCCGAGAGCTGCTGAAACACCGCGTTTCATTGCACTTCCCAACAAGAGCAGTCCTGCTGCTTTACATCTAGTCTTGCAAGTAACACAAGCGAGAGCTTTGCGGTGGCCGCAAACCCGTGGAGCCGGAGACAGGTTGAATCTCAGCCTCAGCTCTCCTCAAAGCGCCAGCGGGGTTTCACATCGCGGCTCTTCCGCACACAGAAGCAAAGCACAGCCACAGGGTAACGCTGGCTATTGATGTAGGTACAGCTAGAGCTATCAAGAGATATAAAAACATTCATTTGGTGCCTTCTTTTTCCTTTTGTAAAATCCTTTTATAAATCCATCGTGACGACACACTGTTGAAAGCTCAGGATACCAGAGAACATCTCGGGGAAAGAAGGGCGGTCTTTAAAGGGCGTTTTTTCCTCTGGGAATCCCGATAATAGACAGTAGACCTGATCTGGGGTATCTCCGCCTCCCAGTCCTGGTGTGATTTCACACCTCTGCGGTTTTCCTGGAACGCGAGTCCAGCTGGCAGCCCCCTGGCCGTGCCTAGAGCCCCCCGAGCTGGTCAGGGCTCTGATTCCCGTTCAGCGTAGGGCTAGATAACGATTTCCTGGAACTGGACCTGAGGAAACAAGCAATGGTGACAGACGAGGCAAGCAGGCTCGCTCTGGTCCAGGAAGCAATGCGGGCCGGAGGCTCCCAGCCAGACCTGTCACACCTTACCACCCTCCAAACAGATAAAGCCCCAGTTCCCCGGTTTTACAAGGCTCTGGAGCTGCCCCAATTCCACCCGCAGTCACCATGGACCAACAGCGCAAGGCCATTTATAGTCCAGCCGTGACACAGCAGCTTCCTTTGCTCCCCAGCTCACTGCAGCAGTGAATTACGGAGGGAGGGGGGAACCTGGCTAACCTCATTTGGAGGAATTTAATTTCCTGGAATTGGCCTTTGGTGGCCATTAATATTTACTGTGTTCCTGTATCTCCTTCAATTTCTGTTAGTCACAACAATAAAGCCATTACGTTTAAACACAAAAGCCAAGCCCACTTACTTCACTTCCTCATACTTTTTGCCTCGATAAAAGTTACTCTTTTTAATCAGATACAGCAGCACCAGGTCACAAAAGAAAGCTCCCTGCAAACAGAAAGAACTTGTGTTTTATCTTCAGAGTAGAAGAGGAAGTGTTCTGATCTAATTAGCAATGAGCATTCATTAAAGAATAACAACTTGTAGGGGCTGCATTTTCCTTCATACTCCATGTAATCTTAGGGGTATTTAGACTACAAGGCACATTAACAAATGCCTTTGAGGCAGGACACAGACACCTCACCGAGCAGCCAGAGTAGCAAAAACTCTACTGGAGAAGACATAAACCAAGCGTCCTGTAACAGCTGTGGGATCTGGGTCCCAATATGTTACTGTAGGAAAATACATTCACTTACCGCTCCCATGAGAGCAAGTCCTGAACCGATATTGATAATGGTGGGAATGATATTAAATTTCCCTGCCTAAAAGAAAAAAAGTCATGAAGCACTTGGTGAAAGAACAACCCAAAACCCAAACTTCAGGGTGTGGTGTTACACCCCACCAGCGCCTGTGGGTGTGGTTCGTCAGCAACGAGCAGGCACGACCACAGATCTGCAGTGAACAATCTGGGAGGCTAAAGGTCTGCGTGTGTCTCAGATCCGACTGTTCACAGCTACATTTCTGAGCTTGCGTCATCCCTGGAGGATTAGGCTTCTCTTTTCTGCAGTACATATGCACGAAAAACAAGTCTCTGGGGCATATTTACTTCTGTTGGACTTTACATGAGCCTGGTTTTAGGTAGAAGAGATGCAGACTCATCCACACTCCAGGTCATCTCCTTTCTCATACAGGGTTAGCTCCACACAGATGAATGGCAAGAGCCCTTTCCTACGACAAGCCAGAGAGGCTGTTCTCATCCCAGAGCTGCCTCCCCGCTTCTTCCTCTCCGGGCTCAGAAACACTCGGGCCTGGGAACTCACCTTGCCATTCACCATCACATCAAAGCGGATTCCATACGCTTTAAAGAGTGTCCGGTAGTCGACCCCCTCAGCATCCCGGTAATATTTGGCAAACCTGGAATGCAACAGTACTGATTTTAACTCCGTAATCTGCCCCCACACGCAAGAACCCATCTGAATTCACCTCTCTCTTCAAACAGATCCATTCCCCCATCAAAACCAGCTTTAGCTTGCCAGGAGCATGACTCCCTCTCCGCTGGAGCAGTGTGCTCGGCTGGGGCAGTGCCTGGCACAGGCCGACCTCGTACTCCTTCACTGCCAGCCTCCAATGCCTGCGAGCCAAACCAGCTCAGCCCGACTGCGGTACCGCGTCCTATTCTCCTCTTTACTTACCTGAAGTTGTACCCAGAAGAGACGGACTTTTCTGCAAACTTGTTATCCAGCCGGCTAAAAGAATAGTGAGGATTACATTCAGAAGGGGCTTTATCAAGATCACAGTTCCATTCAATCTGAATTCCTATCACACCACCCTTAATGAAAGAGAGAGACAGTGTGAGTTTTTTTTAAGCTTAGTTCAATTAATTTGTCTTCAAATTTGTCAGGTCCTTGGGCAAGTTTTCCCCAGGGACGAGAACAGGCGCATTTCTGGTCACAGACACAAGCACAGGCACTTCTGGATGGGCAAAGTTCATGCTTGTGGTATTAGGCACATCACACACAACCCTAGCTTTCCCTGTGCTGGTATCCTAGGAGGAGATTTCTCATCCCAGGACACTGATTTCATTAATTTAAGTGGCTGTAACATATTTCAGTGGAGAAGATGCTCTTTTATGCAGGATTGAGGTTCACAAGTGCAGAAGGCAGCACGAAGCCTGCGCTCTCTCACCCTGCGCTTCCCGGGATGCCTCAGACTGGCTCCATCTTCCCCCCTGTGCTTCGCACGCTGGGTCGCAGCCCGTTTGGTGCTGCAGCCCTGGGTCTTCATGCAGAAATGTGTCCGTTTCCCACAGGGGAAGCCTCCCGGGGCGTTCTCTGAGCAGAGGAGCCCCACGGGCCTTCCAGAGTCCTGGGTTTAAACCAATGGTGTAGTAATGTTGCAATTAAACAAAGAAGCCCTGCTGGCAGAGCAGCGCTTTGGGCAGCCCTGAATAACAGATAACTGACCCCACCATCTCTTCCAGAGGACCTACATCACCCTGCCTCTCCTTCCCTGGGGACAGGCTAAACGGGCCCAGTGTGATTTTAAGAACCAGCATCTCTCCACCGCACCCCGGACCGGAGGCGGATCCCCGGGCCGTCGCCAGTGGCTCTCCTCACGGCCACCCAGCCAGCGGTACAGCCAGCTGGGAAGCCACGGGAGCCCGAGGGGCAGTCCTACCTCCGAGGCCATTTCGTGGAAGTCGCTCCCAGCCCGCCGGACGATGTTCCCCAGGAGGAAGATGGGGCAGTAGGGATGCTCCGTGCTGTAGCGGCAGCTCTTCAGGTAGGACTCGTTGTTGGTTGCCAGCACATTCATCCTGCATGGAGGGAAGAGGGAAATCCACCTTGTCTCCCTCTTTGCTTGCCTGCGCAGCCTACGCCACCAAGACGACAGAGACAAGAGACTTCTCCAACAGCCCTCGTGCACAACAGAAATGGCACCTTGCCACCCTGCGAGCCTCTCCACTGCTGGCCCAGGGAAAGCAGTCTGCCCCCACAAAAATGACCTCCAGGCCAGACGGGGACTAGGCTCAAGATCTGGGCTCAAGAAAGGACTCACAAGGAGCGGGTTGCCAGAGTGCTCCAGGGCCCCCTGGTTTTCTCAAGGAAAAAAAATAAAGCTGCTAGAAATGTCTAGCTGAGGCTGGGAGAACAGCAAGAACACACTCCTTTCTATATTTTCTTCATATTGTAGCAGCAAATGCAAACAAATATTTTTAAATTTGCATTATTTTCCCAGCCTTGTCCAGGCATCTTCATTTTTATGGAAGAGGAGGAATATCTGGGAGCAGAAGCAGCTCAGGAACCTGACTGTGCACTGGCTGGTGGGCAGATCCATCTGCCTTAGAAGCTCTGGTGCATCCCATGCTGCAGGAGCCATCGTAGACCTCATTTGGTGAAGGACAGCTTTATCCCAGCTGCTCTCTGAGAAGCTCCGAGCCCTCATTATCTCCTTGTTCCCACACAGCCTGCAGCCAAAGGCCTCTCCCTGTGCCTTAGAAGACGGAATATTCGCCTCCCCACCCAACCCACAGGCAGGAGAAGGACAGTGAAGCAAACCGAGGCTATTGGTTCTGCGATGGAGAGGACGGAGGCATCTCCGAGCACCTGCACTTACTTGGAGAACTTAAACTTGGGGAAGCGGATAGAATTCTTGATGTAAACAGTGAAGTTTTCTGCACTGGCGAGAAGCGGTTTCCTGGAAGAGAAGGGCTTGTTGTCTGTTTTATGTTTGTACCCTGCCCACATGTTTAAACAGGAAGCGCCATTTTAGAAACAGCCGGGTTTCATCCCATGGTGCTAGGCCAGCCATGCCGCCGTCCCCACGCTGCCAGCAAGGAGCCGGTGAGAAGTGTGCAGGTTGAGGGGAAGCCCTGAGAGCTGGAACAGCCCTGGGACAGCCAGCGAGCCAAGCAGCGGGGGGCAGAGGGCCAGTCCTGCCAGGGAGCCACGCAGAGCTCCCTCCTGCACTGCAACAGCCAACATTCAAGCAAGCGTCCGAGCAGAGAGAACCCAGGAACCTCCCTGAGTGACACACAAGCCAAGCAGCTCAAGCTTGGAAACAGCATAGGACGGCCACGTACTTGGGCTTGGATCTTTTCTCCACTGGGCACCAGGCCAGTATCTCACAAGTCCTTGTCATGCTGTCTCCGTCTTTCAAACAACGGCCCGTCTTAACCCCTGCAGCACAGACATCACAGAAAAGGTCACGCAGAGCAGCCACCTCCTCGCCTTGCCTACAGGGCACATCAAAATCAGATGCTTTTCACTGCCACCCTAAGCCCTCCTCCCGGCTGTGAAAGGGTCTCTCAGCTGGAACAACCACTCTCTTGTTGCTTCTCTGAGCAGCCCGGGGTGCTTTGGCCCAGTCACCACAGAGCTGTAAGCAAGGCAGCAATTTTAATAAAAGATAGTAAAGAAGGCAAAGTCCTTGCTGCTCTTTGTCACCAGAGATCTCTGGGGTTGTAACCAGGCTGACGCCTCTGAAGGAACCCGCTTCTACAAGAAACAGTACAGGAGGAGAGACCCTTCCCTTACCATTGCCAGCCACCACTGCTTTCCCCGCCTGGCAGTCCTCGTCCGTGTAACACAGGGCATCAGGAACGCTGACACTCTGCAAAGTGGAAGAGGACAGAAGTGAGACCTGTGACAGGACACGAGACCCAGAGGGGTAAGAAAGTGCTGATGACGTGGGATGAATCCTCCATAGGATGGTGAACACTGAAAACGTGCGGCTGAAGCGGTAACTGCAGGTCAGGTGCGAATAGCTCGACAGTATCACACCGCGAGCGACACCACGGTTCAGCTGCGCCGTCCTGCTTTTGGGCTCTGCTCAGTCTGGAGAGGGACGGGCTGCGGAAAAACCCAGGCATCACCCACCACTCACCAAAACCAAGCAGAGGCCACAGTACTTCACCTTAAGAGATAACCCTACCTTTGATTTAAGCTACAAGCACCCTGAGCTCAAAATTACCCTTCTCCTGGCTGGACGCCAGGTTAATGCAGCCACTAGAGGACAGCCACGTCCTGAACAAGCAAGCTGTGCTCTCGGCCTGGGCTACCCCTCTGCTTGGGCTATGGAAATTTAATCTCTGCTACATGGAGACAACACTCCCTGGACAGCCAGTGTCCTCTCCCCCAGGCTCCAGCCCATTCGGAACCACGTCTCCACAGAGGACTTTTCAACGTGACATGGAAAGACCTCGTGCCTCTGGCCCATAAGGCATGTGCTGGAAGGTACTAAGCACCTTCCCATGTCCTGAAGGTAACGAAAGCCTGAATGTTCAGCCCTTCCCAGGATGGGGCTCTTAGGAAGTCTCCTCTAACCATAACTAGACTGAGTCACCTCACGGTTGCTTTCCCATGGCCTTTTCTGACCCTGAGCAATCACTGTTCTGGTCTCATCTCCAGCTGGGCAGATGTCCAACACCTTCAGCTAAAGTCGGCAAGACTCTACATGATCAGTGCCTCTGGAAATTAAGACAGCTGAACCTCCCAGGCTTGCAGTAACCAGTCCGATTTTCCCAACTGAGATATTACACTACAGAGAAAAACCGTTCGCCTTTCATCCTTCCTGCGTTTGTTGCTCCCCAGGTGTCCTCTGCCAGTTCTTACCCCAGTTTTGTAGGGGTCTGGGGCCCAAGGGGCTCAGTTCTTCCTACCTCAGGACACGTGGCTTGCCTCTGGTTTGGGGTCACAATCAGATTCGTCATGACAAAGAAGACGTTTTCACCCTAGAATAAACAAAGGAAGGCAGGAAGAGTTAGAAAACCTGTTTTAAAGTACCTGTCACAAGGAGGATGGAGTTCTCTCAGCGCCCTTTGTCTGGATATTCGTTTGGATGAGGTTGGTGGGTCTCTATGGCTTAAGGGATTCTGCTTCAGAGGCTGCGTTAATCTGGTGAGCAGGACAGCTGAGCCCTGCCTCGCTGGCTGCTCGGCAAGCGCTTGTCCTCCTTTTCCATAAGGACATGGTGCTTGACCAGGGGTCAAGGCCCCGTTGCGCTGCAGAGCTGTGGGTGTTTGCCCTCAGCCAGGGTCAGGCTGGCCGCCCCAGCTGCGCTGGTGCAAGCCCGCGCTCACGGAGCGAGGCAGCAGGGCACAGCGCAGGAGCAGATTTAGTGCAACGCTGTGGACCTGCAATAAAACAAAACAGAGCACTTCTAGCAGGGCTGTAACAGAGAGAATACAGAGCCCTTTATCGAGCCATTGGGACGACTGTCTGAGACAGGCAAGGGGAGACTTGACTGCAATTTCATCCCCAAAATCCTTATTTCTGGCAGTGTAGTGTTTCCTCTGTATTTAGGCAAAGCCACAATATGCATAGCTGACTCCTGTTCCAAAGTCTTCCTTTCTTTGCACATTTACAGCTTCTATTTGGTCCCTTTTCCACACACAGCAAAAAGTTAAAATAATTAACTTCTCTCCTGAATGGTTTCCCCTCAACAACCAACCATCAAAGCAAACCACAGGAAAAAACAAGCCTGAAGACAGTTGTACAGTCAGCAAAAAGGGCGAGAAAGCAGCTTAGCATGGCACTACAGATGGAGGCCGGTTTGTCACCCAGAAGTGCAACGAATGCCAAAATAAACCACGAGCTTCCACCATTTCTGCTCCGTACCGTGCGCACGCGGAAAAGGCAGGAGGTCAGCACCAGGCTGCAGCTACAGAAACACGGGTTGTCTCTGGGGAGCCCGACTTTCATCACACCGAGGGGGCACACATAACCATCAGAGCCAGCCCACGGCCCTGGCGTGAGGCAGGGCAGCCCCGAGCATCTCGGACAAAAGCTCCTCACCCACGACAGGAACCAGCAGTGTGTCAGGCCCTGCTACCCGTAACGCCGGCTGCTTGCGTCAGTGAGCGCCTGATGATAAAATACCTGATCAGGAGCAAACTCTGGGCCCCCGACCCCACAAGGCTGCTCTGAACCACAACAGGGAACAAGACGTTTCTGCAAACTTGTCAGAGAACAAGCCCCAGAAAGCAACGAGTGAAGGATTCACCAGGTGAATCCTTGCTCTACATTAAGCTTAACCCCAAAACGCCACTCGTTGCCCCTGTCCGAGGGCATTCTCAGCCCTCAGTGGTGAATTTCAGCACCCTGAGTGCCTGCCCTTTATTCCGGAGCCTCTCAGAAACCCCCTCCACCACACAGCCCTGCCTGCTGCACAGAAAAATCAGAGCGCTCAGGTTTCTGCCCACAAGAGCAGAGCTCGGTGCTCGCTCATCTGCCTCGCCCTCCTTCCCTCGCTCTGCTTTGCATGGGGTGTGTTTATCACACGTCCCAGTAGCGCTTTGGGACACATGGACGTCCGTTCTCAGCAGGAGGGGCACGTCGGCCAGCAGCTGCACCGCTGGGCTCAGGAGAGCTGCCCACTCTCTGTGGAGGAGACGGGGTTTCTCCCAACCCTCACTGCCTCCTGCTCCGCTGCCCGGGTCTCTCCAGCACAAACCAGCCCACCCAGACCCACCAGCAGCGCAGGGCTCTCCCTCCAAAGCGAAATGAGAGATTACGCAGTAGTTAGCAGAGCAAGTCACTTAATGCACTGGTAGCAGGCATTCAGATACTCCTAAAAACCCACATGGGATGCATCTCATGGCTGACCAGAGACATTCAGCGGATGAACAGTCATCAGCACACAGAGCAGGAAAGCTCGTGAGATGTCTGCCTTTGCATTCACGGTCCACAGAAGTTACTGAGTTTCACTGTGAGCCCAGGGCCAAACATCACCGTGGTTGCTGGAGGCTGATGTACGCTGGGGCAGACTGCAGTAGTGCTGGATTCAATATTGTAGACTGATCGCCCAGTCATGTTTGGCTTCATGATGCCATAGCCCAGACATCTGCGCTGCAGAGCACACCAGCCCAGAGGCAGAGACAGCTATCTTTACCCAGCACACCACACCACAATGAGCCAACGAGCAGTAACGAAAACATTGAGTCACAGGAGAAACATCTGACAAATTAAAATACTGGTCAGCATCACCATTTCATTTCTGGGTGTGCACACCAGCCACCGGCTAAGTGTCCCAGGGCTTCCACGCAGCCTGAACAGGAGGCACCGCAAGCACGCTGCCTGGCCTTCCCGCTCCACAGCACGTGTTGGTCTGAGACCGACAGCTTGCAGTGAGGCTTTGCATTGAAATCGGTGGAGATGCAGAGCACAGATCCATAGGTCTGAGTAAACACGGGCTGCAGCCAGAGGAAGGTGAAGTTTTATGCTTATATACAGACAAGTAAATTGTTCGAGTTACAGCTTTCTGCCCCCTCCCAGCACAGGGCCCTGATTTTCCCCTCACACCTTTCCATGCACATGCGGTAGACCCTAGCAGGGAAAGCACAAACAGCCGCTGGCAAGCACAGCTGGGCAATTTCCAGCCTGGTGCCAGGCCACATCTGCTGCCACCTCTTCCCCTTAAGCATCAGTTACACACCTCACTTTGTTCAAGTCAAGGAAGCAGCAAGGCAAGTTTAGCCAGACATGTTTCGAGCAACCCTCATCACTCAAATTGCACCACGTTTTCTTTCCATCTCCCACCCGCTCCGGGCTGCCCCGTGCATGCCTGCTCTAGCCCAGGAAAGGAGGCAAGCAGACGCTTTGCTCAGCTGAGCAGTCCCACTGAAGTCCATGGGACTTCTGCTTGCAAAATTCCGCTTGCCAAGTATCACGGACCTTTGCGAGAGAGACAAGGCTGCTTTGATATTTGCTGGAAAGGCCTAAGAGAAGGCACAGCATTGCTTTCGTGTAGCCCACCTCCTGCTTATTCATAGGGAAGACCTGGATGCACCACTTCAGCCTATCCCCCAGCCACCACGCTGGAAGATGTCTTTCTAGCTGAACAGCAGACGATAGCAGTGGGGTGATGCCAACCTGTGGAGGGATGACGTAGTCTGCAACATCCCACAGCCTCTCCCCCAGCTCCGAGGTGTTGGTGAAGGCTACTCCTTTCAGCTTGGTGATGACAGAGCTCTGGATGGATGTGTCTGTGTCCTGATAGCCCTTCTTGACAACAAACACCCACCTGTGAAGAACACAGCAGGCAGAGGCATTAGCAAGTGGGGTCAGGGAACAAGTTAGCCAGAGAAGATTTACACCAAGGCCAGACACCATTCAAGTGCAAATCAAAACATGCCAATGACACCAAACCCTCTGCAACTACTACCACAAATTTTGAATAAACTCTTTGACACAAGCTGTGCTTATTTACAGCACTGGAGGAAGAGTCAGGACCAAGACCTCATGCAGGGAAAGGTGTAAAAACTGGTCATGGGGTAAAAAACCAAGCCTCCTGCCTCCCTGTCCTGTGCTACGCTCAGCAACCTCGATGGAAAGAGGGGAGGGCAGGGCTCTGTTTTCCTCAAGATGAAAAATAATAAAAGCTTTTGCAAGTTGCAGTGAAGAGCGTGGTTGGTTTCACAAATACATGACTCGCTCCCGTTTTAGCAGCCTGCCATTAGGCTACCAGTCCAGCAACAGACCACAGCTGGGGAGGTGCAACTCCTGCAGGTGAGCTGAGTATTACTACCAGAAACCTGTAGGGAATATTCTCAGCTGGATACAGGACCTTTTGTAAGCCAGTGCGATGGTAACAAGCTGAGTGCACCCTGGCCTCTGTGCTGGGCTTCAGGCTTCTCACTAGCACACCTGCAAGAGCTGCTGCCTCGCTAAGCAGCCCCGAGAAAGGCTTTGCTTGCTTCTCCCCACTGGAAGCAGCAAGAGCTGGGTGAAAACCTGGGTGAAAACCTCTCTGGCTTAAATGAAATGCTTTCAGCTTCCCCACAATACTGCCCAAGTCGCCTGCCAAGACAGCAAAAACCACCCAGACCGCTGAAGAAGCTAAGGGTGCTGGGGCGGGTATGGGGCAGGGCCGCAGGCTGCGTTTGCTGGCATAGCTCCCCTTTGCAGCGCACCGACCCCGAGCGCGCCGCTGCGCACAGAAAGCGAAAGCAGCCGGTTCTGCGGCTGAGCAGCACTGACATGTGCTGCCCTTCATCTGCTACTTGTGAGAAACCTGGCTAATAACATTTGCCACCCCCGTGAAGTTTCCTACTTTCCTGTTTTTGCTAGAACACTGGTTTTCTCTCCCAGGAGGGCTCAAAAGCAGCCCCTTACATTTTCTGCAGTGAATCAGGGAGGAAATGGCAGCTACATGCAAGATACGATCCAGAGGGGTTTGATGATCACAACCCCCGAGGCAGCCTCTGAACAGATATGGGTACGTGGTCAAGCAGACATCAGACTAACGCTAACCACCTCTGCGATAACCTGAAGGCCCCCAGCCACAAAGCAGGCACTGCAGGCACCATCAGTGACGCTGCCAAAGGTTTGCAGCAGGCAATAGATGCCTAGGGAAGAAAATAGCCAGTATGGCCCAGTCTCTGAACACTCGCGGTTACTGGTCATGTTATATCCCTCTTGGACGGAGGATGTGTCCTCAGCAACGTTATCTACAGGATTCCTCCTTTAGCAGCTAATACATGCCAGACTGCTGAGACCTCATCTCTGCCCTGCTAACTAAAGCAGGCTCTGGAATTGTACACCTTTCTATAAATAAACCCAGCTGTGAAAATGACTGCTATATTCGATCAGTGAAAACACGAGGTGTGAGAAAGGTGAAGGGACTCAGCAGCACAGACAGCGAGGGTAGAGATTTATGAATCGCATTCTGCAAAGCCTCAGAAACTCCGGAGGCAATGGCACAGGCATCACATAGGCTGGATAATTCCAGGTCTGCCCCTGCGAACTGCAAGGAACGTTGCTGTGTTCGTTACACGTCAGTGCGACCAGCCTCTGGCAGAACTGGGCCTTTCGGTGCTCTAGCCATCTCCACGCCAACTCGCCCTGCTCTGAAATAAATGCAAGGCAGCTGACATTCCCGCTGCCTCAGCCTCCACAATCCTGGCTGCTGCAGCCCACTCCAGCAAAGAAAACTGCCACTTTGTGCTTGCTTCCCTCCCGTTTAGACTTGAACGTGTCATGCAGCCGTGCAGACAAGCCAGGTTTGTCCCAAGGCTCAGCAACCGTAGCCATAAATGCTATTGTTTCTAATGAGTCAGGAGTTCAGGTCTGGCACCATTCCCACCGAATACAGAAATAAAGGCGTAAATAATGCAGTACGAAGCCATAGTGCCCTTTGATCTATTTTTAACCCAACGTTAATCTGGAAGGTAGAGCTGAATCTAGCAATCCCTAGCAGGTGAAAAAGCAGATATAATCTATTAGACATTACAAAATCCAGCTGTATAAACAAGCATAACTATCTGCATTAAAATCATAAGGCATAGCACGCTGTCACTGCATGCAGAGTATCCTACATTAATCTTCATCACAACACAGCAAGCAAACACAACCGCAGCAGTATGAGAAATGCAGGGTGATTCTTACCCCACCAGGTAAGCCAGGATGGAGAGCTGCACCACTCGATAGAGAATCCCCACCTTCTTGTTCTTCGCAATGACGTATTTCTCTGTTTTATAATCAAAAAGTGATAGAAATAAACCCTTCCAAGCCACCTGCCCCATGCTCCCGGCTCGCTCTGTACCGGTGGCTGAAGCAGGCAGCAGTGTTTGCAGCTCGCATTATCCACACGTGCTCTGCATGGCAACCTGACACACCAACCCCTTCAGAGCGAGCGGCTGATCTCCTCCCTCCTGTCAGCTGCTCGCCGGCAGCAGCTCTCGGGTCGGTAACGGGCAGCTGCACTAACACGAGATCCTTCCCTAGCTGCTTCCCAGCTAATTCATCCTCTGGGGAAGCCCCCGCCTCAGTTTTGCTCCCAGGCTTCGTTCTCTCCCCGACAGTCACAAAATATTTATAATAAAACACGTTATAACATGAAACCGTGTTACAGCATCCAAGGCGACAGAGCTATAATCTCTCACTGTTACGTATTAAAGCCTTCCTTCAGCCTTTACATGATGGCAAAGCACCTGGTTACATTTTTAATTTCTTGAGCATTTGCATGAGCAAGGAGAACTTGGGTCCTTACCAGCTATGCAAAATACCTGTCCGGTTACCACATCTTCCCACCAAAAAAACCCAGCAACTTAAGAAACTAATAAATAAATTCTGCGTATGGGCAAGGGATCAATCACCATTACATCTCACTAAAATGCAGAGTGAGCGCTGAGCACTCAGATATAGATATAGATAACGTATAGATACAGACCAGACCATCCGATGAAATACCAAAGAGAAAGTAACAGTTTAACCCTCGCTGAGGTAAGAGCTGTTTACCAGCCGGTAGTGCAAGATAACGCCCAGTCTAACAAACAGACACAACTGCACGTGCAAGGACATGAATTGATCGTTACTTAAACCAAGAAGGGTGCACACCGTCTCCTGGCTAAGGAGGGAACAGAACGAGCTCCGAGGTGGAAAATGAAGTAAGCCAGGAGCTTCCAGCAGCCTGGCTAAAAGAGGTAACGTACCTCACCAAGAGGCGATCCAGCAGCAAGCTGGGATCCGAACTGGAGCGTGCCCTTTCCGGAGGGATCCCGTGCCTGTGCACCGACGGGAGATGTCTCCCAGGGGGTCTTCTGGGATGGGGCTGCTCAGAGGCTGAATCTATTAGAGCGTCTGCCAGAGACACGAGGTGGTGATCAGGCATGCAGCGCAGGGTTTACTGTGTTCACGCATGAGCACCCAATTAGCTTACACCTGAGCACCCAATTAGCTCATGGGGCTTCGTCAGGAGCGGGAAGGCTCTTGAGATTAAACAGTACGCAACTGTGATACACGGTTGAACACGGGTCAAGAGAGCGGGTCACGCTATGGAGGCAGCAGGCGGTGCAGCGAGGCGGCCTGCTCCAGCACACACACCTCTGCCCTACACAACTCTCTTCCCAGGGAGAATCATTCTCAAGACCTCAGGTTTTATGAAAATTTTATCCTTCATTCTCCTTAAATTCTGTATCAAATTTAAACAGATGGATCAGATTTTTAATGAATATGTGATAAGGTTGCTCCAAATCACAAGAGACTCACAAACAGTGTAATGATGAACAGAATGCTATCCTCAAAATACCTCATTTTGTCCCTCATCCCACAGCCATCCCTAGAGTTTCCTTCTGCAAAGCGAAAGAAACCTTTCTCCAGCAACTGCAAAACTAGAACAGAAATGTGCCGGTGGCCTCCTTTTAACCCAGCGGCTGCTGCGCTCCCCGGCTCCAGCCCCGCGGCGGGCGATGGCTTCAGCACGTGGCTCTTTCACGAGGGGCTCCCGGGGTGACGGGCAGGCTGCCGAGGAGTGAGCCCCCCGCTCCCAGGCACCCCCCTGCTCGCTCCTCTGGCTCGGGGTTAGCCCCAAACCCGCTCCCAAACTTTGCAGCCGCCCTTCAGCCTCAGCACAAGCAAAGGGCTGGCCTTGCTCACCTCTCCCACTCCCCATGTCCCCTCCTTTCCCTATCTGCATACCCCACATGGGCAACCCCACTTTATCTCATGAAACATGCTGGCTGCTCCCCAGGCCCCTCCTGGAGCCCTCTTTCTCACTCAAGCAGCTGCTACTCACGGTTTCCATCTTCCTCAAATGATATTTGGCCATTGTATCTACCCCTCCTTATCAGATGCCTGCAGACCAGATTATCACTAGTTCCAGTCTTAAAGATCTTCTGTGTGAAAGCCTGAAGCACAAATAAAAACTCTTAAAACATACAATAAACAAAGGAGTCAAAACCCTGCAAGAAAACACACTTCTGTAGAGAGGAAGGAGACCATAGGGGTCCATGAGGCCAGAAATGAGTAAGGAAGAAAGGTAGGCTCAGCCTATCTTCCCTCGCCACTGCCCGGACCCCAGACCAAGCTGGGGCTGGGCACAGGGAGACTGACCCAGCTCCAGGAACCAGAGCTGTATGGAGACAGGAGCATCCTGAGGGATCCACCACCCGATCTTCTGCCCGGTCTGCTCCTACATGAGACAAGCAAGTCGCTGGGTGACAGCTGAGCATCGTTTCTGATGATGGGTCTGGTCCCACAAGAACACCATCTGCCTGACCTGGCCCTGCTGGAACTGCTCCAGGGACGGGACTAAACAGCGAGTCTATCCCATGGCTCAGGACCGCCTCCGCCATTGCTCCTGCTGCACTAAGAACAGCCAAGTTCATGGATGAACGAAGTACCAGTGGAGACAAGTCAGCCCTCGGTGCTGTCTAGAGACCCCTCCCTCCACCCCCATCTTCCTTATCTGTCTGGGTGACTGCACAGGCTAAAATCAGACCAGGAAACTTGCTAGCAGTTAAATAGCGTCTTGCCTCCTGGCCTAGTTTTACTTACTGGCACAGACGTAGGTCTGCTCTGAGTTTTTGCAATTATTTTTCTGATCGATTAATGTGAGAAAGGATTTACAGAGCATAGAAAAGATGTTACTTAAGAGTGAGAGGTGTTCCTGTTATAGGTGTGACCTGAAGGTGTGAACGAGGTTTGAGCACTAAAAAAAAAAGCGGATGTAAAACTGATACTTTTCTTGTGTTTTAGAGCCATCAAGTAGAAGCACAGTTGCAATAGTTGTTTTTGAATAAAAAGCTTCAATTTGTATTAAATGTTCCTCAGAATATTCTGAATACTGCTGAGCACAGGCTAGATTGGTGCTGACAACAGGGCTTTTTGGCATGCTCTTGCGGGTATTGTTCTTAGCACCTCTAGTTTTCACAATCTTTTTTTTTTTTCTTGCCTGCAAACCAAGATTACTGGTGTTTTTCTCAAAGTATCTGTGGGTTGTTCAAATATAAGCAGCTTCATTCCTGGCGGGGGGCGGGGGGGGGAGTAAATAACTTCACAAAATCTAATCATCATCAGTTCGAGACAAAAAAAACACAGTAGTTGCTCTTAGTCCTTCTCAAGGGACTGAGGATGGATCTCTTCTGCAAGATATCTCCCTTCTTGAGTCCAACATTTTGAATTTCCCATGGAAAAAAACAGTTCTGCTCCTTTCCCATGAGGGCCATTTGCTCAGTCTGGAAATTCTCACAGGGAGGACTTCTCCAGTACCGAAATGCTCCCTTTCTCACTCTCTTTTTTTATTCCTGACATGCTACACCTATACGTAACTCCTCATACTGCTCTCGGTAATTGCTTTCTTACTATTCACACGTAGTCATAGCACGCACATCCCTGTCTGTCCAGACTGCTCCTCACCTACATTTCTCTCCGCCTGTCAGTAGCTCCTTGGTGTCAAGATGCCCCAGAGCTGAACTCAGCCCAGTCACGAGCCCATAAATGCCACCAAAAGGGACTGTGGAAGTTAAACTTTAGACCCCTGCTCTGACACAGCGGCATTGGAAACACAGCGAGGTCACATCTGTCTCTCTACGGCATCGTAGCATAGAAACATTTCAAGTTTAGCCCAATAACATCTTTAAATCGCACCCAAAAGAGACCGCATCTTTTCCAGGCAATGGCAGACAGCCCTGATTCACGAGTGACTGCTGGAGGTGCCCGTTTTAGGCACTTGTGTTGGCTTCCAGTTCCAAACGATCCCCCCCAGGCACTAATTCCCTCAGTGATCCCCACTCCGCCCTTTACTGAGCTATCAAGAGCAGCAGCAAACATTGGCTCCCGAACGCATGACGGCTGACTCATAAGATGCTGAGACATTTCTGAAGCACTGGAAATGCTCCTGCAGCAAATGCCTGAGTGATGCAGATCCATCAGCCTTCCGAAACAGGCGCCAGACCAGCTACTGAAATAGAAAGGAGACAAGGAGCAGAGGATGTAAATAGGAGGTAAACTATTTCGGCAAGGAAATGAACAGTGGAAAAGGCAGAGGTCAGCTCTCCCCATCAGTGCTTTTTTCTCACAGTATCACACTTGTAGGTTATCTAAAAGAAAAACCAAGGGGAAGAGTTGAACAGGTTGAAAGAGGAAGTTGCTTTTAAACCACAGCTCATGCACATGGAAACCTATTGTCGTGGTTTAACCCCAGTCGGCAACTAAGCACCACGCAGCCGCTCGCTCACTCCCCCCCGGTGGGATGGGGGAGAGAATCGGAAGAGTAAAAGTGAGAACTCATGGGTTGAGATAAAGACAGTTTAATAGGGACAGCAAAAGCCGCGCGCACAAGCAAAGCAAAGCAAGGAATTCATTCAGTCCTTCCCATCAGCAGGCAGGTGTTCAGCCATCCCCAGGAAAGCAGGGCTCCATCACGCGTAACGGTTACTTGGGAAGCCAAACGCCATCATGCCGAATGTACCCCCTTCCTTCTTCTTCCCCCAGTTTCTATACTGAGCACGATGCCATACGGTACGGAACAGCCCTTGGGCCAGTCTGGGCCAGCTGTCCTGGCTGTGCCCCCTCCCAGCTCTTTGTGCACCGGGCAGAGCATGGGAAGCTGAAAAGTCCTTGACCAGTGTAAACTCTATTCAGCAAGAAGCAAAACATCAGTGTGTTATCAACATTATTTTCATCCTAAATCCAAAACACAGCACTCTATTAGCTACTAAGAAGAAAATTAACTCTATCCCAGCTGAAACCAGGACATCTATGATATCAGCAAGATCATAGGTGTTTGGATGTTCCTGTGGATAACGATAGAAAGACTCTTTCCACAGATTCCCTTTCTAGGCAAAAAAAACCTGAATGTTTTTCTCATAGCTCCTGAAAGAAAGATTTCCTTTTTCACTGTGGCTGGGTGTGCTTTCCGAAGATGATGGGTTTGGATGCAAGAACAAAGAAATGTGTGTGCAGCCTGCAGTGAGAAACGGTCCATTCAGCATCTCTTTTAATCCTCGCTGTGACTTTGCAGTGTAAATAAGAAGTAGGTTGCTACTTGCCAATGAAAAATTGACAAAAATCAGCCTCAGTATTTGTCCTCCTAACTTAGCACCCCTGCACACCCAGCCACAGTGGAAAAGGAAATCTTTCTTTCAGGAGCTATGAGAGAAACATTCAGATTTTTTTTGCCTAGAAAGGGAATCTGTGGAAAGAGTCTTTCTATCGTTATCCACAGGAACATCCAAACCTGTCTGTAGGAGTGAGAAATGGAAGCGTGCTGAACTTCCAGAATATATTCTGTCTGTGATTCAGCTCAGCATTTCCAGTAGAGCAATTTTCAGCCTTTGAATGCATTCCAGGTTGCTTCCCCAAGTTGTGAACCTCCTATACAGTGTGCAGGAGGTCTTGTTATCATTACCCGGAGTGTTTATCCACTCCTCTCTCCCAACCCAAGAATTGAGAGTGCTTGAGGAAGAGGACCAAAGAGAGGGAAGAAAAATACTGCACATCTAATGAAACTAATCCATCATGCCTGTTCTGTGAGAGAGCTGGCACAGAGTCAGATAACAGAAATTAAATAAAAATGCACATAAAACATCGCTAGGAGATCGAGTGTGATAATAGCTGGAACAGCAGCACTATGCAGTGCTGTATTGCAATGTTTTCACCTTCTCAAGTCAGCCAATAAAAGCATCATTGGGGAATAAGAGGAGAATGTTAAATCAAAGGCCTGAAAGCTGAACGGGTTTAATAAAACGTGTATTCACATTAACCACTGACTTAAAGGTGAAACCCTGCTCTTGAATATGCCTGGCAGATCACTTTTTTACTTCTTTGCCAATGCATATCATTCCTGACCTGGAAAGATATGAAACAATTCCTGGTTTGATAGCTCTATCAGAGCTTACCCTGCTGCAAGTGCTGAGGAGACACCTTCATCCCCTTCCTTCACCTTCATCACATGAACAGCTAGAAAGCCTAGACGGAGGCCTCCACCCTTTCCTCCCCAGAGTTACCAACTGGTAACTCTTTCCAGCCATGCAAAAATATGTGTGCTACTCAGACTTGCCCCCCAGAGGAAAAGGTTTCATGAGCAACACCCTCAGCCTGGCACCCGGCCTTGCCTTAGCTCTGCAGGCCGGCGGTGCTCTAAGCCAGTTACCACCAGCAAGAGCTGCTGTGTCCCAGCTGTGCCGCACAGACGTACTGGAGCCAGGTTAGCCAAGCTGGCAGAGTCTCAGAGCAACCCGCTTGTAGCAGCGCTGCTCCGTTCCAGCTCGTTCATCCTGGTATAATAAGAGACAGGAAATTTCTCTTTTGAGCTGCAATCCAATTAGTCTCCAAATAAAGCTGCCCCAACAGACTCTCAAGCCCAGCAAAGCACTTCATGGCTCCTATCTGATGCTCTTACGTCAGCAACCAGCACTTAATAATGAAGAACTACTTACGCCCTTTTCCTGATAAGCTTTCCCGAGCAGCAGGCTTCCACTTCACTTACTTACTCCTGCCAACCTCCAGGCCACCACACTCCCCCCAGTTCGATACGTGAACCTGTCAGCTTCTGAACACGCTGAGGGAATTATAACCAAAGGCTTGCCAATCTCCCTGGCATATGAGAAAGACATAAGCAGCTGGTATCACCCCTGATTAAAATAGCATTGCAAAATGCATCCTGTCCTCCCCTTCAAGGATACAATTAAAAAGCTATCTCAGATACATCAGCTCTTGTCAGTCACCACCCACCTTCACACCTCCTACTCCTTGGTCAGATCACCGCAAAAATAGCCAAAATCTATCAGGCCGAGCTCACCTACCAGAAGCTAATATCCAAACCTGGAGTGATGGAGCCAAGCCAGGACTCAGAGCTAAGACAGCAGATGGGGACGGGCGATCAGCATCAGTCAACGGGCAGAGAACAAGCATCTGTTCTTGCTCTCCTGGGCTACCAGCAGTGCTGAGTCGTTGCTCCCCAACAGAGCAAGACAAAGGTAGTGTAACAAGTCCCTCCAGCCTAATGAGCAGTGTTGGGAGCACAGACCCAAATGGAAAAGCTTAGGACATGATCCATATGAGTCTGTATTTCCTACTCAAGAGCAGAGAGACCCTCCCACCCCAAGCAGCTGTGGGTCTGCAGACACGCTGCCACCTTTGCGTGATGCATAAAGATCATGAACGACCCTTACAGCTCAGAGGCCTCTAGGATATCCGCAGCAGCTTCTCTGCCCATGACACTCGGACCCCAAACAGCCTGCTAACGCGTGAGCCTGGCTGCGGTCAGATGTTTAATGACTCCAAACAAGTCATTTGCAAATCTGTCATTCAGGGAGATGGCATAACTGTGCCACTGCCAGAGTGCACTAAAGTCAGGGCCACACAGCAAGGCCACAAATGTTGACAAGGCTGTTGCACAGGGGATTTTATTCAAAATGAAGATTGCAAATAAATTTAGAAGCAGACATAGCAAGGCTTCCATGGAAACAGCACAAAAACCCAGCTGTGGTTTGGATGACTGTGAATCTTGGCGGTCTTGGCTAATCCCTTAAGTGCCATCCAATTACTGCAAATGTGTTTGGCATCTACTATAGCAATTGCAAAGAATTAAATGGTCAGATAGCACTCATCGGAAATTACAAGTCACAGAACCCTGTAATGCATTTAAGAAAAAACATCTAAAAAGGAAAACAGCATTACCCACTGCAAGAGCTGACCTCCTTGAGAGCCATAAGGGACAACAAAAGGGATCCAAGTAACAAGGGAAACTTAATTCAGAGAAGAAACTAGAAAAAAAGGAGAGAAAGAGGGAGAGTAACAAGACTGGCTGAACGAGGAAACTCTCCTTGCAACTTCTTATTCTTAGCACAGCTTCTACAATTAACACTCCTTGCCTTAGGAAAGTAATCAAAAAAACTACAAACAGCTTTTCTGTGCCCAGACTTACCAAGGATGACCTGACTGTAGAGATCTCCAGGTGCTTCAGAACAGGTAGGACTTCAGTGTGAAAGGGAGAAGGTCTGGGAGGGAGGATGGCAAGACCACAACTGCTGGTACACTGCAGCCCTTTCACTGACAGTTGTCCGCACCACGTGTCGCTCGGTACAAGACCTGTCTAGAGCAGTGGAAGAAAGCAGACAACACATTTCCCTCCCCTAAGAAAAGCCAACATGCCCTGAAACTTAAAAATAAACAAATAAGTGAATAAAAAAGGAGCATTTGAAAAAGTGTCTTCCTTATAAAGCCACCACCTCAGTCACTACTGTGCACAGCTGCTCCAAAGGAGCAGCTCTCTTCCCTGAAGCTCTTCAAAGGGATTCTCTTGCTCAGCCCAGCATATTCTGCTTTCCATGTACTTAATTCCTCATAAAGGTCCTTCCACACAGGGACATGCAAAGAAGAACAACTTTGGAATAGCTCTGCCAAAATCCGGACCGAGTGATCGAGAGCAGCCCCAGAAACCTGCTGTGCTCCCTGGGAAAGGGCACAGCAAAATGCTCAAACCCCCTTCGGCCAACAAGTGCAATACAGAGTCAGGCTTCTCTTGCAAGAATTTATTTTCAAAGAAGATGCAATTAAAAACACTAGAAAAAAGGATTTACACAAAGGGGGGTGACAATAAAGCCATTCAGACCAGACAAAGCATGTTTCTTTCCAAACAGGGCAGAGCTGTTATGACAAAAAACCTGACACAGGTGGTTCTTTGTTTCAGGCAATAATTTCCCTTCTGAGCACACACCTAGGAAGTCCCATTTCCCCAATCCCTGGCACTTGTAAGCAGATTTGGAGTGACTCACTCCCTGTCTGCAGCTCCAAGGAACTCTACAACCAGCCAGGGGTGAGAGAAAAGGAAATTCAAGCCAGAAGAACGGCTGCAGCTGCTGATTGAGCTGGATGACAGTGTGGGATAAGGGCCCTGTATTCCTCGAACAATATCTTTCGGTGGTACCTCTTACTCTTGTCCTAAGCAGGTAGGCCAGCGTGCTTAGCACCTTTAACTTCTAGCTGTTTGGCAGCCAAATTTAGAGCTAGGACGCACCCGGGGTTGTACAGCCTGCAGGATGCCCATCCCGTCATGAAGGTGATCTCTGTAACAGCCTTGAAGAGACGTATTAATAGCAGTACCTGGTTTCCAGATAGGAATTTTACAAGGAAACTTCAATGAAGGCCATGGTTTGCTTGTTAACTTTGGTTTTCCATCAGGCAATATTGGTTAAGGCAAAGGAGACAGGAACTGTTTTGCCTTCTGAAGGTCTGAATGAATATCTATGTTTAATCTACTGCTGTGTGTAAACACACATTAGATTTGTGGGGTTTATGGTTAGCCAAACACGACAGAAACAAAAACAACTACACAATTACGCATAGAGAAAACCAAAGAGAGGAGTAGTATCAAGTGTCTGTACTTGTCCTTCTGTAAAAACAGCAAGCACCTGAGGGGTCCTGAGATCATTTCATTGCTCAGGAAAGAAAACACCTGGTACTAGCTAAAGCCAGCCACAGCGTTCGGCCAGGCACCTTCTTTCCCCAAAGCCTGTAAGTAGCAATTACTGATAATCTGCAGCTGAGAAACTGAGATTGCTCATGATTCACCCCACTTTCTGTCACACATCCAGTAGGGTGAATGGCACCGCTGCTGTGGTCCACGCTGCAGCTCACTGCTTGGCTCTGCCCTCGAATCAAACACAGCTGCTTTGGAAGAGGGGTGGTGAACCATGCTAACCTGGGGAAATATCTCCTGATATAGGGGGAGCCTGCCTGAACTGGCAATGAGGTCCATGATGGAAGTTTTTATTTTTGACCAAATGAGGATTTGAAAGCAACTGAAAATGGAAAATCAGAAATAGGACTGTGAGGTACAAAAAACTAATCGCCACATACACATGCTTCTGATTCCAAGAGCCAGAGACATCAAGGGACATACTTTACTGTATTAAAATGCACAAATTTGTATATATATACATATATATGCATATATGCAAAATGCTTGTCTCTCCATTTTCATTAGCAATAGCAGGATGGGAAGCTTCCCCTAATTCATTTCTATTTCAATCTATTCTGAAGCTACTCAGTACTAAAATCAATTTAAAAACCACTCAGCATCACAGCAACTAAGACTGCAATCCAATACATAAACCTAACTGGCTCCACGATGAATTTTCCTAGCATATCTACATTAAAGCATAATTTCTCATGGGGAGTCTAGTTTATCAATACCAGGCTGTCCCTCTATGATGAATAGTCAGTTCAAATTAAACAAGCAGGCAACTGGATTGCCCAAAAAAGCTGGGCCCCTATGGTCAAAACAGCAATTTGGGAGAGTCCCAAGATCCAGAGTGCCGTAGCTCTACCAGGGAACAGGAATTGTTTGGCATCTTAGCCAGACTTTGACTCTGCTGTTTCCAAAAAGTCAGCAAAAGAATACAGAGCCTTCTGCTTTGGTCAGTTTAGTCTTCAGGAAGTATCTTCTTGCTCCATCATAGTTTTATAGTTTCTTTTGAAAAAGCCACACTGGGGAAAAAATTAAAAGAACTTATTAAGTCTTTTTGTATGCATTAATTTTTGCTTTTTCTTAAAACAATTTTAAAAGCTTTTCCTTCTCAGAGTTGCAATAAGTGAATGAGTGAATGCAGGATGCAACAAGGTACGACTTCTGACAGAGCTGTAAGCCTGAAGGCCTACATTGTTCAAAACTTTTCAGAACATCTATAACCATTTCGTAATGTTAAAATGTTCTGCAAAGCACTTTGAAACAGGACTTGGGCGGTTACACTGCAATGCCCAGAATAGCTCAAAATCTAAGACTGAGGTTTTACAACAGTAAGCTGCAGATGTCCTTCAGTGTGCATTTGAAAAAAATTGCTTTCGTACTTAGAGAAATCTTAAAATAAGTTAAAACATCTAACAAAAAGATTTCTATTTTGTTGTGTGTGCATTAACGATACCCACTTTCCAGAGGAGCAGAATAATGAATGCCAGCAAGGTAAGTCCACCCAGACAGCTTCCTATGATAACAGGCAAGGGATCAAACACTTCATCTTTCAGGAAGACAACAGTAATCTGGAACAGAATCAAGGCTAGTTATTTTTTTTTCCTGGTTAGCTTTTAATTGAGAAAGCTATATAGTTTGAGCTAGCATTCAACCTTCAAACTATGCTAGATGCACCATCAGTCTCACTAGGCAGGTACTCTGCAATACGATGTGAAATCATTTTTTGTATTGCAAGCCTAGTCAAGGGAGTTAAATTTACTGAGACTTCTTTAGGAGTTTACCATGATTACAATAGTCACCAGTGACAATCTTTCAGGTTACAGAGCATGTCTTCACTAGGGAAAGAGAAGGAATGTTCACGCTGAAATTCCTGAGAGGACAGGAGGTCTCTGTGATAGCCACAGATGATACACAGAGTTCAATACAGAACTCTCAAAGCTTTTCCGATGTGCACTAGGAAACATCCTCCCTCTGCCTTTATCCTATAGTCAAAACTTGATTTCACTAAATTCAATGGCAGAACAGATGTTTGTTTGCTTCAAAAGGTCCAGGATTTAACTCTGGGAACTTGATCAGTTCTCTAGATTTGGCAACAATATCTGGATTTCTCACTTGTTCCTGCCCCAAGAGAAGCCCAAGCTGCCTACATGATGCTCTGATACCTCAGCGTTATGATTCTCTTCTTTCAGGCCCAGATATAGTTCTCTGTTGAAGGTGATTTTTCCAGGGACCAGCAGAACAGTTCTGCTTTTTAAGAACTATGGAAAAAGAAATAAAAGGAAGAAAATATCAGTTGCTTTTCAGTCTTTTCAGAAAAACGTGTTGCAACACGTTGAGGACATGGTTTAGTGGCGGACTTGGCGGTGGTAGGTTAACGGTTGGACCTGATGATCTTAAGGGTCTTTTCCAACCTTAACAATTCTATGATTCTATGATTCTATGAACAGCAAATCCTTATTCAGACTGTAAGAACCATCCTGTACAGTGCTGCCACCAAGCTGTGTCTTGTGTATATAACCTTATGTGTAACTGTCGCTTGTGAGAAATTGCCTGAAGCAATAAAAACTTGCAGAATTGGAAGAGTCATTTCACCAGGAGCAATTTCTGAAGGAAGGAAGAAGACCACAGCATCTCTTATAAGTGCCGAGTGCCACCTGGGAGACACTGCCATGAATAAAACATACCTCTTGCTCTGCAGGGTCAGAAAATAGCATCGCACATGGAACAGCAACATCTCCGCTGCGATGCAGAAGAAACCCTGACCCTGAACCTCTGGCAGGTAACAGGTTTTAGCGAAGGCGGAGGAGTGTGGTCTTTTGTGTGTACCTGGTGCGAGTCTTTAAAAGACAATTCTGCTGCCACGGTGATGTTGTCTCCGTCGGTTTGGATAGAGCAGCGCACGCACTGATACCACACGTCCCGAATGCCCTGAAACGCAAGGGAGCGGCTCAGTCGCCAGCTGCCACGGGTGCCCGCGGGTTCGTCCCCGCAGCCGGTGCCGGCAGCGCTCACCTCCGGTTCCGTGCCGCCGGTGTACTCCCAGAGACCCGGCACCGGCTCGTCGCTGACCTCGCACTCCGTCGCCTCCTGAAATTGCACGTTTACAGAGAAATCAGGCGTGGCCGCGGGCCCAACCCGCGCAAAAACCGCGCGGGGGCGGGGCCTGGAGGGGCGGGGTCTTTTTGGCGGGGCCTGGTGCGGCGGGGGCGGGGGCTCCCCTCCCGGCCCCGCCCCGCCCCGCTCTCGCGATACCCGGTTTGAACGGAGGCGGGCGGGCGCCGCGGCTCCCTCTCAGGCCGGGCCCGGCCCGGGGCCGCCGCCGCCGCGATGTCGCTCCAGCCGCGCCTGCTCCGCACCTACTCGCGGCGCGGCGGGCGCCTCCGCCTGCTGCCCCCACACCCGCGATGGATTTCGCCGCCTCAGGACCGCAAACGGTTCTTCAGCTCCACCTCGGCCGGCTCCAGCGCCGCCTCAACCGGCTCCAGCGCCCTCTCCGCCCCCTCGGACGACCCCGATTTCTCACCGCCCGGCAAGCGCCGCCGACAGCCGCTGGGTAAGCGCCTCCCCCGGCGCCTGCGGACCCGCCGCCGCGGCGGCGGCCCTGCCGAGAAGGAGAACCGTGCCCCGGGGCCGGCGGTCCCCGCCTCCCCCGCCTCGCCCTCCCCGTCCCCGCTGCCGCGGGGCGCCGCCCGCCGCCCGCTCCTGTGCAGCACCCCGCAGTGGTCGCCCCCGCGCCGCAGGCCCCGCCGCCGCCAGGCCCCGCCGGCCAAGCTCGGCTCCCTCCTCCTGTTCAGCACCACGGTGGAGAGCGGCTCGGGGCTGGACGGCAGCCTGGAGCTCTACTCCCCGCCGCGGGGGGAGCGACCCTCCTCGGCCGGCAGCGCCCTCAGCTCGCTGGAGGCGTCTGCGGGAGAGCCGGAGCGGGTCCCGGCCCCGCCGGGGGCCGACGGTGCGAGGGAAGAGGCGGCCGGCCGGTCCCGTCCCGAAGGCGCGGAGAGGAGCCGTGAGCCCGGCTCGGCCTTGCAAAAGTCCGGCAGGGTTCTGCGGGCGTCGGTGCGGGGACGCTGCCTGGCACAGGCTCCCTTCACCCCACAGACAGCCCCAGCGCTGCCTCCTGCGAATGGCGAGCCACAGCACCCTGCACCGTATGACGGTGCCGCTTCCAATGAACCACGCGATGATCTAAGGAGAGGTTCAACAATAGGAAGCTTGCATGGTCAGCGAGGCAAAAACAAGAAGTACCAGCTTACGCCGGTGGTGGTCTTAGACCCTCAAGAAGTGCCAGCGTGGCTGATGAGCATGAAATGCAACAAAACGGCAGATATTCAACCTGCCTGCCAGCAGCCAGTGTTTCCTTTGGGCCGTCAAGGGATCTTGGAGAATAAACATAAAAGTACCAAGGTTGTTTCTGGAGAGGGAAGTACCTGTAGAAAAGCTTGCATCAGTGGCTTCAGTGCCAGCCGGTGGCGGAGGCAAGCAAGGCGCAAAAATAAAAGACAGCAGCAGGCTAATAACTCCTTTTTCAGACTACAGATGAGGCAAAAAGGAAAGAAGAAGGGTGTTCTGGAGATGTCTGCAGATATAAGAGACAATGACTATTCACTCCTCAATAGCTCCCATTCCTGGGGTAGAGTGCGGGCATCTTTGTCCTTCCATAAGAAGAAGAAAGTTACCACAGAACAGAGTTCCCACAACAGCATCCTGTGTACCCCTTCTGTGAAATCCCAGCTTTCAAGGCACCAAGCAACCCTATCTGCTGCTAAGGCTCAGTGCTGCACGTGGTCGTCTTCCTCCATGGCCCTGCTGGCTCCCAGGGATTCCTGTTCTGTCCTGGAGCTAATGCTTACAGACGCAGAGAAGGTGTTTGGGGAATGCCACCAGGAGGGGCCTATCGCTTTTGAGGAATGTATTCCTTTAGAGAAGATGAAAGATTGCAAGAAAATTGGAGAAGGCGTGTTCGGAGAGGTCTTCCAGATTGACAGTGAGAGAGGGCCTGTGGCCTTAAAAATAATTCCCATCGAGGGGACTGAAAGAGTAAATGGTGAAGCTCAAAAGAGCTTTGGAGAGATTCTGCCTGAGATAATAATATCAAAAGAACTCAGTCTTCTGTCTGAAGAGTCCGTGAATAGGACTGTTGGGTTCATCAGCTTGTACTCTGTGCATTGTGTTCAAGGGGCCTATCCTAAGTATCTCCTGGAAGCCTGGGACAAATACCACAAAGTAACGGGATCAGAAAATGATCGGCCAGACCTTTTTGGGGACAAGCAGCTCTTCATGGTTCTGGAGTTTGAATTTGGAGGCAGTGACTTGGAGAATATGAGAAACAGGTTCAGTTCAGTGGCATCAGCAAAAAGCATTTTGCACCAGGTCACTGCTTCCCTGGCTGTGGCAGAGCAAGAACTGCACTTCGAGCACAGAGACTTGCACTGGGGGAACGTGCTGGTAAAGAAAACGGATGTAAAGGAGCTTAATTATGTGTTGAATGGGGCAACGCACACAATCCCCACAGCAGGGCTTCATGTCAACATCATAGATTATACCTTGTCTCGGCTGGAGAAGGACGGGTTAACTGTGTTTTGTGACCTTTCCACTGATGAAGGACTGTTTCAAGGCACAGGGGACTACCAGTTTGATATCTACAGGCAAATGAAAGCGGAGAACTCCAACAGCTGGACTGACTATCATCCACACAGCAACGTCCTCTGGCTGCACTACTTGTCAGATAAACTTCTGAAAGGCATGAGCTACAAGAAAAAGGAATCAACTGCTGCCATGAGGAAAATAAAGAAGGAGCTCAGTAAGTTCCACAAAGAAGTACTGACCTTCGAGTCTGCCAATGAAGTTTTACAACACAGCAGCCTCTTCCAGTGAGCAAGGGAGTGCAACATTTCCAAGAACTAAGTCACTGATACTGCCTTTCTCCTTTGCTGTTTTTTACGTATGAGCTCTTTAAATGTTGGCACAATGAAGAACTGTTACGATCGGTTACCAATGTATATGATACGCTACCGAAAATGTCTAAAAAAACCCTGAAAATAAAAAGTCTTCTGCTTTAAGATGTTTCCCTGTGTACTTTTTTTGAGGGGCGATGGCAGGGAGAGAACAGACGTTTGAGAAGGGGGGGGAAAGATTTCTTTGGGCTGTTTTGAATTCCACAAAAGTTTTCTTAGCTTTTTAGTCTTAGATTATTAAAAGTTTTTTCCTTGCTATATTGTCTTTCTTGCAAATTCTTTTTTTTTTTTTTTAAAGAAAAAAAGAAAAAAAAATACAATTCTGGACAGTGAGGACAAAGATAAGGATTCTTAGCCCAGTTAGGGACAGAGAGGGGAAAAACCCCACCTTTTGACTTAATTTTAAAAATGAACTTCTGTTCAGTTTGGCAAAATTTGTACCTGGAATGATGCAACAAAATGTCAATACATAAAGTTTCTGTAGCGTAGGTTTTAAAAACACTCTAATCTGCAATAATATGATTTTTTTTCCGCTGTAAGGACCAGTGAAGAGGTATTGGATTAGGAAAAATATAAGAAAAAGTACCTGTGTTCCTGATGCATTTTTGACCGTTATTATGTTGTGACCTTGTATACTGATAGGAACCCAAATCTGTAACTTGATGGTAGCGTTAAAGTGATTTTCTCCATTTATCTACAGAAGGAAATGCACAAGGTAATAAGTGTTCTTCAGTCCTGATTGCCGATGGGTCAGATGACCTAAATTTGAAGCTATACTTACATTAAATTTGAATTCTTTGTTTTCAAGAAGTCCTTCACTAACATTCACGTACATTAAAGAAACTGGTCTAAAGAGAACGATAAATCAAACTAAGTGAAAAGTGAATTAGAGTAGTATTAAAAATTAGTACATCCAATGACCCAGATGCATTAAGTAATTAGAGGTAGCATCATCAGATTTGTTATAACTGGAATGCTGTCTATGCAGTCTGTCTATATATGCAGTCTATCAACTAGATGCATCTTTGAACCTATCTTGAAATCTACTTTTCACAAGCTAAGCAGTTAGAGACCCTAGGTACCCCCCCATGATACGGTTTTATTGTTCTGTCTGCCAGACTCTTTACTTTTGCTGTCTAGTACCACAGAAAGTGACTTGGCAATCTGCAGTGCCTGAAATTATTAAGATGGAAATTGTATTGGAATCTTACCAGGCATCCTCTCAATCTTTTTTCCTCTAATTGACTAAAGTAATGCAATATAATTGAATATTCTTAAAACTTACTTGGTAAGGACTGCAGTGAATGCGTATCTGACATCAAGGACGTGTTCTTCAGTCAGAATGGTGCTATTTTCATTTATGCTTAAAAAAAAAAAAGATGGATGAAACAACATTATTATCTGCCTGCCTTGGTGCTTTATTTCTATGGCTTGAGAACTGCTAATATTGGCTGTACAAGAGGGATGGAAACAGAGTGGCAGTAATTAATGAAAGGAGAGGTGCCTTTGTCGCTTGGTGACAGGGTACAGCAGCGTTGGAGTAGCCCTTTATTGCTACAGATTTTGAAAGCTGCCAGTGCCTTGAAATGTTTCCCTGCAAACCAGTGCTAATTTGTGAATATGTAGTATTGCTTTAGTTAATCAAAATTTAAAGCTTCTACCCCTCACAAAACTGGACATTAAATTAATAGAGAAGCCTTTGCCTTAAACTGTGCTTGCAAGGAAGTGTAGCTGGCAGAGATGAGTTCTCTGAGATTTCCTTTTTAAAGATGTTCTGTGTTTAAAAAAATGCCGTGTAGTAGTCGGCCCCATAGATTTTAATGGGGGAAACGTGACAAGAAAGGAATCTGAATGGTAGCTTCCCCCCGTTAGAAAGCCCCAAATCAAGAAAAATGCCCTGACCATATGTTCTCAACCCAATCAGTTGGAGTGAAAGCTTTACTTGGAACAGAGCTAGATTCTGTATTTTAATCATCTGTTCTCTCTGCTAAGGAAGGAGGATGCCAGAACCCAGTTTGCCATTTCAGAAAACACAAGCTTTTAAATATGTACTACACTTAAATTAGGACCTTAAAGGGTGCTCCATCTTTTACTGAAATAATAAAGCATGAGCAAAGACAAAATTATCGTAACGGAAGGAAAGATTTTTCACATGGATCCAAATGCTTTAGAAGGCTGAAAAGAACAAGTATAGTTTTGTGTAACCAGTGACTGGTAAACAGTATGGACACCGAGTAGGAATTCTGATATTTCCTTTCTAGTTCACAGTGTATTTTGTGGTGAAAATAGCAATACTTACTTGGTGATATTAATGGTGATGGCAGACTTATTTTGGAATATGGTTTCATCTAATTGCCAAATCACTGAAAATTTTGCCTATTTTGAGGGAAGAGAAAGACATAACAAGATATCGATTACCCTGTAAATACTCTTTAACTCACCAGAGTACTGCTAAAACATGACGGGTAATGTATTTTCTGCTCACCGTTCCCTTCTGGAGAAATTAGACATTAAGTGCAGGAATATGAAAATTTTCTCTTGCCTTGAGAAAATGCACACCACCCATAAGCCAAATTAGAAAGAACAGTGGCTCTGGCCTAATTGTAGAGATAGAGGATGCAAGAGCAGCTACTTAGAGAATCATTTAGAGGTAGGGAAAAAGTAGAAATTATGATCTCTACTTACAGTTGTCTTCTTGAATACTGGATGCCCAATTCTGCAGTTACAGGATAAAACTGCAGGAGTTAATGGTATTGGTTCGCCACAGCGAACAGCAGGAGAGGATGGCTGCCAACAGAATAGGAACACTCTTTAATGTTGAATAAAAACAGACTGGGAAATTCAACTCAGTCTGCGTCTGCTCCCATAAAACGAATTAGGTACAAATAGCCCAATAAAAGCTTGGGAGTCTTAAATCAGATAAATCCAGTATTCAGGCTCTAGTCCTAAAAACTGAAATGTTCCTTCCCTTCCCTGGACCTTACTTCAAGATTTATTTAGGTAGTAAATTAATAGGAGTCTGCACTGGGTTTTCTTTCAGCAGTCTGCTGCTAGCTGAAGAGTTGTTCTACACTCTTACCTCAACAGTCACCTTCTTAAAATGTAGGTTTTTAGGATAGTTCAAGACCATAGTTGTCATGTACGAGTCATCTCCACTGTTTGTTAGTGAAACGTTCATGGTCACTTCTTTGGTGTGACCCACCACTAATTCCTTTCTAGAAGCAGACAGAAAAATGAGATGGGTGACATGTAATTTCTAAGGGTTGTTATTTAATAAGATGCCTGAAGCATTCTGGTTCTAGTCATTGCTCCCTCCAAATGCTTCCCACACAGCATAATGCAATAGCCCAATTAATTGTTTGGTATTCTTCAGGGTGTGTAGGAAAATGCTTCCTTCTTAATATTGAAGGCAGTCATCTCCAAACTTCATGTAATGTTTTATCATTTCTGTTTTACATCAAGATAGATTTTAAACATTCTTCCACTTGATTAGCTTTTCAGTGAATCTCCAGGGTAGCTTTTTACATTGAAGTGATGCCTACTGTTTTGTCTAAGGCTATGTAAACGAGCCACTCTTTGCTGTGGTGCTATGCTGTGCATCAGCCTAAAACAAAATCACGTGTTCACAATTAAATGCCAGAATTGTGATTTTAGGATGACTATAGTTGTTTAAACCTTGGTCTTTCCTCTGAGATTTCCTAGACCAGCAATGCCCGGGGAGGCGTACAGTTACAGCACTGTATGAATGTGATGTTATGGAATGGATGAATTGAATGGAAAGTTATGTAAACAAAAGGACAGCAAATCTTGTCAGAGAATTTGAAGAAAACATCTTATGCCCAAAGATGACATTTTATATGAACGCTAAATGCAAAATCTGGATAAGTCAACTACTATGACTCACTGAATCTGAGTTGTCAAAGTTAAATGAGCAGTGCAGATGGTCTTGTTGTTGCAGTCCTTCTTGTAAGGCAACTGAAAGCAAACACAGATCAAGTCAGATTTTAACAGTCCTAATATTTCTAAGACCGCAGATTCAGAATATCTTTACATATACACATACATTCTCAGAAAACCAAAATTCCCATGACCTCAATTAAGGGGAAGTTAGAAATAAAAGACCCTCTAGTCAGTCCTAAACTGACAATGATTTGTAATTCAACTCCCAGGAGAAAGTCTATTAGCAATAACATGAAAAGTCTTCACTGGGGGCAAGGTCTTGTTAAAGAAATGCCAGTTGTTTACCCCTGGATTGCCACAGGGCAATAATATTAATTTATTTTCCAGAGATGATATGTTTTTCTTGAATAAATATGTTCATATGTTGTGCCATCTTATAAGCACACTATTTTGTAGATATGAAGTTACTTCCTTTAGCAATAATTTTATTCGCCCATAAAAATCTACTGTCTGTGGCTGATATTTCTGGAGAAGTTCAATGATGATTAATAATGAGATGGTAGGTGCATAAGTACCAAGCAATGCTGACCAACACTCAAGAATCTCATTAATTATTCTTAGGAAATAAATGTACCATCAACATCATAATCGCTAAGAGTACTGCGACTATAGTAATTAGTGTTCATTATTGCTCAGTGCTAAATGTTGTCCTGACTTCTCTGTCCTATGCTTTATGGACAGCTACTTAAATATTGAACTGTGGTAAAGACTCCTATTAAGTAGCAGAAAGCTGCCTCTTTACAGAACTTTGTGGATTTTTTCAGAAGCTGTGATTTGGATTTCAGACTAACTGTGAAAAAAAGCTAGATTAGCTTGTAGGAATCCTGCTACTAAACTGCAAGAAAGGAGACAGGATATCAAACTGAAAGGTTAAGTTTATTGGAAGTTTGCAGCCTCCCAAATATCGATTTGAAACAAACAACTAAAATAAATTTAAAAATATATACATAATTTTAATGATTTTTAAAATTACTTCATTAGAAAATTGTATAGTTGTTACTAGCAAATACACCATTCAAATAACAAGTCTTAATATAAGTTCCAGTGGAGAGCTCAATATGTGACAAATACTTCAGAAAACACACAAACTATCTGCCGCCCTCACAGGTAGCATCTAATCTCATTTTATACAGAGGCACAGGAGAAATGTCATGGTCAAAAGTAAAGTAATTTTTAGCAGATCTGAGGTTGGACCTTAGAGATGAGATTCTCTTAACAAGAGACGAGTGTATGTTTGGGGAAACCTGGGCCTAAAGTCTGCCCAGAAAACAGTATTGATAACTAGAAAGGGAGCAGAGGGCAGATGATGACATGCAAAGGCTAAGAAAACCACAATTTAATTTATTTATTTTTTAATAGTAAAAGCTTTGCATCCTGGAAAGAGAGAGTACTTTGCTAGTGTTTTATTTTATTACCTGAAAATGCATTTCTGATGGCTTGTATCTATCCAGCACAGGAACAGCAAATTCCAGGTTGTCATTTTTCTTATAGAGCTCGTGTCTAACTCTCAGAAAAACACTGGAAAAACAGTCTAATTCACATGGCTACAAGAAAGGAAGAACAAGAAGTTGAGAAAATACCTGGGCATTCAAATGCAAAAGTCTTCACACGTCACCTCTGTTCCAGCTTCTCTTATCTGCCATATTTAGGGGCCTTCTGGCTCAGACATTTGCTTTGGGCCACTGTGTTTAATAGCCATCAGTGGACCATAAGCTTCTCAAATGTTTTTTTTTGATCATTTTATACATTTGGCTCCCATGACATCCCCTGGATAACGTGTTCAGTGATGCATTGTGAAAAACAGTTTCCTTATGTTTGCTTTAATCCTGTAGAGCTTCATGCCTCTCCTACAATTCTAGCACTATAAATACTTTACACACACACACAAAAGGATGAAAGTTTGATTTATAGCAATACAAATCAAAATGGCACATGACATCTCCTGCCTCAGCTGTAAAACATGCTCAGCAAGTCTAACACTGAGAAAACTCCACCATTTTGCATTTCAAGAAAGATTTTTGCGTTATTTTTGCATTTCAAGAAAGATTCTACTAAAAAATCCTTTCCTCTTAACCCTTCTTTCTGTAGTAAGTCTGACCACCATCACCTACCAGCGTGTGAAGCTGCAGCTCAGAGCACATGTGCTTGCTGACCAACAGCTTTCCACTTGTGGTGGTGTTCTCATCTTCAAACTGTACTCTGCTCTTTGCCATTTTCACATCTAAGTCCACCGTGTAGAGAACGTATAACTGTGAAAACACTGCAAGATTTTCAAAATGCTGTGTTAGATGTACCAGAAATTGTCCTCAGTGCCAAGTTTCCGAGGACAGTGTAGGACTGTAGATTTCAATCTGATCACAATTCCCATTTATTACCTTGTTGAGACACTGGTAGAGCTGAGATTGTATCGAAACATAGCGTTGCTGTAACAATGCTGTTATTTTGGAAAATTAGGATTCTCTCAGGGTCGAATCTCATGCTGGTGAGAAAGTGGACAACTGGCCTCGAGCTAGTCAGTAAAGAACAGATAAGGAACAGAATCACATATAAATTTTTGAACTGAAAGATTACAGGAAAAATGTTTTAAGAAAGCTTGGCAGCAAGAATAAGAATGGCTCAGTATTTCCATGGTATTTCACCTGGACCAAGCTGGCCTATTTACAGAAATTCCAGTTTCTGCTGGGAACGTTCAGAACATACAAAATCCCAAGAGTCTTAAGGAACAGACAGCCAAAATACACCAATATGGCTAGAGTTTCAGAATTAAACACAGTGTTTATGTTTCCATTAGATAAACACATTATCTAGCTGTTCAAATTCTCTCTTTATCTACAATTTGTTTTCAAATACAAAATGCAAGAACAAAATCAAATCTGTCTGCCATGTCTTAGCCTTTGTGAACTCCATGTGTCACTCAGCTACCAGATGCCTGATTGAAAATGAGGTACGGTCTGTCAAGAATTTTTTTTTGTCTAAATGACCTACATTATCAGTGCTGAATTGCAGACATCAAGGTCTTCTTAGACCTAGATCTGTGTTAATCAGTTCATGTTCACTGTCTCGTATTTGTTTAAAGCTTCAGGCATAAAAAGGCAACGCCTTTGCAACTCGAACTAAAGGTTTTACATTTTATACAATTTCTAGCACTGGGAAATATTTTTAATGTCCCTCTGATGCTGAATTAAAAATAGAATCATTACACAGTGCTTAGAACACACATTCTATATTTGTCTTTGAAGCATTTCCCCAGCATACTAAAAAGTAGCACTCATTACCTACCGGAGCACAACCACGTTCTCCAGTGATCCTACTGTAATATCTCGGAGGCCATCATTAGTGAAATCAAAGCCACCGTCAATGGATTGCCCAAAATACTGGAGTCCTGAAGAAATTTCAAAGGCTTTTACTCTCTAAAAGGGAAGGGGGGGACACATCAACAAATAAAAGTCAGGATCTCTCTCTTGCCCTTTGGAAAATATACTTCTTTTCACAAGGCTGCTGTAAAGATGATTTTGTAACACTCGTGAGATGCAAAATACCAACTCTTAACTTCCTGTAATGGACGGGCAGCCTTGCGAAAGGCTATGCTGCTCTATAGGCAGCACCTGAATCCAGCTCCCTTGCCTAAGCAGGCAGGTGAATAATTACAATTAAGGAGCAGCTCTGCTGCAGAAATCTGTGGAGTCACATAAACCATCTGACATCTGCAAATTTCTCACCCATCGATGCAAATGAAATGTGGAAGTCCTTCCTCCCAGCCTCTTGCTACAAAACCACAAGCTTTTCCCTCTCGAGGGGTAGTGGAGGCAATTCCCAACGAGACACGTACTTGAGAAAAAGAGCTCTTGATCTTGTCTTTATCACCATTAAAGATGTAAATGCTGCCAAAAGAGGAACTGTGTGAAAGCTGATCCTCAAGGGGGGCTCCAACTGCAATATCCTCATATCCATCCCCATTGATGTCTCCAACGCTGGCCACTGTAAACCCAAACCTTGCAAAAGGAGAGGTCACCTCTCCTTTTAAGTGTCCTTTCATGGTGAATAAACCAGTCTGAAAAACATCCAAGAAGGAAATCCCTTTATAGCAAATGTAGCACGAGTAGCTCTTACATGAAAAAAAAAAATCATCTTACTGCACACTTATAATGCTTAAAGGTGAACAATAAAGCCCGAAACAATGTAATAAGAGGTTCAAGATACCAGCTGACTCTCGGAACAAAAGCTTGATCCTTCTGCATCGAGAGCATGCAAATTCTCCCATAGAAGCAGTGCCTCTGGACAGCCCTATGCAAGTGGACACACTGAAGCACTGTCTTTTCTTAAATCAACAGCAGATTGGGTTGATCCCCAGCTTGTTTCACCACAGAAACCATCCCATCTTCTCCACCCTATTACAGAAATAAGCCACAAGAGGGTGCACGTTATTTGAATTCTAACAGCTGCCCGGACTGCTGTTTTCTGCTTCCAACCATCATGTACGTGCTCTGAGCAAATTGTAGCAGTGCACCAAAGAGGGTTTTCTCCTGGTCTGCCCTTAAAGTTCACCTCTCATTCAAAATGACGCAATTAACTTATATCCTGTATATTGAACTTATATCCTATATATTGTGCAACGGATCCTGTAGCTAGGCCCACAAAACATTTTGATTTTACAAGTCCCAGGAAGCAAAGTTTTAGCAGGTACCCGTGACCATGTTTATTGCAAGCATTGCAAAGAACACTGCTTGGCAGAGCAAGGTCTGCACCAACAAATTGCTTATGTACAGGCAAAAGATATGATTTTATCACACTGGGATAAGAGTATACCTTAAGTACAGAATGGTTTTATTTCTTTAGTGATTTCTCTTTTATATTCTAACGACTAAGACAGGACCGCTGGCTTCATCCTGCAGTCCTCTACCATACAGGGAGAGCACGTTCAGTGAGAGCACAAAGGAGGAATGTTTTATTTGTCACTACTTAGGCATGGTTGGAAAATCCCCAACATGGAGTGTTTACGCTACCAGTGTTTTTACCTCTGTCTCCAGGCGATAGACGTAAACCCTTCCTTCTTCCCCTCGAATGTGATAAAATGGAGCTCCAACAAGGAGAAGATCTGTCACCCCATCGTGGTTCACATCAACTGGGCAGAGCGCAGAGCCAAAATAAGATCCAACCTGTGCTCCAGAAAAAGACAAGCAGCTCTTTCACTGGAATTCTCTATATATAGTTGTGTAGAATTAGTGTCCTTTGCAGCAATTTTTAGAACAAAACATCACATATCTACTTATATGTGGATCATTTCCCTATTATTTATTTTATTACAGCCATCCTTAGGGACAGATCCTGTAACCGGTTTAGCAGTAACAAAATCATTATTCAACAATTTGACAGAGGAAAAAAAATACCACAGTTGACCTCTTTCCCCAGGAGCCATGAGAACAGAACATAAATATAGTACACCCTATTTAGCTAAATTTCTTCCCGTTTTTTTTCCAAATTTCATGATTTCTTCTGATGTTCCCAAAGCATTATGGAGTGAACAAAGACTACGTAATCCACATCTGGCTAAATCGGATGCTTGTGTAAGGGTCTAAGTGTGTCTGGAGGAGAAAATGCAGCTGCTGTTGGAGCAAACGAGATGCGTGCAGCCCACCTGAGCCCCACTGACCTGACTGCCCTGGGCGACTGAAGCACAGTACCTGTTCTCCTTGCAGGGTTTGCTTTAAGCGGTTGTCCTGAAACACCAACACCTTCCCTCTCATGCTGTGCCGTGGAGCTCCAGCCACGTACAAGGGTCCATATTCTGTGCGTACCACTGCCACGCTGTATCCTGGTGCATTCACACAAGGAGCAAAACCAGCATACGTTATCAGTACCATACTCTGGAGGGAAAAAAGCCCACACAGTTTGGACTGAGACATGGACCTACATATTCAATGAGATCCAAGAGTTCGCACCATGTCTAGTTGTGGCCCATGGTTTTGATTACAGACCATCTCATTAAAATATTGATTAGGAAATAGCAGGTAACTTTTCTGAGAGAAAAGCCAGCAAGGCCGAGGTTTTCCTCTCTTAGTAGCTTGTTGGGTAATTGAATAAATTATTGCTCTGAAAAACTTGCTTGAACTCTTGATGACTTTTCTTAGCATTTGTCACAGTTCCTGAGTGATTATCCAACATACACACTTGGGTTTTTTAATTGTTAAGTCTGCAAGCTGGAAGGTTTATCACCCTTCACAGAAGTGAAAAAAACCACTATACTCTGTATAGAAAGCAAAAAGAGATCTGTTATGGGGCTTCTGTAACAGGGAGGTCATGGGAGAAGGATTATCCTGGCACAAACAGTCCCCAGCACCTCGTATTACCTGGTAAGACTTTCTATCCAAGGCTGGTCGGGAGATACAGGGCTCATGAGGCCACAAAGCACTGGGGTGGATAAGCAAGGCTTTATTTGTCACCAGCCCAAGAACAGTATTGATTCACAAGCTATTTCTTCTCCAGACACTCACAAGTGAAATATTTCTCCTTATCAGCTCTCAAAAATGCCCTTCATTGCAAGTATTCTTACACAGTGAAACCAAACAGCATGTGTTAACAGAATAATACCACAAGACATCATAACTCATAGGAGAAAACAAGTTGTATGTTCCCCAAAATAAGGAAACAGAGAGTGTTTTCATTAAAATCTCTCTCCCTGCTAGAGAAAATATTCAAAATCCAGTAAGATGCTGCAGGAGGTGGCTTTCTTCTGGTAAATGTTGTTGGTGTCGTCATAATGCACTAAACACAAACCAAGCAAAAACGCAGTCAGGTTGTCATTTGGTCTCAGAGAGGGTTAAGCTGATTACCTAGGTAACTGTATTTTGCTTCTTTGGCTTCTTCTTTAGATTCATTCAGGAAAACAGCAGTCTTGGTTGCCAGATCATACAGCAGAACTCCACCAGACCAGTCAAAGGCCCCCACCGCACCAAACATTAAGACTTGCTGCAGAAGTAAGATACTGCGAATTAGAAACAGGGCAATTGCCTCTAGCACTCTGCAAAGCAGTTTAGTAAGGAGCAATGTTTTCTGGCTTACACCTCCTGCACTCTTTCCTGGACCCTGTAGCTTGGGCAGTTCTACCAGCTCCTGCCAAATATTGAAGAAAGACAAGGTGACTGCCCAGCATCAGAGAAGCAGCTGCACATCTCCCATGAGATGGCTTACTACATGAGTTTTTTTGCAAAACTGGATCAGTGTTGCCCTTGCAGCCAAGGCTGCTGAATGTTCATTAGCCCCCTCAGCATCCACTATTTCCCCCTCCCGACAAGGACAGAGATCATTCTTGTCCTGGATGGACCAAGGTTTTAAGCCAGCGGATTCCAAAAGAGCAGAATTATTTTATTTGCAACATGACAGAGCCCCTGATTTGTGCACTGGAGATATGAATGTCAGCAAAATCAAAGCTGTCAACTGGAGATAGCTCTTTTGCCCAGTGGAATAAAAAGGATCCAGTGGTTAGAACAGAGGTCAAATGAGATAAATCCCATCCTAAAATAAAATTCACTACTGACTGACTATATAAAAGTGACATTTTTGCTTATCTGACACATTCAAAGCAAGCATTGGCTTTCAAAGGAGATTTTACTACATGGGTCTTACACTTTTGTATCACCATAATTTCTTGTGGGAGACCTCCTGAATCCTTACAAGTATTGAAGCAGCAGCACAGCATACAACCGTTTAGCAGGATTAAATGCAGAACACTTACCTTATCCAAGATCTGCACACTGAAACCAGCCTGTGCAAGCTCATATTCCAGAGCATCACCCTGCACACCTGAGGATGCAACAGAAGCAGGGTAAGGCACTTTCTCCTTATTTCTCAAAAGGTACTAATGAAATAGAAAGATTGCTGTTTACCTTCTATACCAATAATACTCTGCTGCAGGGTTGAGAGCAGCCCATCTAATGCTGAATAATTGGTCACCTGGAACACATTAGTGTCATCTGGACCAGATGCAATTAGCCGCAATTCATTTAGGGCCTTTGGTTTTTTGAAGGCATCTCCCACCTGCAGAAGAGATGCAAATCTATCAAAAGAAGCAACCTTTAGAGTCTCCTTACCCCCACCTACTTCATTCAACAGTTTGTGGCAAAAACCTCAGCTTCAGCCACTCTGTGTAAACTCAGAAGTAGCAATTGCTTTGCAGGCCATTGAATTGGACAGTCTCAGTGTCTCCTGGAGCCAAACCTTTACAAAATCTCTTCATGTAACTGGCTGGTGCTGTATTCAGTGTATATACCTTTGTTGTACTCAACAATTAATTTTGGAAATCAACAAGTTACAAGACATCATAAAATTGAACATTTTCCTGTCCTGAAAGAATGAAAAGAGATAGCAGAAAGATTATTTGAGGAGATATATAGCACATCTGAAACCAAACGTCAGACTTGAGGACAAAGCCTTGTTGACAAACTAACGCACGGGCTAATTTGCTGGCCAAGTTAAGAATATATCAGAAGTTTTGTTCTAAAAAACTTAAATTTTTAAGCATGCACTTCATCTAGAAGGTAGCTTTAAATCCTTGGCCTAGTCAGGAGGACTGCAGTTGATAACAAGCAATGAATGACCCCTTGGTTCTGCTATTTTGTCCTTGGGTGGGTAGGTCAGAAAACCTTTTAATTGTTATTTATCACTTTGACATTTTCCAGAATAACCTAGATAAGAAAACATAAATCACCCTTTGTGGAGCTAGACTTGACTAAGGTTAAGTACTTTGCCAGATTCAGTCATTCTAGAAAGACTTTTCTAAACTTTGTACAAGGAAGAACAAGATGGTCTGATCTACTGAAAGCACAACTCTGTTCTGAAAAGTCTGAGAGTAAGCGGATACAGGGCACTGAATGTAGTAGGTGTAGGAAGGAACAAACATGGGCATATAATTGACACTACATAGATTACAGTATCAGTGCATACCGTAGCTTTATCTTTCACCTCCTTATTTTATACATGCCTCTTCCCTTATTTACTGGAACCATGCATGGGTCAGTTTCTCCTTTTCTCTGCCCCCAGTGCTACCAAGAAATGGAAGGAAGATACGACCCAAGTACATTCCCAACTTACCCCAATGGCATAGCGCTCGATTCCTGCCATTTTGGGTGAATTTATCACTGTTGTCAAGTTCATTTCATCCAGGAGTATTTCCCCATCTGTAAGCACAATCATGACCTTGGCTGCATCCTTGCGGGATCCGTGACTTTCAGTGAAGATAGAATCCCTGGGAAAACATCAAAACAAAGAACTTGGGATGAAAGTTGAAGCTTCCCTCCTTGGGACGGAGGGAAGAGTCTTGTTGAATTATGCACTTGCAACTAACTGTCACAGCAAGGAGGCAAGATAGTTTCTTTCATATTCATCCATCTTAAAAATACCAGGTGCTGTCTCCCTTTCTATTGCTTCCTGAGCACCCCCGCACAAAGAATTAGGCTCCGACAGCTGGCTTTTATAACCCTCTGAAACACGGCACAGGAACTGCTGCCTGCCATTCAACCATTGCCAGATAAATGACCGCTTTCAGGACCTGAACATCCATAGAAGTCCCTCTCCCTTAGTCATGAAATGCCCCAGAAATTCATCCCCTTCATTTCTTGTGCTCTTTTCTTTGTTACTTACAGGACATGCTGCATGGCAGATGCTGTTTTTGTCACATTGCACACCTGCACAATATCAAGTACTTTCTGGAGGGTGGCACGAGGATCCCAGTTTTCTCGCAGGTCGAACTCCGTTCTGATTTCAAACCCGTACTGTACCACTGCAAAATCACACTGGAAGGGAGCAGCTGATAAGCACCTGCTTGTGACAACTGTTGATTCAGAGAAACAACTAGCCCAGAAATCCCAACAGAAACATTAGCCAGACTGTGCAGAAAGGAAAATTTTTTTCAGAAGAAAGTGGCTTTTAAATACGTCTAGTACAGACACAGAGATTGTTGTAAGCATATTATAGCTGAGGAAAATGAAAGCACTATCAGTACAGAGAGAAAAATTGTTTTGGGAAACACCAATTTGTTTTTAATCCTTGTATTTTCCTGCTCTGTTTGGCCCATGTGCACGTTGCAGAGGGGATTATCTGTGATACTACTGAATTGTTCCTTCATTGCTCCCTGCTGCACATTGTCTTTCCTTGGAGTACTCCTATTCCATGATGATCTGATTATCAAAGACAGTCTGGAGAATGGGACCATTTCTTCATTTTGTATTTACACAACACATAACATAATGTTTCTTGCTTCCACTGTGCAAATACCAAGTTTAAAATATGCTGACACTTGGAGCATTTGAGAGGTAGAGACTTTCCTAAAGTCGGTGTGTGGATCACACTTCTCAGCCTCAGCGGAGAAAGCAGTAGAGTACCTTCACGCAGAATACGTGACTGGAGCTAATGAGACCGGTAAGGGGCATGGCTGAAGAGGCAGCCTAATTAGTGCTTCTGTGATTGCAGGTACAGGTGTTACAATGCTCGCTGGGTTCCAAACATGGCAGCGTAGCAGAGCTAGGGATTTCTGAGCATACAAATCAGACTTTTTATATGGGATCAAGACTGGGAACGTACTGCTAAGATGTAAGCAAAATCATGTCGAGAATACATGCAAGTTGTGGAAGTGCTTTTCCATCCTAATGGAAACAAACTTGCATAGTCCCAAAATTCTGGTGAAGAGGCAGCTTAAATAAAGCACAGCACATTCTTCAGCTTGCTAAAGAAAGAGAGTAGAGAGTACCTCAAAGCACTCCTTATACAGTGTTTTCATCATCTTGTGGATGAATGCTTTTGCTCTTTCAAAATCCTCTGGCTCAATGCTCCCTGATCCATCCAGAATAAAAGCAATCTCTGTTCCAGAAGCTGCCCAGGATATGGAAAGTAAAGGAATGAGGAGAAGGCAATCAGCAGTCTTGGTCTGGACCAAGTCCTTTATCCAGCGTTATCGATCAATGCACAAGTAATCTCACTCGAACAAGCAACTGAACTGCACCAAGACTGCTCAGCTGTCATTTCAGCATGAGCTACAGCTCAGGTCTGGCAGTTCACGGTACAGCAACTCCCCAGACTTTGTCAGTCCACGACAGTCCATGGCATGATTCTGTTAAAAGATACTTCACCACATACGCAAGGTATTTTCCTCCTCCTCTATGTCCTCCTCCATCCAGGAAGGGAGCTTGCTGTCACCACCATCATTAGCGTTTCTGGGCTCTGGTGCTTCAGTTGGAATATTTTCAGCTGAAACAGGAAACGAGTTTGAGCAAAGATGACAGGGCAGTGGGAGAGAAAGCAAAAGGTGAATGAAAACCTTGCATTATTGCCTACACAGTGTTCCTGCACCTTGCTGCCTGGCAGCTGAACTCTTCCTCGTCCCCGCAGTCAATACTGCTTTCAGGTGCAAGATTACAGGTGCTAGAGAAATATTTGTGAGTTTTGAAGGCTGTGGGGATCAGGACTGTGTCTTAAAACTACAGCTACAGTTCAATAGAAGTAAACTGCTCTGAGCACACCCAGAATTGTAAGTATCATAACAGAAACACTGATTGTGCGGTGAATGGGTGCATTGTAAAGCACCTATTTCCGTACTGATGTTATGGCTGCAGGTCACAGATATAGAATATGATCTTTTGTCCTCCCAGTTGGCTGGCTGAGGAGGACTGTTACCAGTGTAACACAAATCACTTTTATTTGTTTTGCTGTTGCTGGGCAAGCGACTACGAGAACAGATAAGATCTGGAGATGTATTTACATTCTTTGAGCAATGAAACTACCCACCATCACAGATCCACTCTATACGTTACAGAGAAGATAGATGTGTCAGGAGTAGGGTTTCTTGTACCTGAATCACTCAGAGTCTCTCTCTCCAACTCTGAAAGGAAACTGTCAAAATCTTCATATGTGGACAGCATAAACCAGCCACTACCAACTTTCTGCAACTCTTCTGGGACCCACTGGTTGCTAATGAACTTTCCAATCTAGGGAGAAAAGCCATCAGATGGGGAGATTGAACACATTTCATACACAGACAAACACAGAACCCAACAAATTCCCAAACTGCCATTAAAAACTTGAAAGCCCTAAAAAGGGAAGGAGTTTTCTGAAAGCTTGGTAAAGCAAACTTGATCCTAGATTCCATAGAAAGTCCTTATTTGCAAAAAAAAAAAAAGGCTAATAAAAGCTCTAGAGCCACAAGATGTATACAACTTAAGCATCTTTGTTTCTAGGACATATTCCTTAACCTCATCCAAAATAAGCTCTCTGGCGTCAAGAAGATGGAGGCCTGAGTGAAACAAGGGAGCCTGGGCATCTCAAATTGGACATCCTGCATGTCTAATGCACGACTACTTTTCTTCCACCCACCACTAAAGCATAAGAGCAGACGCATGAGATGGACAGAAACATCACTCCCCTACACATGTGCTTTGATGCAAAAAAGCGTGGCTTTGGTGTTGTTTCCCACTCACCCCAGGAGCATAGAGTTTGACCATAGCCACTTCCAGGGAGTTCATCACATTTCTCAGTCTATGGTTTTCCAGAAACACCTGCCCAGATGCCATGACAATGATTATCTTGTCACCAGTCTGGCTGGAGTCATAGTCAAAGACTTTATCCCTGTGGAAACAGAAGCCTAGAGGTGTTTCATGGGACAAGCCACATCTGCAGAGCTAAAAATGTCAGTCTTGGTGGCAGGGTGCTGGTGTTGATTGAGCTCTCAGCCCACAAGAGTACAGACATGCAAAGCAAACGTGCACATTCACATGCACAAGGATTTGCGCTTTCCAGGGACATTGGCTGTCCACAATTGGTAACTCTGACTTCACGAGCACTTTCACAAGCAGCATATGGGGCATTTTTACAATGCAGGTCAGTATTGTTAGAGTCATGCTACCGAGAAGAAAATGGAGTCAAGAGGGGAAAAGCATGACTCTCAGAGATGCAGCAGATCAGTGAAAAAGATGGGAAAGGTTTGGGTTTACAAACGAACACATGCTCAAAGCAAGACCCAGGTGACTGAATTTTCATTCTGAGGCCCCTATGTCAGCCAGGAAGGATTTCACAGTTTGCCTCTTGGCAATTTCTCCTTGTGTATCTGATGGTCCCCCAGACAGACTCATTCATAGGCCTCAGCTGGCAGAGCCTGTCACTAAGAGAAGCATTGGAAAGGTGAAAGCTGCAAGGGCGTGAGAAAAAGAAGAGTAGAGAGGAGGCGCAGGAGGCTGGATTGATGCACAGGAAACATAAGGAATCACTTGAGTGTTCCTGGAGCTTCTTGAGACACGTGAACTCACAACACATGCTGCAGTGTGGCTGCAATGTCAGTCCCTGAGCTCTGCTGCTTGATGTTTCGGACCTTGAAGAAAGCAGTTAGTCTGTTGCAGCTTTCTTGCAGGCTCAGTTCAGTTTGGATCTGTGCTCCATACTGCACCACAGCAAACCTGACCTGGAGAAAGGAGATGGCAAAGGCAGGGCTGGTTAGACAAGATCTAAGACAAGAGCCCTAAGTCCCTCCAAGTGCGAAGTTCAGTCCCAAACTTTACTGCACAAACACAGAAAGCATATATTGTAAGTAACGGGTAGATCAACTGTCTTTATCCCTCTGTCTCCATCACACATTTGTATTCTGGTGATCCCTTGTGGATCAGCTCCAGGAACTGACTTCATTTTCTTTGGCTCAAGACAATGATTTCTCTGTCTCAATTTCCTGTATTTATCTATCTGGCTAGACCTTTCTTGACCACATGGCTCAGCCTCACATTGTCCCCAGATTTATTTAAATCATTTAAAGTAATGACTTATAAACCTCACTCCTTATTTTTGTGTGTATTGTTTCAAGATACCCCGAGAGATTTGCCTGGTACAATATCTAAGCATGCTTCTGGCATGAAAACCCACTCCTAGCCCTTCCATTTCTCTCTTCAGCTACTCCTCCTCCTCGGCTCACTAACATTTAACTCTTGTATTAGAATATGTAGAATTAATACCAGCATCACTGTGAAAGTTTAAAAAGCAGTAATTATGTGAACCAGGAGACTTTCCATTCTTCATTAGAGCTCTGATCCATCCTGCCTATCAGATTATCAGACTCTGAGGAAGTTCACACACCTTCGAACATTTCTGCCACATTGACTTCATCATATTGAGGATAGATGTCTTGGCATTTTGGAAATCATCTGGCTTGGCGTTCTCTGATCCACCCAGAATGACAGCAATCTCTGTTCCCAGTTCTGTCAATGCAGTTAAATATAAAAGGACATTTGAAGGGACACCTAAACAGTCTAACATTTAGCAAGGGTTCAAGAACATTGACATATTATTAAACAACCAAAAATTTGACTACAGCACCATCCAGCCATTCCCAAAGCAGGTCTAGCTGATGATGTGGTCTAGGCTGTAGTGACAGGTTTTATTTTTTAAAAATATCAGTTAATGATGACTGTACTAATGATTGAAATTTGCCATCACAAATAACCTTCAAAACCCCAACCTTTTCCCTCCCCAGCTCTCTCCCACCAGATGAATGCAAGCTGCTTCAAAGTCAGCTAATAGAGAAGGAAGTGGTGCTTGTTCCTGTCCAATACCTACCTCTGCACATGTGGTTGTTCCCTGTGCTGCCAAAGAGCTCACCGCAAGCACTGCTGACGTTGTCTGTGCTGACAGAGCCGCTGGTGTCAGTAATCTTGTCTCTGCTGTTTTTACTTTGAACGCTGTTTAATTTGGTCTCAACTAAAGAATTTAAAAAGCAAGAAAAAAATACACTCTACCTTTTGAAAATACTCTTCTAATTAACACACCTTAAACTCAGGATCTGTTTCCACCCAGATTCCCAAATTTGCAGTAGACCTGAGGATCAGACTATTAATAGCAGTTAGACAACTGAAGATGGAACAAGACCATCGAGGTGTCTAATTTACACTTCTCGGCTTCTTTGCAGCGACAGCAAGAAGCAAAGCAAGGCTAGACAATCAGACCAACTCTCTGCTCCCTTGATTGAATGCCCAATAGCCCAGTTAAGTTGGAAGAAGCAGCCTTGAGTGACCAGGCACCTTTAAAAATCCCAGTGGATGTCTGTCATATCCATCCACTGAGAACGTTGAGGCTTTTTTAAATTTCAGCTCAAGAGCTGGATCTTTTGGATCCACAACAGAAAATCCCTGTTGCTGTGTGCTAGTCTTCAAAGCTGAACCTTGTAACCCTGTTGAAGCCACTATAATACTGTTAAAATTCAGCTTTTAGTCTCTCCCAGTGGACCGTAGACCTTGCTGGCTAGGAACCCAGAAGGCCCCTGCTGTTAGAGCAGAGCCTCGTGCTGCTGTTTCTGTCCCTCTGCAAAGGCACAGCACTGGTTTTGCTCCTATACCCATTTTGGTGAGGTTGAGGAAAGCCGTGCTGCGCAAGTCGGGGGTGAGCAGAGTACAGACTCCATTCATGTCCTCGGTAGCGGTGAAGGCTCGGCGGTGCTTCTTCTGCAGGCAAGCCTGTGGGGGTGGCAGGGAAGGCTAATGAATGATGAACGAATCTGTAGACAGAGGATGACTGAAGATGCCATCTGGCAAACATTCAGCATCCCCTGCACAGCACTGAAAGCCTCCTAGCGAGAGTAAAAAAAGCACCTTCCTTGATGTGACCCCTGCCACATCAGGTTGCCCAGGACTTCAGCCCTGAGCTGAGGCAAAGAGTGGGGCTGGGGGGGCTCACCAGACTGAGGTGTTAGCCTCCAAACAGGTGGCTCTCCTAAGCCTCCTCTGCCAATCCTCCCTTTTCTTATGAGTGGAGGTGGCTGAGGTGAAGTACAAGGTTCACTGCAGGCCTCGGCCGATGAGAAGGGCCCTTCTCAGTTTTCCCTCCTGGCTGGCAATGCACCAGCTGGCTTTCCAACCAGCCAGTATCCAGCCAAGAGCTTTTAGCCTTCATCCTTCTGTTATGTCTGCTCATTTGCATTTCCCAGCAAAAATACATAGCATTTTGGAAAAATACAGTCATTCCCAGCCATGGATATTTTCAGTCCCTTACCAGGATCCAGTCTGAATTCCTGTCAATAGCTATGCCACCATCCTGGATGTTTTTGGAGCCTTTAATCTTTCCTGAAATTGAATGAATGATTGAATGAATGAAGAAGGAGGAGAACAGAATTGAAATGGATACAGTATTGTCGACCTTGGGCAAACAGAATAAATACAGAGAAAGGATACAACTACTGAGGTCAGCTATATCTGCTCTCCTAGAAGGAGGACTCAGAATTAATGTTATCAGCAACTGTAGCAGTAATGAAAATGCTGAAAACAAAAAACTTTGTGTTGTATTTCAACAGAGCTTAGGTGAAGACTTAAGCTGTGGCAGAAGAGGTCTTGCAGCCTCCAGAAACATCCCTCCCAACCATTGGGACCATGGGTTTGCATTTCTCTCTGTGAAGTGCTGATCTACGGGACGTAGCAGCGTTTCCGTTTCTCTCCGAAACACCCAGCCTCTGCACCTCCTCGTGCCCATGGCAAAGCAAGTGTTGGGAAGGGGAAGCGGGACTGTACCTCGCAGAGGTATCTCCTGGCACTGGATCTCCTCCTGCAAAACAGTGCACTTCCTCAGCCTGCCCAGCCCCTTGTCTACTGAGGAAGTAGCCAAAATCCTGTAGAACAAGAAAAAAGGTGGAAAAGAGAGAAGGTGGCACAATCAGGCAGATTTTTTTTTTTTTTCAGTGCAAAACAACCACCTGTGTGCCAGGGTGGCCACCCATTATTTTGACGTTGTCTCTTAATTAACTGGACTCCAGTGTGGTTTTGAGCTGAATGAGCCACTAAGAGGAAAACACTTATTTTCTCCTACAAATCGTTATTCTTCCCACTATCTGAACTATGAAATCAAGAGAGCTATCCCAGACCAAGGAAGAGGTCTGGAAGTGACTTGCCCATAAAATACTGGAGGTAAAGAGAGGCCGGAGGTGCAGAGAGGAAGTCCAGCCTCCATACTAGGAAACGGCAGCACTGCTGTATGAAATGGAGACTGTTCTTTGAGTCAGCCAATTTCTGCTCAGGGGGCAGAAAAATTTCTTTATTCCGAAACTTAAAATACAGTCTGCTACACAGCCTGAGCAATCTGCTCAGCATAATATAGGTTATCTCTATAGCAACCACTTGTGGTTGGCTTCTATTAACCAGCCTAGCCATCCATTTCTCTTTTCCTACAGACCCAATAGTCAAAATAGAGCAGTTTCTAGCTCTTTATGGTCTTCAGACCAAGCTCACGACAGAACTCTTGACAGCGGGTGGGTGCTGTGGCTGCTGCAGCCTGAGAAATGATGCTGTATGCCAGGAAGTACTGCAAAAACCAGCTGCTTGCTTCTGCCATTTGGTTCAATGAGCAGACATCCTTTCCATACAGTGCTACAACTTAGCTGTGGGTGAGGGGAGAAGCATCGTGAAGACTCACAGGCTGACAATGTACACCTCACACCGATGAAGCTCTAACACAGCTCATCAGCCCCTGAGAACCGAGGAACAATTCTGGGTCCCAGGCAGAGGAATGTGTGTTAACAGTTGTAGAAAGTGAGAAGCTACGTGACCTCAGGCCACATTCATTCATAAAGACCCGGGAAGTCTGGGTATGTTTCTCTTTCTTCTGTTCCTTACGTGGTTGTGTTCCCATCCGAGTGCTGAAGAACCATGGGCCACAACAAAGAGGCTGTGTGTGTTGTGATCCACGTCTTGCCAGTGTCAACATTAAAGCTCCTCAAGGACTTGACCACTGAAAACAAATAAATAAATGAGCACAGACTGTGATCTGTAGAGTCATAGTTAACAGGCTCTTGAGGCAGCTATCCCTGAACCCTGCCCACCATGACAGCAGAGGCAGCTGGCGGGAGGGAGATTCCAAGCTACGGAGATTTCACTGATTTAGATTAACAAAGGATTTTCTTGCCCAGCCTAATGAAAAATAAAGTAACGCAAGTCCTGCTGTTCTGTTATGAAAGTCCATCCTGGATATCACAAAACATTCCTACTGGCTGAAGCTCATAAGCCTGCATTTAGGCAGGAGAGGAAACAAAACTCCAGGGCTTGTGCAAGTGGCATGCCACTTCAGGGTGGCACCAGTGGCCTCCTTCTTGTAAAGTTGATATTCAACAGACCAGGACACTGAAACCCATTAGATTAAAGACTAAGCAGTTTAGGTAGCAAGAAGGATTGTTCCCCACAAGAACAGCATTGTCATAAACACGGTAAGAAGAAGAGAACATGGATTTTGTGGGATGTTAACAAAAAGCTCAACACTTGGCAGCAAGGTAGCAAATTGGTGCCAAATGTGATGGATACTCTGCTGAGGATGCAGCTCTGCTAAAAGTCCAATAACTTCCCCAAACAGATATAAAACAGCCATCAAAAAAAAAAAAAACCCAAACCCAAACTTCTACCCATTATTCACAGAGTGGTAACTGAATTGGCATCCTAAAGGTAACTTCTTTTTTTGCATGAATGCACTTCCTTCTTGCAAGGCAGCCCACAAAAATTGGGGCTGGTTGGTGTTTTAGCTGTAAAACTCTGTGGCAAGCCAACCCGTATTGCTGTTCACAGCTCTGCTCTTGATTTCTGTAAGCGTGTTAACACTTAAGTAAATGCACAGGCTGGGAAGATAAATATACTTGACTTTAAGTGACAGACTGAAAGTGTCACAAAGTAGGATGCGTGAAAGGTAAGCTACTATGATAAATACTGTAAATTGAAGCACTGAGCTGTACTGTATCATCAAACCTCTGTCAATCACACAACGACTTTGAAAACTTCACACTAATCTCAGGAACAAGGCCAAGTGACTCCGATCACAAACTCTGTCCCTGTTTGAAACCAGAACAAAAGAAAAGTACAAAATCTGAATTTTACAAATTACTCCAGCCTAAGATCCTTGCTTTGAATGCCCAGACTCCAACTCTAGAAGCTGTAGGTTGAGCCTATATCTAAACACGCAATCTAGCCTTTTTAATATAATCTCTGCTGTACTAACAAGAGGTCAAATTCTGCCCTTGTGTCCATCTAGAGTCTTTCCTGATTTTAATTTTACTCAGAGCTGAATCTGAGCTTATGCAATCAACTCCATGCCATTTCCCAGCCTGGCTATGAAAGCACAGTTGAAAGAAGAATTGAAATACCACAATTAGAGCAATGGCATGAAACGTGCAAATAGCGTGAATTTCTAGTCTTTGCTTCTGCTTCCTGAAACGTCCCATACTTCAGGCACATGGCATGCATCTCTCAGAGCGTAGGCAGACCATCCTCAACTACCGCCTTGCTCTGCAAATCCCACTTCACCAGTTAAAACACCTAAATTAACTTAGAGATGCTCCTAGGCATCTGTGCACGTTTCCACTGTAAGAGCATCAGCCTAACAATACCTACACATTTACAAAGGCTTCCAACAAACTTCCTTTAGAACAAAACCAGAATTCCAGATATGCTGGAACAAGCTCCCTAGAAAGTTCAACTGGCTTTGAAGTAAGGGACAATTCTCAAGCAGGCAAAAAAACCCAAAAAACGATGGCCAGGGAGCTAACCTTACTCTGGTGAACATTCCTGTGCCCGTATGGCATTTGGCCTGGGAACCAGAGGCTGCTCTGTGCTTAGTTCTGCTGCTGCCATCCTGCCAAGCCAAGTTATTTGAACTTTTTGCTCCTGACTCCCTGCTCACAGGGATTTCCAAAACAGATGACTCAGAGAGTTTTAGCACTTTAGTTATTGAAATTAAGTGCACTGTACTTAATCTGAGGGAAAACAAAAAAGTGTGTTGCAGATTAACCAACTATACAGACAAATTATCTGTAGAGTTTAGATGCTCAGCACAGATATGTTAGATTCATTCTAAGAACTTAACCAAGACCCACCAGGTCAGACAGCTACACATTCTTCTGCACTGCCGCTTTCATCAGTAAAACCCACAAATGCAAAAAAAAAAAAAAAAAATTTGCTAGAGAAGAGTGATAGAAAAGACCAGCAGAAGCACACAAGGACAGAAGCCTCCACCAATGATTCCACCTTAATTTTGCATGAGCCAAATCAAGAAAGGTCAAGATTTGAAAAAATATCAGTAACTTCTACAGGCATGTTCATTAAAGATTTACATTTACAAAGCTGGGAGTTACCTCGCATAACAACAAACATGAGAAGAAAGATATTAGCAGAAATAATACATTATCATACAACATATAGCAGTCAAACCCAAATAAGGAAAACAGCAGAGCATAAATCTTGATGTTAAATCTAAAATCACAGCAAAGCAAGCTACAGGGAACTTCAATGGGCATCTCATTAAAAGAATAAAATTAATAACACTTTTTCCCACAAGCACTGGAAGTGTAAAGCTTGTCAGGAAGTCTGTGAGGGCACAAAATGAATACTTAAAGAATAATATTCTTTCTGTATGGATGGAGTAGGTATGTGCAGTGCTGATTCTTTTGAAAAGGCAACCAGACAAACAGAAATTCTATCGTACGGAATCAAACTAGCATTTATTTGTGGAGTTTCTGGAAGAGGGGCCAGTAACGTCCCCAGTGCAGTTGTCCACTGCTTGAGCTAATGGTGTAACAGCGCAAGGGTGTTAGTTACCCTTTCTGGGCAGCTAAAAGACAAATTCATGACAGAACTGTCCCCACGAGGCTACAGGACGGAATGACATGGATACAGACTCTGACTCAGGAAACACTTCTTCCAATCCATACCTGGGCTTTACTTTACACAAACTTACTCCCAAATAAAGGTCTTCTGAATTTTCTTTTAAAAAATCCCACATGTTCTAGAGCTCTTGTTAAGGAGATCAACAAGCCAAAAACTTGCGGGAAATATACCTCTGAAAGTGCATACTACCGAATCCAAGGTGTATCTAAAATGACACTAGAAAGGGAACAATATAAAAAAATCTCACCTACTTTCCACTCTCACTTACTTCACTAAGAGCAGACAGACAAGTAAATAAGAAACTATAAAAGGCCAAACATAGCTTGTTAGCTTTGTATTTGAGCGTATAGTTTCACGCAGCAGCCGCTTTTCTCCTACTAAGGATGAACTATAAAACTCTCTGCACCTGAATGTATGAATTTCTCTGAAATAGTAGAAAAACACATTGCAAACTAAGGACTTCCCATACAAGTCCAAACATCCTGAACTTTCTACATAAGAATGATTTTATTGGCTCACGTTAAGGAACCAGCCTGAGTCTCCAGAAATTACTTTGTTTCTGGACTAAGACTTTTACTTTCTAATATATGTAAAATAAACAGAGAGATAAGACTCACTCATTAGGAAGAGCAGATACAGGAGCAATCTCATTGTTCCCAGCTTTAAGGTGAAGGAAGGAGGAGGACTGGAGATACCAGACAAAAACTGCTCTCTTCTGATGATGATTCTCCAGATCTGCATATCTCATTGCGTTTGCTGAGACAGTGACTCTGTTGTGGATTTCCTAACCGAGGTTTCAAGGCGTATGCTAGTGACATTTTAATAAAACTACAGATACAAAGACCTACTAAAAGGTAAACTTATGTTACTGAAAGGTAATTTTTAGCAGTGTCTCCATTTCTGTCCATCAGCACCTTTAGCATACCTAGAACAACAGGATCTGGCTGGAAAAGCCACTAGGGTCTACGTTTGCACTGTCCACCTTGTCCTTTGGTGGTCGCTACATGGACATGCCACATCCCATTGAAATGTGCAGATTGACTCGAGTGAACTCACAGCAGGGATTTAAGAGAGATGTCAGCCTTTAGCTGTCCCTCAGTAATTTTTGTAATGCAGAGGTTCCCCCCCCCCGAGCACTTGGTGTTCCCTTTTATTTTGTGTATTATTGGTGTCAGAAATAGCAACATTTTATGGCAGGACGCCCAGGGTACATTAAAGGATTCTGCACGTCTCTTCTCCCCTCTACCAACAATTCACTGGTTTCTATTGATCCCTTGTTTCTCTGTACTGTTGACCCTAGTCTGGACCAGACTAGCACAGAATTACTCCCAGATAGCTCATACTATGAGAGTACTGTGTAGCAAGTATTATTCGGACACAGTGTGTTATTACAAGTGCTAAATGAGCTGAAGTAGCAAATGCTGAGCAATCAGAAGAGTTAACTGCATAGCAAATCCTTGGGGGGGAGGGCGGGGGGGAGAAAAAGCCATTCCAGAGACACAGTTCTCTGCCCAGAAAGTGTAAATTTTCCAAGCATTCTCAGAAAAGAGTGCAACAAATTACACAGACACTTTCTAGCTAACCAACTCTCTTCCTCTAAGGACTCCCTGTGTTTAACAACATTGGGCAACCATCCTCACAGTCCAGAAATGCTGTAGTGCTCCACATCTCACAAATCTGAACTGAAAAAAAGATTATGTCAATAGAGGAAGTGAAGAAAACACTCTTTGCACTCCGATTTTAGTAATGGTTAGGTGGCAGCCAGCAGGCAGCTGCAGTCACACTTCTGAGGAATCGTCTAGTCTTCTCTGGTTCCACTTTTATTCATGCTGCTGAAGCAGATGTGAGGTTGCAAACCAGAACAGTTTTCTTTTAAAATGTCTTTTTTCTTTCCAATTTTATTTTCATTTTAGTCCCAGAGCAACAAATGAAATTTCTTAAATACAGCAAAGAAGAACAAAACTGATAGCTAGCCACAGGAACGGTCCAGCTGAGAAGTCTGCCAGCTGTATCACTTCAGAAATAGCGCTTTGCAGCTTATGTAGACTTACATAAAGCATCTGTTCTTTGTCAGAGCCCTTTTGCTTGTCACATTTCAAAGACTCCTTTTGCTAGCTACAGAGGCAACGGAAAGTATGCTCAGTTGCAAGTGGGGTCACAAAGAGATGAAGAGGGAATGAACCGAGACACAGATACACCTCCCCATACTGGCTTCAGCCTCAGAGCACGCTTTGAAAAGAACAGGGGAAAAAAACAACAATAAAATAAAACATGCAAAGCATTTGAGGAACAAGAAAGTCTTGCTTCCGCCTATATGCCTAATGAAAACGGCCTTACAGGGAATTGGGAACCATACAAACCAGACGTGATGTTTCTTTTAGGAAGATTACACAGGTAAGTGGCGAGATAGGTCACTGTGCAGTGGGAAGCATTTGGAGCCTGGTAGAGAGGCCACAGGGAGCAATGACCAGGCAAAGCGTGCTCGAGTAGAGGAGAAGGAGGAGTTCGGAAGCAACAAGGTCTGCATTCATCTCCCGACCCTGCCAGGAACCAAGCAACTTTGACCAAATCACACAGAAGAGGGTTTGAGCATCCATAACCCTGCATGGAAAGTAATGAGAGCTGCTGGTGTCTTTTCTTCATGGCATGGCTGGGCCTTCAGAGTCTCTGTGGCTCATATATCCAGAGTAGACAGAGGAGAGAAACCACAGCTGTTTCTTCACCGACGTTTGTGAAAGGTTTCTGTTTTCTCAGATGAGAGCCCTGCAAAGTCTCTCCATTTGCACAGGGATGGGTTCACATGCAGGCGGGTTTACCTGTCACAAGAGGTAGAAGGGAGAGGGCAATTCGTCTGTTGATAATTTCTTGTGTAAATGACTGAAGCGTTTCCTGACAAAACATCATGATCTATTACGAGTGGATCCCAAAATCCTGTTGGGCCTTCAAAGCTATGAGCCAGCTTGTAAGTCCTTCCTCTTGCAAGCAACTGCAGACATCCCACAAAATAAACCCCAGACAGCCTTCCTATTTGTAACGTGACCAAAATGGGAAGTGGTTCAGATGCTGAAACTAAAGAGGAGCCTTGTGCATTAAGAATACAGAAAACTGGGAGGTTACCGATATTAATCTCAATAGTGCTGACTCACCTCTCACTGCAGAGAGGTTGTAACTCCTCAAAAGTCTCCTTTTTTCCATAGCACAAAGAACTGTACAACAGCTTGGGCGCTCCTAAATCTTCTGACCAACCTGACATATCCGTTTGCTGCATGTACCTGTCCCTGTCTGCTGTCCATCATCCTTCAATTCACGAGCTTGAGAGGGCTGGGACTGGTGGTCTGTGGCGTGACTGTGAAGCACAAGGAGTGCCAAGGCCCTGTTTCGCAGCAGACACTAGATATTTAAGAGCATTTTGGATGCAGATCAAAAGATAAACTAACACTGCAAGCTTAAGAAAGGGATTTAAAGAGAAGCAGGTTCAAGGAATGGCTGAAGAGACAGGTTATCTTGAAAGCAAGCTGTCACAGCCCACAGCTATCAAAAACACTACCAATAAGCAAGATTTCACTTTTGTTGTTTATTAAGACTCCAGGCAGGGATGGCAGATCAGATTCTGCAGTTCTTGAGAATCTCAAAGTTTCCCTACCACAGCAAAGCACCAAGCACAGCAACAGATTACCATATGCCAGATGATCTTTTTGTGCAATATGAGCACCTTGCCAAATCTTGGGAACATTTAGGACAAAGCAGCTGAAGGCTTCACAAAGCTAGAAAACAGTGGAAGCTGGAGTGAGAAAAGATAGTTACAATCCAGAGACCCAATGCAGTGAAGCTGCAGAGGAAATTGCCCAGCACAGGGGAAGAACCCATCTGAAATGACAGGGAGTAAGTTCTAAAAGCAATGCTTTTGCTGCCAGTCCCATAAGCAACAAGATAAGATGGCTGTCTCCAAAAGACAAACCTCCTAGCTTCACTTGCTCAGAGTAGAAATGAGAGACAGGAGATCTTGAGTTGCATAGTTTGTCCTACTGAACAAAAGGTGCTGCCAACATGTGCAGTCTGCAGCTTTTTCAGGGTTATCACTAGCCATTCTCTCCATGAAAGATGCGTCCAGTGCAACATCGGTTGTTACAGCTTCAGATGTGGCTGCATAAACTGACATGAGGTCATGAAAAACAAGAGTTCACTCGCATGGCAGTGAGGTCAGCACAGTGCTGGGTGAAAGGTAATCAGGAATTTGATAAGACGTTATAGTCCATACTGATCACATCTTCTCTTCCTTTTTCAGGGAGCCTGAAGCTCTGAAAATACATCCAAGGATGAACATTTTCTATTAAGTAAATTTGCTATATTGATAGTTTATGGAAATACATGTTATTTTTAAATATAGGCTGAAAGTGAGCCAGCTCATTTTTATCTCTTTTCCACAGAGTTTGAAGTATGTTCCCCATCCTGACTGAAGCAATGTGCACATTACAAAAAGCAATGAGGTCCTTGTAATTGTTTACAGCAAGACAGGACGCCCACTAAGACTGACAGGAAATATTAACTGCATGATGCATTTTGGCCCATCTGTCTCTCAGAAGCCACATGCAGGATTCTGCTGTTTTCTACAGAGACAAAGCAACCTGTGAAAGACAGATGTTTTAGAAATTCACCATGATGAACTTACAGATCCAGGAAACACACATCGCTTTTGTGCTCTTAAGCAAATGCGCACACCGTGCAAACGATTTCATTTTAATACTGTAAAACGGGAATTCTGATGTGGACTAAACACTGAGCGCTGCAGGCGCTGACACAAAGACTCAGTATGGCTCTTGATGACTGAAGACTGAGTATTTGTCCACTCATGTCTCATACCAACAGTGTTTTGCACAGAAGCCAACTCCATCCTTCGCAACTTTTTATGCCTCTACAACACTCTTTATTCCAAAGCACAGTCTCTTGTGCCAAAAAAATAACAGTCCACCCATTCGTAGATAGGTCACTCCATCCTTTGCTTCTCTATGGAAAACAGCATTATTTCTATACAGCTCAGAAAGCACTGCCTTCCCAAAGACCACTCCCCACTGCCCCTATGATCTTGCTCTTGCACTTATACCGTTAGACATAGTAATAAGAAAGTGTTAGGCAGAGAAAGTTGAGTAAAAATAGTTTCTTCAGAGGAAATTAATGGTTAAAGTGCATGAAAATATTTAAAGCCACAGGCTGAACCACAGTCTTTGATGAAATGCACTTTAATACTGATAATGCCTTCAATTCTTCCAGCCGCTATAAGAAGAACTACTCCTTTGAAGTTGGAAGCAAGGTTGCAATCCAGAAAACCTGCTAAAGATTTCTGGTTTGTCCCTCTAGAGGCATCATCTCAGTTGCTGATAGCTGGGGCTGCAATAGTGACTGCTCCTCTGAAACAGCTGATCTGAGTTGTTTCTGTGGCATCCGTTTCCATGATCTTGTCTCTATAGCAGGAGACATAAAAACAGCAGCCCTTTGTCAGCAGGAAGCTGACAAAGGGATCCAGTTTTTAGAAGAGCGCAGGTTTAGGGAAAACCCAACATAGAACAGGTAGTATTTTAAGTGTTGCAACCTCCCCACTCCTAGAAAACTGGCATCTAGGAGGAACCTACGCTGGAAGAGCACGGGGCTGTGATTAAATCTGGTGGAGCTTCTGTCCAAGCTCTGCCAGGCTGAACAAAATACTTCTAGAGAAAGTAACAGCTCTCCATTTTCCACACAGAGTTGCTTCCCAGGTGTAACAAAGGAAGCAATTACCTTAGGCAGAATTTGACAAAGTTGCCAGTGTTAATGCCCTGATTTGTGCTATAAAAGCCCTGTGGCTTTAACACTTGCAGTATGAGTGGGCCTAAATTTTGCCTTTCCTAGAAAAAGCACCACACATTTGGGCTACTGAGTCGAAGGGAAGAACAGCCCTTGCTTTTCTCAGCAGCATTTCCTGCCTGTTTCTACCAGAGGTAAGCAGGAATGGCATCTCCTTCATTCTCATTATTTGTTCCCAAACTCTGACCAGGTCCATACCTGCTCTAATTCTTTATTTTCTCAGCTCACAAGTGATGCTGCTACTATTGAGGGATGCTGTGTGGAAGCAATTTCATGAGCAAGCTGGCCTGCCTAAAATTTCTGTTACCAAAGACATAATAACATGCCAAGAGTAGTTGCTGAGCAGGAAGCTAAAAGGCTACTGAAGACCTTTCTTCATGATTTAATTTACCTTCTGGATTTATTCCCGAATCATTGGTGTTTCCAGGGTCTTCTTTAAGAACTCCCACATCCTTTGCCCAATTCGTCCATTTAATTTCCTCTACTCTGGAGAGACAAAATGCAACAGACACTGACGCATGGAGCATAGCATTTCAGTCCATATCTGATTGTCCTGCAGCATCCCAACCCAGCGCATCTTGCCAACACAATCCTAATGGTTTGGCTGTAGCAACAACACCCTACAGATTTATTTTTTTTTTTTTGAGTAAAGATCTTCTGCAGTCTAAGCTCCACAAGGTAAATACCTTCCCCTGCATACTGTGTGCTGGTCTATGTTGTTTGTTTTAAAATAGTTTAGCTCCTCCCAGAGAACATACTTAATGCAAAGGAGAAGATTCTACTTTCTATACACGCTCCATAGCCCCTAACACCCTGGAGTTACAGAAGTGCTACCTGCAGATCGGTTGGCTGGGTGGAGAAAGGTTAATCTGCTGTCCCAGACCCTAGATGCGAGGAAGAGTGCTGCCCCCTCGTGTTGCACTCAAATTGCGTGTTCCTGAGAGGGGGCCACCAGCCTTCATCCCTCCCACCACAGCCTGCTCTGGGCACAGCTATACTTGCAGCAGCAAAGAAAACATCATTGCTTGCAGACACCCTGCCACCATAATCACTTGCACAGATGTGGATTAAACACGACATCTTTTGGTGACAGCACGTCTGGGTGACAATGTTGGCGTCTCAACTAGCTCTCAAACTTCCAGCACTCCAATCACCAACCAATTTGCATGTACCCAGGAACAAGTGGTTGAGTCACTCTGTTGAGTCAGTGCTGAAATTCCCTGTGGCGGTTCAGGGCTACCAGCTTATGAATCATGGGAACCCATTACTAGACTGGAGTGTAAGAGGTAATGGTACATCTGTCTTACCTAAAACACCATCTCTCATCTTTCTTATTGAGGCCCACTGACATGAAGCAGCCAGATCTCCTCTTCCCACCTTGGCGCCACAGCCAGGCCTTCTCTATTTCTAGAATAGCAATAGCCCTCTGAAAGAAGAAGTGAATGTCAGAGAGAAAACAGGGCATACAAAGCCCAGCCCCTCTTTTCGATTAAATCTTCCCCAATCAGCAACTACTTTGACTTAGAAAATCACTTTGGAACTCAATCCCAAAGTGCTCCTTAGCTTAATAGCACCAGTCAGTTACTTACTCTCTTAAGTAAGAGAGTGCACGTGGATCCGGACTAGCTGGTAGCCATGCAAACAGCATGAGTTCTAAATATATCTAAAAATGATGTTAGGATTTACCCCCAGAGCGGCATATTTGTGTAAAAGAGAGGTTTATAGCTGAGGCTTAGGACAAAGACAGGCACTGTCATCTCTGATGTTATGAGACTCAAGTAGGAGTTTGAGCCACGACATAGGTGCTGAGCAGCACTGTCTCACCTGCAGCTTCCAGATGCTTTTGCTATCATCAGAAACATCCGTGACAGTCTCGCTCATGAGCGCAATCAGCATGTTGAGCAAAAGAATGTAAGTGAGGATCACAAAGAGAAGGAGCAGGAGCATGACGAAGTATCTGAATCTGGCATGTTCCTGGAACTCCAGGTCGCCCATCCCAATGGTGATCTTGAAGAGCTCCAGGGAGACGCTAAGCAGCCCGCCATACATAGCATGGCTCCCAGCGCTCTCCATCTGAGCAAGAGACTTGTTCTGAGAGACCGAAGGAGCATCCCCCATCAGTGTAACCAGAGCTATGAGAAAAACAGAATTTGAATCCTCCTCAGAAAAATTTACTTCTTGCAGCCCAGCCTATAACATAATGCTGCCTAAATCCTTACCTGCAGCGAAGCCAAAGAGGAAGATCATATAAACCAAGAGGAAACGCAGCAGATCTCTCAGGATAGTCTGAAACACAAATCAGGAGGAAGTGCCATTCTCACATGAAATCACCAGGACGATCTCCTGTTCTCACACATCATAAACTAACCCCCAGTAACAATACTGAAAGCAAGTTGGAAAATGCTTTTATCCAGTTTAACATATTAAATTACTTCCTCGGGTAAGTAACATCATTAGTAGCTTGATGTGAGAGTACTACATGAACTTCTTTGTTATGTTTGTATGAATAGGTTCTTTGAAACAAATAAATATCATATCAGTTCCCCAGTATGGCTGTTTCCAAATTGTTTCAACACACGTCTCTCTGTTTTCTATCTTCACAGGGTTTCATACAAGTGGTGATCAGAATTCTTCCCTGACACCTCATTTCACCTGCTTTGTCTTGCTTTTTTAGCCCCAGACTCCTTTATGGACCTGGAAACACTTCTCAGCCCAAGCGTAACAGTTCCAGGGAACCTGCGCTGGTTTTGACTGCTAGTTTTGAGTCATTTTGTGACAAACGGGTGTCAGCTGCTCTCACTTGCTATATTCAAAGATGGCAAACTAGTGGTTTGCCACAACTGTACTTCCTTGAAGACACTGATCTAATTGCCTTCTGCAATTTCTTTACTTCCATAGCCAGTACATCAATTCCATTTATGGTTTTCATGATCCTGAGAGAAGAAAAGTAATTGCAGGCCTTCTATTAGCTCCTCACACCCAAAAGCTTCTCATACAAAGTTTTTTCCAAGTACTGACCTTCTGTATCATGACACTGTAGATCCCAGTGCGTTGAAAGCCCCGAGTGTAATACAGCATGTTCACCCATCCCAAAAGCAGGGAGAACACCATCACCGCCACGTAGTTTTCTGAACTTGCACCATACAGGACTGCTGACAGCAGCAATGAGAAAGCCTGGATGAAGCTGGAGAGAAGTAGTCACACAGTGACTTACCTCAGCAAAAAGGCCCATTTGCAGGGCCTTGTTCTGTTTTGCAAGGAAAAGCAAACACATTTTACGAGGCTACATGGAACATATAAAGTGGCAGTTAATCAGACACACAGTTTATATAAGCAAATCCTGTTATAACCAGACCCGCAAATTGCTGCAGTTTTGTTATGAACTGGTTAATCTCACAGTATGGAAACTCTGAACTGCTTGATGTAACTCACATAACTGATATTAAATGGAAAAGAATTTTAACACTTACGAACACATGCACACATACGTGCACACACATGCATCTATACACATTTCTCCTCAGAAAACTGAGAAATTATTTTCCTTTTGACCAAATCTGAGCCATAGTGACTGTATGATTAAAAACTTGAGCTTTTTTTTCTAACGAGTATAGGTTCTTAACTGTGGAATAATTGAGGGTCTGACCTTTGCTGTGTTCAGCTACAAATCCAAGGACAGACCCTACCCAGCAAACTCCATTACAACAAAGGGTTATGACAAGATTCAGCAGGTAGGAGAAGCAAGCAGGGAAGGGATGGAAAGAGGAGACAGTGGCAGAGAATCAATCTTTCCTGCTCACCATCTCTCTAGTAATGTTAGGGCAACTTAGCTGCACACAGCAGAGAACCAATTTCACCCATGCTTTCATTGTTCAAAAAACCTCGAGAGACATACATCAAGATCTCAATGCAGCTGTCAGAACACATAGTCTTCAGGGACTGGCGTCTCCTCCGCAAGTACAGACTCTTAATAGAGAAAAAACAATAGTAGCCATTAATCAAAACAACAGGGCATGCTAGAGAATGATTCCTCCCCGGCATACATAGCCTATCACTCAGGGGAAAGGTTTGCTCCATAAGCTCCTCTTCATGCTTTCATTTTAAAGATCCCAAATTTCAGCTAGTCATCCTTCCGAGATGATAGAAAGGCCTTGTTTATAAAGGGCACGGATAAACAAGGGCTGAATCATAGCTCAGCCCAATGTCTTTATTAATAGACTGCATTAAATGCCAAAGATGCATTTTAGTACCATAAATCACAGAAGTCTCTCATAATTATTTACTGTTATGAGCCTATTCTTCCTCCTGCCCAGCAACCTGGCTTGTGCCACCCCCGTCACTGCTAGATCGTACTGACACTGTAAGTGTTTCAGAGCAGGATTCCGTCCTGCCATCCACTCATGCACATCCTGATGTCAGGAGAACCGAATCTGTTACCTCAATGTCAGCAATGGTTTCCTTTTTTTCTTTCTTACAGTGAAACTAGATGAGAGATCCCCATACCTGAGCAAAAATTAGATAAACGCCTCCTAGCAAGATAATGATCAGTCCAGAGACCCACAGGAAGCCTCCAGCCGTGAACTCCACTGGAAATGAAGGCTGCAAGATAAAAACAAAAAAACCCAAAGCACTGGAGACAGGCAGAGGTAGTGAGGATAACCACCCCGCACTTTTTAAACTCAGCTCCATCCATTCAGGCCTTTCCAGATAAAAGACGACTGGGCTTACCTTTACCCGTAAGGGTTGATAGTATGCAATGGCTGTAAAGATGATCATGAATGACAAGTATGAGACAAAACTGAAGTAGAATCTCTTGGAAGCAAACGTTTCCCATTTTTGCTGAAGCAGTTTGTTCAGTGGCTCCAAAACCACCATCTTGTACCGATTCTGTGGGAAAAAAAAACCCAACAAAAATGTACCCATGTGTCAACAGGAATGCAAATTCACGAGAGGATTGTCTTTTTCAGGGTTGGAGTCCAGTGGCTCCAGTTAGGGTACCCCTAAGGGCTTAATCAGTCAGGCCTTTCAGTATGAAAGAAATCAACCATCCCATAGGAAGTTACTTCTGCTTGGCTTCATCAAGGTATTTGGACACACCTAGGCTTAGGACAACCAAAGGATCAAAAATTTCTCTCATAGTATATATTATCAGAGGCATATCAAGCAGACTATAAATAATAAAATATGCATATACTTCCATCATGCATTTCTTTTCCAGAAAAATGATCATGTGAAATACCACATTAACTTGAAATGATTTGACAATTGAAATAATTACACAGCAACACTATAGAAAGGCAGAAAAAACGGTGCTGTCTTTGACTGTTAGTAAAAGCACTCACTGGTGTGTCACTGCTGTATGCGAGAATCTCCAGCACAGAATTTTCCTCAAAGCTGTCTATAGAGGACAAGTCATAGAGAGACACATGGATAGGTCCATAGGTCCATTCAGTGAACTTGCGTGACAGGTGCCTGTACACTGGGTCTTTGATCTCTCTTTGGATGATGCGCTTGAAGATCTGAAGAGAAACCAGATGCATACCAGAAAAATGTGTATGTAGTGAAGGTGCAGAATGACACAAGCACACCCAAATCATCTGCAAATACAGGGCACCCGACTTTTTGCATTATACACTTTGATGTATCCAAACACCAGACTATCTGGCTAAAAGCGGGCAGTCTAACTACACCTTGTATCAGCTCTTCCAGGAGTAGAACCAATTTCAGTCCAGACCAGCTGTCTTGGCTGGGACAGAGAGCGGCAGCAGCCAGCTGAGACTCTGAAGGACACTAACTGGAGTGGCCTGGAGGAGGCCTCCTTTATTGTCTCCTGTGGCACTGCCACTGTCAGCAGCATCACTACGGGTTGGGTGCAAGATGCTCCTACATTGAACCCCACTGCTATGCTGAGGACGTATGCTGCGGTCTTCCTTGTTTCTCAGCAACCCCAGGGATTCCCTCTAGTTGTCTTTACCTCCACTTTGCCTGTCTTGGCAGCAAGCTGCAGAGGATTTAATCCATCATAATTCACTATCTCCTCCAGTTTCCACGTTGGGTCAACCTTCACGCCTGCCTTCAAGATCTCAACGTATGTTGTGCTCACAAACTCTGTGTTCTCCTTAGTGTCATCTGCAATCATCACCAGGGCATGGAGGACAGTGTTGCCCTGTGTATCCTGCTCCTGGAGCCTGGCTTTCTGGTGGGGATTGTTTAGAAGATACTCCACCACCTCAAGCTGGTTGGTACAAGCAGCCAAGGAGAGGGGAAGTTCACCTGAAGAGATTAGGACAGTATTTGGAGGGGAAGCAGAAAGGGGTGAAAAAAAATTAAAGAAAAAAAGGCAATTCTAGGAAAATATATTTAGCCTATAGTTTTACCACTGGAACAACACAACGAGTTCTTTCTCAGCACCTCTAGATTCAGAAAGGGTTTTGCAGTAAACAATTACTCCTTATTTCTGGGGGCAGCTGAAACACTTTCCCAGACCCCTAATTTGGCTAAACTAACCAAGTATTTGTCTCTGAAGCCCCTCAGATACGATTAAATACATAAACCCAAAGATGATGGCAAATGCTCACTGGACACCTCAGTCTGTGAAAACATCCTGCCATTCAAGTAAGTCAAGAGCTTGATTACAGGACAGTGGACATGGCAACCCATGCACAGAGGGGCAAACCCAACTAGAATTAGCAGCATCGCATACAGTAAGGCAATAAAAAAAGCAAAGGAACATGTTCCACACTGACTCACCAAAATAAAAGGAAACGCCTTCTTTCTTCTTCTTGAAGAATTCACCATGGGCTCTGGCATGGACATCAGCTCCATTCTCTACTAGAATTTTCACTAAATCTAGGCTCCTTTTCTCTATGGCAATATGGAGTGCTGTCTGGCCTAAGGAAACAGGCAAAACCTATCACTCAGAGCCACTGCCAGAGGGAACAGGCAAAGGACTCTTCAGCAAAGCACCATTTCAACAGTCGCTGTACGTTCTGCATAGCAAACCTGCATTCCCAGTGCTAGGCAGGGGGTGGGTGGCAAGTGATGACTTTCAACAATGTTAATGGGAAAAGCATGTTGGAAACACTAAGTCAGAAGACAAGCCCTAAGACTGTCAGAAATTCAACACAAGACCAGGCAATTACCCCTGCCTGGCACTAAGATCCCAAGCAGCTATGAGAGGATAGACAACTATACATGTACATGACCATGTTGCAGGTCTGCTATTAAAAGGATAACCCAGCCAGCAGAATTCATTCTTTAATAGCGATATACTATTTCTTTTTCACTTTTAGATGTATGTTTTAAGCTTTCCAAAGCAAATCCTCTCATATTCCTGTGTTATTAAATGTCTATAATTTCTCTTTTATAGACTGAGAACAAAGTTGCAAAGTGAAGTGTGTAATTCAGGGCTGCAGAGGACACAGACCAGAATCAGAAATCAGAATTAAAAGGTAAGAAGGCCGTTACTGTAACTGCACCAGAACTCTGGAACGGCAGTGCTGCATAAGCTCCGGTTCCCCTCTTTTTCCTTGTATCTGCACATCTCACCTGCCTAATGGGGAGGCTGCTCTGACACAGCATCAGAACAGAAACCTTACCTCCGTAGTAACAATCAGAGCATGCCACATTGACCAGTGGCCTGGGATTCTGTGTCTTTTGGTCTATTTCCAGCAAAAGTGGGATTGTGTCATTCTTTCCATTTTTTAAGTTCAACAGGGCTTTCATTAAGCAGGTCTTCCCAGTCTTTGCATCTAGTAGAAAAAGAGTATTGAATAGGTTGCACGTGTACTTTGCACACATCTATATTACTTGATTCAGAACTTAACTGTCACTGTAGGACCAAACACAATAATTATTTTAAAGGCCTTTCTCAGTATTTTTAGTCTGCAGTAGAGGCAAAAGCCTTAGGATGTATGTAATTAATGGCATTCTCCATCCTCAGGTGGACATTAGGAAAAAAGAACGGACAGAGGGCTGGGAAAGCAAAGAACCACGAGCAGATTCCCCTCCTTCCCTCCTACATTAACAAGCGCTGCCTCTGCTAACCCTGTTTATGGAGTACTGAGCAGGAATCTACCTGTGTATTCAGAATTGGTGAGAAATTTGGAGGTCCTCCTTAAGTACTCAAGTAAACCATCCAGTGCCTCGGGGCTGCCCCTTGAGACTGCACTGAAGAGCCTGTCTCTGTCAAAGCGATTGGGGTCCTTTTGGCTACGGAAGAAATGCAAAGCGTTAAGAAGTTCTGGAGAGTGGAAGACAAGAGTGTGCAATAAGTTCTAGTGGGACGGTGTAAGAAAGGAGGCAGAAAAGTTTGTCAGAAAAAGCAAGTATTTTATTTTTGAGTCAAGGGAAAAAGAGAATTCTGGGAAATAACTGTCTATTAAGTGGCTGCTCTTTCCATCAGCTGGAGCTCTTCCCAGATCCAGTCTGATGTGCAACCCTGGAACGCATCCAGAGAACAAAGACAGAGAAGCCCAAGATAGCTGCAGGACCAGAATCAGTCCCATCACATGGTGTGAAGCACTCTGTGAGCTAGTTTACATCCCTCCCTGGCAAGAACAGTTCAGGGCTCCATGCTAAGCTGCTCTCACACCCAACTTAGCTTATTTGGTGCTAGTTCAGATATACCCAAAATACACCACAACACACACCATACACATACCTTCCAAGTGCAGAAGGAAGGGCTAATATGTCCCCTTTCTGCCTTTAATTACCTCCCACCAGATTCCTGTAATATTCCTGTATTGTCACTTTTAGTTTAGACTTTGGTAAAGTCTACAGGTCCCTACCAGCGGGGATCAGTACAGATCAACAGGGATCCCACCCTCGTCAAATATCCAAGTTACTCACTTGCTGACGAGTCCTGGCCGATAGTTCAGATTAACCTTGACTTGAGGAGGAAAGTCACTGCTCTCCTTCTGATAAGGTGTCTCCAAGGGCCGTGGCTCTCCTTTCTTTCTATGTAGCCCTGATCTTTCTTCTTTTTTACTAGATGCAGGTTTATCATCCTGGATACTGTCATCTGTTTCTAGCAATCCTATCAACCTGTTCCTCTGACCTGGGCCCGGCTGCCCATTTGTGAAGTTATCCATTTCTAGTAGAGATGGTCTTGCAGATCACCAAAGATGTTCCCCACTGGGAGACTAAACCTGCAAGGGAGAGGGAGAATTAACACAATTTGTTCACAAACCTAGAACGTGTACGGTGCGGCACACACGTAGAAGAAAGCATGTTTCCAGGTCCAGCATTCCTACAGTTGACTATGGGTCCCTTGAGAGAGAGATTCAATAAAACTCTGCACAGTGGGAGTGTTTGAATAAAGGATCAAGGCCTTAAATAGGGTACCAATGGATAAGTTCAAAAGCAGTTCATGAAATACAGGCAACTTGTCTGGAGAACATCTGAACCCCCTTTGTGAGATGACCTCACCTGTTGGCAGCAGCACAGGGTCCTTACATAAAAGGCAAAGAAAGTGGATCTTTAGGAGACTATGATCATTGTTCTTGTCTCTGTGCAGCCAACACAGGCTAGTCACCAAGTGGCCAAAAAGATAAGACTAACTGTAGGCCTTCTTTGGAACAGTGATAGGTTTGTTCATGTTCTCTGTTGGCAAGAATGACAATATTTCTACAGGGAAAACATATGCACACATTATGTTCCCCTCATGCATTCTCACATTTCATCCTGGGGCAAAACGAGTGGGATCTCCCCAGTGTTTGGAGCTGTTGGCTATCCATGCGGGCACAGGCTTTGAACTTCCAGCTCCACAGCACAGGCAAACACACACCCCAGCTGCCATGTGGACGCTCACAGTCCTCAGAGCCTGAACACAGCACAGCCCTCCCAAGAGCAAAGCTGGATCCAGATCTGCTGTACAGAGAGCATCAGTATTCATCAGAGCACCCAGCCAGCCCACTTCTCTCATCTGGTATGTCCTGTACTCCTTTTTTACCCTTTTGAGATATCTCTTCATGTATATCTGGCTACATCTCAGATCCACACCCAATGCAAGCTATCTGTAGTCAGCATGCGACTGCAGATTCACACACAGTTTGTGAGGCAGTGAGGAAACATCCATAATTACCAACCTGAAGCAGAGCTTTTTTAAATAACTCCGTCTTATTCACATGTACTCCCTCCAAATGGTTAACAGGTTTTCTCTGAAGAGAAATCTCTCTTGCTGGGACTACAGCCAGACTCCATAGCCTATACCAGCAAAGAGGTAAATTGACACAGAATAAGCATTCTGGCTTAGATTAGGATGTGAAGAAACATAGTTCTAGGCAGAAAACAGACACAAAACATCTTTATGCAGCTCACAGCAAGAAATCCAAGGGCTGATTTCAAGACAAACCATTATGATAATTCAGCCATTCAGTTTAGTCTGCACTCTAATAACAAACATTCCTCTGCACACGCAGGCATACACCCTATAAGCCCATTTCAGACTTATTTTCTCCCCCGAAACACTTACTGGTACATTTGCCAGTCCTTTAGAGGGCTATTTGTACTTCCACAATAGTTTGCTTGTGCTTTTCTGTCTTCCTTTCCCCAAAATCATTTCTCAGCTGCAGTTTTCATCTCTCCACAGTGCTCGAGAGTTATTTATTGTCAGTCTTGTACAGACAGACTGTCTGGTTTAAAAGCAAGAGCAAAATGGTCCTAAAAAAAAAGACCCTATAATATATAATCCACTTTGTGCGTCCCTAGGAAACACAGAGACCACTCTCCGTTTGCCAGCTCAACTTTCACTTCTCCACTGAAAAGCTGACTTGTTTCTTTCTACGACTTTACCAAGCCATTTTGAGTTGCGCAGCACAAAAAAGCCCTGCTGTCAAAACAGGAAGAGCACAGCACTTACCCCAAGTTGCTGCGAGCTCCACCCAAGACCTGATCTGACAAGGAGTCCCAACAGATCCTTCAGAGGGTAAATAATCTCTCAGTAGAAATCAAGTCAAATACCAACAAGCATTAATAAGAATGAAAGCAGACCCCAAATTATTTACATCCATGGGTGAGAGTCCTCTTCTTCTGCAGAGAAGACCACACTCATATTAGCACTCTATTAATGGCACAACATCAAACTCCTAGTTGGTGGTGGTCCATGAGAGAATCCAGGCTGCCTGTGAGAAGGAACAAGCACGGATTATTGTCATTTACTCAACTGTATAGCTTTTTGCAAAGTGAAGAAGGGCTTGCACAGGAAATGACTAGATAGATTTCTCAGTAAAAGAGAGCCAATGAGTGCAGTGCTCTTATATGGGAAAGCTGGCTGGCTATTGCAAATTCATAATGCTTAACCCCTGCCTGCACGTATAGAGGGAACATCTCGTGACTTTCAACAACGGCCCACTCGGATCTCAAGGGAGAGATCAATTATCAATTTGACCCTGACAGTGCTAGAGCCCGTGGTTTAGTTGTGAGGTTTGTCACAAGGCTCCCTCAGTTAGCCCCAAGACAAGCAAGCATGCATCGAAACATCGGAGGTCAACTGTTTCCGTGGGAAGCCAGTTCTCCTCACACTTCACACACCCCAGTTACAAGGCAGTGCAAACCATATGAGACAATATACTAGCCAGAACATTACCCTGCAAAGAACACGGTGTCAGCTGCTCATCACAAGCACAGGAGACTGCACAAAGCAGCCCCAGTTCCAAAACACTTAGGCTACCGGTTACTTAATTTGCCACTAGTGCCCATTTCTTAATGGGCTGGTTCTTCAAAGGAGTGCAAGTCTTGGAGACGCTTGGAGGTTCTGGGAGCACAGACTGACCATCCCTACAGCTGATTGTGGTGGAGACCATGCACGCACACCAATATCCCTCCACTTGTCATTAACAAAACAGGACCCCTGGGAAAGAGAGGACATTAACCCACACAAAGTGTCTTAGTTTTTTCTCTCCCACTCCTAACAGAACTGCGGCCTGAGGAGGCAGCGTGATCATTGTTTCCCACAGCATCAATGCAGGAAGACATTCAGCACAGAGTCTCGATGGCTTTCCCCAGCATCATGTTGCTGCCTAAAGCAATCCTCATCTGACAGGGCTGCAGGATGATGTGGGGCTCCCTGGAATGTGGCCATCACCCCTAGAAACATTCCCAGATGGCTCCTACTTTGAGTCAGATGCAGGCTGTGAGATGACCTTCCTATAAATACACCCATTAAATGGCAGGGTGCCTTTTCCTCTTTCATGGTTTTGCATGAGATCACAAGCTTATTTCTCAGATTCCTGTGTTTCAAAATTAAGCTGATCCAGGAACAATGCAAAGCTACTTATTCTTTCCAGGCTTAATGATTCATTAGGACCCACAGAATAGCCTATAAAGAACAAACATATGCAGATAAATGCAAGACCAGATCTCACATCTCCTCTCCCTCATTCCAGCACTGATTTAGTTCAGTTTGCTTTCATCATGTTACACTTAATTCACTGTGATATCAACAGGCATAGATTCAGGCCTGGGAGTTTAGCTCAGACTTATGGGTTTAAATCCTCCTGGGCTTTTCCCCCATCTTTCATGGGAGGCAGCCCACCATTCTAGCCAGAGGAGGAAATCAGCCCACAAAAGTGCATCATAACAGAGTTCTTTATGCGCATCTGGTTTTAATAGCTTACACAGAGGAAGGAGAATGTGCAGCTTGCTGGGAAAGGAATCACCACCAGCCAAGAGGTCACCACAGCAAAACAGAAACACGGAGCTGCTGGGGGAACACAGAAACATTGGTTTGCATACACACATGTGCACATGCTTTCCCAGAGAGTATACGAGGGCAAACGTTTGCACTTCCATTTCAGAGGAGGGAGAAGCAAGGCAGAAAAAAAGACAAGATCTGCCCAAATGTGCACTTGCTATTAACAGCGCTCCGAGGTCAGTAACGGGATTATGTCACTGCTGTGCACTAGCCAGCTGAGCTGGTTATGACGCATAACAAGCATCTTGCCACCAAAATTTAAAATTCTGATAGCTGTTAGAGAAAGCCATCCAAAGCAGCATGCAGGGAGAATAAAAACGGCAATTTAATTTCACCTATCTGCCAGCCTGGGTTTTCAAAAGCAACATGTGATCCTCCTGAGGCTTTTATTTGGGGGAACAAGAAGGAATCTTGCAATTGCTCAGTGCTTATTTTGCTGATGAAAATATAGAATCATAGAATCATTAAGGTTGGAAAAGACCTCTGAGATCGAGTCCAACCATTAACCTAACTGCACGGTCCACCTCTAAACCATGTCCCTAAGCACCAATATGTATGATGGCACTAAGTTTCTCCTGACAGGGGAGACACATTCTGTGGAAATTGTAAATCGGGGAGAAGTCAAACTCTTAACTACTAACTGAAATTTTAAGACAAATCAATAATTGTCATTTCATAATATTATCAAATATTTTCACAATTATAATGACGATATAATTATAGATGATATATGAAAAAGCACAATAATTCATGGCAGGAAAAGCAATGACCAGAACCTGCTGAAACAGAAGGCAAAAGGAAGCATGAGGAAGATGGCTTTCTGAAAAGATGGAAATAAGCACATTTCCTAAAATACGCATTCACTGTTCACGTAAGTGCCCATTTTTACCAAATACTGAAAAATGTAATACTCATGTTTTCTGTATGCTGTAAACAGAAGATCAAAGTCACTTACATGTGTCTGTAATTTAAGTACAGCATTGATCTGTAGCCACTTTAAGAGGGAAGCCTGTAATAACAGCATGCAAGGGTGGACCATTAACATCTTCTCCAGAACAGGTAGGCCAGCACTTCATTCAAACCTCACAAAGGCCACACAGCTAAGAGAGAAAACTGTTTCTTTTAAAAGTGTACTTTCACACTTGGAAAAATATCAAGTATTTTTGCAAGGCCAGACTTTTTTTTTCATGCAACTTATGTAAAACCCACACTGAAGGGATAATTTTGGTAGCTTCATTTGTCATAGTTACACAGATGGAATCCTCTACCTCTAGAGACACCAGCCAGCGCCCAGTCTAAAATCCAAATATTCTTAAATATAATTCCTTGTCAGAACTTGTCTGATAGCCCTGGGGACTCAATTAATTTACATGACAGTATTTCTGTAACTACTAGATTTACATCATAATATTTAAAGGCTCCCATCTATACGCTTCTCAGGCCTTGGAAGGAACCATCCACTTCTCTTATTCCTTAAATGGAAGTATCTTTCTACTTGATGTATCCCTTTCTGTAGGATTACAGCCTGAAGGAATGCTCCACTGACAATTAAATAGCAGCAAAATATGAAATCCAACGGTAATGTTCCAAAATAACACTTTTGTGGGGAAACAGTGACATCCAGTGGCCATTACATAAACCTGCATTCCTGCTGCTTATAAAAACAGCCTCTATAGGAAATTCTTCAAAAATAGCAAAAAGGAGTTGCAGGCATACACTTGTGAGAATTATAGTCACTCGCTTACTGTTTGTATCAAATAGTTAACAGAAACGTGTCTAATTTAAAAACTCAAGTTCCAAATAAGGCTGGTTTTGATGATGCAGCGATGTTCCATAGATACAAAATTGTGCAGCCAAGGATCTTTGAACGCAGCTACTATGCAATGGCTTTGGAACTGCAGACAAGACTGGAAAAATACTGAGGTATTCCCAGTGTTTCTCTGCCTTAACCCTCACTTTCCCTATATGATTACGCTTTGGGGCAGTTGCTACCACAGAAAAAACACTAAACATATCCAAACCCCAGTATAACAGGGTTATCTCATTCGACTTCTTAAAACAGATAGCAGGTTTTTTTTTAAAAGCATAAAAGACAAAACCCCTGAAATCTTGGATTTTTTTTTTTTTTTAAGAGAGAACAAACTAGAAATTAACTGAAGCTGTAAGAAAGAACACAAAGGCCAGCCACAAAGCTCAGGCTGCAGCAGGATTAAAAGACGCTATGAGAACCTGTTGTCTATATGGGAGTATTAGGATTATTCCATTTTAATGGCATATAGATTCTGGATAAAGCCTATTAAATTCTTATTTTAGTTATGAATAGCTGGCTCGAAGCAGATTGAATTGAGTTACCACCACATTGTAAGAAAAACAAATGTTGTATCTTAACAACATCAATGATTCATATTGCCTGATACCTCTTACTTTGTCTTTTGTTCTTAACTTCTTCAGTGTAAACAATGCGTTATGCAAATTCATATTTACATTTCCTTGTAATTTATAGACATTTCCCTAATTCACATCATTTAAGAGAAATTGCAGATTTCTCTTTATTAACGAAGAAATCCCTTGCAGTCATCTCTTCCAGCTAGGGACTGTCACCTCCCCGTTAGCCGGGGGATCAGAAGCCCCGGTAACGCAGCTCCTACAAGAGCAGCAGGAGCCCAGCACAAGTGGCCCTGCGTCCTCGCAGTGACCCACCCGAGAGTCTGGCTCCGTACTTCACCCAGGGGAGCGCTGCGACACGACAGCATCTGGGCATTTCACTCCTCGTACTTTGGCTTTGAGGATGTGCCGTTCTGTGCCATTTCTAGTAATTTTCAGCACAAGCCTCACCTAAGGAAACCTTCCTACAGGGCTAGGGAAAACAGCACGCACATTCCGTTTCACACCATCAGCTCAGGCTGCCTAAACCAGGCCTGAGCTGCTCCCCGCAGTCACAAAATGCCTGAACGTCACCCCCTCTTCCCAGTGCTTGTTACCTCGGGTGTGACGTCAGACCGGAGCAGGCTCCACGCATGGCTCTGCTTATGAACCATCCACAAACGGGGCCACCACAAGCACCAGCAGAGGCAATGGTTCAACACAAGGTTTGGCTTGGGCTGAATACAGCTAGAGCGAGCACGCACTGGGAAGCCGGTGCGGACCCGCTCAGACACCTACACCTCACATTCCCAAGGTCCCCGTCCTCGCAGAGCAGAGCAAACCCCAAAGAGAGCTCTGCACAAAGCCCACTGCACCTAACCTTGCCTAGCAAGTCTGACTTCCACACCGTATTCGAGCAACGCTTCTGCAACAGCTCTCATTCAGTAACTGACTGGAGAAAAGGTACCTGCCATTTACAGACTTGTATCTACACCACAGCAAACTCCACCCGCAGCCTGCATTATCTGACCAGTGAGTGCCTGTACCTGCTACCATACAGCAGAGCTTAATTATTGGGAGAACTTGAGAAAGGACATCTTTTAAATATGAGCCAGGGAAGATAAAGCAGCTAGTTTTACCATGGAGCAAAACAGCAGCAGAAAAAGATAAGTAATGTAAATTTATTCAGTGCTGTATCTCCTCTGGGCTAGAAATGGCTCAGGGAGTTTACACACCACCGAGCAGAGCGCGAGCTATGAGACACCCAGCGAGCAGTGACTGAATCAGGGAACGGCTGAGGTTGGAAGGGAGCTCTGGAGGTCACCTTGTCCATTCCTCCTGCTCACCCAGGGCCACCTAGAGCTGGTTGCCCAAACCACATCCAGATGGCCTTTCAGTTATCTCCAAGGAAAGCGTCCCCACAGCCTCTCTGGGCAACCTGCCTAGGGGCCTAAACTGGAAAAAGCAAAAGCTGGCTAAGCAGCTAAACTGCAAAACCCATAAAATCAAGGAAAGGCAAAAGAAGCAATTGCAGGAAACGTTGAGTAATCTGAGGAAAGTATCTCTTATGGTAGAAACAGTTCACAGAACCGTAGATTTCTGCTAGCACAGCTATGTATAGTAGACAGGGAAGCAAGCCCTGCTGCTGGGGGGAAAAAAAACCCAACAAACAAAACCCAAAACAAAACCCAAACCTATCATAGTTACAACCATCAAAACCACACTGAACTTAGTTACAACGTGGAGTTTTCCATTAAAACAGTAGTGTAACATTTTGGCCTTGACTGCACACCAACCCATGCTAAGAATGCACTGCTAACACAAGTGCATTGAATTAGTAGAGGCAGTAATATTTAATTAAAGCTGAAATTTAAGAGGAATGAACTTTCACAGCAACACTGTGGACCAAAAACAGTTAACCAAGATGGTGTGTAATACAGGCTTATCAGTAAAAAGCAAAGGGCACCAGCACAGAAACACTGTGCACACAGCATACGGATGCCAACTCCCACGTCAAGTTAAGCAGCTGTCAAAGTCCAACAGATGAAGACACGGACAGCCACGAGCCGAAGAACCCGGTTAAGCTTCCATGGAAGGGCACACAGATGGTTGCACTCACCTTTTAAGACCCACCACCACACAGCTGAGCTCAACCCTTCTAACCCGCACTGTAAGCCTCCCAACCCCTGTTTGGGCAAGTCTCCTTAACCCACCCCATAAAAAAAAAAAACCACCACAGACAAGCCAGACTTTAGTGGGAACTCCCTACCTTTTGGCATTAAATAACTGTGTAAACAAACTTTACTTAAACCAGTTGTTACACTGCTCAGCCACATATTGCCATGCAGTATTTGAGAGCCATTTTCACTACAGCCAATACATTAAGGCAGTCTTCCCACCCCTGCGCCCTGCCCCTACAGCGTCCTTCCCAAGATTACACATTCCACATCCAACCAGAGAAACACCCCACATTCACCTTTGTAAAATTTACTTCGAACAGGCTGTCACTGGAATAGACAGTAGACTTTCTACTTGAAGAACACCGAACTACTCCTCATGTGTGCTCACACAGCCTCCCCAGAGCATACTGGAGCCCAAGTCACCTCATGGCAGTGCTCACACTCATCCCGGGACTAGCAGAGTCAGTTTAAACACACTACCAAGTCCACAAGTGACAGTAAAACCCACCCCACTCTAAGACAGTCACACCACCTTTATTTGGTTTAGTGGCTTTCTGGGGTCTTTAACAGAACATATTATCCTTCCTGGAAGGAAGTGTTGTGTTAAACTCTAGGAAGAAGAAATAACATGGTATTAATGCTTAAATTAAGACTTTAATCCAGATCCATTTCATCCACAAGGTCCTCATTGTACATGCAAAGAGGCTTACACTACCAAGGAACAAAGCTGAAGTAAGCACATCACTTAAATTCACCAGTTTTACTAGCTTCAACTGACACAGACTACAAATCATAATGTGCAACAGAAAACTTTATTAGCATTTCCACAGACAGTTGTTCAGCTGTTACTTAAGCTTGCATTAACCTTGCATTTAACTTAAGACATTAAAGAACTACAGTGCAAACACAAGTGCTATTTGCAATCTCGTCAAGCAAGATGCACATTAACTTAACGGCCACCCCTCAGGCGCAGCACAAGATGCAGGGTCGATTCCTTCTGGATGTTGTAGTCAGACAGAGTGCGTCCGTCCTCCAGCTGCTTGCCAGCGAAGATCAGCCTCTGCTGATCAGGGGGAATGCCTTCCTTGTCCTGGATCTTGGCCTTCACGTTCTCAATGGTGTCGCTGGGCTCAACCTCCAGGGTGATGGTCTTGCCTGTCAGGGTCTTCACGAAGATCTGCATGCCTCCCCTCAGGCGCAGCACAAGATGCAGAGTGGATTCCTTCTGGATGTTGTAGTCGGAGAGGGTGCGACCATCTTCCAGCTGCTTGCCAGCGAAGATCAGCCTCTGCTGATCAGGGGGAATGCCTTCCTTATCCTGGATCTTGGCTTTCACATTTTCAATGGTGTCACTGGGCTCAACCTCCAGGGTGATGGTCTTGCCTGTCAGGGTCTTCACGAAGATCTGCATGCCTCCCCTCAGGCGCAGCACAAGATGCAGAGTGGATTCCTTCTGGATGTTGTAGTCGGAGAGGGTGCGACCATCTTCCAGCTGCTTGCCAGCGAAGATCAGCCTCTGCTGATCAGGGGGAATGCCTTCCTTGTCCTGGATCTTGGCCTTCACATTCTCAATGGTGTCGCTGGGCTCAACCTCCAGGGTGATGGTCTTGCCTGTCAGGGTCTTCACGAAGATCTGCATGCCTCCCCTCAGGCGCAGCACAAGATGCAGGGTCGATTCCTTCTGGATGTTGTAGTCGGAGAGGGTGCGACCATCTTCCAGCTGCTTGCCAGCGAAGATCAGCCTCTGCTGATCGGGAGGAATGCCTTCCTTATCCTGGATCTTGGCTTTCACATTTTCAATGGTGTCACTGGGCTCAACCTCCAGGGTGATGGTCTTGCCTGTCAGGGTCTTCACAAAGATCTGCATGCCTCCCCTCAGGCGCAGCACAAGATGCAGGGTCGATTCCTTCTGGATGTTGTAGTCAGACAGAGTGCGTCCGTCCTCCAGCTGCTTGCCAGCGAAGATCAGCCTCTGCTGATCGGGAGGAATGCCTTCCTTGTCCTGGATCTTGGCCTTCACGTTCTCAATGGTGTCACTGGGCTCAACCTCCAGGGTGATGGTCTTGCCTGTCAGGGTCTTCACAAAGATCTGCATGCCTCCCCTCAGGCGCAGCACAAGATGCAGAGTGGATTCCTTCTGGATGTTGTAGTCGGAGAGGGTGCGACCATCTTCCAGCTGCTTGCCAGCGAAGATCAGCCTCTGCTGATCAGGGGGAATGCCTTCCTTATCCTGGATCTTGGCTTTCACATTTTCAATGGTGTCACTGGGCTCAACCTCCAGGGTGATGGTCTTGCCTGTCAGGGTCTTCACAAAGATCTGCATTTTGAACTGCAAAACATACAGAAGCTTCAACTTTTAGCTACTTAGCGAAAACATAATCTTTAATGATTTCTAAATAAAGGTATTACTGCTGCTATTTCACACTATATAAATACCAGGTGCTCGTTTTATTTTTTCTTAAGGTTTTCTACCACCATTCTCCCACACCTCCCTCTTGACTGACTAAGCCTCTTTTCATGACTACGCTATAATCCTATAACCGATTCCTTACACTGCCTCTCACCAATCGGCTCCTAGACCCCCCTTGCCCCCCCGCAGCAATGCGGCAGCAGGATGCGCCGCCGCCGCCTCCGCACAGCTGCTGCGGGACCTCACGGTGGCGACCTGCGACAACAGCGCCGGGCTGCTCCCCCCGAGGCAGTGACTCAGCAACCTGCTTCCGAGGCAGACAGCCGCAGCCTCCGCCATTTTCACCCTAACGCTACCCCCTTCTCGTAAGCAAACGATTTTAACCCCCCCCCCCCTTGCCCAGGTCTCAGCCACTTGGTTCAGAGTAAAACGAGACCATGCTCAATCCCTTCCCCTCCCACCAAAAAAACGCTGCCCGGCAAACACCACCCCACCACCGCCCCCCGCCCAGAAAAACCGTCCTGTTTTTCCCCTTCCAACCCCCCCCGAACTCTCCCACCGCAAAACTCACGTCTCCGGCCCTGAACGCCTCTCGCCCAAAGTTCTGCTATGTTCCACCGCAGCGGTAACTGACTGCGTCACCCCGACCCGCCCGTATTTATGCGGTTCTGGCCAAACAGGCTCCGCCCCCGTAAGATGACATGTCCATCCGCCTCCCAAAGTAGTCCCAAGTAAAAGACCACCGTTGTGAAAAATACTCGCCTTTCTCCCTCTCCAATCTCTCTTCCAGGGGGAAAAGGGGTCCTGGAGTCTTAGTGTGAGGCTTCAGACCCTTAAAAATCTGGAAATTTCTGAGGGCGCGGATGGATCTGGAGGCGCAGTGAAGCGTCAGTAGCCAGACCGGGAATTCGGTATTGATTGGTGCAGCGGTGAGCAGAGCGGCTGTTGATTGGCTGCCCCGGGGGGAAGCTAGAGACGGGCGGGGGGGGCGGCTACAGGGAAAGCTCTGGAAGATTCGGGTGCCGCTCGGCGCTGATTGGTGCGCGGTGAGGTCAGCGCTGTTGCTAGGGGGGAGCCGCCCGGCGCAGGCAGATTTCGGCGAGGAGGGGGCGGTGCGCATGCGCGTTAGCGCCGCTGCTCGGGCGGGCGGGCGGGAGAGGCCCCCGCAGCCCTGCCGGGAAGGGGAGGGCGGTGGGGTTGGGGCGCTGGTTTAGCCCCCCTGTCACAGCCCCAGGCCTGGGACGGATTGGGGGAACAGTGCCCCGGAGAAAGAGGGGTTACGCGTGGTGCCAGCTTTTTTGTTTACCCACAGAGCAGCGCATCTGACCCCCTTCCCTGGGGCGGCGTGAAGCATTTATGGCAGAGCCTGGAATAGGCTGTAGGGCTAGTCTTGTCGTTTGTGGCTGTAAGGAAAAGCTGGGAAGGGCAGAAGTGAGTTAGAAAAGCTGAAAAAAAAAGATGTTATTTAGAAATTTGGCGAATGTCGGTGACTCCTGGTGCGTCAGGCTTGCTACAGGCTGAGCGTGCCTCTTGTCATGCGTCCCATTTCCCGAGCAGGCCTTTGAACCAGCTTCAGCCGGCTGACTGACAACTTAATTCTTTAATGTGAGGCTGCAAAACAACCCCTGTGATGAAATGCTGACATTTGAAATGCAAAGGGCTGTTTACTTGCTTTCAGAACAGGAAGCTTTGATCAGGTTATGGAGCAACTTCCTTCTGTGAACTGAACACATGGAAATGTGCTTCATGCTAATTAACCTTCATTATACCCTTCATGCTGTCACTTATATCATATTACACAAAGTTCAGAAAGGTTTTTATGTGGAAGTGTTTTACCTGCTGCTAGCTCCTTCAGTGAAGCCAGATAAACTTGCTGCTAAATCCTCCACTCACAAAGCACAAGCACGTGTGTGGATGGCAGGATTCACTACAGAGCTACTGTTTCCCCCTTTAAAAAAAGACAAAAAACCAAAACCACCAAAAAACCCCAACAGCAACAAAACCCTTTTGCTTTCCTTTCTCCTAACAGGGCTTGTGTCTGCTAGCACCTCCTGGTTTACAGTAAAAACAAAGGCAGTCATCCCAACAATAATTATTCACAATGTAGAAACAGGAAGAGAGGAAAAGGGTAACTGGAAAGTTTAGAGACAGCTCCATGGCAATAACCAACCTTGGAAATATTATTCAGCTACATAAATTTAGGACAAAAGGCAGACTTAGGCAATATCGCATTTGTTTTCTTTACGCTGCCAGTTTTGCTCAGTGTTTCCAATAGGTTCGTTTTGTTTGCATGGTGCCAGGGTCACCAAATGTTCGCTCCAAGGCTGGCCTGTGTATGCTGTATATCCCAGGCAGTGCTCCAGGAGCTGTGTCCCCCAGCCAAACAATGTCATGGAGTCCTGAGAGGAAGGCCACAAGTAACTAATATTTACAGATGTCAAAGGCCACATCTGTTACGCTGGAGATTAACCACAGGCTAATCTAAAGCCTGTATTTGAGCACATCAGACCTGTATTAAGGATTTTAGTGTGCATGTCTTTGTTTTTTAATGTCCCTCTAGATGGAGAAGGAGAAATATCTTTTTTTTTCCTTTCTGTGTAAACCAGAAAACACAGGAGCCCTCCATTGTTTTTTTCTAAGTATGGCTAAATCCTGTGACTAATCTGCTTTCACTGTTGTTATTTGGTTTCTATTTAAGTATTCAAATCAACAGATCAGAATACAGTCCCAACAAAATGGGCCTACCATGGGTAGTTCTTTAAATACCTTGTTAATAATGGCTCCTGAAAAGTTCATTCTTCAGGGAAATGACGTTACCCAAAGCAAGCATGGGCAGCAACACGCTGACATCGAATGCAGACTCTATTTTAAAAACAATTATGGATTAAATTAATCAATTTTATGCAAAAAGCCTCATTATTTTCCTCAGTTATCCCTCTGTCAAAAAGAGATAAACAAAAGACTTAGGCTTTGTGCACGCAACTCCAGGGCCTAGCAGAATTAAACTAATCTCCATAGCCTGCAGGCAAGCTGCTCTACACAGGCCACCATTAGCATTTTGCAGCCTCCACTGATGGGATTCATTTAATTCTCCTAACTATTAATCTGCGATAGCCATCTACATGCCTGTACAGAGCCCACCTCTTTTGTTTTGGGGGGGTGGGCCGAATACAGAGCTTCTTAAATACCTCTTCTCCTGTCCCTTGGCTTTTTCTGTGTGGTAAACTCATGCCCTGAATGTTACACACTTCGTATCTGCATAGATTCTTTATACTGCTTCAATGATAATTATTATCAAGTTGAAAGGTACTTCTTTTTAAAGTCAGAATGCAGCGTTTATATATTGCAGGCCAGATTCTGCCTCATTTTCACACATTATGTGTACAGAACAATTTCCCAAACTGGAGGTGATGGCCTTGTGACTTCATTTTACTGAATTTTGGCTTTACCTCAGAATTTCTCTAGGACATATTTTACCACCTGAATTTGATACAAAGGAGATCTGTTAATTCTTAAACGGTGTGGTAACTGTTGTGGTTGTACAAAGCATATGTATTTCACATACATGCCACACTCCCTGCAGTAGCTCTTGGTGAATAAGAATCACCAAGCAGCTGACTGTCAACTGTATATAAATAAATGCAAAGCTGAAAAAACAGAAATCTGTATCTTGTGACTGGCCTGACTGCACAGGTGGTTCCAGCCTTTGCCAGGGCACGGGGCCTGCAGTTGGGAACACGTATTTCTTTCCAAGTGGTTTCAAAAGTAGGTCATTGGGCAGTAGTACAAAGCAACCTACTTTCAGAAGAGAAGAATCTGGGGTCAAAGAAATGTTTCCAATGAATCTGTACATTCTAGAACACAAGCTGGGTCTGTTTTTTTATGTACGCTAATGTCCTAGCAACAGCGTATCATTTCTACATGAGCGATGTCAAATAAAGCAATCTGTTTATCTTTAGTTACAAGGGTTTAACTTGGGACAGCCAGCCAGTCTGGCCATTTGAGTATGTGTAACAAGTTCAGTACTCTTCCTTCGTGCAGATAAACATAGGGCTACTTGCCACAGGGAAAAAACAATGTATATTTCTATCCCATAATATTACTCATACCTACCTCAGGTCTCTCTCACTGTGTATGACACAGGATAATTATATTTAGCTATTTACAGCTGTGGAGATAAATATTTATCCCCAAACCTGTAACACTGCAATAAGGCCCACAAGACAAATAGAGCTGTGGCATGTTACTGCTTGTCCTTGTACTGCCAAGCTCAAGGGTTACAAAAATAGTGAGTCACAATTCCAAGTACTGTGAGATTGACTAATATTATGAGATTACCAAAAAAAGGCAACTCTCTGAGTTTTGTTTTTTAAGCCTTATGCTAAAAATACCTTAAATAAACAAAGTTTTTAATAAGCTACTAACTTCAGGAGCTGAAAGCTTAGGAAAAACAAATAGATATCCAGATTTGTAGTAAAAAGAGGAGAATGAGCAGTACCCCTCTGTCCCCCTGTTTGTTTAAAGCATATTTTGACTTCGCAGGACACATGGGATACAGCTTTAAGATCTGTGCTGCCATGATAAACAGGCTTGGGCACGTCTTCCTCTGTAGGTCTAAATGACCCAGAGGAACATGTGGCAATTCACTATGCTTCTGATGTACGGAGACTTCTAAAGGGCATTTTATAAAGACACCATCAGCCTAAAATCACAGGTTTGTGTCTGCATGTTATGCCAGTGAAAGCAACAATTAATAACTAGGTCTATTCTAAAAATTACTTGTCTGCATCTTTTCAGTCTGCCTCCTGCCTGTGAGTCTTTTGGATCTGATCCAAGCTGCACTGCAGTGAAGGAGCTCTCTTTGTTCATGTTCTCTCTGCTGCGTCGGAGCTGATTTAGCATGTGGTTTCTGGGGTGAGGTTTTTCAGCGGGATAGCAAAGAAGCACCTTGAAAAATAGAAAGAAGAAATAAGTCCTAAACTGCTGTTAATCATTATTAATATGTTTCAACAGAACCTCTCTAACAGTGAACAAAAACAAATGCTGTCAAGGCCATCCTGAACAGCCTTCGTCCGCTGGCCCAGAGGCGATACCTCCTGTATTCTGTCTTCAGATCCAGCTTGGATCCCTTGATGGTGAGGAGAATGTCCAGAATGCTTCCCCCTCCACAACAGTAAGACTAAAATCCAAGCACTGACATTTTTCTCCCCTGCAGAAACTATGTAGTTTTAACTACCTCACTTCTTTTAACTGTGGTGTTAGCTATTACACTACTTCTAGTCCCCTTCTTATTAGCTGAAAAGCATCCACAGTTCCTAATTCTCTTTAACCCACAAACATGTAGCTGCTTTCAGTGCTGCTTTTGCGATGAAAATGCCCTTACAGACAGAATCTCAATGCGGGCTGCAAGCCAGGTCTGCAGAGCTGAGTCATTGTTATACAAGCCGAGCTGAGATGGCACAGAAAAACACCTTTGTACTTGAACATTAAAACACGTCAGCTGTTGAGCAGCGAATATCACAAGACACCTAAAGAGAACAAACAGTGATTTACTGGACTTTTCCTCTTGTCCATCCCATCATCTTTCAGAATAATTCTTCCTTCTCCATTTTGTCTCAGAAGCTTAAGAGCAAAAGCATTCTTCATCAAGCTACTGGCTTCTACTAAAGTTTGGCAAACATTGCATCAGATTTGGAAGTAATGTACCAGTGAAAGCTGTTAACTCTGTGGGCACCGGGAAACGCCTGCTGCCCAGGTGCACTGACAATACAGTATGCAACCACTGAAATTTAGGGCTTGCAAATCAGAATACCAGTGAAATGTATCATCAGCCAGAGATCCACTACAAAGCTTTTGAATTGATTATTGATGTAAGGCCCAATTTTGAGCTTTAAGAGTCCTTTGTAATAAAATATGAAACAAATGAAAAAGGAGGAAGAAGTTCTTTACTAGAGCCTTCTGAAACAAAACTGCATTTTGTTCTTCCATTTTTGTCTTCCAGTTCTTTATCCTGAAACATCATAGGGGAACAGAATTTAGCTTCTCAAAATGCTTTCTACATTTAAAATATGCTGAACTAACTGTGGAGGGGCACAGGAGTGATAGATTTGCAGATACTACATGGACTGCATACTCACTCCAGCGTTCTCACTGGAACTGCTTTTTGAGAGCGTACAAGTGCTAGTGTCTCCTGTCTTGCAGAGAGGAGGTCATTTGTGTGATCTGATCGCTAACAAGCTCCTAAAATAAGTTCTGGCTTTCAGTTTAGTGCAGTTAACTGTATTTAGAAAAGGACAGACCATGTAGGCTGAAACCTGCAACTGCTGCTGGCCGTACCCCACGCTGAAGGCAAATGAATTCATGCTGGAAACTGCACAGGCTCAGTTTCAGGTCGTGGTCTCCAGTTTCACCTCAGTGACTTTTCCTCCCAAAATACAAGGTGACTAACATGAAATCTAGTGTGACTAAAGGTCTGGGAGTGGCTCAGATCAGGAGCTACAGATGAACATGCTGGCAAGGGCCAGAATTTGTCACATACGGTGTATTAAAATGGTTCCATTAGGATGAGTAACCAGTACGGAGGTTCACATGAGGAATAACAGGAAATTGTAACTCAGTGCCCTTTCCTATCATCAGAGAAGAGAGGTGCTGAGCCACAGGATTGTTATGCGAGTCCTGGTATGTGCCATCTCAGGAGGCAGCCTACACACTGCAGTCGCATGTTTTTAAAGCTGTTTTCCAGACCAGAGAGTGCTGATAGCTGTTTCATCATTGTCCAGTTGCTTTTCTATATTCCCGGCCGAGACATCACCCTTTGGTGCCTCTTCTACCCCACACCAGACTGTCAGCTCACTTCTTTACATCTTTCCCTGTTCCCCTTCTTGAGAAGAGCAAGACATTAAGTCCTGTTGAAAATACAAATTCTTGATTATAACTCGAACAAAATAAATTTCGAGTCCTGCAACACTGGGCACAAAGATTCACCCTTGGAGTGACTCCCCCCCCGCAACCAAAGGTGACTTGGACACCTACAAGTTTTGTACTTCTCCCCTGTATTGAATAGTTTTACTTGAGAAACAGCATTGTCTTTCAGATGTTCAAGAATAACTTCTTCTAAGATATTTTCCACTAGAGGGGTGCTTTCACATTTTCCTAAGCTTTTTTTTTAAAAAAAGGTATGTACTATCTTGATTGTTTTCCTTTTTAACTTTAAGACTTTGGTGACATAATCTGTGAAAAGGTGTCTAGTGGGAATCATGTTAGAACCCATTTCTCTGTGATGATTTCAAACCTCAGGAAGGACTAAATACACTTCTGGCGGTGCATCCTGATATGCTGCGGTATTGTTAAACAGCAGTCTTGTTTCTAAAGGAGGCCAGGAGCATAGCAGAGATGTGAAACAATATACTCTTAATAGCGCCTCAGGTCTGCAAAGCACCTTGACATCCTTGAGATATGTGAGGCATCATATGTGTGTAATTAAAGGAAAAACCTCATGCTGATGCTTGTGGATAACTGGCATTTCTACCATTACAAGGGACCTTACAAGGAAGAGGCCAGCCTGCTTTCCTGGGGGGCAAACCGGCCAACAGCCTGGGGCGTGAATTTGCCGCGATTTCCAGCTTTGCTCGCTCACGGCGCCCGCCCCCCGGTACAGGTGGCAGACGGGGCCGATGCCGGCAGCGGAGCGGCCCCCGCGGCCCCGCCGTTACCGGAGAGACCCGGGCCGCCCCCCCCCCCCCGACACCCCCGGTCCCGCTGCGCGGCGCCGCGACACTGCGGCGCCCCCTGGCGGGCGCGGCGCAGCACAACGACGCTCGGCAGCGCATGGGGCGAGCCACGGCGGGCAGCGCGCGGCGGTCCCGGCGGGGCAGCGCGGCCGCCAGCTCCCCCGCGGGAGGGAGCCGCCGGGGGCGAGGGAAGGCGGCGGGCGGAGCCCCGGCCGGGCCGGGGGCGCAGACGCAGCCCCCCGGCCCCGGCGCCTTCGATCTGGGGGCGCAGAGCGGGCGCTGGGCCGCCTTCCAGGAGCGGCACCGGCTGAGCTGCGAGGAGGCGGCGCGGCTGCTGCTGGACGCCTAGTGAGTACGGGGCCGGGGCGGCTCTTCCCGCAGCTTCCAGGCCGAGCCACCCTGCCCGGCGGCTCCTTCCCCCGTTAGATCATCGCTCTCTTGGCGGCATCTGCCCAGCAGTAAGCACGGGTTTCTGGAGAGCTGCAGAGAGGTGGGGGGGGTCCCCCGCACGCACCACGGAGAAAGTGGCTTTTTATGCTAAAGCTTCCCGTGTTGTACGGCTCTCCCATCAAAAATGCCCTTGGGGGCATCGTGCGGGATCTGCGAGGCTCAGCTTCTCAGTCTCCACCCATTTCCCGTGCTGGCTCCTTCCAGAGCACAGCGCAGCATCGCTGGGCTGTAATCAGTAACTGTCCGTGGGAGTGAAAACCTGAGAGGAAAAGGTTTTTCCTTTGCATTTTGCATTTGACCTAGCATGGTGATTCTGCCTAGTTGCTATGGAGGCGTCCTAGAGGAGAGGGAGAAGCAGAAGCTCAGAGATTCCTCGATCATGAAGTTCCTCTGCGGTTACAATACAAAATAAAATGCATTTCAAATATTATGTAGAATCCGCTTATCTCTGCTTTTCCCAGCTTTTAAATGGAGGAATATCAGTAGTGCTGCAGCAGTTGTGGGAAAATTGTGGGGAAATTCAGTTCCCAGTTGTCTTGTGATAGTACCCCGGGTTTCTGTGGACTGTTGTGCACGGATAATGCTGTAGCCTAGGTCAGCATTTCGACCTGGACGGTGGCAGGGCAGCATATGTTTTGTATTGCATGCGGAGTGTACTTTACTTGAAACTGTTGCTCTTCTTTCCTTGTCACCATTTTAATTAAACCAGAAAAGCAATTGCTGCAGAGGACAAAAGCCATTCTTTATCTCACTGTGGCACGTTTTATTAAAATACATTTGAGTGGATAAATTTTCTGGTGTTCTGCAATTGCTCAGAGCAGAATTGAATAATAAAGTGTATAGCCTTACTCCTTCCTTGGCCAAAAAAAAAAAGTACCATCACAAAAGCTCTCTGTTGTTTCTCTCTCCAGTGAATACAGAGGTTTGGTCAAACACACAGGAGGCTGTCACTGCGGAGCTGTCCGCTTTGAGGTCTGGGCTTCAGCAGATCTGCATGTTTTTAACTGCAAGTGAGTTTTTTTTTTTTGTTCCCTATTCTTACAGATGAATATAAGCATGTATGCTTTTGTAATCAATACCTTAGAGCTAAAAGAAGATGACACAACTGCAAAACATCCTCTGAGGTGTTTCCACAGGGTATACCCCTAATTATCTCCTGATCCAATGTGGGATCAGTGCTGGTGATTTCAGGTGCTGCTTCTTTGGGCAGGACTTCAGGTCTCATGTCCATGCTCATGCCGAAAGTGTCAGGAGAGAGGTAATGAGTACAGGTGCTCAGCCATCTGCTTTTTGTTTCCTCTAAGTGAGGTGTGCTCAAAGCACATCAATCCTTTTTTAACTTGGCCTTCTCAAGTGAGCATTACATCTCTGACCACATGTGCTTCAAACTGCCACAGTGTCTGATTTCAATAGCGATCCCCCTTCGCCTGCAACTAGTTTGCTTCTAGCTCATGGGTAAACTTCTGAATCTTACTTTCTTATTTGCAAGGTAATTAATGTTGGCAAAATTGGCAAAGTCTGGTCTGAAAGATTAAATGGATTTCTCAGGGCTAGAGTTTGTCCTTGTCACGTCTGTGGAGTTGTGTGTGTAAAGAAAAAATGGCATATCATGTTTGGTGTAGGAGAATACCTTCCTGGTGTACCTGTGTAGGGTCAGTCTGTTCCATGGGTGTGCTTAGCCAAACACTACTAATACCACAAGTCCACTTTTGCCGCTTACCTCTGTGACGCTAGCCAGGAGCCATTTTAGCTGTCAGTGGGATTTCTGCTGTCAAGAGGTCCACGCTAGATCTGATTGCTGTACTACAACTTGTCCGCTGCTTCTAGAAAGGTCTGTTTTTTCTTTTACAGTTGCAGCATTTGCACAAAGAAACAGAACAGACACTTCATTGTCCCAGCGTCGCGTTTCAAGCTGCTGAAGGTAGAGTAAGAATGCAGTAAGAGCATGGCCATGAACATGAGCAGTATGATCCAGTGTTATCCTCAAAGATGCAAGTGGGAGCCAGTTTTCTGTCCTAAGTTTGTCTATGGCTGGCTGGGGGAAATGGCTGAATTTTATGCAGTCTGGTGTGGGTGTGATAGTGCATCTTATTTACTGAGCTGACGTTAGAGCTCTTGCAGTTCTCAGGCTTGACTGGGATGGGCATGTGTATCTACAAAGCACAGGGCTTCAGAAAAGGAGCACGAATGCAGAACACTGTATCTCAAGTAAAGACATGAAGGTGGTATTTTAAATTTTACATTTCTTAGCTACAGGCCCATAGAAAGTAATTAATATATCTATTTATGTGGAAAACTTACATTGCTTTTCATTTGCTTAGGGTGCTGATAACTTGACAACATACACCTTCAACACACATTGTGCCCAGCACACATTCTGCAAGACCTGTGGTGTACAGAGCTTTTATACTCCTCGTTCTAATCCAGACGGTTATGGTAGGTAGAAAGAGTAAACTCTGGTAACCAAAGCTAACCAGCAAGCAAACCTTGGATAAAGACTTCACTACTAACATGACAGCAGTGAGCAGCATGTGTCTTAAGAGTTTGTTCCTAAAGTGCTAAACATCTGGAACTGCAGTCTGAACCTGTAGCTCTTCCGTAAGAAACAGTCTTTCCTATGACTTGTGGGCTTCTGCCCGTGACAGGTTTCTCATCTAGGCTCCTCAGCCTTGCAGCAATAGCTGGACTGAGCATTTACCGTTCCCTGAGATGCCCCATCCACAGCGTGGTGCAGGCATCTCCCACCCTTCAGCTATGAAAAGCAGGTTTCTGTGTGCTCTGTCTTTCTTCAGGAATAGCTCCCCATTGTCTGGATGATGGCACCGTGCAGACCATTGTCACAGAGGATATCAATGGCAAGGAATGGGAGAAGGCAGTGAAGGAACATAAGACCATCAGAGACATGTCAAAACCCTGACAGACCCTTCCAGCAGCTGAACTTGGAGCACTGCCATGGAACTGTCGTCTGGGCTTTCCTGGGTGAGGGTTGGCAAAATCAATCTCTACATTATTGTTATCTGTTCTCTGTTTCTTAAATAAATCTTTCTATGCTGCCTGACCCATTCATTTGTGACTTTCAGTTTTCAAACTACCTCTGTTCCATAAACCACCCCAGGGCTGCTATTTTGGTACTTTGCCCTTAGCTGTGCTAAAGTTTAAATCACAATAAACAGAGCAAAGTACAAAAAACCCCAACTATTCTTTGCTTGTATGGATATTTCCTGTGTTTCAGGTCTGGCTTATAAAAATGCCCTATATAAGATAATCTCTTGCTTAGGACACAATACTAACTTACACTGTTTTTTCTTCATTGACTTCAATGAATTGACCATGGATTTAGAGTTAAAGGGGATTTGAAAGAGCTTATCAGGCTCAAGCTCGGTAAAGCATAGGCTCAAGTTCAGTAAAGCATTTACACAGGTGCTTAGCTGTATGCAAGAAAGAGAGCACTGAAGTCATTCATGTGATTAAGTACTGTTCTGCTTAAGCCTGGACTTACTCATGGTCTTAAGGCTGAGTCGGCATATGCTTAGGCACTGACTCATGGCCAGGGAACAGAGTTCAACACTGTCATTAGAACACCGGGAACTGGTTTGTTGTCTCCAGGAGGAGGATGTGCTCACAGCAACAGATCAGGCAATTTGGGCTCTGATCGTGACTCCGCGATGACTAGCTGTGTGGATCCAGGAAAGATGCCTCCTGCAGATGTGAGCCCACGTTGATGAGTGCAAAGGCCTACAGAAATGTTGAGCATTGCTGACTTTGCTCCACCATGACCCCACAGAAACCCAAATCACTAGTAAAATCTCTGTATGGACTAAGAAATGAAACCACTGAAAGCTACTTCACTTACCTTTGAACATAAAGGGAGAGGATCTTTAACTCTTGCACTTGTCATTTACATAAGTGGAGCAGCTTTTGAAACATCTCTTGCAATTTTTATCTCCGCACGTGTTCTATAAAAGACCTAGTTACAGTCTGGGTCTCTTGCACCTCATTCTTATGTCCTGTTGAGACTCTTGTGAGTTGATCTCGAGCCCCATGTTCTGAAGCAAGAAGAAATGCTCGTGTTTCATGAGGGACACTGCAAAGGTGGAGCCTGCAACACAATGTGTAGGAAAGAAGCAGCAGTAGCAGCAAAGATCAGTGCAATTAAAGAAATTTGTATGATTTCTGATGTTTTATTCATAAGCTTTGGCTTTTTAAAGTTCTGACTGACTAAGACAGGTCTTGTGGTTCTGGTTTTATCTGTGGCGATAGCATGTTCTTTGAAAAGCCACTCCTGATGTTTGGATTTTACAAAAGCACCAAGAGATAGTTGCCAGCAGTCCTCGCAGCTATATCGTCTTGGGGAAAAGTAGTTTGTGCCGTATCTTCTCCAATGCAGGATACTCCTGCATTTTACTCCTAATTAGGTTAATCCAAATTTCTTTTCCTATTTAAGCTTCTACAGTGAGAAAATAGAGTAGTTGTTAAACCCTGTTCATCTCAATGTATCAGGCAACAAGATACTCAGAAGCAAGTTCATACAGCCTGCTTTTTGTAGTCTGAAAGAATGCTACACAAAGAGAATCCCATCCTCTTGAGCACGTAACAGCTGAGTTTTCTTTAGTCCTTGGCCTGACACGTTTTTTTTTTTGCTCATTCTTTTACTCCTGAAGTTGTGAGCGGCGTCTCTTTTACAGAAGGCGGAGTGAATTGATCATCATGTAACGTGAGAAAAGCATATAGATGTGGCGAAACCAGAGGAGCTGGCTGCGATGACACCGCATGGCTCTCTAGAAGGAAAAATAGTTGAGAAAGCATTACAAGAACCTTCCAGACCTAACGTGAGCACAGTTTTCTAGGCTTCCTGTGAGGTTCCCTGCCAATTTATAGGACATCCTGTTTTCAGTGAGCAGGGAAGAAGTAGTGAGAGGTAGAAGGCTGCCTACTCTGTGGGGCCAAAGGGCAGGGAGAGACCTGTCTGCCCCTGTGGCTGGTGGTGTGCTGCCTAGTGTTCAGAGGGGTCCTGCTAGAAAGGACATTATCAGCTGCAGATTGGTGCTGTGACAGTTTCTTTGTCACATATAACTCCTCCTCCCTGTGTGATCTCATGCCTGCCTGTTCATATGCTGGGGAAGCAGAAACCTGATAGGTGTGCATCTGAGAACACTTTGCATGCTGCTTCTGATCATACACTGCCAGGAGAAACTTAACTTTATATTTATATTTATATTTATATTTATATTTATATTTATATTTATATTTATACTTATTTATATATATTCATATATAAAAACGTTTTTATGTATTTTTTTATATATTTAAATATATATACATTCATAGTGCACCAGCTTAGAACGGTCAGATTTCAGAAACACAAAAGAATAATGCCACCTTTATCAGAGCAGTTTCCATATGTAACTCTCTCTTTTAGCAGCCTCAAAAGCAGGAAAGTTCTCTGTGTGTCATTTGTGGATTAACAGGACTGTTTGCTGGGCAAATATTTACATCCTGTGGAAGGGGAGCTAATGGAGCTAATCAGATTCTGATACAGGGAACTGTGGACTAAATGTGTGATATCTCATGCAGCAAAACAGTTAAAAAAATACACAGTACAGAAGGGAACTCATAAAGAGCTTTGGACCACAAGTTCACAAGCTGTATCCATCTTTAGTTAGAGCTATGATCCAAGGACGCTGTCCCTGGCATGCAGTCATGCCATTCTTTGACAGGCCACTCACATGTTCAGAATATTACGTTGGATCCAGTCTCCTTTGAAATACATCCTACATCCCGGACACTGTAAAACTCAGTGCACCGTGACTACTGAAAATCTCTGAGCTGCAAATCTGCTCAGCCCTGTCCTGCTATCCACACAGCACATGAAGCAACCTGTCTTGTCCGTTCATGTTTTACAAATCACTGAAGATCGTTCATTAGTGACATTTATAATCCATGTATATGATTATTTATGAAGTTCTCTGCGAATATGACACTTCTGACTAAAGTCTTCGCAATGATGACGAGCTATTCAAACAGGTCAAGCAGGTATCACACATCTCACCCTGGCTTGTTCGGTCTCCTCCTCTGTGAGTACGAAGAGTGCATCTCTGGGCAGGAGGCAGGAGATGGGTACATCCAGCACGGAGATGTACTTCCGGAAGAGATTCACTGATTCAAGCACGAGCACACGGCACCCTAGACAGAGAAAGAGGATAAATATTTCAAAATAATAATATTTTTATAAGGTTCCCACCTGTCCAGGCTCAGCAGGTCTTTGCAGGCTCCCCTGTATTGCTGGCCATGGGGATCCTTTTTGAGCAAAAGGGGAGCTACTTCTACTCATGCTTCCACCAGGATCTCTTTGCGCCCAGTGCATGTCTATGACCGTTGGTACTTGTTCTTGTTCTGTATGTGGTCTGTGGAAAGCAAAGCTAGCTCTGAATACCAGAGGGTTTGGGGTTTTTTTTGCTTATAATTTAAATTATTCCTACATAGTCAGACTCAAAAGAAAAAGCACAGGATGGCTCTCTGAATGCTGGCACTGTATCATATAATGGAAATTTAAAACAGCAGTCTCTGGTTCAGCTACAAAAATGAAATTTCCTCTTTCTACTCCAGTTCTCAGCTACAGAAAAAATATTTACAAGATTCAGGAATGGCTGTATCGAATATTAACTCAGAGAGGCAGTTACACTTTAACAGAGTTCCAGAATTCATTGCTCAGATGTTTGTGATGAAGCAGATGAAGGTAACATGTATAAAGATTCTAGTGGTGTGGAATTTTTTTTCTGTTTCAGAGAGCCCCTTGCTCAAAAGTTAATTGCTATTTTTTTTACCTTGGCTAAATTGTCTTCACTGATGAGCTCAGAGCTACTGATGGTCCCATTAAGAGCCTGCAGTTCTCAAGGAAGCTGCTTTGGGATTTCTTAGGGCTTGGAAGCTGCTGTGATTATGCTCCACACTTCAGACATTGTATTAAAGTTCGACAGAAGAGGCCAAAGTCACAGTTTACACAGGTGGTCAGATATACAATTAGATCTGCAATGAGATTTTCTTCAGTGTGCCCTTAAACTGTGAAATTACACAAAGGAGACAAAGAACAATGCTGAATTGCTACAAAGGCTGCCTAATGGACCATTTTAGTGTGTGGAGCCTGTGCTCACATGTCTAATACTGCTTCAGCTGTTATGTCCCGAGCACAAAGCAAACTGGTGGTGCTCAAATACCTCTTGGCTCTAAAACGTAGGCAGGACTTGTGTCCTCCTAAGGGAAAAGACTCTCCAGGACAGGGGCAGAAGCAAACATCTTTTCTGAAAAGAGTAACAACGTGAGGTGGGTTTCTGTGAGAGGTGATGATGCCTCTGCTAGGAGCCCTCTGTGCAGATCTGCTAAGGAATCTCATCCCACAAGGATCTGAACAGTCAACCTGCTGCTGGCTTCCCTACTTTGGACATTTGGTAGATCCTTCAGTCTAGCCTCTATCAATTGAGATAGGAAAACAAAACTTGCTGCTCTCATGGAGAATTAATTTCCTGGAGGCACAAGGGAAGAAGCCCCCAAAAGTCTCCAAGGTAAAGCATGATACTCAGAGATACCCCACCAGCACGGTTCCTTCCCCAGCCAGGGGTCTGTGACACACCGAACCCAGGAACAAACAGCATGCACGGGACGATCCTCCAGAAATCCCCTCACAAGTGATTGGTGTCCCCTGCCTCTTCCCGTGATACTAACTCATTTCACTGCAAAGAAAGGTCTTGCGTTTATTCCAGCCAAAGCCTGCAATGGAAGGACATGGCAGCCCTGACGGACTCCCTCCAGCATATCTCCAGGACATTTCAATTCCTTTCTTTCTTCTCTCTCCTTCAAGAGAAGGATGTACAATTTGTTCCAACTTTCCAATAGCCTTTTCCACTCTCAAAAGCAAAACTGGTAACTCTTTATTTCAGTCTCACAGAGGGCTCCAGAACCATGCTCCCCTTCCAGTTCTCTTTCTGCACTGATCCTGGGACATAACTCCCCAGCAGGGTGGACAGAGCATTCAAAGGAGTTATTTTCTCCTGCTGTGGGCAGCAAAGGGCAGGGTTAGAGGCCTCAAGGGAAATCACCGGCACGTCCATCCAGACAAACGTTGACATAAGTCTGTGCTGTGCCAGAACTGGAGGAAAAGCCCTGCTGAAGCTCATGGACGTTTGCTGCAGGCCCGGCCTGCCCGGAGCTGCCGGGAGATGGCGGTGTCCGCCAGCTGGGGAGGGAGCCGGGGCCCACGGCCCGGTGCCTTGCCCGGGCTGCCCAGGTTAGGATCGCTTTTGGCACCCCTCTGCCTTGAAGGCCCTCCTGTCTTAACTACGTCGGTGCTGTACCACGTCCCTGCTCCCGTCCTGCTGCAGCCTCAGCCATCCAGCCCTTGCAAGGTCATCGTGCCCATCCCTGCAGAGCAGCAGCTGTGCAATGCGATCTGCAAGGACCGATGGCGCTGCCGAGGTCCCTGCAGCGAGTCCCTTGGACGTGCGGGAATGCAGGCAGCTGTGTGACCAGCATGGCCTGTGCCGCTTCCTGACTGCGAGCCTGAGCCCCCGCCTCGCTCGTGGTCCACCTTGACAAGTGACAGACCGAGCAGTTGCTCTTTAGCTGCCGTAAGGTTTCAGCTTGCTATGGCAAAGGATGCTCTGCAGCGCCAAGTGTTGCAGCTGCATATGGAAGTGCCCTGACGGTTCTTTTACTCCCACTAAAGACATTTCTTGTTTCCAAGTAGCAAACTTGGAAGCACATTTGTGATGTGCCATGAATAAAGGAACCACTCTTCACCCCCTTCTCCGCAGAGATCCTCTGGGCTGCCCAGCAGGCCCAATCTGTTGGTGGGTAGTTTCAGAGAAAAGTATTAATATGGTGCTGCACTATGGCACAGCAGAGGAAAGGAGTAGATATGGGTCCCCTTGCTCTTGTAGTCATCATTTCCGCTGGCCACCTGTTTGCTTTTTACTGGGGAGGACAGGGGTAGAGCAAACATGGAGCAATGGGTCTTTCCTTTCCTGGATGGTTGTTAACGGCCCCTGGCAATGCCACGTGAATTCCTACTTGCAACGATGGGAAGAGAGGCCTGGTGTAGGGTTACCCACCACCAACCTCTGAAGCCTGGGCTGCTCTGTTAACAAAATGTGCTCTCCCTTTCCTCATAATTTTTTCCCAAAGAAATATTAATTCATGCAGCAATTATGCTCTTTTGTTCCCCAAAGCTCAGCAATAAGGGCTCAAAACAACTGCAAGTGATTTCAGTATCGATCAGTCTGACCTCCTGGGCCCCCATCGGTCAGATCAGGCAAAGCAATGGCATTCGAGCCACACAAAATGAAGGGCACTGTAAGAGTCTTCTGTGTTAGTGATATGACAAGGATCTCCACATGCTGACAGCAAAGGCTGCTCCGCATGGGAACGTGAGATGAAATGAAGCAGGGAAGGAATGTACAGTCCAGGGAGAGATGGAAAAGGGTTCAGAGAAACAGGCTGCTCCCTGCCAAGCAGGGTAAGAGAAGTGCTGCCATTGATGAGTCTACTCCTGTGACACCAGCAGGTGAAGCTCTTCAGAGCCTGTTGTGACTGTGACCTGGGCAGGATGGGATTAACAGTGTAATACAACCTCTCTAAGTTGGCAGAAAGGGCGCGATCAATATAGCTAGTGGATTAGGCCTAGAATAGAAGTGCATGAAGCCTGCAGCCTGTTCGGCTTGGCTTTCTACTTCCAAATCACTTATGCAGCAGGCATGCTTAGAATGAGAAGATTATCAGCAGACCTATGTGTGCTAAAGGCCTGCACTGCTCCTGACAGACGTTAGCACACCAATTCTTTTGGAAGAGCGCTGGTTATAGCTGATGGGGCCAGTAGTAGGGGTGGATGCATATCCAGCAGCTGTCTCGGCTCCTTGAAACAAGCCGATGTGCTTGTGCCTGGGCTGGAGAACTTGATTACAGATTATAAAAAGCCTGTTGTGTTTATGCTGGCTAAAGGGATTAGAAAGCAAAGCAGGATATTTAGGGTGCTCATCTGCATATCACTGAGGCAATGCAAGGCTTAGCTGGCTTTTGCATTTGCAGAGAGATTTTCTGTGGATTCCCTGATCACGTGGGCTTACACAGGTTCACCCACAAATAGTTCCCTCTTACCAACAGGAGAGCAGCACATTTCTGTGGCCTGAACATGCCTTTCAGCTCTACCCAGACAGCCTCCATCCCAGCATCACTCTTGTTTCATTAAGCCCCTCTGATGCACAGCCCTGCATGCCTGCCAGATCAAATTATAAATACTGGGAATTTCAATGAGACTGGAACTATATTTGGAAAGGCTTAGCGTAAGCAGCAGCATGGGAGCTCCCCTTTCCTTTGGTGTTTGTAGGTCATGTCAGATGTGATGTAATCAGAGCAGCAAGGCTTTCACATAGCTTCAGGAGTCTCTTGATGCTGCTAGAGAAATGGAAATGTTGTCTATACATGGGTCTGTTTCAAACCTGAACCAATTTGAGGCACAGCTCAGGACCATAGTGTATCTATGTGTATCTATCTACAGGCATTCAGGACCATAGCGTATCTAACAAACCTGCACGAACAGCACATGAAGGTGGTTCGGTCTAGATAACGCCTGACATCTAGCAGTGACATCTACCACTGCAGTTCCTTGTTCTTTCTCTGTACTGCACACAACACACACAGAGCTCTTTGCTGCATTCCAAAACTGAACAAAGAAAAGGTCCTAGGAAAGAAGTTGGCATTAATACTCCTCTTTCACAGATGGGGGAATGGAAGAGACTAGAGTTAGAACTCAGTTAAAGGGCATTCTGCCATCTTGGCTCATGCTCTCTCCATCAGATCTTGGTCTGCAGCTTGCTGCTAGGAGGAATTAAAACTGACTTGCTGTGGCACATTCAAATCCTACAATGATTCAGGAATTAGCATTAAAGAAACACAGTCCGGATGACTGCTGAGGGAGCAGGAGGTTGACTGGGTGGGCCTGGTTGACCCACCTTCCTATGCTCTGTCCAAAGAGCTGACAGCTTTGTGCTTAAACTAGTTCCACAAATTTGTCCTGGAGTCAGACAGTGTTTGCTAGAGATAAGGGCCGCAGATCTACTCTGGGACAGCAGCTAGAAAAGGAGGTCAGGAGCAACCTGCTTCCGTACTTGCTTCTTTCTTTTCCCTACTTGTACAGAGAGTTTCTCAGAGGTACTTGCTCGTTTACGGGTGAAAGAAGCCACTCCAACAATTTGTTGGGCAAGTGCAGATTTCAGATACCTCTCCCATACTGACCACATCTTGAAGCTTAGCTTGGTACATGCAACCATTTTGGCTGAGCTGGTAATGGTTTCTGAGGCCCTTTGTCACAAACCAAACAAAAAAAAAAGGCTTATAAGTAAGATGTGACCAAAAACTCTGGGACTGAGCTGAGAGACCTGGAAATAGCACTCATATTCATGCAAGACAGCAAGAAGCATAGGCCAGACACTGAATCACACCACTGAGACAGGACAACCCCAAAGGACAGAAAAGTGACTGTAGAGAAGCCTGAGCTGGTAAAAAACTGCAGGGAGATAAAAGAGCAAGGAAGAGTTCAGCTGTGGGTTTCATTTGCATTGCAAATAGAGGCAAGTTAGGCAGATGAAACCCTGGACAGAACATTCACGTAAACGATTGCCTAACGCCTGCAGAGTCACGGATGCGTAATGAGACATACCTTCAGGTAACTTCTGCTCCGAATGCAGGTACCTGTGAATGAAGAGATACATGGGGGTAAACACTCGATGAAGTTATTCAAATCCTCATTTTACAGGTATAAACTGTTTGCTAAATCAACCCTTTTCTTTTAATACACACACACATTTACAATGGCTAATCTTATAAGAAAGTTCAGGAGCCGACACTGGATGCACATGTCAGGCAGTGGTAAGCCTCATTCCCCACACAATTCTGCCATAACTTTCCTCACCCTGGCTGCTGGGACACAGCACAAATAAGCTTCATAAATCCAGCTCGCTCTCAAACTTCTCATGTTGCACTAAGGGAAACTGCAAGAGGCTGCCAAAGGCTACTCAGCTCTGAGACCACTGGCTCTTTAAAGCCTTGTGTCTGCTGACCAGGGACATCACCTCAGCGGCAGCTCCTGTTTGGGGACCAGCTTCTTTCTTTCTAACCCATGCTGGCACTGGGACATCTGAGCAGCTGCTCTGACTTTTTGCTCACTAAGACTTTGATCCCTTCATGACTTTGAAATGGGAAGTCTCTGTAGCAAAAATACATCCCTTGGAAACAGAATGAAGGGACCAGTGCAGGAGATGTGAACAGCGATGGTGCTTCCATCAAGAAGTGTAAGCAAATGATCCTGATATGGTGAAGGCATCAGAGGGTATTAGCTTCAACTCCTTTTTAATTCTCTTGTTTTTCCTGCTCTAGCCTGTGGTTCATGGCTTCAGAGCACTCATATCACCATTTGCATCGCCTCCAGATTTGGCCCATCGCAGGGATGGGAGGAAGCGGGTCTCCAGCAGATGGCACTCAGAGCTGTCCCACACCCAGGCTTGCTCTTCCATAAGGAAAAAAAACCCAAACAATGGAACATTTGCCAAAAGGAGAAAGGAAATAAAAAAAGATAATTTATTTAGCCCTGTGTAATATTTAAAGAGATTGTTATCATCTTATAGTGGTGTATTTAACGAAGGACAATGCGACAGTTCATGTGTAAATCAACCAGGATAAAACATACATTATATGTAAACTGTTATGTTTCTCCAGTCACTTTCAAACTAGGATTATCTCTGGCTATTGGTTAAGTTCAAGGAAAAGGATTAGCTACACAGGCATAGACAAAATAGGAAGCACAGAGTAATGAATACCCAAAGCAATTCAAAGCAAAAGTCAAGCCAGAAATGCAGGTCATGGCAGAACTCAAACAGCAATCAGAAGACATATGCCTTAAATAGATTCTCCTGCCAATGGTCTCCTCTTCTGCAGAGCCAAAGATCTGCAAGCAATACCATTTTCTACTAAACAATGGCCTTGTAATACTAACTTGGCCACCTTCTACCCTGCTACTCAAGTCCTACTGTTCTGACAAATATTGTTAAGTGTTGCCTTGTAAACATTACCAGCAATTTTTCGGGGGCGGTGGAGGGGGAGGAAGGTTTAAGTATCTCCGTTAATGTCTGCTCTGCTCTTCTGCCAGAGGTTTCTTCCCCCACAACTAGAATCTGGCCACCCAAAGAAGTGATTCAGCACTAGCAGGATGGGAACTTCTTAAAACAAGCTTGGAGAGATAAAGCAGTGAGTGGTTGTGAAGCCTGGCTAACTATCCGAAGTCCTAGTGTCTGTTCTGGGTGTGCTGCTCTGCCATGGGGGGACATTCAAAGCGCTAACTGACAGCAAATTAAAGGATGTGAAGAGCTGCTCCAAGAGTGAACTAATAATAACTCCTGGCCACTAGAAACAGAAGCAAGGAGAGATCCAGTTCATATGGAAATGTTTCAGCAGGAGCAGAGAGCATCTTCAGCCGGGAAGGAAAGTTTGATCCAGCAGCAAATGAAGGAGTTTGTGCTTGTATAAAGGTTCAGGGAGACACAAACTGTGTTTGGTTACTGAAAGGTCCTCAAGGCTGCTGCCAGGCAGACATGACAGTGATCTGGAAGAACAAGGACAAAGAAACTGATTCTCTCCTCATCCTTTTTGTCCTGAGCCAAATGCTTCAGTACTCAGCAAGGCTCAGCGCAGAGCTATGGGAATGGGCTCCACCCAGCTGTAACGCTGCAGAGGAATTGCAGCCTTGCTCATTTGTGTTTCTCAGGCAAGGGATGGCAATGAACTGTGGTTGCACAGAGAGAGAGAGAAAGAAACATAAAACTCTACCTCCTGCACACGTTCCTAAAACAAGCCAATCCTCTCCCAAATCAATCTTCTCACTCCCATCTCCACCCTGCTGGAGCTGTCTCCGTGGGACACTTCCAAGTAGGAGAGAGGTTGCAGCTCTCTGTTGTTGCCATTTTGGGAATGTTGTTTTATAGATTGGACTTGCTGTGGTTTGGGTGAAATGAAAGAGTTTGGCATAAAATCTCAAAAAGTCAAACACAAACAGGCTCTTTTTCAGGAGCTCTTTCCATGTGTTTTTTTCCAGAGAGACTTTTTTAAAATTCTTTTTCTTTTTAAACATGAAGTGATCTAACGTGGCTTGTTCCCACCCACCCACCAAGTGCCAGAGGCCAGCTGATTACAGGGCACCTCTCACTGCACCCTCTTTATTATGCTTGTGGTAGGTCCAGACCCACATTTGAAGGAAAGTGAGACCCTCTGCAATGAAGATTCAAAAGGCTGTGAGATGTCTGAAGGCACCCACCATTTCTGCCCTCCCAGGACTCAGCACCGGCTCCTCCCTCATGGACCAGCTGCTTTGAATGCCATTTCTATGTAGCTATCGGCTACATCTGCTCAGCAGAAAAACTGAAGTGGTCCAGCAACCCCCATCCTGCAAACTGCAGGATTGAGCTAGCTCCCAAATTCCCTGTCTTTATTCAGTCACCCTCAAGGAAAGATGCCAGCGAAGTGAGTGGGCTAGCTCCTAAGAGGCACTGACCACTGATGCCTCTCCATGATGGCAAGAAGGAACAAGTCAAGATGGAGCTGAAACCTCGGTCTTGGGGAACACAGAACTCCTCTGAGGCAGAAGCAGGACTGACGCCCTGGTGGGTGGACTACAGTTTTGGTGATGTTCTGTTTAATGAGAATTGTTCATTGAAATCAATGACTTCACTCTCCAAATAGTCTCCATGCCAAAGGCAAAACCCTTCACTGAACTGACTGTGCTGGCTGCTGTAGAGCACTGGGGAAATAGAGTTTTCAAGAGCATGGCAAAGAATGGATGTCTTAAAGATGCGTTGGGGCTTCATTTAGGATCATAACCTCTAATCTGCCCAATTAATCTGATGAAACAGATGTGAAAGAGGAAGAACAGCCAGTCTCCTAGGAATCACAGAGATATTAGAAGGATATACTTGCCAGATGTTGAATGTTTGCTCTCTGGCATGCCTCCTCCCTCCCTAACCGGACTTTCTGGCTCCATTTCCATGCACCCTGAACTACACCATGTAGCAACATGCAGTTCATAAAACACTATTCAGGCACTCTGTACTCACGTGTATTGCAGTGGCAAAAAATGGTTCTGCCAGTCAGAAAAAAAGGTGTCGATTCAGAGACCTTCCAGTTGACAGAGTGGCTCTGTGCTTTGGTGCCTGCACTGTCTGGGAGAAGAATGTGCAGTGTCACTGCTCCACTCACACTGCTAGCAGCCTAGTGACGCTGGGAACGACATTCCCTGAGGCTGTTTCTTTAGAAAAAAAACTTCTTGGGGGGGGGGAAATCCCTGCAATGCTGGTGCCCCGTGCTCAACTTTATCCTAACGGCTCGCAACAGTATCACGGAAGGGCACTGGGATGAATGAACTTAGTCAATTTAAGGAAGGAGGGAGCAGGGGCAAAGGAATGAGATAAAATCTAGGACGACATACCCAGCTATGGGATATATGCCAGGCATGGGGCAGAGTCCTCTGAGGGGAAGGGACAGAGTCTCAAAGGGTAAACAGAGGAGGACAATTCTGCCTTGACCTTATGGGGGCAGTCTGGGTGCAATCACAGCCACCACTCCTAAGTTCCCCCTGGGACATTTAAGACCAGTAAAACAAAACACCAGAGTGAGCTGGACTATGAAAGGACAGGCTGACACATAAGATACTGGAACCTGTGATTTCTTCAACACCCTTCATTATTTTGCAGGGAACCTAGAACTCCAGCAGGGGCTAAACAATCCCAAACAAACACATCAGGGATGCAGGAAATCCTTTTCCAAGATGGAGCAAATAACAACCAATTTTGAAAAAAGGATTTTCTGGGAAAAGGCAAGGGAAATACAAACCAGCACCCTGCTTTGAAAACATACATGAGATGCCACTCATTTGAAATGCACAGGCTACAGCTGCTTAAAAGGAGTGAGAGATCAGAGTCCCATTCTAGCCCCAGACTGTAAAAAGGTGTCAAATAAAAATGGTAGATGGGATACCATTCATTATCATCAAGCTAATCACCCAAGAAACAGCTTGCTTCCTGCTCAACATGTCCTTAAAGACCTGGCCTTGGAAATTCAGTACAAGCAGAACTGTGCTTTGTGGGGATGTAATGCAGTTGGTGGCTTTTGAGAACTGCACCTCTGTGGGATTTGGCTGGACAATGCACTGCTAATTGTTTTGATGTGCTTATTTGAAACTGGCATTTAATCAGTCCTCCTCTTCCAGGGAGCCTTAGCGCAACCCTTCTGCACAATACTGTGTCCCATGGCATTCATAAATGGGGCATTCAATAATCAGGCTGTGACATGTAAGTGCAACAAGGCATCGGTGGCACTCGAGCTGCATCATAATCAACTCAAGAGTGATGAAGCACTAAGCTCCCAAGTATCACCACTGCACAGTCTCATTTACAAACTACCACTGAGTTGGTGAATGTTAAGAAACATCCTGCAGGACTGAGAGGTGTTTTTCCAAATGGAATTGACGACAATAAGCTCAGCTAATGATTCTTTGATGTAGCTTTTTATATGGCATCATTGATATAAGTTTTATGGATGCAGTTGCTATAACAACATAATGCACAGTGGTTAAATATAGCAGCTCCTATTTTCCACTCAGTTTGCTCTGCCCTAAGCAGACAAGGACTATTCTTTTCTGTTCTAGCTGGGATGAAATGGATGAGATAGCTCACTGAAGAAACGAAGTGGTACAGTCCTTCCTCCTCCTCACAAAGACCGTTCCTCTCCACCCTAAGCAAGCAAGCGAACAACAAAACCAACAGCCCCCCATTTGCTAGGCTACTGGGCAAGAGGGCTTGTTTGAAATCAAAATGCACAATGACTCATGCAAAACTAAACCACCTCGATACTACATGTGATCTCAGTGCAAACACTGTCATTTCAAAGTGCAGGAAAGAGAGGTTCTCAAATATTCCTGTCACGTAGTATTTACCATGCTTATTACCGTAGTGCCTAGTGACTGGCCAAATGCTGAGAGGGGAGTAAAGTGACCTTGATGTCACTCGAGACCTGCTCTTCCTTGTGGACACATGTACAGGATCCAGCCTCTCCTGGCCACAGGAAAAGCTCCTATTTTGGGGGATAAGAGAGAATGATATTGCCAAATCAAGGTGATGGGGAAAGAAGCAGAGCTACAGAGGATTGCTTCCAATTCTCCCTTCTTTGCTATAGTGGGATTTTCTTGGGTTTTGGGTTGGGTTTTTTTCCCCGTCTAGAAGCCAGAACTGAAATACTCCCAGGGGAGACTGAAATCAAATAGCAATTTGTGTTCCTCTCCCATCCTGTTTTTTCTTATTTTTCCCTTGCAGAAGAACAAATCCACCCTCAAACCTTGGCATTTCACAGTTCCTCCCAGATCTGAAGCCTAGACACAAAGCAGCAGCTGGACTCCCTGCAAGCTGTCAGGAGGAAGGTTGCTGGAAGGGGAAGGGCACATTTCTTCTGAATAGTTCCTGCTCCTTTGAACAAAACCTCTGTACCAGACACTAGAAAGAATATTTATGCCCTTAGCAGATAATACTGAGCATCTGCTCAGCTGTGACCATATCCTGAACTGTTTTGTTCCTTGAAGCTGTTCAATAATTTGCACCTTCTGAAGCAAGGAGTTGTGAGATGGGTCACACAGCCTGTTCCACCCCTGCTCGTGCAGAAAGTCATCTCTTAGGTAGTGGGGCACAAGTCTATCTCCCACAGACTGGGAGCACCCAAAAGAGCCGAGGATCACTGCACCAGCCCCCTGCTTCATCCTTCCCACTTACAGCCACAATGGAGGCAGAACCCTGCAGACCTTATTTAAAGATGGTTAATAAATACATTGCACATGATACCTGGAGGGGAGAGTTCATTTGCCTTTTTCTTGCCATGTAGCACTGAGGCCCCAGGGGCAGCAGTCGCTGCTTTGCAAAGCCCTGCTGGCAGGGAGATACATGAGAAGCCTCAGCATATGCTCCCAGCGCTGCCTGTACTAGCCAATATGTGAGAACTCATCAGGGCACTGAAAATCAGGAGTGATACAGTCACGCTCTACTTCCTCCATGACACAAACTGAAAAATAATGAGGGCAAGCAAGCCACTAAAAATAAACTTAACCTTTCAGTGGCCACAGCATCACTCCTGCCACATGCAGATGACTGGGCCACCATGCTTACTTCTGCTGATTCAGGACTGGAAGGGAGACAAGACACAAACCAGCCCTTGCTTAATGAGAGCTGCTTATACTCTGGTGTCCCTATCAGCATGTATCTCATCAGCCCAGGACAATGTTCTGCTGTAGGCTAAGGATTAATGCAAAGGTCTGAGTTCAGGGGGCTTGCAGATAATGAATACTTGCTAGCAACATATTCTGAGACGAGAAGAGGGTTAACATTCCCACTGCACACACAGGAAACGTAAAGCGCGAAGGTGGGAAAGTGATTTCTGCACAGCCACAAGTGAGACAACAGTAGAGCTGGGATCAAAATCGAAAGTTTTCCTTAACTTTCTCATACATAATTCAGCTGCTAGCTTGTTTTCCCTGTATCTCTTCAGGATGTAGGGAGACACGTAACAATCTGCCCTTCGTTCCTATTTGCAGGCCATACAGCAATTAATTGACTGAGCAAACAGAGGTCCAGGCAGCTGGAAGCTCTCTAGTCCCTCTGTGCCAATGGTGTGAGCGTCGGTCATCAACCTCTGTTCCTCACTCACTCCTCAAGTAACACTGTGCCAGAAAGCATCTCCCCGCTTAGCCCAAACAAACACACAGTTTGCTTTAACTCCACCCTCTTTCCTTCTGCTAGGGTATTTCAGAAGTTGCTGGGAAAAGCCATGATCCTCTCTAACACTGAATTCCAGCCATCAGATACCATCAAAGACTTTCAGCATCTTCCCAGAGGAGCTCAGTAGGTCACAGTACGGGTTCTGTGGCACTGGAGTTTTCTCTAGGCAAGTGAGAAAGGCAAATCACTGTGATGTTGTTAGCAAGGAGAGCCAGAGAGTTATTTGAATTGCACAGATGATTCAGAAAACAAATGGGTGCTAAAAATACAAGATATACTTGCAAAGAGTTCTTCTCATGCCTGGGAAAGGCAGGGGCAGCTCTGGGGGAGATCTCTCTAGGACACAATAAGGTCTGAATGAGCAGACGGTTAAAATAAAATACAGTAGCTGTCTTGCCAGCAAAATTTGGGCGATTTTAATACAAAAGATTTTTGTCTAGCAACCTTCCCACATCACAGCACAGAGACAGAGGTTCTCAGAATGTAAAGAATAAAGTGGTGAAGGAACGAGTTGACTTAGGAAGACTGGTAAATAGGGACAGATCCAGTGAAAGAGCAACGTCCTTGGGTCAGAGAGGTAAATTCGGATACCTGGACAGGATGGCAACATCCTCTGGAACAATGGTGCAGAACTTTCCAAAATCCAACTACCACCAGCTCAGGCATCAGCTATTCACACAGTCTCCTCAAACCAGAAGTGCAAAGTGATCTGTGGCATATTTTAGTGGGATCAAGGACAGGAAGAGCAAAGAGGGCCCAATGAAAGGCAAACTGGCAAAGCACCAGCAGATGGAATAATAAAGGATGCTGTAGGTCATTTACAGAGCTGCAAGTTTCTCCAAACAGTATCGTGTCCCACAGCCGGGCACTCAGTTATATCAGTGAAGTTAATACTGCCCTTGGCCCTAGCTATTAGTTTTCTGCTTACACACAAACACCACATTCACTCCGTAACACTGTAGTGAGGCATTCAATGAAGTGTGCAGACCACTGTACCTTAAAGCAGTGTAAAGAGAAATGTGGTTAGCATGACCACTCACTCCTCCCGCATCAAAGGTTACCACCTGCAATAAAACCACAGAACAATAATCATTTTGAGGAAGACGGAGACTGTGCAGTTCCCAACTTTGACATCTAACACAGCACCGTCCCAGCCCATTGTATCTAAAGAGTTATTTTTGTGTTGCACAATGAGGCCTTGTGTGTGAACTCATGCTACAGAAATACAACTAAACAAACAAGACACTCTGGAACTAGATGACTACACAGTCTAACAGCTTGAACAACAGAAAGATGACAAATATTGTGTTCCCACTGGCAGGATGCACTTGTTACTTACTACCCGGCCAAAAGGTTACTTCCAGAGTGATCTTTTGCAAACTTGTTCCTGACCCAAGAGGTCCAGCTTTATGAATCACTCTCTCCTGGACTTGAGAACAAACTAGAATGCCTGCGGATTACAGGGTGAAACTATAGTTTGCTGTACTGTGAATCAGGACATATTGCTTTAACAAGAGCAACACAATCATGTACTAGTCTTGATTGTAACGAGGCTTCATCACAGGATAACACAGCGATAAAATAATCTGATATGAGAACAAGTCTTTTTAAAGGATCAGCTGACTGCACTTTTTGTACAAGCAAGTCAAGCTTTTCACTGAATGAGAAGATCATATTGTTTATTGCTTCTCTGCAGGGAGAAATGGGAACTTCATAATGCAGAAGTAATGTGTGAGCACAGCACTAACAAGTCACCGTCCAAAGCACAGAATACTCTTGGCTCCCTGCCCTCAAACCTACCAATAACGTGTCAGGGTGAACCATCCACCCTAAGGGCTCACTCTGCACAGTACTGTGCAGTGGGTACTTAAAGGCTCCCACTTCCAACCTAGAAGACAAACTGGCAGCGCAAAGCGTAGAGCAGACAGGGAATATGTACTGGTAGGCTTTCCAGATGGTGAAAGTGACAGTCTTTGGACAGTCTAAAGTTAGGTTTTTGCTCTGGGAGTGGCCAGGCAGCAGAGCTCTCCACAGCTCCCTTCTCTATGACCAGGAAGAAATCATAACCTCCCTACATTTCAATCAACATCTGCTTCCTTGCCAGCTTGTTCTCTCTTCAGGGAAGGAAATGCTACTGTCTTGCTTACTCACCACAGCTCCCTTCTCAAAATCTATTTTATATGCAGGACCTGAAGTACTGGGTTAAAGATCAAGGGAAGATCAAAAGCCGCCCTGCCCGTCCTGCAACTTGCTACCCCACCCTCCAACAGGAGAGGCCCTCTCAAACACAGGAGATATTGTGTAAAGAGGGAGCGGAAACACAAAGACAGTGATAAGAAATACTTCAAAACCCACAAACTCCAGACAAGCCTGCTTATAAAGCCATCCACCCAGTACAAGTCCACAGTTAGACTTTCCACTTTGCCCAGTGGCTGTAATGCTGCTGCCACCAAGCAGCGGAGTTATACATTGATGGCAGGAAGTGGCGGGACCCAATTTGCTTTCGTTCAGGTACAAAGAAGCATTTTCTGGTCAACTCTTATTTTGTAAGGAGAAAAATTATGTGTTCGGCTTTGGCTGCTTCTGCTGCACATCAGCATTACCTGAGAGACGCTGCAGGGACTGCATGGTCTGGCATGGTGCAAAGCCCTCCCTAAGGGATCGGCTTTTTGAGTAGCTCATCTGGGAAAGACATTATTACATTCTGTACAGCTCAGGGAACCAGCACAGCACCCTGTATTTTACAGATAAGAAAAAACATGCTCTGAAGTCTCTCCTACCTAGAGTGGCACTTTCCTAAGATGCCAATGTACCTCACTCACTGCAGGCAGAATAAATTCCTATGCAGGCGAATGAATAAGAGTGTGAGTCTGCTAAGGGCTGGATTTACACTAAACCTTTTTTACTAAATGGGGACAGAGAGAGGGTTTGTCTCTTCTGCCTGATCATTTATTTTCATGTAACCTGTGCAAACATAACATTTTTAAGACTACTACCCTGCTGTCAAATGTGGTTGAAATTAGCCAACAGGCTCTGGAGTCTTTTGAAACATGCATGTGCACACACATATAAATACAATTGCATTATTCTTGTCTCCTTAGGAAACCAAGCTAAAAACCCCAGGCAAGCCAAAACACACATTTTTCCCTTCTATGAAGGGTACAAGAGAACAAACCAGAAGACTGAGATAAGAGACTGTAGTAAGCAGACTAAATAAGCTAGTCATTATTTTGACAAAACTGGCTCGGGCCAACTGTGGGAGCACAAGGCTGGGTTAGGAAATATTCTTGACATGAAAATTATCTGTTCAGAAACACCTTTGGAGGTTTTTCTTCTCCACATCTGTTTTGAAATAGAAGCTGCTGTTCTTAGCGCTGCTGGGCTTACGTAACATCTGAACTAGCTAAAGAGATTGCATGGAGTTAATTTTCAATTGATGTTGTCTAATTTACTGTTAGGACATTTGTACGTGAATTGCCTGTCTCTTCAAATACACAAATCTAAGTACAATTCCCAAGGTACCTGCACACTGACCTGGCCATAGTGGCATTCACTTTATCTGCAAAGAGGCCACCTTTGAAACATTGGCCCTTCATGTTTAGAGATCCCTCCCAGCACACAGGCTGGCTGTGACACTGTAGTGATGTCCCACCTATCCAGTATGTAGCTTCTAGGTCTGTTGTCTAAACAGGGCACTGATTCCACAGCATCGCTGTGGTGCTCGTGACTTAAAGCAGGCAGCAATCACATGTAAATATATTCCTCTGGCTTCAGGGATTCATTTCATTGATAAGAAATCTGAATTTCTTTCTCACATGCTGAAGATATTTTCACACGGGAGCATTTGCTTCTTCCACACGGTGCAGCTAGCCCGTGTGCTTGCTTTTAGCACATAACCTGAACCAGGCTGATGATGAAATCAAGCAAACAATCAGGGTAGGATAAGAAAACCTGAACATCTTGAAACTGTCTGGGTTAAAAACAGGCTTAGCCAGTTCGGGGAGCAAAAGGCTGGGATAGGAAATATACTTGATGTGGAAATTATTGCTCAATGAAATCTTTAGGGCAAGAGGGAGTTCCCTCCCCACACCTGTTCTGAAATGGGAGCCGCCGCCGTTGGTGTTGCTGGGTTTTCCCCTGGGTGACCTTGGTATTCAGGAAATGGAGCTTTCACTAGTGGAAGCCAGAGCAACAGCCAAGACAAACAGGTCCAGAAATCCCTTCCGGAGCGGGGAGAGCACAGAGGAAATTACTGAATTAGTAGCAGAAGAGAAAACTCCTGAGAGGTCTGGAGTCCATGCTCCCTCTACACACCACGTGCATCGGAGGAAAAAAGCACTCGAAGCTGTGGGTCTCCCTCACTCTTTCTGGCGTCATCCAGTGCTTCAAACAGAGCACACATCTGCTCAAGTAGACCGGCGGGGATAGAAAGGTCTCTTTCCTTTTTAGGAAGGGCCATCCCATAAAATATCATAGCAAGCAACTCCATTTCTAATGGCCTTCCTCTGAGCATCATTTCATAGGCCCAACTTAGGCTTGCAGAGGCCAGTGACATTCAAACTCCCTTTGAGTCTCTTGCGTGTTTGGAGATGTCTCTTGTTGCTACTAAATCAGAGAAGCTAAAGATTAAAAAGAATGGACAACTGGATGAAAAAAGGAAAAATCTAATCATGATCAACATCCCAGCGTCCACTGGATTTGAGCTGCAAGTGTGTAAGTCATGCACCAGCTCTTAAAATGAAAGGTCCTGGAGGCCTCCCACTCACATACCCCAAAGCACACCTGAGGACACGGCAACATAGGTGAGGAAGGGAGGGATAGGGATGACAAAGTCTGTCCCAGCTCTGTTGCCTCCTCTAACAAACTCCACATGCTGCACTGCAAATCTGGTGTTCTGCAAATCCTCTATAAATATCACACATTCAAATGCTCCTAAATTTTAGGAGAGTGTGGAGACCAAGATCCAAAACATGAGAGCTGAATTCACCCTCTCAAATATAAGCTCCAACTTGAATGCCATTTGTAGAAGGATCTGGCTTTCTAGGCTGATTTGGAGCTGACCCAAGACAATGGGACTCTTCCACAAACAGTTGTACAGATGATGTTTCCATCAATCTAGAGCGGAAAGCGGCTTGTAAGAACATGGTATTGCTGAATTCTGGTCTTGGCACTGCATCTGCCCCAAGCACAGTCTGAATGTCACCTCCTAATCCAAGCTCTGCTATCACCAAACCTGAGATCCTGAAGAGTAGGATTTCATAATCTAGATCCTGCCTGGGGCTCACACAATACTATGTAACTTACTTTTTACACACCAAATGCTTTCTAATCTGGATCGAGACAGACTAGCCTTGGCTGCCTCTCCTAGCAACACTGGCTTTTGCTTATAAATCCAGCAGGCAGAAAATAATTTCCAAAGTCTATAAATTAGTTTTGGCTTTGAGTACACCAACCATTAATTTCTGTGTCTGCACTATTTAATGTAGAGCTTGGATGAAATATGTCCCTGTAGCTCTCAAATAGATTGAGTTACTCATGGACTTCCAGGGCAATTGAGGAAATGAGTAACTATGCAATGGAACAAAACTACACATAACATGGTGTGACTCCTTGCCTTGCAATCTTTCCTTTCAGACATGTTGGAATTGTAGCCTGCTTCTCCACTGCCAGATGACACATATGCTCTGTAAATAAAAGATACCATTGTCTATGCTATGACTGTGGGGAGAACTGGGGAAAGTTTTCCCACTGGGATAGCTAAAACAATACATGGTCTTCCAATCATGTTAACTCCATTGAGTTAGCTTGTTGTGTTTGAAAGCCTGTTAGCTTATGTTTTGACAAGGCTCTTTTAACATGTTAAGCCAATTCTATCAATTTCAACATTACTGAAAAATAGACTCAGTTTACCTTCCAAGGCAAGGCCATTGTCTCAGGACAGCAGAGATGCTCTAAGAGTGGCTAACAGATAGCAAGCTTTGAAGTTTTAAAATGCAGAATGTTGGACAAAGGTAATCAGGCACTTGCCTTGCCGTTGTTGGCAAACTAGGTCTGCTCCTAAATGAAAGGTATTATAGCAAACATCCGAGAGCTGTGTGATTACTTGGGACACTTAAAATAATGTAAGTTTACAGAGCAGTTCATTACCACCATCCCCGAGAAGCTGCCTCAGTGGCCTTTGGTACTGCTGACATGTTCTGCTACAGTAATTTGTCCTCACTGCTGCTCAGGGAATTGCTGAGGGGAACGCAGTGGGCCCTGCCGCAGCGTTCCTCCTTACTACAGCTACACCCGACACCCGCAGCACAGCAGGGAGAGTACTAGTGATTGTGCATGTTTCTCGCTTTGAAAGCCCCGCACTTGATTTTTCAGCTCATGCTATGTTAGTGGCAGACTCCTGCCTCCCCCAGCACCAACAGCTTGAGTTTAATTTCCTCTGAGGCAAAGATCTAACCCTTTCGAACCATCTAGCAGAAGTTCTAGTGTTTTCAGAGTTCCTACTGGGATTCTGGTGCACTTGTCCTAGTGCCCATGAGAGTCACAAACATGCAATACAAATCCTCTTCTGTTAGGAGCTTTCAGATTAGATTAAAACCTATCTATTCATAGGGCCAAAAGGCACAAAAGGAGTCCAGGAAAACTGCATTTGTCTCTGTGAACAGCAATGAATTTCATGGAAAATTAGCCTTAGAATCAATACAAAGTTGGATGCATGATGTTGTTTTTTGTGCTCATGGGGCTTTCATGCTACAGGAGATGTGGTTTCTTGTTTTGTGAATTGCTGAAAGGCATTAAGAGTTTTGTGATTTTACTGCTAATCAGTGTGTGACAGCGACATGCCCGGTCACAGCAAAGTTTAACAGAAAAGAACAGAACACAACCTTTTCCATGCTTGGGCCCTTATTCCTGTTCTGTGGGGGAAAAAAAAAACCAAACTATACCAGTGCTAAGAAATCTCCCCAGTTTAATATTCTTCAATCCCAACCTACAACCCTGCTAATCTAGCTCTCTAACACACATCTGCCAATGTACTTCAAATCTAAGCCTAAATGTAAGCCTAAATCCCAGACGGGCTCTCTTCATCAATGAAACCTAGTAACAGGAGCAAAAAGGTTGTTTTAAAATGTAGAAAATCTTTGAGGAGTTGGTAAAGCAAAATTTCTCCACTGTTCGTTTCTCACCGGGAAGCAAAGAAAGATATCCAGAGAGAAAAGATACATCCAAACTACACCATCATCCTTTTCCATATTTTTCAGTGGAGCAATTCTATTTGTTCTGAACTAGCAGTTGTTTGAAGTGTTTGAAAGAGGATCAGAATGACCATGTCTTACTTGTCAAGACATAGGGGCTGTACAAATACTCACAAAAAGTCTACAAAATACTCTAAAAAACCTACAAAATGCAAAATTGCTTTCAGGTATCATTTTGGACCTGAAATTCAGCTGGACTTATTCAGAGGGTCTTCTACAATTAACGAACCCCAAGATCTGCTACAGTGAAACGTACTAGTTCCAACAGAGTTTGCAGCTTTTAACCAGTTTGAAGCTTTTACTTCAGTGAAGGTTGGTGGCACTACAACCCAAAAGAGGCTTCGTAAGATCTAGCTAGAGAAATGGATCAACATTATAAAGCCAATATTTCAAAATGAGTAAGTATACTTTCTCCCTCTCCTAGGCTATTTCACAGAGACTCCAGAAGCAAAATCCTAACTTTAAAGACTTCAAAGAAAGCTTTCAGAGGGAAGGAAAAAGCCTAGAACACTGGCTCAAAAGTAATGTGGAAATTGCCTATGCTGTAGAAAGTTTCACATTACCAGGTTGATGTTATTGGCTTCTATATGCTTTAGCACAAAGGCAGCGAGGAGCTGTGTGTCCCATTCAACAGCAGGATTATCCGGAAGATCCCTGAAAATCAGAAGTGCAATTAGTCACTTCACTGCTGAAAACTTTATAAAGACAGTGCTAGAAAAGAGAGATCCTCTTATCAGAGAATGAAATCAAGATAAATTTATTTACCATATAAAACCACTGAACCTTACTTAAGAGTCTTGCAAGCTTGCATATTGGAGGGTTGAAAGGGAAACATCAGTTCCAGCACCCTCCTCATAGATTTGCCAAGGTCTCCCTTCCTCCTTACCATTAAGGTAGACTTTCTGGCTGCTTTACTTTAAGCAACATCTATTTTGTTCAATGATTCTTGTTTTCTATTCATCCCAATCAAATTTCTTCCTTCTTTATTTAAAACCCCTTTTAAAACACATTTTTCTGAAAGACTTTCCAATCATAATCTACTAGTGAGTTACATGTGAAAAGTAACAACCAAACTCCTCCTCTCATTTATACAAGAATAACCCATTAACCTCAACCAGAGGACAATAGGACCATAATTATATTGCATGGATTTGATAGTAGTTCTTCATCTGTTTATTTTATGCTTTGCATACCAACTGCGTATGCAAACCATACTGTGACTGAATACTCTGCCTGGGTATTTTAGATTGCAGGCTCCTAGGGGCAGGGACCATGAGCCAAATGCAAAATAACACCAGGCAGCCAACAGAATGATTCCATATTTACACAACCAAGAGCTGAATTTGCCCCCCCAGCCATTATGTTTGAATGATGCCAAGAAAACATTGCTTGCAAAGTTAAAAAGGTTATTAGTAACAATAGGATAACACAGCTGCTAAAGACCAATAATGACATGTTAAACTGGTCTTTTTCTCAGGCCTTTTCCGTCCTGTGATAGTCTGATAATTGCTGTGAGCTGGTTTAGCAGAAAAGTGACTACACAGCCTTCTCCCAAAGACACATGGGTTTGGATCTGAACTGATCCAGCTGTTTGCTGCAGAGAGCAGGGGCACCACTTCCCAACACTCTTCGCGCCTTGCTGACTCCCTAGACAGCAAGGACGATAACATCTGCAACAAAACACGTTCCAAAGTAAAGCTCAGCCTGGGTCTTCAGGAGAGGTCCTGTGGCCACAAATTTTCCCACTGCTGTCAACAGTAGTAGTAGTAGAAGGAAGAGCCTAAAGTACAAACTGACCATTAGCATTTTACTCGTTGTGTTCTGTACTCCTGTTCAGCACAGGCCAAAATAATGTGCTGTTAGAAACCCCAGCAACAAGGGAAGGCGTTTCGACATTAGTGTACACAGTCTAGCTATGGTCCCTGTAGCAGTATTACCAACAACAGAAATTTCTGTTGCTGTTTGCAATTCCCTCTTGTATAGACAGCATCTTTGCCTGCTGTATACAAGACATTTGAATGTCATCATAGGAAAGATTCTTTGGCACATCTGGTGGTTGTCTCATCAGCTTAACAAACCTGCATCTCATCTGCTCAAGACAAAAACTTTCACATCTCATGTTTGAAGAGGAAGTGGCCCTGTTGACCCCGAAGGTATTACAAGTCCCACCACGTCACAGCAAGCTTTAAATGGAGCACATTTTTAAAATATGCTTCAACTAAAACATCCCAAGCAACATGTATGCTGAGCAGAGTTCAAGTGCAAGTCTAACAGTGCTTCAGTTGTTTGAATGGTACCTTTGAGGTTATGTCAAGGCTTAATCTGATAATATTAAAGTAATAAATTAGTCTAAAAGGGATTCTTCACTGGCCACTTACAAGGCAAATATCATTCCCCTTTTTGGACAGGGGTTAAATGGAGCTGTGGAGGAAGTGAGGAGTCCCATTAAAACAGGAGGGGTGCTCCAACAGTGAGAGGTCAGAAAAAAAGTAGGGCTTGGAATTTATGATGTCCAGGAGGCTTTGGTGTCATAGCCACTGCACTCAGCTTTATTGGGCTGTCTCCAAAAAGGCTGCTGGGTAGTGGAGCAGGTTTTAACTAGTTTAGACAGATAAAGATCACCCTAGTTCAATGGAAATGAACAGCTGGAGGCAACGGTTTAGAATCCCTGGAAACAAAACAATCTGAAGGCATGAGCAAATTAACTCCGTGAACACTGAACTGATTAAGCAGGAATATTCTGCAAAAAATTCTGCTTCTACCTACTTACTGCTGCTCATGGAGAGACCACTCACTCCCAGTAAGGAAAAGGAATTATTTTTCTTGTATATTTGTCAGGCACCACAGACAGAGAAGCTGATCTTGCCAAACAAGACACACATGTACATAAGCACATTCATAACTCATTAATAGCCATGATGGCCCACTGAAGTATTCTTAGCTCATTCTGTAAACGTGAAAAGTGACACACAGGTTAAATGGCATGCCCAAAGTCACCCAGAGAAGTCAGTAGCAGAACTGGCAATACATTCATCTAGATTGATCCAGGAAATGACTTTTTTGGGGGGGGGGGGGGGCGGGGAGCGGCAGTGGCAGGAAGAGTTTGTATAATACTTTGTAGAGTTGAAAATTAAGCACTACCATGCTAGTAGGGACCCCACTGAAAGCACAAGATCAATAACCTTCTGCTTATGCTCTGGATATCAATAATTGGGTCCAGGTAAGGATGAAAAGAAGGTGACTAAGAAAACCAAGTTCATATACACCGTATAGCAATGCACACAAGACACATTCTTACAGGAGGTCTCTACATGCCCTAGGAACTTTGTAGGGGCATACAAACTTTGAAAACTGCTGTAGTTCACAACATCATCTATCCACTACAAAATATTTTTCCTAATATCATAAATCAGTCCTCACCAAACCTGAAAAGTCCACTGACTTGTTGCACTATTGAAATAAGTTGCATTCACTGTGTTTTTACCTTCAGGACTTAGTATCAGAAACATTCAGCATTTAAATAGTTAACTCCACACTGCCTTTCTGGCTAAGGCTGATAGTGCCTCTGAGCTCAAGGTCGAAGGGCTGAGATAAAGGACTATAAAGGAGTGAAAATTAGCACATTCCCTGGAGCAGACTGGAGCCCATCCCAGGATACAGGGTTCCACACGCCGCCCTCCCTGTCCCCTGCCCCAGAGCTCCTTGTTGCTGCTGCAGGTCACTGCGACCGATCAAGATACAAATCCTGCACTGGAGAGGCCTCCCAGGTCACACTGCTGGAGGGTGCTGGTGGGAAGGGCAGAGGCGTTTGGTCACTTGGCCTCATTTCCACCCAAGTATTACAGTCTGGAAGTGATGTTTATGGGCATTCCACATGACTGATACTGAAGGCAGGTGGCTGCTTGGACGCAGCCCTTGTTGACCAGGGAAAAATAGGGAGATGCATAGAAGAAGCAAAAAAAATATTTTTAATGGAATAAGGCTCCAGAAATGTTGTTTCCCCAGCTATTTTCAGTGAAAGCCATGCTGTGCACTGTACAGGGCATTTACAGCTGTGCCAAGGGATCTATAGACTGGAGAGAGAGAGAAGTGGAGAAATTATGGTGCTGCAGTTGCTGCAGTATGGAGTAGCATCTGTCTCTGCTTACTGATTTCAGCAGGACCAGTCATGGGAAACATTGTTTTCTGAAAACAGAAACCTGTACCTTTCTATTTAACCATCCACTGTTGGTAGTGAGAACCGGACAGGACCCCTGGTTTTCTCCTTCTCACCTCCTTGCTTTCCTCCTTGCCAAGCTGAGCAGACAGAGCAGACACTGGCATCTGCAGTTCCCCTTCCCAACGTTTGCATAGGAAGAATATGGTGGATGTCCTGGATATCCCGGCCCAGGCACCAGAGAGCTACAAGGGGGCCACAGCAAATCACATCAGCACGTTAAACCAAAAATCAACCTTGTGCAGATCTTGCTCAGCAGTCTTACAGCTGGCTGAATGAAAGAAATGTTAAAAATCACTGCCTGATGCCAGCTCCTCTCCAGGCCTCCTCCTCTTGCCTGCTGTGGGCTGTGGAGCATAGCTGCTCTTATGCCTCAGCCTTGGCCGTTAAAACACTGTGCATGTTGCCAGTAACGCTATCCCTGCCAGTAGCCTGGACAATTTTGTAGGGTCATCTTTCTAGGAACGTTTGGGCTCAAGATGGCTAGATTCCTGTCATTTGGAAGGTCTCTTTTGGCCAAGACAGAGATTTAAAAACCTTCACAGATATACATTGCCAAGTTACACCCTTCTTAGATGATATACTGCTCAAACTGCGTCCAATTTTCCACTGCTCATCTTCCACAGATCTTTTAGCAACAGCCAGTGCATTTATACATACAATCTTCTTTCAAAGCCTTCCATGGAATTTATTCTGCTCATGAACTAAGCTCTCATGACTGCTCTAAAGGTTAAGTTAAACTCAACAGTTAGTCTATGCGATGTCCACGTGGCTTAACAAACAGCAAATGGGCTGTCTTATATGGGGCACTGGCAGTTAGAACAACCTTAAGATCCGTCCCTCCTGAAATCTGTTGAATTGGGCAGTCCTCAGGCCCCTGGGTGCATTCCGAAGCAGTGCCTCTCACTGTGTGACAGTCACCCTGACCCAGACTGGCAAGCACCCTCTCTGCCTTGACATAAAGCCTTTATAGGGGGCAATAGGGACAGGAGTGGAGTGGCAATAGGGTTCCTTCGCGAAGGTGGTTAGGTCTCCATTAATACATTCTGAGACACCAGAGTAAAACTTTGAAGGTACTAGCATGATTTTCCATTCCACTACACACCAAAAGGGTCAAGATGAAAGAGCTTTCCCATTCCTTATTGCCTTCTTATCCTGCAGCATGACCTCAATCAAGCCAAGGCTAGGGACCAGGAAACATTTTTGCATAATTTCTCCTCCTTATCCCTCCTCTCCCCAGTGAATGATTTTACATTAAATCAGCACAAAGGTCGGTAGATTGATGGTGGATTATATAGGAAACAGGTGAACCGCTGTGCACTAGGTTCCCAGCAGAGTACAATGACCGCAATGTGTTTGCTGGAACAAAGGATGCCCTTTGTATAAAGTTAACTGTATGAAATGAACATCTGGGTAATTGAAACTGGATCAAAAAGCAAAAGATCCCACAGAACAAAATGACGTGAGTCACAATTAGTGAAAAAGCCATGTGATGACTAGAGGCAATCGGTGACCTTTATATCATAGCATCAAAGTCATTGAAAAAACTGTGTAAACAGAAATTATTTCATGCTCTCTAAAGTAGAGCACAGAATTTTTATTTTTGAGATTATGCTAAGATAAGTTAAGACAGGCTAGCCCTAGATGTTGAAGCAGAGCCGCTAAATCCTTACATTAATAACTATTTATAAATGTCTTCTCCTATAATGGCCAATTACAGACAGGAGGGAAATATTGCTGTTAGGCTGCATGTACATCTCTGATTCAAATGAAAAGAGCCCACTTAGGCAAACGATCAGCATCTTGCAACATCATGTTATACAGAGAACAGATGCTGGGTGCTTATTGGAATGTAACAACCTACAATTTAGGAGAGAAATGGACTAAAGCAGAATGCTAACTGTCAAATGAAAAGCCACCTACAACAGAGAAGCTCCAGCTGAATTTTTTATACCAGCAGCTTCCTCCCTCTCCTCATAGTAAAGAAACCCACAATTATTCTGAGATTTGTATTTTAAGATTGGAAATAAGAATCTTCGGTTTCGGTGTAAGTAGAGGGCAAAGGAAGTGGTGAAAATGTCACCGACTGGAATATTAAAAATAAAATACACCTCAAATATTTCACAAAAGAAAAAAAGCAAAATGGACAGAATCCTTTTCTCCCATCCTTAACATTTGTAATGTGTAAGAGTTTGGACCTACTTTATACAAATTTTAAAGGTAAATTAAATAAGTTTAGATGCCAGGTAAGTGCTGACATCGCTAGTGTGGCCATACCAGGCAGAAGTCATGCGTAAAGGGAAAGAACACAAAGAGAGTGAGCACTCTGTTCCGCTTGCTCAAAAGGCAAGCTGTGCATGCTTCTCTACTGAGCTATGTAAAAACACAGTGCACCTCTGTCAGATAATATTCCAAGTACCTCCCTAACTCCCCAAAGGTAAATAGTAATTAGATTTCTAGGGAACAAACTTTTTGACTTGGGTGTGATCATGTGTTTCTGTTTGAGAAATAAGCATCCTTTGGGTTTAAATTCAAAGAAATTATTACAGAACACAGGACTGCTTGTTTGCAAAGACCTATCCAAATGTCCCTGTACTCATTTCGTTTTTTTAATGAATTATTGATGATTTCTCAGCAGAGTTTAATGTCTATTCACAGAGATGACACAATTGCTTATCGTAATTTGAAATCTGGTATTCATTTGACGTCTGTGCCTCAGCGCCTTGTTGATAAATTACAGCACAAAGCTCTGTAGGAACAAGTTCATATTCAATGTCTTTAAACAAAAACAATTGATGGTGCCTTTCAAGAACAGAAATGCATAGAAACTACAGTGGCTAAAGCTAGTTTTAAAAAGTAACTTTTAAATTTGGAGAGGGCATCAGGCCCTGCTGTGTAAGACAGGAAACAAAATTCAGCTCAACTAATTCTGAATTGATGGCTGATTTAGTCACAGCTTTCCTATCTTCCGCTCTTCACGCCTGCGATATGGAAATAATTACGTGTTCACACCTATGTAAAGAAGTTTGAGATCCTTCTAAGAAAAGTGTTATGTCTGTTCTCTGATTTCTAGATCGAAATCTAAAGCACATGTCTTGGCAATCCTGGGTACCAGGAACCCCCCAAACCTGTCCTTTACTCCCTGCATCATCCTCCCACAGAGTATGGAATCAAGTTCAACATCTTTGTCCTGACTTGAAAGCTTGGCCCAAAACACGTAAAGACTGCATGAAGCTCCAAAACGATGGATGCAGCGAACAGCTCTGCCTCTGTGGCGCAGAGGAACTCTGCAACAAGGATAACATCTTCTCAAGCAGTTAGGACTTCCTTAGGGGCTGGTGCCAAACAGTGAATGGGCTCCCAAAACAAGTGTCATCACACACCACTTTGCTTTCAGGAAATACAAATACCAGGAATACTCTTGGAACATATCCTTTTTAGCAGAAACACAGCAATATTTAAAGTTTAAAATTCCCCAGACTCTCCAGAGCACATAAGAGACATCTGGGCCAAATGTTACCCTAACAATGGAGACCCCGTTTGCCAAACCACATGACAGGGGTTTGGGTGTGTCGCCTACTGGGCACCTCGCTTTGGTCACATAGTGGCAAGGTGTCACCATGCAATACTGCAGCTGAGGAACATGATTTCTAGGAGAGTCACACTGGTGGAGAACAAGATTTCGGGCATATGTCGACAACTCCTTGTCTGATTCTTGGTCCCATGCAGCTAATGGCATCTGTGGCTGACATGCACTTAGTATGCAGCACTGCCCCAACGCTATGCAGCAAACATATGACCTGCAAGAAGAGAAACAAGACCTGGGAGTCTCACATGTGAGTGTCACACTCCATGTGTGAGACTCATGTTATTACTGTACTGCTGGAACATGCTCAGGAACTAGTGTGAAGAACACATCAGAACCTGTGTAGTCATCACCACTGATTGATCAATCACACAAGGTAATGAGCACCGAATACCTTGCTGTCACGCACAGCTTTGCATGCAGCTGCTAAAGGAAGGAGGGGCCTCTAGTTCGTTCACTCCAACCTACGCTGAGAAGCCCTAGCTTCAATTTAAGCAGAAGTCTGCAACAGGTTGTTTGCGAGAACCATGCAGTGCCATGGAGCGTATCTGGATCCCTGGGTGAGACTGGTAGTAACAAAACAATTAAGTTCAAGTCCCTAAAGAGAATTCTTTAAAAAATAAAGCAGCTCCCCCCCCTTACCTTTCACCCTCAAGTTGGGTACTGTGTTTTATGTTTTTTATTTCCAACTTTCATTCACATTCGAGTTGCATTCATTTGGCACATACATGACATGCCAAGCCGAGGCCAGTTACAGCCCTTTGTCCCTGACAGCCATTATGTGACCAGAATATACTATGTGCCCATCGACTGAGTGGGCCCCACAGATTCCACATCAGTGACACATTTTCAGCCAACACAACCAGCAGTTTCCCGCACTACAGACTGCCAGTAGTGACTTGCCAAGTGCTGGGCAAGAAGCCCCCCTTTCATTTTATAGAAGCTGGACTTCTGTGTGATCTGTTGGGGGCCATTAACAGAGTTCACTGAAAACATCAGTCAGAGGCCAGACTTAGTAGTCTCATGAGATTTAGGGCTGCCATGCTGAATTATGAGTCAGCAGTTCCTCCTCTGGCCCACTGAAATGTGGTCTGGGCAGCATACAATAGTGCAGTGTGAAATGAAGTCAACTCCACTCACATCTTGGAGAGATATGCAGGAAAACAGACCATTAAAGTCCCTACCTAGTTCAGGAAAACAAGAATTCACCAACCTTTTTCCGAGTATCTGTTGGCAAAGTGCATTTCTGGTATTTGTCCCAAATGACTGACAAATAACAGATCTGTTAGCAACATCTGGCAATCTCATCTGCAGACCTCTAATAAGAGAAACATCTTCAAACATGCAACACTGGCATCTTAGAGCACAATTGCTGGGCAAAGGCATATAGGTAGCAGTACTTCAGTTCAACACCTTCCCAAGGCCAAGAAGGTGTTTGATGGAAATGCTCAGTGGAGCGCTTGAACAGTGCAGACTATAGCAGCCTGTGGCCTTCGGGGATTTTGCTCCACGTTCCCAGAAAAATCTGCTCTTGTCTATATCAGCTCCCAGAGGAGGGACAAACTGACCTGAAACCAAAAAAGGTGGACTCGCTTCTACTAACACCTAGCTCCTTGGGCTCAATTACTTGCCACTGCTGCATGTTTCTGGCCACTGATATTTCTGACAATAATAGCGGAAGAACACAGACCACATTTCTCCAAAAGCCCCATCTGTACTATAAGAAATGACCATCGTCAAGCCTATATGAAATAACCAGGCGTTCCCAGAATAGCTCACAGCAGTGCGCACTTCCTCATTATTATTATTATTGGCTTTGCCAGAGTGCCTAGGAATTCCTCTGGGGCCTGGCAGTCTAAGTTGTTCTGAGTGAGAACAAAAAGCCCCGCAATCCCACAATCAAAACTTATGTTTTAAAACTGAAACACAAATCACCAGCAAAACCAGGACTCTGAGGAGCAGAACACAGGACTTCACTCCTCCCTTACTCATTTCTTTCTTTTTGTAAAATGCCTTGAAAAATAAAAGAACAGTGCAGCAGGGCAGAGCTTGGGACAGGGTACATCAACCCATGCACCAAGAAGCCATGTCCAACTAACACGAGTCCTGGCACCACTGGTTCAAGAAGGACAGACTTCCAGTTTCAAACTGCTGGGCAGGAGGTCTCACTCTCCTGGCAGAAGAGCCGTAAGCAGACAGGTAGAAGCGGAATGCAGTGTGTTCTTCCTAGCTAGGTTTTTTACTACAGTACTGGCACATAAAGTTCCCGACATGCATCGGAACATGCCCAGGACTCCACAGTGGAAAAGGTACAAACCGAAGGGGAAACAACAGAAAGTCTCTCATAGCAGCCAGCAAAATCCTTCAGAGGCGAATGACTGAAATACCACAACCTGTATGTGCCAAATAAACCTAGCACCACTTCATCACAACCTTCATATTAAATCTGTTTGCTCTTGGAATGATAACTACACCGTACTGTACAGACAAAAACTGCAGTTCTGATTCTGGCCCAGGTTAAGTCATACAGAACTTTGCCGCTGACTTAATGGCATGGGCCAGACCCCCAAAGAGAAGGAGAGCCAAAAGCATAATTGCTCCTACCAAAGAGACAGACCTTGGTTTATTCCACATAACAAATAAGCTGCAGTCAGAAACCTCAGGAGAAAGCTTGTAGCCAAATCAATTCCTCAGCCATTTTAATTAATCATTTAGGAAGAGAAAGCACAGAATAGTCACTTCATGGACATTTCTTTCTCATGCCAAAACTTATGTAAATGCAGATGCAACTTCAGCAGAGATCTCAAGAGGAGGATGGCCTGATTCCAAATGCAGCTTCCCATGTCACAACATTCCAGCTTCCCTGTATCAATTTCATCCAAAAAGAGGTTTCCTGACTCCTCAGCCTCCCACAAACAACCATCTCCTGCAGCCCATTTGATCTATGCAATGATATGGGAGCATTACTTCTTGAAGTCATGGTGTACCCACCCTTTATAACACTGAGGTTCTGATGCCCTGAGCTCTCTAGCTGGATGCAAATTTTATTGCTACCATCAAATCACTTCCTTTTATAAGACAGCTTGTATCAAGAAGTTAAACACCTATCTTAACTGCGAGCTTGATCCCACAAATTTTACTGACATGCAAAGTTTCTACTCATGCAAACAATCCTCTTGTAGGCACTGTCTTGCCAGCCCCGTTCATGTGAATGCCCCAATTACATGATTACATGAGCAAGCGCCAGGCCAGGCCCCGCTCTCTCTCTGCAGCCAGTGAAAACCCGCACCAGCTTCCACCGCAGCCCAGCCAGGAACTACACTTGGAACTCAATTTGCAACAGCTAAGTGGGACTCGGCAACAATGAACAAAACGAGTGCAACAACACAACGACCTTTATCATTTAGCCTTCCTCTCCACCGTGCTCTGATTTAATGCGAGCGTTACGCAATGGTTTTGCTATAGCAACAGCTGGGGTGATCGGCAGTAACCCTGCCGCTGCCTGCTCGGCCGGCGCTGCCGCGGGGCCGTGATGCAGCCGCTGAACTTTGGCCCACTAGCGAGCCTCCCACTCGCCCGGCAGCGCTGCCGGCCTGTTTACACTACTCACATGACGGGCAAGAGGGAGGCTCCTGGCAGCTGCCAGCATCCAGCCGGATTTCTAGGACCAGGCCAAGACTGGCAAAGGCTGGAAACGATTAACTCTTGCGAGCAGGGGCTTCGTGCTCCTGCAGCTGCCTGCAATGGCCCAGGAGAAAGGCCGCTCTGCGCAGTGTGAGCGGTGCTTCGTCCTCCCGACACCACTGCAGCAAACCGAGCGGAATTAAGACATTCAGCGAGGTAGGGGGTAAGGAAATCAATAAGCTTTAAAGAAGGGAACAGTATCTTTTTTTTTAATGAGTGGCAGATGAGTGAGGATAATGAACTGGAGCTGGGAACGTGATACCCTCATCAAGCACTGCATGCTGTGAATTGCACGTACCTGGGTTACACGGGGGTGTGCAAAACTCCTCCAGTGGCACAGAACTGTGCTGGCGCAGCGTCCCCGTCCTGGGCTCTGGAGCACCTTACAAGTACCAGGGGCACAGGGAGAATCTTGGAGACAGGGAAGCTGTGCTCTATGGGTGCCTTGCTAAAATGGTTACTGTAACCTTACAGCACAATCCCGTAAGAAAAAGCTGCAGATTACCAACCTGCAGCCATGCCATCGCTGTATGAGCAGGACTACTACTACTTAGCACTTTTACAGCATTTATTTCCACACATTAACAGATGTTCATTAACTAACCCCCCTGTGAGGCTGGTATGGGGAAGTAAGCAAGTAATAACCTCCACATTTTATAATGAGAGAATTAAGAGCTCAGTTAACTCTCCCTAGAGAGCCCGAGGCAACAGAGCTGAGTCAGGGGCAGAGCCTGGAATGGAGCATGTGAGCTCTGGGCTCGCAGCACGGCCGCAGCCCAGCGCTGCATCACCCACAGTCACTCCAGGAATACACTTTATTGCCTGAGGCAAATAACAATCCATTTTCCAACAGGTCTTTTATAGGTGCTCTGCAGAGCCTGATATATTCCTGAGTGCTTGGATTGAGCAGAAAACACATTAACAGTTGCAAATTATCCACCATTACACCAGCATCATAGGAGCTGCTTAAAAGTACCCCCCAAAACTGGTCAATGGTCAAAGTGTTGACCTCTGCATCACCTAATTGTGCCCTGGACTGCATTGGTATGACACAGCCCTGGATGACTGTTTCTAGCAATATTCTTGGCCGCTTTTCCTTATGTACTTGTTACTTAGGAGTAGTCTACATAAACTCATGTCTTGCCCTAAAATATTGCATTCTCCAGTAAAACCTTGTTATTCCCAGGTTGTATGGATTTCTTTTCTTTGCTATGATGACATGTTCATTGTAACAAGAATGGTCCCTGCAGATACAGCACTGAAAAGCGGGTATGCCTTGATATCAGAACTCCCTTTGACAGCTAGATGTTCATCCACATTTATACCTACATCCAAATATAAATGTTTCCCAAAAAACATTGAAAGGAAATTTGTTAGGTCTGGCTAAATATCTAAGCACTGAAAAAGTTCGAATGAAATCAGTGACTCAAGTCTCGTTTTTGCAGAAACATCGTCATTGCAATAAACTGTTCTCTGCCCCTTACTGGTAAGACCAGCTGAATTCTCTGATATTTATGTATGAACTCTCCATGTAGTACTGCCATTCAAGCCTCAATCTATTAGCACAAATTCTGCAAACCCCTTACCTCTCTTCCCCACAGATCAAACCTCTGTCTGCCAATGTTTTATCCTGCAGTATTATACGATGTCTTTTCCAAGGCAAATGATAAACCAGCCTTGGCAGCCCATCATGTGGCTACTTACAAGAATAAGAGAAATGCTGAGTATTTGGCTTATGAAACAGAAATACAGGAAGAAAATATTTATAACAATGCTACTGTTTAAATAAGAGAGACCATAATTTATTACAGATGTGACCCTTCCTTCCAAAATGAAGGGTTTAAATCTTGCTGAAGCTATGTAATGACATGAAGTAGAATGGACTTAATGAAGAATACATCCAACTTAAATTGTGAATTGCCCCCTTTAATCCCCCGCCATTTTGTACCCCACAATAAGCACAAATTTTGCTTCTTTCAAGCATTGTTTGCCAGACTTTTCAGTGCTCAGAAGACTTAAAAACTGATTTACAGGAAAACATCCTTCATCTGACAGACTGAACACTTATACACTTAACAAAATTCAGTTAAATATTAACTATTAAAGAAGAGAAAATGGCACATAACTCAGACAAGATTTGTTAAGCTTACAGTCACAAAAACTATAAAGAATGTAGAATGTATGTGCATGGAGGGAAGGCTATGCAATGAATTGAATTATTTCAATGCAAATAGTAATTGCAGAGAAATAGAGTGCAACACTGAAATGAGAGGGTATTGAAATTACTGTATAAGGAGTATGCAGGTACAATGAGATAGTTAATATGTGACTTGTTAGAAGAGAGGGCATGACTTGGCATGGAACTGTAATCAAACTTTTCATTTAATGCTTCAGTTGGTACAGAAGGATCAGATAACAAAATATTCATCCCAAATCCCATTTCAGTTTCTAAAAAACTATTTCTGTTTCCTGCACTGCAGTCAAAACAGTGTTTTCCTTTTAACCAAAACTGATTGAAGAAGCTACAGGAGGCAAAAGATGCTCAACGATGTCCAGCAAAGCATTAATTTCCCTTGTTCCTGATCTCTCGTGCAGTAAGACTGAGATTATGGGTCATAAAACACCATCCACATTTGCAAAATCTAGTGTACATTAGGAAAAAAGGTGAAGATGTGACAAATGAAAACATACGCTTCCTATTTGCTTCATCAAGTTCTGTTTTCTCCTTTTTAAAAAGTCGATGTTGCATCATCAGAACAGCTATGTTTTCTACAGGACAAACTATCTAAAGTGCTCAAAATTGGCTTCAGTATCTCCACTAAGAGCAACAGTAAGCTCCATGAGCAAACTAGTAAATCCCATCCCGCTACTTTGACATATTATTTTGAGTACCTTTTACACTGTTTTACTCATTATAATGAAAATACATACATATTTTTTAACAAATTGCCAGCATTACTTAGCTCCTAACAGAGTATCTTGTTCTATTCATAGTTGTTATATGTTGGAAATTCTGGACTGCTGGAACTCGTTGTTGGTGGGTTGGGTTCTCTTAAACAAAATTCCTATTTGGTGGTGGGGTTACGTTAAATGTACTCCCAACCTAGCAACTGTCCCTTTAAGGAATTTATTCTTTTTAATAGTTAGCTCTAATCTGAAGTACTGCATCCACCAATTTCTAATTCAAGCTTACACTGGAAGTGAAAAACTTTGTAATTTCACGTATACTTATTGAACTAAGGCCAAAGGGAATAAAACTATTTAGCTTTCACATGAACTCAAAAGAAGAAAGGCTTCTTTGGCAATATAATTACAGAACACAGATCTTCTAAGAGGAAATGAACTACAGGGATTTATATGATTAGACTTTTTTTTCCCTTTCCTTTTTAATGATAGCTAGGGCTCTCCTTCACTCACCCCTTCCAGTCTAACAGCATATAATAAGGAAATTCTTAGCGGGCAGGATCTGGGACTCTTACAGAGAGGTGTTTCAACGGGACACTGTTATGGGGTGGAATGTGTCAATGATTTTTTCAATGAGGCCCATCATGCTCCTTTTACCTACCTGCAGCCCTAACTCCTTCCTGAAGCTGATTAAAGAAGTAAGTAGTGCCTGTAGGCCCTTACTAGTGTGTTCTTTTTCTGGTATGGTAGAGAGGTTACAGCCAAGCACATACTGGGCTGTTTGGAATCTTTGTGTGGTCCCATCTAGTCCAGTTTTAAGTATCTGATCCATCTTCGTTGTTGCTGCTGAAGAGACCTGAACAACACTTCAGCTATATTAAGAGCTTTTTTGTATAAGGAGCTGAGATTCTGTTCCATCACATCACCTTTCCAACATCCAGACAAAGCTGGAGTAGGGAACTGTGAGCCATTTCATGCTGCCATATTCAAATGCTGGCAACACTCGGTTGTGGCAGGCAATACTCAAGGGCAGTGGCTAGTTTACTTTGTTGCCTTGGTAACATTGTGGTTGACCCGGGTTGACCAGATCAGTGTGACTTAATCATCATAAGCAGAAGGAAACAATTGCAACAAGTGGTGGAGCTAATTAATGTAGGTTCCTTCACTAAATGGACTTTCTCAAACTTGTGTGTCTCACGTTCACAACCTTTGGCCTGCTTGAGCATTCAAACAGTTCTTACTGCGTAGATACCTGTGACAACCAAGTAACTTACAGCCATTTACTATGTACTATGTACCATGGATCTGTATATATTTATTACCTATGCACTCCCTATGGTTCACGAGAAGCAGTCAGGTTATAAACACCTATTTACACTGGGTAAATACTCTAGGATCTCTACTGACAGTCTGTTAGTTACAAGGTACAATGTAAAGTGCATGTTTTACCTATTAAGTGTGTTCAAACCTGTTTACCTTAAAGCCTGTCTTTCTCTCTCTCTGTACAATAATGCAGCTGTGGAGATCATCTGAGACACTAAAACAAATGGTCCCCCGATGTAATCATAAGGGAGCTGGAGGAAGCGCATTTTCAGGAAGAACCTTGACAGCAGAATCTGCTTCTGTTTAAGTCTGACTTGTTCTCCGAGGAGAAGCAGTATGACAGAATGTTTTGCAAAAGATTTGTATTTATATGCATGGCTGTCAGTCCTAAATGTTGCTCCTTGTCCTTATAATAATTACACAGAATGCACAGTGGAGATGTTTTCTAAATTGAAATAAACAGAATCAATACAGACTTGAGTTAACTGCACTATCACACTGCATGAATAAAACATACCAATGGATACTCTTGGCTACTATTCAACAGGGATTTGGTCATTGCTATTGCTATGCAAACTGCATTTTAAATGGTGTGCTAGCAGTTTAAAAATCTCATTTCTGTCTAACTTCTATCTACTGTTGTTACCAGTAACTCCTAGGATTCCTCAAATAGAAAGAGCTGCATATTTACCTCTGTCACACAGCACAAAGGAAGAAAAAGAAAGATTTCAGAAAATAGATATGTACAGCTGTAAAACCATAACACTGGATAGGGATCTAGGGGATAGACATTATATAAAATTACTCAACATATTTTCACAAGTTAACTTCAAATCATCTGCATTTCTTGTATGTAATTCTCCCAACACCAGACTTTTTTCATGCTGCCTGATGAACTGCTACAGTAAAACAGACTCCTGGACCTTCATTTGGGTTTGCAGTTTATGTATCCTTTAGATGATCTCACAAAATGACTGCCACATTTCTAAACATGGTCACTTCCTTTATCATCCCAAACAGACAAAGGTTGTTTCAGTTCACTGCTAAGGCACTGAAGCTTGTACAGGTCTCATCTGATTACAGACAGCCTATAACGCCCTGAGGCTGTAGAGACTGTCAACACAGCTGTCCCTGTGTGCTAAGACAAATGTCGTGCTGGGCAATCTCTGAATCGAAATGGAAACACATCTCCTGAAATGGATTAGGGGTAAGGACAAGGACTGTAAATAGGCCAGGTAGCCAGGAAAGTTTATAAGGTATTATTAAAGGAGTTTCTATTGAGCTGTTAGAAACTACCTTGACCCTGGTGCTGTTTTACAAGTCTAAGTATTCTTAAGTATTTTATTTCTCTTGTCACCTGTTGCTAGCAGAAGTATATCTAAATTAACATCATCTGAGCCTGCCTTGCTTTAGACACACAAGACCACACAGAACACATAAAAAGCTCGCAAAGAAGGGAGGTGCAGAGATCCACACGCTAATGGCGTAATTAGCTCTTGCAAGAAAAGCAAGTCTTGCTGCATCAGCACAGAGCGGCTCTCACCCTCATCCATCCAGCTGAGAGGCAGGGCTAATTCATCTGGGCACAGGGCTGTGCTAACGCAGCAGTTCTGCTCTGGGGACCCTCATGAGTTATCCCTGCATGGCAATGCACATACCCCTCCTTCTCATCTCGGGGAGGACAATCTGTTCAGAATTTCTCACTGTCTCTGCTGAATAAGACATGAATAGAGAATGCTTTAATAAAAATGTGCTACTCCGTCAAATCTTTCATTGAAAGATCTCCAAGTCTTCTCTAAACATGTGACCCAGCAGCCACCCTGTCCTCCCTTTGAGGTATAACAGCCATTACAGACATAGTTGTATGGCGATAACGCGATGTGGAGAGGACAGAAAATCCTGGCACCACTGCAGGTGGCAATGGCAAAAATGGCAAAAATCCTGTTCCTTACTGGAGCTCTGCTTAGGAACTTGTCTCTCCTGCCACACTCAGCAGCAGAAGCAAACTGGAGCAATCCTGTCTCCCAGTCTTTGTAACCACTGAACAAGATTATCTCCTGAATTTAAATCCTGAGGGTTAAACATTCCCAAATAAATTACTGTTAATGTAGATCACTTTAAGGCTAAACTAGTCTGGGCTACATTGTTCAAACATTAAGTTCTGCAGGTTTATTTCCCTAATCTCTTTTTTTTTTTTTTTCTTTCTAATTAATTTTCTGGTCATCTATGGCTTAGAAAATGATTGATTCAGTAGATATCTACTCCGACATCTGGGCCTTCTTTAAACAAAGTCACAAAAATGATGAATCTTCTCCTACATAATACTTTATTGCTTCCTATGTCCATGCTTTGGGTGTTTTAATCATAACTAGAGGCTCACACACTCACATCTCAGCATGTACAGTACACTGGATAAGCCAAAAAAACATTTGAAGTTGAAGGCTTGCCCAGACATCTAATATCTTACCACAAAAATCTGAAATTTTCCTTTGCTCTGAGTCACTGATAAAAAATTTACTTCATGGAACATTTGAAGGGGGGGAGGGGGAAAGAAAAACAGCCACATAAATCAAGATCTCTGAAAGCATTGGCAGGGAGCATTTCCGTTCCTATGCCTTGTCTCTCTCAATTAGGCTGCTCAGATGGCCAGTGATTGTTTCTGACATTACAGCAGTGACTGCCTTACAGGCAAACCCAAACAAGGATGCGGTAAGGCCCAGGCAGCAATGATCCCTGGCGATGGTGTGCTCCTTTTCACTGACAAGGAAATTCACAGATACTGGGATCAATCCAGCAGTACATGAACAGCAAAATTCCTACCGACCTCTGCCTGCAGTGCAGGACAGGTTGATTTCAACCCACCCATTTTAAATAAGTGATTTAGTTATTTCTAAAACAACTCTATAGCTAAGCATAGAATTTAATTTTTACTGTTTATTGTATTAACAAGCAGGGAGTGATGTATTTTTTCCCCACTAAATGCATTTTTATTCACGGCTTGTGCAATTTTGAGTTGAGATGGAAGCTGGAGCTCAAAGTCATTAAAACAATATTTTATAATTGTTTTCTAACAACTGGGTAAATTATATTAGAATTTCTAGAAATATATGGAAAAGCTTACCAAAACATAGTATTAAAAAATATTAAAATCAGATCTAGTAAACAAAGACAATATTAACTGTAGTTAAGGAGATAAAGCAGTTGGTTTTGGATCACACGTGCTCTTCAGGCATCTAAAAAATTAGTAGAATAGACTTTCACATCTATTTTTATTCACAGACCGCAAGAGGGAAAAAAGCTTTCTTCCTTCAGTTTTGAATGAGCTTCTCAACTCTGAATTACCTAGTTTCTGAATTAGGTAAGATAAGACAACTAAAATGGAGTCATTGCTCACTCTAAAAAAGTCTAGTGCTTAGTCAGAGACCTCCATCAATTTGGTGGTTTTACTTTCTCTTAAACATTGGCAGGATAAAGCATACTGCCTGCCTCTAATTTCATGTAAGTTATCTTATTAGACTACTTGAAGCCTAGTTCTTAGAACAGATGGTCATAAATGCACATTAAATCACAATGTTTTATTTTAAACCATAATAAAATATTAATAATTGCAATAAATTTTTATCCGTCCTGCTCCAGTGGCTTTTGGTTTTGCAGTGGAAAAATCAGGCTTGCCAGCTAATTAATTCTTATGATTGATTGTATTTATCATCATTGTCATAGATTTTTAAAGCCAGCAGGGACCACTGTGGTCATTATTCTCATACAACATGCTATGTAACAGCTCAACAGACCTCATCCAACAAATCTCCTCCCCATGTTGATCCTCCTGTATCACTATCAAGTCATCTCATGGATAAAGTAAACAGCTCAAGCATCTTGAACACCCATTATTAGGCCTGTTTTCCACATCTTTCATCATTCCAGTAACTGTTTCCCAAGTATTTTCCAAATGTCAACATCCTTTTGGAAATGTAGACTTTATACCAAGATACTGAACTAGAGCAAGACTCCCAAATGATATGTGAAGAGGCAATAACATCTCCTTACTCCTATCTGTTATTCCCTTGCTCACATAGTCCCATTCACATTCTGTGTGCTAGCTATGGCACTGGGAGCTGATGTTTAACTGGCTATCCGCAGCTATGCCCTAAGAGCTTCTTAGTGTCACTTCATACAGTCAGCTTGTAAGCATGCCCAAGAGTTTCATCTGGGGAATACTTCAATGACCCATTTTTAACAAAGAATGACTGATTTTGTATTTGACTGTAAATGGCTATGTGCATTTGTCGATATAGCCACTTTCCCATAATAGTTTTTGCTATTTATAATTTACTAGGTTGCTAATAGGTTCCCACTTTCAAAAAATGGGAAATACAGAAGTGACGCAGTGCAGTATTCATTGAGCTAGGCTTAGCTTAAAGGAATCTTGGCTCTCATTTCCACATTCAGGTTACTGAATACACTGCCTCAAACAAATGAGTGCGTAATAACCACTTCAACCCCTTCATCTGTTTAAGTGCAGATGAAGAAGAGGAAACAGCACAAAGATGCAGCATCAGCAAATTGGACTGGTACCTACTGCTGCCATGATGTTCATTTTACTGGTACGATAAAGAACTGATACCCTCGCGGTTGCCCTCGGCTTCTGCTGAGAGGGCAAAAAGAGGCATTCGTCATTCATTACCTTTCCACTACTAAACCGAAGCATGTGAACTCACTCATGGATTCAGCATTTGCCCTTGAACTGGTGTGGGCTGCATTTGGCACTCTGCTTTTAGATCAATATATAACCCAGGCGTAATCTTATCTGGCAGGAACAGGGGTATTGGGGGGAGGGGGAGGAACACAGCCTCTAGAGGTGAGGAGAGCAGCTCTTCTAAATGTTAATAGGTTAAGAATAGAAAGGTCAAATGCCTGCCTTATCAGAAGGCCCCATGTGCAAACAGGCACCAAGCTGGGTGCAGCAATCAGAGCACAAGCTGGGTATAAATGTCAGGAGTTAGTTACTGTAGCTGTAAACACCAAAAGCAGAATGGCGGAACTGGGAAATCTCCCAAGACACTTCTGGTTAATACAGGTCACTGGGAAAGTCCAACCGCCAAGACTGGACGGAGATTACTCAAGTATTATAGCTGCTGTGGAGCCAGAGATCACTTGTGAGCTGTGTGAAGGCCCCAGCAAGGGTACTGCGGAAGGATACTGCGAGTGTCAACAGAATAAGCCACTGTAGGAGGGGACATTGAATGTGTTGTGTATCAAACACCCTGTGCTGGCAGAGCACTGCTCCAGATTGCTCTTGCAAGAGCATGTCCGTGCTCCTGGAATAAGGATATATGAGGATGGAGACAAAAAGTCCTTCCTTACCTCCTTGTAGATACCGAGAGCACTAAACATAGCAGAAGCTGTATGAGGACTCTGTACAGAGGGTCTTCAACTCTGCTCTACACTACCTCTTTGAGCATAATGCATAAAGGATTGGGATGGAATAAGAGATGAGGCAGCACAGGAAAAAATAAATCTCCCTTAAATACTAACACGTTTAGCCCTTTTCTAATTAATCTTCTTATTGGCATCAAGGAAAGAGGCCAAAAGTTGTATCACATTGGACAGTAATCTTCCTGCAGATACAAGCAATCGATTTGAAGCAACAACAAACTGTACCAACACGCACTGGTGTGTAAAGTTACTCCGTTGCAAGTAATAGTGTGTGGGACCTATGTCTACTGTTCACCAGTGCTTTCAGTCTGACACCTTTTGCCTGCAATAAGTTGTCAATAAAATTAATCAACCAACCGATCACCATTCTCAGAAAAGATCGGCAGTGAGCAGCCGTGTTTGAAAAGATGACTGTTCCCTCTCTCCTGGTACAGGGGTTGCCCCAGGAGATGGCTACCTGGCTTTGGGAAACAGATACAGGGTAGCTACCTGGCATAGTTCCCTCCTTACTGCAGAACAAAGAGCACCATTCTTGTCAGCTGGCTCCCAGCTGTAAACAACTAGCAACGGATAGGGTTAATTACAGTTTAAAACACTAAGAAGGAATACAATACAAATAAAAGCAAGACTAAATATATTTTATCCCACAAAAGGGATAAACAGGGTTTGTGCTCATATGTCAGAGATCATATTCTAACCATTAAATAGCTACTTTAATTGGTAAAGACAGGGTTACATTTAAGAACAAAAAAGAAATGCACCCATATGAAGCCACTGCTCTCTGAAAGACAATTTTAGTTTAGTGCCTTCATGTCCATTCCACAAAGTGACTACTCTGCAGTTAACTGGACTGGCCTCTAACCCCAGCCATAGGGGAGAACATCATAACCTACTTAAATTCGCAGGCTGCATCCTTTATGCAGCAGAGCTCCCAAATGGGCACAAATGGCTTATTTCGTACACCAGCATTACTCGGCATCTGTTTACCCCACAGTCTTCTGCAAGCATCTGTTCACTTGCTGACATACATGCACGGCTCTTCTACATTACCAACCTCATTTTCAGTCTAGAAACTCTTGAGTTCATTCATTCATTTGAAAGAGCACAAATATACGGCAGCAGACATTTTTCATACACATGGCATTACTGAGTGCTATTAACAGTTGCTGTTTCAACCCAGAAGCTACTGTATTTTTAGTGACAGCTCTGATATGCTAATGATCTGTGATGTTTTCTGGATTCTCTCGGGGAAGAAAAAACCTTTATAAAACTGTAGGATTTTACCCTTTTTATTCACAGCGAGAATGACCAAACTTATTCATCCTATGAGTCACATCCCAAAAGCTTCACCTGGCTGACAGCCTCAAGAGATAAAATATACATTCTGGAGAGCCACTACAGGAGAGAGAGAGTCTTTTCCATCTCTCATTTCTTGAGCCAAGAGTTTAATTCCACTTAGTTCAATTTAGGGAATAAGGAATACAACCCAAGTCTTACACCAACATAGTGACATTTTCCGAGTTGCTATGAATTTGAATGAAATAATTCATCATCCCTGAATGAAGTTATGGAGATTCTCCTACAACCCCTTCTGTTTTCATTATGTAGAAGGCAATTTTCAAAATGCTGCCTCAGCTCAGATGTTTATTGTTTGTACATGTCTGCCTGCTACAAGTCCTCTCTATGCCTCTCTCTCTGACATCTGCTGTCATTTTCTTGGCTCAGTCACAGATGCCAACAGTGTAAGAGCACAAGGGTATTACAGAAATACCAACTTTCTTCATCCCTGTTCATATTTCAGAAGATGATTATATGAGCACATTTATTGCAGCTGAGACTGTTTAAAGAGTCAAAGGCACTGGACAACTAAAATGTACAGCTTAACATGACATTAAAAGCAAGTTCAGGAGAGACTGTATGCAATTTTCTGACCTGTATTATTTCTATGCTGTCATCATTTTGAGGAATTTGATATGCTGCTCTTTGGTTTAAACCCTAGAATGGCATTTGAATTTTTACCATAATAAACTTTCTCAACAGACCTTGCATTTTCATTATTCTGTCCATGTAAGCCACAAGGATATTTTTCCTCCCTAAATGTCCAATCTGCAGGGAATGGTTGTGAAACTCCATTATTTCCAGGAATTACTGGCAACCTACTGCTGTCTGATCTTCTCAGTACTGCCTGTATTTTCCTTGTTCAGCTTTAAAAGCCAAACTTGGTTTGCAAAAATGTCTGGGTTTCTCAATGCCAGAACTGAATAAAGACTAGAACAGGACAGAATTAGATGGTTTTATTATGCTGAAGAGCCATTAACTCACATTAAAGTCTGTAAAACAACAAGAGTATAAAACTGGAAATAGATGCTTAGCCTTAAATGCTATTACTCAGAAATTTTCCTAGACGTTACCAATAGCCTTTCTAAGCTCCATCACCCTTACCTGATCCCTACAATCAAAACAAAGTAGGGGTTTTTTTAAGTTATAAATACTTGGATTTTCATTATTCAGTAAAGTCAAAATAATCTATAAAGAAAGGCAGCCTGAATTCTCGAACATGTGTGATGTCTGCCACAATTTGGTCTTCAAAAGGCAGAGGTAAAGAATACAGACATCTATTCTCAGCTGCGCAGGAAAAGAATACACTCCAGGCTATATGGTCAAGAAAGCTGGAAGATGTGAAAAAGATTCTGGATTATTCAAATCTTTTATCAGTCATGATGGTCCAAAAGTTATAATGGAAAACTCCCTATCTATAGGTTATCTGCAGGACCACATTGTGATCTCAGCCACACAGGGCAGTAGCTTCAGAGAAAGCAAGGGAATTGCTCCAAATTTACTTTGGCAGGGCCAAGATCAGGATCTGACCACGTCCAACCAAAAACCAAACAATGCTACAGACTATAAGAACAATCATCAGTAGATGAGGTGTAAAAACAATGAAGATCTCTGTGATTCTGATGCACTTCAGTGACTAAAAAGATTCCAGCCCTATTGTTCCTCCTCTCCAAAATATCCTGGACTTCATTCTGTGTTCCTGAGGCACTCCTGACAGACAGCTCTAAAAATGTATCTAACACACAACTGCCTGAGCTTCTTCAGCTAAATATTCTCTTGCATTCAATTTGGGAAAGCCATAATGTATGGAGCGATGTCTGAGGCCTGCTTTCTGGGAAGAGGAAATCGACCATACAGAATGTCAACCGAGTTCATTCCTAAATGCAAACCACATTGGGCTGTCGAGCACGATAATAAAAACCTGCTGACCTAGTTTCCTGCAGAACAAAATCCTCTGTCTTCCCTCCTCCCGTGCCAAACCTAAATCAGATCTCCTTCTTTAGAGAAAGAAATTAACCCTTTGACTAGCAAGGAAAACTTTAATAATGATCCTTAACACCATACAGCATTTCACACCCTGAGAACAGTACGCTAACAGTAATCAGTGCATCCCCACAGCTCTGCAAAAAGGTAGGATTATTAGAGGATGAAAGTAAAACACAGAGAAGGTCAGAGGCCTTAGCAGAGTTCAGCAGAGAATGTAAAATTTCTCTTCCTTCAAAAGGATTTTGAAGGGTGAAGCTCCATGCTCTAACTACTTTGCTTGGTAACCCTTCTACATTTGCTCTATGCAAATGTAAAACCTTCATTCATGATGTGGCAAAAAAATAACAGCACAGCTCAGCTTTTTGAACAACTACATCAAACCGCTCGAGAAAGGGCTATTGTTCTTCCCAAATTTTGCAATGTCAACTTGCAAGTCCAATTCTGGTAGATGAGAGCTGATTGTATTTGCTTCAAGTGTTTGGCGAAAGCATTCACTTTTAATGGCTTCACTTCCTCAGTGATACAATGTTTTATTTGAAGGGATGCCTGGGGGAACTTCAGAATGGACACAGAATGCAAAAATAACAGGGCATGTCACAACAAACTCAGCCAAGAAAATACAAATGGGAATTCTCTTGCTGTAGGATGCTTCAAAAGGCGGCCCTGGATCATGCTGCTGCAGAGCAGCACCCCACTGCCATCAGCTACAAGCGTTTGGGGAGCCTCAGATTCTGGACTGCTGAGAAGACCTTTGCTGGTCCACACTGATACAGTCAATTGGAGGAGCTTTCAGTCATCTGTCAAATAGGGTTTTATTAACAGAAAAAGTGGAGATAAATGCTGTGCCTAACTGCTATATAGCTTTACAAGCAGTCTTTTACAATGAGGTGGCCAAAGTGCAACCTGCAAGTGAAATTGCTAACGAAGCTCCGTACTGCAGCCAGAGCTTTCACCATCGTTATGAGAAAGACCCCGTAATAAATACAGTTTCATCATGCATTGCTCCCTGATGAACTGAGATAGCTTTGCCTACATCCAGAGAGTACCCCAGGACCTGAAACCTCTCCATCACCACACGCTCCACTGGCATCTGTCTCACAAGGTGCAGCACCCAAGTTCCTGACAAGCTACTAAAGAGAAACCTTTGTAATGCAACATTTGAGAGCCTCTGCTACACAAAGCAGCCTAGTTTACTAACATACCATTGGAGAAAAGACTCAAACAGGAAAGTGATAACTAATAGGCATGCTAGCAGTACCATTTTACCTGTGAAGAAGCTACTGTCTCTGTCACTTTGTCGATCTGCAGGGATGCTGTTAAGAAGTACAGGCTTACAGAGCAAAGACAGTGCTTAACAGAGTGTACCCTTCAGCGAGTTTGAAAATGAAGTGCAAAGAACCTGGATTGGATAGCTCTGCAAAGGCTGTCATAATTATGTCTATTCTCTGGATGCTGCATCTTCACAGGTAAACTCCACAAAAGCTTCTGCTCCAACTTTGAAATGAGGAAGACAAAAGCCTGAGTTCTCACAGACTTATTACTAACATTGGTCAGAGTTAGAAATGTGATGATGGAAAAAAAGCATCTTATTCATCATATCTGGTCCCTGAGGGGTTATGAGTTGTATATGCTTATTTTATTGACCCAAACAAGTTTTAATTTCTATTGTCTTGCAGAGGAAGAGCAGGCTGAATTCAATTCTGGCTCACACATCATCTGCAATTCTAGCCAAATCCCAGCCACACAACTTTTATTACTGGGAGGATGTCAGAGGCAAAAGACACAGCTGGATATTCAGATCCCAGACTGAGTTTTGCTGTGCTGGCAGTGAGACAAACCAGCTTTTGATTTGTGTGTAAACAGAGCCAATCTGAACTGGAAGGTCATTAAGAGAAAACACATTTTACACAACAGCCATTGTACAGTTGCTTTTTCAACTTTCCCCATACTAACATTTTTTTAAACAAGACTTTGTCTTCTCTTGTTGACTGTTTCAATGACAATTTCTGGTCCTACTGAAGTCAACAGCCAACTCCCACTGATTTTGATGGGACCAGAAGGTGGCTCTGAGGAAAGAAAGAAATTAAGACATCCAAGATTCTACAGCTCCAGTTCTACCACTTATGTGGAAGAATTGGGTTGATATAGACCCAAAACATATGTTGTATAAATACACAGAATTTGTAAGTCTATATCCTCTCAAAAATTCTACTGAGCCTTTACAGTGTCTGCAGTCCAAACATTGCTATTCCTATGAAAAATAAAATACTCCAATCAACATGAAAGTAACATCTCCTTTTATTACTCAGGAGTGACACCCACAAAGCAAAGCTTTTTTTTTTTCCCTATCCTATCCTGACATTGTCTTTTTATATAAAAAAGCCAGAAAGGTCCTCACTGAATGCCCTGCAATTATTTTTTAGGGGGAGGTGAAATTCTCGGGAATTTCCATCACCCCGTGGCCCTGTTCCAAAGGCCCCAAGGACACCCTACTTCTGCAGCTCATCAGCTCAACCCTTTGAGTCTGCCACAGAAGGGAATGCTTCCCTCTCATCCCTCAGGCACTGTACGCACTGCTTCCTATGTTCTCTTACTAGCTGCCAGCATAGGAGATGCCTTCTGACTTCAATGGGAATTTTGAAAACAAACTCAAGAAATGAGAATTATATTGCTGGCATTCAGCAAGACAGCATATTGTGGCATTTAAAGTGATCCGACAGCCTTAGACACTATGCCTTGTAATTGGAAACATTCTGTCCTTAATGAGCCTAATAAAAGCCTTGCTCCCAAGGCTCAGATATTGGTTATTCCATAAATTTTCTAGTGACTGTCTGAACTAGCAAAGTTAGATGAAGGGAACAGGAATAAACCAACAACTGGTTTTAATGTCTTGAGGCCCCTGGACACACTGAAACTTCTCGTCCCCGAGAGACTGAGGCAACTTGAGGGAAGTTACTGCAATTACCTCCAACTGAAGTGTGAGTACAGATACACACTAACTGCAGGAGCTACCTAGTACAGCTAGGATCCTGACCTTTAGGAAAAACAGGAATTGATGTAACTGCACTTCTCTAGAATCTGAATCCCAAAGGGGAGTTTGACCAAGAGTGGCTGCAAATCCCCTTCCTCTGTTTTCCAGTACAGTAATTACCTGACATACAGAAAACACAAGTCCATTGCAGAAGCAACTGGATGATGTTTCCAAACCATGTCATAGCCTCAGATCTCACAGCTTTACTTTAGCTGAGGCACTCAACATTTTGTACTGTAGCTACAATTAAAATAAGATTATGAGAACACACAAAGAAACCACACAGTTCTTGTGAACAAGGCGTTAACGCCCAATCCATTATTGTGAGAAGGCAAGAGTGTTCCCAGTAGAAATAGGAATATATTTTCCCTGAGTAAGCTGGGAGGAATGCAGAGATTCAAAAGCTTAAGCTGAATCCATGCTAGATTTTTTTCTGTTTGCTCCTCCTCTTTGATTAACTTACTGTGACTCTTTGGTATAACTGTTACTCTTTAAGGAAAAGAGTTGACCATTTTCTCTTCTCTGATAAAAGACCACAGTCTGTCTATAACTAACAGCAAGGTGTTTGCAGCTGCAGGTTAAAATGAGTGACTAACAGAGATGTTGCTGGGCTATCAAAGCAGGGAACCTTGCAGGGTCGAAGGAGAAATGCCTGTCATTCTCCGTTAGTTCCTCAGGGTGTCTGTTGGCAAAACACACCGTATTGTTCCACTGTGTAACTGGCAAAATAAATAGGTTGTTATAGTTTGTCATGTTTAAAAGGGGACTCTAGGGTATAACTGTTGAAAATAGCTTTAATCTAATGACCATACCTTTCTATGTCTGTAGCTTACTAGTATCATGAAGAAAGTCCACCCAAAATATTTTAATATGAAACCCTGAATTTTGTACTGGAAACCAGCAAACCCAAAGACACTTCCTTCTGCATGGACACAAGTGGTCTAGTTACAGAATCGCTCCAGTCAGCATATCTGTGTTACCAGGAGACAGCAAAGCTGGGACATGAACCACCCACAAATTCAGGATGGGTCACTGAAGCTCTCCTTGCTCCAAAGAAGATGCCTGTCTTTAACATATGTGGGGGACTTTTAAAAGCCATTAATAAAAGAATGGTAAAAGGCATTTCTGAAGGTATGACCTAAGAAAGAACAAAAAAAATATGACTTCTAGTGGATTTCCCTGTTTTAGTGCCTTTCCCTGTCTTCAGCCCTAGCCAGTTTTCCCAGACTCCTGAAACACAGCTATTATGCACAGCCTTATTTCTTTTCTTTCTATCAGCTTACCAGTGCTGATGTTTTTAAGTTGAATCAAACTCGCATCAGCTTTGGGGGATGGCTGGGATCCTTGTTCTCATATTTTATGTTTTGAGATCAGTATTTCATGCTTTTTTTCCTGCTAAAATAATCTTGAGCATTAAAAGTATAAATCTCAATGGTTAGTATTTTGATTTGATTTCCATAAAGACATTTTGTCCTTCAGCAGTACTCCTTCACTTCCTCCTGAATTTATTCAGAGCCCTTGGCTTCTCTGGCCGGACTCTTGCTCTTAATCAAACCCTGCTGTGACTTCACTGACGTGGTTTGACAGGTCTCTGTTGACATCTGAAGGAGAATCCTTGAATGTTTTGAAATGGACCATTGCTCATTGCTCTACAGAGGTAATCTGGGGGACATGCCCCTTTAGCACTGAAAGGATCATTTTCCCTTTCACCATGGACCCTTCCCCCTTTTTGTACAGCAAGGAAGTTAATTATGCTAGAAAGCTGAAAAAGGACCTGGTTCACAGAAGCCCCAGGGAAGCAAAAGGGCAGATTTCCTTGTTGAGGAAAGTATCTAACTTAGGACAAAACAGCTAAACCTAACTTACTGCAGTACAAGCCTTTGTTTCAGAAAGCAGCTTTCCTGGAGGGCAGAGACGCATCTCAATCCCCAGAAGAATTTCCTCTTAAATTACTGCATAGAGCAACACATAAAAGCAGAAGCTGGAAGGCAGACTTTGATATAAGCCTTTTTATAAAGTGTTCTGTTGTCCTAAAATATCAGCATGAGCTGCCATGTGGTAAGCATTTTGGAAAAATTATCTGTTTATTTAGAAATGTAAATTAAAATAGGTGGCCAAATATTTTGTTGTCTTCTCAGAAAGAAAACAATTTAAATTTCAAGAATTATACTAAACGGGAGTGAAATTTGGCTACGGTGATTACATAAACATCAAGATACCCACCTGACTGACAAAGGCTTCATGCCTTCTTGCAACAGTAAAGCGTGTTAGTATTCAGGATGATTATGAGTATGTTTGACTGATTCAAAAGATGTAGGTTGATTTCCCTGTAATACACAGTGAATGTGCAACCAATTTACATGTAACATTTTCTGGTCCCACAGATGCCATTCTTAATTAAAGAAAATTCTGCAAAAAATAAAGACCTCTACAGCGTTGCTGGGATAAGTAAGATGAAGATAATCCCATCACTCACTACTGAAATATGCAGCTCTTCTAGAATAAAGCATGGCAGCAATTTTAATCAGCACGTAGATCAGCTCTTTAGAATTAGCAATAAAATAAAATGTCAATCTATAATACCACGAGGAACTTAGGAAGATAGAATGTAACTAATTACCACAATTATTTCAGCAATATTAAAACTATTAAATACTGATCCCAAAATATGAAATATAAGAACAGGGAAAGGAGAAACTTCGGGGAATAAAATCACCTTTCTGATCAGAAACACATAAGTAAACAAATACATTTTAAAAAAATCCTATTCAGCAAGATGGCACAGGTTTGCAAATGAGTGAGCCAGAAACTGGTACGAAATCAGTGATAGCTTTGCCACCAGACTTTACTGAGGCCAGGATTTTATCTCTGCACTTCTCCTGGTACCCTCAGTTTTCAGGCAAGCTTTCTTAAGTGCAGTACATATTCTCACTATATAGTTTGCATCTTCAGCTTTCATGCACTTAGCACCCTGCCTTCGAATCAATAAAGCCATCAATGAACCACCTAAATACAGTAAAACTGAACTGGATCAATGGGATATACCTCTTAACTGTCTGTATATATGCTTCTAAATTCTAATTAAAAGGTTCAAATTTCCAGCTATGTATTTCATTCTCTGAAGGGTCTGAATGTTTTTATATCTTTCTGATCATCACAGTCGCACACACACCCTATTTATTTAAGGATATATTTTCCCATGACCTTACAGACTCACTTCTCTGACATGGGAAGTTTGTTAGAAATTAAACATGAGGAAGTGCAATAAAGCCTATTTACCTTGTAGGGGGGAAAAAACAAGCCCAACGGCAAAGAACTATTATATGAAAAAAAAGGAGGGGAAAAAAAAAAAAAAGAGAATTTGAGCCTCTCTGCAGCCTCATAAAAAACTTGCAGACAGCTTGTCATTCTGCATGGGCAGATGTCTTCTCTCCTGTGCATTGTCTAATCAGAGCCCTTTTGGACTTAAGTGAAATAATAATAATAAAAAAGCGAATGGAGCGCAATTTCCATGGAAACTTGGAAACAGATGTAACGTTATTTGCAGTAAGCCTTTGTACTGTGAATGGAAAATTTTCTAGTTTACACAAATCTCAGCTATTATTTTCTTTGCAGTGCAAACTTGGGCCAAATATTTTCTGTCATATTAAAGATGCAAATAGTCAGTTTTGCTTTCTGTCCAGTACAACCATGCACAAAAGCTTCAGAAGCTACAGTAAAATGCTTTATATTTATCTTTCCACAAACCCAAAACAGATATTAGGAAAAAAGAATAATTTGGGCTTCCTTTTTGCTTGTTCTCTTCAGAAAGTGAAAACAGCTTAGAAAACACCTCCTGTTTACGTGCAATGTTACAGACTAGTAGACAGCCAGAGCATTGGCAGATGTGCCCAATGTTAATGGGAGCTTAACTAACTCTTAATATTAGATCAATTAGATCAATTAAATACTAGCTCCTAGTTTTCCATATACCATGAGAGAGAGCTTTCCAGCTCAGGAGCATGTATTTACAGATTAATTACTTACAGATAGCTTTCTCAGCTGTAAGTAAATTCCTGACAAAGTACACTTACAAGTCCAAATCCATGGCAATGACTTGTGACCGGATAACTACTTTTGGAGACTAGAGCACCTTCATCTCACTATGTTCTCAAGACCAGACAGATCAACAACCAAGAAAACGTGTAGCAGTGCCACATCAAAGAACAGCACCCAAAGCAGCTCGTACATGAACTTTTTTTTCTCTTCACATTGCTACTGAAGCATTCTTTTCTGCATATTCTAAAGAGAAGGGAAGAGAAACCATCTCTGTGTCTTATGATAATGCAGCATTCGCTTTTTACTTGTTTACAAGCTCTCCTTTTGCTAAGCTGAACCTTGTCTTTGCCACACATCTCGAGTGCAAATCAGTAACTCAGACTTGTTCTTCTCAAGGGAGGGAGTTCTGCCCTGCTCTGCAGGCACTCATGTCCTTTAAGTGGATCATTTGCCCATTCATCACGAGAGCAATTTCAACTTTAAGCTAAATCTGGCAGCAAAGTCTAACACATGCCTAAAGAACAACAGAACTTCTGGTGAAAATGCATGTCCCTTTTTGTTTGCAGCGCAGCCAAATGCTTTATAAATTAGATCCTTCTGCCACCACAAGAATCTAGGTAAATTAGCATCTGATTTACCTACTATTTTAGATATATCATTGTAGCAGATTTATCAGTTGAGTTAGTCTGTGTTTGCATTAAAGGTATCTATACCACTCATATTTTAGCTATGCTTGTTTTACCTTCACTGCAGATCTGTAGAACTATACCAGTCTTTGTGAAAATTTCGCTGGTATCATGGCACAGTAGATAAAACAAATTATCTCTCATCTTTACAGCTACAAAACGTCCATTGTTGCAGCACATAAGATGATAAAAATGTACCAAAAGCACAGAGTTTTACATTACTATTTATATCATTAATGAAGTGACTTTTATCTTACTTGAGTTTCAGACCCCACTCTCTTGCTACTCCTCCCTCACTCAGCAGCAGGAATAATTGTCACAGTACAGAAATTAACTTTAAACAATACAAGTCCTAGTTCTGAGCTGGGCTGCTCCAAGTATTAAGCCTAGTGTGGGAATGGTAACAAAAGCGGACTGTAAAATTTTTCTCTCTTAAAAGCAGCTGTTCAGTTGGTGTAGTGTTGGAGCTATGATAATTACATGACAGTTCAGGGGACACCTCTGCAAATTCGGCGCCTGACCTGTACTTTTCACAAGTAGGAAGAATCCAGTGCTCTAATTTAAAATAGTCTGGAAAAGGCTGTCTGCATGCCCATCTGTTCACCTACAGTGAGTGGGTGCTGCATGATAAGGCGTGCCCCTTTCCACTCCTGGACCTGCCCTCTGCAGCAAAGAACTTTTCTGTGGGAGATTCACATGGACCTCCAAACTCCAGGGCTGAAATGTGGGTACAGTTTGGGACCATATTTGTGCAGAAGATTTGAGTTGTCTTTAACTGAGGTAACAAACAGTAACAACATCAAACACCTGCTGAAGAATCAGTGCAAAGCAGCTGCCTGATAGAGACTGAACTAGTCCTGCCCTAGGAATCCTGGCTATACTGGAAAGAGTTGTGTTTAAGACAAGGAACTGCTTAATAAGGAATTGGTCTTTAACACAGATTTCATCATAGGCTGACTGACTGAAGCTTTCTCTTTACAAGTTCACACACAATTCAAAATGTCACGTTGATTTCATACCTGCCTGGCCGAGTGAGATTACAGAGCAAGTCAATCACCTTGCTTTTCAGATGTATTTCCCCCTTTACATCTTGAAAATTCTACTCACTCACTTGTAGATCATGCAAAGAAAGAGGAAGCAGCATGACTCAGCTCCACACTACAATGGCTGGAGCAGATCCAGACCTAGCAATCCTTTGGGCTTTCCTTACCAAAATACAAGTCTGCAGCTTAGATAATGTAAAGCATCCAGTGTTTGTATAAGAAATGCTAGATGGGCAGCACGCCAGCTGCAGTCCTTAAGCAATGTGCTAGTTCTTAATATTGATGGAAAATTATCTTCTGAAGAGTTAGGAAGGGAACAAAAAAAGCCAAAGGGCTCTGATCTTAAACAGTGCCTACAGAAGACAAAATGCTAAAGAGGAACAGCCTCTTGAACTATATTCCGTAGACATGAATTTACATGGAAATCTAGCGGTAGATAACATATTAATTTAGCAAGTTTCACATCATGCCATACTGGCAAATATTTTTGTATAATCTGTAAATTACAGGAAGTCATAACAGAAGCATAGGAAAGCTACTGACCTTAAGGAATCCAGGAATTTTGAGCAAGTTTCAAGAACCCTGAGTCCCAGTGCTTTGTCTAAACCACTGGAAAATAGTACTCTAAAAATTAACTACTCCAAAAATTCAGTGTCATCTAGAAATTATTCCTGATCCTCTACCATTTTGCTAACAGCTGATTCACAGATGTTTTTCATAAAGAGCATCCACATGGTGAGTTATTGCAGAGTAAATAATGCGCTGTAAACACACTTAACTTCACTGTGTAAACAAGCTCTGAGCAAAATTCAGCAAGAACTTCACTTCAGTTCACTCCCTCAATGCACAACAGAGTTAGACGATTTGATGGTTATCTCATAGCAATCTAACCTCAGAGATAAAGACCTCAAATCTAAACCTGTCTCTTAGAACAATGTTGTACATTCTAGTCCATGCCCAGAAGCTCTGGGCAATGGGATGGATCTGTCTCTTCAGGCACTGCATTAACCAGGGGAAATCATCTATCAGTCATTACTTACATAAATATGTGTAATACTAGTAATGAAAGTAATAGAGAGGCATGATCCAAGCTATTTCTCTGAAATGGCCCTCACCTTCCTACAGAGCGAACCGAAGTATTACTCGCAAAAAGCAGTCCTCTGGACTGTGTACGCTGGGGGATGACTGAGCAGTGTCGGGAAACTTGCATCACATACTAACCGACCTCACATTGCGTTAGAGGATGAAAGGCCAGTAGGCTTCTGGGCTCTGTGTTAACTTCAAAAGACGGTTCATTGAGCAGAGTGTATGCTTAGCAAAGCTTAGCAGCTTTTTTCCTTATCCCTCCCCAAAATGTTTTGGGCATTGTCATACAATTGTACTACAAAACTTGAAGTTATCCAAAACCAGTTCATGAGAAGTGAACGGAAACATCCCTTTTCATTCCAAAGGAAAAACAACTCCTATGCTGTTTTCCTAAGTGAGCCGAAAACTTGGAGAGAAACCTAAAGCTAAAAAAAGCAAAGAACTCAAGAAGATTCATATTCTGGGCTGTGGTTTCTGTTGCCTTAGCTTAAGGGAAAATATGTTCATGGGAAAAGGGCCTGCCTGGAGCCAGATTTTTTTCAACTCTGACTTTTGTAGTTGGCATGGCTTTAACTCAATATGTTGCTATTAAAGTCATTTCTTCATAAACAAAAATATTCTTTATGGATTGTATGATAGTTGTTTACAATTGAAACAACCACTTGTACCATGTTTCCTAGCAATCAGTATCTAGTTCAGCTCCTATCAACCCCAGATAGACAGTGATCAGGCAATTTAAGAGGCCTTTACAATGTTAGTTCTGAGTTTCATTGATTCAAAGTTTTAAATCACCATCCCAGAAGAGAGTTCCTGAATTAATCCCAAAACAAAGTGTCAGCATTATCACCTGCCTTTGTGTCTACACACAACTAAAGAAAACAACATCGCACCTTTGAAAAACAGAAATCTTACATGGCTTAATTTGAAAGAATCTTACTGTCATGTTATTATGGACTGCCTTTAATACTGCAATTCACTTTTGTCTTTAGCCAGGACTAAAGCAGATTGCAAATATAATAGAATTCCACACCAACCCTGTAAAGACTAGCCTACAGACAAACCTGCCACAAGCAATTCAGAGAATTCGTAATTGTATAACACTGCAACAAGTGTAACAAAATGTGATCATGCTGCCCAAACACTGTCCCAGACCCCAACAAGTATGGTTATCAGTATTCTAAATGCTGTATCAACAGAGCTTAACCTAGGGGTTATGATCCCCATTACACACTTTAATTGTTTTCTGCATTAATTAGATTTATGTTAAGAGTTAACAAAAATATCTAATATGGTCTTTTTTTTGAGATTCCTCAAGACTTTTTAGAATGACACAGTATGCTTTCACTGAACTTTAAAGTGAAATTCATCCCCTATTTAAAAACTGCAATGAAATTATGTTATAAATGAAAACCAGTTACCTGTGATCAATGACTGTTACATCGGAAGCAGGAATTCCCAGAAGAAAACAACTCTGTTCCAGTTCTTTCTTACGAATCTCTCCTTGATTGTAGTAATTTCCTGAAAATATCAAACACAGCAACACTGTCTAACTTAGTTTAGGTTAGCTTGGAATGAATTCCTCTTTTCTTTCTCAAAACACTAAGCGTGAGCATCACACATTAAATAAAAGGGCATCATTTGAGGAACAGATACATTGCAGGGGACAAACTCCACGGCTTTTGCCTGAGCAACACCTGGCTTAGCTCAAGGTAGAATGCTGAGGCAAAGTTCTGCCCACCTTGACTACATTCCTCACATTTATGCACTGAGTGTGGCTCACAGCCATTCATGAGCTTATTTGGCAAGGATATCAGAAATTGCCACATCTAATCAGATCAGTGGTCCAAACAGTCCAGTATCCTCATCCCAAGAGTGGCCAAAGTTAAGTGCTTCTGCCAAAGACACAGGAGATCTTCCAAACAATTCTGGAATAACCTGCTTGGGAAATTGCTTCCTACCACTTGTTTGATTAGCAAATGTCTTATTCCTTGAAACATCATAATTTCTAGCTCTTCTGAGTTTTTTGTTTGGGCTTTTTTTGGTATACACCTAATCCGCTTCTGAACATTTTTAATTTTTTAGCAAGATTTAATCTCTCTTTTGGTGAATTCCATAGGCTGACCATGCTTTGTGGGGGAAAAAAAAGGAGTCTTCTAATATGCATATACATGAACTAACTGCTTACACATTTTCTGAACGGAAGTCACCAATATACTACAAAACAATTGAGCAAGATCTGTTCATAAACACAGGAGAAATTGCCTTTGCAGTGAGGTGACTGAAAGTTGTTACCGCTGGCAAATTTCCAGGTTGTCTCTGTGAAAGAGGTTAGTGGGATCTTAGTCCACTTTTTTAAAAACAACTGTTCACAAGAAATCCGTAATAATTAATCTCCTTAGGAAGGGCCAAAGAGTCACTCCTCCTTCGCTATTAGACATGCTGCCGTGAACTCCCTCCTGTACTCGTAACAGCATAGGCTCACAGAGCCAAGCTGAACAGCAAGTCCAAAGTACGTGGAACAGAACTGTTGAGATAACACATGGAAAGCCTGTCCCGCGGGGTATTCTTTAAGTGATCAAAGTTTATAGTATATTCTGGGCCACTTCTAATGAGCAGTAATTGTCATATAACACTAGGACACTGCAATGGAATACAGTGATGGAACTAAAAGGATTTGAAGAAATGAGGAATTCCATCATAACAATATCTGTTTTGAGACAAAGATTTCTCAGAAGTCTGCATCATTCACAGAGGAAATCCAGGCAGAAACTAATATGGCAAGATTGCAAAGAACTTATAGAACCAAAAGAGAGAAAACCTAACTTAGATAAGGCATTTGGGAAAAGTTATAACAGACTGAGACCAACAACTAGCAGGGAAGCGGGATCCATTATCTTAAAACACTGCCTCCTTCTTCACTGAATTATTTTCTTCTCATCTTGCCCTGACATTCCCTGATTTTTTCTTGGCATCAGCCACACAAAGTCCATGCCAGAGCCGCAATGGCCCCTTCCAGAATGTTGCCCTGTGCAGGGCAGTACTTGCAACCCAATTTTAACTTTGAAGCAATAAAATGAAAAAAATACAGCTGAGTATTAATGTATGATTCAAGTCCGTAGTCAGCTGTCTTGAATTACACTAGAACTTTTTATTGTTGTGGGTGTGAGTCATCTAAATCTAGCATTTCTCTCAAGCAGTGTTGCAATCCGAGCCATCACTAGCAAGCTCTGTAAAATGTTCAAAGAGGGAAAGAGTAACTAGGAAAAAAAAAACCCTCTTCTTGCAGACTGTGAGTGAATGGTTTTAGGAGACTATGACGATGATAATCTGTGGGTTTGCCGAGGAACACGTCAGCTTGGTAGTCTGCAGTTTAGATTGCAAGTTCCAGCTTCAGCAAAATTAATTTAAGTGTGCACCTTCACTAGATGGATTACATGAGTACAGCGGGACTTATTTTAGACTGATTCTTTGCAAGGCCATTAATGACACTAGTGTTTTAAGATAACGTATCTTTTGCTGCAATGCAGTGTAATAGCTGACTGCAGGTGATGTTTTATCCAAATAGTACCACTGTTCTCAAAATACCTAACTTCTACTGAACTCAAAGGAACAGATTCATGTTCCACAGCTTAAGAAATGTGTCAGGACATCAGGAATACATAAATGCTAACAAGAAAAAATGGGCAGCTATTGAGAGCAAAAACAGCTGAATAGCTGATGCTGCTGGACCTTATCCATGGAGCACTCACAATACAGAGTCAGCTACTACAGAGAGCAAAGCACATTTATACTGAGTTATTATTTCAATTGAAGATTATTCAGTGTGGAAAAGACTGATTTTTTTTTCACAGTGTTGTAATTCTAATTCCTTTCTAAGTAATTTTGATTGATATCTGAAAACTGCAAGTATGACAGTTTCTAAGTAATGATTTTGTCTCAGTGTTACAATTTGCAGAGTCTTTGATCAACTCACTTGTCATCATCAATCATACAAACAATGAGAGGATGAACCATCTGAATTGCCCAAAAGACTAATAAGAGGCACAGAAAAATCTATGAGCTCAGTGAACGTATTCTCCTATATAGGCTGCTAGTTCCATTACGAAGACATGCAAGAGAGTACCTAGAAGGCAGTGTCAAACATGCTGAGTGTTTCATGTCACTGAATCAGGAGTAAAGAAAAAAGAAAATGTAACAAAATAAACAGAAACACAACACTTCTTTGGAAAGTTCTCTAATAGCAGGAGTGTATTAGTCCCCAAAACTGAAATGGCAGAGTTGCACTTCAGTAATCTCTCCATAGCAGTGAAAAAGCCAAATGGTATCCACAGACCTTTGTCCCTCAGCAAAGACAACTGAAAGCTCTGCACTAAATCTTGAATGGGAGGTATAGAGTGGTCAGTAAAGCCATTACACCACTGGACTTCAACAATAGCTTAATCCCTGCCTTCTCACCTAGACGGTCTGTTATGACAGAAAGCTTTGAAAATAAAGAACAGAAAAGTTGGCAGTGAACTAGCTGGAGCTTTCAAAAACACAGCAGGCCCTTTTCCCAAATGTAAGTAGCTGTCCGTGTAAGATGTAAATGTTTGTACCCTAAGATACTCCTCTCAACAAACATTAAAAAAAAAAAAAATCTTTAGTTTTCGCCATTGGCTCATGGATTCTGGTACAGCAGTATGGTCTGAAAGATCAATTAAAATGAGGTTATTTCTTATGCACAAAAAAAATGAAAAATGTAATAACTGATTGGGTATCAGTTCTGCAGGAAAAAAAAATCTGGAGCTTTAGTAGATCACGAGAACACAAGACAAGAGTGTCACATGCTGTGAAAAATCCTTGTCCTGGAAAACAGTGGAGCCTGTAAGAATCTTTCCGTTCCGTTCAGCCCCAGAAAGGCCTCAGTGGGAGTACTGCTTCTAGTTTTTGATCACTGCACTTCAAAAAAGATGTGAACCAACTGGAAGAGTCCAAAGGAGAGCGATGACAATGATCAGAGGTTTAGAAAACATGATCTATGAGGAAAGACTGCAAGAAATGGGGTTGTTTAGTCTGGAGAAGATAAGACAGAAGAGGCAGATAACAGTCTTAAAATATGTAAGAGGCTGCTACAAAGGGATACTCTGATTTCCATGTTCATGGCAGATAAGAAAAATAAACAAACAAGCTTAAATTACACCAGTGATTCAAGAAAAAAAGTGATTTGAAGAAAGCTAATGCAGCACTGGCACAGACTGCATGGGCTGAGGAACCTCCCTGGAAGTTCTGAAGAAAAAACTACACATTTGCCTGCAGCAGATGAAGACACATTGATGCTGCCTTCGGGTCGACTGATGGACAACACAACCTCAGGTTCCCTTCAGGCCTATTTTTCCATGATTGGATTATTATTTTTAGATGTGTTACAGTGAATGTATCATTATGACATGAAAACTGGCCAAGCAAGTCCTCTACAAGACAACACAATTACAAGGAGATGCCAAAAGGCTGTGCTAAACAGCGCCTTTTTACAACTTACTGATGCTTCCTCACGGTTTGAAAGTACCTCAGTGCTGCAACAGGAGATTGGATTGTGAAACTGCTGCGCAAGGTTCGGATATAGAGGGAGATTTTGCTACCGATGGCACCTGCTGAAACCCTGCGGAAAGTAACATTCTGACCAAAGCCACCCATGCGCGGCAGGCTCTCCGGGGCGTGCGGGATGTTACGACAGCATGCCGTGACCCAGAACCCTGCCATCGAACCGCAGGCGGATGGCACAGCACCTCCTCCGCTGCACGAGTACTTCATGGCGGTGCCTCGCTGTCATGGCAGCACGGGCCTAGAGCACCCTGAGGTTCAGCACAGTAATGACTTCATGTGTAGCATCACGGTGACACCACACGCAGCGTCACGGCTGAGTGGGGTCGCCCCACGGTAGAGCCACCGCTCGCTGCTCCGAGGCACTGACGCGTCGTCATAGCCCGGGGCTGACGTCACAGCGAGGGGCCACACATGGGAAGACATCATGGCGGCCTTCCCATGAGGTGACGGGCGGGAAGCCCGGCCTCTAGGGGCGGCCGCGGTGGCACCGCGGGGGTGGGTGCCCCGCCGTTCCCGGCGCGTCCCCCCCTCACCTGCGGAGCAGCACAGCACCGCGGCGCGGGCGCCGGCCCTGCCCAAGCCGAGCACCGTGGGGGCGAAGAACATCGCTTCGTCATCAGGGTGCGCCGTCACCAGCAGCAGGCGGACGCCATCAGCTCGCGCCGCCGCCCTTCCCCTCAGAGCGGCGGCGGCGCCGGCCCCGGCGCCGGCCCCGGCCCCGTCCGCCGCGTAACGGCGCCGCAGGCGGCGCGCGCCGCCGAGCAGCAGCGCCAGCAGCAGCAGCAGCGCCGGCGCCGCCGGCTCCCAGCCCCACGGCCCCGCTGCCATAGCGACCGGCGCCGCGCCGCTCCGGCAGGAAACGGGAGGGGCGGCGGGAAGGTTCCGGGGCACGAAAGGGCCCCCCCTACCCACCCCTTCCCTCTCTTCCCCGCCTCGGGGCGGCACCGCTCGGCCGCCGTCGCGGAAACGTGCCCCGGCTCTGCCTCTCCAGGGCCGCCCGGGAGGAGGGGCACACCGGCAGGCCTCCCGCCGCGCTTGGCAAGGGCCCAGCCGGGGAGCGGGGCCCCGCGGGCGGGGTTTGAACGGGGGCCGTTCCCGCGGGCAGGTCGGTGGGGACAGCCGGCGTCGCCCGGGCCCTGCAGCGCGCCAGCTGACCCTGCTGCTGCGTTAAGAAATAATAACGAACAGTGACAAAAGTTGAGCTTTTCAGCGTGTGGTACCTTTTATCCCTGCGCTGTACTGCTGTGGAGGAGATGCGGGTTAAGGGAAGCCTCGAAAGCAGGGCAAGAGGAGCTTATCTTCAGACACGTTCTGCTCCTGCAAATCTGCTGGCTATCCCCAGTGTGGCTGCAAGGGGAAAAAAAAGCGTTTGGGTACGTCTCAGAAGTGAGGTCAACCACTGGAGAAGGTTGCAGAGCAAAAGGAGACAGGAAGTAGTAAAATAAACATGAAAAAGGCAATCAGATACACGATGGCTTGGAAACTTTGCTTTTCAAGACTAACAGGCAATATGGAAGACAAGCGTATTTAAGTCAGCCATGGTGGAGCATGTTAGCTGGGTAGGTTTAAAGCATAAAATGAGGAAAGCAATTCAGAGGAATCCAATATCTGAAGAGCAGCTAACACCTCACAAAACGTGCGCTTGACTTGTCCTCACAGACTTTTATTTGGACACTTTAACTTCCAAGTGAATAGAGGTAGTCATCACTGTGTGTTGGGATTAAAGACTGCAAACACTTCGGCCTGGAGACGTGTCACGTCACCTTAACGTAGCACTTGAGGGGAACTCGGCTACTGTAATAACTACATACTTAGTACATGTTTGATAAGTTGATAAGTAATCCTGTTTGCCACAGGGCGAGCCCCTGCTTTATTATCCTGAATAAACGATTGTGTGGACACACATCCTGCAAATGTGGGATATGACTTCTCCTATTTAATGGAAATTGTAACAACAACGAGATAATTTAATCCTGCCCAATGGTATCTCTTTTTTCCCCCCATAGTAAACCTGGTAAGAGATCCATTTGCCATCTTAGCACATCTGGAATCACATATTTGCAGGTAAAACGCCACACGGGTTTGAAAAACCTTATTGAAAAAGGAGGGAACAATTTACATACTCCTCATTCGGGGGGAGGAATAAAAAGACATCCGAGACTTTAAACCTCTCTCACACTTCAGCAGTCGCTCGTCGCTAGAGGCAGGGCGTCAGTGACAGCGCGGGAGCCTGACGGGGCCCGGCGCCGCTACCGCAGCCCGGGGGGCGGGAAGGGCACGGCGGGGGCCGGGCGCCCTTCGGGCGATGCTGGGGGCCCGGGGCGGGTTCCCGCCCCCCGGCTCTGAGCCGCCCACGGCCGCAGAGGCCCCATTCATTGGCACGGCCGCGGCCTGCGGGCTCCGCGGGTGCCCCCCGCGCCCCGCTCCGGGGCCGTTATCGGTTCTTATAAATTTATATCGATTCGCCACCCCTCCGGTCGGTAGCATCACCGGGAGAGCCGCCGGCCCCCCCCCCAGCAGCGGCTGCCGGTGGCGAGGAGACCCGCTCGCCTCAGCGCCGCCGCGCCCCGCGCTCGCCTCATGGCGGCCGCGCCCCCCCCCCCCCCGAGCCCCCTCAGCGGGGAGGGGGAGGGAACCCTTCCCCGCCACACCGGCCAGCGGGTCCTGGAAGGAGCATAGCTGCCCGCCTTCTCACCGCCGGGCCCGCCCGCGGCTTCTCACGGGCTGGCGCTGCCCGGGCAGCGCCGCACACCGGTATGGCGGGAGGAAGCGGGGAGCTCCCGCGGCCGGTAGAAAGCACCGAGAGGCGGCGGCGGCGTTTGTTCAGTAGCTGCCAGGACCTGGCGAGAGGGGGCGGAGCCCACCGAGCCGGGGGAGGGGAGGCAAGATGGCGGTGGCGGTGGCGCTGAGGTTGAGGTGAGACGCCGCGACCGTCCAGCCCCGCCAGAGCCTGCCGCCCGGGCCGCCCCAGCGCCGCGCCGTCGGTAAGGGCAGGGGGCCCGGCGGGGCGGCGCGGGGGGGGCGGCGCGGCCCGGTGGGGCAGCGGGGCCTAGCGCCTCCGCTGTGAGGAGGAGGAGGAGGAGGAGGAGGAGGAGGGGGAAGAGGCGGGGGCCCCGGCCATCCCTTCCTCCTCCCTCCTCACCGGGGAGAGAGCCGCTCTCGTCCCCGGGGGGGAGGGCGCAGGAGCCGGGGGGGGTCCTTGGGGGAGCCGCCGGGGAAGGGGGAGGTGGGCGGATCAGGTGTGGGCTGGGGCGGGGGGTGCCCGCAGCCTGCGGGGGTTTTTTCCTCCATTTACGCTGTTTGTGTGCGGGAAGGTCCGGAGGGGACAAGGGGGCTGGCCGTGAGAGGTGGAAGTTTTTGGAGAAATCCCAGAACATCGGTGTGTTGGGTGTTCATCCCTGTCCTGTAGGTAGGAGAAGTGCAAGTTTAAATAAATAAATAAATAAATAAAGGCCAGTTCTTCAAATCGCCCACTTGGACGCTTGGCCAGGAGCGCATTAGTTCCTGAAGATGTCCTGCTTTCAGAGCTGGCGTGTTGGAGGAGCATCGCGGCCGCCTGCTCCAGCCCCACGTTGAGGTTGTCAGTGGTGGGGAGTTGTTGCTGATGCTGAATTATTCATGTAGGACCTGTAAACATCCCCAGCTTCTGTCATCTCTGGGCTGCTGGAGGGCACAATGGAAGTGGCTTTTTCTAGAATTATTCTGACTTGATGGTAAAGAACTTTGTGCTTACTGATTTTTCTCTACTTAAAAAAACCGTGGGTATCAATTCGGTTGCAGTTAGACGAGATTCTAGATGGACGTACGTGCTGTTAGTGTTAGACAGGCTCAAATAAGTAAGTAGGTAGTCTGAACAATCTATTGTTCAAAACCTGTTTCTTCTTGTTTCACAGATATGGTCCTAACAAGCGTATTACCTTTTCATGACTGTAAATATTGGTCTAACCTAAGAATAAAAAAAAAAAACAATAGGACAACTTATTACAATGAGAAAAGGATGTTTAGTTCTGCATACTTGGTTGTGTGGCAGCATGCTTGTATTATGCAGTATTTTTAGGTATAGCACTACAGTTATGAGCTGCTAGAGCTCAGGTAGGGATTTTTATCCTAGGCAGTATGATTTGAGGGGAAAACAACGGTGCTATTATTAAAAACATTACTATTGTGGTAAGTAGGGTGGCCATAGGCACAGTTTAAGTGCCTGAATAAGTGGACACATAGCGTTGTGTCACTGCACATAAGGACTGTGCAGATCTGTTGCAATTTTGCACTGGAATTTTATTCTGCAGAATGTTGTTATTCCTGATTAACTAAACAACCTTGACATTTGGAAAGGAAGTATGTAATATTTGAAGTGGATTTCTAGTTAGCTGAAATCTGGTGTCTTGTGTTGGGGGATGAAAGACCTTCGTGCTTATCCCAAGGATTCAAAAGTTCAGAGGAAACAAGCCAACTACAGTGACCCTTTTTGCGAAAGCATGGTTAATTTTTTCTTTACATTGCTTTTCTATGTGATATAGTGTAGGCTGCTAAGGAAAAAAAGTTCTCTTGCGCTTTATGTACAGTGTGATTTGCCTATTTGAAATATACCATTTGATATTGGTCACTAAAATACCTAAACTTGTTACTGAAACATGGGAAAGAGCAGCATTTTGGAATCTTCTTTCTAAGGCTTATAATGTGCATTTTTTAACGTGCAGAGATGATATTACAAGTGTTTCCTTCTATGAGTGTTACTTCTCTCTAGCTTGTTATTTATTGTACAAATCAATTAAAAGTAACTCTCCAGATTGAAATTACATGCACAAAATCAGAGTATATTCACTTTTCTACGTTGTGCTGATGATGATTTATTTTAAATACACTTTATTTCCTACAACCGCTTGCTTTAGTTGCTCTTTCTGGGCATACATGTTTTTCATTGTGATCTAAAGGGATATAGAAAACTCTCTCAAAAACTATGGCAAAAGTAGGACAGACCCTAAAGCTTCCTTTCAGTCCCGTCCCCGCCCCCCCCCAGTCCCCTTCCACAGTTCTTGTGGTGCTCTAACTACATCTTCTAAGTTATCTCATTTTTCAGTTACAGCATGAGTGAGAGATGCTCACAGGGAAGGGAAGCTGACTCTGCTTCAACTACTGTTAAATGCATAAAAGTAACTGAACGTGTCTTCTGTATTAGAGAAAAATATTTTCTTTTTTTCTGTGTTATGTTCTTAATAATGACATTTAACTTACTCTTTCAAAGCTCTCAGCCAAAGTTTTGGTGAAATGTTTTATTCCTCCTCTTTTATGCTTGCCTAGAAAATGGTTTTAATGAAGGTTTTCTTGCATGATTAAAAATACTATTCGGAGTTCTAGTGTGCGTAGCTACTTAAATTTAAGATTTTGACAATTGTTTAAGCTGGAAGGGATCTATGCCTCATGCAGGTGCACTGCAACACAGTACAATCTTGAGAACAGACTGGTAGCCAGACAGTGGTTTCATAATGCAAACAAACGTCTCCTGGATGCCAGTCTTGAACTCTTCAAGTCATTTATGTTCTTTAGTCAATCTGAATCAGTGTTTCAGATTACAAGCTATTAACTGAATGCGTTACCTTGTCTCTCTACTGTAAATGCTCCAGATAAAAATTTCTGACCTATGCAGGACTGCTGTCTGTAAATATTTGCTTTGTGCTATTTCTAAATTATGCAAATAGCCAGGAACGTGCTGAATATATCTTCCATTTTAGTTTCTCTCTCCTTCAGTGATTCTCCCTCTAGTAATGATGTTTTGTGATGTTCCCTTCCTCTTCCATGCTAGTGCAGTGTTTATCCACCATCTGTTAAATGACTACCACAGTCTGGGCCTACCGGGGCTTAACTTTCGTGAGTTGGTGTGCATACAGAAAGCTCAGTCTTACCTTGGAGCTATGTTTCCTCCCTGTATCCTGAGAGAGATTTCTATGTCCTTGAATAGCTTCATGTCTAAACCGCTCATGTAATGTTGCCACTCCCAGACTGATTTGATATGCAGTTTTTTTTCTTCAGGCTTAAGGAGGATGTTGGTCTATGTGGTTTTGAAGTCAGTGACTTCACCTGCTTATGATTACAAAGGGTATTGCAAAATGAAGACTGTATTGATACAAAGATGCATCAGCCATCTCTGAAAAATCCTATTGTGCGTAACTCTCAGCAGTAAAAAATTCAGAAGTGAAATTTTTATGCAGACAGATTACCTGGACAAACTGTTGACCAGGACTTAAAAATTCTGTGTATGTCGAGTGACTAGCCTTGGGTAAAACTGAAAATGAAAATACATTCACTATGATGGTGAAGGAAAGAACACCTATAAATGAAAAAGGATGATGTAAAGTGTAAAATATGCTTAAACTAGTATGATGTCTCTTTTAATAGCTCCTCTCGTGCCATATATTCAGTTGTGCCTTATGCTGTGCTGCAGGGAAAGTGCATTTGGTTAACTCTCTTTGTAGTCCTCATGAAGTCAGGGGCACGCTTGTCCCGTCGAGAGCTGAAAACAGCCGCAGTAGCGTTCCCTGGCTGCAGGGCACAGGCCACGTGCTCCACGCGAAATGTCTGCTGGGCCGTTACTGGTGGGGTTCCTGGGCAGAACCTGGGGCTGCTTTGAAAAGCCGATGCTCTCCTAAATGGATTAAAATACATTCACGTTTCAAGGAAGATGTCTAACAAATGTGAATACAAATCAACTAGGAAACCTACTGGTTCCTGTCCTGTTTGTCAATGTTAGAAAGTTAAACTCATGTAAGTTCATTACAAGTTCAAGTGCTGTTCAGCAAACTAGATAGGTATATTATTACAGTTCAGCTGTACTCTTCACCTCATTAATAGTAGTTTTGGGAAAAAAAAAGAAGAGGAATTAGTTTAAATAAAGAAAATTGTATATATTTGGTTATCCACTGTAGAGTTTTGTCTCAGGTTCATATTCTTCAACTCTTATTTCTGTTTTTATGCTACCTGAAATGACAGAGAACGGGTGTCTGAAAGGTGTGAGTTCTCCCATATAATCAGTGTAGTTTCATGGTTTAGCTTTCTTGGAATGTTATTCCCAAAAACTTTCTTAATAAATGTGGTCACTTACCTGTTCCATTATAGCCATTATTTCTGTAGGTGCTGATGTTTCACTATGGTCTCAAAGATCAGACTTACGCATATGTAGAATCTTGACATTCTGGTGTGGTGTGTTTTTTTTTTTTTCCCCACAGCTATAAAGGTTTACTTAAACCATTTGTAGTTCAAGATGTCTTCCATTCTTTGCCTTTTTCTGTGACTTAGATGCTGTTGTGTGAGTCTCAACTGGAGTTATATTTTTATATATTGTTGCATTCCCTGTGAAGTAGAACATCTTAAACTTAATCATAAATGTAGTAACAATAAACTTTGTTTCCAGAAGGCCCTGGTGCATTTCCTGTGGAGTATCTGAATAGACCTAGGCATTGCTCTTAATGTGCAGTAAAAAAAAAATTCTTATTTTAATCCTATTGTATTTTTAGCTAAAATCTAAACTTGATTTTATCTGAATCCAGTTGACTAAGGAGAATGATGAGGCTGATACTGGGTTTATCCTGAACCCCTCTTTATAGTATGTGGTTTCTCTTATAATACATCATAGTTTGTGGAGTTATGGGTTTAGTTGGTATGGATTAGTCAAGTTATATTTCCCTTTCCAAACCAAAGCTGCTTTAAAAAGCTGCCAATACAGATATGCTTTTGATAATGAATAAACTACAGGGAGAGGCTGGAAACTTAAAACTGCGACCACGTAATTTCTTGCATGTTAGATGATGTCAAAAGCAGTTTTACCTGCAGGCTTAACAGCAGAGGAATAAATTCATGTGCAGTAGCTCTTCTTAAAGTGCCTATGCTTTCAGTCCAAGATGGAGAAGCAAAAATTGTTGTTTTGAAAGAATTATTTTATGCATAGTGTATGATATATATGAAGTTTGAGATCATCATGGTTATTTCTAAATCATAGATGAAATGGGAGGAAATAGGTGAATTGGAGTAAACCTCAGTGGGTTGTTGGGCACTGATTCACGAGTGAGGATGACTTGCCGAGGAAGATTGCCATAGTTCTTATCACTGCTGTTTGTGTAGCATCTCTTGAACCTCCTGCATGCTACAGACTGGTACATCGGAGGATGCTTGGGTTGGTTTCTGTTTCATCTTATAGTTTTGTGGGTGAAGTTTGAATGGTTCAGTTGATGTTTCATAACCAGTGGAATTACCCCTGTGGCAGGGATGGAATCCTTCAAAAGGGGTAAGGTAGATGTCTGGGGTTTGGAAACTGCTCCAGTTATCTCAGAAAAAAGCTGTCTCCCCTTGTGAATGAGAGACCTTATCTGCACACTGTTTGGACTTTGTAGGGTTTGCTTTGGACATTCAATTTTGTAGCTTTGGTTTCTGGTCTTTGGCTTGTGAAAATTTTCTGTGGTGTACACTAACTGCATGCTATTGGCTATCTTGGGACAGCCAGGAATGAGAATCTGGTGTTGCTAGGAAAACCAAAATATGTTTTAAAAGTCTTTAGAATACAAACTGTCTACTTTTTCTATGATATGCTTTTACAACCAAAAAACCTTAGAAGTTTTGTACCCTTCTTTGGTTTAAATCATTGCTCAGTGGTACTTTTAGTCAAGGAAATGTCTACATCCTTCATTTCCATTTCTGAATGGAGGACTTCCTCCTACCTCTTCTGGATAGTTTTGGTGTTACCATGACCCTCCTTGGCAAAAGAGAGCTGGATAGGCTCCTTCACAATCAGTAAGTGCTATTCCTCGATAAAACTTGGAAGAGGAGAACCCCTCAGGGTTTCTCTGTACCCCGGTTTGTTAGTGTGTTAACTGGTGAGTGGATGCTGAAAATATGTACTCTTATTTGAAATGTATGCACTCAGCACCCCTTTTTTTTGTGAGGCAAGTGGGCAGCTGATTAGAAACTTCCTAAGATGTTAACACAGTCTTAGTTTTTGCTGTTATGATCCCCCATATAATATGGCAAAGTTGTGTATGGCCTGGTCTTGATATCGTGTATTAGCAACTTTTCTTTAAGCTCATAAATTACAGGAGAGATTAAAATAGAATTTCCTGGAGAAGAGTATCTTGTCAGCTGAATTTGATCGACCCCATTTTGGTAGAGCACAAATTCTATTTGTATTTGTAGTTACCTAGCAGGAGAGAGCGAAACTGTTATTTAAAGATGAAGTATAACAATGTGATCCTGAGATTTGGCAACAGTTTGGTTGTAAATTGCATATGCAAGTATGCAACCAATATTAACCTTTCTGAATCGCAACAAAAATCATTTTTAAGCACTTTTAATACTTATTTAATATTTAATGTTCCAAAAGCTATTACTTAAGTACTTTGAGGAGTCAGTAGTCTCTTAATGGAAAATCTTTTTCTATTAAAATTTGAAGTATAAAATCCTATTTTAATTTTTTTAGCTATCTTGATGCAGATGGAAAAGTCGTGCTCGTATAGAGTAAATGTGACATCCTGAATTGACTGCTGTAATGCTCCTTGACTTCTGTCACTTCTGTAATTGGCTAAATTAAAGTATACCATGCTTCCATGTCATGTAGAATATGAGTCAGATACTGTATAGCATAATTGTGAGTTAAATCTTTGGACATTCAGAAATAAGACAATATTGTACGCTAGTGGAAATTTCAGGGTGTGAGAAGGGTCAAATTCAGATGTTTGGGCTTTTCTTAGCATCTTTTTTCAAATACCCACATTGCTGTATTTATGGCTTGATTTACATGACATTAATAATTAACAGAGAGAATATTATTTAGTATTGCTAGTAAAACACAGCCTTATAGATGTTAATTTTTTTTACTGTATTTCTAGCAGCGATAGAAATAGCAATTTTTACGTCAATAACCTTGTGAGTAGAGGGAGTGCAACTACGCGAGATTAAAATTCTCAGGAATTTATGGTATATTTTAAATGTCTGTCACCAAAGAAGAAAAGGCATTTACACATGTGGAATTGTCATGGAAAATTCAGCAGTTAGTTGTTCTCAACTTGGAGAAAATATGTTCATTGTTTCTATTCATTCTAATAGCATATGCCCATATGCTTTCACTACAAGCTTCTCTACAAGAGTATTCTGCAACATAAAACTGAGCGGAAAAAGATTAAAGAAACTGTGGAAGAGGTCCTGGGCTTTGAGGGTGATGTCTCTGTTCTGCAAAAACGGGAAGCAGAGTATTCTGGAACGTGTTTAAATAGTTGTTACTTAAATTGCCTTTAATTTCAGTGTTGACCTATTAATGTGTTTTGCTTGTAGAATGCAAAGAATCTTTCATCTTTTGAGGGATATGCCCAACAGATTTTCATACTTACAAGCACACCTGTAAGCTTGGATACTGTAGCTGGAATACACTTCCTTCAGTTCTTGTTTTAAAACACAAAATTATCTTAAATCTGCTCAGGCATCAACCTTCTAGTAGGTTCTTGAATGCAAACCCTGTATTTTTTAGGATTGTCCTGTCTAATGATCCTGTAGCTAATTTTCTTACTGACTATCCCATTCCACAATACTTTGCAAAACTTTGTATAATCAAATTTGAAGGCTTAACATAGATCCGTTTGAACCCAAACTTCTTTATCAAGAAATTTTTTCATTGTTGTTTCTCTGAATAACTGTCATATGACTATGCTGATAATTGGACATTAAGGCAGTGACTGAAGGACTAATAACTGCTCTTGAAGTATCTAGTGCCTTTTTAGTTAAGACTTCTAGACTACTAAGTCAGTCCTAGCTTGTAACGGTACCTTTAATGTTCTGAGCATTGGAGTTTTAGATGGTAGGTAATACTTAGCCTTTTATTGTGTCTATTAGTTTGAATAAATAACTTTTTATATGGAGGTTGGACCTATTAAGTTATTTGTAGAAATCTGTCAGAAATGTACATCTTAGTATTTTCTTGTGTGTGGCATATCCCCAAGATGCAAATTTGATGTTTTTGTGTGAGTGTTTGAACAGATTTATGATTATCTGGCAAAATAAAAATACTACTAGGAAGATTTGTTTTGCAAATCTGGCAATATACTGGAAGGGTTTAACTTACGTGAATCTCAACTTGTAATTTTGTGTTATTGTATGTGAGCTGGAGCATTGTGTCTTGAAGGTACAGACACAGGTCTGTAATTCATGAAATCTAGTTACTGTGGTTTAATAGGTTGGTCCTTCAATATGGCCTGTTTTGTTTTGTTTTTTTCCATGAGATTGTTTCATTACCTTTTTATAAGGTGAAATCACAGAAAGAATTATTCACAAGTATTGTTATCACGCTTTGGATACAGCTTTGCTAACCACTGCTGAAACAGTCCCCTCACTCCTCATTTTCTCGCCAGAGTAAACTTTGGATAAATATCCCCGAATTAATTTTGTGATTCATTGTAGATACCCTGCGTAAGGCAGAGCCTTCCCGCCTCTGCCATAGGTTAGTTACATCAGAGCTCCATTTACTAAGGCTGCTGATTTAAAAACAAAATCCCTCAACTGTTTAAGCCTTGTATGACTGTAATCTAATTCTTTGCACTCTTTATATCACACTTAGTTTGCTCAAAAACAAGATGAGGAAAATTCCCAAAAGAATGTGAAATTTAATTAGCAAATGTTGGTTAAGTACTTCAAGACGGCATGAAAATTACTCTAAATGCAAAAGTGTTAGCTTGTTTCGTATATGTGAAGAAAAATTGAGTCTACCCATGAGACTGGTCTGTTATCGGTGAAGGTGAACGTAAGAGGAGGAGACAGGGTATGCCAGCGAGCAGGGCTGTGGTTCCACAGGCAGCGGGTAGGTGACTCCGCCGTCCTCCTGGCCTCTTGACCCCTTCCCTTCTGCTGGCGTAAACATTTGTGTGGCCATGCGTTGAATGGTTTTGGGGAACTGGCCTGCTAAAAATAGTCAGAGATTTTAAGCTGCTGTATTTTCCTGAGTGAAGAACTGCTTTTCTCGGGCAGTGCTAGCTTTTGCCTGCTTAAAGTGCTGCAAGACTTGAGTCTTATTTCTGATTCAGTCATGGACTATTTCCTGGGTAGTCTTTGATAGATTTCTTAACCTTTCTGTGACTCATTTTCCCATGTGTATACTGAAGATAGTATGTACTTCTGCTTCTTTCTGAAGCATTTTGAGATCTGGAGATCAAGAGAGATTGTTCAAATTAGTATTGCCTCATAGAAACCAAATCTGAAATTATGCTATGACTGTTGCCATTATAATATCCAGTTCTAAATGATTTGTAACTTACGCAAAATTCTCCGCATATGACAAATGGAAGTGTGAACAGTAGCTTTTAAGGGGAAGTCTGAATCGGATCTGTTCAGTAGTTTGAGCTGGCCAAGGAGAAAAATATTGTCATACCTTTAGAAATAAGCATTGTTAAATCATTTCCTTGCCCCAGAAGCTCAAGTTACCACAGGGCCAAGTATCTCTTCACAGTTCCTGAAACTGTTACTCTTGTCACTGCTTTTTCTCAGCTAGGTATATTCAGACTTAACAGTTTCTTTTTTGACTCTTTGCTCCTACTTCTCCTATAATTTTTTTTTTTTTTTAAATATTATCCATTTGACACTGCTGGATTTCCCCATCCCTTATGTTTTACCACAGAGTTTGGGAATGCCAGTGAAGTGGGACACTATAGCAGAATGGACTGGGTTCTGAAGTACAAAACAAGAAATATTTCTTTCTGCCCCTTCTAATTGTCAGTATTCAGCAGGACAGTCAATTTGCCACCCTGGTTGGCAGCTGTATGAAAGTATTCACAACCTAACTTTATTTTTGTGAGACATTTAAGGCAGAATTCCAAAGTCTATAACAGTTCTTATGAATGTTTATATGAGAAACCTCTGAAATTTGCAGAATAACATGAAAAGGTATGAAAATACTTGTCTGGAAAATAGGATCTTGCTGTCATTAACTGAGCAGAGTTGGAAGTTGATTTCTTATGTCGTACTTTGTCAAGGGGGCTGAAAATGAAGATGAAGCCTCTGTTCTGGCAGAGAAGAGGGAACCAGTGGAAGGATTGGAGAGGCAGAGACAGTTAATAGCGAGGAGCTTTAAAGGAGGATTCTCATTGGATTTGAGTGGAGCGAGATGAAGTTTGTCATGGCTAATGGAAGGATACAGCAGTGAGGAAAACCCGGATGCGGCTGTTTACAGTCTACACACACAGTTACGATTTTATGCGAAAAGACTGTCATATTTAAACATAACCTGAACGTATGGAACTTGGAGAGGTTACAGCAGGAAGCTGGCATTGCCCTCACTGACCAAGAAATAGATTGATGAAGAATAAATGAGCAGATGCTGAAGAGAGAGGCAGATGCTTTTAGATGAAAGGTCATAAGGTTACCTGTAGAGAAATAAGAGTTGAAGTCAAGTACTTACATCCACAATTGCAGAATTAAGGTAGTAAGACAGGGAGAGATGAGCACAATATTGGTGGTAATTCTATAGGCAAATATTGGCAAAATTTCCCCCCCTCCCCAATATGGCAGAGAGTGTAAACAAGGTCATACTGTAGGAGACTGGGAGATAAGATGGGGTCTGCAGGGCATGTGGAGAGGTCAAATTAGGAGAGTGTGCAGGCACATATAAATGTCTGTAACAAGAAAAGGAGGCTTAGAGGGAGGGAATATTGTACTTCAATGTCACTTTACATGTTGTACTACAATGTTGATTTTTGTCTTGAAAGAAATGAGATCCTACACAGAATCCCCATCATTTAGTTCCCTCCCCACCTTGGGATTGCCAGTATGTCACCATGTATTTTTCTCTACTCTTCCCGCCCTTATCTCTTCCTGCTGTTGTGTCAGTTCCCTTGTAGAGGAAGAAGAATGCACCCCCACCATTGATAACTTAATTTTTTTCTTTTTTTCCCCTCTCTTCACTTCCCACCTCTCTTACCGAACACAATTATAACCTCTAATGGTGTTTCTGTTGCCTTCCTCTGTTGGCAGCTTTTCTTCATTTCACTTTTTTTTTTTTTTTTAATTATTATTATGGTGCTACGAACATGCTTATACTTGCAGTTCTCAGTAGGAAGGCCGTTAGACTGAATGTTTTCATATGTATTATGTAAAACTTGTAGGTTATGAGATACGGGGTTTGAGTTAACATTGCTGGCTGGATGAAGGATGTTCATCTTGTGCGCCGTGCCCCCCTCCTCCCCCTCATCTTTCCACGTCTAGCACAGAATCTGGAGAGACGGTCAGGACCTCTCATTGCTGTTAGTTGTGAAAGATTCTTGTATCAATGAAGATTTCAAGACCAACAGTCCTAACACAAACCTAACAATCTGTACGCTGAAGTTCTTGTGAATGGAGAAATAGCCTTTATAGCATCATACAAAGTGAGTGGGGATTGAACTTTCAGCACCTGGGTTAATGATCAACTGGCGGGTTTGGCTGAGTATTGAGAAAATAAGGAGAAGATGTAACTTGACAGAGAGAGACTAGAAAGGACCTTGAGTCATGCAGTAGTTGGCCTACATTTGTGTGTGATTTTCAAGTGGTTGCTGTCCTTATCCCCTCTGCATCCCCAGATTCTTCAGATCTACTTGACTGTGGTGAGCATGTCAGGGAAGAGAATAAGAACAGGACGAGTATTAATTGATACTTTCCCAGAATCTGGTGTACGTTTCTGGCTCCCTATGCCTCAGAATGGGTATCACAGAACTAGAGAAGGTTTGGAAGTGGTTGACAAGGAACAGCTAAGCAGACTAGGATTCTTCAGCATAGAAAAGATAGGGACGAAGGGATATGGTAGAAGTCTACAGAATCATGTGTGCAGCAGGGAAGAAAAGAATGTGAAATAGATGTTTGGTCTGTTCCAATGCGAAAACTAGAGATATCAAAGGAAGGCAGCGGTCCAGAGCGAACAAAAGCTGGTGGTTTCTCATGCGAAGTGCCACTAAACTGTAGAATTTCTTGCAACAAGTAGTTGTGAATGCTGAGAGTTTATAGTAGTTCAGAAAACAGCTGGACAAACCAATGGAAAAGAAGCCAGTAAAAAATGTTAAGCAGAAAGGCTCTGACTCAAGGAATCCCTGAGCCACAAGCTGTGTCTCGGAGAGCCACTAGAAGACTGGAGAGTTTGTTGGGGAAGTGCTGGTATGTGCTCCCTAAGTGCCTGCCGTTGGCAGTCACAGCATATTGGGCTAAAGGAGCTTTGATCAGATCCAGTATTACTGTCTTTATTCCTCACTAAAGTTTTTAAGGTGTAGCAGATGTACACATCTATAAAATCCAGTTAGTCATTTTCCACATATGTATGAAGGCTGCATATGAAGCTGGTGAGGTAGCAGTTAGTTAGGGCATCAGCAATTCATCAAACTAAGATTTGTACTTTTCTAACCTTAAATTGTGTGAGCGTCCTTATACCATGGAGCCAGCAGTTCATTCCCAGCCTGTGATGGGAGTAGTTATCACGTTAGTAAATGTTTGATTGAGCTGACAGTTAGCTATATGCCATAGTTTTACATGGACTTGCATGGAAGTTGAGAGAGAAAAATCAAAGGTTTTTTTGCTGTAGCTTGGACTGAGGATACATTTGAGTGTTTAGGTACTATAGCTTGCAGCCAAGTATGACAATGTACATAAGCTAAAACTGCTTGCTCTCTGACACTGTTTCTTTATTAAATGGAGTACATATGAGTCAGACCTATTAGACCATCACATAGTTGGTAAAGATGTACTCTAACGAATGCAGTATGAATGATGAAGTATAATAAATGTTAATGGTGAAGAATTCTATGTTAGAACTTGTCACTTGGATATGAATTATAGGTACTATAATAGATATATAGGTACTATAAGGCACACAGCTAGTGATCTGTAGTACTGCTTTGAAAGAGAAACTGTAGTTTTTTCTTTAATTTTTCACATCTGAAAATCAGGCTTAAGGGGTAAATCTAAATTTGTCTCATTATTCTGATAGTCCCACATGTAAAGCTTGCTTTGTTTGATGGAGAGGTGGGGGAAAAAACCCAAAGAGAACAGGAATGATAAAATATGTCAGATAAACTTTAAGATCTGTTTGTATAGCTTGCTGTGTCTGATCCTTTCCTGAGTTGATTTTGTCAGTTGACTGTTAATGGAAAATGCAGTTCAGAAGTGTAACTTTACATGTGATGTTTGTGAAAGGCTGCAGATTAATGCGCTTTGAAATGAAGCCATCTAGGCAGGGATCAACAGTTACTTTATTTGAAGGTCTGATATGTCTGCTAGGCTCTGGACCAGCGGTTGAGAATTTGCTACAGGTCTGACAGAATTCTGTGTTTAATATGCGGACTCCAAGGGTTACATCTTTTGAGCTATCAGAGAGAAATACCTTGTGTTTAAAAAATACCTATGTCCTGCTCTTTTGCTTAGAGCCATAATTTACCTGCTTAAAGCACTGATGGCGCAGTGTTTAATCAGTGTCTTCTGATCTTCGGCAGCTGAAACTGTACACAGCTTCATAGATGCTCAGACTTTGTCAGTGAACTTGTCTGGATTTTTTCAGTATTTAAAATCTTCCCCAGAGCAGTATGCCTTTCAGTGTTCACTGCTAATCTGTAGCTGGAGAATACAATAGAGGCAAAGTAGTCATCGAATGTCAGCTAAGCAGGATTGTTTTACAGCTTCATAGTATATTCGGTTTCTGGCATCCCATATGAGACAAACTATGCTGTCAATTGAAACAGTGGGGTTTTTTTTCTTTGTGGTGGTCTTTTTTAACTAACTACTTGTGTAAGCTGCTGTTAGATGGTAATAGTATTTTAGGCCCTGACTAATACACTGTAGTTTAATGAACTGTAGGTGGCATTGAGTAAAGCACCCCTAAGATGACCTGAATCTGAAAGTAAGAAACAGTTCATAGAATCCAAAAACTCTGTAGGAGAAACAAAAGTGAACTTCACGTTGTGCTAAAGAAATTTACTGTAAATAAAGAGTCCATCTATAGACTATTACAAGCTCTTTAACATCTATTTAAAGTGACCTACTTTTCTTTTAAAACCCTCCTAATTCAACTGGTAACTGGTAAAATAATGTATTCCAACAGTATAATCCTCAAATCTTTGTGTAGACAATGCTGACATGTCTCATTTTGAGCCCATTTAAGACCTGTTAACATGTTTCAGACTAGAGTAACCTATTAAATAAATACATCAGGAAAAAGCTTTTACTGGTAATGGTTGTTTTGCTTAGGTGACTATGGCTGTAATGTATTGTGAGTACATCTGGTACTTCAGTGCTTATCAGTGATCTTTTTTCCTTTAGGCGGTTTCCTAGAAACATGATTGCTTGCTGGTCTTGATCTCACAGCTTTGTGAAGACTTCTTCTCTGATAATGTCAAGTTCAGGCTACCCTCCTAACCAAGGAGCATTCAGCACAGAACAGAGTCGTTATCCTACTCACTCTGTCCAGTACACCTTCCCTAGCACCCGGCACCAGCAGGTAAGGAGACATGAGGGTTACAAATTTAGCAAGAGTATAATTTGGGCATTTGCTATGCCAAATGGGATTTTTTTTTTTTTTTTTTTTACAAACCAATGTAATACAGGTTGTTCACATTTGAAAACAGTGCAGACCAATATGCTCAGTTAAAACTGACTGGGGAAATCTGTATAGTAATGTTGTTTGTGCCTCTGGAGTTTGGCTCTTGCGTTAGGGCTGATGGGTCTGCTTATTCAAGTATATTGTGTCTTTGAATGAGGGCCTGGCTATGGTGTAACTTCTGGGAAGTACAGTCTGTAGCCATGTGCTGCTCCTTGGTTCCTTCTGAAGTATTACCTTGAAGGGATATAATTACCTGTTGAATTATGCCTTCCTGCAGTGCTATAGCTGAAATTGTTAAAATTCCTGACTACCATTGACTGCAGTTTCGGCTTTTTAGTTTTTGCATTTTTTTTTCTTTTTTCTTTTTAACCTCTTCTTTCTTTTTACGTAGACTAATAATAAAACTGTGAAAGTATCCTAAATAAAACCCTACAGCTTGTCAGCTTGTTGATATTTCCTATTATTTAACACTTGTAAATCTGCTCAAACTGGCAAAACACTTCTTTAGAAATTGACCCGTCTTAAAGACTGTACATTGAGAATCTTTTCTCCTCAGTAGGTTGAGTCTTTTTTGATTCTTACTTCCTCTGCTTTTTTTAATGTTGAAAAATCAAATATAAAGAAATGCTCGAAGTGGCAAAGGAAGTGTTTTGCCTGCTGAGGAGAACTGCTGCCAGGTAAATAGTTGTGGGGTGGTTTGGTTTGTTTTCCCCTCCTTTTTTTTTTTTTTTTTTTCCCCCCTGGAAGGACTGCATTTTGCTTCTTCAACATTATATATGTATCTGCTTTTTTACTTGTTTTTCTGACAGAAAACCGAGTTTATAATGCTGTATGTTTATCACAGGGAATTAATATAAACTTCCTGTTTTTATCATTGGTTTCTTGTAGTTTGAATAAATTCACTAGACTGTGTTCATAAACTTTTGTTGTAGTTATGCTTTAATTTATTAATGTTTAGTCATCATACTAAATTTGGCCAACTAAGTGTGTCTGAGTCTGTATGCATTGATAGCAGTATTTTTCCAAGAATATGCAAATAACCTGTGTACAGTTAGTATACATTTAATATGAATGCAGTGTTCTGGGTGTAACAAATCCTTTGAGAGACTGGGCTCTTGGGGCATTTGTGGGTACTAAATTTTTATGGGGAATTAATCTCCTATTAGGCCTAGGAGCTTAAGAAGTGAACCCATAGTCATCTTTCCTTCTATGTAGGGAGTATTGGGCTAGATTATCTATAAGCTAAATGTAGTTGTTGACAAAATCTCTGTGCAAGGTGGAGAATGTGAAATGTAAAAACTTGCGTTACACTCTGAATTTTTTTCTGAAGCAGCTGTAGTAGTGCTTCCAGCTAGCTGTGTTCTGCTAGCCAGAATTGGGGTAATGGATTTCTAAGAATCTCCTACTTGCTCATTTCTGCCAAGCATTTATTCTGCCATCCTGTGCTCTGTATGGCATGGTAGGCTGCAGAGGACTAGCTGTTGGCTTTAGAACAGCTCAGGTTTCCCTTATTTTAATGAAATTCCTCTCCTGCTACAGATACTTTAGATGTTTTGTTCTACTTACATGTTTGCAAAAGGAAATTCAAGAATTGGAGCTTTTTGGCTTGCTCTGTATTTATTTTTAGATAATTTGTAAAAACTAAACCTTACGGGTAATGACCTATTGCGTGTCTTGTAAAGCTTCTCTTCGGTTAATGCCAGCTGCATATAATTTTTAAAAGCAAGTGGTCGAAGACCCTTCTATACAAATAAATTGCCTTGTACCTCACTTTGATTATAAATTATATCTGTCAGAAGATGCATCTTGTCTGACTCTTAATCCTAATTCATAGTGTCTGATATAAAAATGTCTTGAGGTGATAACAGAAGGAATTGCCTCGGGGTTGCTGAAATATATTCTCAGTTTACCACTTTATAGCTGGATGTGCAAAATTGATTTTAAAGGATTTTTTTTTAAAGGATATTCTTGTGCTGCTGCCTCTTTTGTGTTTTGTTAGAAGTTGTTAATAAGCTAGGTGGAATTCTTAGCATAAGTATTTAGTCTCTTTAAAGTTCATTTAAAACTTAAAACTGCCATTTACAAACTTTATTTTTTGAGCTGGAATAAGGCTTTGGTGATCTGGTCTTGGTCTGTATTTAATAACTTTGGAAATGATCATTCCGTGACACCAAATGCTTTTGATCCTGTCTTCTGCACCTTTGTTCTTGTTAACATCAGAAGCGTGTTTCATTTAGGAATTTGCAGTTCCCGATTATCGTTCGTCTCACCTGGAAGTCAGTCAAGCAACCCAGCTCTTGCAACAGCAGCAGCAACAGCAGCAGCAACTTCGGCGCAGGCCTTCCTTGCTTTCTGAATTTCACCCAGGCTCTGACAGGTGAGGACGCTGTTTTCAAAGTATATGAACAGGAATCTTCTACGAGTCTGTGTTTTCTGTAAAGTTAGTTTTAACTTTTGAATAGAAAGGTTTTTGAGTTTCACAGTTTTTGCCTAAGTACTTGACTTATTAATTGGTGCTCCATTGTTGTAACAGCGTTGGTCTCCTGCGTTTGAGTGTGGTAGCTGTTGTGTAATTCCTCAGTCCCTTTGGTGTAACTAACACAGTTGTTTCACAGAGGGGAAGTGGCAGTCTGCTGCGCTTCTCCCACACCTCTCCTAACAACGTTGGCAGTAAGCTTCTGAGAATCCAAGTGCTTTTTGCAAACTTTTTAATGCTGTTTAGGCATAAAAGTGTGTACAGTTTGTAACTTTGGATAATTTAATCTTGCCGAGTAGAAGCAAGTGCAAGAGTTGTTACAGTGTGAATATTACCTGTCATATTTCCTAGATTAGGCTTGCTTATTCAACAGATGGTGTCTGTGTGGCTGGGCAAGTAAGAAACAACAGAGCTAACTGGGTATTTTAGTTGAAAGAATTGTAAAACACTGAAATGTGGCACAAAATGGACTTCTAGGCACAGAGGACTAAATCAGAGTGTATGCTACTTTTGGCAAGGCACTTGACAGCTTCATATCATTCGTTCTAAATACCCTTTTTGTCAGTCTCGTATACCATTCCTGTCTCTGTGTAAGTAGATGCAACTGATCTGGGTCCGGTAGATTAACTTAGGACAAGTATAGTGGACAACTACAGTGAATCATATGTTGTAATTTAGTTTCAAATTGGTAATGTCTTACTTCTCAGTAAAATAGATTACTTCACAGTGGATATTGATGAATGTTCAAATGTACCGTAATATTACTGTAAGATTGGTAGGTCCAAGAAAGTTTTCAAACCGTATTAAGCATTCATTTGACTGTATTCCTGAAGAATATTGGATGTACTTTGAAAACCAAACTTAGAAATTAAAAACCCACTACAGATCAGAATAAGATTAACTGGATTGTAGTAAGTTAGCAAGAATATGCTTCTGTTTAGGGGAGAGGTTACTGTATGATTTATGCACCACAATTTTTCAGTGTATCAGTATGCTGATGTACAGTTGTAAGCAAGTGTTATTACTTGTAACAACCTTTTATTTTCATGGACTCTTAGTAAGTATATCTGTCAGGAGCAACTTTATATGCTGGATTACTGCTAGCAGTTTATTTTGACTGTACCTGAGGTATCTGGTTCTGAACAAATACCAGTGATGAACGTTATGTAAATACTGGTCTAGCTTAAAATCTCATTAGAATATTCCCAGAAACAACTCGATGACAGTGAAATCTAGGGCTTGCATATTGCCTTCGTCTTGTGTCACCAAAATGTCACTAAGGCTCTGTTTTAGTGCTGAGAATCATAGTAGCTTTTAGAGTTCTCAAAACTTCAGTTTATAGCAGAAGTAAATCCCCCCCCCCGGCATTGTAAATTTGTAAAAGCTTGTTCAGTAGTTCTGGCAAAATACAGGAAACTACTGTCATCTCTTCAGTGGCACTTCATAGGAAGATGTTGAAGCATATAAGGTTCTTTTATGGACATCCTGTGCATTGCACTGTAAAGAAGCTAGCGATGCTGTTCTTTTGCATTTTTTCTGAGAAGGAGGAGTTTTTAAATGACTCATGGGTTGAATCAATGACTGTTTCTGTCATATAGTAGCATTTTAGTAGAGATCAAGTTCTACACAGACTCATGGCTCGTTTGAGACATTCTGTGTATATTTAAAAATTATTTGACTGCAAAAATGAAATAATGGAGCTATTGTGGCCATCTGTGTTCAGTGGAATATAGTACTATATTTATCTCAAGGATTTTTTTTTTTTGTTTATAATTTGAATCAGAGCTTTGATTTGAACAATATCATTGTAGCAGTGGTAAGTTTCTTTAAGGGTTTGTAATGATAGGCATGCATTCACACAGTGTCTTAAGATTCAAGTTAACTTTCTCTTTTTTGATGGATTTTAACTGTTGTATTTTTGAAGATCATACTCAAAAACATTTGTCTGCCTTACTGTTTAGAAGTAGCTTCACTAAATTGCATCTCCTGTATATTTGAAAAGGATTGAGGAACACCAAATAGGTTTCTTGTATGGAAAACGTACATTTTAATAGTTTATCTCTTCTGTATGTTAGGCCTCAGGAAAGGAGAACTGGATATGAACAGCAATTTCATCCAGGTCCATCTCAGACAGATCATGATTCACTGGAATCTAAGCGACCACGTCTTGAACAAGTCTCTGATTCCCATTTTCAGCGTGTCAGTGCAGCTGCTGTCTTGCCTTTAGTACATCCTCTGCAGGAAGGGTTGAGATCTGCGGATATTAAGAAGGTAAAGCCATTTTCTGTTATGATGCTGAAGATGTAACTTCCTATGTTGCAGTGAGCTAATCAATTTTTTTCTGTTAGGTATTTTTTTCTTTTTTTTTTAGGTTCATTCTTTAATCCCAGAAATTTAATTTTACATATTATCACAAACTGTGGCCATGAGTCAAGTGTTACTCTTCTATAAAAAGAACAAGAAGATAAGTCTGCCTCAAACACAGTAAAGAGACTGGAGTTCTGAGTTGCCACTACACTCTTAAGTCATTAAAATCTCAGTTGCAAAATTATAACAGTACAGTACCTGAAATATTTCTGCTTTTCAGCTGAAAGCTGCTGGCAAATGCGTGCAAGTCCATTTTTTTCTGTAATGAATATTTGTTCTGAGTGGTCAAAGTACTCCCCTCCACCCCCTCTACCCTTTAAGCATTTGAAATGAATCTGCATATTTACATAACACTAATGATACTTGTCACTGTCTCATTTTGGGTAAATCTAGGGCAATCTAGTTTGGCGTGGATATTTTCTAATATAGATACTGAATATTGATTAGAACAATTTGTATAGAGCAGGCAAATGTCTCTTAAATGAATATTTAATATCTTCTCTCATGCATGCCCACAAGCACACAGACTCACACACCGAAAAGGTGGTGCATAGTGGGTGTGACCTCTGAAGGTGAGCGCTCAAGTTTCTAAACTCAGATCATTTAAAGAAAAATTTCACCATATGGATTCAAAAGCTAATAGGCACTAGATTTTTTAGAAGTTCATTACTTGTCTTGCCTTCTCTCTACCATTCCTTTTATCATGTGAATAAACTGTCTGTGAAGTAAAGTAAAATTATGATAACATGTGATTTCTTAGTAACTTGCTGTGTTGCATAGCAAAGATAAGATTAAAGTGGGTTGGAGAAACCGAGCAAAGGCATGTAAAGTTAACGTGCTTGCATGTAACTGAATTTTTATCCAGGCACTGCATATAGAAATCTACTATCTCAACGTAGAAATACAGCCTAGTATTATCTAGAGGAGAAGTGGCATTCAGACACATCATCTTTCAGTCAGATTGGCTTGAATGAGGGATGTATAACTGAGCTAGCATTTGCCAACTAGGTAGTCATGGAGCATGATGGTCTGAGGACATAAAGACAAGGTACAACAGTGCTGATGTTAGAACATAAAGCATGTTGAAATATGTTGTTTGGAAACAGACCAAAAAAAAAATCAAAGCCAAATGAAAAGTGACCTGTCCTCTCGTAAGTCATCACTTCTCTTAAATCATGTTAAGTTCAAGAGAACTTAACATTTATAACCACAGCTAATTCCAGATGTACTTTATCAGGCTGGTCACGGTTATCTTCAGGAATACCCTCATCAATATATGTGCAGAGTATTGAGGATTGGCCCTCAAGTAACCCTTCCTTTAAACATAAAAGATACTGTTTACATTTATGAAGATGTATTTTTAAAAGGGAGATGTTTTGATCTTATTTTCATTTCAAGGTAAATACCGAAGTGTGCTGTTATTTTTAAAGGTGGGCTTTGAAATTACAGTATCATAAATGGGCTGTCAGTTAATTGTAAAATATTTAGAGCATTAATAAATGAAAATATTAAACTTTAAATTAGATAGCTCCTCAACAAAGATACGGATACCTGGAAATTATTTCTAATTCATGCATGCTACTTTGGTTACTGAACACTATTCACATGTTATCAATATGACTGATTTCTCTCAATCTCCCCTCCCCACCTCCTGTCCCCATGAAAGGACCCGGCTTTTGGAGGCAAGCATGAGGGACCATCTTCTCCAATTTCTGGTCAGCCTTGTGGGGAGGACCAAAATGCTTCACCTTCAAAGCTGTCAAAGGAAGAATTGATACAGAGCATGGACCGTGTAGATCGCGAAATTGCAAAAGTTGAACAGCAAATCCTTAAACTGAAGAAAAAGCAAGTAAGAATAGCAGACATTACTGTTGTTATCTGCCAGTGAAAAAGGTGTGGAAAAACTTCATTTGGTAGTGGTGATGGTGAATTTTTTGGTTACATGAACCAAATGAACAAGTTAAAAAGAGAAGGTTATGTATATGATTTCCCTAGAATGTTTAAATAGATTGGATATCGTGTAGTTTTAAACATTTTTGAAAACAGGAGAAAGCCATATAGGACACCAACAGCAGATGGCTTTATATTTTAAACTTTTGTTAGATGGCTAGTGAAACAAGGGCACTGTGACTGTAATTTCAGCTTTAAAGATGACTGCTGGGTGAGGGGAGGCTATCATCTTTCTTCTTCTGCAGTCTGTGCAAGGAGAGAATCCCTTGCATGCATCTCCAAAACCAGAGCTTGTACTAAAGTCCCTGGATCATCTGCTTTCACAAGGGCAAGAGATCCTAACATCTGGAGCTAAGGTCAGCCTTGGGGGAAAGTGTAGTAGGAGGGGTGCAAGTAAACAGAGAGAGCAGAGAAATAAAGGAGGAAATACCACTTTTTTTTTAGTACAGTCCTGGCTATGCTTTGCATCAGAGAACTGCACTTCAGCCACTGGAAGCAAACAAAATGTTTGCTGGCAGTAGTTGTTGTCTTCCCAGTAGCTGTTGTGGCCAACTAAACCCACCCTTCAATCTAGGCATCTGTTATTCATTGGCAAAAACGAAGTCCTTGTCTCCTTTTCCTTTTACGACTTTCAAAGATCCAGATAGAAGTAGTGCCAGCTTTAAGTTTTTTTTTTTTTAGTGGGAACTCTGTAGGCAATGAGAGTTATGCTATAGAGTTTGTTAACTTGTAGGTCCAGGATAACGAATAGACAGCTCTCCAGAGTGGTATGTTTTTATGGTCTGGAAGCATTTAATTACGTCTGAATTTTAATGACCTGTAAAGTGACCTTCAGCAGAAAACCAAAAAAGGATGTACCTGGCTGTGTGGTAACGATGCTTATCGTTTTGTTTGTTCACTTTTCCACAAAATCAGCAACTACTATGCATGTCATCCATGAAGGTTCATTTGTGCACGTTTGTAGTACGATTTGACTTTAAAAAATTACGAAGTTGATGTTGCCTGCAATCATTGAGCCTGTTTATTATGACATTCTGCAAAAATTTTAGTTTTTGAATTCTGATACAGCAGTATAGCACATTCTAGCCAGTGTTGTAAGACAGGATGGATCCCTAGCATCAGAAGTTCTTTGTTGTATGTTTGTGGCATGCATGGATGAAGGATATTTACAACTAAAAAATGAAGATGTCACTGAATCACATTTATTTGATATGAAAGCAAATCACAGCAGTGTAGTGGCTCAGAAAATATTACAGGTTTTTTTGCTTGTTTGGTATTGTAACAATCTTGGAACTTCAATATATGTGGAGTGGTTTATTTCTGCTGTGAAGTATGTTTAGAATGATGTTCTCTGTGGATTGTTAGAAGGACTTTTGTACCTTTTTAAAAAAAAGACTAGTAATAATGACACTTGAATATCTACCATGTTGAAAGGTAGCTCTGTGGATTACTTCCTCTGTGAGAAGGCAGGTTTGGTGTAACTGTTCTCCAAAATTAATATTTTTGTTTAAAGTTAAATAGCGATAAATTACATCGCAACAGTGGCTTTAAATGTCAAGCTGAAACAAGTCTGGTTCAATGCAGGTGAGTCTTCTAAACAGATAATTTGGTTTACCAATAGTACAAAAAGTAGTCTTGTTATTGTCCCTGTTGGCATTAAAACCGTTTCATTCATTCCTTGTCAGTTAAGAGGAGAAATAACAGGCAGTGCTAACTGTTGATCAGATGCATATTTTATCTCTGGTGACTAATTACTGGTAAGGGTAACATGGTTCGGATGGCTGATTTTCTTTCTTTCGTCTCTTAGCAACAACTTGAAGAAGAAGCTGCTAAGCCTCCAGAGCCAGAGAGGCCTGTCTCCCCTCCTCCAGTGGAACAGAAACACCGCAGTATTGTCCAAATTATTTACGATGAAAATCGGGTAAGCATGCTTTTCAGTTGACTGAGTGTGGTTGTGAATCTGATCCAATGTGCTAAAATTCATTATGTCTTAATTTACTTCTGTGGGGCAAGTTTTGCTTCTCCTGTTTTATTGATTTACCCACCCCTCTTTTAACATTCATTTACTTCTTTAAATGAAAGACGCTTGCATGTCATTTTTATTCTTGATCACAGGATCCTTCTTATAAGCAGTCTAGGGAAACACATCTATGGGTCTCATCCCTAGGCCCTTGTGTTGAGATGGATAGATACAGGTATATATAGACACACACACACATATATACATATATAGATGTTTGTATGTGTGTAGATAGATACATAAAAAAAAAACACTTCAGAAATTTATCTTGAATTCTCTTTTCCTCACATAAATACTGACAAGCTTGGCTGAAGACCCAACATTTAAATTAGCTGAAGGGGAAAAACTGCATACGTTGTAAGATTCTATGCCTACTTTTTAAACTCTGACTTTTGGCAGATTAAGATTTGGATAAATGAACAGATACGAAGTAGTATATAGGTGAATTGTGAGAGCTTGTGTTGCGTAAGTGGTGAGAAAAGTACAGGAGCTCAGTAATATTGCCAACAGTAGCAAAGTGCTTCCTGCCTTTTTTTCCCCTGGTAGTCTGAGATTAGGGAGTTGGATATCTGCTGGTTTTGAAAGTATTATGATCTTTTGTGAGAGTGGTATATGTTTGTTTAATTTCCCAATTTTATTTTGTAGTTTAGAGGAACAGCTAACTTCGATTACAATAGACTGCTTTTGAAAATTTGAGATGGTAAAAAACTGCAACACAATACTAGGCTTTATACAGTAGAACTGTGTCCCAAGTGTTCCATGCAGCCTGTTCTCCCCTCCCCCAGCTGTCTGTGAAATTGGATGTATTTACTTAATACAGGACATTAGGGTAATTATTATGTTATAAAAACTGATGTAACCAGTGCACAACAATATGTTTACTTCTGGTTACAATCCAGTTTTACTGTTTTAAATCTCTTTCACACTATAATGTAATTAAATATTATTAAAATCATACAATCACCTTACAAGACTTCCTCAAGATGAGTTGCATGTTGGGTAGTAGGCAAAACTATGTGAATTTGAAGACATCTTAGTGGGCTGCTGTGCAACTCTTTCTCTGCTAACTCTGGTTACAGGTGGGTTTTACAACAGAATTTTGAACTTGCTATTGCATTCCCCATGTTGTGTATGTGCCGGTAGATGGGGAAACCCATTTTGATGTTGCCTGAGATGGAATAACATGTGTCAGTGTATATTCATCGCTTAGCTGCTCCTGCATGTGTAGCTCTTCATATAGTATTCTATATACAGGGGGAGTTACCAAGCTTGATGCATTTGTGAATCCATTTAGTACTTGGTTTGAATTCTCATATCAGGAGTTACATGTACAGGAGAATGGCAATATTGGTGGGGTTTAATACAAATAGCACATGTCAATACTCACTGTCTTATTTAAAAGGTTATTAAAGATGTATTAAGCCACTTGTGTACATAGCACTTGTTTGGTATCTTTCCATCTACAGTTGTACAAGAGGACAGTCCGCTTGGCAGCTTGCATCTTCAAACCATGCGGTTTAGGATAATTACTTTTAATATTCAGCTCCTGTTGGCTAAAATTTGGTTAAAGTAATAGGGCTAGAATTCAGTTTTAAATGTTTTGAGACCAGAAAAACCATTCTACCGGGGTAATACTATAATATTTCCTTGATATATAACTATTTTGTACAGCTGTGAGTCACGAAGAATTTCTCAAGATTGAAATTACGTGGAAAGCAGTTAGAACTTAGCAGAACACTTTCTAATAATAACTGTTTTATGGATTAGTTTCTCCTATGTGTTTCTTTGCAGATGTCTTAGGGCTAGCACATACAATTACTGGGGGAAAGAAGCAAATTTGAACTAGTTTGTTGGGTCATTTCAGATAGGCTTGTCTGCTGACAGAGGGCTTTGGAAGATCATACAGACTTGAAATGAATTTATGAAAGCCAACTGTCTTATCCAGTGCTTCCTCCTTTAGGGTCAGAGTTATTTTGGGGTCTTCGCCTAGTGTGAGGGAAGGAGGACCTTTGACATACTTCTGTGTGTGCGTATGTACACATTGATTCGCACTCCCAGACTTTGCAACTGGAGAATTTTAGTCTCTTAATCCCATTTTTCAAAGCTAGCTATACTTTGTTTTACTGGACACCTTTCTTTCTCTTAATAATTATTTGCTGTATTGTTTATTAAATGCATGTTCTTTTTGAACTGCAGAGGTCAGTTTCTGCTTTTATGCTCGATCAGCTTCCAAACATGGAGATCAGAGTAGTAACTGCGCAATTCAGGTACGGGGTTCTTGATTTGCTGAGGCAACATTGCAGAAGTAGGTTAAGAAGGATATAGTGTGATCACACAGGGGTTTAGCAGCTAGCATAAGTGAAAGAGTTCAGATACACTTTTGACACTAACTTCAGATGATTTACTTAGACTATACAAAACCATCTTATTTGCAGAAAAAAGCAGAAGAAGCTCACAAGATTTTTGAAGGTCTTGGTCCAAAAGTTGAACTGGTAAGTTTTGGGTTTGCTTGTTTTTTCTTTTGTTCTGTGTTGCCAGTGTTGCTTTCCTGTCTGTAATTCTGTTGTGGTAAACAGATGTAGTTCTATGTTTATGTATAAAAGAAGTGTGTGTTTAAATACACTGGTGGATTGGGGCTTGAATGAACTGATTGGCCACATAAGTGTAATTTTTTAAAATAGATTTGCATCTATTTGAGATAACAGTTCGAAATATGAAAAAAATGAAATACTGTTATATACATAAGTAGTTATAATGATCTAAATTGAAGTAATGAAATCTGTGCTTTGTGTTGAGTATCTTCTAGTCCCTTCAGATTGTTGCATCTCAGATTGAGTGCAACGTTGGCAGAATATTAAAATACTGTTAAATATATTGCATATACTTTTAGAATTGCATGCATTGAAAAGTACTAAGCGTACATTTCTAATCCAAAATTGTAGCCACTTTACAACCAGCCGTCAGACACAAAGGTCTACCATGAAAACATCAAAACGTAAGTGCTTTTATATCTTGTCATTGTGTCATTTAAGGGGTCTAGACTCAAGTATTCACTCAAATTTTTGATTGCTGTGATTTCCAAATGGGATGTGTATACTTTAACCATATTTAAAAGCTTCCAGTCTATGTAATTTTCCAATTTCTTTGTTGTAGAACAGGGCTACAAGAAATGAGTTGTATGTACTGAAGGCAAAGGGAAACAGTAACTTTTCATTGTAACTTAAAGATAAAAATTAATCATAAAACTTATTTTTTTAATTGGTAACGCTTGTATTTTTCAAAGCCTAGAATACCAGATTTGACCTATGTATGCCTAGTCAACTTTTCCTGAATGTACTGCTCAAAGAAGTGTTTCAAAAGTTATTGCCATTAATAAATGGCAGGAGGAGTCCTCATTTTTTGTTGTTGTTATTATTATTTATTTTTTTGTTGACTTAACCATGTACTCATTTTCTATCATGGGCTGCGAGCAGAGTTGTTGCATGCCACACTTACTTGTTATTTAGGGCAAACCAAATTCAGTGATTTGAAGTAAACTTGTTGTTGTCTTCTGGAAGAAATGCGGATTTTGAGGAAAATGGATTTTTTTGTTTCTTTTTTAATGCAGAACTTGTTTCTCAAATTTGTATGAGCTAGGTTTTTTTATTTCACTGAAGCAAATATTGTTTATAAATGGAAATAAAGTTTTAATAGATTAATTTTTAAATGTGTTTGTTTAAGCTTATTTATACTCAAATTCAAATGTCCATTACTTTGAATGTCTCAGTTCTGCAAAGATGATGGTGAACTAATTTCTCTACAGAAAGTCATTCATAACATAGAACAAAATCTTTTTTATGTGGCTTTGTCAAACCAATATTGATTTCACTCTGTAGCAATGTTACAAAATAGCAAAATAGTAATCATTCTATTGCAAAAAAAATCAGCTTATTTTCAAAATATGTATTGCTACTAGACTTCGGTGAAAATAATTGCTGAATTGTAACTGCCATAAAAGTGCATATTTCTTACAAATTATCTTTGAGAAAATCCCACTCTATTGTAGCTATGAAGACCAAGGCCTTTTCATGGCTTCTCTAGGATGGTAACTGGGAAGAAAATATTTACTTTCATGTCTCACTTTGAAACTCAAATACTGGTGTTTTTGAGACAAACTCTACTGCTGTGGCAGGATTATCCTGGTTCAAATTTGTTGAAGAACATTACTGTCTTCATAAGATGTATTTATTCATTAACCAATTTCTGTACTACCAGTTTTTACAAAAGAAGAAATAAATTGTCAGTTTCAGATGTGAGGAAATGTGTAGTGAGTTACGTGCATATTGCTAAGTGCTATAACTTTTACTACCATTTTATAATGTTTTGTAAGTACAGAAAAAATCCTACAGATGACGGTCGTTTAAACACTTCTCTTCAAAAAAAGTCCTTCTTGCTCCACTCCTTCAAATGTAGCTGTATAGCAGTTCCAAAATACTTAATTTTTTTAGTAATATACTGTAAAACTCTTAACTTTAGGATTGAATTATAAAGATTTTTTTTTTCCCCCCAAAGCATAATATCTTAAGCCAAATTTACTCATTGTAGCATATTACCTCTCTTGTGGCGAAGGAAAGCACCTAGCTTGAAATTTGAAGCGTTTGTGTCTCAATTGCTTATTCCAGCCATCTTCAAGAATCTTCAATAAAATACAGTATTAGTTAGATGATTGTTTCATCAGGAATTTTCCCTCTCTTTTCTACCCCTGAAAACATTTTTCAGAATAATGATCTGGCATCTAGAATCCATATGGATGTTGAATAGTTTTGAAGTGCTTGATTCTTGTGTAGTTCACTTTTCCCCCCCTCAATTTTGTTTTCCAGAAACCAGGTGATGAGGAAGAAGCTAATACTGTTCTTTAAAAGAAGAAATCATGCAAGAAAACAACGGGTAATGCTACCATGTTTTTGTAAAAAGAGCACATGGTTGGTTTTCTGTCTGGATCCTTGCCTTGCATTCCCACATGTGTCATGTAAATCCCATTGATTAGAGAAAGAAAATCTTAAGCTAAAATTCTGTTGATTTATTGGAAAATAAACTGCAGGTTTATAACTGTGGTTTGTTGATTATTTGACTGAAAATCATCTAAAGTACAATAAGGAAAAAGCTTTTTTCTTTCCTTTTCTTTTAAAGAGTATGAATGGAAGAGACCCAGTGAAAATCTTTAACTGTCATGCCTGGCCTCTCTCTGGACTTCATTTCTTGTATAGTAGCTATAGTATCTGAAATAAAATGGGGCAGATCTCTGATTTTTTGGGTCAGACAGCATTTTTCAATCAAACTTGTGTACGTTGGATACCAGTATTAATTGACTTAATGCTTTCTCTTGCATGCTGTTGTAGCAAGTGGCATACAAAGTCAAAAGGCTGGGTGGTGTCTGAAAGATCATTTTGATTATTAAAAATAGCAGATGATTATACATCAAATTGGAAGATTCCACCATGAAAATGTAATGAAGTATTTTTCTTCTTATGGTCCTAGGTTTTTTTATGTAGGAGCAGCTCCCTACATATTGCTGAGCTTGAGGACATATTGCAATTACTCCAGCCCCATTCTGTTAATTAAAATTTTAAAATAAAATAAGTAAAAATTAAAAAATTAAACCAATTCCATTAATTAAAAGCCTGGTACCAGAAAATGTGAGATTTCTGGAAGGCAGTAATAAGTTACCAAATACCATTGTGATGTGTAAAGCAAAGAAATAGTGTGTAATATTCAAAATCTACATTTTTATATCCACTTCCTCAACTCTCTGATGAAAATTGGGTATATGTCATCTTCAAAATGGAAAGCCAGTAGAGCAGGAAAAATATGGAGCCCACCCATGTTATATGTACTGATCACTTAGTATATTTGTGTTTAGTTCAAGGTTTACTTTTGGAATTTAACAGGAACAGAAAATCTGTCAACGTTACGATCAGCTGATGGAGGCATGGGAGAAAAAAGTTGACAGGATAGAAAATAATCCACGCAGGAAAGCTAAGGAGAGCAAAACAAGAGAGTACTATGAAAAACAATTCCCAGAAATCCGGAAGCAAAGAGAACAGCAAGAACGATTCCAAAGGTATTACCATAGATTTGAAATATTCCTATAAAATATCTCTTAACACTTAAGTTCTAAAATTATTTATAATAAAATTGATTCAGCTTAATGGTTAAGTTTTATGTTCATCACTTTATTCTTTAAAAAAGAATACTAGTGTATCATACAGTATAAAGTAAAATGTTCTTTCATTTGTTCACTGTGTTCCATGGCGTTGAGCTCAAGTTTCACTTCACATCCTAAGGATCCTAATGACTGTCCTTGGCTATCCCCTGTCTTATGGCTCACCCTTTCCTGACCCTCCCTATCGGCTTTGCCAGCGATGCTAGCCTTATCAGTTTGGTGTCCTCTTGGACTGCTTTAGTGATGTCCAAATTGTTCCTTTCCTATCCCTCTTTTTAGATCTGCCATCAAACCCCATATTTTCCAAAAGAAATACAGAAAAGGGCTAATTAGCAAAGGCTAGTTAGGTTGTGGTGCTTGGTGGGACTATATGAGTTAAGCTGTTCAGATGCACAGAGAGGTTTGTGGAGTTGGTCTTAAGATAATTGGAGCATCAACTTCATGTGAGCCTGTTCATTTTGGGCCTACACCCTTGTTTATACTTAGTATTTTTCTGTCACTCGGTGTCTGTGTTACTCCTTTGTTTCATGATCCCTATGTTCATTAGCCTACACACTCAAAAATCATTTGACTTCTTTAATTAACAATTTGAGTGATCTTTTGTTGCACTTGCCATGTAATTTTATTCCAGACCTTTTTGCTTTTTGAAGTATGCAAGCTACAACAATTAAGTTCCTATTATTTAATTTTAATCTATCAGACATTTGATAAATGGAAACTGTACAGAGAGTCTTAAAAGGAATGATGTGCAATTCATTTGAGAGTTCATTTTATCTACGGTACTGTAGGCAGTGCTTTAAATTAGAATTAGGTCAAGTTTGATCCAGTTGTGTTCAAATCTGTTTATCTGATGTTTGAAATCATTTTAATACACCTTTGAGAGTTCAAGCCCCATAAAGATTTCATCTCATTATCTCTTCTAACCATCTGTCTAAATCCCCTTACTTCATAAAACACAGGAAAAGCAGATAGTTTGCAATATATCATGAAGTCTCAAAGATCTGGCTTTGTGGAATCAAGAACAGAGGAAAAGAAAGTAAATTGTTAGAATGGAAACAGAACTCCTATCTATAAGCAGCTTTTACTTGAAGAATATAGCACATCTTTGTAACCGCAAACTACTTGGGAAGGGGCCATCTCTTTACATGATATTTATGTTCTCTAATGTAATGGCATCTTTGTCTATAGCTGTGCTTGTAATACTATTGCCATGTAAATACAAAGGGTTTTTGTCAGATTTTGTGCAAATCGATTAGTTCAGTAAAATCTTTGAGCAAATGAAGATGTTTTGTCTCTCTAATTATCAGTGATTTTTATCTCTGAGATGCTTTTTCACCCACATGCTGTAATATATTATTATGATGTTCTTAAGTGTAAAGGTCACTAGCTGAAAAATTCTTCCAAATTATAGCTCTCCACATCAATTCAAAAGTTTAACATTTTCCTTTGTTGTAATGAGTTTCAGGGCTGTATTAGTAACTTGACCAAATTGATGAAAGGCAAATTTAATGTGCTTTTTTTCTTTTAAAAATTAAAACAAAAAAAAAATCTGTCTTTCACAATGTATCAGTTGTACTAATTAAGATGGTGATTTCTGTGCCACTGATGAACATTTCTCATACTGAGCAGAGCCTGTTAATGTATCTAGCACACCTACTGGTGATGGAATCAGTGGTAACGCTCCTTTTTTGATGTTGACTCAAGCATGCCCTTCTTGCTGAGCTTTGCAAATTCACCTCTACAAGTGAGCAGTCGTTTGAAATTGCAGTACACGAACAGCATTTGTACTCTGACACTGCTTAAGAAAGAACAGTCCTAACTAACTAATTTGGGAGACTGGTGACAGTATTTTAAAGAATTTTGAAGGTTGTCATTGTTGTGTACAAAATCTGAAAATATAGCTATTTTCCACTTTATCCTTGCTACTTCTGTTTTCCCCTAATTCTAGAGTTGGCCAAAGAGGGGCTGGACTTTCAGCAACTATTGCTAGAAGTGAACATGAGATTTCTGAAATCATTGATGGACTTTCTGAGCAGGAGGTGAGGCTGTTGTCTTTACTTTGCTATAGAAGCACAGCAAATGACTCTATTCTTTTACTGGCAGTGAAAGGTCTCTTTCAGAGGGTTTGGTTTTTTGATAATAGAAACCTTTGGGGGCTGGTTTGAGAGAGTCTGTGTGAACTTTGGCTTGAAACAGGTCTTACAAATACTTTTCTTTTAAGGGTTATGCTTCCTAATTGCATCTGTCCTACAGTTTTCTCATGTGTCTGTGTTCATTGCAGGCTTGCTACAACCTAGTTTTTTACAACTCTAAAAACACGTGAAAATTCTTCCTTTCTAAAACCCTGCACCATTTTAGTTTTTTGTCATTTGTGACACTATTTCCTTTAGCTAGCTGTTCATTGGGATAGTGGCAACCTCTAGAAGCATTAAGAAGTGGACAAAAAGAAGTTTCAAACTAACCGTGAATGTATACTGTGGTGGAGCTTTAGAGAGTTGTGTAATTCAAGAACTGTAAACATTAGTAGCAACTTTTTGTATTCTTTACTTTTTCTTTTATTCTTTGCCTGTAGAATAATGAAAAACAAATGCGTCAGCTCTCTGTCATTCCTCCCATGATGTTTGATGCAGAACAAAGACGAGTGAAGTTTATTAATATGAATGGTCTGATGGAGGATCCCATGAAAGTTTATAAAGACAGACAGTTCATGAATGTCTGGACCGACCATGAGAAAGAGATTTTTAAGGAAAAGTAATGGGCTTTCTTATCTTTTATTTTTATTACATTGCAAATGACAGTTAAATACCTAACCCCACAGTAAACATCAGTTAAATCGGGAATGCTGAAGTTTTTGTGCAATAATATTTGATAATGTTCTTAGTTGGATGGATGTAACATCGCCAAAGTTTTAGACTTCTCCACTTACTTTTCAACTGAGTAGGCTCATGTGCATTTAGTCCTTAGATAAGAAATTCCCTTAGAAATACTTCAGTTCCGTGCTAAGATTAAAATGAGAAGAGTAGGTATATATGATCTCATGATGTCAGCTAATAGCTAATTTTAAGTGCTTAGTTCTAAATTTGCACAATTTGAAAACTGGACTTTTTAGACTAATTTCAGTTGTGTAAATCAAAGGCTTTCTGATGGAACAGATTGTTTGGAAGACTGCTTTGCTTATTTGATCATGAATTATGTTGTTAAACTTAAATAATTTCTGATTTATAAAAGGTTTGTCCAACATCCCAAGAACTTTGGTCTAATTGCTTCCTACCTGGAACGAAAGGTAAGACCTTTTTTAATATAAGTAGAGCCTAGGGTGGGATCCCTAACTTTCCAAATGTAAGTCATTTATCCCAGCATCATTTTCTCTTCCTGGAAAAAAATTTAAGTCCAAAAAAAGTTACTGCTGTGACAGGATTTTATACTACTTGATCAGTGACGCAATCAATGCATGCAAACATCTAACAGAAGTTAGTGAAATGACACTATTGGCAACAATAAAAGAAAGTGGCACTTCATTTAGTTTTGATCTGATTTTCTTTTTGAAGGAGGTAAGCTGCTTTAACTATCTCACTGTTTAGATAAGGACATAATTGGCTCTGCTGAGCCACTGTGCTAACTCTAGGAAATCTTGCCACCACCTTTCAAGTCAGTGGGGTCCTACTGCTGGCTGAATTAGTCTTTACAACTGATTTTAGTCTTTAGAACTGATTTTGGAGAACGGATGTAAGAAGTAATGGAGAATGAGGATTTGTTAAGACTTACAACAGAATCTTGAATACATACGAGTATTATGATAAATAGAAGCTTTCAAACTTGCAAATTGTCTAGTATAGACTAAATCATGCAGACTGAAGTAGCTGAGGAATATTGCAAATACATGAGACTTGCATTTAACACCATAATTTTATGCATAGTTATATTGTTATATTTGTGTGCGAATTCACTTCCCTGCTGAGCAAACAAATGTAATAGAGTTTTATTTTAGTTCAGGGGCTGAATAGTTTAAGTGTTGAGAGAAATTAAATACTAAGAACGTGTTTTTTATAGAAGTAAAACCTAATCTGTTTTCTTCTGCTTTTTCACTTTAGAATGTTCCCGACTGTGTATTATATTATTATTTGACCAAGAAAAATGAAAATTATAAAGCCCTTGTGCGAAGGAATTATGGTAAACGCAGAGGAAGAAACCAGGTATCTTAAATCTATTAATCACTTGGATATCGTTGTTTTATTATTTCATATTTACATGTCTTACTATCTGATATAGCAAATGTATTATATGCGGGGGGGGGAGGGGGGGAGAAGGAAAAATAATTGAGGACCCTGCCATAGACATTGAAGTCAAATCCGTCATTAAATCCTATGTTGGAGCCAACAGAAATTAGGTTTAGCATGTGACTTGCAGTGGAAAATACATAATCACTTCATAATGCCAATGTTTGTCAAAAAGCAGAAATTAATAGTGATCTTTATTTGGTGGTCAGGCTCAAAGTCAAACTGGAATTTAATAGCAAGAAGAAAGAGACCAATTTAATGCATGCAAATAAAAAATTCTGCTGATTCAGGAAGTATTCTTTTGGAAGTCTTTGGAGGGGAAAAGAACAGCATATTATGTATAAAAAGCATATAAATTTGTTTGCTAGGCTACAAGGGTTAATGTGGATATTGGAAAACAAACAAAAAAAAATTGAGAAACTTTGGACTCTCTTAAAGAAAGCAGGAGGACTGCTGTATATTCACTGAACATGTTCCCTGCTCTTCCTGTTCCGATTTCCCCTTGCATCTACCAGGTATTTAGGAAGTACCGAAAATAGAATGAAAGATATGTGACGAGGTTAGGAAAGAAGGTCATATATGAAATAAAGTACATGAACAGAGTACTAGATGTAGCAACCAAGCCTGCAGGTATTTTGAGTTTGTATCCTTAAACTGAATTTAACAGCTGGAAACCGGTATAGATATGATGTGCTGAAGAAATACCCAGCGCTTTGTTGGAACTGAAACTTCATGGGAGCGGGAGGGGAGGGTCCTCTCAAATTCAGGGTTTTAGAAATCCACAGACCTTAAAATCTGAAGAGCTGTGGGTTATTGGATTTAGTCATATCTCAGCAGTGATACTACAGAGAAAATTGTTGAGACTTTGAGGTAGTGTGACTGCACAACTCTGTACTGAACTGCAAAACAGCAAATTAAGTAAATATTATACTTCATGATATGTGAATTCTCTTTTCAAATAATCTAAGTTTTCTGAGAGTCCAAGTAAATGTATTTTCTTTTCTATAAAAGAAAATTGCTGCAAACAGCTTCAGTTGATAAGTTGATCCTGTTCACTAGAAACAGTCATCGTGTTGTGCAAATATGGTGCTGTTGTACTCAAACCTTAAATTACGATCTGGTGTTCTAAGAGAAGCGATTGTGTCACAGAAGACTTACTTGTCTGTACCCTACAAATTATGGATTGCTTGGGATAAGGTTATTTTCATCATGTGCAGGATTTCGTTAGAGCTTCTACTTTGACTGATTGTGAACTGCTGAGAAAATAACTGGAAATATCCTGTATTTTGGCAGAACTTCTTTTAGACTTTCTAAGCCTAATAATGCTTTTTGATAGGAAAAGTGTATTGTTGTGTGACTAGTGATGGTGAAAGATTCTGATTAAAGTATGGATGTGTGGCGAATACAAAGAAGGCGGAAATAAACGAGATTGTCCAAAATGTTGAGAATCACTGTGGACACTAAGTGCAGATAATGCTGCTGGTTTTAAGTAGCTCGGTTTCATATTCCAGTATAAAATGAGATCGGTGTGATCATAGTAAGTATACACATGTTGAGCAACATCTTTGCCCTATGATGTTCTTCTGCAGCTGTTCTAAGAGATGAGGAGACAGAACTGGCTCAAGCTGTAATGCAATGTAACTGTAAGTTTTGAGATATTCAGAGGATCATAACTGTATATTTAAATGTCTTTCAACATTGTTAAACTTCAGAATATCGGAACTGTCAGAATTCAAAATTTGGATGGATTTCTCAATTGCTTGCTTTCCTTGGATAATGCATATAAACTAGAAAGATTTTAATTACAGCCCTGTACACAAGGGCATAGATTTGTGAACTTAGCTCACTATGAAAGGAAACCCAAGGTGCTCTGCCTGACTTTGTAACTGCTCCTCTGGATACTGATTTATATGTGAATAACTGAATACGTGAGGTGGAATACTGAAGCTGCTGTCGTTGTTTGTTCAACTGAAATTAATTGCTCTTTGAATTTGAGCAGAGTTGTAGGTCTTAATTGCTTATTGTTGATCCACATGAAGTGCTACAGCAGGTCACTAAACTCTGGGCAACTGCTAGACAGGCTTAACGTGTGCTCTATGTTAAGGATGCAGATAAGCGTCAGACTTTATAGATCTAAAGAATGTTGAGGTATACTTGCAAACTCAAGGAAATAGTCTAAACGTTCTAAATGGGAAATGTTACCATTTCTGGAAGTTTAAATTCAGAAGTGTTGTAGTTAGCGTGTTTAGTAACGCTGTAGTAAGGAATTACATGGTACCAAAAATCATATTTGTATTTCTTAATTTTATTAGTGATTAATTAGCAACATCTATAACAGCTAATAAAAAAGAACTTGAGAGTGTTGAACTACCTTGCTGCCAGAATTTTTATCTTAGAGTTACAGAATGCAGTTCATCCCCCCCCCCCCCCCCCCCCACACCCCAGCTTTGTTTGAAGCTGATATTTTTCATATCTCTGAGGAGCAACCTGAAACTTCCTTGCTGATTGGCAAACACAAGTCTTGTAAGATTGATGATGTGCTCCAAGATGTGCTTATGCCAATAACAGGTGCTACAGCTTAAACTCCTAATGGTTCATATATTTTTGTAAATTAGAAGGCAAGCAACTGGAATATTGCAGTGGAGAAGATATTAATCATGGTAATGATGTTGAAATACTTCAGAGAATGTAGTGAGTACAATTTGACTCAAGTTTCAGTGTGGGGGCTTTTATTTTAGAGAATCTGAATGCTAGATTAAGGCATGTCAAGTCAAGAGATGTAAGGCTTATTGAGTTCTGATACATTTTTGTCCTCAAATAGGTCTAGAAAGGCATTTTTAGAAAATGCTGCCTAAACCGTTCCAGAATGCTCCCAGAGGCAACTAAACAAGCGCGTCTTAAACCAAATGTGACTTTTCAAATGAAGAGCAAGTTTTTAACATCATATTTGAAGAAGGTGTGGCTATATGATGCTTTTGCACTGATTATAGAGAATTCCTTAAATAATTCTTTGAAAGCAGGTTCTCTCTGAGTAAGGTTTTTCATTGAAATGTGGTAGCAAAGCGGTAGTCGGTAAGGGGGTGTTTCTGCGGTCCGGCTGCCTGGTCAGCAGAAACGCGTGTCTGTGGCCCGGGCCGTGCGCCTTTGCAGCAGGTGGTACAGTCCGGTGATCTGACTAGACAGAAATTTGCTGTATGTCTGTGACGGCCAATCAAGCCGAGCTCGGTGGGGATTACCTCGGGTGACCCCGGTGAGATTAGAAGGTTGTATGTGAGATGGGCAACGCTGCGGTAGGCAGCTTAAGTGCAGAATGACACAATTTCCTGGAATAAACACGTTGCTGGGTCAGGCAGCCTCTGCTAAAGAGCTGGGTGATGTCGGTGCTGGTGTGGCTTTTGTCCTTTTGAATCGTACCCTGAATTAAAGCCCGTCCCCTTGCCTGGATAGTAAAAGTTTTAATCAACAGATGAATGTGCAGGTACGTCGCTGACCGAGGCTTCAGCTGTTTTAAGGTTTGTGTTTAACCTGCACTTGACCTATTGACTATGCATGTTAAATAAATTAACTGTGAAATAGAGAATCCTGTTATTTACAAAGTGTGATGTTAAGTTTGCCAGGCAAAAAGAACAGAGGATTTTCAGTAACTGTGTTGTAAATAGATTATGTGTAAAATACTTTTTTTTTTTTTAATTTTTTCTTCTGAAAATGCAATTTTTAACTCCTTGCTTTTGAGGCCAATCTATCTAGCACGATGGAAATAATTTATCTTAGCATGCCTCTGACATCTTGCTTGAAGGAAGTTTTTGCATAACCAAGTAATGCCAGCATCTTAAATGCTAATAACATGTAGCAAGATGATAGTGGTTAGTATTAGGGTTTTCTGCTCCAGTTCACATTATTAAAATGTCAAAAACAAGTCCTTTTTTTGTGACTATTTCCAGCCTCAGTTTTGTTAGTGAAACAGTGACACCTGCTGCTACACTTATAGGAAGGTTGGTTCCTCTGTGAAAAAGAAAAGCCTGTTTTGAGGAATTTTTTAGTGGACTGTAAAATCTGAGTTAATGAAGTCCTAGAACAGCAAACTTGTAGATCTCTGTCCTTGTCTTTCCATGAATTGCCGAGAGTACTTTGGGTACTTATTTGAAAGGTAGCTTTATATAAATATTACATATATTTTGCTTTTTAAAGATGACTTGCAGAGTCTAATGCCCAGTAAGGACAAGCTGGTTCTGCACACGCCAAATGTGAGTGGAGACCATCTGGGTATTGCCGTGCTTCTGAACAGGGGACTCGATTGACGGAGGTGGTTTGTTTAACGTGTTCAGGCCCCTTCAGTGTAAACTCCTGTGAGTGGTTCCCTCTGTGCGGCCATATCCAACTCCCCACCCTCTCTTACTTTCTGTAGTTTCTTATGAAAACATATTTAAGGCAGAATTGAAACTGTAATCATGCATTTTAAATAAACTTAGGTATTTTCAGAGAGAAGGAAGAGAGCTCTTTCTTCCTCCTCCCTCTCCCCTCACCTTTAACTGAGTCCTGCCCGCTATAACCTCGCCTGCAGCCTCAGGCTTTCCTTTCTCATTCTTCTTGCATGGTGCCTAGTACAGGAGGCTTTGATTTTTCTGTGGCACTCAGAAGATCACCTTGTTACAGATACTGTTCAGTTTGAATGGGCAATATGGATTAAGCTCTAGATGCTTGATGCGGTTATTGGCTTTTGAGGCCCATCAAGAGAATTAATTCATTTACCATTTGCTTCATGTAAAGGTTCTGGGAATTTGAGGAGTGGGTTACATGACTTATGTAGTGGCAGCCAGCTACTGCTTGGTATTTTAACCTGGAGAGGAAGGAGTTTGCAGGCAAGCTGTGGACAAAGAAATTCGGCAGTGTTGGAAAGCGAGATGTTTTGGCCATGTGCAGATATATCATTGTGGGTGGCAAAAAGCAATATTTAGGCTCCTAAATATATTTAGGGAGGGTTACAACACTAAAACTTAAGGAAATATTTTCCGTAGCCACATTTGATAGATCTTTCCTAATACTTGGGTTGTTTTTTTCTCTGTATGAGCAGTGTCATTTTTCTAATGCTTTCTTAAAACATCACAGGATATTTGGCTTGTCTAACGTTAGGCCACCTCTAACAGTGAAATCAGACAGGGAATGCCAAGGCTGTTTTATTTTTTTGTGTCGTAAGGAATAGCAAAAACAATGCCACAAATTTTTCTTACATTTTTTAGTTTATTTTTTAATTTTTTTTTTTAAGCAGCTGTAAGGGACCATGCTGGTAATTTTATGTGATCACATTAAGTAACAGAAATTTCTTCCATTAATTCCTGTTTGAAGCAGATTGTATCTTATGGAAAGTTTAAATCAAATTTATGTGCTTTCTAAAATGAGATACCCTTGCACATGGTAGTCATCTGGATTGCTTTGAAAGAGAAGGAGCGAGAGTCCTTTAAGAGAGAATGCGGAATAGTGTTTTGTGCGGTTTTCCTTAGTATAACAACATGTAATGGGAATTACTTTGTCATTTGTCAGTGCTTAAGTGCTTGTAAAACTATCATCTCAGAGAAGACTATGGTTTAGTAAATAAATAAATAATTTTAGCCTATAATTTTCCTTCTATAAATTCACTGGAAACATAAGTCTAAAATTCCTGACCCAATTTTTTGAACAATTATACTTCTTAGTTACTAACACCAGTTTTGAGAAGATGGCTTAGAGTTGGTCGTAATGTTCATGCTACAAGATGTTCTGCTTCCAAGTTGTGAGCTATCAGGTTTCACTATTTTAAAATGGACAACGTTAAAAATAAAATTTGAGAGGAGCAACACCATTACTACACAAGAATGTCGGTCAGACCTGTCTAAGCACTTTTAAAACGTAGCTGTTCATTTTCAGAGTGGCATACAACAGCACATGTGTTTGTTGACACATGTACGTGTACATTATCACCTCCGTGCTCACTTTGCAAAAGAAGCCTGTACCTCCATGGGATTTATAAGACAAAATACCATATCTGAATGGGGCAGCTGACCAGAGGAAACATGAGAGAAAATAAATCGAGAGGTACTGAGGATATACAGCTAATGTATAGAAACTGCACATTCTATGGCAAATGGGACTTCTGAAGTCTGGGAGATAATGCCTGGAACATCATGTTCCTTATGATTTCAGGGTGCAGATAGGTGTTACAGTTTTTGGCAGAGGCGTTTTACTGTGTTGACCGGTGTGCAGTGACTGTAACTTAAAATACTATCAAGTGGGAGGTAAGGCATCAGTGTTTCTGCTGCTCTGAGTACAAGTTGCTGCACCTTTGTGTAATCAAGTTGTTACAATGTGTAAATCCCATTTCATTTCAGCAACAAATTGCTCGTCCTTCTCAAGAAGAAAAGGTAGAAGAAAAGGTAGAAGAGGAAAAAGCAGAAAAAGCAGAGAAAAAAGAGGAGGAAAAGAAAGATGAGGAGGAAAAGGATGAGAAGGAGGAATCTAAGTAAGTATATGTACTGAAAATGCTTTAATTCACTCTAGATTGCAGTTTTTTTGCAAAGATGGAACAGGATTCGCGTTAGCCTGACTGTGAAATCTGTACTGAAAACTGTTGCTATTTAGATAAGGTTTTGTGCATTAAACAATTTTTTTGGACATACCAATTCCTCTGTCTTGGTGAACTAATCAGATGGATGGAAAAAGCCATGGGATTATTTTTTTGCACACGTAATAATTTTTGTATCTTGTTGGTTTGGGTGTTACTTTCATATGTTCTGTCACAGTGTTCATATTTTCTTTGAAGCTGATAATATCACGTATCTATGTTATTCTCTAGCAACTCTAAATTGTGGGCAGTGAGTGAATTCTGTTTCACTAAAGGCGTCTTTTGGGTTTGTGGAGTTTTTTGGGGGTTGGGGTTTTTTTGTTTTGGTGGTTTTTTTTTTTTTTTTTTTACATCCATATTCAGGAATATCTGAACGTGACTGAATTATATTTTAACTATTCCCAGAGAGAATACCAAAGAAAAGGACAAAACTGAAGTTGCACCAGAGGAAACAGAGGAAAGGGAGCAGGCCACTCCTAGGGGCAGAAAAACTGCCAATAGTCAAGGTCGTCGTAAGGGCAGAATCACCAGGTCAATGACAAATGAAGCTGCACAAGCAAATGCTGCTGCAGCTGCAGCCACTGAAGAACCACCACCGCCTCTTCCACCCCCACCAGAACCTTGTGAGTAGCTTTTATAGGACACTCGGGGACCCATCTGCTCGTCAGGCTCTTCACTGACATAAGGCTGTTTTCTGTGCATGCAGTGCACTTTTTTTTTTTTTTAGTATTACCTCTTTATTCTTAGGCCTGCTTATAATTCTGTGACTGTGTGGTACTGTTAAACTTCATGACTGTAACTTCATGAATAGTACATGTGTAATCAGATGACTCTGTTAGAACCATACGGGGAAAAAAAAGGCAGTTCAACCTTTCTGTGATAACTACTTTTTCTCTCTTTGTAGGATTAATGATGGATCTGTAGAGATCCAAATGCCTTTGACACAGATTGACTTGCAGGCTGTAGCTCACAAAGGTTATTGTTAAATAAGCAGGCCTGATATTTGAGTACTTTAGGGAGTTTCATAATCTGAAATAGATCCTAGCAAGTTGTTTTTGTTGTTGTTCCCGCATTAGATGGCAAGAGACTTCTTTAAAATAAAATGTTACTTTCTTGGAATGTATTGTTAGAAAAGACTATGCTATCTCTGGCTGCGTTTCTGAAAAGGCTGATATAATTTGTGGTGGTGCAGAAATACTAGGAAGCAGAATACCTTGTGGCTAGTAAATAATTATCCAGGATGGCGGGGGCAGGTTTTGGCTTTTTTTTTTTTTTTCCCCCCTGCCTTGCAGTGCTCTGCTGTGGCAAAGTTTGTTGCTCCTAGCTCTTCAACTGGGTAGTTACTGCAGCTGCTATTCTAGAATTCGTAACAACTCTTTTGTTGCTCAAATATTCTGCATATCCTAAAGAACTGACTAAGTGGGCAAATTAGTTCTCGTTTAACTGTAAACATCAGATTGTGATAGATATTCTTGCTCATTTGATATGGTGGTTTTTTGTCAGTAGCTAGACTAAGGCAATAGTGGTTTTTGCTTTTGCTTTTGTTGGTTTTTTTTTAAATCTATTTTTGCAGGGTTTTCTGGAAAATCCAAAATAGCTTTTCAGTGGATCAGATACTTTATAGTGTCCTATTTTTCTCATTTGTTAATGGAAGTTGTCGAAGGGTCCATGTTGCATGCTATGCATAATTGCAGATTTTATGAAAAGGAAATGGAGGTTGTTGCAGCTTAATGCCATTCAGAAATTTAAACAGAATGATAGCAAATCCAGAGAAGTGAATGCAAAGTATTTTGCATTGAATCATACTTAGTTTCCTGCTTGGTTTTACTTACTGTTTTTTTGTTTTATTTTTCTGTTTGTCCAGTAGGAGACTCAGTGAATGCAAGAATAGTAGATTCCTTGATACCCACTAATCGATAAATAATCACTTCAGTCCTTTCCACAGCAGTCAGTGAAATAAGATGGAACTGGCTTATAGCATGTTGAATTTCTAGTAGTAGTTGATGGTAATTATTGACCGTTTAAATAAATTTTTAGTGGTAAATATGTCTAAGTTACTTACAAGTCTTCCTTGACAGATAATTAATCACAGTTTTGTAGGCAGAATAGTCTTGAACAGTTTGCTTTGCTGAGATTGTGGTGGTTCCTACTATATCTTTAACTTGATTTAATAGAGACTGACTACTTCCCACTGACAAGAGCAGCTTTCCCAAGTGACTTGAACAAGCCTTAATGTAAATAGATTAGTTGACTATGGGATGCATGATTGCTGCCATAATAGTGAATCCTAGTCGTTTCTCTGATCACTATCTTTGTTTCTCTTTCAGCTTCTGCAGAGCCTGTGGAGACATCCCGCTGGACAGAAGAAGAAATGGAAGTTGCTAAGAAAGGTAAACCTTGTAAAGCTTTTGACTTACTTCTGAATACTTATATTTACAAAATTATAATAATTTACTGAATTACTGAATACAAGTGCTGTGACTTTTTTTTTTTGCAACACTACACTGAATGAATAATTTGAAATTTGATTTTTTTTTTGTAAAAAAAGAGCAAACATCTTTAACAGACGAAATCAGGTTTTTGAGACTCGTTAACTTTTTTCATATGGGCTACGTAGAACTATTTGATGTTGTACATGGTCCGTGGAAGTCTGTGAAACAGATGTGAAGGTGTGTATGTCATATGTAAATTTTCAAAGTAATGTGTTTATAAGTTACAAAAATTCCTTTTGTATAAGACATTCTTTTCATAGAAAAGCTAATGTAGTTTATAACTTGTCTAGTCATTTGGCAGATACTGTTACCTGCAAATTTTATGCATAAAATCAATATTTTAGCAGAGGTGTTACATATTAGCAACAGCAGAGTTAAGTTTGAAGGCTTCATAAGCAGACATTCAGGTTGACACAGCTTTTTTCGCCCCATGAGTAGTTACCAAATACATTATCATAGTGAGAGTTCTTTTAAGGATAGCAGTACTTCTGTATCTTACCTTCCCATAGGTGTTGTTCCATTTATTTGGGTTTGGATAGCTGAATTATTTATCATAGTAAATATTGGTTCTTATTTGTTTGAACAGGCCTAGTGGAACATGGACGAAACTGGGCAGCAATTGCCAAAATGGTTGGGACAAAAAGTGAAGCTCAGTGTAAGAACTTCTACTTCAACTATAAAAGGAGACACAATCTGGACAGCCTCCTCCAACAGCACAAACAGAAGGTAAGTGCTGTGGGCATTGAATATTTTGCAGGGGAAAGCTTGGCATCTTTCTGAAGTCATTCATCACGCTTCGCTAAGACTGTTTTGCAATCACCACTTGTTTCCTTTTCTGCTTGTTTTTGTGTTGTGACATAAATCCCCTAGAAAAGGCAGCTGATGCTCACTGACCTGTGATACTAATCACTTCTTGCTTTAAAACACAATAGAAAATTTCCTATCAGAACACTCAAGCCTGAAGAATTCTTTAGCACTCTGAAAACCACGTTCCTTATCAGTACACCAGCAACTACAGAAGTTCAGGTCATCGCTGTAGAACGGTTACCTTGAAACACAATAAGCACTAACCTTACAAAACAGAGCAAGAGAATTGGTAGACCAGGAACTGAAAGTTTTGGGGCATCTAAAGTAGAATCCTGAGTGGTGGAATCCTCTAAACTGTGGTGTTATCCTAGTCTTCTCTCACTGAAGAGCATCAGTGTCTGTGTTTGCTGCAGTAGTTCTATTGTTCCCCAAACATATCTTGAGACAGTGGTTTGTTCCCAAACTTATTTTTGATCAGGAGCAGCAAAAGCTGGCCTGAATTTGAAAGAGTGTGCACTTGTGAATGAATCTGTGCTAAATAGCGAATCTCTGTCTTTCATTTCAACCTCAGATTGATAAATGACAATGCATGTAAAAGGAAATAATACTTGCAAATTTTCAGTACAATGTAAATGCCGTGTCTTTATCAGTCTTCGCGAAGGCCCCGTGAGGAGCGAGATGTATCACAGTGTGAGAGTGTAGCTTCAACTGTGTCAGCTCAGGAGGATGAAGATATTGAAGCTTCTAATGAAGAAGAGAATCCAGAAGACAGTGAAGGTAACTTTTCTGGGAAGGAAACTTGTGTATGCACACACAGAAAGGAACATATGTTTTGTGCCAATTATGTGCTCAGAAAGCTGTGTTCCGCTTCATAATGTAGTGCTCAAATACTATGTTTCGGTTAGATTTTAGCAATTGGAACTCACTTCACAAGTTGTATCTGGAGGGGAAAAAGCATTTTTAGTTTTGAGCAGCCTTAAGATGTTATTGCTTAGTATTGTGAGGTGCTTTGACTATGCTGTCTTCTAGAGGATAAACTGACAGCACCTGGTCAAAAAATTGTGCCTGTTGAAAGAAGTTGAATCAAAGATACGTAACCATTGCTAGTTGATAGTCTCAGTAAAGCTTCAGACAGGCAAATTTAAGTGTTAGTTTTTCTAAAATGTGTTGGCTGCAACTGCTAATAATTATAGGCACTCACCATCAGTCAGTCTTGGCCAGCCTTTTGTGAAGCTATAAGCAGTAGAATTCATAAACAATGAATCAGAGAATATGGCTAAGTGTTGGGGATTTGGGGTTTTGGTTGGTTTTTGTTTTATTTTAAGCTGCCGTGTGTGTGTGTAATTCAGCAAATTGTCCACTTCTATAAGAAGTCAAAATTAATTACTTGTTTTACAGATGGGTAGGTTAAAATTGATGGATCCTTATTGCATCCATTTGTTTAACAAACATTCTTAAAATATTGATGTAGTTCTAAGGAATGAAGATTTTTATCAGGAGATAAGACTTGAATATGACATCTATGTTCTAGATGTTGCCATAGTTTTTCATAAATATTTTTATTCATCTAAAAGCTATTTATAATATAACGGAGTTCATGAACTAGGCTAAAAAGAGGAAGAAGGTTCTTTGCTGCAAGAATCAATACGCTTCTTTAATTGATATCCAGTTGTCGATGCTGTTTACACCTTTCACTGAGCAAAGAAGACATTTTCAAGAAAATAATGGTGATTCACAAAGGAAATAAACTAGAACTGTTAACTTAGAGCAAGAATTGCAAGTCAGCACGTCTATAAAATGTCACTGATTTTCATGTAAAATCAGTGGTTTTCACTTCTGCCAGTGCTGCCTCTGAAACATGTTAATTTAAATCATTAAAGCTGTGCCTTAGGTGCTGTGAATGTTGACTCTAATCTTGTAATGAAGCTGCATCATATATGAAAGTACCAAATCTCTGACACATGCACAAGAGTTTACTTGGCTGGCTCTCTATAAGATCAGAGCTAGCTAAGTAGTCTTATTTCTGTAACTCCAGTCTCCCTCCTTAACCTGTACCTGCTGATTTTCGGTTACTCTCCCTTTGTGAGTCAATTCTTCAGGGCAATTGTCTTGTGTTTTGGGACAGCAGACATATATTTGATTATTCTAAAGAAGCAGTTCATCGAAGCCTAGTCAGATTTCATTAACGTCGAACCTTTATGCCAAAACTTTTTTTTTCCCCCAGGTGCTGAAAATAGTTCTGATACAGAAAGTGCTCCATCTCCAACTCCAGCAGAACCTGCTAAACCAAGTGAAGAAACTCCATCTGAGAGTGCTGCTTCAAAAGTAACCACTGAGGCGACAGCAGAACAAGAATCTACCATTAAACCTGCAACCAGCACATCTCCCTCCTTAACAGCCCAAAGTGTATCAACAGCTGAAAGCCAGAACCCTGAGCCACAGGTTAAGGAAGAAATAAATAATGAGGCAGAAGAGCCTATGGATGTTGACAGTAGAAGCCATACAGTTGAAGCTAAGCCTGTGATTACTCTTCCAGTACATACCAAAGTAGAACCTGTAGAGACTGAAATGAGGCTACCGGAGAATATTCAAGTGAAAATAGAGAGTGATACCAAAGAGAGAGAGATGGAGAAACCCAAGGAAAAGTCAGAACCAGAGGAAATGGACTATAGTCTGTCACAACAAGTTCATACAGCAAGACAAGAATCCCATTCAGATAATGATTCGAGTGCCACTTGTAGTGCTGATGAGGAAGTTGATGGAGAACCTGACAGACAAAGGTGAGTTTAATTGTTTACTGTTCAAATATTGCCATCTTTAAGAAGTTGTTTAAAAAGTGGTTTTACTTACCAGTGATCCAAAAACTGTCATCAGTAGCGACATTTTTGTTACGAGTTTCTACTAGGGAAAGAATCTCTAAAGAGTCTTTGCTGGAAGTGCAACAGAGGGAAATGTTGATTTAAAATTTTGATGAGAAGCCAAAAGAAGGGTCTTCTAAGGCAGAGCAAGGCAAAATTCCATGGTGATAGACTGACCAGGTAGGTGGCAAACTAGCACAACTACCTGGAAAGCTAGAGAATGAGGGAAATCATTTGGGATCCGTTCAGAGAATGGGAATTGTGTTAACTATCTGGAAAGGACAGCAGCTTACTGAAACAATGAAAATTTGCCAAAGCAAGAAAAGAGATTCAAGATGCTCCTGGCATGAGTTTCCATGATAAGTAGCTCTGTGGTACTTCTGGTGGGGAGGAGAAGATCCTGTTGCTGCAGGATTTTCTGATACACAGGTATTTAGAAGTCGGTGAGCAACTAAAAAAATTAAGTAAGTAATGTAGAGAATTTTGTAAATGCCCCCATCTATCCACTAAGAAACTCAACGGTGATTGTGTAACTGGATCTGTACTGAAGTTCATTGAATCATAGAAGTTCTTTGGTTTGGTTTTGTTAGTTTGTTGCTTTTATGCAATACTTATGAACAAATTTGCACATTCAGAAGTAGATTTGGAATATTTTTATAGTGTGATTGGTTAGTGTGGGATAGTACGTGGGCTCTCTGTTCTCTTTAGTGAAAAACTGTTTGAATGTAGAGCCCAAAATTTGGAGATGGAGTTGTTTTAATTGATTCTTGCTCTCACAAACTCAGTTTAGTAGAATGCATCAAAAACTCCTTGAATTTGACAGGGAAAACAGCCTGAATATATCTTTTAGTAGGAGATGAAACTTCCTTTAAAAAATAATCTAGGGGCATAAAATATTGATGTTTTAGTTACCTTTTAACATTCCACATTTATTTGCGTGTATAACCTCTAGAGTCCTGTACCCAATTACTGTCATTGAACCATGTTATATCAATCAGTAGAACTGAATCTCTTGAAGGCTATTAATAATAGAGTAGTGGAAGTATTTCTCACTCTTACCAGTCAGTGTCCATAAATTAATGGGCAAGTGTCCTGAGAAATGGATGACCTCTTCCTCCACAATGTGCAATGTCTTCACGCAAATCCTGGTTGGCCCTAAACACTGTGGAAAACCCACATGAGTATATAGGGCTTTAGATGGACAATGCTGCATGTCTTTGGAACCATTTTATCTTTTGGGGGATGACTGACACCACTGATGATATTTGAAGTCTTTTTAGTGTTGTGCTGGTGCAATTCCTATGTAACCATAGCGTAGCATCGGAGCCAGTGCCCCCTCCCTCCCAGTGGTCTTAATATATACGCAATACCAAGGATAGATGTTAAATGTCAAAAGTATCCAGTATCATTGTTCTGCATGTGCTCTTTGGAAGAGGGCAGTTGGTGGTGTTTCTGCTTTTTCTTGCCTCTTCAGACATCATCTTTCCACTTCACAAATATATTAGCCCTCTGTGTGAAAGTAGTCTATTGTATACTACTGTTTATTTATTTCCTGTGAATTAAATATATCTAGTGTTTCCTATCTATTTTTTTCAAAGCATTCTTTATAAAGAAGGTTGCATTCTTGCAGTACTGTGCATATAGAAACAACATACATAAATTTCTGGTATTGAAGATTCTGAACACTTCTTTTGGTATTTCTGTGTATTATAAAAAATACAGCAGCATCTGTTACCTATTCTACCAGATGTGCTGTGGGATGAAACACAACATGATTCTGATTTTTCAGCTATTTGTCCAGCGTGTTAAATGTGTTGGTTTTTTGAAGTTGAGAGGCATGCTTTTGCCTGTAAATTTTTTAAGATGTTTAATCTTGATCTTTTTGGTGATATTTTTCCCTTCCTTCTATCTCTTTTTCCAGTATCTTCAGCAGGGAGTCAAAGCCCTCACTGTTAAATCCCACTGGATCAATACTGGTATCATCCACAATAAAGCAAGGGCAGATGGACCTGCAACAACTTCACCACCGAGCTGCTGTCATACCACCTATGGTATGGGGTATTTTAAGTGATGTTTGAAGGAGTATCTGTTGTCCCTAAAACTAGTCACAACACTAAAGTGGCAAAAAATCATGAAACAAATGAAGAAATGTATGGTTTGCTTTGTTATCATAATACTTTTGAGGTGTTAAGTAAGTAAAGTACAAACAAATACTCAAGTAATAGCTTAAAAACAGGTGTGGACTGTTTGAAACACTCATACATAGACTACAGCCGCTGCAGTGGAGGCAGTGAGCAAGACAGTTACTTTAGTAAGTACCTGTATTAATGTACCTGATGTTAATACCTTCCCTTCCTTGTAGGTTTCTTGCAGTCCCTGTACTGTTCCTGTTGGAACACCAGTGAGTGGTTATGCACTGTATCAACGGCACATTAAAGCAATGCATGAGTCAGCGCTGCTGGAGGAGCAACGCCAGAGGCAAGAGCAGCTGGATATGGAGTATCGAAGTGCTGTAAGCCCTTGTGGCACTTCCAAGAGCCCTAATGTTGAGTGGGAAGGTAGGTGTTTTCACATCTGTCATGGAAATAACCCTGCTTTTTGTGTCTGCCTGTTCCACTGCTGCCTTGTTTAAGAATGAAAGTTTAGTGTACCAATAACTAATTAGTGCTTTCTGATGGCACCTGATTGAAGGAACCTGTCTACTATTCAAATCCTGCTGCAGTTACAGTGTTGGAGAACTACGTTGTAGCTCACTTAGATAAGGCAGAAAAACTGGCTTTATTTGGGTGAAATCCGAAAATGAGTTGTTTGTACAGAGAGAGATTCAGAAAGATTAAGTGTGCAGGTGAGAGGACCCAGATAACTGCATGTTCTGGGGGAGCCCTTTTCAGAAGCTTAAGGTGAAAATGGGAGAGAATTGCTAAAGGAGTATTAGCACAATTAAGAGGAATGTTTTACTGCACTGGAGTACATACGTGGACATTGAGCCCTAGAGTAGGGCACAAAAGTATGGTAGAACTGTCATGTTTTAGCCTGTGTGTCCACAGAAGGGCTGTGTGAAAGGTTCTTTCTCTTGGGAATATGATGGTTGGTTGCTTCTGTATATATAGAGGATACTTGGAGGCAGGGTTTGAACTGAACTCTGGGATCTGGACCTATGTTTCCTGAATGTGACTCTCAGTGTGATCTTCAGTACAGAACAAGGCTAAAACTGCTCACGGAACCTGGGGTGACTAAATAAGGACAGGTCTGTTACCGTTGCTGGAAAGTGATTCAGATGGACAGCGTATATGTTATGTCATCCCAATTGCTGCATAAGAGCCAAAGGATGCATTTATTAGCTTTCATTAGACATTCATATTATGCTTTCTCTCTGTGTATATTGGCTATATTTTCATTCTTTGAACTGAAATTATTTTAATTCTATCAACAACTTGCAAATTACAGACAGCTTAGCAGAAGATTGCTTTTTTTTGTGCAAGAAAAGCATATCCTGTGGGAGGCCCAGTTGTGTACTAAGTGTGTAACTTTTACCTCTGCTTTCTTTACAAGAAAAGGAATAGGTCCACAAAATGTACGTTGTAACAGGGAAATAAACCCAGTGAGGATAATGTGCTGAATGTTACAATGTTAGAGATATCATCACAGTTGCATAATTCTGCATTTTTAGATTTTATATTCTCATGCATTGTTTCTGTTGTCTCCACAGTATTAGCAACATAAACTATTGTGTTCTTTGAAACTCGAGTATTCTGTGTTTAATATGCATAACAATTTTAAATTATGTTATGAAAATGCCTCACCTTAATTACCTTTACCTAAGTAAAATGAAAGAAACATAACCTTTTTTTTTGCCTGTTAAAATAGTGAGAAGGGAGCTTGTAGATTTGTGGAGGGGAGGGTAAGATTGTGGTTTTTGGAAGTTGCTTCTTTAGGTGGAAAGTCTGGGGTTGCTTAAAAGTACCGTTTAACTGAAATTCTACCTGAATAACTCCTGGCATTGTCAGTACAGTATTATGAAGTGTGGGAAAGTTCTGGGGTGAAGTCTCTGCCAGCAAAAATCAAGGTGGTTACTGAGGCAGATGGAGAGGGAGGGAGATAAAGTGGTTAATGTAAATGGGTTCTACAAGCCTGGACGTCTTAATCTGAAAAGTAGAAGGGGCTGAGATGTCATCGGATCATTACAACAGCTGCTTCCTAAGACACGCTGTGCATATGAAGCTTGTCCACCAACTGCTGTATGCAGCAGAGAGCCCACAGACTGTTTAAAAACCTTGCATTGCATACATCAGAACACTGCCTGTGTTGTGGGGCATCTTGTCAAAGTAAAGGGCCTGTTGTTGAATTGGCTTATGACAACCTACACAATGCTTTACCCTGAAATGAAATAGTAAAGAACCTGTAGAAAGCTATTATGGGATGATTAGTGCCATCTTTCTTTGACTGTGGAGGTTAAAGATATAACTTTACAGCTGCAGTAGACTTGTTCTGGCTCATACTTTTGAATACTTAAATTGTCCATTGCCAAAGAAAAGGAATTTCTGAAGTTCTGGTACTGGATTTTTAATTTCTTAAACTTGATAAAAATGTATTTTCCCTTTAAACACCATTGATGGGCGATATTGGTGTTTGAAGTTTGATTTGTAACTTCTCTGGACAAGCAAAGAAGGAAGGGAGGCTTTTTATCTGGTGGGGTTGGCATGTAGGTCTGGCTGAACTTGCATGTAAACCTGGCTAATGCACAGGATTTGGAAAGGAATCTTCTTTAAATGAAATCTTTTTCAGTAGTAGAGCTTTCACTTAAAGGATCCAGATACTGTTTTTCAAATATAGAAAGTATGAGAAAGTTTTTTCAAAGCTTTGGATATAGAAGTATAGACATAAGAAGATATTAAATTAAGCTGTACCTTAATACTACTTTTTAATTGAAACATTTGTACCTGATGAGTACATCTGACATTGGAGTAGGCCCTTTGTTAAAGTTGTGCTGTAAACTGGATCTTTTGACTCCAATTTCTAATCCAGGGTTCCTTTCTTTCTGATACCTTTAACCTTCACAGGAAAACCGGTGGCCTATATGCCTTATGCTGAGGTCAAGCGAGCAATAGAACAGGAAGCACAAGTGCAAAATACAGCAACAAGGTCAGCATCACCATACAGGTTATCTCCAAGAGAAGTCAATAAAGCCTCTCCCCAGCCTGATATGAATGCAGCTCGCTATAGTGTCCCGCCAGGTAAATATTTTGTTATGTATCATAGTGATATGTAGTCTTCCTTTGGAAGTTGGACTTCTGTGACCTGATGTAGTATCAAATTATTCTCTAAACGCTTCGTGAATTAACAAAAGAAGAAAATAGATTGTTTTCTCTGTGTGCATGTAAATAGGTGCTCAGTATTTTTTCTAGCTCCAGTGAGGTTGTGTTTTTGTTCTTTATTGCTGCATAAAGTGTATTTTATTAAGCAAATAGGATGATCTGGAAAGTGTTAGAACAGCATAGGGACAAAGTCATCAACCTTTCTTATGAAGGGGAAGAGTTGAGGAAAAGAGAAGGCTGCTGCTGTCCTTGGCATTAGTTTCTGACTGTAACTGCTTAATATTATAGTCTGAGTGTTTTATAAAACAGTGAAATAACTGACAAATCTTAATTCTGAAACTTGGATTATTGCTTTTCCCTTCAGAGTATAATGTCATGCTAAGAAAAGACAAAATTAGGGAAGCTTAGATTATACTTGACTCAGTTGCATTCCATTTAAAGAATAAGAACTTTCTTTAAAAACAGGAAAACAACAAAAAACTTGAATGTACCCTGGACTGCTATTTTTAAAAGCTTAGTTTTCGGAGTCTGCAATTCTACAGTGCAGCTTTTGCCATTTCTTTTTGAACTTTGATGCAAGGTTAGATATTCTCCATTCAGTTTCTATGCATAACATACACTTGGACACAGTGAATTTCAGAGTTGTAAATACAGCTAGATAGCTTTTGGGTATTGTGAGGCTATTCCCATCAGAAATTGTCAGATGAACTGTGCTATTTCTGTTCTTCTTGTCTCTCTAACAACTAGTAGAGCTGAAACAGACTATGGTGTTTAATATACGATTTTTTCCCCCAAGTTCTCCAGCCAGCACCTCACCAAGTAATAACCAATATACCTGAAGGGGTCCGCCTTCCAACAACCAGACCCACCAGACCACCACCACCACTCATTCCATCCTCCAAAACAAGTGTGCCATCAGAAAAACCGTCCTTTATCATGGGAGGCTCAATCTCACAAGTAAGAGGATTATTATTTGAAAATCTGTGCTTACATCAATTTTTTGCCCTTTCCCCAACCTTCAACATCTTGTGCTCGGTTATGTGTTCACAGCATTAACACCTAAGAGCCACATGCCACCTCTAAAAGTCCAGGAATTACAGGTGCCTTAGAAAATAAAACATGTTGCAGTTATTTACATTTAGTAGCATGGTTGAGGATGTTCAGTTTAGGTGAACTGCATCTCCAAACTAACAGTGACACTACACTCCTGGTGTTCTGCACTTTGATTCTTTGCAGTGGTGTTCTGTCGCATTTTAAGATAGGATCATAGCAGTATTAGCATTTTCCTTTAAACATAGATGTGAATCTTCATTCCAGAAACAAGAATTAACATATAATGTATTTGTTGTTTCAGGGAACACCTGGCACTTATTTAACATCCCATGGTCAAGCTTCCTACACCCAAGAAACTGCAAAGCCATCAGTGGGTTCTATATCTCTTGGGCTGCCAAGGCAGCAGGAGTCAGCCAAATCTGGTAAGAAAAGAAAAGCTGACGTGTTTTATAGAGACTATTTAATGACTCATAATTAAAGAAAAAACCTCGAAACTTTTTCTTTTTCTTCTTCTGAATAGCTTCCCTGCCTTATATCAAACAAGAAGAATTCTCTCCCAGAAGTCAGAATTCCCAGCCTGAGGGACTCCTGGTCAGGGCACAACATGAAAGTGTGGTTCGAGGTAAAGTCAGTCATACAGATTAAGAAACTTTGTCAGAGCCTGAGAAAACTGAGAGAATTAAGTTCTAGAACTCAAACTGCTGAAGTGTTATTTTTAAGTATTACATGATTAATCTGCTCCCTATTTTCCAAGGCATGTGTATTTGTAGCTAGCTCCTCCTGTCTGCATGTCTCATTTAAAAACATTTGTTTCAAGGCATGCCAATTTCAAAATTAAGTTGTTCACTAGAGCATACGCAGAGCAATACACCTGGAATATCCAAATACATCAAAAGAAAAGAAACTAAATACCATGGATTAATGCTGTAAAAGACGACGGTAAAAGAGGAAATAGCCTAACTGCCTCAAATGCATGCTGTTAAACTGAAATTTTCCCTGTATTTTAGTGTAAACTAACAGTTCTCACTAGAGTTTTTAATTATTTCAAATAGGGTAGCTGCTTTTTTTTTTTTTTTAATTCTTATTTATCAGGATGTCTTATTATTTCACATCAGGTACCACAACGATACAGGAGGGAAGTATAACGCGAGGAACTCCAACCAATAAAGTTTCTGTTGAGACCATTCCTTCTTTGAGAGGCTCCATAACTCAGGTATTTTTCTGCTTACTGAGAAGGCTGTAGCAAAACAGGATATTTAAACTATCACTGTGAATGTATTTGCATGTCTGAAAAAGTAAATTAATATCACAGAGTAGGAACTGCCTTGAAAAAAGAAATTTTAATACAGTCAGATGGTCAAATCCCACTATTGCTGAAGTCAGCATTACCATGATTTCATCTTCATGTATATGAGTCTTTAAACTTTTTAAATAAAACCACCAGAGCCTTTGGTATACCTAATTGAAGGCTTATTAGCAACTTCCATGAAAATAGCATCACATCTGAGTTCAAATATTAAAATCAACTGTAAGCAGTCTTGTGCAGATGCTATTTAAAGCCAAAAAGGTAAATTAAGCCCTCGTCTCTTCATTTTTTAAATGCTACTGTTTTGGTTGATTTGGGATCTCTAGGTATGGAGAGCAATAGTAACAATTCTCCTCTGAGAAGGGTAGGTTTCATTACTTTGGACAGAAATAAAACCTAATGGCACCATTAAGTATGTAGTGTATGTTATCTTCCCCCAAACTGGTATTACAGTGTAAATGTTCTAGGTCATGAAATACTTTTGTAATACTGTACTCCCTATTCTTCTTTCTGTATTTTTTAACAAGGTAGCGAATTGCCTGCAAATGATCTTACTAATATTTAGGTTAAAAGTCTAATAATAGAGGCAGAAGTTTAAGCCATACTGCTTGATAAAGTAATTGGTTTTCTAGATCTAAAAATGTTATGCGTTTTGGTTTTTTTTTGTTTTCCCCCTTCACTGCTCCCTATTCTCTTAAATAAATACACATGTTCTGAATTATATTTGATTGATTTAAATGCAGGGTACACCAGCTCTGTCCCAGTCTGGCATAGCAGCTGATGCATTACTGAAGGGAACTATCACCCGGCTAGCTACAGAAGACAGCAGCCCAGAAAAGTGCCGAGAGGAAGCTTCAGCCAAAGGCCATGTTATTTATGAAGGCAAAAGCGGGCATATTTTATCTTATGATAGTGAGTATTTGTATATTCTACCTGATCAAAGTCAAGGCTGCAGCAGGTTCTGCTTTTATAATCCATAGCTGAAGTATATCTGCTTCCAAGTGGATAGGTATAAACCTCAGTCGCTGGGGTGCCATCTGGGAGAAGTATTGACCTGCCTGCGTTTTTGAGGGTATGAGAATTAAAGTGATCCAGAAATTGTGCCTGTGTTCTCAAGAGTCTCCTGTACTACGTAGTTAAAATGTAGTTAAACTATTTAATTTCTGTGCCATTTGTCATGGAATATTTTTATTTTGAAAGGTTAAACAACCAAGTTTAAAATTATCTGTATTAAAATCAAAAGAAATGTATCATTTAACTTTGAACTTCAATTGAAACACTGATAAATGAGTAACTGTTTGAACAAATATATTTTTAACAAACCATTAAAGATCTTTTTAAGGTTGAGATTTAATTTTACAATATTATATTGAAGTTGTGTTGTTAAAGTATTAATATTCTGTGGTCTCGTTAAATGTAACGCTCATGTGTCTTTTTTCTATTGTCCACATTTCCTAACCACGCTTTTTTAAATTTTGCCAGCTATTAAAAATGTTCGTGAAGGAACAAGGAGTCCAAGAACTGCTCATGAAATTGGTTTAAAGAGAAGCTATGATACAATGGAAGGAAATATAAAGCAAGGAATGTCAATGCGGGAGTCTCCAGTGTCTGCACCGCTGGAAGGTAAAAACAGCTGCTTCCAAGGTGTTTTGTGTTTTATCCAAACCTTTTGCATTGATGTAAGAGTACTTAGAGTTATTTTATGGATCAGACTAAGCGAGAAATTAGATTTAAATCTTACACTACTAACCAAGTCCATGTAATAACCACTACAATTAAAGCATGCTGGAAGTATGACTGGCGTAGGTACTAGTTTTCCTTTTTGTTTTGCTGGTGTGTTACCGTCACTGCAGGTAGTTCAGCTGGCACTTACTCCTCTCAGTAGATCTGACCCCTGCAACTGACTTCACAGTGGCAGTGGGTTGTTGCAGAGCTGAAACAACACCGAGTCATACTAGCATGGACTCCACAGACACACCCATTCGGTTAAATATTGGTCTCAGCCATTGCATAGTAACTTGGTAACACATAGGCGTGACCTTTTGCATTCCTGCAAGAAACCTCTTCCATTCTGCCAAGCAGAAGACTTGCACAGCTGCTGTATCCTGCTTCAGGGCATCCCTAGTATTATTTTGATTTAATAAACTGTAATCAAACTAAGCCTGCAAAGGTCAAGTCAGGCCGTTATGTAACTTTTCTGATTGTTTTTTAAAAATACAAACACAAGAAAATATTTTATGCCTGAACTATGGGGTCTTAGTCCGTAAGTGCATTTTGTCCCATCTTTGGGTAGTCCTTAAAGGGTATTTTGTGTACATTTTTGTCAGATGAAACAATATGAATAAGTTTTCTAGACAGTATATAGAAATTCAGTGTTGCCTTTAAGTTGCTCGTGCATTTGGCTTGTCTTTGGGCTCTTTTGGCATATGAGAAGCTGCTCTGATACTTTTATGCTGTATCTCGTCACTCTGACGCATTTTCTGTCCTCAAACTGTGGAAAATTATGAGCTCTTTGGGGGTTTGGTTTAGATTCCTACTGTAGGAACAGTAAATTCAGCTCTTCCCAGATGATTCAATATGAACTTTAATTAAATTGGAGGATGCTGAGGTATATTTTGGGGTGTTTTTTTCTATTTGTTCCACTTCCCATCATGAACACCTTCTAGGTAAGGAAACTGAAGTGGAGCAGTGACTGCTTTTGGAACAAGAGTTAGGCTTAATTATGAAAAATACCTTGTGTTTTCTAAATATGTTAAAACTTGCAACAATGTAATGGCCTGAATAGTTGAACTGAAAGATGTTTTTTTTTAAGGGCAGGATGGTGTTTATAACATGTTGATACAATGCCTAGCCTATTGAGGCTAGGCCCTCTGGGCACTACCCTGATACCGATACTATCTGTATGTATGCAAGAAGGAGGAGGGGTTTTGTTGTTTTGGGTTTGGTGGTTTGTTTTTTTTTTTAACACTTGTTTAATTCTCTAAATTATGTTCATTTTAATTTTAGGTTTAATATGCCGTGCACTGCCTAGGGGTAGCCCACATGCTGAACTAAAAGAGAGAACAGTGTTATCTGGCTCTATAATGCAAGGTAAAGTACTGCAAGTTTAGAAGGCAAGCATTAATTACATCCTCAAAAATCTGGATTTCTGAACGTTAAAACTGTTATTAACAATTGTAGCTGTGTTAAAGGTAGAGCTTATTTTAATAAACATGTTTTCAGAGCATAAATCAGCAGATTTCTGATATGCTGTATGCAAAGCTAGGGTGTAAACATAGCATTTTATTTCTTTTTGGGAAATAGACTTTTTTAATATGAATACTTGGTAATTAGCACTTTTTTTTTTTTTTAATGAACACTAACAGTTCCCCAGACCTCTGAAGATGTATGCTGTTTCCCTTATTTCAGCATCTGGAATAACTTGGGGTGCTTTCAGTAATATATTGAATATTCATTCAGTATTATTTTTGTGGCGATTTTTTTAGTCTTCAGAATACATTATTGTAGACTATAGCAAACCAAAGTTCCAGTACTATGACATGTAGTTAGTTACTCTATTTATGAAAAAAGAGACTTAGTAATTATTAATACCAGTAATGTGACTCTTTCTTTCTATAAAAGGCACACCGAGAGCAACAGCTGAAAGTTTTGAAGAAGGCTTGAAATACCCTAAACAGATTAAGAGAGAGTCACCTCCCATAAGGACATTTGAAGGAGCCATTACTAAGGGGAAACCATATGATGGAGTCACTACTATAAAAGAAATGGGTCGATCGATCCATGAAATCCCAAGACAGGACCTATTAAGCCAGGAGAGTCGCAAGACTCCTGAAATGGTGCAGACGACCAGGCCGATCATAGAAGGCTCCATATCTCAGGTAAATACAAAAAGGACTACTAGATTCATACAGTTGCTTACAGACTCAGTAGTGAATCATTCAGGATATTTGAATAATGACAAATGGGGGGGTGTTTTAAGAAAGCTACCAACTTACAAAGCTTAAAAATATTTTCTGTGTATTAGAAAAATACTGACACTTCAGCTGTAGGGAATATGCTTGCAAGCAAATGTGAGAAATACTGAGATCCAGTTGTATTCTGTGCTGATGTGATAGAAGCAATGAACTATGATATCAGCAATGTGACTTTTTGAGCACAAGTGAAACATTGGCAGGATAACCTTACCTGATCTTTTTTCTCCTTTTCAGGGCACACCCATAAAATATGAAAGCAACTCTGGCCAGTCTGCCATCAAACACAATGTAAAATCTTTAATCACTGGACCAAGCAAGCTACCCCGTGGAATGCCTCAGCTGGAAATGGTGCCAGAAAACGTGAAGGTGGTGGAGCGAGGAAAATATGAAGATGTGAAGACCGGGGATGCAGTACGTTCCCGTCACACGTCAGTAGTCAGCTCTGGTCCCTCTGTTCTCAGGTCAACTCTTCATGAAACTCCCAAATCACAGCTGAGCCCTGGGATTTATGATGATACCAATGCTCGGAGGACACCTGTGAACTATCAGAGTCCAATGTCCAGGAGTTCACCTATGATGAATAGAGTTAGTGAGGGTATGTTATTCCTATCCAGAGTAAGACAAGAAGTTTTAATAATTTAATTTTAAACTCACTTTTAAACTGGTTTCTGTAATCCATTCTCTCTTTTTTTAATTTTTTTTTATTTTTATTCTAATGGCTTCTCTCAATTTGGAGGGTGGCTAGAAGGCTGTAAGCTGTTAGTTGAAATAAGAAAATGGAAATCTGCCATATTGTAACATGGAGGTGGGAAGGCAATTCAATCTCAATTCGCATTTGATTATAGATCACATTGAAAGTGTTACCTACAAGGGTAATGTTTTAAGGGCAAAAGCTATTCCTGGATTACAGAGGCATCTAGATGAGGAAGATAATATCTGAAGTGTAAGCAATCTTAGTTTTAGGATTTAGATTTTTCACCAGAAATAGTTGGTGATATAATATATTCTCTGTGATTTATTGTATCAGATTGCAGGGTCCTCTAGAACATTCCTTGGGAGCCAGTGTATACTTACAGCTGAATTTTCTATTGAAAAACATGCATTTTATTAATTTGGGGTTTTCATTGGTTTTAGCTGGAATATCTTCTGGGAAGCCAGCAAATCATGAAAGGAAAAACACGCTTACTCCGACACAGAGGGAGAGCGTGCCAGCAAAATCTCCAGTCCCAGGGGTTGATCCTGTAGTGACTCACAGTCCTTTTGACCCTCATCACAGAGGAGCAACTCCTGAAGTCTACAGGAGTCACCTCCCTCCTCATTTAGATCCTGCTATGCCATTTCACAGGGCTCTGGATCCTGGTAAATACCTTTGTGTTGGGTTTGGGTTGGTTGTTTTTTTTTTTTTTAGTTTTAGAAGTATTGTATGCTTTGATGCACAGAAAAGATACCTTTAAAAGGCAATTATCAATGGCCAGATATAATTTAGAAGAAGTTATACATATACGCTGTTGTGGTTTGATTTCAGTTTAGCGGGGGGTTTAATATCTAACCAGGAATCTTATTAAAATATTATTGTATAATACTGTAACTTTCTTTTAGAAGCTGCCAGGTTGCTTCTGTTTTGTTAAAAAGTTCAGACAGTATTTTTACATAAGTATTTGTGAAATATATTAAAAAGCTTTCAGGAAAGCTTGCAAAGAAGGACGTGGAAGATGCTATAGAATTAAAGTGTAATCGGGACCCCTCTGTTCAGGACTGTGATTCATTCTCACTGAGGGATTATCAGGTTGTCCCTGGTGATATTAAATACAGTAGACTTCCTTTTAACCTACCCATCAGTCCACTTCTGTGAGGTATTGTAACCTTCTTTAGGTATTTCAACCCTTTACATCTTCAGAACTTCAGGATTTATATTTTTAATCAAGTCTCTTCTCCTTATCTCCAAGCTGGATTATTTAGATTTTTCTGTCCACATACAGTGCATAAATTCAATAAAATATCAGTATTAAAATGCTATTTTAATTCATTTGGCACGGGCTAGAGAGAATTGATAGCACTTCTCATTGAAGCTATATAAACATCTGAAACTTTCATTCAATGTCGCCCATACTGCTTCCTAAATCTTCTTTTTTCTCCTCCTTCACCCTCAGCTGCTGCTGCTTACCTGTTCCAAAGGCAGCTCTCACCCACCCCAGGCTACCCAAGTCAGTATCAGCTTTATGCAATGGAGAACACACGACAGACAATCCTAAATGACTACATTACCTCACAGCAGATGCAAGTCAATTTACGTCCTGATGTAACAAGAGGATTATCTCCTAGAGAGCAAACTTTAGCTCTCCCGTACGCAGGAGCGAGAGGTATGCCTGTGTTTTTTCTGATGTTCTTTAAAGTGTGTTTTGGATATGCGATGTGGTTTGGTTGATTGGTTTGTTTGTTTTGTTGCTGCTTATAAATATACATGTGTGGATGGATGGATGGATGCACGCATGCATACAAGTGCGTATGTATAGATGTGTTTGCAAATGAGTTGTCATACATCTAACTGGCTTTTGTGAATATAAAGGAAAACTATGTAATCAATATTGTTAAAGGGGAGGCTGTAAGACTTATTAAGTGTTAAGAAGCTAGACTTTTATGCTAGTTTAAATTGATATTCAGAAGCATATTTAACTCATCTTCAAACTTCAGAAAAGAGAATTATATCAAAATGAGAGCTTCTTCAAAATGAAAGTAAAAGCAACAGCTAAAAGGGTAAAGTTTGTGGAAAAACATGGTGATTGTTTAAAGATGTTATGTTAGAGAGTCAGCAAATCTGTGTGACCTGCCGCAGGGTGGGGAAAAGCTTAAATCAGTCTGGACATTTAACAGCAGCAGGAAGGAGCTATTAAAAATAAAAAGACATCTCACAAAACTGTAACTCCTCAAACAAAGAAAATGGAAATCTTGACAAATTAAAAGTGTTTAGACCATAAAGGTCTAAAAAATTGAGGAACAATTTATAAAGCCAAATGAACTAGTAACTTCTTCAGATACACCAGAAGCAGGAAACTTGACAAAGAAACCGTAGGAACTGATAAATCATCAAAACTCAGAAGTAATGCTTTAGAAGATAAGCAAAGCAACTTCTTTGCAACTCTGTTCACTGTGGAGAGATTTATATTTCTGTGATGGAGATTTTCTTTATGGGACATGAGTATGAAGAACTCTTTCCCATTGAAATGTTGAGCAAAGTTTTAGAACAAAATAATAAAATGAATAGTTATGAATCCTTGGGGTTACGTGGCATTATCCCAGGAGTTACAAACTTAACGGGAAATAGTCAATCTACCGGCTTGGTTACTGGATGTGATATCTGTCTATCGATTAAATTGGTTTTGATAGTTATTGGTAGAATGGAAGATAGCAAATGTGAGGGAATTAGGCTGGTAGGACTAATTACCTTGGGGATAAGACATAAGATCTTGTCGTGTTTTAATTGGTTGGAAAAGAAAGGATAAGTGGTTTTTGTAGTAGGGGAAGTTATATTGAGGTTCCAGTGGGACCTGTGCATTTCAACATTTCATTTCATTTTATGCATATAAAAGGTCTGGAAAAGGGAGTGAATGATGGCGGGTAATACCATTTTGCTAAAAGATGGGATTATTGAGTAGAGGTGAAATGTATTTTTCTGAAGGGCTTGAAGGGAGTGCAAGAAATGCAAATTCTGACTTAGTATGTTCCTAAATTGCTGATTGCCAGATCTAAGAGAGTATAACCAGCTGGAATATAGTTTTGCACTTGCCTTATTCTTATATTTTTTCCACTAAACATTCACTGCTGACCGTTACCAGTGAACAGAATATATAATGTGTGGACCATTGGTCCGTCCTTGAATAGCCATTCTTATGTGTGTCATCTCCTAACAGGAATTATTGACCTGAACAACATGGCTCCCACTATCTTAGTGCCTCATCCTGGAGGAACAAGCACACCACCCATGGAGAGAATCACCTATATCCCCGGTACCCAGCTTACATTCCCTCCCAGGCCTTACAATCCTGCTTCTCTGTCACCAGGTAAGAGCTCTTATGATTTGGTAATGTCTGTAATCATCTGACATGCTGAGATAATTGACCATCTTTATTTAGCTTTCATTAATGTCATGTTTTGATGTTTTCTCAGGCGATGCTTTTTGCATGCACTTCTCACTTGGATAGCAAAGGTTTTCTTAATAGTTACATTAGCAGCTGAAGGAGCGCTGACAAATTGAGAATTTGCCTCGTTCTGTCAGGTCTTTGTTTATAGTCATTTGATTATGATTTCACCAACCTCATATTACGTGAATTGAAGGGTCGAATTTGGGTCTATAAGCTGTCTAGTTTCTAACTGTACAGAAACCACTTCAGTAAAAAGATGTCGAGCCTTCCACTGTCATTGTATGTTAAGCTTTTGTCTTCCTAGATAAGTGGATAGTCTTGAGTGGAATGAAAATGTATTGGGGAAATTTTGCTGTAAGTGGATGGCAGAACATATTGGCAAGTGTTTACATCAAACTGTGCTTAACTTGAGTATCTCTTTTTGCTACTTCATTTTATCTTGTGGACCTTCTAGGACACCCTACACACCTGGCAGCTTCTGCAGCTGCAAATGCTGAAAGGGAACGGGAAAGGGAGAGGGAGAAGGAACGGGAAAGGGAGAGGGAACGTGAGCGAGAGCGGGAAAGAGAACGAGAGAGGGAGAGAATAGCTTCAGTCCCTGCTGAACTTTACCTTCGACCAGGTGAGTGCACGTTTGGATCAGTTGTCTTGTAGACTGTGAACACTCATTTTCTATAGCCACTGTTAGCAATGTGCAGCTTATTAACAACATATTACACAGTTTGGTTTTAGTCTGCACTTAAGGCAGGTTCCTATTACCTAGCAGTTCTGGTCATAATTGCAACTTCAGCATGTACCAGGCTTCTTGGTCTTTCACTCATAGCAATGTAGTATCTAGGGAGTGGTGTGAATCCCAGTTATCACTAGTACAACTTTCATGTCATTTAGAGCATTGTAAACAGAATACTACCATTTAAACTTTTAATACGTACAGTCACATCTAGAGTGGTGGAGACGGCGTTGATACACAGTTCTGCGTTGTTATAAGGGTGATCTATATATATTTTTTGTTTGTTCCCCTCCGCTCTATGTCCTGCAGGTACAGAGCAGCCTGGCAGACCTGGCAGTCATGGATATGTTCGGTCCCCGTCTCCTTCAGTTAGAAGCCAGGAAAACATTCTGCAGCAAAGGCCTAGTATCTTTCAAGGAACCAATGGGACGAGTGTAATCACACCTTTGGATCCTGCTGCTCAGCTACGTATCATGTATGTTTCTTAAGTTACTGTTGCAGAGATATCTGTTCTAATATTTCAGCTTATTAAAACATGCATTTAGCCTGAGGAAAATCCTACAGGATAAGGATAACCACTGTCCGATTGCTCTTGAATTTATCGAAAATGATCTAACGTGTTTTCACCCAGTCCAGTTTGGATAGAAATTAGTGTCACAAAAGCTTTGCTTTGTTGTACACATGGTATGGCTCTAGTTCTTTTTTCATGCGATGTAATTCAGAATATTCAATGTTTGCCAACAGGCAGCTCACCCCTGGAGCTCCCTCTATTACTCAAGGGTTGCCAGCTTCCCGTTACAATACTGCTGCTGATGCCCTTGCAGCACTGGTAGATGCTGCAGCCTCTGCTCCTCAGATGGAAGTTGCCAAAACAAAAGAGAACAAGCACGAAGGAACCAGGATAGAAGAGAATATGGGACGCCGGTCAGCTGTGGTTACTGAACAGCAGCAGATGGAACAGAAGACACTGGAGGTAGAAAAGAGGCCTGTCCAGTGCCCCTATACATCTGCAAATTTTTCTGGTGGCAAGTGCCAGGGACAGTCTTCATCAGTAGTCTATTCAGAGGCTGGTAAAGAGAAAGGACCTCCTCCTAAATCCAGGTACGAGGAAGAGCTGAGAACTCGAGGAAAGACCACAATTACTGCTGCTAACTTCATAGATGTGATCATCACTCGACAGATTGCTTCAGACAAGGATGCACGAGATAGGGGCTCTCAAAGTTCAGATTCTTCCAGTAGTTGTACGTATCTTAGTAACTATCTACTTCCTTGCTGTCTGTCTTAGCCTTTTAGGGAGATAATAAGCTGTGAAATGATTCTGATGTTTAATGATAAAATATTCAGCTCTGCACAGTAGAGACACTTCATAAGCAAATACAGCTTTTGCACATAGTGACTCAAGATTCTTTTAAAATCAGAGTTGTTTGCTTTGTTCAGATTCTGTGCTACAACATGAAATGCAGGATAATAAAACTAACATTATCAGAAGTCAGGAAACCTAAAATTAGTTTGTTTATGTTGGAATACTGCTTTATGGAAATATTTGTTTTACTGTGGTTATCATGAAGAAAGAGACAGTGTTTTAACTTTCATTTCACTGGTGTCATTTTAATGTAAGTGCTAGTGTTGCTATGTATAGGCAACAAAAATCTTCTTCTGTGATATTTACACCTTATTCCACAACCTTTGCTTGATATTCAGTATCCTCCCACCGGTATGAAGCTCCTGGAGATGCCATTGAGGTGATTAGCCCTGCAAACTCACCTGTACCTGCTCAAGAAAAGCTACAGCCCTATCAACAAGAGACACCTAAACCAAGCCAGGCAGAGAGTAAGTTTATGTGCATATGCCAATATTCTCACAATTACCCTGCTTATATTTACCAGCTCCGTGAACTCAGGAGTGACTGCTTACCACATTCTTAACTTTTCAGAAACTTTTGTTGAAAGTATGTTGTTGCAGCGATCTGTGGAAAAACTAGATCAAATGTACTGGAACTGACACGGCATTAAACAGAAGCTCCTTTACATTACAGTGTAGCTGATGTAATAAGAAATTTATTTTCAATATATTCTTTAAAATTACTGCATGTTAGTGTTGATGCCCACCATTTTTTACCTCCTAGTAAAATCAAACTATTACAGTACAGTTTGCAGGTGCGAAATGAGCTGAAATTCACGTGCATTGTGGAATGAAGCTTGCTTTATCTATTCTAAATTGTAGGGTCTATATATGGAGGGAAAAAAGGTGGTCATCACACAGGATACCTAAAATGTAATGCAGAAACACCTCATCTTTTAAATGTGTAAGCACAGAACTTTCAAACCTTGAAGCTTTAGTAATACTGTCTTAACAGACTGACCTTTTCTTCTTCAACTAGATGACCCAAACAGGCAATATGAGGGGCCGATTCACCGCTATAGGACACAACAGGAACCCCCTTCACCCCAACAACCTCCACCTCCCTCTTCCCAAGCAGAAGGGATGGCACATGTGCCCAGGACCCATCGACTTATCACCCTTGCTGATCACATCTGTGTAGGTTTATTTGCTTGCATCTTTTCAGATGTGAAAAGTTACATTTTGATGATGAAAACACATGTTTTGGAACATAATACCAATTCTGTAATTATTAGTTTTACTTGAGGGTATTATATAATAATGTATTTGAACTTATAATTATCTCATTTGTTGCGATCGGTATCATATTTATCTAATTCATGAATACTTACGTTCTGGCCAACGTCTGACCATGATCTCTTTTCTATTTTTTTTGGCCACAATCAGCAAATTATTACGCAAGACTTTGCTAGAAACCAAGCAGCTTCTCAGGCCCCTTTGCAGCCTCCCACCACTACATTCCAGAATTCCACCCCTGCTCCAACACCTGTTTCTACCCGGGCAAAGACATCGAATCGCTACAGCCCTGAGTCACAGTCGCAGTCTGTCCACCATCAGCGGCCAGGTGCTAGAGTGTCACCTGAAAATCTGTCTGACAAGTCCAGGGGAAGGTAATGCATGCATTCAGTTTAACTGAAAATTTAATTAATGCCCAAATATGATATTTATAAAAAATAGTGCAGTAATCTTGATGTAGATCAGAAGTAGGGGTGTCTTTTGGTCTTTTTTTGGCAACATCTGTCTTGCACTGTTTTTGACAATTGCTTGGCTCCATAACATAGCTTAAAACTGTTTTCCCTTCACTTCTTATACTTAATTTCCAGTCTTTAGAGGGGTGAAGATGTTTAATGACTTAGAACTTATCAGAGTCATTATGGACAATTCAAAGTCATTTTTTTGAGATTGTCAAGCATACCAAAGCATGTTAACATGTATAACTAGACATAAGTAGTTATGTGACAACTGGAATGCAATTACATGTGTTAACTACTGCTTTACATGCATTAAGAGTATTTATCTGTCTCTGAATTATGGATGTAGACCTGGAAAATCTCCAGAGAGGAGTCATGTCTCTTCAGAGCCCTATGAGCCAATCTCACCGCCTCAGGTCCCGGTTGTACATGAGAAACAGGAAAATGTTCTTTTGCTTTCCCAAAGAACTGAGCCTACTGAACAGAGGTATGTGTAAAACTGGATTTTAAAAACATTGTTCTGGATCTTTGTGCTGCAAACAGTATCTTTATTAAAGAGCAGTTTAAGGGATCTTCCTCTGGTACCACAGGCAAGTTGTTAATCACTGTTGATCCTTTTGCACTAGCATTCAAAACTTGCTACTTGGGAGATGCTTCAGGAAGCCTGAGTGAAATGTCATCTGTGCATGTTCTGTCTTAAGTTTCTTGGTGCAAGCAGTGTGTTCTATGTCATACCTGATAGAAAACATTATAACACAACCACTTGTGGGTGCCACTTCTATAAAACCAAAGTGGTGTTTGGGGAAAGGTCCATTTTCTACAATTTTTATTAAATAATTCAGGCTTCTCCTGCCTGATCGGCTTCCTGGATACTGTCCTGGTGAAGTGTGGAGGAGCCCAGGCTTCCAACACTCATGATTCTAGAGCAGCTTATCACATGAAATATCACTAAGCTAAGGAGCTTAATTTCCAGGAGGTGTGAAGGTGGGATGTCAGGAGGTCCATGCATCAGGCAGCCTTGTTTCCCAGGGCTATTTGTCAGTCTGCCAGATCTGCAACATAAAACTACATGGGATCCCTGGCAGACTGTGTCAGTGCTGTGTCTTCAGATGTCTGGCAGATGCACATCGGAATGGATGCTTCTGTCATTTGCTCTGCTGCCTGCTGAAGAAGGAATAGCACCCAACGTGCTCACCATGTACTTACTTAAGGCTCATGCTGGTGAAATTGGTTCTCTTTCTTGGCTTTTTTCCCTCTCCACTCTGCAGTTGCTGGCAGGGTTGTTACAGTCCATGATGGATGTTAGCTAGATGCAAAGGGATTTTCAGGAACATGGCAGAGAAGATTGCACTTTTTAGAATTTCAAGGATCTTGGCCTAGGAAACCTAGAGTCTTTGTCTTTTTTACTTTATTTTTAGATGATTTTTTAATTTAAGTATGGGGTGGGTTGGTTTTGTTTTGGTTTTCTTAATTAAAGCTGATTTGCCAGATTGCTGCTGCTTAAACAAACTCAAGTATTCTAAGCGCCACAGTGAACAGAGAGTTGATCATTTTTAGCCACTTTTGAAAACAGTGCAAGTTGTTCATGACCTTGGTATTAGCATAGATTTTTCACCTGAATGTCTTCATGCTTTAGTTTTTTTTTTTCTCCTTAAAATTCTGTAATTGGAATGCTGCTGCTTTTATCATCTTTATAAACAGCCTAAAATTTGCATATGTTAAGATCTGAGGATAAAATGCACCCCTTGTCAGCTTGACATTTACTTGAGCAATTTTTTTACACTCATGTGACAGAAATGATGTGCAGAAAGTGTGCCGGCTACTGTGAATGTAAAATTGATAAGGGGTATGAAATACAGAACACGGATCCCGGTCTGAATTTGTGCTAGAGAGCAAGGGTGGCTAACTGGCAGCTCTTGAGCCAGATTCCAGTCCATAAGGTTACGTTACCTGGTTTCTAAGAATGCCTGAAATAGCTTATTTGTTTGGACCAGGTGTGACAGGGTGGGTGAGCAGACTTAAGAAGTAGTACATCCTTTTTGGTGGAATACTGGGGACAAGAGTGAGAAGAAGGTTGGAAATGTGTAAATAGGAGCAGCTAGGATGAGTATTTGGGCTCATAGCTTAAACATTTTGTCACCTACCAATTTGTAGTGCAAATTTCAGCCAGCATGGAGGTTGCAAGGCAGAAGCAGGCATCCCCGAGATGATCTGTAAGAGCATCATCTCTGTACCACTCTCTAGCACAGACAATGACACGGTCACTTTTTCTGTGAGCCGTAGAATCTTAAACCCGTGTAACCTGGATAAAGCAGATGTTCTGGAGAGTCATTATATTTGTCTGGTCCCCAAAAAAGAGGCTGAGGAAAGAGTCTTAAAGCTTGTATGAATGTTGGCGATTTCTGCCTGACTGCTTTTGGAAAGATTTAAGTGTACGTCTTGAAAAATGTTCTCTCTCTCTGACATATGTTGGTCTTGGCAGGACTGACTCTCGCTCTCCAGGTAGTATAAGCTACCTGCCTTCGTTTTTCACCAAACTTGAGAACACTTCACCAATGGTAAAATCCAAGAAACAGGAGATATTTCGAAAGCTGAACTCATCTGGTGGAGGTGACTCTGACATGGGTATGCAGGACTTGCCTTTTCACTGAATTTTTCCAGCTTAAGCTTTATGTGACTGCCATCCACAGATGTCCTAACCTAAAAAAGTTTCAAATAACATATGGATTAATATAAATCTATGAATATAAAACCACATATATAATAATTGATGACCGAAGAACTGGAAGATTGTTAGATTTTTGTCTTTTTTTTTAAATGCTGGTGTATGTAGGACTGTCACACCTTAAGCTTTTTAACATTTTATTTGAGAGAGAGAAATGGTTTCTGAAAACCATGGAAAAAGCACATAATTAACAAGAAGAGTTGTTAAAACCTGACATTATTCTAGTTAACTTTGTGTCTGTAGTTTGCTTCATATCAACATTAACTATTACACATTTCCTTTTTGGAAAGGTGTCTTGAAACTGAATGTTTTGTGTTTTCTTGGCCCTTACGATAATGGCTGTTAAAAAGACATATTTTAATATAGTTTCAGTAATGGATACTGACATGGTGGGATATGATACTAGAACTGTATTTTTGTTTTTCTTTTAGAAATATTAACAGAACTTTGTATCAAAATTATCAGTAGTGAGAGTTTAAGCTGTTTGTGAACTCCATACCTAGTAGAGCGTGTTTATTTGAAAGTGAATGCTCTTGCATTGAGCAACAAATTAATCTCATTCTGAGAAACAAGGCTGTGTCAGTAAGGGATGCAGTATTCTTCTTATTGGATGCCCGTTGTGTGCACGATAGATTTTGCTCTGAAAATTTCATGTGCGCACACTTTCCATTGCTGCCACTAATCTTTTAATTTATATATTGAATTCAGTGTTACGGTTGAAAATCTTTATTCTCAAATTGGACATAATATAGGTAATGTTGGAGGGGGTGTTTAGCCATTCAAAGTTGTTGTCATTCATTTTTTTAATACATACAAATACTCAGCCTGTAAGGTTCATACGTTAAAATATGTATTTAGCAAATCAAATGCAGCTTTGCATTTTAAAGTACATAGATTGTGTAACTTCAAAAAGTCATTCTGCTTCCTGAAGTAACATCTTTAAAAGAAGGCTAGCCATAACCACAGAAAATACTTTTACCCGGTATAGATCATTTTCCTGAGAAGACATAGATGCACGTTCATCTTAGAAGACTGAGAAAGAAAAAACAGAACATTGCAAATAGTTCAAAGTAATTATACCTTGTGCATTAGGACTAGTAGTGATCACTTGTAGTGAGCATCAATACTGGAAAACTCAATGCAATGTTGTGCTTTAATTGCAGCAACTGCTCAGCCAGGGACTGAAATATTCAATTTGCCAGCAGTCACTACCTCAGGTAAGATTTTCAGTAAAAGAAACAACACATGTTTCAGAAAAAAGTAAACTAGTGTAATATCTTCCATTTATATGCTTTGGGGAGTCCAGCAAATGGGAAGATGATGAAAATTTTAAAAGTAATGTCCTACATGAGAGTTTGTTTCCTGTAGAGCAAAAATGACCAAAGGAAAAGCAAAACGACCAAAGGAAGTTTCAGAAAATATTTTAAATGGGAACTTAGGCAAGAATGTTTTATTTCTGTGTTCTGCAAGTCCTACACAGAGGCAGAAGTCATGAAATTGGTTAGCATCTCACTTAAATAAATTTAAATACAGTGTAGTTCAACAAAACTTGAGCTTAGTTCATCAAGTGTAGTTTACTTTATAAACTGGCATATTTAAAATACTGATAATTTCCTATGAGATGGGGAACTGACACATAACCCATAATTTTACTGTGTTAGAGGCGAGTGAGACAGAGAATTGAACTGGAATGTGGGAGATAAGAACTGCCAAATCTGAATCTTGAGTTGTACCCAGATTGACTTTACATGATTTCGGCCAGTCACTGCCCCTTCTGGTACAGTCTTTTAAATGGAGAAAGTACTGATCTCCATTAATTTAGATGGAAGAGAAGCTTTTGGAATAAATACTTGCCATGTATCACACTTCATAAGACAAATTAGCATGTATCATTAATGAGAGAAGTATTCTTCTGGTCTCTTCTCTTACAATGGAATAATAGCTGCAGATTTTACTTAATATGCTATCACAATCAGCATGCTCAGTCTCCTTTGCTATTAAAAAAAAAAAGAAAAGTAAAATTTACCCTCTTGCAAACAGTCTGACATTTAGTGGCACTGCTGACATAGCTCTTCAGTGTTTGCTGGCATGTCTAACTTGTAGCCATTGTGAGCTGCTTTGGAGCATGTAGCTTTGCATTTTAAAAAAAATCTCATCTTTTGTTTTTTTTCCCCACCTTTCTGCCTCTTGAAAATCTTTTCCCATATCCCTTTTTAATTCCTCTGAGATATGTTTTTTGCCTCCCCTCCCACCTTTTCCTGTATGTTTTCTTTTATCTCCCAGGTGCAGTCAGCTCTAGGGGTCATTCCTTTGCAGATCCTGCCAGTAATCTGGGTCTGGAAGACATCATTAGGAAAGCATTGATGGGAAACTTTGATGACAAGAGTGAGGAGCATGGAGTTGTAATGTCACAATCTATTGCGGTAGCACCTGGCAGTTCCAGTGCTGCAGTATCAGCAAGTAATGAGACGCGTAGGGAAGAAGCTAATCCATCACCAAATTCAGGTGAGGTATTGCAGCTCCTAAATATTTCATGGTCTTAAAGAAAAAAATAAATTAAGGATTTGAATAAGTTTGGTGTCACTGAAAATCACTGTCTTTCCTCTGGAAGTCAAAGAGATGGTGTTTCCGTTCCCTCTAGTGGTCCTGGCTTTCAAAATGGTGCTGGTGACTTCAGGAGCATTAGCCAGTATTTCTTGGAGAATGACAACACTGATGAAACGCGGAAGAGATAACAGGGTGTATTAGATACCTGAAGCTTCTCAGTGGTTTGATGAAAATGCATGTGTAGTACATCACCTATAAAGAACACATGACAGTGGGCACTAGCTTGAACTGAAAACATCTCTCTTCCGAAAAAATGAAAATATAACTCTGTTGTGATACGAATAGGGATTTTCTAGCAATAGTGTGTTAGAAGGCTAGCCTGTACAGTCGTTAATTGTAGTAAATCAGCGTGCCAGAAGGCACCAGTGTGAAACTCCTGTTTGCTGCTAAGTGATAATTTACAGAAACAAACGTAAGCTAAAATGCAGTGTAATAATTTTTGTAAAATCTGTCCCTTCTGTTTCCAGGAGGGGGAGTCAGCAAGCAGAAGCTAATTGGCAAGTCAAATAGTAGGAAGTCTAAGTCTCCGATTCCTGGACAGGGATATTTGGGAACCGAAAGACCTTCTTCTGTCTCATCTGTACATTCAGAAGGGGACTACCACAGACAGACTCCAGTGTGGGCCTGGGAAGACAGGCCTTCATCGACAGGTGAGAAATGGGTTTCTTTCAAACTTATCAAACCAGGTGTGATATTTGTAGAAAGGTCAGGTGTAGACATACTATGACACTGGTATATCGGTCGAAAGATGACAGCATATAAGGATTTTCTGAAACAGATTTTCTGCTAGTTGTCACAACCAAAA